>CM073141.1:9972804-12372804 GCA_037039145.1 Fundulus diaphanus | reverse complement strand
TGACAACACCTCCTCCACTGGTGGAGGGTGAGGGCCTGGCCAGTCGAATCATCTCCCTGGGGCCGTCAAGTATGCAGTTTCTGGGGTGAGTTGAACTTGCATTAGGTCAGTTTATGGTCAGTTTTCTACTGGAGTCTGGAAAAGTGTGTTAATTTTTAAATAAGTAATATTTGAATTGCTATGAATAAGTTGGATAAGTGTGATTTTATGCTAGTTTTATAGAAAGAAATGAACAAAGATACCATAAGGGTCTGCCGTTTTTTTTTTCTTCATCTACCATATCCACTCTTAGATTTATATTTGTAGGTGTGGCTGTCTCTCTCTTTTTAATCATTGACTGAAACACCACAGATGCAGTCGCACTCAAACACCTTTGAATGTTTCATGGACAGTTGGAAGGGTAAATTGTAGTAGAGGTGAGACCAGTAAGGATGAACCCTGTGAGATTTGTATCAGCTCACAGCTCAGAAAACTGGTGGGATTGTCCTTAGTGGTGAATCAGTCCATCCATTCATCAATTAGTTCATCCATCCATGTGTCGGTCTGTCCATCCGTCCATTGCCTTTCAGTCTCTGCTTTTTGTCTGAAAAATAAGAGCCTTGAACGTCTGGAATCTTGACGTAAAAATGTGCAGAAACAAAGTGTAGCGTGAGGCTTCAAATATGTGTGCACAGATCAGAACATCCCTGCCTGTATTTAAAAAATAAAAGCTCCTCGTTTTTTTCAGTACTCTTGTTCCTATTCAGTTATAAATTAACAATCATTATAAACAATTAATAATCATCATAAAACATAGTTTTTGAATTTTAGTCTATATGAGTCACTGGAGATTTGTTAGTCAAAAAAATAAGTTTTAATTTGAGGTGACTGGACATTTTAAATAATACTTTCATGGTTTGAAACATATCTCTTTTCATGCTTTTTTTGTGTCTCGTTTTATGTATGTTTATATGCATTAAATCAGGAGTTGGATTATGACCACATACGTATACATAAGTGAAGTCAAATAATATGGATCTTGTCTTCTTAATGGCATCTGTTAGTGGTTGGGATATGCTGGACAACAAGGGAACATTTTGCCCTCAAAATTGACATGTTAGAGGCAGAGAAAATGAGCAAGCATTAGGATTTCCGCCAGTTTAACAAGGGTCCTCTAACGGAGCTGACGGGGGGCAGAGGGTGCGGCTGGACTGGGCCCACGGCTGTGAAGGGGCCCGCGCTGCCCACCACCAGACTGATGGCAAATAAAACAAAAAGTAAAATTGGTTTCTTAAGGCTGGTTCACATGGCAGGATAATTGGCCCCACTTTTGCCCCGAACTTCCCCTTCTGACAGGCACCGACTATCTTAAGCTGTGTTAAGAGAGATTTGGTCCACTCGGTAAAACGCTGGGACCACTCCGACCTCAAATCATGGATATTCAACATACTGGATTGTCTTGGCCTGGTGTTTCCCGAGGAAAAACAAGCAAGCAGCCTGTTGAATGAGACGTGTAGCCAATCAGAAAGCGAGGTGAGGGAGACCGCAACAGTGAAAAAAACAGCTCACCTCCGTATCATAGTGTAGCAAACGTAGAGCCCCTGGTTGCGTTGTCTCCACTCCTTTACCCAACAACACCTTTTCTTTTTGTTATGCTTTTTTCCCCTGTTAAAATCAGTCTACAAACTATCACCATTATTCTTCCTCATCGTCCATGTTTATTTACTCTGAACTCAGCTTTGATCTTTAGAGGTTTCGCAAGATTTCCTGATCCTGAGTGAAATCTGTTCATGTGGGGTGTGTTGTGCTTGCTGTTCACCGGACACCACACACTGCGCGTCGTCAAACCGTGGCAATGCATCCACCAGCGAGCAGCAGGTGTACTAAGTAACACTTTTACCTTAATACATCCTCTAAGTTCCTCTGATGGCAATCCAAGTGTTTATGAGGCGATTGAGGGCATGGGCGGTTCTAGACAGGGGCCAGTGCCTCTGTAGAACTGGTACATAACCCTGTTATGGCCCCTCTACTAAAGACATGATATCAAATACATTTCAAAGATTCTTTATTGTCATCGTATGCTTTTTGACCACTCCGGCTAAGAGCACACATAAAAGACAAACAAACAAACAGGCAATGAATGAGGGTTACAGTGTTTGTTTGTTTTTTTTTCTCATTATAGCGTTCAAAAGATAAAAAAAATTAAAAGATGAAGATTCAAAAGTTTGTATGAACTAGTTGTCATAATGAGTTAATAAGGTGGTTTTGTGCATGATGACTGAGGCTTCATTTACAGAAATGTGCATTTAGATTTTCTGAGATTATAGTGTCCGGTAGGCAATGGCATTAAAGGGATTGTAACGTATGATGGGCTAGTAACAGTGGGGTTGATTTTTAGGGTGTTGGACTCCAGTCTCCCATCAGGGGGCGATTGCCTTCACAGCTCTTGGGAACAAGCTGTTTCCAAGTTTATTTGTTTTGGATTTCATGTTTCTGAAGTGTTTACCTGATGGGAGAGAGGCAAACAGTGCATTGCCTGGGTGGGTGGGATCAATGTAGATGCGTCTGGCCCTTCTTTGGACTCGTTCTGCATAAAGTGAGTCCAAATCCTGCAGACGGCATCCCACAATCCCATGCGCTGTTCTCACCACCCATGCTAAATCCCTCCTCTCCTGTACTGTGCAGATCCCATACCACACAGTTATGCTGTCAATGGTAGCTCTATAGAAGTTGTTAAGCAGCTTAGTGGAATGACCAGACCTTTTCAGTTTCCTGAGGAAGAAGAGCTGTTGTTGGGCCTTCTTCACCAGGTGGGAAGTGTTCACAGTCTTGATCTTACTCATGTTCAGGATCAGGTTGTTCCTGGAGCACCACCGTGTCAGATTGCAGACCTCATCTTTCCCAAACTATGTTCTTGTGGCATGTTCCTGGTCTTCCGACGTCAGTATCTTTCAAAATTGGACCTATAAAGGAGCAGTGGTAAACTGGTAAAATGGTTATGGGCAGGCACAAAAGCCCATGTAGTTTGCTCCATTAGCTATTGGGGCAAGCATCTCTCTCTCTCTCTCTGACTGCTACCTAAGACTACTATTTAGCAGAGCTTACAGTGACCCTCAGTGGTCCCAAAATGCAATGCAGCGGGACAACTGTCTGCAGTCCCTATAACTAACAAAGTAGAAGTTAATGCTCCAAAGAAATCAATGATTCAGTGCATTGCAGTTTGTAGCATTTGGGGCAACACACTGGACATAATGTTATGCCTGATTGGTCCATTACTCAGACTTTGGACAGCATTGTTGGTTCTTTTATCATAGTTTTTTTATACATATCGCACCGTCTTGATGTCCTTATTCTCTCTCTCACTACTCATTCCATATCCCTAAGCAGCCCACCTCTTTCCTCACACCTATCATCCCTCCAGTTCCTCTGCTTATGCTTGACATGTTTCTGACATCTTTAACACCTGTCTGGGGATTCTGAACCTTCCTTTGTGTGTTCCCACATTTAAAACCCTTCCAGCAACAATCTGTTTTGATCCCTTTAATCTTATTGTTCATTACGGAAGTATTCTGTGTATTATACTGTTGAAGGCCAAGAATTACACCCTAGCAGGACAAGTATCCAGTTGGCTCTATTTCCCCCAAAACCCCCCTGTAGACAGTTGAAAATATTAACTTTTTCAAAACATTAAATACAAGCTGGTTTTACCTTTACAGGCCTGTTATAGTGGAGATTCCCCACTTTGCCTCGTTGGCCCGTGGGGACAGGGAGCTTGTGGTCCTACGAAGTGAAAACGGCTCAGTCTGGAAGGAACATCGCAACCGCTATGGAGATGAAGTGCTAGAAACTATTTTAAATGGCATGGATGAAGGTAAGTCACATTTTATTGTTGTTTTCCATAGCTTGCATGTTTGCAGATAAGTCTGTGGTCATTCAACATTCAACCCTGAAGGGAAACTTTATCTGTTGTAACTCTAAAAATCATTTTGCCTCCCTTTGACCCTTTTTTCACTTCACTGTAGAATTGGAGAGTCAAGAGGAGCTGGAGAAGAAGAGAATACGTCGAATCATCTCCACCGACTTCCCTCTCTACTTTGCCGTTGTCTCTCGCATTCAGCAGGAAAGTGATCTTATCGGCCCTGAGGGCGGTCGGCTCAGCAGTAAGCTGGTGCCCCATGTGGAGGCCATCTTCCCTGAGACTGCCGTCACCAAGAGAGTGAGGCTGGGACTGCAGGTAAAAAGATAGGAATTCTTGAGGGCAATAAAGTAAACAATTGATTGGATGTTTTATGTTTGACACAGTCTTAGAGGAAGAAAAACTTTGCGGTCAATAGTAGCACATTTACCAGCTTGCTGAATGTTGGCTTTCATTGCTTTAAGTCTTTGAGTTGTCCTTTTTTTTTTTTGCAAATTAGGGAATATACTGTGGCCCTGTGGAACTCATGGGGACAGTTGCTGCCCTATTAAGAAAGTTTAAGTGCAATAATTCCCTTTGTATCTTTATTGTAAAGTGTCTTTTCACTGCTTCTGTCTGAGCCACCTGATTTAAAATTATTCAGGAAGACTTGCCAAATTAATATTTAAAACCCTTTTTTTGACAAATTTATAACAAGACATGTCAAGATATGGATTACTTAGAACTCAAATATTTGGCCACTTGGAGGTACTTGGAGGCCACTAGAATCTCATGTATATAATATATAATAATGTCTATAATCACACTCTTCAAACTTATTTACATGTACCAAACAGGACTGACTCGTAAGGGATACAGATGCATACTTCTGTAACAGTGTTTGATAATCCAAACAAAATGCCCTTCTTTTTTACATTTAAACTAGCAGAAAACACGTTTCAGATATCCAACATATACAACAAGACAAGAAAATATCAAATTTCAAATAATTGTCTCAGTTGCCACTGTAAAGTAATTTAATAAACTTACAAAGTACAATTTTTACCTTATTTTGATGCAGTGGCTGGCTAAGTTCTACATCAGAGGGAAAGAAAACTTGGTTTTAGCTAAGCTTTTCTTTCTCCTTTACATCAGAGTTACTGGTAATAGCATTACAGTAAGATCTTATAGAAAAATATATTGTTCTTCTCGCTGTTTAATTTAGAATTTAGAATTTAGACAGGACTTTCAATTGCTATATCCATCAGCCACCAGACACTTCCCATGTCAATCTTTAGATCTTTGTTATTTGGCTTGCTTTTGAACTATTCAGCTCAGTGGCACTCTAAAACAGGTTTTTTTTTTAGTTTTGTTTTGTAATTATTTATCTTTTGTGGTTAGAATACAATTTCTAGAACCACATAATACAGTCCATATTTTATCAGAACTTGGAAGCTACTTCCAAGAACCTTCCGGCTGCTGTCATGTTTTGAAAGAAAGTTGAAGTATCACCAAAATGCAGACACAAAGTTGGAATGTGCAAAGTTTGAAGGTTTTAAACTAACAGAACTTGAATGAGGAGAACAGGATATGGAGCATTGTCAGAGTAACAGAAGGATCCTGTAATGAGCATTGAAAACCAGGGAACTTATAGCGTGAGGGAAAAGTGGAAAATGGTAGGGTTGAGCTAATCGTGGGAAATTGGAACAACTGTGAAGGAAAACAAAGCAAGGAGAATAACTAGAAGTTGTATGATTAACACAGAGGGAACTGAACCAGGCACAGAGGATACTACAAAACAGTGGGGTAACAAAAGACTGATACAGATCTAGGCAAGTACACTAAAACACAGAGAACAGGAAACAAGAAATAAGTATGAACTATACATAAAAGAATTAACCTGTATCTAGCAATAACAATCAGAGAAATAACCCTATATGGCAAGACCTTTCAAACATAAACAACAAAGATGTTGTCAAAAACAAAAACTAAACCCCAAACGCATAAGGATCATGACTTTTCAGGATCTGACCTGGTACTTTCCCGGAACATTACAGTACAAACACAAAGTGTAACAGGTACACTCAGATTATGTTTAAATATGCTCAGATTTGATTAATTTGACATAATTGTTATGTATGCATAAAATTAGAACTTTTAGCAAAATACTTTGAAGCTTTGTTGTCCATCATCTCAGACTCAGGTGTGTATCCCTGTGTTGTCATGCAACATTTATTTAAGAAACTGGTAAATAGGGTTACTTGGTTCATTGTAACAAAATGCCCCTGGCCTCAAGTAGATTTTCAATTAAAAAGAAAAACATCTGGTCACCCCATACCATAGTTTGCTGTTGTTGTAGTGAACATGAAAGAATAAGCCAGTAAAAAAGAATGGACATTTCAAATGTAGCTAGTTTAAACAGCGGTTGTGGTTTATTATTTATTATGAGACAGTATGATGTAATTTATAGAACCAGTATTGTTTCTGAAGAATAGGTTGACATGAACTGAACTGTGTGTGTGAAGTTGGTACACTTAAGGCATCATTCATGCTACCTTTTTTGTTTTACATAAATCCGGCCTTCATTGTTTATTTTTTTGGTTACAGCATTGCACTTTATCGATATCTTTTTTTTTTTTTTTTGCCTTGACAACAGTCAATGTGATAGTCGACATTTTGCTTTGCTTACGCTGGTTTGTTTTATATTTTTCCTTTTGTCCAGCCGTTCATCACTCCTCAGTTTCCTGATTTAAGTTGTGAGCCACACTGCTGATGCACTGGTCTGAGTTGGGTCAGATGTAAAATATGACTTTGTTGCATGTGTGAGTATGGCTGTGAGTTTGTTGTTTCATTTTATTGCAAATTTTTTCCTCACTTTTCCTATTTGTATTAGTTCTACATTTATATACTATCCCTTTGAATGTGACATGCAGTAATTGTTTTTTTTACCCCTTAATTATGATCAGCCCAATTTTTTTATACTATTTTATTCTGGGTGTTCTTAAGAAGTTTTTGTCCCCCTGAATAAACCTTAGGCGCAACCAATCCCTGATGAACTGCTAACTAGGCAGCTTGGGAACCAGGCAACCTTCAGCCCTGTGGTTACAATTGAACCCCGACGGCGCAAGTTTCACCGTCCAATTGGGCTGCGCATTTCTTTACCTCCGTCCTGGAGAGAAAGCCCACGGGACGCAGGCGAGGGAGACACCACCAGCTTGCGCCTGCTCTGCAGTGTTATAGGTACTGTAAGATAAGTCCAAAAAAGGTTCAACAATGATACAGTTCCAGGGTTAAAACATTGTGCAACAATTTCTTTTCTTTTCTTGTTTTTTTGGTTTTTTTGTTGAATGTACTGATGGATATGCAGGGTCTTCCCAAAATATGAACACTCGTTAAACTTCTAAAGGCAATTAGTTGGCATTATTTATATATATTCCACCAACTGTGACATTCTAATCTCAGTATTAATACTGCCTAAAATATTATTTCCACCAATAGACGTGGACATGGTAGGGGCAGCATCGTGATGTGGAAAGCTGGTCATAGTTGATCATTAGATGGATGGAGACACCCTATTAAAGACTTCAAACGACATCCAACAGCAGAACAAAAGATATTCATGTGTTAGAACGCACCTCTCAAGGTCACTCATAGAAGCAGTTAAGAGTCTGTGGCAAACCATCAAAACTTATGCTTGAACTATGTTTTATAGGAAGAATTGGCAAAATGAATTATACAAAACACAAACATGTATTGAAGCTTATGTTTGGAATATGGTAAGAAGTGGAAAAGGCCCAAGTAGTATAAATAAAGAGTTATTCAGGACTGTGTAGGCAGCCGTTTCTTTCCTCATTAAGCACACTGTTTTTGTGATTTAGGTGGAACAGCTCCAGCTCAGTGGGAGGACATTACTGGAACCACCAAGCTGATGTACGCAAACAACTGTGCCAGTTTTACCACCAACGTGTCTGCACGGTAAGCAGCTGAGTACGGACGGCATGAAAAAAAAATCTATGACGAGTCCTCTTACTGTCCCTTATTTATTTGCAAAACATTTGTGAATGTTGGTTTTAATAATCCTTCTTCTTGCCCATTCAGATTCTGGCTGGCAGACTGTCCGCGTACAGCAGAAGCAGTGACTTTTGCCAACTTGCTGTACAAGGAGCTCATGGCAGTCCCATATATGGCAAAATTTGTTATTTTCGCAAAGATGAACGAAGCACGGGAAGGGCGATTGCGTTGCTACTGCATGACCGACGACAAGATGGACAAGACTTTGGAACTGCATGAAAACTTCACAGAAGTGGCCCGCAGTCGAGATATTGAGGTTAGCGCAAAGGATCAAAAGAACAGTAATCATAACAACAAAAAGCAATGATGACAAAAATCAGACTTTTTTAATAATTAATAATAATTTTTTTCCTTACTATGTCAGACCTAGTGATGTGCCTTTTAGTAGTTCATTTGAAAGTGGATTGTCATAGTCCTGTTTTTCACAGCTTATGGAGGGCATGCCGCTGCACTTGGAGTGTTCTGGGAATTTAGTCCCCATTCGGAAGGCAACTCAGCAGCCTCGTAGCTTCAGCTTCCAGGCCTTCAGAGATAACAGACTGCCTGTGTCTGTCAAGGTCTGTCTCTATGTGGCTCTCCACATGCCTAACTGTCTAACATTTACCATTCATTCCACATGTTTTTTTTTGTTTTTTTTTCCTTTTATTCTGGTTTTGGGTTTAACACGTCTAGCATCCGCTCTCCAGAAAGTCGACATTTTTTCCCGAAGTACTTACTGATTAACAGAAATTTAATTATCAAGCTGACGGTAGCTCTTATTAATGCTGTCAATAATGTGTAAAATTGTAAATAGGGGTATAGCACAATTGAAACAAAAAAATATTTATGCACCTGAAAAACTGATGATTTCAGCATTAAATGTATAAATAACAACAAACTGTATAATTAGCCTGTCAGGACTATCATATCATATCAAGGCAATGTGCTGTTTAATAAACTTTTATCGTCTTTATTGCGAATTAACCATTATTAATTTTTCAAAAATAAAGCATAATTGATCATACAGTCACATGCTAAATTAGACAGTTTGTGCGGCATTTTCTTGGTAAAGTTTTCTAAGATATTACACAATCTTAAATATTTTATCCATTAAATATTTAAGGTTCTGTTTAAAAAGAAACAAGCACAAACATATTTTTGCTGTCATTGGAGGACAAATTGACTATATTTAAATGTTCTGAATGAATTCCTAATTTGATCTCAGAAATACTGTCAGAATAGTTTGATGAAAGAAAAACAGGCATGTAAACAGAAGAAACAAATACAAGTGTTACGAACTTTACATACAAGGTCTCCCATATAGCAGAGAATATTCTGCTATATGTGAGAATTTCATTCTCATGTCAGGCTTTTGTAAAGCGATTGAAAAGAAAGGAAAAAAACAGAAATGTTTAAAATTAGCGAAAAAGAAGAGATTTCCTAAGGTATACCAAAACGTATTGCCATTTTTTCTGGGAAAGTGGCTACAACAACAAAGATGTAATGGTGTCAGAAAAGCAAGGAAGAGATAGAATCATGCTTTGGGACTGTTGTTTCCCCAGGACTTTTAGCAAAAAGATTAAAAAAAAAACTTGGAACTGAAATAACACAAACCCGAAAACTTTTCACATGGGCCCTGAGCTTTAAAAACTCTGAAAATTAAAAAGATTGCCAACATTTTCAGCTGTCTGAATGAACAGATCTAAAGTTTCCTTTTAATTAGCTTCTTAAGCCTTTGTCCTTCCCCTGTTATCCATACTAACACCTCCTGTTCGGTTTTGACTCTTAATATAGTATTTATATTTGGAGACCTCTGCTGTAAACCCAGGATTATCAAACATTTACAGAAAAAGATATGCATGAATGATGTGTAAACGTACGGAGAAGAGTTAGCGCAGTGCTGGAAGTCGAGCTCCAAAAGGGAAGTTAGCCCACACTTAAACTACAGGGAACTTTTTTGTATAAACCTGATCTTGTCTGTCCTGTGACCATATTGGTGTATTTCCATTGTGTTGTACAGTATATATTCTTTTTTTTACTCTGCCGAGTACAGCCAATTTTTGTTCTTTCATTCATGTCTTTCAGTGTGACTGATGGTACTGTCTAGTATCACCTACCTAAATTCTTGTAGCCATGCAACAAACAACTTACCTATCTATCCTCTTTACTCTCTTGGGTAATTGTTTGCATGACCTGTGTCTCCCTCACTTTCTTTGCCTGCCTTCCAATCTTTGCGGCCTTGCCTGTCTGTACGTGTCTGTCTCACTGTCTCTCTTTCTTTCTCTCATGGTCACTCTGTAAATGTCTGATCTGACAGACGCCCAGGTAAAATGTGCAGGTAAATCTCTCTCTCTTGCCTGCCTGTGGACTGCTTCCATCCCTGTTTCCCCCTGCTTCTTGTCCAATGTTACTGCGCGCCAACCTCCAGCCACGGTGGAGAGATCTAATGCCTCTTTTTGATGTGTTTGTCTTCTCCTCTCGCTCCTCCTTCCTCTTTCTCTGCTCCTCTCTAATATTTTCTGATGTGCATCGTCTCGTGCACTCTTTCTTTCACGTGTTTCTCTTCTTCTCCATCTACCTCTTTCTATTTCCCTCCTCCTTTTCTTCTTTATTCTGCAATCTACCTATGCTAGGTCAGGGATAGCAACAAGGAAGCCACTGGATTTCTCTCTTTTCTGAGGAAATGCACTAAGTACGAGGACTCGCAACACGTCCTGTGTAACCTTAATATAACCATGCCACCTTGTGTCAAGGTAAGAACTTGCCATGATGCACACATCAGCATCCATTGAAACATGAATGCCTGAAATATCTGAAATGTTAAAAGTTTTTCTTAGATTACAATGATCTTATTAGTCACCATCTGTGTGCAAAAAGATTCAAAAGAAGTCGTGTAGAAGCAATACAGCTAACATAAAGTGTTCTTTTTCTTCAACTTTCTCATTAAATGGCCTGCAGACTGATGCTTATTTTGAAGTTTTCTGTAAATATAGAACCAAAAATGGCTGGCCATCTGGCCACCTATATTTATTTATATTTATTAATATTTCCCCTTCAGTGTCTAATAAAGGGTGTTCATTCATTTGACGCATGCAAAGTACTACAAAATGAATCATTTTTGTTTTTAGGAGCTATCTGTGAATTTAAAAACTCTAAAATATCCCAATAAAAAAATTTAAATATGTGAATATACCTGACAGACTTCTTCAAAGGTATGTACACATTAAATTGTACATGTATTGTGCTTACCACAATTGTTGGCACCCAGTAATGTTTAGAGATCTAAAATAATTTGTGTTTAATTAAAATAGCATATCTCAATACTAGCTGTATTCTTCACTGACCATGTCACCCTGGCCAATTTTGTTCTTAAGTTCTCAACTTAGTTTCCCTTCTTTTTGAAAATGAATAAAAGTTTGGTATGTATATTTATGGAAACAAATTTGTTTGTTTACTTATTGTTGAAATCTCTGTTGCAAATACTGTGTTGTCCAAACATTGATTGTATCCCACAAGGAATAATTGTCATAAAGTCCTTTCTTTGATCCCTGCCTTAGGTTGCTGGGAGCGAAGAACGCAGGCGAACTTTGACCCCTCTGGCCCTGAGAGAGCGCTACAGTGCACTGAACGAGCCCGGCGTGGGTAAGTTTTTATCGTCTGTACCTCAGCCCTCTCCTCATAGACCCAAACTGGAGACGGGCACAGAATGTTGCTCTGCCCTTTCGCCCAGACCCCCTGCTTCCCTACCTGCCCCTACTCTGCCCTCTCTGCCCCTATTTGTCACATGTGCACGCATGGCACAAAGACTAAGCCTTGGATGCAATGCACTGCTGTTCAGTATGCCCCAGAGTTTGTGGCAGTGCGGTCAAAGTAAAGCACACTGAATGTGCGGCCGAGAGAAAGGCAGTCTGGAACGTGGCCTGAAAAATCGCCATGGCACCTGGAAAGTCCGTCTTTTTCTTTCCCGAGTGTCTTGGACGTTCGAACAATGACTTCTGTGACTGGTTAAGCATGGCGCTGGTGTCTCCACTGCGACATCCAATGGCATGGCAGCAGAGACTATTTGCTTATTAGCACTGAGAATGAGCAGGACCTCCCAGTGGAGCTAGACAGAGGAGCCCTTTGCACTGTTTTTTTGGTAAATGAGTAAAGGTGACTGTTAAACTTGGTAAAAACCTGTGTTCATTCCTGATGGGTGAGGAAAGAGAAAAGGTCTCTTCTGTCTATCGAGTACACAGCGCTGCTATGTTGCACCTTGGTCCCTCTGTAATGGTTACGGAATGCTACTATGGTTAATGGGACTAACATTTTAACGAACCCTCAAAGTCTGAAGCCTCATGCCCACTCTGACTCCTAACCTTGATGATTACATGGATAAAAACAATGTTGTGGGTAGTTCTTATTTACCTCAACAGAGCGAAAAGGTAAGTATTACCATTACATCTTAACAGAAACTCAGCTCAGTTTTGAATCCTTTTTATGTCACCCATGATGATCTTATAACTTCTGACATTTAACTTAGTGAAAATAGAATAAATGTTATAATCAGGGATGTCCCGGTCAGGATTTATTTGACCCGTACAAAGATCAGAGGAATTTAGGAAGAGACGTTTTCTGACAAGAGGTCTCTCTCACTGTAGCACTGTGAACCAGATTGTAAAGAGTGAAAAACATCATGTAGATTGTTTGTAAAAAAAAAAAAAAAAAAAAAAATATGTGATAGGTCTCTGATATGTGATAGAGATTTGAAAGCCATGCACATTAGAAAAAGGAGATGATTTTTAAAAATGACCCCCAAAAGGCATGGCCATATAACAGAAGACCAATAACGGGTATTGGAATGTCAGTTCTATTGTGATACCAATCAATTAAGTCAATCCTGGATTATTAAAGCTGGAATCAAGGCATCCCTGATTAGAAACTCCATAGTTTAGTTACTGTTCACAAATCCAGTGTTTTTGACACTGTCTTTGCATGTTTTTTTGGGGGGTTTCTAAACTGCTCCTTTTTTCTCTTCAGCTTCAGTGAACGCCATGGAGAGGACTGAGATCAAAATCAACATTATATCTGATCAGCTGGGTTTGAGCTGGGCAGGTTAGTTCCTTCAGATACAGTGTGTACAGCTATGAACCAAATATGGTGAACAAACCAGAAGATTGCTACCACTGGTTACTCGGACTTAGTCGTTATTTAGGGAGCATTGCGTTGTCAAAGATATTCAGGTCAACTTAAGTGAACTTTAAGCTCACAGATCATGATATTTGTGAGAAGAAAATCCGTTTTATTTACGTCATGTTTAAGTGATCATAATATTTTTCCTTACTGGTGGAAATATAATTATTATTCTGTCTTAGGGCTGGACGATAATTCAGTATCAATACATATCGATCGATAGACATATATCGATGATAGAAAAAAAGGGTCAATAAAAAGTTCAATAGAATAACAATTTACCTTCCTTTTGCAATCTAACCATGTAGATTAATATTACAGTCATTACATCCTCCCAACCAATCACAAATGCAGACCCAGGAACCAAGCTCCGCCCCCTTCAAAGAGTTCAGAGAGCTCTTTTTTCTTTTTAGAAAACTTGCAGTTTTGGTAAAAAGTTGGTTGAATAAAGAGTTGAGTTTGAATTCAGTGTTTGTGTGTTCTGTATCTAAAAACAGGTTGCTAAAATGGCCAGGGCTGCACTTAAAATATGCTTTGAATTTGTTGATGATTATCGATATCGATCAATGTGATTTCCATTTTATCGATATGCTTTTTTTTTTACATCGTCCATTCCTTTTCTATCTACTTTGTCCTTTTTAATTATTTTGTGTCTCCTCATGCCAGAGTTGGCACGAGAGCTTCAGTTCAGCGTTGACGATATCAACAGGATCCGCGTGGAAAATCCGAACTCCCTGTTGGACCAGAGCTCTGCTCTGCTCAACCTGTGGCTCAGCAGAGAGGGCAAAAGGGCCAAAAGTGAGTCCAACATTACATCCTTCAAAAACTGTTTGTAGATTAGCAGCACCTGAATTTATAATGCACCTCCTGTAGGGGATTGAATACAATGTTTGAAACTGTAGAAACTTTGTGGATTTTAACAAACGTAGCAAGGAAGACAACAAACAGATCTGTATGAAAAGAAACCTCTGGGTAAAGAAATACAGAGTGACATTCTGTTGACACAAACCTCCTTCAGAGATCTGTGTTTCTTTTCTTGTAGGAAAACTTGATTTTGGAGCTTTTTTGGTATTTTATTGTTATTTTCTAAAATCATAGCTTTATGGTACAACCCTAGTTAAGGTGGATTTTTAACTGTGTGCAATTTTATTGATATTCTCTAAAGCAAATGAACAAGAAAGCTACGAAAACTAGAAAATCAACATTATTCATATCTTTACAGTGCCTAATAAAAACTGCAAGGTTTCAAAGATAAATATTGTAAGTGTACATGCTTTGAAAGTTGTGCCACAGCTTACTTGAAATATCACCACTGATTTAGAGACTCAGGAAACATTTGCAGGTGTTTTAAGTTAATTATCTGATAAGAATGTGACACCATGAGTTTCAAATATTTACCTTTTCTACAATATTAAAATTTTACTGTACTGAATTATTATTTGGTTATTATTATTTTTTTTGATACACTGTACATATGTGGACACACTGTATATACCTTATACCTTATGCACCTTTCCTCCTTTTGGCACCTTCTTTTTGTTTATTAAGCCGATGTGTGACAAGTAAATTTCTCCACTGTGAGATCTATAAAGCCCTATCTTATCTTATTTGTAAGCCATAATCATCAAAATTGCAAGAAAAAATATTAAAACTTTTTCACAGTATTACATTTCTTTTAGATGTACCTGTAAAACTTAAAGGTAATGAATCTAAAAATGTGCAAAAGCAGTTTGCAGCCACATTGAAAACTATGCCACTTAAAATGTTTTGCCCATATATAGCAATGTCTAAATTATCTTCCATGCAACACAGGTTCTCATTTTCCGCCTTTCTTCCCTTGTTTCTCCTTTTCTCTCTTTGTCTTTCACTCTGGTGTGTCTGCTGCTCAGTGGAGAGCCTCTACACTGCTCTGAAGAACATCGACCGTGCAGACATCGTAACTTCTCTGGAGGGCCAGGCCCCGCAGCAGGGGCCCGGGTTGTCAGAAGAGGGTGCCTGTCGTCTGGCTGACAGAGACTCTACATTGCTGTCCCCCAGTGTCATCAATGGTAAGAAACACAAACACAATGTTTAGGATAAATCCATGTATCTGTTAGTAAAGTGTCACTCTTCTACATTAGGTCAGCAATAGTCTTGTCTAATAGCTCAAACTTATATTTGATCGAGATTGCCTTAAAGATCATGTAACAATCACAAGATTGCTTCTACATGGAGATATGCATTTACAGAAGAAAATAAAGATTGTTGTTATTGTTTTATAATTTTTCTACATTTTTAATTGTTTGAAATTACAATTTTGACAATATTTCAACGTGAAAAGGAATTTGGAGGCAAAGGTGAAAAAAGAAAAACCTAACTACTTAAAGTAAGGAATTCAAAATGTGTCGCTCTAAGGAAACAGGCATTAAGGCAAAAACTCTATTTTAAAACATCCACTTTTTTAGTTTATTTGAATATTGACTCTATTTGAGCACCAGAAAGAGCCAAAGTCCCTCCCAGTCTTTGAAAGCATGCCTGCTTCCTTAGAGTGTGGGTAACAGCCACTGTGCCTTGTTTCTGTTGCCCCACAAGAGATCACGGACACAAGGCCATCACGCGTATTGCACAAGCCGCGAGTTATTAGACCCCCGTTTTTCAGAAGGGGTAAGTTGATCAGAAACTGGGGCTGCATGGTGGTCTGCTGCTCTTGATGATGATGATGGTGATGATGAGTCTCAGACGATGTTTTTGAGGTCTGAGGAATGGTGTCGCTCTCCCACCATGAAACTGGCTTTTGTCAGCATGCACTAACACCGCCTCTGTGCATTTCTCACTGGGGCACAAGTCATCTCTTTTTTTGTTTTTTTAATTTATTCACACTTTGTTGCACCTCATAATTTAGATATGAATTAAAATGTTCCTACTCATCCAGAAAAACCATGATAGCTCCCTTTTTTATATTTTTGCATTTTAAGGCTATACGGCCATAAAGGTCAAAACCTGGCACATGCAGTGTCTTGTGAAAGTATTCGTAGCCCATGAACATTTTCACATTTTGTCACCTTACAACCACAAATTTCAGTGTATGTTATTGGGATTTTATGTGATAGACACGGGGCCTGCAACCTTTACAGTCTAAAGAGCCATTTTGCCTACAGTCCACTTGAATTAAACTCGTTCAGAGCCCCAAATGTTGCCTGGCCTTTTGAAAAAAGACAAGTTATAATTTTTGATAAAGATCTACTGTAGGAAATATGTTGTCATCATTAAAGAAACACCCTTTAATGGCTATTTTGAGATTTAAAAAAAGAGGATGGATGGGATGTTGATATTTGTGGATAATGATGTAAAAAAAAATCATAGTTTCCAACACAATGAAAAAATATTGATTTAAAATTAAATATTACTGGCACTTTTAGCATCATTCTGTTGTGAAAATTAAAAGCAATTATTCCAAGAAAAAACTGCTAAAACCTGCATTTATTATCATTATTACATTTATATACCATAATAAAAATATAATTTGTTGCCACTGTGGAAGGTCCAAAGAGCCACAGGTTGCATACCCCTGTGATAGACCAATAAAAAAGTAGGGCATGATTGTAAAGTGCAAGCAAAATGACAATACATCTTGATTAATCATTTTTACAAATACAATTCTGAAAACGTAGCCTGCTTCTGTATTCAGCCCTCTTTACTCTGGAAACCCTGGGTTGATTGAAGTCCTTTGTCTTTAAAAATGATCTAATTAGTAACGAAAGTCGATTCTGTGTGTAATTTAATCTCAGCATGAAAACAGTTTTTCTTTAAAGGCCACTGGAGATAGTTAGAGAGCATTAGTGAATGAAAAGCATGATGAGGGATAAAATTGTGGAGATGTCTAAAGCAGGGTTAGGTTAGAAAACGATGTCCAAACACTATTAGTCCTGTGCTTCTCAAATCAGAATTTTTTTTTATTTTATCTTTTTTTGGAAAAGTGGCAAGAAGAAAGCCACTGTTAAAGGATAGCCATAAGAAGTCTCATTTGCAGTTTGCAGTAGGCAAGATGAAGAAACCATGTGGAAGGAGGTACTTTGGTCAGAAGTGAACGTTTTGTACCTCACTGGATGTAGTAGAAACTGCAGATGACAGTAAATGGGTTGGGCTGAAGATGTAAACGTTGTCTGTAGTCGTACTGACCATTCACAGTACCTTACACTATCCATGTTCACCCGGTCGCAGTTACATCCATTCACAGATCGGTAGGCAAATTGAGGTTAACACCTGAAATAAGTTGAGAACTTTTCGCAAGGCTTGACACTTCCGATGCATAAATGCTCCTTAACCAATATGACACTGAGCTGTTTAACTAAAGATGAGATAAACATAAAATCCCCCATATATATATATATATATATATATATATATATAAACTGAAATGTTCTGATTGTGATTTGAAAGAATGTAAAGAAGTTCTAGGGGTATGAATACTTTCTCAATGCAGTGTACAGGTAATTCCTTTGATTTACCTTGGGTGTTTGTATTACATTTGGGATTGATTGTGTATGTATGCACATAAATGTGTGTGTGTGTGTGCACACATACCTTTGTGTATATGTCTGGGATGGATACAAGAGTCAGAACTGGCTCTAGAACCAAATGAAAATGTGCTCTGGGCCTTCATTCCTTGTTTCTGTCGTTCCCTCTTTCTATCTCTTATCGTTTTACTTCTTACCTGAGAAAAAGGCGACATTCCACTCATCTCCCCGCGGATGATGTCGGAGTTATCTCTTTTCCTCAGGATTCTGTCCAGCTTCTCTCTCTTTCTCTGACCCTGTGACTCAACATACCAGCCGCCCAGCTGCCCTGCTCCTCCTCCTGTTCCTCCTCCCTTTTCCTGCTCTTCTTCCTCACAGCTCTACCTGTCCGACCTCTGACCTCATAAGATCCTCATGTTGACCTCTGGGCCTCCTCTTCTCTTGTCATCTTGTTTCCCCTGCGCTCCTCCCTCGTTCAGTCGAGTGGGGACCCTCTCCTCCTCTTAAAATCCACAGCTCAGTGTGTGTACTACTGTTTGTGCACGTGCATGCTGCATGCTTCGCTGTTACCGTTCTTGAGGGTGAGTTTGTGTGAGCGTGAGAGTGAGCTTGCTGTCTCAGACCTGGGCCTGAGCTCCTTGCAGACGAATTTGTTCAGAGACAGCCGAGGAGGTTTCTGAGTCTTGCTTGCACACCGCACATTTAGAGAATCTGCCAGGTTAACCAAGTGAGGTGGTTAATGTGCATAAGATGCTGATTTACCTAAAACTATTTTGGTCTGTGCAGCTAAACAGCTCTTGTCAGACGTGTGCATGCGCTCATCAACGGCATAGGCGCAATATCGATTCCTGTGTTTTATTTATCCTTTTTTAAACGTTTTGGACAGGTTGACTGATGGTGCGAGGCACAACTTCAGCACCATCTAAAAACAAGAATCAGGTGTACAAGTTCTAATCCACACAGGGTTAAAAGCTATACACACCGGCTCCAATACTGCATGTTCAGTACAAACCAGGTGTTATATACACCACCATATATTAAAATAGTCATTTTTCCTCAATCTCTGACATTAAATCAGGTTAAGCTTTAATGTTTGTCACCAAAATTATTTATTTTTGCTGAATGCAAGAATAATGAGAGAGAAATTTTATTACTTGCTTCAGTGTCAGCTGTTTCCATACACCAATAATACTCTGTATTCAAATAATTTGAGAAAAGCCCAGATAATGCTGCTGCTAGGGCTCTGTAAGCTTGTGAAGGCTTGATGACCAACGTGGAGGCATACCGTCAGCTGTATTTTAAGGCAACGCCTCAAACACGAGGCTTAGTTGTCTGACATCATGAAAACGTCATTTAAAATAAATCAGGTAAAATGTCAGGGAGAGAATTTTAGACACCACAAGTCTGGTTCATCCTTGGGTGCATTTAAAGATGTCCGAAGGAGCTACGTTAGTCTGTTTAAACCTTTATAGGGAAGTACAGACATAGTGGCATCAGTGTCGATCCATCAGGAAGGCGATAGGTTCTGATTCCCAGCGATGGACATGAGACGTGTGGGTGAAATCAGTTCTATAACAAAAGCAAAAGACCTTGTAAAGACGCTCGCTGAAGCTGGTAAGCTAGTCATCGAGAAAGAAGTACGGTGGCCGACAGGTGCCGTCACGAACGGCCAAACGCGCTGCAGACACATGAATGATGCAAACTCCAAAACTGAGAAACACAGCAAACAAGTGCGCTTGAATAATATTGAAATTAATTGAAAATGACCATAAACTTCTCAGTTTGAATAAAGTAAGAAAAAAGTAGATCCAAATGTTAGCCTGCTTTATCCAATATGCAGTTTTTGATGCAGTTATCCAGTGGTGTTCTAGTTCCAGCCGCAGAGCTGCGACGTCAGGATTAAGTTATATAATTTGGAAATGCTGCTGCTTTTGTGTAGTACACCAGTACCGCTGGGAGTAAAAAAGAACCTATATTTCAGCCCATATTTATCATTTTGACCCTGTCTGGAGTGGAGATATTTACAATAAGTTCCAACTCTTGGATCCGATTCATGTTCTAAGAACCATTATAGTCATATGTAGTATTAATTGAAGAAGGGTTTAAGGAAATCACTAAAAGCTTAAAATGATCATTAATGGCGCTGATGAGTATGTACATTTCTGACAAGAACTGTAAATGTGTGAGTGGGTATTTTTCAGAATGAAATAACTTTTTTGTTGTTAACATCAATCTGTGCATGGCATGCTTTCAGTGTTTGAATTAATCTTCTGTGTGTACAACGTTCTCTCTGTTCAGTGGGTGTATTTTAATCTTGTTATGCCAAATTAACCCAAAAAATTATTTTGTTTTCTTTTATTGTGAAATAAATGGTCTCATTTTAACAATATACTGTAACACATTGACTTCAGCATCGCACATAATGTTCAAACAACAATGCTGCTGCAACACGTCTGTCATACATGGGCAAACTTATTCATCGTATCATTTTTTTGTTAGTTTTTTTTAAAGAGCCCAGTTTTACTGAAGAGAATTTATCAAGTTTACATTTTTTTAATATACTTAAGACAAAGACTTGCCCAAGTTTGAAGGACACACAGCACTGTTAAAACATTATCTGCTGGCAGGGATACTGGTGTGTTTGTATCTGGTTTGAATGTTTAGGATCTAAACCTACATTTTAAACTCACCTGTGAGCCAAATAAGTATTTCATCATCGTACATAAAAGGGTATGAGTGCAGTTTTGTGTGTCTGTGTGTGTTTTTGAACATTGTTAAAACACCTAGTGCGTTGTGACGTGTGCTGTGAAGTGTGTTGTCCTTTTTTCTTGCTTTTTCAGCCCCAGTAGAGCTAATTTGTGCTTCACCATGTGTTGTGCCTTGGACACGTGTGTGTGTGTGTGTGTGTGTGTGTGTGTGTGTGTGTGTGTGTGTGTGTGTGTGTGTGTGTGTGTGTGTGTGTGTGTGTGTGTGTGTGTGTGTGTTTTAATCATCAGAACTAAAAAAGCAGGACATACCCTGACTCAATTAAACTCATTCAACCTGCCATTCTGACTCATTCCTCCCTGTTCACCCTCATTCTGATGCCACCTCTGACCATCCTGGCCCTGTTCCATCCCAGAAACACACACACACACACACACACACACACACACACACACTGATAGGTCCATCAGTTCTGGGAATTAAAAAAAGCAGCATAAAGAAGTGTTTCGCCCACACAATGAACCCTTTACACTTATTGGCGCCCTTGTTAAAAATGTGTATGAAAGCCAAGTAGCTTTTAGTATCACACTGAAAATGTAGCAAAACAGCCTATTTGATTTGAGTACAGTCAGTCAAATCAGTGATGTCTCAGCTGTTGGTACTGCTGAGTTTAATGCTCTGTACAACCAGGTTTTGTCTATAGGACAGCACTTATTTTTCCCCAGACCTATGTTTGACCTTCCACTCTTGTTTTCAGGACACCCCACAAGCTTTCTACAGGATCTGGAACCAAGATAAAAATAGATTTATCTACGTAGATTTGTCCATGTGTTTTCGATCATTAAATTACAAAAACCTTATAATAACATTTTCTTCGGTTTTCAGGAAATTGCCCCCAAATCTTTAATTGAAATGTCTTTCTTTGTCAAAGAGTTGAGATAGCTATGCACTCTAAGCAGGTTTCTGGGGCTTTAGGAAGAGATGCTCTCACGATATTCATCCTTTGTTTTGTGCAGGGTCTCCCCCAAGCGTTTGTTGCAAAAATAGTAAAAATCCAAATAAAAAAATCTGTCTTATCTGGAAAAAGAAACTCAGCCTTGATACCAAACTCCTCATTTTTATGTTTTTGAAGGTGAGACAGGACAAAATGTTTCCTTTTGGGCCTCCCACAAAATCTATTGGCATCTAGATAGAGAACAGTGGATTTTGGAAATTTTATTTCTTTGTCCAGCCTTGCTTGTCACATTTCCATTTGCTTATATCTAGGTAAGTTCGGGAGACTAGTTATTATCATGTAGCTCCTAATTATTATCATTATTATTATTATTATTATTATAGATGACTTATGGACCTCAATCACATCTCATTTGTTGACATGTTCTCTTGTCTTTCCCATTTTAAAGGCAAGCCAAGAGAAAAGCCCCCCTATGTCACACTCTTATTTAAACCTCAGGAAAATGTGAGGTCATGTTCACCAACAGAACATGCTGATCATCTTTAGAAACCTTACGATAAATGAAAAAAATACTACAGTAACATTTATTTTTACTGCATTGTTAAGAGTACCAATCATGACAGCAGTGTCATCATAAGAAACAATGATTTTCTAAAGACAGATTATTGTTCTCTGACTGAGAAAATTTACTAATATTATAGGTTGTATGTTTTTTAGATCTATCAGTGTGCCATTAAGCTCCTGTAGTAAACGATAATTTGTATTTTAAGGCCTTTTGCACGTCTTTACCACGGGTGCCAAAAAGTGTTGAAGTTATATAATAGATTGTTTCTGTAATAACATATGTCAGCCGTGCTAAAAATTCAATTAAGCTGTAAAGCCTCGGGCTACTTCATGCCAAAGTGTTCATGTCTCCATTACCGGGCCATAACACATACTTGTCATACGTTGAAAGTAACTGAATCAGAAAAATATGACTGTGAAGTGCTACTAGAAACACAGAAAACATCTTATTTACAGTCAAAATGTAGTACTTGACGTCATGTTAGTTAAACATGAAGCCAGGCAGCCTTCAGAAAATAACATAGCTGTCATCTGGCTTTAGCACCTCCACATCCATTGGTAATCAACCGCTGTGTATCAGACTGCAAAAGGGCTTTCTACACTTTTACTGAGAATTAGCTTTTCAAATTCGTCACTGACAAAGTCATGTTAAAAAAAAAAAAAAAATTCTCGTTTGCATTCCTTTCAACTGTGTTGCGTTTTGAAGAACTGTTTGCTTTTGTTGATTTGAGACGGACCGACAGGTTGGTCGGGTTTGGTTACACGTGGACCCCCCCGATTCAGTCAGTCAGACCCCAGTCCCTCCTTCGTAGAGACACAACACTACTGGCTAATCTCGATCCCAGCTGCCCATTCCATACTATTCTTCAAATGTTGACGTCAACAACTTTATCATACGGGGCTCAGAGCCTGCGTCAGAGTGAGCGCTTATCAATTTAGGTCAAATTCTGTCATGCACAAGCAGCTGACTGCTGTGTTTTATCTCCGAACGTTTTCGCAGCCCCCTTCCCTGCGCAGGACAACATTTTCCACCTTTCCAATCCCTCCTTTCACACCTTTTTAAGATGTCAACAACAGCGTCATGAGTGAGCAATTAAACAATTAATGTGAAAAAAGATTCAAAGTGTTTACTATGTTTTTAGATAAGCATTGAAACAGGGATATTGGACAAAAGCAGCAACCTAATTTTCCATTTTGTTAAACAGTACATACAAGCCAAGGATGGTATTCAGTGTGAATAAATCTTCACACTTCACCTACTCAGTACTGTAAGGATTTTTACAGTAAGGTTTATGTAAAGGTCACTCAGATAACTTTGTAAAAGACAGTGGCAGCATCCGAACCCTTAATTATAGCTCCTGGCTCCTGTTCTGTAACCTTTGCACGGGGTCAGCAGTCAGGACTCTATCCTGGGGAGGAAAGGAGCTTCAGACTGCTGTGCCGATTACGACAGCCTTTATCTCCGACGTCATTACGTGACGGAAACACACATGGATGATGCGAGTCAAATCCAGGCCTACAGCCTTCCGAAAATGAACTACAAAGTGCGACCTCTCTTTTCTCCAGACATTTTTGTTGATTTCTGTGAGGGCACTTTGCTGATAGTTCGTGTCACGCAAAGGATTCTGGTATACCTTAAGGCTCCTTAGTGCCGGTAAAGGACGTTGTGGGGTTCCCAAGCAAAACTAGCCATGAGAGGAAGCATCCAGGCTCCTTTTTCTACCTCCTTCCTTACTGACTGCACTATTCAGACAGCACTTGTCATGGCGACCACCGATGCACTTCTGCTTTGGCTAAAGAGTCCTAACTCTATAAGGGTATTTGGATGGAGCCAGCCTGCATGGGAACAAATAAACCTGCTAGGGCGTTTCCATCCATCTTTTTGTGCTTGATGGGATCGTTGTTCACCGATCACTTCCTAGGCAGGAAAAGTTTCCCACGGTCCCTTCTGCCCAAAGAGGCAACTCTCCACATCTCCCGTCATCTGGCAGGTGTTGAGACATGAAAGAGGGGTTTATGTAGCATCTTTAAGTACACAGTAGATAGGCTCAGAGATAGTAAATTTGTATTGAAATAAACACGCCAAAGTAAAACTTAAGTTTCTATCCAAATTAATTAACAGCATTTTTGAAAATTGACATTGTAGTCATTGTAGCATACCAAGGCCTGTTTTCTAGCCAAACCACCGCTGAGACCTATATTGAGGCCAGGTATTAAATGGGATTGAATTTCATTATTACAGGTATTTAAAACTTAAACTGAATCCTTACACTAAAAATTATACTATATCCCTAGACTTACAATGTCAGTGTTCTGCACTTTTCTAGTTATATTGTATCTGTATGGAAGTTTCTTACAACTGCTTTGGGGCTTTTTTTGGGTGAAAAACATCATTGTTTCTTCACTTTCACTAATGTCACAATTTAACATTTTTAAACAGCAAAACCCTCATATTCTCCATGTCATGAAGGAATATTTGACTCTTAGATGACACACATCAGGACTTTTTAATTATGTTCATTTTTTTCAGCAGGTTGTTTAGCTAATGACTTAGAAGCCTTTTCTGTTATTTCAACGATAGAAAATAAAAAACTTAAAAGTTATTTCTTTGAAAATTTAAATGTACATTTTCCTTCAGCAAATTCCTTAATTAAAACTATTTTATTTTTTATAAAGATTCAAATGAGATACAGAGAGGTTAATTCGAAAAATAATATTTATTTATACAGTGCCTCTTACCTTGTTGACTTTAATAATAGCTTATTATATCATAACGATTGTGTGTTTGATTTGGTGTGTGTGTGTGTCTTCCATGTACTGCCCTACAGAAGAAAAGGAAAATTTTAGTGACCTAAACTAAACATAGCTAGGTCACACTGGAATTAATGATAAAAAAAGCACAAGTTAAAATTTATTAGGATGTAATTTCAACCACAAAAACCATTTAATATATTTAATTTGCTTAAAGCAATAGTCTGTATTTCAAGCAAGGTTCTGTGAGGAGGTTTTCTGTGGTTAACATCTTAATAGCAGCAGATAAGTCTCTCAATGACCGCAGATTAAACAAAGACAATGTTGATACTGTTCCGATGACTGAGCAGCTATTCAGAGGGGAACTGAGGTGAAAGGGGATTTGCACCACTGTAAAACAACGGCACTCTCAAAATGGCGTTTCATTCACATGCTCTTTTACCCCTGAGGGTTGCACTGATGGATATTTGCACATGAGTCTAACATTATTATTTTTTTGTGAGGGAGTGGTGGCTTAGTGGATAGAGAACAGGGCGCCTGCATCATAGAAAGGCTGCAAGGTTCCTGGTTTGATTCCCACAGACCCTTAGTCCCAGAATGCTCCCCAGGTGCCAGACAGTAGCAGCCCACTGCTCCCAAAGGGATGTATTAAATGCAGAGGACACGTTATATTGGAATGGATGTTGCAATAACAATAAAGATGATTATTTGTATTATTATTTTCCATGAAGGTCATGTTAGCTTGTGTTGTACAATAGCTGTTGTACAACACAACAAAGCAATGCACTACAACCATTACAATGTTATGTAAGTTCAAGTGAATGCTTTTCCTTGATGTACTTTTCCATCAAATTGTCACTCTGGCCAAGTACACATTAGTAAAGCCAGCATTTTGTGTCGCTCCAATTTTAACTGGAAATGGGCTCCAAATCTGATCTTACCTAACATACCAAACAGGTGTGAGCTGGCACTGCTTAAGGGAGTAATCTTCTACTAGTAAAATACTAACTATTTACAACCTCTCCACAGTTTCTCCAAATTAAAGTTAGTTTCAAATCTCTGAACGTTGGTGTGTGTGTGTATGGGTGTGTGTGTGTGTGTGTGTAGAGGGACTTTTATTTGTATGCCTGAGGTACAGCCTTGAATGCATGTTTCTAAATTGCAGCTGTAATACAGGAGAATGCAAGAACGGCAGTAGCTTGCATTTCTCCTTAGCAAAGTCTACTGCTAAGCCCCACTCAGGAACTTATGACATGGGTTGGAACGATAAGAGACATTTTCACAGCACAGTTGGTTATTGCTTCGCATTATGGCAATGATATTGCTAAGATAGCAATTCCTCCAAGCTGTTTTATTATTCAACATTTTCTTATTTGTGTGAAAGAAAAGGTCTTCATTTGGCAAATTCAAAAGAACCATCTACCAAAACAGATCCGCTTTGCCTTGATGTAAATGAATATCGTGCCAACTCCATAATCAACATGTAGCTACACTCACTCTTCCTTTTCTTTTATGCTGGTACAGTTTATGTTCCTGGAGAATCACTTTCTTTACTTGGTAGCAAACAAGAGCCCTGCATCATTCACCTCACAAGCAACGGATGATCCACGAAGCTCTTACTCTATGCCCTCACACCTTGCACATATTGCTGTGTCCCAATGACAAAGACCTGGGCTGAATGCTTTGCATCAGACTAGTTTTCTTATATGAATTAAATTATCAGAATTGACATTCTATTCAAGTATAAACAGAAATGATTTGATAACAGGGGTTTAATGAATAGCACAGTTGAGGTTGTTGGTTTTGTATCAACTGATTTTTTTCAAAAAAACATTAAATCAAACTCAGACAACAGGAAGTTTAAACCAAGTTATGCTTGATTTGTCCTTTCATTATTTGGACAGGTAAACATTTCAATAAGTAAATAACATCATAACTATAGACATTATTAATAATTAGATTTTTCTTTCTAAGGCAATAAGACTATAAAAGCTGCAGTGAACTTGCTCGTCCTCAAAGTGATTGTTCTTGTTGTTGTTTTTTTGGTGGGTTTCTGTCAAACTATTATGAGCACTCAATATCACCTGTATTAGTTGACTCTGTTAGCATTTGCTAAGAAAGATTAGCTATCCAGCTAACAGTTAGTCAGAAAAGTACTGCGGATTTCTGCCGTGCTAAAACAAGTTCAGTCGTGAATATTTCATAGACTGTCATGCAGTTGCTTTTTACAAAAATTAAATAGCTTTCAAATTTGGAAGTAGACAGTTATAAACATGTTTGTTTGTGGTTGGTAAAACTGTTCTTATTTGACAATAATGCACAGCCAAACAGATCTGAGCATATCTGAGTAAAGGAAGTTTCTAGTAGAAAAGTAAAGGACTTCAAAAATTATTAAAGTACCATTCATCTGAACTGAGAGCTACTGAACTAGGGTTTTATTTCATTTACTTAGTGTTGCAACTCAGTACTTTTTATCACAGTTACCTTCCACAGAAAATGCATTACGGATAATTCATTTTATGGTGCTTGTTTTACATGGGATATCTTCTAGGTAAATGCCTATAAATTCTAAATTAAACATGATTGCACTCTGAAGGTTTCTGAAATAGCATTTGTATAAACAATCGCTTTTTGAGACTGGAACTGCTGCAACTGCAGAAATCGCCTTTGCTTATCTACCCCACTGTTACTGTGTGTGGGGAAAAAGCAGTCTGTCAACGTGTTTTATCATTAAATTTTAATATTGTTACTATTATTAACAGAGACCAAAGAGTTAAGAAACTGACGTTTTAAACTTTCTTTAGCATCGCATACTAGCATTTAGCATGGTTAGCACTGCTAGCATTACTAAAACACTACTCTCTGTGTTTCCTAGAGAATGTAGATCCTTACTTTAAGTCAAATTAACAAAAAGCCACCAGCATTTCTGTAGTCAGTGTGAGGTTCAAAGCTTAGTAGGATAAAATTGAGCAACTTAGCTGTACTTTACTAAGCCTTCATGTTATCTGCTATAAGTCTTGCTCTCTCACCACTTCAACTAACTACAAAAATAGCTTGACATGACATAGAAAATGCAGTTTTCTTTTAAATAGCTTTTGCATCTCTGCTTTTACAGCTCCATGATACTAGAAATAGTAAACATTGAGGTTCATGTCCTCTTGTGTGAAACAGCTTTCACACTGAAGACCGTTATATAAAGAGCTTTCACAAATATTGTGCTTTTGCAAATACTAATCAGTCACCCCCCAGCCAGGAACAATCTAGCTGAATATTGTTTAATTCCTGTCAGAAGCAGATTTTTCTGTGCATCGCCACCTTAGATGGTTGTAGGCCGGTGGTAAGACCTGTTATAATTCCTAAACAAAACCCCCTAAAGAAAAATCTACAAATGCCAAAAAGTGGTTTAATTGTATATCTAGCTCTTGCTGAAACCATCCCAAAACTTAAAATCACTTGGGGGTTTTTTCAAACTCCTGTTGTCTAAGCTTGGTTTTCATGAAATGCAGCGCTGGTGAATATGCATTCCTAACTGATTGGTCCAAATTTTTAGAATGTAGCGTCTTGCTTGTGTATTGGGACATGGCCGAGCTCCACTGTTTCTTAAACTGGTTGGAGAAACAGTCGACATTTGACCTTCCCACCCTCCCCATGGCTGTGCCTGCTTGGTGTTAGTCTTTCTCTTGTCTCGCCCCTGTCTTCCTTCCAGGTTATGGGCTGGTGCAGGAGGAGCTTGTGTCCCCGGCCTCCATGCAGTACAGCTTACCCTCTCCATTGGGTGTGGAGCCATACTGGCAGGAGGTTTCCAGCTTGGAGTGTGCGCCCATTGCCACCACGGAGGAAGACACATTAATGGAGATGTCGGATGTTCAGGTGTGGCCAGCAGGAGTTAGCCCCTCGCTGGTCACAGTTGAGGACTCATCGCTAGATGGTAGCAGTCGAGCGGATGACTCTGAGGGCGCCACGCTTTCCTTACCCTGCAGCTTGGGTCGCCCAAGCAGTGGAGCCAGTGGGGCCAGCGGTTCCATCATGGAGCTGGAGGAAGAGGAGGAGGAGGAGGAAGGGGAGGTTGAGGATGAGGAGGCGCCACAAGAGCCTGTTAGTGCACTGGCAGAACGGGACAGGGTGAGGGCCAGTGGCGCTGTTCCCAAGGTCAATCTGAACGGGCAACTGGGAGGTCAGAGGTCAGACGCAAGGAGAGGTGATGGTGTGGAGGTGGGAGGAGGAAATAAAGGAGGAGTTGGTGGTGTGGGGCTGGGCTCAGTGGAAGGGATTTCTCTTGTTGCAGGCCAGCAGTTGTACGCCCAGCATGGTGAGGTAATTGGGCTGGGTCATCCACCAGAACACAACGGGGACAACCGGTACGTCATCTTTACGGGTACGCAGTCTCAACTTATTATGAGCTCATAGTTCCCCTGATAACATCAAGCTCTGCTTCATTCTGCTTTTTAGGATGGTGGGAGGAGGGGCATTTCAGCCATACTTACCAGACAAGGACTCGCTGCAAGGCTGGGTGGGCTCGGTATCATCGGGACGTGACGGAAGCGTGCCAGGCTTGCACGCCGCCCAGGAGGCCCTACTGACTCCGGTGTGTGACACGGCTTACTCTCATGTGCTGCGTGGGCACCTCCTGAGGGACACGCAGCCTTTTGACAAGGGGTTGGGCTTTTCCCATCAGGAGGCGGGTCAACAAGCTTGGGAGCAGGAGCAGAGGCGAGGCCAGGTCAGGCTGCCATGCCAACCACCCGCCGCTTCCTGCGCATGCGGAGGGAAAACATTTCCATCTTGTTTCTAACGAATAATCAAATATACACCCAGCCATTGAATTTTTTTCAAACTGCATTCATCAACACTTTTTTTCAACCACTCAACAATCATCAAAACTGATGATTGGTCATTTTGATAAATTCAAAGACCCAAACCAGAAGGATTTTTTTTCAAAAGGAAAAAAATATGTAATATGATATATGATAGCTTATTAGTATTTAAATTCTTAAGCATTCAACATTGCTTTAAATCAAGGTTTGACTGTATTTTTTTCTTTTATTTTCTTTTTTTAGAAAGAAGAGAAGGAGGTCTATTCTGCTGAAGCAAAATTCATTGAAGAACGTGGAGTTGCGCTCTCTAGAAAAGTGAGACAGCTGTTCTCTTAACCTTTTCCATGAGTCACACATGAATAAGCATTTTTCATTCATGTATGTCATAGTTTCCATCCCATGCAGTAAAGTCACTGATTAAAAAATTGCTTATAGGATATTGAAACCAGCTTTAAAAATCTAAAACAAAAACAGTATATGGACAGCATTGCTTTCCAAAGATATTATATCTGATTAACTAATTGTGGTGACACGTTGCAAGATCTGTATTCAATAGCCAGAAGGGAAGGTGCACCACTTACTTCTTTTTGAATACAACTTTGATGTCTCTGCGCCTAATAGTGCTCTACCACCATCTTTTTTCTGTTTTTTTTTTTCTTTTGGAAATATACAGGCAACTTCTTCATTACCCTAACTGTGAAAATTAGAATAAATTTCAGTTGTTTAAAATGCAACTCTTGTAAAACCATGGTGATTTTCCTCGAGGTTATCATGTCATCAAAGTCTCACACTGGCCCAAGCCTACACATGCACACAGAGTTAAACACCACGAGGATCGTACATACATAGTAGCCTCCAGAAAACTGTTTGTTTATTTTATTTTTTTATTTTTAAACCAATATAACGAACCAACTATGACTCAGATCATTCAATTATGACAAACTTCAATGTATAGAACAAAAGATTTACAGCTTTTCATCAAAATTGGTTGATTCGGTGCCTGATCTGGTTGGCCGACTGCTAGACCAAAAGCACTTAGAGGCCCTGAACATGTGAGCCATAGTTAGTTTCCTGCTCTGTTTCAGCGCTTAACTGGTCCAAGTGTTGTCTCCTTCCCTCCTCCTGCCCTCCTTGCTCCAGGTGGGGGTGGATATAAGAAAGGGTGCTCAGTCATTGCAGCGCACCAGTCTGCGGAGAGTTAAACACTGAAATACACACACTGCCCGATCCTTCAGGTACGGGACAACAAGACAAGCACTCGTGCATCCCAGTGCTTGGATAAAAACCTGTGTGGTGACCTTTATGAGTCCGATAGAGCCAAATAGTCGCTTCCACAAACCTTGGTTTTGCTGTTGCTCCTAGTTAGAGCCTTATTTTTACGTCGTTGTTTGAATTAAAAAGGTTTGTTGTTGTGTAAAATGCAGTCTTTAAAGACAGACTCCAATGATTTGACAATCATTAAAACCTTATACTAAACAGTTGAAATACAAATTAAGATTTTTTTGTTTTGTTTTGTTGTTTTTTTATTTAAATAGTAAATTTCCTTTTAATGTCAGGAACTTCCTTAAAAAATTACAGGAACAGTATCCTGTTAACCACCATAAAGGGTAACTACTTCCCATACCGGCCTTAGGGAATTATGGGAAACTATGGCTATGATACACTGTAAGAGAGGTTTTGAATTCTCATTTCAATTACAGTATTAACCCACAGTAAAAATGTGTTTAAATCTTCTCTAATTTATTTAAACTTGATTTCTGTAATGTTTTCTGCAATCTGCGTCTGTCTTTAGGACATTTTTTATTAAATAATGGTGGGACGCTGTCAATTTAAATCAATATATTAGGCTAGTATAGTATTCTGGGACACATAATGACAGTAAACTTTATGCTGACCTCAGTTTGAAAATAGCAGTGACCAGTCTCGCTGCTGGAAAAATAGGATTTTTTTATTTTTATTTTTGCTCCTAGTGGAACGAGGTGTTGTTATTGAGGAAGAGCTGAATGACCAGCTGTTGAGAAGGCTGCCAGCTGACAACATGAAACAACTATACCACTGCCACCACTTGCACAACAGTGTCTTTTATAAATACGTAGAAGGATGGATTATTTACAGCCAGAAGAACCCAAGAAAGGAATGTATGGAATCTGAATTTAGCATTTTTCCGCATCTGGAAAACCTTGGAAAAAAATGTTTGAATGAAAAAACTCTTGAGTTTCCAGACTTGATTCTGCATCACATCACCAGCTAGATTAAAAAAAGGGAATTGCTGAAAAATGACGGCTTTTCAGATAGATTTGTATTTAAAATATCTATCTTCGTCTTTTGATTTGCCACATCATGTGTGTTCAGTTTCATTAATCATTTTGGGTTTTGAGTTACTAAAAGAAGCCACAAAGAGGCATTTTACTGCCTTTTTGGCCTCTTAGATAAAGTACAAACAAACAAAAGGAGGTCTGGCAAATCCATAACTATGCCTCAGCAAATCTGTAATATAGTTCCGATATGATTTGACAGTTATAAATGTTTTTGACTGCCTCCTGTAAACATATGAGCAGTGAGGGAAGCCAACAATCTTTTGTGCAGGCTACAAAGAAACTCTAACTCTTGTCGCTGTGGTTCACATCTGTTAGACACTACTGTCACCTACTGGCGAGTAAACCAGTATTTGTCACTGAATATATTCAGAATTTTCATTCTTCAAACGCATTGCTGGCTACAAATGCATCTGATTGCTTCTTTTTTTTCCACCTGTTTTAGTCTTTCAATGTTTGCAAATCATGAGATCCTGTTTTAACTGCATTTTACACAGCTTCCAGACCTTTTTTTGGACCCTTGATTATATAATTGTTTAGACTTTTATCTGTATTTTTTTTTTTAGAAGGCCAAAACAGCTTTGTGTGCGCATGAATTTAATTTCCCCTGTTTTTCAGGACCGGAAACCCACTGCCAAAACACCCACAACAAAAACACGACCAGAACGAAGGTGGAAATGAGGAACAAGAAACGGAGGAGAAGATGAGAAAACATGCAAGGACAACCAGAAACATCCTCAACCTGTGATCACGAAGCACCACAAAACAAAAGAATGATGAGAACAAAAAGAGGAGTTGAACTTGTAGTTTTATAACATTTGTAAAGAAAAAATATAACTAAACAGAGGCATGACGATACATTTTTATACAAAAAAAAAAATCTATAAATGTTCGTAAAACAACTAAGAAAAAAAAAACAGCAACAAAGTGCTTCCTGTGAACTGTAATCGCATGATAACTGCTGGTGCATGCCCTTTGACCTTTTGAACTGTCATTATCTACAAACTGAAGGAGTAAAAAAAAAAAAAACAAATGAAGGTACTGGGGCACAAGTCACAGGCCTTTTTAGAGGACCTCATGCCCCGTAACTGGAGCGGTTTGTGTCGGCGAGTTGAGTCCGGTAACGGTACAGCCAAAAAAAAAAAAGAACAAGTCACTCAAAGGTTGGCTGTGTATGCAGCAAAGCCTCTGCTGAGCCTACCAATGCTTCTGTCACTGGACCCTTTTTCCTCTTACTCTAAATGTGATAAATACACTCTATGCTCTATGGACATGTATGTGCGCGCGTGTGCGTTTAGATTGCTTTGCCGCATGTGTTTCCTCGCTTGGAGCTCAGCATTGAGCCTCTCCTCCCCTGATTGGCTTGTTGTCTCTGTGATGTCCCAGCGTGCTCGGCCTCTGCGAAGAGAGCCGCTGGCTCCGCCCTGCTTGTGAGTTCCCGTCTGCGTGTGTCAATGTATTTATTTAGATTGGTCCTTAGACAAGCTCACCCCTTCTTTGGTACCTGTCCACTTTGGTTCTCCATGGTGTTTGACATCGGTTAGAGAACTGAACCTCTTTCATTCCCTCGTGTTTTCAGGGGTAACGTGTTTTACAGACGTCGGAATGTTTTCCTTGGAAAAGAGTTGACGGCATTGCACAGCAGCTCTACGATAAATGTCTTGAATTTTTCCTTCCTTGTGAGCTTTCTTTTGTTATTTTCTTGATAGCATATCTCATGTTGAGCCAACACCTTTATTGGTAGCCCTTGCGTTTATGCAGTAAAAAAAAAAAAATCACAGGTCTCTTCTATCCATTGAAAGCTTTTCTGTTCCATGTTTTTTTTATCTGTTTGAATCCGCTGTGATACCTCATTGTCAAATCTGTGTTAATTCATTCAACACAAAAGGAATAGAATGAAGAAATCATTAAGCGTTTGGCTTTTAAGATGATTTTTGGAGAATTCCTGGCAAGTGTGTTGTTGCAGGAGAGACAATGCAACACGTGAACAGAGAGGTAGCACAGGGACACTTCCAGTTTTCGCTGACCCCAGACTCGTGAACTTTCTGTATGTATGTCACTGGCAAAGGGATTTATCTCCCTTGAGCTTCCTCAAAATTTGACATGTTGCATTCACAACCTTCAGTGTATTTTATCATTATTATTACCTTTCCATGCAAAAGTTTTGCCTTGTATTCTGACTTGGGCTTTAAGTCTGGACTATGCCTGGGCCATGCTGTTGGGCAGAGCTCTTTTGATCCCAACCAGTTCAATGTAGTTTAAGAAAACCTTAAAAGACTTCCGGTAGGGGTTCCTGAAATATATGGCGTAGAGGATTTCCCTTTTAATCAGCCCCATCCATCTTCCCATCAAGTATGAGCAACTTTCTTGTCTTTTCTGGAGAAAAGCATCTCCTCAATTTGATGCTGCCACCATCATTTGGTTTTGGTGTTTTGCATTCAGACCACAAAGTTTAACTACGATCTTATTTGATCAAAGCAACTTCTTCCATGTCTGCTGTCTCCCCTGCACGGCTTGTGGGAAACCTTCAACTGGACTTCTTATGGCTTAATAATAATTGCTTTCTTCCTGCCACTCTTCCATGAAAGCCAGCTTTGAGGGGTCTTAATACTTGTCCTGTCAACAGATCCCAGTCCATCCTGACTTGTAGATCTCTGCAGCTCCTCCAAAGTTACCAAGGACCTCTTGTCTGCCTTTCTGCCTTAATGTTCATCATGCCATCCTGTCATTTCAGGTGGATGGGCATGCCTATGTAGGTTTGTAGTCGTGCCATGTTCTTTCCATGACAAATTAATGCCTGAACAGTGCTTTTATGAGATTTCCAAAGTTATTTTAAACATCTTTATTTAAACCACTTTATCCCTGACCTGCCTGCTGTGGACCTTAGTCTCCATGATGCTGTTTGTCCTTCATGTCTAACAAACCTCTGAGGCCAAAAAAAAAACAGCTGGATTTAACCTGAGTTTAAGGTGATAGGGATGAACTCTATTTAATAATTGGGGGACTTTTGAAAGTATTTGGTTGCACAGGTTGCCAAACTTTTCAAATAGTTATTTTTTTTAAACTGAAAATTGTGTATTATTTTCCTTCCTCTTCAGAAATATGCCCTGCTTCCTTTGTCTTTTAGAACATATCTGAACAGAACTCGCTGAAGTTTGTGTTTGTAACATTAAAAATGTGAAGAAGTTCACTTTGAATACCTTTGCAAGGCACAGTACAAGAACAACTAAAAGCACACAAACATAATAGACATTAATGGATGGAAGATCAGCTTGATAGACGGCTTTGCCACAGCAATAATACCTAACAAAAAGAAAAGATGGAAGCTATGGTTACTCATTTTTCAACGATTTGTAGGATCATGATTAGTGAGCTTTTTTGTTACAAGCTCTAAACGTCTCAAAATCAAATTTTGTTTGTTGAGATTGAGTTACCTAAAATCCATTTTGCTTTTACGGAGTTATTAAGGCTATTGGTGTTTCACATATTAAAAAAAAAAAACAAAAAACAAAAAAAAAAACAAGCTCACATTACTGGAAGTCATTATTTTTACACCACTTTATGCAGAAACCAGACAGCAGCACTATGTAGTCTTTGTACAGTGGTAGCACACATCTCTGGAGAGTCTCGACACTATTTTATCCCACAAGTACTGTAAACGCTACTGTAGCCTGAATGAATGCAGCACAGAATGAATGCACACATCTTTCCTATCCTCTCCATGCACGTAACCGTCAGATAACAGCACATGTTTCATAACTTATTGGATTTTACACTCAGGTTGTTTTTGTTCTGGTATGTGAAAAGCAAAATGGTGTTGAAATCCCGATTGTTCTGTGAAAGATGAAGGTTGGACTCTGCATGAGGACCTCAGTGCGAAGAGGGAATTCAATGCATTGTGTATTTTGGGGACTGTGAGAAAGAGAAACGTTTGCGTGCAAATGTCTTCGTCAGATTCTATCGATTCCGATAAGACCAAAAAGTAGTTTTAATGTGTCTTAATGAGCCCCGGCACATGTGTCCATTTTGTTTATCCCAGTTCATTTCCACCCCTGATGAACAAAAACTGACCTAACATGGTTTGTGTGACGCACAGGCATGTAAATTTTTTTAAATTAGTATTATTATTTTATGGTTTATAAGAGGTTTTGTTTGTTTAAAATACAGCACTTTCCAGAATTATTGACACCCTGAATACTTGTTTAAGAACCTTTAAAATAAATGTGTATATTGCAGTAGAATTATCTTACACTGACGGTTTTAGAAAAGTTGAACTTGTAATTTGGTTACATTTGATAAGGAGGGGAAAAACATCCCATGTTCAGAATTCTTGCACAAAAACAGCTATTGCCCCCCCCACACACACACACACACACACACACACATACACACACAATTACTATGAAATAAGTATAACTTATAAACTAAGAACTGCTTCAATATGCTGTATAATGGGGGTCACTTCGTGTCCATAACCACATCTATCTACATCCATCCTTCGTCTTCCGCTTATACGAGATCGAGTCGCGGGGGAGACCCCAAGGTGTTCCCAGGCCAGATGGGATTAATAGTCCTTCCAGCTACTTCTGGGTCTTCCCCGGAGTATCCTCCCAGTGGGAAGCACCCCGAAAACCCCCAAAAGGAGCCACCCTGATCAGATGCCCAAACCACCTCAACGGTCTCCTTTCGATGCAGAGAAGCAGCGGCTCTGCTTTTGGCTCCCCCAGGATAACAGAGCTCCTCGCTTTGTCTCCAAGGCTGAGCCTGGCTACCCTCCAGAGGAAGCTCATTTTCTCCACTTGTATCCGGGATCTTGTACTCATGATCCATACCTCATTGACCATAGGTGAGGGTCGGAAAGTAGATGGACCGGTAAATCGAGAGCTTTGCTTTCTGGCTCAGCTCCTTCTTCACCGTAACAGAAAAAATATTCCAAATTAAAAACATGGATCTATGTAAACTGAGTGAACAGAACCGGAGCGACTGAAAGAACCGTGAACAGATTTAGAGTTGGCTGTACACATGAAGAGAAGATCTTGAAGATCTTTCTGGACTCTATTTCTTAACATGGGAGTTTCCCCCTGCTGTATTTATCCACCCAAATTAAAGGCTGGATTTTTCTAAACCTTTCAATAATATGTAGATTATGCTACAGCAATAACAGATTAATTGATTTTAAGGATTATTACACATATTTACATAAAGAATCTTTAGGGCGCTTTAGTTTTATTTGGACACATCCTAAAATTTGCTTTTAACATATATTGATGAAAGAGAGTCTGGATTCTCACACTGGTTTAGCTCTATATTATCCACATATCATTACTGTATTAATATCAGTCGCCACCATATTGGTCTTTGGTCCAATATGAAAAGTCTTCTTTTTAAAGTAGCTTTACCACAGATTTTCTCTCTGTAATCAACATATAGTGCTTTTATTGATCATGATAGCTTTGAAAACAATTGGAAGCCATTTTAATTAGTACATGATGTGAGGCACAAGCCAAAATCTGCAGAGAGATTTCACAGATTAAATGTGTAAAACAGAGTTTGTCACACTGAAACAGTTTGTTGAGAGTTAAAATGGACGGTTTTACTTTTAGGAAGGAGGACAGCTGCAAAGTTATTTAGGGCAGTGGTTCCCAAAGTTGGGGTCGTGACCCTGCCGTGGGTCATGAAACACCAAGTGGTGGGCTCTCTATGCAATCTCAATGCAATCTCCAGACTTCATCTTGATGTAAAAAATGAATGAGCGCTGTGTATTTTTTAAATGCTAAGAAAAGAAAAAGTATACAGCTTGATTGTCGCTGTGCAGTAATTGTCTCTTTGGTTTATGTTTTATTAGAAACTTTTGCACATTTCATCCAGTAATAAGAAAATCACTCTTGACAACACCGCACTAAGCTTTCTATTGGTTGCTACACCGCTGAACCCCAATGCCGATACAGGAAAAAAACGCAAATATCGGCCGGCCGACATATCAGCAGACCTCTAGTCACAAGTCAAAAAAGTTTGGGAACCACTGTTTTAGAGAGTTGTGATGGAGGATGAAGGGCAGACTTTCTTTAAACTAGTCTGGATGCTGTCTGGACTTGACAAGTAACAATCGCTCGGCAGTCTAAAGGAGGCCTCAAAGCCCTTTGAAAGCTATAAGAGGTAAAAGCATATCATTGCAGGCAAAAAAAGAAACTTATTTTTAGCATCCCCTCCTGTAGGTGTCACCAACCTGACCAAAACTAAAATACTGAAGAGATATACATTCGATCTTACATTAGTTTTGTGCTAAAGACCAGATTTTATGCACAATCAGTGGCAGGTCTTGCACGGGTGTTGACCTTGGCAAGCACCTCAGTCTGCAACCAATACTCAAAACACATTTGGCATGCAACTGACATTACTTCTTCTTTTCAGAGAGCTTGTGCCGCCCACATTTCTCACATTAAATTTTTTGGATTGAATCATTTTCTTGTTCCTTAAACCTGATTCTACTTTCAGAAGAAGTCCTGTGTCCTCTGGTAAACTTCCCTTTCATCCTGTTTGTGTGTCCGGTGTGAAAGTGCGAGTGCGTGATAAGACTTGGTCCCAAACCTTGTCGGATCAGAAGAAGAAAGAAGACATTTTTACCAAGCATGTGAGTGAAGAGGGTGTGTATCCTACGACAATGTATTTTAAAAATGACTATTGTACAATATTACCTGTTGCAAAGAATAGAGATCACCTATACTCCTTTAGACTGGATACATGACAGTAAACGCAATATCATATTACTCTATCCTAAGGAATGCAACTGCGCACATGCACAAAAAAGATGGTTTTTATGAAAATGTATGTATAAATATATGACAAAATATATTTAATTAGAATGCTATGCACCCTCATAGAGTTGTTCTGGATGTTCTTTAAGCATTATCTAGTGTAGGCCGACACCCACATCATGGGGAATGTAGAGGCTTTGTAGCTATGAGCATTTGTTTTCTTTTCTTTTGTATTGTCCTGGAGAGGATAACAAACGTGAATATGTATACAAGCCTTTCGATCAAACATGAAAATATGTATAGATCATGTTACCTTGTACACCAGCTCTTACCATTTACAAGACTTAATAAACAGAAAAGATGGGAAATAACTTGGTGGGTGTTTTTTTTTTTGTTTGTTTGTTTTTTTAGTTTTTAGGTAAAAGCGTAATGAGCCGTGCGTTTTAATATTCACTTTTGTTGATTCGGCTGTGAATTTAATTCTAAAACATTTGTTAAAATGCACGAGACTGTAATGAAAAAGGGATCACAGGAAAAGCAGGAGTGACTTACTGTAAGTTAATGCTATAAATCAGGGGTCTGCAACCTGTGGCTCTGGAGCCGCAAGTGGCTCATTGGACCTTCCACAGTGGCTCTTAATAACTTTGGCTACAAATTATATTTTTATTATGGTATTTAAATTTAATAATGATAATAAATGCAGGTTTTAGCAGTTTTTCTTGGACTAATTGCTTTTAATTTTCACAACAGAATGATGCTAAAAGTGCCAGCAATGTTTAATTTAAAATCAATATTTTTTTCATTATGTTGGAAACTATGATTTTTTTTTTTTACATCATTATCCACAAATATCAACATCCTGTCCATCCTCTTTCTTTAAACTTTAAAATAGACATAAAAGGGCGTTTCTTTAATGATGACAACACATTTCCTACAGTAGATCTTTATCACAAATTATAACTTGTCTTTTTTCAAAAGGACAGGCAACATTTGGGGCTCTGAACGAGTTTAATTCAAGTGAACTGTAGGCAAAATGACTCTTTAGACTGTAAAGGTTGCAGGCCCCTGCTATAGATGGTAATCCTGTTCAGGAACACCTTTTGTTTATACTGGGTAAAATGGTCTGACAAATCCATGCGCTTGGTTAGAGTTTTTACAGGCCTGCAGCTCCCACAGAGATCAATTTTAAACCTCCTTTTCTGAATACATAATGTATTGACTACTTTTAGGATGGAAGGACTTTACCCAGTATAACAAAAAGTGTTTCTGAACAGGATTCATGAACTAAAATCAGCATGACTATCTAACAAAGTAAAATTGAGTGTTTAACAGAGTTTATTTATGTAATTAATGACTTAATGGTCCAAAGCTAGAGATACTTTTACTTGTTTTGAACAGGGCAAATGTAATCCTGTCATCAATCACAATGAGTTTACATATTTTGACAGCCAACAAAGGGAAAACTACATATCCCATAACCACGAGTTTCTGACGCCCCCTGTTTTCAGCCAATCAAAGCGCTCCGCTCACGTGATGTTTTGCAGGAAGGCTGTCAGTCAGTTGTTTCGAGTTTTCCTTTTTTTTGTTTTACCCCCTTCTCGACCACGTGGAGGAGCAGCTCTCAGTCGTCCACACGGAACTCAGCGACTTTATTTTTTTTTTTTTACCGTCCCCGGCGCGACGCTGATCCCGGTGTGAGATGTCGGCGGCAGGACAGACCTCCAGGAGCCTGGAGATCCCGGCTGTCCGCAGGATCGCCATCCACGATGCAGCCCACATGCCGAAGGAGTACTCCACGACCCCGGGGGGGACTCTGTTCAGCACCACGCCAGGAGGTAAAAACATGCACAGCTAGACAGCAGGTGGAAAGTTTCTGTTTTTTTTTTTTTTTTCGGCTTTTCACCCCGTTTTATTTTGCATTATTAAGGCCCTAAACATCCGATTTAGTGACATTAACCAGAGGAAGAAAGCATGCAGTCAGTCATAAACTATTTATAGAGCGCCTCTTACAGCTGCTCTCGTAGAGCAGGGCTCAGTGGTGCAATTGTAAACATTATGGAAATTTGTTCTGTTTTCCAATAAACATGCAGAAAAATAAGAAGGTATATCCTGAGCGTATATTACTGTCACCAAAAGCGTCCTTAAATGAGCCAATGGACACTATTTTACTGGGATGTTTGTGATTTTCACGTTAAAACTACTGTATTCTCGCCTGGTTTGGCTTGTAAAGGTTAACATAGTTCTATAAAAGCTGCTATAACTGCTATTAAATAATGTAAAATTATTTAAAAAACAACAACAACCGTTATTCCACCTTAAAATTACATAGGCTACTGTTATTAACTTGAATAATTTAGGTTAACTGTAATTCTTTTGGTCAAAATGTATATTTGTTTTATTTATGTATTTTATTTTTCTAATATTTGCGCTAGGTAGACATTAAAACTATAACATGACATCCTTTTATAGCAGTTTATAATGTAGTGAGAATTGAGCCTCTAAATGACTGCTGTTCGGTTTTTACTGTGCACCAGTAATGCCTCACTGTACGTCTGTGTACCGTTCATTTTACTGTACATTTAAACGACGCAATTTACAGTGAAGTTTGCAAAGAAAAGTCAAATGTAAAAAGAAAAAAAAGTATTTCATGATTAATTCAATTGCGCGTCCATATTTGACAAATATGGACCCATTGTACCCTGATTGGGGAGATTTCCAGCACGGGGATTTAGTGTGAAGGAAAAGTGAGCTTGCTGTGAAAAATCTGGCCTGCACGCACGTGTTCGTTTTTCACTGATAACATGTTTTGTAACATTACCAGCTCAGACAGGTTCAACAAATGCAACACAACGTCATTAGAGTGTATGACTAAAGAGGAAATCTAGGTTACTGGTGATGGGAGTGGATGGATATACACAACTTTGAACATTAAATGGTAACCCAGGTGTTACTAGCATATTTTTTTTTGCTTGTTTTTTTGTATAGTTCTTATAGTGTTTTATTCAAGTACAAAAGTATTTTTTATGCATTTCAAAATGTATATCATACACTGTTTCTAGATTACAAGATTTTGTTTTAACTGATTTGTGTTTGTCTACATATGGTAAAATTTACAATCTTTGCATTGAGATGTCCAAAAAGGTCTTAGATAACTTTGTTTTTCTAACACATAGGGCTGGACGATAAATAAAAAAAGCATATCGTTAAAATAGAAATCATATTGATCGATATTGATAATTATCAACAAATTCAAAACATTTATTTTAAGTGCAGCCCTGGCCATTTTAAACTGTTGCTTAGCAACCTATTTTTAGATACAGAACACACAAATACTGAATTAAAACTCAACCCTTTATTCAATCAACTTTTTTACCAAAACTGCAAGTTTCTAAAAAAGAAAAAAGAAGCCTGCTCTCTGAACTCTTTGAAGGGGGCGGAGCTTGGTGGCGCAGCTCCTGGGTCTGCCTTTGTGATTGGTTGGCAGGCTGTAATGATTGTAATTTTAACCTACTAGAATGCAAAAGGAAGGAAAACTGTTATTCTATTGAACTTTTTATTTACCCTTTTTTTTCTATCAATATACATCTATTGATCGATATATATTGATATTGAATTATCGTCCAGCCCTGCGGTTGCTGCGTAATAAAGTTTTTTACACCTCCAATGTTTTCAGAGCATATTGTGACAAGATAAACTTTACTCTTCGTCCAATTGTGTTTCACTTCTTTTTATTGTTTTAATTATCACTCGGACCGTAGTGTGGGAAAATGTATGCAGGTAGCCATTTTTTTGTGACTATCACCTAACCTGGGCCTAACACTGACTACGGTGCGGTCCTGATCCGGTTCTGGTTTGCCGCAAACCCCCACTCACACTGCTCCTAGGGAAACAGTGGCCAGCTGGGGCTCCAGCTGCAGAAATGGCGCTGGCGAGAACAGATGTTCATGCGGTCCTTCCTGTTGCTATCCCTCACAAATGATAAAAAAAACAGCCACAGTTTTAATTTTTTAGGGCAAAACTCATTATCAGTGGCTTAAATATCCCATTTCATCCCCCAAAAGGCCCTCTGTTTCCTCGTGTTCCTGTATCGCCATTTTGTTTACACTAGTCAAGTTAGCGTAAGTTGGTGCCGTGATTTTATTCTGAAATTCACCTGAACTTTATCCTGTCTAGCGCCCAACGTTTTCTTTTTTCGGCCGTGAAATTCAATGTGAGCCCCGGGGTACGTCAGGGGTTCCCAAAGTGGGGGATGTCTACCAGGGGTTGTGGAGAGTGGTGTGGATATTAATCTAAATATTAATATAGATGTTTTTTTTATGTTTATTCTACAGCTAAGTTGTGTTTTTTAATGGAAACATGTTTCATCTGTCCTTGTTTTACTCATTTACTGGATGATTTAACAATTATTTAGTTTTATTTCATAATTTTTCCAGAAGTGTATGTTTTGTTCGTATTCATCCAGACATTTTTGACTATAACAACATAGTTGTCTCTTATGTGTTTTTTTTATCTACTTGATCTTGTCGGCAGGTAAGAACTCCAGCAACACTTTTAATATCAAGAAGTCATCTTTAAAAATAAACCAATAGCTTTGTGTTGTTAAATACAAAATAATAATGAAACCAATCACAAATCTCTACATAAATTATCTACCTTGCAAAAGCATTCACATTTGTATAAAAAATTATTTAAATATGCAACTAAATACCTGATGAGATGTAATTGGCCCCCTTTGTTGACATAAAATCCAGAGCAGCCAGTTACTAAAAAGTTCACCTGTGTGTCCTAATCTCAGCCTAAATCCTTTGAAACTTTACCAAAGGTTTTCTTAATTCTTTGTGAAACATAAAGGTTGTTACATTTAAGTACGCATTAAAAGTCAGAATACTAATATAAACCCTAGCTGACAGCAATAAACACATTTGTTTAAAACTACAATCAAGTTAAACCAAATATAAAAGTGACTGTTGATCAAAACAACATCACACAAAATGTGATTCAAGTCTTTATAAATCATCATTCACACCGATAGGAAATGAACTTTAAAACTAAAATATCTGAATCAGCTGTTTGATTACCTTATTCAATAAACGTTACCACCTCTTTATTTGGGCATTATGAATGATTTTTTTTTTCAAAGAGTTGCTTTCTTGTCTAAATGCTGATTTTAAAAATGTTTTAGGTCAGTGGCGTCCAAACTTTGTGACACGTGGGTCAAGATTGTCAAGATCTAACTTAAGGTCCAAAAGTTTCTGGCACAACTTCACCGACTCCCAAGGAGCCCGGAGAGGGACAACCTCACCTAGTTAGAATTGTGCAAAATATTAACATTATATTAAAATTATGTTTTATTATTATTTTTAGCTGCTCCACAATAAGTTCCATAGTTTATAAAGTAGTCCGATTTTTATGGAGGAAAGGGGAGGTACAAATCGTTTTGCATCTGAAACATAAAAAAGTGTTTCATTCGCTTGCCTTTTTAAAAGTAAGACCATTTCAATTTGCATTTTGAATGCTACATTTCTGCTTTCTTGTCTAGAAAGTAATACTTAGTCTATTGTTGGCGAGAATAAAGGACATAAGTCATTCTTAAAAAAACTCTGTGAACCCAAGTATGCTGTTGTTTCTTGACATTTGAGGCGGAGCTGGTTGCCTACATGTGCCTGGGCAGTTTTGCTCTGCTCAAAGGACATCTCAAGATTGTATCCTCATTCTGGGTTTGAATTCATGAAATCAAGACTGCATCTGGCACCAAAGCAGACAGGCTACATTCACGAAATAGGAATCTGTTTGTATGATTTCCTGCCGTCTGCATGGCTGCAAGGCTCTAATGAATGGCTGAGCCCAAGTCTGATTTAGAAACAAAGCGACTGGATGGTTGTGGTCCAACGTCCTGTAATGTTAAAAAGACGGCAAACCATGTTAGTAGAAGCCAACTATTTAGTTTTGCACCTAACAGTTTCCTTTGTTCGAAGATTTTAATTTGTCTGTAAAAATGTCAAAATAACTGCCCTTGCAAATTCTCAGTTTGGGGCATTGCTAAAGCAAACAGGCTTAAATTGGAGGCCTGTTTGCTGTTCGACCTATCTATCTATCTATCTATCTATCTATCTATCTATCTATCTATCTATCTATCTATCTATCTATCTATCTATCTATCTATGTATACATATATATATATACATATATATATACATATATATATGTGTGTATGTATACATAAATATGTATATATATATATATATATATATATATATATATATATATATATATATATATATATATATATATATATATAAATATGTATATATATATATATATATATGTATGTATGTATGTATGTATGTGTGTGTGTGTGTGTGTGTGTGTGTGTGTGTGTGTGTATATATATATATATATATATATATATATATATATATATATATATACATATATATATATATATATAGAGAGAGAGATTTATAGATAGAGATTTTTTGTACCATTCCTTTTAATCGCTGTTGTGTGCAAAAAAAAAAAATATTTGGGGGACAGCTAGTGCCCTGTCGGCACACTTTGGACAAAAACACACCGCTGTTTTAGATGATAACTTTAAGGATCCAATAATAGGTGGTGCTGGACCAGAAATACTGTTATTTTTTAAGTTTTTCATTTTAAAGTTATCCAATTTATTGTAATGGTATTTGTAAGGTTTCTATTTGGTGGAATATAAGCACAGAACATACAGCCATAGTGCTGCTGATCACCTGGACTTTTAGTTCTGTTTCAAATACAGCATAGCAATAGACGGTCGAAGCATAACTTCTGTCTGCTGTGTTAATGCCACCAGGTACCAGAATCATCTACGACAGGAAGTTCCTGCTGCAGTGTCGGACCTCTCCTCTGGCCCTCACTCCTCCCAAACTTCCCGATATTCCCGGAGTCACAAGGCCGCTCAACCCGGACTCGTCCAACAATGAAAACCGGCCCGAGGAATTAGCCAACAACACCGAGGACGACCACAGCCTGCACACGGAGGAGAACTCGGGTACAGGTCTTTTCATTTGCTGGCTTTGTGCTGTCTTATTTCTGTCAGCTAAATGCTTCCCTTTTCTGTCACTCTCTCTTACAGCGGAGGACGCCCAGTTTGAAATGGACATCTGAACGTTGGCAGCGATAAGGAATGAAGTGACGCTAGCATTTATGTTTTTATGAAACGGTTGAGAGAACAAGTCCAGTCTTAGTCGGCGAAGGAACAACAGCATATTTTCTAATGTCTAATATTTGCTAAAATCTTAAAGCTAAAGCTGATTAAAAAATGTTTTTTTACTTTGTTTGATTGTTTCATATAACCAATGACAATTAATTCCATATTTAGATTGATTTATGTGAGTTATATTTACTTTACAAATAATCATTTAAGAAGGTATAGGCACTCAGTAATGTAGTTGGCGGTCTACTTTTGGATTCTGTAAAAACTGTTTTTGGCCACTTGGGGGCAGCAGATAATAACTTCTTACGTCTAGGTCCAAATTTTCAGTCTATGTCTAGTTGTTAAAACACTCAGTGAAGGTACTGTTACATGAATTATCAGGTGGTCTTGTTTTTCTAGGAAAAGAACATTTTATATTCACCTCATACGTTTTTCATGAGAGAGTGAAACCTCATCCAAGACGGTAAAATGAAATATTTGCCTGTTAAATGTTACCTATTTAGGTTACAGTTTTTAAATACCATTAAGTTGATGCTAAGTTGGACTTCTTTTATTTTTTACTGTGAAGATCATTAAAAGTGTTAATGCATTCTTTAACCAGAACTAAACAATTGCTTCTCATCTGTGAATTTTTTCACGTTTTCCAAATATAATCAACCTTAATGAATAATTTTAATTCCAAATGTAAAAAAAATAAATACTCAGAGACCTGTTATATATTTGCAGCTGTCAAATGCAATTCACTTTTCCACTTAAACGATATTTTCCTTTTTTAAGGGGGCTAGTTCAATTGTATGGGTATATTTATATAAAAAAAGGCAAATTATTTTATCCCAATATGAAAGAGAACTTTGATTAGAAGCTTACATCTATTAACAGGCACGAATATCATCAGCATGTATGGCTTTTGACGATCTATTTGAATTGTTCTTTATCCAGGGCAAAAGTAAAAGTTTGAACTTAATGATTTTTTTTTTTACTATAGACAAGTTTGATTTTCTGTAATCCGCCCAGGGTAATTAAAAAAGGATGCTTTTTTTTAAATGAAGACAAAAGAAAATGAAAACCTGTGTGTTTTTGCATATATTTGGATGTATAGATATTTAACATGAATTATAATATTACTAAGAATCCAATCATTTAAATAAGCAATAAAAAAATTAAGAAAATGCATTTTTTGTCAGGTTTTCTGTAAAATGTAAAAGAAAATGCAGTTTCTAAAGAAGAATAAACCAGGACTGCCCGACATTTATTCTGACTTAAAATGGCTAGAATCCCCTGCAGGCGTATCACATCAGGTGCATCTGAACATTGGAAAATTTTTATTCAGCATTTTGAACCGACGTTTCCCTCTTTAAACCTCAGACATTTAGTTTGGTTTGCTTCTGACTTTTTAAAGTGACACTGAGCAACATAGATTGTGTGTCTGAGGCAGGAATCTAAAGGGATCTAGAATCTGCCATGTCACTACTCAGAAAACGGTCTACCAGTGAAGGACATTCAAAACTACTACCACTATGGCCAGCTCTGGCCATCTAAGCAGGAGGCCGTGAGATGCAAAGCCTCCAAAAACCCTAAAATGTCATTATGGGGCCTAAAGCTACGTTTTGTTTTTTTACTGCAGCAGGAACTGGTCAGTTCATCATTATAGAATCTGGGATCAATCTAGCAGCGTATCAGAGGGTACTTCAGGAAACATATGAGACCATCTAAAACAATAAGGCGAAGTAAAACTGGACCCTACTAAACAATGTTGACTGGAAGCATACCAGCATATATCCACATTGGACTGGCTGAGAAAAAAAGAAACGGGAAGTTCAGAGCCAAGTCTAGGTTCTGATCTCAGAGAGAATGTACCCCTCTCTACTCTTCCCTGGGATGGGGGGAGGCAGCTGTCTCTGTGTTGGTCCCTCTTGGGTACCTTTGCTCTGGGGGTCCTTTTGGGGATCTGGGGTTCTAGTTTTAAAAAGAAACCTGAGCTCCAAACCGGAAGCCTTTTGAGCGAGGCTGAAATTTACACATTCACATTTTGAATAGGTTCAGAGGTCAGGGCCATTCCAGAAGCTTCGTGTTAGCCTGCCGTGTCATTTTTGGATGTGTGTTTGGGATCATTTCATTTATTTATTTATTTATTTGAATTAGAACAATGCACATTCATCAACATGTCAGCTTAAAACATCAATGTAAATATGCCATAATTAGCACAACAGCTAATTTGCATCCGCTGTCCTAAGCCAGGTAAGAACAGTGAACATTAAACAAGACACTAAGGGAGAGAACAGAGTGGACACGAACAGATAAGACGCTAATAACATAAAATCACAATAAAATTAGGTTAACAGGCCCATGGAAACAGATCAATTTACCTGTTAACACATGTCTGGTTAGTTTTCAACCAATGTTTCAAGGAGATTTTAAAGCTTATGAAGGTTGCACAGCCCCTAACATGAGCTGGCAGCATGTTCCATAACTGCTCCTCTGATGGATGCAACCATTTGGCCAAATTTGGTCCTTTGCCGCTGAACATTACAGTCTCCTCTGGTTTTTATTCTAGCAATGGGTTTTTTGCTTATAAAATCTGTTAGAGGAGGAGGAGCAAGTCCATTTAAAACTTTAAAAACAAGGCACGCATCCAAAAAATATCTGATGACGTTCAAAGTCTAAAATGTTGTACTTACTTAAAATGTTACAATAATGATAACGTGAAGACTTTTTATCAAGAACTTTCAGAGTTTTCTTGAAGAGAGACTGTAGGGGTTTCACAATGGCCTCTGAAGTGTGAGACCATGTGCTATAGTAGTTTATATGGCTAAACATCATGGCATGCACGCCCGCCGACAGGGGGGGGGGGGCAAACGGGTTAGTTGTCCCGGGCCCAGGACAGAGGGAGGGCCCAAAACTGACACTCTGACTGACCATTAAAATCAGAGTGTCAGTCAGCGCTGACTGCGGCAGCAGTCTGTGTCACGGCACTTTGCTGCTCCGTCTCCCCTCTCATATATGGCTCAGCGGCGCCAGCCAATCAGCATGCAGTCTCAGCCTGGCCCGCCCACTCAGCTTCACACACAAACAATCACGCTGCTGCTGATCAGACTCGGAGAGAGAGACCGCAAGAGCGGAAAAACATGAAGAGGGAAAGAAGCGCCGTTTGGCTCTATTTTAATACCATAAATGAAATCAAGCTGTATGTTTTGTAAGAAGCCAGTTAAATTCAGTGGAAACACAACAAATTTATCTAAGCACATGAAGAACCATGAGCAAGAAAACGTCGAGCAAAAAACGGAGAGAGGAGATGAAACTTCTCTGATTGCCCCGATAGACCCACAGACTGACGTCACTGACTGAGGCGTTTCAGTCCTCCTGAGAACATCCAGGTAGATCAGTGGTCATCTTCAGCAGCAGTTCATGTTAACTTTCAAAGTAGATATTATCTATCATATGTTACTGGAGCACACAAAGAAAATGTAATTAAGACCTTGAAAGAACTCAGTACATATATCCTATTAAAAAATGTTATTTAAGATAAGGTAACATTAGCTAATCCTTTATTTATCCCATGACGGGGAAAATTATAGGATTAAAGCAACAGGCAGGTGCACACAACACAGACACAATTACATAAGGATTGAAAGATATAAGGGGTGGATTAGGAATAAATCACTATGAACATAACATTATTATTATTATTTAATTGTAATAATAAAATAAAAATCACAAAACCCGAAAGGTCAACAGGTTCATGATACATCAAGCTTAGGGACTGGCTAATATATAGCAGGTGAAAAAAGGCCATATTTTGACTGCAGTGCTTGCTGTTCTGTTATGAAGAAAAGATCAACTAGTGCACTAAATTCAATAGATGGGTTGAAAATATTGAGTATAAAATACAGAGATTTCCAGGGCATGAAGTGTACAGTTAAGTTGACTTTTCTTTTGGTGTATGTGTGTGTGTGTGTGTGTGTGTGTGTGTGTGTGTGTGTGTGTGTGTGTGTGTGTGTGTGTGTGTGTGTGTGTGTGTGTGTGTGTGTGTGTGTGTGTGTGTGTGTGTGCGTGATTGTTCATCCCGTGTCTTCATGTTGCCCTACGATGGACTAGTGACCTGTCCAGGGTGTGCCCCGCCTCTCACCCAATCGGACCGTTGGAGGTAGGCGACAGGCCCCCTCACGACCCAACACAGATGAGCGGCTATGGACAGTGAATGGATAGATGGATGATTAAAGTGCTTTTTATTCAGAATCAGTTTAGACCGAAGTTTCAATAATTCAGTGTTTCCATGTTTACGAACATCATATCTCTGCTTGTATGGAATTCATCTGAAAAGCACAAATGACTGAATCACCTTCAGAGCTTCAGGCTGAACTACATTAAAACAAACAACAGTATGTTGTGGAAAACAGCAGGAATCTGGACTAATTCCTGGTTTCATCAGTGGTCAGTCTCCTGGTCACACAATAAACATTTTTAGTTTAGGCCCAACACTCAGGTAGGGGAGTGTTGGCCTAGTGGTTAGAGCAGTGTGCTTGCACTCAGAGAAGGATGCAAGTACCCGGTTCAATCCCCAGCGCTTGCACTCTGGGTCCCTGAGCAAGACCCTTAACCCCTGATTGCTCCCCGGGCACCGCACATGGCAGCCCACTGCTCCCCAAGGGTGATGGGTTAAAAGCCGAGAACAAATTTCATTGTAATGTATGTTTCAATGTATGTTTCAATGACAATAAAGATGATATTACTATTATTACTATTATTAAGAAGACTTAGACTTAGACAACTTCATTGTCATTTTGTATGTACAGAGTGCATACAGAACGAAATTTTGTTGCATGCAGCTTACAAGAGTATAGTGAGATTCCAGGTGGAATAAGGCAACATTACAATATAAAGTGCAGCAGTGGTCAAACAATGTAAACAATGCAGGAGAAAAACAGTGTGCAATCACAGTATGCAGGAGAATGTTCAAAACGTTTTTATGTGCAAAAATAATGGTGCAAAAAGGCATTTGTGCATTTACCTTGAGTTGTGAATAATTAAAAAGGAAACTAAAATTCGGCAGCATTAGTAATGCCAGATACAGATGCAGTGATGCAAAATGTGCAAATGGGGTGCAGAGTATAGCACCCCATTGACAGTTCAAGAAAGAATAGTAGTGAATGTTGAGCTGGTGATGCACTGAAAACTAAAATTACAAACCTTTGCTAAGAAAAAGAACAGTGCTATAATTTTGATGGATAAAAACAGTTTACTGCTAGTTGTTTAAGAAAGGTTATTAAAGTTGTTGTATTTTGTATTTTTTAAAACACGATTTCATTAAGGTTAGTTTACATTTATAATTAACAACTAATGGTGTTCTTCATGTATTCTGTCTGTATACAAAAAGCCTGCCTGTCTAATGAATTTTAATGAAGAATAAGCTGCTTATATGAACCATTTTGAGTCTACCTTTTTTGTTTTACATTGTGACAAAAACAGCTGTTTAATCTTTTTTTTTTTTTTTTTTTTTTTCCAGTGTCCTGTCTAGCAATGTGGCAATACGAATTGATGTCTTAATGCCAAATAGAGCTCGACAGATTTTGCTTTCACAAGTGGAGCAAACAGCTTTCGCCATAGTGCTCCGCTTGATTTGTGCATGTAAATAGCTTTATTGTGATTCCTGCAGGGAGAATTTCTAATTATATGGACACTACAATGGGAAAGTAGGAGAGTAAAGGAAGAACAAGAAAAGAAAAAAAAGCAAGAGAAGAGGTGAAAGAAAGAAGAGATAAAAGGTAGAGAATGATAAAAAAGCTGTTTAATCTTTTAATTTTGTTGAGTTTTTACAACAAATCAAAAGTATTTCGGATCCTTTCTTGGTTCCAATATTTGGAATTCATTCCTTAAACAGACTTTTTCCAGAAATACCAACACTAAGCATAATGTTGATATTTTGGTTTAAATTTTGGGATTTTTTTTTTAGTTCTGTAGGTCAAGACTGAGGTTGACCCTACCCCTGGGTGGTTGCCAGGCAACATGACCTAACTTTTAACAACCATGACCACATTCTATGATGTTCTGTTATGTCACAGTAGAGTCAAAACCCAACATTCTAACCTGAGCTCAGAAATCTCTCAGAAACCTTCAGCAGAGTAAGACGAAGATACGCTAGTTCAAACTGCCGTTGCTCGTAGGTGAACTGATTGTATCTGAAATCTACGAAAAACGAAGATGGAGAGAGATTCTGCAGAGAAGTTTAAAACCCCGGCCCTCAGGAAGAAACGAAGTAACTGAGTTTATAAGTTTCAATCATCATGAGCCAGAAAATGGTCATATTTCAGTTTTTGTAAACAGAAATGAAGGTTGATTTAACAAGTTAATTCATTTTTCAGGAGTAACAGTAAGCTGATAGTTATGTTTTTAATGTGTAGTCAAGAGATTTAGAGTTTTAATCAGTCATGATTTCCATGTTAGAAACTTTCTGTCTGTGGTTGGGAACATTGAGATTGTGAATCGGTGCTAGCTTCTGTCAGAAGTGTAAATCATGGTAAAATGGGTTAAAGGGTAGGAAGTTTGTGTAGTAAAGTCCCCGATCAGATATCTGTCTGTGAGATGATACAGAAATAAAACATTATTCAACAAATTATCACAAATTCATCCCAATGTCTGTCACTTTAGAGAGCAACAGCAGCATGGTGCAACAGAGGCCAGAGTCTGAGAAGGACAGCAGACCAAAGAAAAGGAAAAGAAATAACAGGACTGGAGATGAGAGCCCAAGAAAACTGTTCAGGGTCTCTGAGGTTGCCGGATCCTCCACACGCTGCCAGGACCAGATCAGGACATTAAGGAGCGCAAAGAGGAAAATGGCTGAAGAAGGAGAAGGACTTTCCCCACCAGCTAAAAAGAAGAAGAAAGGACTCCCAGAGCTGGTCCTGACTAAAGAGCCTCCTTCCTCCTCAGTGGACGTCAGCAGAGGTGTGCTGGTTTGATGAAATTACTGTTAGTTTGCACTGAGATCCACAGGAAGATTATTAAAATGAAAATCAGTTTTAATGTGATGGGCCACCACAAAGTAGTACTTAACTGTGACGTTGAAGAAAACATGGTTTTCATTGTTTTATTAATAAAAATCTTAAAGGTGTAGCAAATATTTGTATTCAGTCCCTTTTAATCTGATTTCCCTAAATAAAAATTAACTGACTGCCTTTAAAAGTCACCTAAACAGTTAACAGAGTCCACCTGTGTATAATTTAGTCTCAGTCTAAATCTAATCTTTGAAGGCCTCAGAGGTTTGTTAGAGAAGATTATGAACAAACAGCTTCACGAAAACCAGGGAACACAGCAGACCGGTCAGGGAGAACGTTCTGGAGATGTTTAAAGCTAGGTCAGGTTATAAAACAAGATCATCTCACAGAGCTCTGATCATCATCTGAATATGGAAAGAGTAGGACACAACTGCAAACCTACCAAGACATGGCTGTCCACCTTAACCGACAGACAATTCAAGGAGAGCATTATTCAGAGAACATGCCTGTACAAATTCTCAGTTATCCGGGTCATCGCAATAGCAAACAGACTTAAATCGGAGGCAACCAGACTTTCGTTCAGTTCTTTCTGAAGACGTTTCGACACCTATCCAGGAGTCTTTGTCAATTCTGGTGGCTCGCACCAGACCAACCTGTAGTTGGAGCACCGCGATGGATAGGTGTCGAAAAGTCTTCAGAAAGAACTGAAGGAAAGTCCGGTTGCCTCCGATTTAAGTCTGTTTGCTGATTAATCAGAGACACAGCCAAAAGGTCCATTGTAACTCTGGAGGAGCTGTAGAGATTTACAACTCAGGTGGAATAATCTGTCAATAGGACTATTACTCATACAATCTACAAGTCTGACAAAAGTAAAGATATAGTTTAAAGAAAGACAGAAGAAATCGAGTTTAAAGATTGCCACAATCCACTTGTTTTGGTCTCTAGAGGCGTAAAGCTGGTAGAAATATACTCCAGAAGACTTTTCCTTCCACTTCAACATTATGTTCTGTTTTGTGTGTTGTGTCCATTACATGAAATCCCAATAAAACAGTGAAATCTGTGGTTTTATTTTAAGTATGAATTATGTTATAAGCCACTGTGATTCTTCTTTTTCTGTCAGGACAGCTCTTATGGTCCTCTGTGAATGTTAAAATGCTCATGTTGAATCTCAGTATCAATCAGTATAGAGATCTTTTGTTGGATCATATTAATCTTGAGACAGCATCTGCATCCACATCTGATCGATCTCTTTGGGCTCCTTTGATTAGCACCATCACTTAGTGGAATGGGGGGCGGTGGGTTGCTTCCTGCAGGGCGCAGTGGCTGGGTGGAGGGGTTCCTGGGGCTCTGGGGGCACTTGGAGTGGGGCGCTTGGTGGGTCTGACTCCAGGGTCTGTTGCCCCCATCTGGGAGGGGCTTGGGAGGCCTACGGGTGGCCTACCTCTTGGGGAGCTATGCGGTGACGGAACGTGGGTTACTGACCTGGTAGCTGTGCTGTCGCTGGGTGAGTCCTGGGTGGGTCTGGGGGCCTGGGGTCCCTGGGGCGCGCCACCCTCGGGCGGGGGGGGGGGGGGTTGGGTGGACGTTCTGGTGGGCTTGTGTCCGGCCCCCTGTCTCCCGGTCCTGGTCCGTGTAGTCTCCCGGTGCGGGCTTCGCCTGGGGGGGGGGGGGGGTTTGGGATGGCTCGTGCGGGCTGGCTGGCCAAGGTCCATCTTTTATTTATTTATTTATTTATATATATATATATATATATATATATATATATATATATATATATATATATATTTTTTTTTTTTTTTTTTTTTTTTTTTTTTTTTTTTTTTGGGGTGGGGTAAAAGCCAGTAAGCTTGGTGGGTGGGCTGGGGGGGGGTGGAGGTGTTGGTCCTGGTGGATGGTTGGCTGGCGGGCCCTGCGGCCTCTCCCCGGCCCCCGGTCTATGGTGGTGCCGCTGGAGGGGCCCCTTTCTCCGGGTGGGGCTTTCGGGGAGCGGGGGTGCCTATTGGAGTCAGTAGGGGAGCTGGCTCCCTGGGTTGGCTCCCCAGTCCTTTGCTCCCCATCCCCGGACTCCTCCCTCTGCCATCTCCATCACGCTGCCACACATGTAGGTCCTTGGGGAGGGGGCGTTACTGGAGGTTGCCACTTTCTGGTGACGTCCCTCTCCCCAATTTTATCATGCATTTTAGACACTTTCACTCCAAACACTTCCACAACGCACATTCATGTAGGCCACGGTATGGGGGGGTGGGGGTGAAGATGTCTGGGGAGGGGGGGGCTTATGTTGTGTGAGCCTCGCCTCGGACGGCTCCCTTCACCCCCTCTCGCATTTAGACATTGAGGGTTCTGGGTAGTTGCTTGGAGGGGGCGCTGGCACCAGTTTCTTTCCGGAGCGGGGGTGGGCTGTGCCGTGCACCCCCTTCGGTGCTCCCAGTTTTAAACACACTTGAGAACAACATGCAACAACACAACATCTTAGCGGGCGTAGGGAGGATCGGGGGTCTTTTGCACACCCCCGATCTCCGAACGGAGTCTGGGGCCTGGAGGAGGTGCGGGTCTTGGCGGGGGGCTGCTGAGGGTAGCCAGCGGCTTGCCGGGTCTGGGGCTGATGCCTCTGCTCTCCCCAGAAAGGGGTGGGGGGCAAGGGTGGCTAGGGTAAGGTTGGGGAGGGAGGGGGTTTATTAGGTATTTAGTGGGTGAGGGGGGTTCTGGTCGGGTGGCCCGTACGGGTCGTGTTGGCCCCCCCTCTTTGGGGGCCCTGGTCCGGGGGGCGTCTGGTCCGGGGGCGGGGCCGGGGGTCGGGCACAGGCAGTCGTATAATTGAATTGTGGTGACCCCCCCACTTGGGATTCTTGGATGTGAGTGTTATGTGGGAATGTGTGTACAGCATCCTTTTTTTTGTGTCTGTGTGTGGTGAGTGAGGCACTAGGGAGGGATGGTGTGAATGAGTTTGTTTGTTTTTTTGTTTTTTTTTCTCCAGGTTCGGGTCCGGTCTGCTCCCTCTCCCAAGAACATCTCAAGTCTCCGATAGGTGCGGAGCCCATCCCCCCACGTCCTGCCCTCCTCCGCTGCGCTGGCAGGCGCCTTGGCCCTCTGGCGTGTTGACGGTCCTCGGGTTTGGGGCGGGTTCCCGGGTGGGTGCCGGCTCATTCCTGGTGGCGGCTTTGCGGGGCCTGCCCCCCCCCCCCCGCCGCGGGGGCGGGCGCCCCTGGGGCCTCTGGCCTTCAGGGCCCATGGCCGGGACCACTTCAGCGCGGCTGGCTGCCGGCGGAACCCACGGGCTCGTCCCCGCGGCTCTTGGGGGCGTCTGCATTGCGGTGGCTGGGGGATTTCCTTGGGGTCGTCTCTCCTCTTTCCTCGGGGGGGGGGGGGGGGGGGGGGGTTGCAGATTTCCTTTGATGGCCCCTCTTGGGCGCACTGCTTTGGGGGCCCCTTTGGGAGTCCGGGGTTATGGGTCCCCTGACCCCTGCCTCTGTGCTCGGGGAAGGCGGGTCTTTGGTTCTCCACAACCACTATCGAGCTATTTCCTTTTGGATAATTTTCACCTAAACTAGTGCACTCTCACATACTCCTACAGGTGCAGGGTTCCAGGTATTAAGTGTTCACTTATATACAGAAAGCCTATAATTTATTTATTTATTTTCTTTCACTTTCTTTTTTCAGGTATCACATTACACATGTCAGCTTAAATAATAATACATATGATTTAGCAATGGCGTCAAGGTGTTACTCTATTGTATCTGTTGCTTTATGTCAGTTGGTTGTGCTTTCTTTCACCTCTTCTCTTTCTTGTTTTTCTCTTCTTGTTCTTCCTTTACTCTCCTACTTTCCCATTGTAGTGTCCATATAATTTGAAATCCTCCCTGCAGGAATCACAATAAAGCTATTTACATGCACAAATCAAGTGGAGCACAATGGCGTAAGCTGTTTGCTCCACTTGTGAAAGCAAAATCTGTCGAGCTCTATTTGGCATTAAGACATCAATTCTTATTGCCACATTGCTAGACAGGACACTGGGGGAAAAAAAATGCTCATGTTGTTTCTATGGGTTCTTCTTATTGTTAGAGTGCAGCAGCTCCATTCTGGCACATTACACTACAGTAACAGGAGATTTAAGGAAGAGGAACCTGAAGAGGAAGGCTGAGGACTTTGAAAAACCACCAGCCAGGAAGAAGGTGAAGAGAACCGAGACCAAAAAAGAAAGAGCGGATTCCCAAAGAGGTCTGACTTTAAGTAGTGATACATTTGTAACATAAGCATTTATTATTAGACACAACTAGGATGTGATGGTAGCTAGAACTGAGTAACACGAGTAAACAGGGTTTAATCTCAATCATGTCTCTATGTTCAGCCAAATTTAGGGAACAATATATGGAGCTGCATCAGCTTGGAGAAGGAGGCTTTGGATCTGTGTTTGCTGGCTATCGAGTAGAGGATAGTTTACCTGTAAGTGTCACACACACACACACACACGCACACACGCACACACACACACACACACACACACACACACACACACACACACACACACACACACACACACACACACACATCCCTGTTTTAAATACAAAGTCTTTGTAGGACTTTGCCTTCACTTCCACTAGCTTAAATAAATGTTTAACCCTTTCTATGGCCTAACTAGCCTCGTGAGACCATCCTGATCTCGCGAGCTTTCAAGGTTTCACTCGCAGATCAGTCTGGCTACTCTCCGTTAAAGAAAATTTGGAGCCGTTCACCAAACGAACGTCCAATCAGCGTTGGCTTTGAGGCGGGCTGAGGTGTGACGCAACCAGAAGCGCGACAGTTCAGTCTAAAGAACATGGCGGCTTCAGCCGATGAAACTAGCGTTAGCGTGGCTATCGAGCAAGTTTTATCGGAATTACAGAGTATTTCTTTGCTGAGCTAACGAGCCTTTACCTGCAGCAGCAAGAGTAGCCTGGCTTGTGGTTGTGTTTTCGTCGTCGCTCGTAACAGAGCGACGATGAAGCATGTTGACGAGTACGTCATATGCTTCGTTGATCTGATTGGTTTATTTGGCCCGTCTATCACCAACATAGGCCAATCAGCTAACCAGTATTTTCGCCCCTTCCCAAAATTACTTCAACGGAAGGTTTCCAGATGGATATGCGGAGCAAATCTATCTGGCGGCGTCAGGTTATGGCCTAACCCCATTCTGTTACCAGTATATAACTAACCCTCACCCAAAACCTAATTGACACCATAGTCCTAAACCATATATCTAGCTGCCCAGAATTGTGGACCAAAGAACGTCCTCACTTCACTAGTACAATGCACAAAAAATGTTCTCACTCAGGTGTAACTACAATGACACACACATACACTTCAGATTTTCAAATTGAGGGTCTGTGAGGTTATTATCATGAACAGATCTCCAACCTGTAGTAGACAGCAGGAGCAGTCAGAGTTTGGAGGAAAGTGAAGCACTAGGAGTTCACGGCAACATACTTCGCAGCAGCGTATCACCAGAACCACTGTTATAATAAAACCTCCTAGAATCGATAGAGGGAGTTATTTGACTCATTATAAGAAAATTAGACAATTGGAAATGTGTAATTTTTGCATCAAATTTTTGTATGGATTATCTGTCAAGTTAGAGATGACCAGCAAATGGAAAACAAAACCTATCAGGTTAAAAGTTATTTATTTTAGCTACTTCAATGTCAATAAAGGTTCTACAGCTACAGTTAATGAAGAAAGTACTGATCAACAATTTACAAGCAACAAGGGAAAATAGTTTTTTCATTTCTCAAATATTGTTTCAACGCATTTGGATGAAAGCAATTTTGGAAGGTGTGATACCCAAAACCTCTGTCTCACATAGAGGGTTTACCTGAAACCTAAAAAACACTTTAAAGCAGACAACTGACATTCAGAAATACATACCCAGAATGCATTCAGGCATCCATCTTAATTGATGGCCTGTTCTGCGTGGTGTTGACGGAGTTTGTCCTGCAGAATGGCATCCCTCTTTGGGATGGCATCCCTCTTTGGGACCATCCTACAGGTTCTCTTTATCTAAAGACCACTGGAAACGTTTGGGGATGGGTGGCAATGAAGGTTTACAAAAATGGACCTCAGTTTTAGACCTTGGCTGTCCTTCATGTAGTCATCTTCACTTAGTGGAGAAACTTTTCCTCCAGCCTACAGGAAAAACTTACCTCACGCCTGCGTGAAGACATTTTAAGGGATCAACAAGAACAGTGGGGCCCTTCTCTACTGAGTCTTTAATTTTTACACGTTTACTTTTCTTTCAGGGTGTTTTTGAGCTATACCCCTACATTATAAACAGCTAATGAACAGCTTGTTCTGAGATTAAATAATTTTCATCAATTTTCCCACTGTATTATTTTGGGTGTGGTTCCTGTTTCCTCATGTTGGATTTTGAAGCTCAACTCACAACCTGCTTATGAACCAGCATCCCAAAATCCAAAGACTTTTCTCACACAATCTTAAAATCAGACAATATATAACTTCCAATAACTTCACTTTGAAAATGTTAAACTAACCCTTTAAGGATATTCTCATACCCAACATGATCAAATAATACTAACCAACGTCTTATTGTCTTGTAGGTAGCCATCAAACACATCCCAAAAGATAAAGTGATCCTCAAACATAAGGTAAGTGAGCAAAACCACCTGGGACTTTCACTTCTTACTGGATTCCAGATTAACTATGGGTTTCTCCTGTTTTTTGGGATGTTTCAGGATGAGAACGGCAGGCAGTTGGCCATGGAGGTGGCCATCATGTTGAAATTGAGTGCTGTAGCAACCAGTTCAGGGGGGCAGTCTTCCATTGTGTCCCTGCTGGACTGGTATGATCTGGACCAGGAGCTGATTATAGTGATGGAGAGGCCCATGCCTTCTGATTCCCTCTTTGACTACATTAGTGACCACAAAGGTCCCATACAGGAGAGCAAGGCCAAGGTAAGCTGCTGGATGCCGTTTGGGTGTGTTTTAGAGGTTGTGTCAATGGTGTTGATTTTGTTGTTTTATTTTCCATATTGAATACAATTCAATTAAGTCAGAACCATCTACAGTGCTTTACAAAAGTCTGCATACTTGTCTTTTCTCTTAACATTCTATAACACTTTATGTTGATCTATCACATAATATCCCAAATAAAGCACAAACAATTTTGTTGGAGTATTCTGAACAAATCCAAAATGATATGAAGAGTTTTGTAAGGCACTCTATTTCCCTCCAATAATTTTATATCTTCACTTTCTGACATTATTATCTTTTATAGTTCATACTAAAACAGCTGGTGGAAGCAGGGATTTACCTTCAGGATGCAAACGTCTTCCACAAGGATATTAAACTAGAGAACATCCTGATTGAGACCAACTCAGCGGTCCCACAAGTTTTCCTCATAGACTTTGGTTCAAGCTGCTTTGACAAGAGAAGAAAATTTGAGATTTTCCGTGGTGAGATTTGGCCTCAGATCCCGCTCCTTTCTCATTGATCAATGCTAATAAAACAAAAAGTTTATTTTGCCTTTTCTTCCTCTTTCTGATTGTCTTATTCTTGCACATCAACTAGGTACCCCTGAACACATCCCACCAGAATTTGACAGACACGGGAGCTATAGTGCTGGACCCACAACGGTATGGCAGCTGGGAGTGGTCCTATTTGAAATTCTCCACAAGAAGATGTTCAAGACCCCCAGCTTCCTCACAAACAAGCTCAAGATTGACAACAGGCTCTCCGAGAGTAAGACAAATAGGGGCCCAAATATCTCACAACACATAAATATGTTCTCTGTTCCTCTTTTTTTACTACTGCATTTATAACCATTGTTGCTCTTTTCTCTCTAACCTTCCAGATTGCAAGGACTTTCTAAACAAGTGCCTCACAGAAGTCCCGGAGGAGCGTCCCACCTTGGAGGGGCTGTTGTGCCACCCGTGGTTTTCGTGAACTACACACTCAAACATAACCACACACTTCACAAAGGATTTTTTACTTTTTTCCTCAGCAGGGAATACTGACTAATTTTGGGCTGGTTAGACCAGGTCTTAAGATTTTCCCCATATTCCAGAAACCCTTAGTTTAGTTAGAGATTATTGACTTTTCTCCGGGTGCTCCGGTTTGTCTTTTATTCCAGAAACATCCCTTAGCTTAGTAAGAGATTTGTGGCTTTTCTCCGGGTGCTCCGGTTTCTCCTGTATTCCAGAAACATCCCTTAGCTTGGTTAGACATTTGTGGCTTTTGTTCGGGTGTTTTAGTTTTGCCTTCTGGTCCAGAAAGGTTTAGTAGCTGGACATTCATGGCTCTTCTCCCGGTGCTGTAGAGTTGGAGGAAGTAGAAAGCACACAAAAATCTCTTTTTAAAATATCTTAACAAAGACGACTCAGTCAAAACGTCAGACCTTGTCCAGCTCATGGAAGAGATCTTTACGAGTGTACGGAAGAAAATCATACACTTACAAGCAGGGACGTGCAGAGACCGTTGGAGGGGCAGGTGCTCAAAGTTAAAAGAGGGCACATGGGGCACGGATTTAAAACATGATACAGAAACATACCTTGCTATACAACCGGTTGAAATGTACCAACCCATACTATAAAGAATGTAACATGGAATCAAGGGCGTAGGTTTGATTTGAAATTTGATTTGAACTTTAACCCTAGGGACACTATTGGCCCAAAGCTTCATTGGTCCTACGCAATATGCATGCTCCTATTTCTTTATGCTTGACTTGAGCGTCAGGACGCGTTTCTTCTGTCTAAAGAGAAAAGCAGTATTTCTTGCTACATTTATACAAATTTTATAAGCACGACACACACTAGATGCTTTTTGTTAATCTCGTGGCCTAAAAAGTTCCACAAATCAACACAGTCTCTCCTGCTTCTTTAAAGAACTGCACTCAGCGGCTTTCACCTATTTTAGTGCTGATAATATTTAGTTTCTTACCTGGGACTAGTTTCGTAGTCTAGTATTAATTGTGGTAACCGCAGTATCCCAGTATGAATCGAAACTTAAATCTCGCGCTCCTAGCAAGCACGCACACGCACGCACTAGAAAACAGCCAATCAGAAAGAGGGAAGGCGGAATTTAAAGCAGTATAACCAATGACAGTGGAGTTAACCAGCACAGAGCACAGTCACGTGTGCTGCAGATTTAAAGGGGCAGGACAGACTGGGCGGAGCGGCAGTAGCCGCGAGGCAGCGAAGCTGCGAGCTGCAAGAGGAAAAGAAGGGCAGAGTGAGGGCACGTTATGTGGATCATGTAACCGGCCACGGTAGATCTAAATTATTATTGCTTTTGGACATGCACACACACACAAACAAACACGCACACATAAAAAAATAAAAAAATTAAAAACACTGATAAAAGGGCACTTTGGGCAGACCCCCCCCTCCCCCCTCTGCACGTCCCTGCTTACAAGACATGTGGGTGCTTCCAAATTCCACTTCTAGAAATTTCTATGTCCAGTTTTAACAGCACATGGATGCTTTGTAAGGTTTTACAATAACATCCCTTTAATTCCCAAAGATGTTTTGGTCCAAGTTTTCCTCCACACCAAGATCATCCTAAGAACAACATCTATCTAAGCACTTTGTTTTAACTCAGCTTAGTCAACACTATTAATTGACAATGTTTTCTGTTGTTTTCTCTGTGATTCCAGATTCTCCTGACCCAATGCTTCTGTGTACGTCTTCTCTCTCTTTCCTGTCCTCTCAATCCCCAGCCGGTCGAAGCAGATGGCCGTCCATCCTGAGCCCGGTTCTGCTAGAGGTTTCTTCCTTTCAAAACAGAGTTTTTCCTCTCCACTGTCACCCCGTGTTTGCTCAGGATGGGAGATTGTATTGAAATAAGACTTTGATGCAATCTGCTGGTTTCCTCCCCTCCATGGAATCGCCACCTTAACGTGGTGGAGGGGTTTGAGTACCCTCATGATCCTGAGATGTGTTGTCTGGGGCTTTGATCCCACATGGGATATCCCATGGCAAACTGCCTCAGGGGAGGGGTCAGACCAAGAGCGATTCAAAGACTTTGATGCACTAAGACCATATCCTGCAGGCGGCATCCAACAATCCCCTGCGCTGTTCTCACCACCCGTGCTACGTCCTTCCTGTCCTGGACTGTGCATAAAATACTCTCTATGGTAGCTCTGTAGAAGTTCTTTAGCAGTTTATTGGAAAGTCCAGACCTTTTCAGTTTCCTGAGGGAGAAGAGCAGTTGTTGGGCCTTCTTCACCAGGTGGGAGGTGTTTGTAGTCCAGGAGCAGTCGGAGGAGATGTGAATGCCCAGGAACCTAATGCTGTCCACACGCTCCACTACCACCCCCTGTATGCAGAGTGGAGCGTGTTCAGTCCTCCTGGACCTCCTGTAGTCTATCATTACCTCCTTGGTCTTAGTGGTGTTCAGGATCAGGTTGTTCCTGGAGCACCACTGTGTGAGATTGCTGATTTCATCCCTGTAATGGGACTCATCATTGTTGGAGATGAGACCAACAATGATAAGCCAGACTAATTTCAATGCTGTTTACATCATTTGCTACTGTTTTAATGGTGATTATTCAATGCTTATTTAAGTGAGGCTTATGTAAGTTAGAAAATTACAGATTTTGTAACCAGGTTTTATTAATTTGCTGTTTTACTTTGTTGTTTTATTTCTCTCTTTTATGTGGGGGTGACAGTGTTTGCCGCAGGAGTTAGACAGTTTGTCCTGCAAATGGCAGGGATCTAGATCTGTGGCGTGATGCTTGCCGCCAGGTATGAGTAATTTATCTGGGGGGAGTGGAGTGGAAGAACGGCCTCAGTAAAGCTCCTTCTCTTGGTAGAACTAGTTGACCGAGTGACAGGTAAGCCAGCAGGAGGAACAAAGGCGGGGAACCCGAGCAGCACCACAGCAGGAATCAGGGAACAGAAAGCAGCCGAAGGAACCAGGGTGAATCCAGGAAGGGGGAACTCTTGTCCGGCTTGGTAAGACCAAGGGGGCCAGAGCAAAATCTGAGCGGCGAGGATTCAGGAACTCAGCTTGAGACTTCAGCGCTCGGAGGAGCGACCGGTGGGTAATCCAGAGCACAGAGCGAACTACGAGGAGACAGGAGACATGAGTTAGTACTGTGAACAGGAAACATGAATCACGCAGGAACGAGAGACTGTCGAGTGACAGTGGCCACAAAGCGTACCACAACAGTTTAACACTCCGGCGTCCTTCAGCTGACTGCGCCTTGCATCCATACATTTTTAAATCAATTTCCTCAATTTTCTTCCTACTGAATACAACAGTCTTTGTTTTATCTACTGAGAATTTAACTCTCCAGTTATAAGCCCAGTTTTCAACAGATTTCATGGCATTTTTCATTTCTCATACACTAATCTTACATTCCCTTTTCTCCACATGTTCCATCATCAGCAATTATAATGTAATCCCCATTTTATATAATTTTATAAGCAACCCATCCTTCCATACCATGTCATATGCTTTCTCAATATCAAAACATATTGCTACCACTACTTCCCTATTAATTTGAGCTTTTCTAATATCTGATTCCAAACACACAACTGGATCCATTGTACTCCTTCCTTTTCTGAATCCATTTTGATATGAAGACAACAATCCTTTACTTTCTACATAATATGTAATCCTTTCCGTTATCATTCTTTCCATAATCTTTCCTAAACATGAAGTAAGTGCAATTGGTCTATAACTTGAAGGGTTTGTTGGATCCTTTCCTGGTTTAATAATTGGCATAATAAGGCTACGTTCACACTGCAGCCTGAAGTGACCCAATTCCGATTTTTTTGCCCATATGCGACCTGTATCTGATCTTTTTATGACAGTCTGAACGACACAGATCGGATTTTTTCAAATGCGACCCAGGCCACTTGGATATGTGGTCCTGAATCCGATACGTATCTGATCTTTTCAAATGCGACCTGTGTCTGTAAGGCCAGGTCGCATTTATCCAACCTACACGTCATTGATACATATTATTGATACAGTAACAAGCACCTGTTGCAAGTCAATACAGCCCCACGGCAACGCGTTTACTCGCTGCTATAGATGTGTGTTTTTACGTGAGAGCGCTAAAGAGATCCGTTCAGACGCACATAAAGGTTGCCTTTGTCATTCAAAAATTGTGAATGAAATCCGTATCAGTAAAGCCGCTCACCTCGCTATCCCACCATTCCTGGCTTCGACTCCGCACCCACACGTTTCTCTGTACGGACGTTACTGCCGCACAAAACGCCATTGCCAAAAATTGAGGCTCTTTCGTTTCGATCTTCTTAAAAAGATTGCGGCGGTAATGTGCTGGCTCCGGCTGGAGAAGAACTTAAAGAATGCAAGATACGCTGCAGCATTACGAACCATGTTTACTTCCGCAAACACTGAGCACGCTTGTGTGACGTCATTGCGTCCTCTACAGCGCATGCGGGACACTTAAGTTGCATGGATTCAGTTCACACAGAGATCACATACAAGTCGCATATATTTGGAAGTGTGAACGGACACGCAAAAAATCCGATTTCACAAAAAAATCGGAATTGAGCATCAAGGCCTGCAGTGTGAACGTAGCCTAATTGCTTCCTTCCAATTAGAAGGTAATCTTCCTTCTTTCCAAATCTTATTATATAAACCTAAAAGTTTTTCTTCAGCTTGATTCCCCAAGTGTTTTAACATAATATAGCATATCTGATCTTTTCCCGGTGCTGTTAATCCTGATCTACATATTGCTCTCTTCATTTCTTGCATAGAAAAATAAACATCCATGACATTACCTGGAGTTGTTTCTCCTTCTAAAATAAAATAATTTATCTGCTCCCTCCTGAATTTTCCCTGTTCTGTTAAATTATCTGAACTATGGATCTTTGCAAATGTTCTTGCCATTACTTTTCCTTTCTCTTCATTTGTTACTGCTGTTCCTTCTTCATGTTTTAGAACTGGGTATGTTCTCGCTTGTCTATTTCCCCTCATTTTCTTAATAATTCCCCATACTTTCGGTATAGGAGTTGTTCTGCCTATTGAATCACAAAACTCTCTCCATTTTGTCTTCTTTGCCTTCTTAATAACTTTCTTTGTTTTTTTATATTCAATGAAATTTTTAAAATCATGTGTTCTTTTCAATATTCTAAAAGCTCGATTTCTTTTCCTTATTGCTTCACTGCACTCATGCGTCCACCAAGGTACCATCTAGTGCTTACACACTGGAGGAGCCAGGTATTGTGGTTCTACCAGGTGTGTCCGCGCCAGTAATAAGTGCAGTCACAGGTGCAAACAATCAGGGGTAATCGCTAGAGCAGCACAGGGAGCAGAGAGTGACATCAGCAGTCAGCAGCCGAGAAAGAACCACAGCAAAGATTTCTTTCCATTTAAATGCTAATAGTCTGTAAAGTTTCTAGTAAGCTTCAGGACAGCCAATAGCTACTTTCCTTACTGAGGAGCCGGCTACAGTGTAGAGTCCCAACATAACTCCTCTCAGGCAGCAAAGTTAGTACCAGGGGTCTGTTCTTCGTTAGCCTCGTGAGACCATCCTGATCTCGCGAGCTTTCAAGGTTTCACTCGCAGATCAGTCTGGCTACTCTCCGTTAAAGAAAATTTGGAGCCGTTCACCAAACGAACGTCCAATCAGCGTTGGCTTTGAGGCGGGTTGAGGTGTGACGCAACGAGAAGCGCGACAGTTCAGTCTAAAGAACATGGCGGCTTCAGCCGATGAAACTAGCGTTAGCGTGGCTATCGAGCAAGTTTTATCGGAATTACAGAGTATTTCTTCACTGAAAGAAGAGCAAAACACTGCTCTGGAGGCTTTTCTCAGAGGAAAAGATGTTTTTGCTCTCTTCCCGACTGGTTTCGGCAAGACCTTGTGGTTGTGTTTTCGTCGTCGCTGTTGTCATATGCTTCGTTGATCTGATTGGTTTATTTGGCCCGTCTATCACCAACATAGGCCAATCAGCTAATCAGTATTTTCGCCCCTTCCCAAAATTACTTCAACGGAAGGTTTTCAGATGGATATGCGGAGCAAATCCATCTGGCGGCGTCAGGTTAGTTCTTCGTACGTTGCTTAAAACATCCGAGATCAAATGAGACATCCAAGATGATTTCATCCAGCTAATCATGATCTGGCTAATTGGGTTCTTCGAACACACCTGTTGTTTACGATTAGTATGGCTGGATTGAGTTATCCGAGACAACTGCGCGTTCATGCGTTTGTTTAAAAGGGGAAATGTATCGATAGCAGAAACAATGATCAGCAACACTGCTATTGGCTGTTCAGCATGGCCAAAGAACGCCTACAGTTTTTCTCCCAAGCAGAACAAGAGCTTGGAAAGTTATGCCGAATTTGAGTCATTAATTAAAACACCTCAAAATCTGTTAAAGCCAGGAGAGAGGGCTGGCAAAAAGCAGCAGACAAATTAATGCGTAAATGCTGTCCATGGTAGATGTTTCTATCACTTTCTACAGTATGAATTTTTGCATTTTAATAATCTCATATTTACTTTGTTCTTTTATGTCAGAGCCTCCACAGGACCCACTAGAACATGGGGAAAAAGTGAAGTACAAGAATATTCTACAAAATGGTAGCCTTTAATTATTATACTTTATTTTAAAAAGGCACTTGTTATGTCAAGAGATCCAAATTTCAGTGTCATTCCTTAGACACGGGAAGTAAAGGACGCATGCAAACTGGGATTTTTAACAAAAAATTATTTATCTATAAAAAAATGAAGTTCTTCCTTTTCCAAGTCATCCACAGTTTACACGGTAAAACTGTATTGCTCCGTGGCTAGATAATCCATCCATAGTTTTTTCTAATACAATATACGGCTCGACAGGAAGCAAGTCTTTCAAAGTAAACTAAACTTCACAATAAAATGGCCCGAACAAATCTTCTTACTGAATAGGATAAAAATAAAAAGCAAACCATAATACAAATAACTTAAATATTTTAGATTTATGGCTCCAACACCACTTTTTCCTCTTTAAAAGCCACTGTTAAATGATGTGTTTGTTTATAACAGCCACCAAGAAAATCTCTCTACAATTACACTGTTGCGCTGCGCTCAAGGATCCTCTCTATTGCGCAATACGCGATTAATTCGAAAAATTCTGCAAATTATTCTTGCACCTTCCGCAACAGGTTGCAGTCGTAAAAATGGACATAGCTACGGCAGACTTCCCTATCTCCTCCGCTTATACAGCCGTGATCTAATCTTGTTTACATGAAATAAGCCTGCTCTCGAGCAGGCTTAAGCTGGCGCACATGTTGCTATGACAACAAGTGCAGGATGTCTTTCGAAGAACCAAACGATCCAAGATCATGCCAAATCGTCAACAATGAAATCCTGCTAACTGAGTTAGCGACGTACGAAGAACGGACCCCTGGGCATGTCCCAGTTAAAAAACAAAAAATAAACAAACAAACTGAGAGAGATGAAAAAACCTGTCTGGCCTACTTGTTCATCAATAACAGCAACCTGCAGAAACAACATTGAAACATTTACAGCAAGAAGGTCCTGGATTCAAATCTTTCTGCATGGAGTTTGCATGTTCTCCCTATGCATGTGTGGGTTCTCTCCGGGTACTCCAGCTTCCTCCCACAGTCTAAAAACATGACTGTTAGGTTAATTGGTCTCTCTAAATCACCCTTAGGTGTGTGTGTGTGTGTGTGTGTGTGTGTGTGTGTGTGTGTGTGTGTGTGTGTGTGTGTGTGTGTGTGTGTGTGTGTGTGTGTGTGTGCGTGCGTGTGTGTGTGTGTGTGTGTGTGTGTGTGTGTGGTGGCGGCGGCAGGTGTAGAGGGGGGGCCCAAAAAGACTGTGTTGTCCCGGGCCCTAGCACAGCTTTTAGCTGGCCTGATGGCATGCATATAGGTTTTTGCTGATTCAAAAGTCAGACAGGGTCTTATATGTTTAAATTGTCTCATTGGGACAATTGATTGTGTTCGAAGTTCAAGCTTTTAAACTAGAAGATGCTAGAATACCTGTTTTCCTGTCTACAGTAAGTGAGTTTAACATCAATGTGAATTGAGAGGGCAAAACAGCTGGCTAACAAAACTGGCGTCTTCAAGCACCGGCTTGAATTTGCACACATGACACATTTTCCCGACATGGACCAGGCTAATGTGTCTACGGGTGAAAAAATAAGTGCTAAATGTTTTAATCTAGTAAACAATGTCCTATAACTATCTTCCTGTGATAAACCACAACACCTACTCCAAATTTGACATGATTTATTTCATTATAAATAGCAAACATACAGGCGGGTCCTTGTGACCCAAACATTCCTATGCATTTACACTAATCTAGCATTTATCAATTTTTTTTTGCCATTAAGAGATAAGTCATTGCACACAAAATGAGAATTGTGCATAAAGGCACAACCACATGTATGTGTAAAAAAACAAAAATCCAATAGTGCTTCTTTTATTAGAGCCCGTGTCAAGTCCGGCCGGTTGATTTCTCTCTGAGACGTTAACAGAATGTTGCCTTTCTTGCTTCTGTCGCAGGTCGAGATTCGACGTAAAGTGCCTGTAGATTCTCATCCACGTTTTGCTTTCCCTCAGTGGCAGCCGCACTCCTCCACGACCATGTTCTCGTGATGCCTCATCACCATCCTCCCGTTCTCGTAGTACAGCATGGAGAGCGATGCCAGGCGCGTGGGCACGCAGGAAAGGCCTGGTACCTTGTCGGGGTGCTGAAACTTTAACAAGCTCTGGGTGGAACAAAAGAACATGCGTTAGATCATTTCTCCTCAAATTGGAATTATTATCACTTTTGATCTGCACTGCAACATTTCAACCTACCAACATGTAAGCATGGTTAGTTGGGGCGAAGGTCTCATCCACAGGCGTGGGACATGTTCCTTCACAGCGATAGGCGTTGTACCGTTTGGGATAGACGATCCACTCGCTCCAGTTGAGCTTCTCAAAGTCCACCCACATGTCCACCTTCCTGCAGAGATGACGTTGCTCCTCCTCCCCAGCGGCGTCTCCCTCTCTCTGCTGAGTTTGCTCGTGTCTCTTTTCTCTGTTCTTCACCCTGGGGTCGGGCACCCGTTGCTCCCTTTCCAGGCTGACATACTTGGAGTGCTCTACCGTGTGGATCAGGGTTGGCATCCGCTGGCTATGCGGACTCTGCCTGGAGAAGACCACCATCATCACCCTGTCGGCTGTTGGGTGTCGGATTCTCGGTTGCTCGCGGTCCTCCCTGACCTCAGCCGCGACTTTCTCCGTATTTTCCGTTGCAGGTCCCCAGCGAAGCCAGCGATGGAGCATTTTGGTCGTGTTGAACACTTTCCATGAGGCGGGTGAGACCGCTGAGCTTGGATGAGCTTTCAGGTGTCCCAGAAGAAGCCTGTTCTCAGAGCACTCTGTGCTGGAGCATTGCTCCCAGTTGGAGTGATAAATGTCTACAGTGGCGGTGGAGGACGATTCAGTGAAGGCAGGCAATCGGATGCGGAGCTCAGCCAGCTGAATGTTATCACTTGGAGACACGGAGGACAAGTCGAAGGTGACTGACCACCTCTCACCAGTCTGCAGGAAGCCTGAAATGAAAGGAAAAAGAAGATTTTTGTGAAGGATTCAAAAAGGTGGAGGCTCGCATTCAAGGAGAACAAAGACCCCAATCAGACATCCAGTGCTACATGGAATGGTTAAATTGAAGCCTGTTCATGTGTTTGGATGAGCCAGACTTAAATCCAATGGAGAATCTGTGGCAAGACTTGACAAACTTTGATGATGGATGCTATTGATCAGACCTGACTGAGCTTGTCACAACAAACTATGGGCACATATTTTGGTTCCTCAATGAGCAAAGCTGGAGCATACATAGACCACAAAAGACTTGCAGCTAAATGAGGCTCTATAAATGCGTGCCACACTTTTTAGATTTTTAGTTGTAAAAGCATCCCTTTCATTTTATTTTACAATTAATCTTCTACTTTGTGTCAGTACTGTGAAAATTCAACGGCTGTAAATACTTTTCCATCACATTGAGTTTTAATTACTCTTGAAATAAAGTTTGAATTTAAAAAAAATATTAAATTAAACTGATTTGCTTGATTGTATTTAAGTTCTGTTGAGTCTCTTAGAGGCTGGAAGTTATGAGCAGACTCTGGTAGTTTTTATACAGGACGAATATTTTCAAATTGAAAGTTCAGATATTTTTGTGGAAACTCAATTATATTTCCTTGATGTTGTATAAATATTTTTTTGCAGGACTGCCACTAATGTGTCTAAAAATTGGTTTTGGAAACCTGAGGTCCTGGGCAGCTGCTTGTTTTGCATCTGCCTCGGACCGGCTGTGGTTATAATGATGAATATGAACACTCACTTTTTGCGACAAGGCTGATCACAGAGTCGAAGTCGTGAAGGCCGGGGATGTCCTCCGTCCCGACGCGGCTGCTGGCGGCCGGAGAGCTGGCCCGATCCTCGGTCAGCATGGTCCGATAAAGATGCATCATGTAGAGCGGAAGCCTGTTCCCTTGCTGCCGCTGCACGGTGCGTCTGGAGCCGCCGGAGCGACCGGACATCCCGCGGAACAGCGCGTCGGAGAGCATCCCGTGGACGTTCTGCGTAGAGAGACCCAAAACCAAATCCACCAGGAGAAAAACCCTAAAGTCCAGAGCCAGACCCGTCATAATTTCCAGTTGGGTTGAAGTCACTTCCACGAGCAGATCCTGACTGGTCCTGATGAGACGCTGGAGCTGAGCTTTATAATCCCGCCCCCTCACCGTGAAGCCCTTTGAAGAGATGCGTCAAGACGCGCGGCGGCTCTGATCCAAAGACTTTAATGTGGCGGGTCGTTATGTACCGAAACCCAAGCGCTCTTTGTAGTATGAGTAAACTGTAAGAAGCTCTGATCGCTGCTGTTCTTTGCGTTAAAGATCCCTTTGATAAGAAAACCTGACAAAAAATAACTAGTTAGGGAGATTACGGACCGTAGAACTGCGCAGTGATTAATGAGATTATGAGTTAATCAGGTGGGGAAGTACTTTCTGTGGCTGAAAACTTTACATGTTGCAAATCTATTGGGATAGGAGAAAGAGAAAAACAGGAGGTTGTCACTGAAGCAGAAATAATAATAATATCACAGTTATAATATTATAAATATGTTGCATAGGTTTTCAGCATTTATTGGAATAACAATAAATAAAATTAAGATTTATTACACCGTCTTATATGTAGTCTCCTATATTAAATTCTACACGTTGGCAACACTAATTATTGATATTGCTTGAAAACTTCTTCTTGTGGTGAAATTAATTTACCGCCACTGGAAGAAAACAGATGCACGTTGATGAGTCAAGAAATGACACTTTACGTGTGTAACATTATCTCTAGAAGGGAAAGAGCTTCAGTTTATGAAGAAAACACACTCCCAAAACAAACATCTGTTTAGTTGTGGTAAAAATACCTGTGGTTTAAAAAAATCTAATTAGTGTTTAAATAAACTTTAATGTGTCAAAAATGTAACACAATGAAAGAGAGGACATATAAACGCTTATTTATTGTGAGGAGTTATCAACGCTGTGGAAAGTGAATTTAATTGATTAGGATTATGAAAAAAACTATAATCTAAACTACAGAGTTTCCAACACAGCTGTCAGTTTTAGAAAATTTTCTTTGAGAATTTTGTCTTCAGATACATAAGTTCAAATTAAGACCTATTGTATTTTTGCCCAATAAGTTCTTCTTATCATCAGACATACATACACATTTTTTAAAGTGAATTACAACATAATCTAGAGATAACAGTTTTTGGTCACCTGGCAGGGAAAGACTTGTCATCTAACACTGCATCACATGAAAGTTTTGCTTTGATAGCAACATTAAAGGTTCTTAATTGTCACCTATTTATAAGACAAACAGCTCACTTCAGTTCAAAGGGGAGATGAAGGAGCCTAAGCTCTTAGTATTTTAACTTGCAGTAAAGAAAACAAAAGGTGCTCTTTGAATTAAAGAGGCGTTGAGCTTTGAAAATTATTTTATAGTGACAAAAAATACATTTCTTAAAAAGAAAATGGTGACAATGAGTCAAACCAGCCCATTTCTGTTGTTTTTAACTGATTTTCAAACCTTTTCATTAGAGACAAAAGATATGCCCAGTTTCATAATCAGCAGCCAACTTTAAATATGCAAATTAGAATTTAAAAAATTAAGCTAATTTAATTACGAAGATTTTATGAATAAAAAATGTAAAAAGCCAATGAAAAAGAAAAACGTGGAGCAAGCACACAGCATCATATAAAGCATCAGATTTGTATTGACAATTGATAAAGCATATAATCATCTCCTTCCAAAATGCATCCAGAAATCAGAGGAAAACACATGCACAGAAAGTAAAGGTGAAGACAAATATTTTTTAAAAATAGACTTATCTGTTACTGGGTGGAAACTGAGTAATTAAGACTCTTGTTCACAAGTTACATTTCAATTCAATTCAATTTTATATATATATAGCGCCAATTCATGAAACATGTCATCTCAAGGCACTTTCCAAAGTCACATTTCTATAGCATATGCAGAAATCAGTAAATAAACAAAGTGTCAGGTTTAATATTACTGTTCTTCTGGCTCAATATAATGCATAATTGGCATAAAAAGGCGAGACAGCAGGGTGCTTGTGTCCTGGAGAGGCTGCAAGGTTCCTGGTTCCCAAAGACTGCTACTCTGGGTCCCTGAGCAAGACCCTTAGACCCAGAAAGCTCCCTGGGTGCCGCGCAGTGCAGCTCACTGCTCCCAGAGATGGCTTATGCATAGGACACATTTTATTGGAATGCATATTGCAATGACAATAAAGATGATCATCATTTTAAAAAATATCTGTGTATTATGTATCTTTTTTATCTTTTGCTCATAACAAGGGTACCTTTCTCAAGCCTGCATTTCTGTCTCCCTACTATAATTCTTACCTGCAATTGAACTTAATTGCTGCTGGTAAGGTTTTCAGACTTTATAGACAAAAAAATTCCTTTTAGGGAAACCATCCTTTCCTTTTTCAGTATTTAATTTCTAGTTGTTTTTTTTTTTTGTTTTTTGTTTTTTTACAAAACTTAGATATATACTCAATGCTTAAATGGACTGGATTGTGTGTCCTCATTGCTATTAAGACAAGGATTTTTTTTAAAGCTCTTGACATAATTTGTAATCATTTGTCTTGACTTCTTAAGTAGGGATGATTAGAAAAATGCATACATGTGACAATGTCTCTTTATGACTCGTCAGTTTACCACCATTTACTATTTTCAGGGTGTGAAGCCTAGTTTGTGTATTGTGGGAGAAATTCACTAAATTAGATTCAAATATGATGAGGAATATTATGTCCTTTTCATTTGTTCTCCAAGAAGAGGGGCCAACGTTAAGGTTGCATTCACAATCAACTCGGGGCATATAAAAAAACAATACTTGCTGAAAAAATGTTTTCTCTCCTCTGAGGGCATTAGAGGTAATTATTAAATTAGTTTAAATCTGATTTTGTGCTAAGCTGTGAGTGTTTCCCTTAGTAGGCAGCTCCGCGTTTATCAGCCTGTTCTGAACTCCAGCAGAGGACCTCAAGCAGATGCAAACTGGCCAATTTCTCGTTTGGCTCTGACTGTAAACAATATATGGTCCTAATTCATGGCATAAAAACACAAAATTCCTCTTCATGTGCATGACAGAAAAAAAAAATTAACAATCGCTGTTGTAAAAATGGATAAATAAAAATCTAATCCGTTCCTATATTTTATTTTTGCTTCAAAAGTTTAAATATGTTTTATCTGCTGGCATATGTTTCAGCAGCACGATATATTTTATTTGACTTGACCATCATTTATCATCCGACCGGAAGTGCTGCGCGTAATCACAGGCGCACCTGCAGCAGCAGGAGAGGATTAAAGGCTTCCTCTCAGCTGGTGGCGTTTGTTCGAATGAGACGCGGGGCCGACATGGACCTGCGCCTGGTCATTTGGTTGCTTCTTCTGCCGACTCTAAGATTTTCCACTGGTAAGTTGAATTTCGGTCCAAGAACGATCCTGATCTAGTTTTAAACAAAATTTCATTCCGACGCAAATAGCACAGAGAACGCGCGCGCCCTGCTTCCTCCAAGGTTCTCCATGTGTGCCGCCAAGTAGTTTACGTTTAAAATGCTAAGTCAGTGTTATTTAATGAAAACAGAAGGTCAAATGTGCATTTAGCGTGACGGTTCGGTGCTAATTCAACTTTGTATTTTAATTCACAAACCAAACATGCATGGTTACATTTCTCGGTTAATTTAAAAACCGCTTACAGTCAAAGACCCAAAATTCAGTTTAGTGAAAAAAAAAATTGAGTATCATGACTAATTTTTATCTTTAAAAAATCTAAAATGCAGAAATTTCAGCTAACTATAAGCAGTTGCCTCCGTACAGCACATGATCTGGATGATTGGGGCTCTTCTTTTAATAAATTACTGCATAAGTGCAGCATAGCATGGAGGCAATCGGCCTGTGACTCAGCTGAGGCGTTAACGAAGTCCAGGTTGTTTTAAGACCAGCATTCAGCTTAACTGCATTGTGAGCTCCAAAATCACTTTTTTCCCCCCACTCACTCAACTTTCCATGAATTATCTTTGCTACTTTTGTGGCTTCCCCTTATTGGTGGCAGGCATCAATAACTGTGACTGGACAATTAAAGTAAACTGTCTTCCCCATGGTTGGGTTCGCCATCACATTTTTGTATCAATGATTTGTTTTATTTATTTGGGAAGTAAAGTCTCCACTTTTGATATAAGGTGGCGGAATTAATTACATTTTTCTTTTATGGAATTAAAATGCCCTGTGTGGCAGACATTCACTCTGGGTTTCTCACTTTTGTGTTGTTGTTTTTTTTTGTGAATATGCTCTGAGCAAGTTGCAGTTCTGAATAACATTGAAGTGTAAAACGTAACAAATTAAAATATCAGATTTGTTTTCCTACTCAAGCAATTAGTGGGGGGAAATAATTTCAAATTAACATTGACTGGCAATATGAGTATCGTTTTTATTGAAACGAAATATTCATCTTAAGATTGTTCCTGTTACATTTCCCATTTGTTCTGCAGGCCAACTGTTGGCTTGCCCTGAAGGCCAGTGGCAGTGTGATGATGGACAGTGCATCACCGCTGTGTGGAGATGTGATGGAGAGGGAGACTGTCTAGATGGATCGGATGAAATGGGCTGTGCTGGTATGGAGGAAACTTGTTAAGCGGTTTGTCTAAGAACTGTCATATTACAGGATGCTCTGCTTTGACTGCCTCTGTTGTTACCTTCAGCCTCCACAGACTCAGATTGTCCACCCGGCCAGTTTCCGTGCTTGGACTCTGTTGGCTGTGTGGACGCGTCAGCCCGCTGTGATGGTCAGAATCAGTGTCCCACTGGTTCTGACGAGGAGAACTGTCCAGTCACAGAGGGCTGCCTGGATTCTGAGTGGATGTGTGGAAACCGCATCTGTATCCCCACTAAGCTGCGTTGCAACGGACGGAATGACTGCCTGGATAACTCTGATGAAAAGGAGTGTGGTGAGAAAACTGATGGGTTCAAGTTTGACGGAATAGATCTTTGTGCGTCCATTTTTAGATTGTTGTAGGATAAACTATAAGGAATTAATGTCTAAGCAAACCCGCTTCCTTCCATTTATCAAGTGATCCAAAATATTTGATCTTCATTATCAACGTTTAAGAACTTCCTTAGAGCAATGTAGTAGAAATCCAAAGTCTCTGACAAAGAACACACCATAGTTGGTTTTGCATCAGTCCAATCCGTTTCAGTCTCCGTGGTCAAGAGATGTTCAATGTACATCTTCAAGATCAGTTTTCTAGGGTAGTAAATAAAGTGAACTTTTTTTCATCATGTAACAAGGGTTGTGCTTACTGCCTTTCATTGACGTTGAATTTATTTATTTTTCCCAGGTAAATGCAGTGAGGATGGCCTGAGGTGTCCTGAGGGAAAGTGTCTGTCCGCTGAGGAGAGGTGTGACGGACAGGTTCACTGTTCTGATGGCAGCGATGAGCCTGTAACTTGCGGTAAGCCCAACCACGCAAGCTCAAGTTCAGTAAACCTGCACGTCTTTGCAACTGCTGATGTGTTGCGTTCACTTCAGGTCGTATCTGCTCCGTGCACAACGGTGGCTGCAGCCATGTGTGCATTGATGAATCCTGGGGAGTTCGATGCCTTTGTCCGCCTGGATTCAAGCTCTCGCCTAATGGTGCCGCCTGTGAGGGTGAGTGGGTCATGATGCTCTGCGTATCATTGAGCTCTGTGGCCTTTTTATTATAATTTTATAAATTTCAACCTAATGCATTTGAGTCTTAAACCCCCTTTCTTATTGTTAGACTTGGATGAATGTGCTTCACCTTTTCCTCCGTGTGCACATCACTGCACAAATGCCGTTGGATCTTACTTCTGCCACTGCAGAGAAGGGTTTAAACTCAACGGAGATGCCACATGTCGAGCTATGGGTAAAGTTTTCCTTTTTTCTAAACTGAAGTTTTTTTGTTTTTTTTCTAAAATCCGTTTTTTTCTTTTAGTCAAAAAGGCTGATAAAGGTAGACATTTGGACAAACTGAACAAGCTCAAAGTCTTGGAGCAGGTGGTGTCTTTTGTTGATTCTTCTTTGGCTTAGCTTACTCGTATGCTGCTTTCTGAATTTGTCAGGTAATGCTACCCAACTGCTGATGGTACAGAAGAACACCTTAGGACTCCTAAATGTAAAATCCCAGCAGTTCAATACCATCAAGGCTTTAGTGTTTGATCCAGTTGCATCAGCGTATGACATTACCAGAGGGTGGTACTACTGGGCCGACAGTGGCGGCAGCATTTACAGAACTAACGGACGGAGTAGCTGGATGACATTTACAGGTGGGTGCATGCTAATTTTAAAGTTGTTTTTTGGTACTGCCATTGTTGGGTTCTGGATGAAATGCCAAATAAAAGGGAAAATATGCTTGTAATTAAACAGGACAACCAGGAATAAAAGGTCTAGCCTGTGATTGGCTAAATGGATACTTGTTCTGGACCAACCAGAAGACTGAATCGGTCTATATGCAGTCAACTGATGGTAAAAGCTTCACAGCTCTGCTGCACAAAAATGTCAGCCCAACAGAATTGGTGCTTCTACCCATTGAGAGGTGAGTACAAACTTATTAAAAAACTCAGTGTTGGGGCTGGACGATAATTCAATAACAATATATATCAATAGATATTTATCGGTGATTAAAAAAGGGTCAAAAGGTTCCAGAGAATACGTTTCCTTTTGCATTCTAGCCATGTAGGTAACATTAGTTATTACATCCTTCCAGCCAAACCAACACAGACCCAGGAACTCATCACCAAGCCCCGACCCCTTCAAAGAGTTCAGAGAGCACGTGTATTTTTCTTTTCTAAAAACTTGCAGTTTTGGTAAAGTTGATTCAATAAAGGGTTGAGTTTGAATTCAGTGTTCTGTGTCTAAAAATAGGTTGCTAAACGGCTTAAAGTCGTCCAGGGCGGCACTTAAAATATGTTTTAAATTTGTTTAATTATCAATATTGATCAAGTTTTCCATTTTACTGATATGCTTTTTTTTTCTGTATCGTCCAGCCCTTGGTGTCGGTTTTTACAATCATTAAACTAAACACATTTTTTTTCACATCCTTAGTCTGATGTTCTGGATCAATGAAGGTCCGGGCGACAGAGTGACATTGGAGAAGTCCTGGATGGATGGATCAGACAGAAGCCCTCTTACGGTCCTCACTGCCCAGTCTGCCCACAGTCTCTCCGCTGACGTAGCTGCCAGGAGGCTCTACTGGATCAGTGACTCAAAGAGGGTGAGTTCTGATGGAAAGGACCACTGCGGGATGGTCAACATTTTAACCAGTTCAGATTTATTTTATTCCCATTTGGATGAAAAATGTCCTGATTGGTTAATCTAAAGCTTGTTCACCTTTTACACTGATTTTTTTTTTTCCATTACCAAACATCCCTAAATTTTGAATACAATTTATTTAATTTCTTTTTTTATTAAATTATCTATATAGCACCCTTGATGGGTAATAAAACAGTTTCTGACTTTGATTTCCCTTGACTACAATAACATCCTGATGTTTTGAATGTGTGTTTTCTCCAAGATTGGTTAACTATCATCAAGACCACCGTGTTGCCCTTCAGCTAAAGCGAAAGTTATGACTGAAGAAATTTGTGAAATAAAAGCACTTGCAAACCCAAGCATGCCTAAAATGTTACTTTTTTTTTTTCCCAGTCCGTTGAGACGGTGAAGGTGGATGGAACTGGCCGTTACACCTTCACAGGACTCTTTAACAAGAGACCGGCTTTCAGCCTCGCTGTCTTTGAAAGCATGTTCTTCTGGACCGACGAAAAGGGACTGTGGCAGGCTCCCCAAGGCCAGACAAGTCCAAGGAAGTTCATCAGGAAAACTGACTCTCCTCTGCTGTCAGTCTACCATGAGCTCCAACAGCCAAAAGGTATTTGGTAGACTTGGTCTTACTTTCTTCTTCTTGGTACTGATGGAGAGAAGCCAACTTGCAATAACCAATCATGGAGTTTTTTTGTTTTGTCAACATTCATCTAAATGAAGGAAATTTTCTGTTTTGTTGGAAAAAATAAAATGCTAGGCTCATCTGCTTGTGCCAAGACATCGTGCCTTCTCTGCCAACTGACTAAAAACAACCCTGTTGGATTCACCTGCGCTTGTCCATATTTTAAAGTACTGCTGCCTGATGGGAAATGTGAATGTAAGTTTACAGTACTTCATTTTGAAAAATGCACCAATCGTCAGACTTTTTAGCATGGTTATGAGGTAATTTTTTTATTTTTTTTATTTTGTCTCCGTGCCATTTTGGGTGCTGCATTTTTAGTGAATGGTTTAAAGTTATGCTGTTTTTTTGTCTTACAGATCCACGATTCTTGTATGGCACGTTTGGAACAATCTGGTTGCTGGAGTTTAAAGGCAGAGAGTCCTCTGAAACGGAACTGTTTTCCTCGGCTGAAGGAATCCTGTCTTTTGATGTCGACTGGTACAGAGACTGGCTGTACTGGACCAACGAAACTGGCCACATCCAACGCATCAGTCTAACTCTGGACAGGACCGAGTTCATACCAACACCTTTGCCAGGTTAGCGCAATGTATCCTCTGGGGTATCTTGTACCTTTTTTTTTTTTTCATTTAAATGCATACATTTTTGTTGCATAGATGAAGCTATTTAGGAAATTAATTACAGTAATCCAATCTGAAGCATGGATGTAAAAATTGTATTTCACTTTCCAGTGTGTCTGCTGTCTGTGGACCAGAGGAGTGGCAACCTTTTCTGGGTGTCATGTGACCAGAACATCATTGGCACAAGCGCAGCCGGTAGTAATTTCCCACAACAGCTGTACCGCACCACAAAGGAGATTAAAAGCTTCTACCTGGACTGGCTGAGGGGTGGGATGTTCTGGCTGGAGGAGGATTGGCTCTTCAGCATGGGACTGACGGGAGAAAAGGCGCAGGAGCTGCTGCAGATGGCAGAGGGAGTCAGGGGGAGCGTCGCCTTTGACCTTAGAGCCAGCAGTCTCCTCTGGAACTCGAAAAGAGCAGGTAGGTGACTATAAGATAAGATGGTGTGTGTGTGTGTGTGTGTGGGGGTTTTTTTTTTTTTTTTTTTTTTTTTAAATGTCCTAATTTCTTAAAAGCTGAGGCGTCTGGCAAGTTTTACGCCCCAAATGCCAAATTCTCCCTTAAAGATTATGCTTGGACTATGAAGAAAATGTATATTTAAATGCGGACTTTACATTTTATCTCTGCAGGGACTTATTTAGTTACAGCCAATCTTTAAATAACTTAAAAAGATTGAATTTGTTGAATTCTGTTTTTACCCAAATAGAGATGGCCGAATTGTGGTGTGGTTACCGTGATTAATTTCTATGAATGTTGGATTCTGGGGTACAAATTATTTCTGCTGTCTTGGCTCCAAGTAATTGGGAACATTTAGATTAATTGTTCTAATGTCCCACTAATAATTGCTTCAGAGGATGGATGGCCTTTTGTGGTGCTAATCTGCTTTATTTTATTTATTTTTTTATATCTGCATGGTCATCTTCTCCAGGTTTGACGATGTTGAGTTTGTTGAAGGAGAAAAGCCACCTAGCAGGAAGAAGGTGGAACATCTCTGGCTCGGTCATGGCTGCCTTTGAGCCGTTCCTTTTAACGGTTTCAAACAATGTGATAACTCTGTGGGATCGTCGGGATGGGAACAAAATTCATTCTGTTCCCGTGAAAGGTCCAGTGCTGAGTGTCATCGCTGCACTTGGGGACATTCGTACAGGTGAGACACCGTTCTGCTGTTACGTGCTTTTAATTTGATTGGCATCAGTTGAAAAATGAGTCTTTACTTGGGTTTACAGCTGCTGTGTAAATTAAAGGGAGAAAACCAGGATACTTTTTAACCAATCATAAATTGTTCTAATCTTTAGCCTTAAGATAAAGTACCAACAATTAAAAAATGTAATGTCAACCAATTTATAAGGCAGACGTTTCCAATTTCTATACCGTTTGGTCAAGATTATAAAAAGCCAATTTATTTCAGTAAAATCCAGGCACAGAGTCAGATTCAAAACAAACTGGAAGAATTGTATATTAAAGAAAGTCCAGTCCTTTACAGCAAACCCTCTACTGGACATGACAGTAGAAAGAAACAGCTCCATGTTCATTAGAACACAAAATCAAGCTGAATGAGTGGCTATGTGCGAAACCGACTGGGAGCATCGAGTTGCACTGGAACGGACCTGTAGTACTTCCATAACAAAGAATTAGAAGAAACAAACTGAAGGGAATGGCTTCATTTGTAGTTCTGTCCAGGAGGAAGGTGCTGCTGAAGACGGATCAGACCTGAGTACTCTACTGTAGGTAAAGAAAATGAAATCAGAACCTAAGGCAGGAATAACTGGGTCATGCATGGATGGAAAGAAGTGTGGTCTATGTAGTCTTTAGGCCAGGCATAAAAAGGCTTTTGCACCATTTTAACAATCATGAATACTTGACTCTTCCTTTGAGCGTTACATTTTTGTCCACAGTGCCAGAAACGCCAGCGTGCAACGCCCCGTCCTGGTTGTGCCGACAGTCATCGGTCTGCCTTCCACAAAACCTGCTCTGTGATGGCAAGAGGGACTGCCCTGATGGCGACGACGAGGAGTTCTGCATTACCACTTGTCCTAATGGTACTTGAATTTTCATAACCAACCCAGCTGTAATGTCCAGGGGGAATAAAAAGTTCTCACTAAACATTCTATGAACGCATTTTAATTTCAGAGGATTTCAAGTGTGAGGACAGAAGAAACTGTATACCCCGAAGCCTTTTGTGCGACGGCCGTGCACACTGCCACGATGGCTCGGATGAGGTTGACTGCCCAACCGTGGCGGCTCCTGCGTCGCGGACAAACGTCCTGAAGTGTCGCAGCGGCTCAATGCTGTGTAAAGATGGCACAGAGTGCGTTTTATACACTCATGTCTGTGATGGCGAGGCAGACTGTAAGGACGGATCCGACGAACTGGGATGTGGTATATTGAGCTTTTTTTATTTTTTCTAAAGCAACAATTTAAACAAGTTTAAAATTCATTTTCATAAATTGTTTTTGCATTATTTTAAGATGCAACTCAAGAACCCACAAGTTCTACGAAATCCAGAAAAGAGCTTCCTGTTACCAGACCTCCTGCCCTGACTCTGCCAGCCTGCCTCAGCCCTTCTGTCCTCTGTCCTTCCTCTGCTGCATACGTCTGCATCGCTCAGAGCCAGTTTTGCGATGGCCTTAAGGACTGTCCTGATGGCTTTGATGAAGAGAACTGCATGGAGACTTGTCCAACAAGAAGTAGGCATCAAATATTTACCCAATGCTTTCCTCGATGTCCAATTCAAGCTAACCTTCTCTGGGTTCTTTCGCAGGTGATTTTCTCTGTAAAGACCGTCGGAGCTGCGTGTCAAAGCGTTTAGTCTGCGATGGCCGCTCTCACTGCCTTGATGGCTCAGATGAAGCGGACTGTCCGAACGTGGCTCAGAGTGCTGCTGGAAACGGGGTGAGGTGTCGCTTTGGATCAAAACTCTGCAGAGATGGCGCATCATGTGTGCTCCTGAGCCACCTTTGTGATGGCGAGAGGGATTGTAAGGATGGATCTGATGAAGAAGGGTGTGGTGAGTAGATATCGCAGCCATCTGGGGGGGGGGGGGGAGGAGAACCTGGCCGGATTAAAGTGTTTGGTAGAAAGTTTGGAGTTTCTTAAAAGCCATAAACCCAAGTCCCCTGACAATGTTGACGAACCTTTTCGATGTAGGTTATCGTCACACGCTGATGGCATCATGAGTCTTCAGAATATGAATGTTCTTAAAACTCTAAACTGATCAGTTTTGTAAGAACAGTAGCTCATGCCAAAATATCTGTGTATTATCTTGGTACATCTTTTAAGATGATTGAGTAACTTTAAAATAGTGTTGATGGGGAGTTGCTGTCTAGAACGACATGTTGGAAAGCTTAAATATGTTGACACTGAACACAAGACTGATATATCTGTATGGAGAGGGTAAAAATATTCTCCCATTGACTTACTGGATGTGAGTGGCACATTCCACAAGTCACCTGCTCTGTCAACACTTCATTGAGGTCCCTTACTTGAAGCTCTGGCTGCATAGAGCTGAGGCAGCAGAGGCTGAACAATTGGAGACAAATGGGAACCAACACAAAGCTGTCCTCAGCTGAGTCAGAACCAAGCCCGATCAACTTGCTCTTACAATCTTTTAAAGTATAATCACTTTAAGACAAACATTTCTCAGAATTCAAAATGAAGACAAATCACCAATTTGAAGCAGCAAACTAGATGAAACTGAGTTGCTTAGAACATCGACTACAAAATATTAACTTTTTTTTTGGTTCTTGGTTTAATTTCTAGACGACCCAGGGATTACAGTCACCAATTCTCCCACCACCCCCGCATGCACCAGCCCTTCAGTTCTGTGTCCAGGTTCTTCTGTATGCATCAAACCAGCTCAGATGTGTGACGGGAAGAGGGACTGCCCTAATGGCTCTGATGAGAAATGTGTAAAAAGATGTTCCTCAGATGGTAAGTAATCTCTAAATGACTTTCCTTCCCTAAAACTTGTCAATTGTAAAACAGTGTGAGGGCAAAGAACTTCATGCAGCATGTGTTTATGCTTGTGGAAATCTTCTTCTTTCCCTCCATAGCCGATTTCCGCTGCAAAGACCGTCGGCGCTGCGTCCCGCTGAGCCAGGTTTGTGACGGCCGTTCCCAGTGCTACGACGGCTCAGACGAGCTCAACTGTCCAAGCGCAGTGGCCCCTGCAGCTCCAAATAAAATCCTGAAATGTCGCCTTGGCTCCAAACCCTGTCGGGACGGTCAGGGATGTGTCCTCCTGAGCCATTTTTGTGACGGAGAGAAGGACTGTCAAGATGGATCGGATGAAGAAGGATGTGGTACCTATTCAGAAACCTCCTATAATGTAAATGAGAAACATGAACGTATTTTGAACTGCATTTTTTTCCCTCTAGAAGATTCACAGAGCGGAGCTGTGGAAAATGAGCGCTTTGAATCTCCTGCACAGACTAAAGTAACTCAGCCTCCAACCCTGCCTCCATGTACCAGTCCTTCAGTCTTGTGCCCAGGATCATCGATGTGCATCAAACCGAAACAGATGTGCGACGGAAAGAGAGACTGTCCTGATGGCTACGATGAGAAATGTGTGGAAACGTGTCCCTCTGACTGTAAGTGATTTAAAGAGATTTTGGAAGTGATACACAACTCCTTAAACAGTTTTAGAAGTTGACTGGGGAAATGCCTTCTAAACCGCGTTTTTAAACTTGTGAATTTAAGATTCTTCTTCTAACGTATAAAGCCCTTAATAATCAAGCTCCATCATATATCAGAGCTCTGATTACCCCGTATGTTCCTAACAGAGCACTTCGCTCTCAGACTGCAGGTCTGCTGGTGGTTCCTAGAGTCTCTAAAAGTAGAATGGGAGGCAGATCCTTTAGCTATCAGGCTCCTCTCCTGTGGAAGCAACTCCCAGTTTTGGTCTGTGAGGCAGACACCCTGTCTACTTTTAAGACTAATCTTAAAACCTTCCTTTTTGACAAAGCTTATAGGTAGAGTGGCTCATGTTACCTCTATACTTATGCTGCTATAGGCTTAGGCTACTGGAGGACATCAGGGTCTATTTCTCTAATTTTCTCACTCTACTGAGTTCTATTCTTCGATTTTTGCATTGCTTGTCATTTCAGTTAACTTCTTTTGTTCTCTGTTTTTTGGGGGGGTTTTTTCTTCATAGTAGGTACACCTGGTCTGCTGTTCTGTTAACTGTGACATCATCCAGGGAAGACAGATCACCCCCTATTACCGTCTAATGTAGAACAGATTACTAGATCAATGTTTGCTTCTGTGCTTTTTTTTGTCTGTCTTGTTGTGTCTCTGCTCTGTCTTCTCTAACCCCCAGTCGGTCGAGGCAGATCACCGTTCATACTGAGCCCGGTTCTGCTGGAGGTTTTTCCTTCCCGTTAACGGGTGTTTTTTCTTTCCACTGTCGCTTCATGCTTGCTCAGTATGAGGGATTGCTGCAAAGCCATGGACAATGCAGACGACTCTCCCTGTGGCTCTACGCTTCTCCAGGAGTGAATGCTGCTTGTCAAGACTTTGATGCAATCAACTGGTTCCCTTATATAGGACATTTTTTACCAATCTGTATAATATGATTGAATTTGATTTTGTAAAGTGCCTTGATGACATGTTTCATGAATTGGCGCTATATAAATAAAATTGAATTCTCTTACCCTCCATAGCCGATTTCCGCTGCAAAGACCGCCGGCGCTGCGTCCCTCCAAGCCAAGTGTGTGACGGCCGCTCTCAGTGTATCGACGGCTCAGACGAGCTCAACTGTCAAAGCGCAGCGGCTCCTGCAGCTCCAAATAAAGTCCTGAAATGTCGCCTTGGCTCCAAACCCTGTCGGGACGGTCAGGGATGTGTCCTCCTGAGCCATTTTTGTGACGGAGAGAAGGACTGTCAAGATGGATCGGATGAAGAAAGATGTGGTATGTATCCAGAAACCTTCCTCTGTAACAAATGTGGGAGAATCGTGGACTTCAGTTTAACTGTTTCTTTAAATCTAGAAGATGGACAGAGTGGTACTGGTCAAACTGAGGGCTTTGAACCTTCTGCACTCACTGCAGTACCTCGGCCTCCCACCACGCCCGCATGCATCAGCCCTTCAGTTCTGTGTCCAGGTTCTTCTGTATGCATCAAACCAGCTCAGATGTGTGACGGGAAGAGGGACTGCCCTAATGGCTCTGATGAGAAATGTGTAAAAAGATGTTCCTCAGATGGTAAGTAATCTCTAAATGACTTTCCTTCCCTAAAACTTGTCAATTGTAAAACAGTGTGAGGGCAAAGAACTTCATGCAGCATGTGTTTATGCTTGTGGAAATCTTCTTCTTTCCCTCCATAGCCGATTTCCGCTGCAAAGACCGTCGGCGCTGCGTCCCGCTGAGCCAGGTTTGTGACGGCCGTTCCCAGTGCTACGACGGCTCAGACGAGCTCAACTGTCCAAGCGCAGTGGCCCCTGCAGCTCCAAATAAAATCCTGAAATGTCGCCTTGGCTCCAAACCCTGTCGGGACGGTCAGGGATGTGTCCTCCTGAGCCATTTTTGTGACGGAGAGAAGGACTGTCAAGATGGATCGGATGAAGAAGGATGTGGTACCTATTCAGAAACCTCCTATAATGTAAATGAGAAACATGAACGTATTTTGAACTGCATTTTTTTCCCTCTAGAAGATTCACAGAGCGGAGCTGTGGAAAATGAGCGCTTTGAATCTCCTGCACAGACTAAAGTAACTCAGCCTCCAACCCTGCCTCCATGTACCAGTCCTTCAGTCTTGTGCCCAGGATCATCGATGTGCATCAAACCGAAACAGATGTGCGACGGAAAGAGAGACTGTCCTGATGGCTACGATGAGAAATGTGTGGAAACGTGTCCCTCTGACTGTAAGTGATTAAGGAGTTGTGTATCACTTCCAAAATCTCTTTAAAACAGTTTTAGGTGTTGACTGGGGAAATGCCTTCTAAAGCACGTTTTTCCACTTGTGAATTCTCTTACCCTCCATAGCCGATTTCCGCTGCAAAGACCGCCGGCGCTGCGTCCCTCCAAGCCAAGTGTGTGACGGCCGCTCTCAGTGCATCGACGGCTCAGACGAGCTCAACTGTCAAAGCGCAGCGGCTCCTGCAGCTCCAAATAAAGTCCTGAAATGTCGCCTTGGCTCCAAACCCTGTCGCGATGGTCTGGGATGTGTCCTCCTGAGCCATTTTTGTGACGGAGAGGAGGACTGTCAAGATGGATCGGATGAAGAAGGATGTGGTATGTATCCAGAAACCCTCCTCTGTAACAAATGTGGTAGAATCGTGGACTTCAGTTTAACTGTTTCTTTAAATCTAGAAGATGGACAGAGTGATACGGGTCAAACTGAGGGCTTTGAACCTTCTGCACTCACTGCAGTACCTCGGCCTCCCACCACGCCCGCATGCACCAGCCCTTCAGTTCTGTGTCCAGGTTCACAGATATGCGTCAAACCAACCCAGATGTGTGATGGAAGAAGGGACTGTCCTGATGGGTCTGATGAGAAATGTATTAAAAGATGTCCCTCTGGCTGTAAGTTGGTCAAGTTTGCTACACCCTTTATCCTCACTTTATTTTCCTTTTTTACATTACAACTGCAAACTTCTCTGTAACCATGGCTGCACTCGAGTGACTACTAGCTTGCCTTTCACAGCTGATTTCCGCTGCAAAGACCGTCGGCGCTGCGTCCCACAGAGTCAAGTGTGTGATGGCCGCTCTCAGTGCAGCGACGGCTCAGACGAGCTCAACTGTCCGAGCGCTGTAGCTCGCACGGCTCCAGCAGGAGTGCTGAAATGTCGACTTGGCTCCAAACTTTGTCGCGATAGGACGGCGTGCGTTCTCCTGAGTCACATCTGTGATGGGGAGACGGATTGTAGTGACGGATCAGATGAAGACGGATGTGGTATTTACCATTTATTGACATCAACTAAATGTTGAAGGATCATTACTTTTTTTTCTTTGGAAAAACGTGTCTTTTTTTTTTCCTAGAAGATGCAGAGAATGCTCCTGGTACTTCTGCAAAAGAGAAGTTCTTGCCTGAAGTAACACCGCCTCCCACTAGGCCTCTGTGCTCCAGTCCATCAGTTCTGTGCCCAGGTTCATCTGTATGCATCCAACAAACACAGATGTGTGACGGCAAGAGAGAGTGTCCTGATGGCTATGATGAGAAATGTGTAGAGAGATGTCCTTCTGAAGGTAAATCAGGTTTAAAGATGTCTTTGCCTTAAAACAAATGATCTGTTTTTCAAGATGAAATGGTTCTGTGTTTAAAGGTATAAAGAAAAATATAAATTGCTTCTCCATTTCCTTGCCGTAGGTGACTTCCGTTGCAAAGACCGTCGACGCTGCGTCCCACAGAGTCAAGTGTGTGATGGCCGCTCTCAGTGCAATGATGGCTCCGATGAGGTCGACTGTCAAAGAGCAGCACTCCCTGCAGCTCCAGATAAAGCTCTTAAATGCCGCTTTGGGTCCAAACTTTGTCGCGATGGGACAGCGTGTGTTCTCCTAAGTCACATCTGTGATGGGGAGACGGATTGTCAGGATGGATCAGATGAAGAAGAATGTGGTATTTATCCACTGTCCAACTTTTACTTTCAGCTTGATTCAGGATAAATATTCCAGCTTAACCATCTTTTTATTTTCTCTCCTGCATCTCTAGACAATGAGAGCTTGAATCTGTCTCCCACAGCCACTAAAGTAACCCAGCCTCCATGCACCAGCCCTTCAGTTCTGTGTCCAAATTCTTCTTTATGCATCAAACCAACCCAGATGTGTGACGGAACAAGAGACTGTCCTGATGGATTTGATGAGAAATGTGTCCAAACATGTCCCTCTGACAGTAAGTTGTTTGAGTTTACTACAGTAAACTTTTCGTTTTCTATAAAGTAGTTGCACATGATACAAAATAATCTGAAGAAATTGAAAAACGTTGGTATCTGGTGGTCAAGTCTTGATTCATGGGACTTATTGAGCTCAGTATAAAACTGGAAGTCCTCTCCACCTGGTCCCACCATCTCCATATGCAATGTGTCCTGGGTTCTCGGTGATGTTGGTGGACATGCCAGTCACCCCCCAGAAAATCAAATTTGTGGCACTAATTCAGTACGTATCAGATTTTTTTTTTTTTTTTTTTTTTTTTTTTTTTTAAAGGGTCTGCTGTCTGAACTGTAGTCACATTTTATTCATCATTCACGTCACTCTCCTGGCCCCAACTACGAAACACTTATTGACCATTACATTCACCAGTACTTCCGCAAACATCGCACTGATTTTTGACGTCACCTTCTGTTATTGGTGCACGCGGGTCGCTTTGCGGTCTTGAACTGTTCAGACTGCAGTATGATGGCGGTCACATTTAATACTAGTATGAACAACCACCTCAAATGTTATTTCAGCAAAAAGTCTGAATTGGGCATCAAGACTTGCGGTGTGAACAAAACCAATATTGGCTCAATGGCAAAGCTCAGCTTGACTGTATGCTAGAGACGGTTTAGCCATTGGATGTGTGTGAAGGGAAACGTCTAAATTTTGGATGACTGTCCATTGCGCTGAAGTGTCAAACTACAGTACTTGAGGGCCAAAGAGCCAATATTGATGTCTGAGTGATTGCACCCAAGTAAAGGTGAAGTTTTGTACACAAAGCCAAAGGTTTTAATACCTGACTCCTTGAGGGGGGTCCCCTTTGTGCAGCTTGCAGTTGCAGGTAGGAAAATCTTAAATGTGGCCATGTATCGAACACCTCAGTCTCCAGCCTTGGAGTCTTTGGACTATGTCCTGGGATAGGGTCTTGTATGGATTCTATTTCCTGCAAGACTTAAGTGCTGTTGTGGGCAAAAATTGTGGCACCTGAAGGTTGTTTGGGAGGAATTGCCTCACCAGGAGCATATGGGACCCAAATGTCGACCAGTTTTGTATTTGTTCATATTTCCAACATCTGGAAGACGAGTTGAGAGCATATGCCCTAACTTCAAAGACAGTCACTGGTCTGATGGTACAAGTAATGAAAGTAGGTTCTGGACATCTGACAGTGGACCCAGTTTGGATAGAAGTTGGGTGCACACTTCTGGAAGAGTTTCTCATCTTCCAAAGGCAGTTGCAGAGATGTCAAAGGCCTCTAGGCTACAGCTCATTTGGAATGAACATCATTGGTGCCTGCTGTTACAGCAACCTGAGCTCACATTGACTGCTTCCATCACCAATGGTTGCTAGCAATCTGACAAATGCCTTGGTCTTTAGAGTCCTACATTAGCAGGTACCTGGTGACCAGAGAGAAAGCAGCTTCTGTGGCTGCAGAAACTCAAATGTGGGAGAAATTTGGAGAGACTTTATGTTCTCTTTACTCCACAGACTTCCGTTGCAAGGATCTGCAGCGCTGCATCCCTAAAAGTCAAGTCTGTGACGGGCATTCGCAGTGCGGCGATGGCTCAGATGAGGTTGACTGTCCAAACGCAGAGGTGGCTCCCGAAACTCCAAAAGTCCTGAAATGCCGCTTTGGCTCCAGACCTTGTCGGGATCAGATGAGTTGCATCTTTCTGAATCACGTTTGTGATGGAGAGGCAGACTGCCAGGATGGATCAGATGAAGAAGGATGTGGCAAGTATTCTCCAGAGGCTGGTTTTACAATACAAACATTTCAGATTTAGGACAATAATTTGACATCAGTTTGTGTTCTACTTTTGTATGCTACAGAGACTGATGCCAAGATTTCTGTGGGAAGTGAATACATGAATGAATCTCCTGAACCCGTCAAACCATTTAGTCAGCCTACCACACCACCATGCACCAGCCCTTCAGTTCTGTGTCCGGGCTCCTTAATTTGTATTAAGCCAGTACAGATCTGTGATGGAAGGAGAGACTGTCCAGATGGGTTTGATGAGAAATGTGTGAGAAGATGTCCGTCAGGCAGTAAGTGGATAATTGCAATGTAATTAAAGGGAATTTGTTACTCCCTTAAAGCTCTATTTGGAGTTAAAACCTGATCTCATGGTTTTTAATTGACTTAGTCTAAAAATAAATTTTTAATTTCTTTCCCCTCGAGCAGATTTCCGCTGCAAAGACCGTCGGCGCTGTATCCCAAAGAGCCAGGTCTGCGATGGCCGCTCTCAGTGCAACGACGGCTCAGACGAGGTTAACTGTAGGGCTGTAGAGCGTCCACCTGCTCAGACAAACGCCCTGAAATGTCGTATGGGGTCCAGAATGTGTCGCGATGGGACCGAATGTGTCCTCTTCAGCCACGTCTGCGATGGAGAGAGAGACTGTGGGGATGGTTCTGATGAAGAAGGTTGTGGTGAGTCTGGCAAAGTCTGTCTGATGGTATATAAAAGTCCAAACTATGGGGTAGAAATTCTGCAATAAGCAAATTCTGCAGTCACTTGTTAAATTGGGGCCCAGAGAAAAATTAATATGGTGGTTTCCCTAGGATTCTTTGTTTTGTTTTTGTTTTTTAAAAAAGACAAACTTTAAAAGCTGCACTTAATCAGGCGTTTTTTTTGTTCCTGTTATCCACATCGAATTCTTGACTTTCTTTAGATGCTGCAGAAACCACTGACTCGTCATCTCCAAACAACCCGTTCTGCAGTTTTCCTTCAGTTTTGTGTCCTGACTCGAATGTCTGCATCAACCCGTCTCAGTTGTGTGACGGGATCAGAGACTGCCCTGATGGATCTGATGAGAACTGTGTGCACAAGTGTGCTGACAAGAGTGGGTGTACAGCTAAAAAAAAAATCTAAGCCCCTTTTTCTATACATATATCCAAAACTTCCTTTTTCTTTTCTTTTTTTTTTCAGCTGACTTTCGCTGCAAGGATCGCAGGAGCTGTGTGTCTAGGAGTCTGGTTTGTGACGGGCGCTCCCACTGCTACGATGGGTCAGATGAGGCTGACTGTCACACCGTGACTGTTCCACCGTTCCAGCGCAATAAATTGAAATGCCGCATGGGCTCCAGGCCATGCAACGATGGCAAAGAATGCGTTTTATTCAGCCACGTGTGTGATGGAGAAATGGACTGTATGGATGGGTCTGATGAGGAAGGATGCCAAGAGACCTGCAAAGAAGGTTGGTTGGCTTAACTTTTGCCAGATCTAAAGTTGGAATCTGATTCTAGGTGGTAATTATTAATCGTGCAACACCTTTAGGAGAGTTTCAGTGCGCCCACGGGAAGATGTGCATCCCCGAGGCTGAGGTTTGCGACGGCAAGCCACAATGTCGAGATCACTCTGACGAAGTGGATTGCTGGCATCGAACACAGAGCTGCGAGCATCGCTGTGCTGACGGCAAGCGTTGCATCCCAAAGAAGTTCCTCTGCGATGGAGAGCCAGACTGCCTGGACGGAACGGACGAACTGAACTGCGGTAACTTTTTTTTTTTTTTTTTTTTTATTGATCTCAGATGGCGCTTGTCTATAATTAAGTTAAAAGCTGTAAGGTCAAACTCAATTAAAAGTAAAAAGCAACCTTTATCATAGACCCTAACCTGCACAATTCCACCAGTTTACTGTTTTAATCATTTTTTTTTATTTTATTTTTTTTTTTAGATGCTGCTCCAACTGATGTTCCCGTTGACACATCAGCTTGCATCACTCCTTCAGTTCTGTGCCCGGGCTCATCGCTGTGCATCTCACCATATCAACTGTGTGATGGCAAAAGGGATTGTCCAGATGGATTTGATGAAATGGAATGCATAGTTAAATGTGAAAACCCAGGCATGTCTTTAACGAGCATTATGTAAACCGCGGTCCTGCAACCAGCCTTTGCCATGCAGGATTTTCAGAACCCTTTTTTTTCTTGGGGAGGGAGACGGCATACTCTGGTTCCCTGACCATTTCTTCTTGTTTGATTATTAGATGACTTCCTATGCAAAGACCAGAGGAAGTGCATCCCAAAGATTCAAGTGTGTGATGGGCGTTCCCACTGTCCAGATGGATCAGATGAGAAGCAGTGTCACTCAGGACTTCCTGCCACCTGTAAGAAATATTGCTGTAGAGTAACAATGAGTAAAAGTACAATGTCTACTTTAAAAAAAAAAAAAGCTGGTTTAATGTGCATCTTACAGAAGTAGCATATCGCTGAAAATGATAAATCCAACCCCCAATTTAAGTAGGTTTATTTGGGGCTAAACTTCCTTAAGTTTTGTGGGGGGGAAGAAATATTTTGCCATTTCTGGTTTCACTTCTGATTTATTTTAAATGGTAGACTAAGATTTGGTTGCATTTATGTTTTAGATGTATTGGTGGTGTCAAGTTTAGCACTTGTGATCTAAGAACTATAGTTCCACGTCTGAGGTTGTGCTACTGCAAAACAAACTCTTGCAAGGCTTTTGCACATCTCAACCAGAGAATACTAACGGCATGTCTGGTACTATACCCAAATTGAAATTCTGTTTATATTTTTTTCTCTTTAATCGAACCATCTAAACTAGCTGTTGTCTCAAGCTGATTGGGTTGTGGTTTACATGCTTCTTATCGGTGGCAACACTCTACACAATGCCCCAACCAACTACTATGCGACCCATTTAGGAAACATTTAACTCTACTTTTCATTGGCTTTCATGGGAACATGGGTGTTTTTTGTAGATGCAAAGAAAAGTAAAGGTACAGAATTATCGTCTTGTCTAATAGAACTGTACTTTTCTCTTTTTTAAAGCCTCCCTTAACACGCCAAACAAGAAGCCCGGACCTCTAAAGTGCCGCACAGGTTTCAAGATGTGTAAAAACGGCCTGCAGTGCATCATGTACAGCCATGTTTGCGACGGCGAGCGGGACTGCCTGGATGGGTCTGATGAGGAGGGATGTGAGAAGCGATGCAAGCCAGGTTAGTTTGGTCAAAAGTAACCTGTTGGAGAAACCAGACTACTTTTTCAGTGTATCATGCTATTTATCTTTTTTACCCCCTGAACAGGACAGTTTCAGTGTTCCCATGGGAGTAAGTGCATCCAACAAGAGCAGGTATGTGACGGACAGATCGACTGTCAGGACCGCTCGGACGAAATGGACTGCTCAAAACCCAGCGAAGGCTGCCAACACCTCTGTGACAATAAGACTCGCTGTGTCCCAAAAACCTTCCTTTGTGATGGAGACAGGGACTGTGCTGATGGGTCAGATGAAGACAAGTGTGGTATGTGAATTTTAACTGTTGTATTCAGTTGCTGCACAGGTTTGCAGACATCGGTTGACATTGTTCCCTCATTGCAGGTTTGGTAGCCTGTGCGTCAGACCAGTATCGTTGCGAGAGCGGCCAGTGCATTTCTGAGGCCTTTAAATGCGACGGCTATCCCGACTGCCATGACCACTCTGATGAAGCGGGCTGTGCGAAAGCCCCGCGTTGCCCGGCGCAGCTCCGGTGTCCACACAGCCATGAATGCCTTCAGAAAGAGTGGCTCTGCGATGGAGAAGAGGACTGTAAAGATGGCTCGGATGAGAAGGTGAGGACACCAATGGGTCCCGAGTGCAGAAGGTGAACGTTATGTAATTTCAACTCTCTTTATCCAGAACTGCGACAACCCTCCTACAAAATGCAGGAAGTACCAGTTTCAATGCAGAGATGGAAGTCTGTGTATTCCTCAGTCCTGGAGGTGTGACGGGAAGGAGGACTGCGACAATGGAGTGGATGAAGACAAGTGTGAGTTCCATTTAGTCTTCCCCTTATTTTTGTTCCCTTAAACATGTGGAATCTGTTCAATTCAGAGATGCTGCCTTGTGGAGGTGATCTAGTAGCATCTTGAGCCACCTTTTTAACTCAAATATCTTCCAGTCTTTCTGATCATTGTGGAGCATTTCTTTTTTCTTTTTTTTGTAAACCGCATTGAATTAGTTGAGGCTTGCAGATACTGTTCTGTAGAGCAAGTGGCTTACTGCCTTTCACAGACAAAGCTGTCAAAGCATTGCACAGGGAACCAGTGAAATAACTAAATGAGTTTCTAGTGGTTATAAAAATATAGAACTTGCATAAAGATTCACCAAAGCTTGCTTTTTTTTTTAAAAAACGGTTGACTGCTTTAAAGAGTACACACCGTACTCTTATGGCTGCACTAAACGATTTCAGAAAGACGCTTTGGACTTTTAATGGGTCATTGCAACACCTTTTTAATGTTTTGATGCTGCGGAGGAAAACTCTCGTTAATGACCTAATTTTGGTCGCATTTCAGCTTTTGGACAGAAGGCCTCACATTTGACCATAGAAAAGTCCAGTGGCTGCATACCAAGCGCCTCCAAAGTGCTTAAATGTAGCAGAGTGCTTGTTAATGAGGAAGTTTCACCTCTGACTCAAAAGGCTTTCAGATCTTTTGGTAACAGAACATCTGTAGACTCCAAACTAAAGCCAAAATGTCTCCCTTCTTGGTGGTGGTCAAAATATCAGCAGTTCCTGGCTAGTAGTCTTTTAATTTTATTTTTTTCTGTATAATCTACATGCTTCAGGTGGGATAGTAATTTTAGAACCTGGTGAACAGTTTGAAGGGCTTTATTTCATAGCCTTAAATTTTTTTTTATTTGGAAGAAAAATCAGTAAACCACCTGCTTTTCCAGGTACCCAAAGGAAATGCCCCTACCACCTCTATCAGTGTGGCAGCAAAGAATGTGTGGACACCAGGCTGGTGTGTAATGGCATCACCAACTGTGTTGATGGCTCAGATGAAGGTGTGGGATGTGCACAACGCAACTGCTCAGGTGCTTCCGCTCCTACCTGCGACCACAGCTGTGTCAGCACCCCCAATGGACCGGTCAGTAAATAACTGTTGGTCTAGATTTTTTTTTTTTTATATTGTCAAAGCAGCAGCAGCACTAATGGACTTTCTTGGTGGTCTGTTTCTTTTTCTTTTTCCTACATTAGAGGTGTTACTGCGGTGCAGGTTTCAGGCTGCAGTCCAGCTCCAAGTCCTGTGTGGACGTCGATGAGTGCACTTCAACACCAGCTGCTTCATGCAAACACATTTGCCAGAACACCCGCGGATCCTACAATTGTCGCTGCCACCCTGGCTTCTACCTTGAGCCAGATAACAAAAGCTGCAAGACGAAAGGTGCTGTTAAATCAGCAAATCTCTAAATCTGTATAGAAAGTGTTTATGAAACGTGTAATTTGACTGCACATTAAGACAAATCATTAAGTGTGATTTACACATTTATTGTAGTTTTCAAAATGCATCTGAAGCCAGTCATCAGTTTGCATTATACAAAATTATTTTGAAAAAAATTGGAAGCAAGTGTTGTTCAAGGATGTTTAAAGATCCCCCGTCAATATAAAAGCATCTGAAGGCAGTTTGTTAAAACTGATCTTTTAAGAGAACCAAATGCAATGTAGTTGGGGTCCAGATTTCCATCTTTAAGCCAAGTTTGTTGCCATTTGTCTAACTGTATACTTTTTTTTCCACTAGCAAAAACCTGCATGTCTGAGCATCTGTAAAACTATTGTTTTGCCCCAAATGTTAACTTGTGAGCTAGTAAAACCTGATTTTTGAATTTGTAGATGAGCCTCTGCTGTTGGCGTCAGTGCAGTCTGAAATGTTGCTCCTTGGAGTCCATAGTGGAACATTGCAGCTCCTCTCCTCTGCCGACCGGCCTGTCTTTACTCTGGATTATCACTGGGCGGAGCAGAGGGTTTACTGGCTGAGCCCAGACCACCTGAGCATCCGCTGGGATGACGTGAAAACTAAAAACAAAGGGACACTGACCAAAGGTAGCTCTGTCTTTATGACCCTCATTGTCATGTACACCAAAAACCTCAATTTATTAAAAGCATAAACCTTTGTTTTTTATTTTGAAGGTGTGAAGTCTGACTCTATCGCAGTGGATTGGGTTGGTAAAAATCTGTACTGGGTGGACGGACTGGTTGGGCAGATTCTGGCAATAAAGCTCAGCAGCTCAATGGTGAAATCTCAGAACTACACTGTGGTTCTTGGTGAAAACCTGGAGCAGCTAAGGTCACTGGTCCTGATACCAGACAAGGGGTAAGCTCGTTCAGCCCGGCTGGAAAAGGTTTTGGCAGAAAACCAACGTTTCAACGCTATATAATTGCTGTTGGCAGGCTGATGCTGTGGTCTGAGACTGGCAGCATCCCTCAGATCGAGCGGGCTGGGATGGACGGTTCCCAGAGGAAAGTGCTGGTGAGCCAGGACTTGAGCTGGCCGGTCAGTCTGGCCTACGACTTCCTGGATGAGCGGGTGTACTGGGCTGACGAGAAGCTGCGCTGCATAGGCTCGGCCTCGCTGGATGGAGAAAACATAAAGGTGAGTGCAAAGCATTATCCCGACATGCAAATCCCCATATGCAAAGCAAGTGGCTTGCGCATCGGGATTGGTTTGTCTACCACAAAATCTCAAGTTAATTCAGCTTTGTGACATGATGAGCTGTAAAAAAGCTCAACCACAAAGGAAATTGACAGTTTCACAAGGCAATGTAGACTAAACACAAACTGGTGCATGATTTCGAAGTAGGGATTGCTTAATTTTGAGCCACCTTTTGATATTACAACACATATTTTGGTGCCTTTTTTAACTAGTTTTGAATTCCCATCAACTCTCTCAAGCTTCTCACTGCTGAAGAGGAGCTTCCTCACGTCATGGTTTTATTATTGGTGTTTAGGGTGATTGCATAATGTTTTTATTCAACATTATTTTGACTGTCTGCCTAAAGGTTCCGGTTTGGTCTCATTTGACCTCTGCATCTTTTTCCCCCATGTCTGCAGCGCTGATTTAATGCTCCTATTTACAGATAGTGATTAGAACCAAAAAGCAATAGTCATGAACAGTGCTGAGGTTTGAAAAGCTTGGTGTATTTTATAACCTAAACTCCTTTAATTGTGTGCAGAACTTTGTCCCTGAGTTGTATGTGTTTCGTTTTTTTAGTCTTTGTGATTTTTGTTCACTTAAAGAAATCTAAAGCCTTCACAGGACATCGGTATTTGTACAGGGATTAAGATTACATTAGATGTGTACTCAATGAGTACACATAATAGGTGAAGGCTGCTGACTCTCTTTAAAGATAGAAAAATCAAAAGCATGTATTCTCATACCGTTGCACAACATGGCAATAAAATGCAACGTGTGGTTATAAAGTCCTTGGGGTAACTATGTAAGGAAAGTGCTGTATATTCCACTTTAATGCTATGAGTAATCTTTCTAAAATGCTTTTTTTTTTTTTTTTTTCTTTTCACTAGATCCTCCAGTTGACTGAAACTCCGAGCCCTTTTTCTGTGGCCGTTTTCAACGACCGCGTGTTCTGGTCCGACACAAAGAGAAGAACTGTTCGTTCAGCTGACAAAAAGACTGGCAAGGATCAAAGAGTTCTCCTTAAGAGACCTGGGCAGCCGTTTGGACTAAAAGTGAGTCTTTCCCCTGATTGGGTCATATTGTGAGAAGAGGTTGTCATGTCTTCATGTAATTGATCCAATGGTTTTTGCTTTCTCTTTAGCTGATGCACGCCCTCTCCCAGCCAGCCGTGTCGAGCCCCTGCGATCATCTCAGCTGCTCCCATCTCTGCCTTTTGTCTCCGGCACCACCAGGAATATCGAGAGCCGGAACTCCAGCAGTAAATGCTGCAGTTTGTCGGTGCCCGAAGGGGCTGCTGCTCTCTCAGGACAAAATCACCTGTGTCCTTCCTAAAGAGTCGTCTTTCATCCTGCTTCTGTCCAGTAACAAAATGTCTCAGGTAAAAAGAAAATCCTACAAAAAGAATCTCTGGATTTTTTTTTTTCTCTAATTGAAGTTTAGTGATGATGATCTTTTTTTTTTGTTTGTTTCTAGATATATTTGCGCTCTATGCACCGTGATGGAATTGCACTGAAAAGAATGCCCAACGGCAAAGATTTTAACCTCCCAGGACTAGCTGACGCCATGAGTCTGGACATTTCCATCCCTGAGCTTTCTGTCTTTGTTGCTTATTTAAGACGTGGAACTGTGGATGTGCTAAATTTCAACTCCACAACAAAACCAGAGCTTTCACTTGCTGGACAAATCTTGAAGCTAAAGGTATGAATATCGTTCCAGGGAATTGTCTTCGGTTAATTCCTTGACCGTTAAAGGCAGTGCGTTTTTGTTTAAATTTTAAACGTAGCCGTTCATGATCAATCATTAAACCAGCTGCTTAGACGTCTAACTTCCATCTTTATATCCTCCATCCTACAAGGAGGATTCAGTAACAGCTCTGGCAGTGGACTGGGTGACTTCCAATCTGTACTGGAGCAGCATGGAGAGGCCTGACATACATGTGACGTCGCGTCTCGATGACTACGTCACCTCTCTGCAGCAAGGACCTCTGACTGTAAAGTTTCATAGCTCTTAGCTAGCTCAGCTGTGCGAAGATAACTGTGCAAAACCCTTGGCTTTGTGTCTTTACGACATGCTACCTTCGTTACTGCAAATGCACCACTTTTATTTGTATTTTGAGTCTATTCTTTGTAATTTTGTCAGGGAGTTGCATCCATCAGCGTCCACCCTCCATCTGGTAGGCTCTGCTACGCTGCCGTAGTAGTAACAGGTTCAAGGAGCCAGACGGAGATCCACTGTGCATGGATGGACGGCCGTAACAAAGTGGTGCTCTGGAGGAAGTCAAGCATCCCCATCTCCATGGTCTTTGCCAATGATGGAACCAGAATCTATTGGGCTGACAGTGGTAAGATGTTTTTTGATGTATCAATGATTACCTGCCTGGTGCTCCTGGATCCTCTAACCATTTTTTTTTTTTTTCTCAGGCGAAGGAGTAATAGGATCTATTGGAGTGGATGGATCAAAGTACATGGAGTACAAGACGGGACCTCATCTGCTTGTGTCTTTTACACGAATTGAGAACCTTCTCCTTTGGGTCACCCTGGACAAAGGTAAGGCAAAAAAACATGGCTTCTGTTACATATGATGCTTGTAATGAAATGTTGCCTCTTGAATGATTCAGATTTGATCCTAAGAGTGAAAACTGTTTAATAAATTGCCCTGAAGAGATATATGTTCTAGTAAGGGCTTCTAGGCTCTGGATGTGTTTCTCCTCCTCATGCAGCAGGTGGCATCACAGACAAATTCCAAATTTTATGGACAGTGTTTTAAAAACCGTTCTAATCTTTTTGCATTGTCGTCTTTGTTTAAAATCTTTTAAGTTGAGTGCAATGTTTTTGTTTTTTATTTGTGCAGATGTCGGCAAATTGTGGTTCAGTGATGGATTCCAGCCTAAACAGTTGTGGTTTGAGACGAAGATCAGGGTAGCTGAAATCAGATCCTACAACAATGAAACCCAATCTGGTATGTATAACATAATGGTATTCAAGAATGGGCAGCGGCAAACATGGAGGTCTAATCTAATGCTTAAAGTTAGGCTTGCAAATGTTTAAAACATAGTGGATAAAATCACAATTTTATATCAGTATTACAGCCGTGTTCAATCACATTTGGATACATCCTGCTTTTTTTATCTTAGGCTGTACAAATGACTTGGTGCTAGGATGTTGTTTTTATGGACTTGAAAAAGCTCAAATGTTTAGAAATATCTCATTGCTAATTTGCTTCGTGACATTATGCTGTGTTCATATTAATCTGACATTGACTAGAAACTTGGTTTTACTTTTAACGGCACTTAGGTTAAGAGTTTGAACTGCTTTATGTGGCGTTTCTCTGCTGTTGTCTGAGCACCACAGGAGAATATAGACGTTTTTAAAGAACGACAGTAAAGTTTATCATTCTTAAAGAATGCAATAGAAATACTGAATCATGGATAAACTTTTTTTTTTTTTTGTCTGAGACCATGTTGGAGCACAAAATGAAGGTACCCCAGAGAATGAAATGGAACAAATGGGGAAAGCTGTACCTAGAACTGCAAAATCCCCCAGATGTATAAAATGAACCAGACCCAAAGCCAACCTAGATGGTAGCCATGGGTGAACCAAAGACTAGTTCAGAACTGGTGTATAGAAAGGGCATAAATGCATGACTAAAAGCAAAACTTGGTTTTAAGCATAAAATCACTGTGTGTTGAGAAAAAAAAACTGCAATTGCTAGAGGGCTGCAGTTTAACCATTTTCTGGAGCTTTGCATCACCATACAAGTTGAAGAGGAATGGCTTTGGGCTTTACGATCCTTGACTACTAGAGAAACAGATAAAACCTGCTTATCTTGACGGTTCCCTTTTTAGCCTTTTTAGGTACAATTAAACAGCTGCTCTGAACCTTTGTAGTTTTCATGATTGGCAGTTAAGACATTACTCTCTGCAGGCTAATAAACTGATGGACTTTAGATGCCGTTGTGCATTTCATATAGATTTTAGTAAAACTTGAGTAGCATCCGTTATGCTATGCAATGTAGTGAAAATTTGGGTTAACGGATTTTCCTAATGCTGTTCTGCCCTGAGGATCATTATTCTTTTGCTGTGGCTTGTCAAATTGTTCCTTCAGAAATTCTTTGCATAACTTAACATGTTTAGCATTACATCGCCTAGTGCTACAGCTTGTCAGTGTATAGCTAGCTTGGCACAAGCAGCCAGTCTGTTAATGACGACGCAGGAATTTGTACCGGCTTCATGCTATTTTATTTTTTTTATTTATTTATTTATTTTTAAATCACAAATGTTTGAGTAGAGGGAAGTGGGGTGTTACTGGACACTGCAACTAGGATTAAAAAGTTTACTGGGTTTTATTTTGAGCTGAATAGATGGAGCAGTGATGTGGTACCTGGCAGAGCCAGGCCTTGGTGAACTGAGAGCCCAGTCAACCGTCTGCAAAACTTGAAACATGCTGTGGCAAATGGCACTATAATAAACCAAATACCAAGATATGGGTGTCTCCTTGTGTTCATGGTAGCTACATACTTGTAAGGAGCCCAAAATATGAAATAATTTTTAGCAAAACTAGAGTTCCTGATAAGATGTATTCCTTAAATAAGTTGCTAGTTTTACAGATATTTTAGGAAAACTGCTTAAAAGCTTTAAAATGTCAGCATATCTAATTGTGGAAGCACAAAAGCATCAGATATATGCTATGTAAATGGTGTTGCATTAAATACTGAATTATTTAAAGCCTTTTGTATCAAAACTTGAACTCCAGACTACTTGTATTAAAATTTTTGTAACTGAAAATCTACAATTGTTTCTTTCAGGAGACAATCTTTGCTCAGACGGCAATGGTGGATGTGTCCACTTCTGTCTGCCCTATCCAGGAGGGCGGACTTGTAAGTGTGCGCGGGGATTTTATGGTGCTAATGACACTTCCTGTGTCCCGCTTCCCTCCTGCCCCTCTGGTGAGGAATCCTGTTGGGATGGCAGCAAGTGCATCGGCAGCAGCAAGTTTTGTGACGGCCATGCAGATTGTCTGGACCAGTCAGATGAACAGGACTGTAAGTTTATTTAAAATGGACCTAAACTTCAAATTTGTAAGGCACCAAGAAAACAATTCTCAATACTACACTAATGGACCGGAAACATTAAAAATGTAATCAGTAAAATTGTCTACATTTCATGCCTGTTTTACACTTGATGGCTGTAGGAGTTCAAATATTATGATGGTACAATGTTTGGGGAAAAAAAGTGCTCAATTATACTTAAACTGTTCCGTGACTTGACAAAAAATCTGGTAGCATTCTAACGCTTTCTGCTCCAGTTATGAGAAGCATTGTTACTCAATTTACCACATACACAACTGCATAAAGTAAGTTGAGCTTTTAAATAACTTAAAGCTGGCTTGTTTTCAACTTTTTCAAAGTAATGTAGCTGATACACAAAATGTAGAATTGTCTCTAGGCGTTATCCCCTTTTAGTAATCGCTGATGCTATACATGTTGGACGGGAGAAGTTAATTATGGAGATGCCAGCTGCAGCTATGCATTTGGCTCACACTGAGGGGGAAAAAAACATAAGTATGATAAACCCCCCCCCCAATCTCTCAACCCTGTTTCCTGTTAGTCTGCTTTCAAATAAAACATTAGTGGCAAAAAAGAAATATTGAATCCCAGTAAAACGACTTAGATGGGGTAGGGAACTATTCATTTTCTTGTTGGAATAAATAGTTGAAAATTCAAAGTTCCCAAAAAAAAGAAATGAAGAAATTCAAAAGATGCAGCACAAGGATGTAGGTTATGGGGAGATTTGAGCAAACTAACTTAAAAGCTTTCTGGAACTGCTGATTACCTACTGGTGCTATAGTCTTAAATCTTTTCATTAAGCCATTAACTTTAAATTCAAATCTGTTTTTTGTTTTTGTTTTTTAGGTCCAGGTTCTGCCTCATTAGGGAGAAAAGTTGGTGATGGCCAATCCTCGCAGTCTTCCTCTCACCAAGCTGACGCCCAGAACTCCATTTTGCCTAATAAAGACTTGGCATCGTGCGACCTCCAGCGTTGCAATGGCCACGGCAGCTGCATCACAGAGGGAGAAGTCGCTCGCTGCCGGTGTCTACCCGGTTACAAGGGAGAGTTCTGTCAGGATCAGCAAACACAAAGCCACCCGGTTGTCATCCTCGTGTCCTTCTGCCTGATCTCTGCTGTTATCTTGGCTGTGTTTGTCTTCGCTAAAAGGTAACGACTGGGTGTCGTCGCTTAGCCTTAACTTTTATAAACGTAAAAAATCCTGCCAGAAAGTATTTATGACGCTGCAGCTTGTCACCAATGACACTTGATGTCCTCACTTTGAAAAGAGTGCAATGCTAAAGAGTTAAAATTCTCTGGGTGCAACTCTTCAGCGCTTTAAAGTCCTCATAAGCGTTTAAACTGACAGAAAAATTTGACTCCTTGCTTTGTTTGAACAGGAAAGGATGGGAGCACTTCAGAAGCAGATCTCCAGATAAAGAGAACCTTATGGCCAACATGGTTCTTCCTGGTGAACAGGACTCTGACTCTGAGGTAAAAACAAAGGCATTTACTCAGGAATATGGCATGATGGCTTTTACATGAATATCTTAGCCTTATTTAAATTGGCAGCTTATTTCTTGCACATTTCTTAATGGATCTAATCTTTGCAGGAGCTGGAATCCCCTGCAGATGTGAAGAGTCCCCTGCAAACATTGAAGTGACAAATGCAGCTGAAATAAAATATGAAGCTTTTACTGTCTGAATTGTCTATATAATAAAAAATATGAACCAAAACAATACTGGTGTCATTTAGTAAAGAAAACTACCATGAAATCTGCAGCTGGTCATGTGACTGCAGTTTTGTGTAAACGGTGTTAAACGAGGGCAAAGTTTAAATGTAGGGCTCAGAACATTTTAACCAGTCATTTAACACATTTTTAAAAAAAAAGAACATTCTAGATCTGAAATTTTTAATAGTGGGAGGAAGAAAGAACTGGAAGATGGTTTTATAATCAAAGAAAAGTAGGATTAATGAGGATTACATCAAGGAATAGAAGGGAAGAAACAGTAATGTCAAGATCATGTTTTGGACATGCAGGGTTAAATAGCGCATTATTTAAAATAGGGATTCATGACAGGAAAGTGATTTTTGTTTTATTGAAGAAACGGTGGAGCATGTTATATTATTTTGCAGTAAATATCATATTGAGAGAAATGAATTGATAAATAGATTACAAATCGGTAAATTAAAGTTAAACATATATCTTTTAGACATGAACACCAAATCAGAGGGTTATTCTTTATTATTAAGATATCTTAAAAAGACTAATTTGATAACACGGATTTAGTTATTAATTTATGTATTTATTTTTATTTATTTTTTTTATTTATAATAGTAGGATATTAGAGTAGGTTATCCCGATTCACACTCCATTTCAGTTGGTGGCGGTAATGCACCAAAAGTTGTTTGCCAACCGCCATTAAACAAAAGAAGAAATTAATATTTAACCTTAACTAGCTGTTAACTAAATAACATTGTGAGGCCTCTTGTCTAGTTTTGTTTAACTAATGCTTCTGGTGACAGTGTAACTTGATGCAGAGTTTCAATCTTCCTGAATTCTAAATGAGCTCTCGATGAAATTCAGAAGAGAAACTGCTATCCTCAAACGCCTCTTTGTGTAAAGGAAAACCAGTTTCAACTGGTTTATGGGTGACATCTTCCCCTTTCTGTTTAAATGCAAAAAAATGCTGTTTGTTGCTCACCATAGTTTCTTTTGGAGTTTAGGTCAAGTAGGTGCGTCTGCAGAAGGGGGTTGGTGCCATCTACGTGACACTATTGGTTGAGCAGGTCACTACTTGTGTTTTGTTCAAAGCCTGACCAAACAAAAGGAAGTGTTAATATTTGTTGAACGTTTTGAAGTAGCCACAGCAAGAGGGAATAATTTATCGGGTTGTTTTTTCCAGCAGCCGTTTGCAGGTATTTTGGACCTCATGAGTAAACCGCTCCAGCTGTCTTAGGTTTAAAAGGTGCCTTTTTCAGACTTGCGTTTCAGTTGCACACATGACCTCTAACACCACGCTTGGTGCATGTTGCTACATTTGATTGTACCCTGCACAGATTCAACACACGTCTCAGTGCTCTTTCATATGCATGATCCAGTTTAATACGTGTGCAGAACTAAACTGAGCAATAAACCTTTCTGCTCAACATAAACGTGCAATAATTATGTACAGTGTGACACACTGGCAAACTACATTGGAGGCTACCATGAGGTGCCAGTAAAGAAATTTCACAAAATGTTTAAAAAAAATAATTAAATCAGTGAATAATGGTAAACATGTCACTGAAGGTTCTGCAAAGATCGATGTTGAAGGAGTGCTCTAAAGTCTTCAGGACGCGTAGGACAAACACATTGTTATGGTGCTGGATTCTTACTCCTATGTATGTTTTTTCTTATTGAAAGAAACGTTGCCCCATAGAAATTCCTCCGCCTTTTTCCCCCCAGCCAAAGACGCCTACAATTATAAAGAACAAGAAGTCACGCCTCCAAATAAAGCATCTTACTGCTCAGTGCTTGAGTACTTTGATTTATTAGATTTAACAAAGTGCAAAGTTTAGTTCAGTCACTTTTACACTAAATCTAGATATTTTAGACAGTTTTCCCTCATCTGAATTTTACTACAAAGATCTGTATTGAATTATTTGTTTTTAATTGTGTTATAGGCAGGGAGTCTGCACTCCTCCAATGTCACCAGAACAACACGTGCTGATCGACATGTCATGAAAGATCTCTCTAGAAAGACTACTTTCTATTGCCTTCAAAAAGCCACTAAGCTACCACATAGAGTATCTAAATTACAATATGACTACTGTTTCCAAAGCTATGTTTAGGTTGAGTATTGAATTTTGATTTACAAGCAACAAGATGTCTACTAAACTATTGTGATGTGTGCCAAAACACTTTTTAAACATAAGCATATTCACCATTATGTGCTAATATACCTTAAAACATTGATACTTATGTAGGATTTACTTAATCCCCTAAATATGAACAATTTGTTTTAAGGCCAACGTCTTAAACTGAGAATTGTTAGCACGACTATGTATAGCTTTACACAATATAAGCTTTCCTCTTGTACCGTTTTCATTTTAAACTAGCTACTCTATAATACAAACTGATAGCATTTTAAGTATAATTTGGAAAAGCCAACTTCATGACTGAAGAAGGCCAGGGGAGTTTGTGAACCAGCGAAGTGATGTCATGATCATTAAAGTTGGTATTTTTTTTTCTAACATGAAGTGAAAATGGCACCATTGTTGGGGATCAGTCACACAGAAATACGCATGTTCAATTTGATTTTTATGTGGGCTGGAAGGGGACATGCTGCGTAGCATGGGCTCATTTGAAAGGAAGAGTCTGAAGACGGCACTAACGGCCCTAACTAATATTTGCCTTAGTATGGATGCAACACCGGACAGTGCCGCTTTTATTTATGGGAGTGAGGAAGCTACATCATCATTGTTTAAGAAAAGATGAGGTTTGTATGTCCACACTTAAACACAAAACTTATATTTTAACATTCTTCTACTTTGGGACCTGGTTTCAAAAAAATGTTTATGGTCTCCCAAAATGGCGGATTCCTTTGGACACACAGCCCAAAAAACAAAATACTTTTACGGATACACCTAATCTCATCTCCGTATGGACGGGGCTTGTTCTGTCTCTGGACGGTGGACAAAACCCAGCAGATGAGATGGCAACACAAATCACCACGGACTGGACACTTCACAGTGCTTCTCAAATGACTTGGATTCAATACCTTCCCTCTGTTCCACCAAACTCTGGCAGCAACAGTAGAATTAGCCAAATTTGCCCTCTCCAAAATGAGAGCAATTGCATACATGCCAAAAAAAAAAAAAAACTGTCCCTTTTCCCCAATGCCTAGATAAGTCTCTCGTCTCTGATCTGGAATAGATTTGTGCTGCAGCAGTTGTCTACGCCTTGAGTTTCCCCCCACAGTCTTGAATGGGTTTTAACAATCCTGTCGATGTTGCCATCATCCCTGTTGTGCATAGTTTTCTACCAAACTTTTTCCTTGAATTTCTATTGATTGGATTCAACACTCTGACCAGACAGCTTCTTTTTTAACAATTGGCTTTTGGGGGTAACCCTGAGGTCGGCAATCTCCCTGATAGCTAGTTGAGTCTACCATACGATGGCTACAGTATAACCTTTCTGTATTAGAAATGTCTTCCATTTTTCAGAGGCATGCATTCTAATTTTCTGAGAAACTGTATATAGAATTGTCATTATCTAAACCATATTTTCTAAAATTAACAAACTTAAAAACTTGAAATATATAACTGTGTGTAATAGAGTTTAATTGAGATATGATACAAGTTTACAGTGATATTCTAATTCACTCAGATGCGTCTGTGTACGCTCTTTGCACCCCATGCCATCTTGTGTCGCATGTTGCAAGAGTCAACGCTAATGTCTGGATCAGCTGATTGAACTGGATACATGTATCGGTGGAGTGAAGCAGTATTTTTGTCTTTCTGAAGTTAACACTCATGTCAGTGTAGCCATAAGTTTTTTTTTTGTTTTTTGTTTTTGGTAGCAGTAAATTTGTGGTAACTATCCAAACAGAAAACCATGCAATTTTCCAAACAAGAGATGTGGAAGTTTATTTATTGCATCTCTCGTCACGTTAATAAAAGCTAAATACGCCTTCAACTCAGTTTTAAAAAAATGGCATCTATTGTTCCTCACTAAGACTCACTAAGCCTCAACAGTCAATTGTATACCTACTGTCCTCCCAGCAGCATGTGTGTGCACAAGCATGCATGCAATGAGTCATACATGATCCTCTCTGGGCTCCACCTCATGCCAGAGCCTGTTGAAACAAACATCCGGCCTAAAACATGCTGTAGTAGCCTGAGGCGTGCAATCATGAATCCTCAGATACTGATCTTCAGATGTTGACTGGTCTAAACTAGTGTGTTTCTAAGTTAGCATTTACCAGAACTAAATTTTTCTGTGTGGAAAAACCTCCATGTAATAAGAGTTAAGAAACTGAATTGGCTTAAAGGATTAAAAGGAATGTCTCCATGTTTGGTTTTGTTTCAGACAATTTGATACCCCTTCTTTTAGCTAACAGCTAACTGGTTAGCTCGTCTTAGCTATGAAAATCAGCCGTTACTTCATCGAATACCAGCAGTAAAATATCTGCCAATCGCCTCCGATAAAGTTACTTCAGACATGTTTTGTTTCTATAGCTAAAAGGTTGAGAGGAACAAATTGTATTTATCGGCCTGTTGACTGAAACTTTCTTGGGCCTTTAACTGGAATCACCTTCAACTTCAGGTAAGAACTTGACAGACGTCTGACTCAATGAAATCAATGTATAATTGCTGTTGCTTGTGTTAGCGTCTGCAGACGGGACCATTTGTATATAATGAGCCTATTTAAGGTGTTAGAGTTGTTTTCCTCTTATTCAAGAACTGAATTAGCGTGACCTTTTTTGAGTATGCTTGGCTAAGCTGCCATCAGTTTTGGCTCTAGCTATGTTTTCTTTTGTAGTCTTCAAATTCTTAGCAAGAAAGAAGGAAAGTTAGTAAGTTAGTACCTGGAAATGTATTAGATTTAGACTTCACGTTCCATAAGGCTGCTTGATTCTAGAAGAAAAGAAAATTGTTTATTTTGGTCAATACTGACATGGTTCTCTTTTGCCTTTGAATGTCACTTGCATTGTATTTCCTGTTTGTAAAAGTGCAAACGGTGTAGTAGTAGTAGAAAGGCCACTGTCGTGTTATTTGCAACGGAATAAACGAAAATTTAGTTAGCTGATTCCAAAGCGTAGACGCTGGATATATCATTATTTTTTCAGCAATTTCTCTTTCATTTTCTTTTGTTCTCCTGCCTCGTATTTTTGAATATACTGAGACACTGAAGTCAGCCTTGTTCTACTGATACAAAACTACTCAATTGCTTTAGCTTTTCAAAACCATGCCAGTACCTGGAGAATATTATTTATTTCTGGAGGAATTTTAGCTGTGATCATTCTTAATACCCAGTGTTAATGTAACGTCATTAGCAACACCAAAAACTCATTAACCTAACTGTCACCCTGCCGAACTGTTTAGCGCTCAACCGAAATTAGTGCACGGATCAAAGACAAACCCGTGACTATCAAAGCCATGACTCATGTTAGTTTTAACCGCTGTCCTTCTAACTTCCTGTTGCCGCTGCCGGTGCTGTATTGCTAACACCAACTTACATATCAACGAGAACAATAAGTGGAGGTTGGATTTTAGCATATTTTATTTCTGTTCTCATCAAAAGCAATATTTCTTTTTATATGTTTGTTAAAAAGAAAATATGACGCTCACTATTCAGGCTAATAATGTCAGAACTGACATGTATGTTGAATGCATGTTTGCTTTGCTTTTCTCCATGCTCGAACTATGTTGGGAGGACAATGCCCATTGTCCTGAAAGCATTTTGTAACTGAGATGTGGAACCAGTTTGATTCCTTGATTTTAGTCCTTCCTTCCCCTTTTTCTGCTGTTTGCATTGAACATGTTGGTAATCCCTGTCTAAAATTACTTAACCAAAATAAGGGAGGGAGGAGAAAAAGCAGTGGTTTACCAGATTTAGAGTCAGACACAAATCAACTGGTGTCTATCCTTGTGAGATCATCTTCAGAAATAAAGTTAGCTTCCAGAGATCATCATGAAAGATGCAATTTTTTTTTTTGCTTGAATAACATGTAGCCTTTATTTGATCAGATAAAATATTTGAGCACCAGTTCTCATTTTGAAACATGCCTGGTCATTAGTTACCTGACGCCGCCAGATAGATTTGCTCCGCATATCCATCTGGAAACCTTCCGTTGAAGTAATTTTGGGAAGGGGCGAAAATACTGGTTAGCTGATTGGCCTATGTTGGTGATAGACGGGCCAAATAAACCAATCAGATCAACGAAGCATATGACGTACTCGTCAACATGCTTCGTCGTCGCTCGTAACAGCGACGACGAAGCAACCACAAGCCAAGCTACTCTTGCTGCTGCAGGTAAAGGCTCGTTAGCTCAGCAAAGAAATACTCTGTAATTCCGATAAAACTTGCTCGATAGCCACGCTAACGCTAGCTTCATCGGCTGAAGCCGCCATGTTCTTTAGACTGAACAGTCGCGCTTCTCGTTGCGTCACACCTCAGCGCGCCTCAAAGCCAACGCTGATTGGACGTTCGTTTGGTGAACGGCTCCAAATTTTCTTTAACGGAGAGTAGCCAGACTGATATGCGAGTGAAACCTTGAAAGCTCGCGAGATCAGGATGGTCTCACGAGGCTAGGTCATTAGGCCCCAAAGAAAAATTGCAAACACACGGTATATAAATACAATGAAAAACAATAGGGGAACATAAACTCTTTAAATGTAGCAAAAGATTTAAAAACAAAATAGGATTGCGACATTATGTGATTTATTGTATTGTTTTGTTTTTCGACCCACTGAAGTGCCTTAGTTAATTAAAATATATGATTAGTGTCAGGTTTAGAGTGACCTTTTGTGGAAAGGTTGATCAATTCCATTTAAGTTCAAACTTTGATTAGGCCACTCCAAAACTCTCATGTTCTCTTTGTTAGGCCATTCAGAGGCGGACTTGCTGCGTGCTTCAGATTATTGTTCTGATGCACAACTCAAGGGCTCTTAAGCTTTAGGTCACTAACTGATGGATAGGCATTCAAAAGAGCAGGATTCATGGTTCAATCAAGTCCTCCAGGCCCTGAAGCAGCAAAGCATCCCCATACCATAACACTACCACCAACATGCTTGGTTGTCAGTATTATGTTCTTCTTCTAAAATGTTTTTTGTTTTTAAGACCAGGCCATGATGTGTTACTTTTGGATACATTTGAAGCCACTTCATGTTGTAAAACAGGTTCTGTTTTAGTGGTTTCTTGAGTCTGCATTAATCAGACCTAGCAAAGCCAAACTTGGCTGTCGACGACGATGTTCTTGGTTATTTTTACTAAGCAAGGCAGCAATTACTTGCAACATTGTGCCGGTTTGGCTTTTATCCTTTCCTCCCTTTTATAAATTAAATCACTTGAAAACTGCTTTTTGTATTTACTCAGGTTTTCTTTCGCTGACGTCAAGATCTGATTCATCTGAAAAACTTAGGCCGATGCTTTTCAACACTACTGCAGATGAAGAATCCACTCAAAGTAGTCCAGGTTGCTGCCACAAGCACATGCCTCTGAGCAGCCTTGCTGCAATAACCACAATGTAATGACTGTGATTTGTGCCGGCTAATCTGAGTATGGAGTCAGTCAATGACAATTACAATAACAGAGCAACACGCGTGTAACTAGGATCTTTTGCTATTAAAGGCACGTGGATATGGTTGTTGTGTGATATGAACATGGGAATGTAGTTCAGATGCACAGCACTGCAGTCTGAAGGGTTCACATGTGGTTACTTTGACTTTGCCACCCAGTCTGGTCTGCCTGAGGGCCCTTTGAGCTTGCACAACGCTCGTGTGAATGTGTGCACATAGACATGTCCATTTTGTCATGTCTCGCGAGGAGAGTCTTGCTCGGACTCGTCTGCTCCTCCCACACCAAAGTTACAAACACACCTACAGTCCCGTCTCTGTTCAGGATATGCGATTTTCAGTAAGTATGGACCTCTTCGGTTCTTCCTTAGGCCCTTTTAAATGATCCCTAGTTAAACGGCAAGCTTCTCGTGTTATCGATAAATGAAATACTTTTTTTAATTTATTTTTTTAGACGATAGAATTTTGTTTTGTAAATCAGGATTACTCAACATTCTTGCAAAATCTTGAGTAAGATTTTGCATGTGTGCGCAAATTGCCTCATGTGAACATACGAGAGGGAGGAGGGGATTTACTTTGCTTGTCTGTAGTGGAAAAAAACAGGTTCCTGTTCACAGGACTCGGTTTTCTTCCTCTGTTCTCCACCCACTTTTTTTTCCCCAGGTGATCTGGCTGAAAAGGGAACCTGAACGATCCAGAATCTTTGCCACAGCAACAGATTACAGGACGAGCCAACGACAACAAACCAACCTCCAGCTTGAACGTTTGAAGACGCCACAGTTTTCCTCGTTGCTTCTGTGAGTTATTGGTGGTTTTGTTTTTATTTTTTACATACAATGTGATTGTTATTGTAAAGCTTCTCTGAAGAAATTGGGCAGCACACGTCAGCATTTATTAGTAAGGTAACCAAAACAAGATGATTTTATCATTAAAATATAATAAAAACTACTTGTCGGGCGGAAATTGACTGAATACATGTCTGATTTCTGCCTTCTGGTGACTCCAAGTCACTGTAGGTATTTTAAACCGAACATTGTTATGTAACAATTTGAAACTCCACGTGTCAGATTGGTCTGCTTATTTAAATTACGTCTGGAAGCTCAAAGCAGCAGCAGAAGAAAAAAATGATTACATTGCAGAAAAATGTTGATGCAGTCAGGTTGAAATGGTAAAATAAAATGAGTATTTTAACTTTTTAAAGCCTATTTCTCTTCAGATAAATTCAAACCATGCATCTGTGCTTCTAGTTTGGCTGAAAAACTTTTCCGCTCATTTTGTTTGTGATGTTTCAAAAAGTAGAATATGTTTAATGGCCAGGCTCCAAATCACCAAACGGCGTCTGGTTTTGTATCTGGTCAGCAACGTCTCATTTGCCTGCAGCAGCCTTTCTAAATATGACTCAATGGTAAGATTTGGGAGTTTATAAACTTCACGAAAAGATTTCGCATGAAAACCAGTGGAGTGTAGGTGCACTTTGAACTGTAATGAAATGCGTCCTTGTTTCACCTTTTTCACTGATGATATCCTGACAATGATAAAGAAAACCAAAATGTGTTGTGTTTGACATAAAGAGCATTAGGCCATTAAGTTGGCTCAGAAACACAGTGAAGGTGGTGAATGTGGACAAATAAGAAGCTTAGAATTGTTTGGCATAAGATCCAGTGACTTTAATATGATATTAGCCTTTGTTTGCTGAGATCAGGTTTGCACAAGAGTCACTCTGCAAGAGATGGTAAGTGCAGAAAAAGAATTGGGTCCCACTGCGTGTCTAGTCTGACCATTCATGCTATACCTGTTTTCTGACTTGTCTTAGTTATTGACCAAATGCTTTGTCAAAACCTTGCTGTTTTGCAGCTTGTAAAGTTCAGCTTTTCCACAATTAAATATGATAACAATTGATACTTAATCTAGTTTACCATTTTTAAAGTTGTTGAAAGTGTCTTTGTCTTCTCTTTGTAAAGCTCTAGTGCGTTTCGTCTTGTGCCATGGAAAGCTCTGTCCCCCTGACATTACAACCGAGGGGCATCAACTACAGCCTGCCGACCTGCGGTGGCGAGCATTGCAACAGCCACGGGAAATGTGTGGGTGCTCCAGTCGGGGATGCGGATTGGATTTGTGAATGTGATCTGGGCTACGACGGGGAGTCCTGCGAAACAACTGTCAATGGGCACTTGAGTGTACCGCTGACCGTAAGCATAATAGCCGTCATCATCGCGCTGTTGGTCCTCGCTTTTGTCTTGGCTAAGGTGCGACAAAGACAAAAGAGGAACAGGAGGTAATTGGACGTGTGACTTTATAACATTTGTGACTTAAGAATGTCTTTTAATGAGATTTTCTTTATTTACAATAGTTTTGTAATATTGTCCATTAAATATTGTGAATTAATTGCTTTATGTTCATATCTTTAAACGTACAGGCTAGCCACTCCGCTTCGTATGTGACGTTTAATTTATTTTTTTTACTTGGCATTGGGGCATCCAGACCATGTGTAGTGGGCCGAATCAATAGCCACAGATCATTTTCAAGATATCCTTTTCCCATGACCAATAATTTATGCATATTTTCTGAATCAACATCAATCAAGAATTTTTACTGTCACAATGTGTTACGATGGTGAATTTTTTTTTTAGACATATATAATACATAGGGCTTCACCCACCGCATTATAGATGTTTGTTTATTTGAAATGCCTCGATGTTTGAAAGCGACATAACACTATCGGTAAAGTTCCCGTGTGGGAGAAAACCTCCCAGTGTAAATAAACTAACGCGTAGCTGTCGCTAACTCGACGCACACTAAGTTGACGCTGCGCCCCTCCTTCAAGCTGTATGACGCAACGCTCCTCGCACTTCACTGGTTGTGCAACCCAGTAACAGCAGTGTTATTGTAACATGTAACACATCACAAACCTCTCGGCGGGGCGTGATAGCCTTTACAGCTTTTGGAAAGAAGCTGTTTTTGAGTCTCTTAGTTTTTGATTTAATGTCTCTGAAGTGTTGACCTGATGGTAGTGGGTGCACTACAGTGCATTGCCCAGATCTGTGGTGACATGTCTGGCCCTTTTCTGGACTCATGCAGTATAAAGCATGTCCAAAATGATTTCTATGTCAAGTTATTTAACAGTTTAGTGGAAAGTCCAGTCCGTTTGAGTTTTCTGAGGAAGAAGAGCTGTTAGGGTTAGGCTTTTGTATGGGCCTTCTTAGGAGGTGTTCACAGTCCAGGAGAGGTGAATGCCCAGGAACTTTATGCTGTCTGCACACTCCACCACCTCCCCCTGTATGCACACAGGAGTGTGTTGAGTCTTCCTGGACCTCCTGTAGTCCACTATGACCTTGGTCTTGCTGGTGTTCAGGGTGAGGGTTGTTCCTGGAGAACCATGGTGTCAGATTGCAGACCTCCTCCCTATAGTGCGTCTCAAATCTCATCATTGTTGGAAATGAGACCCAACACAGTGGTGTCATCTGCAAACTTCACAACCATGTTTGTGGGGTGGATAGCAGGACTGCGGACATAACCCTGTGGCATTCCAGTTGAGTACTCCTCTTTTGTGTGTACTTAAAGACAGTACAGTGCTTTGGAGAAAGTTTTGCTTCTTCATTAGAGTTGCCTTTTGTAGTCTGCCCCTAGAGGCCATTTGTAGTTTTGCAGTCATAATAACTTCCTTATTAGCATCATGTTTAGACCACAAACTGTACTGTAGATGTGTTTCTATCTAGCTGTTACAGCATTACACATTTTTGAATAAAATATCTACTAATTCCCACAATGTTTTTTTGTGTGTGCTTTGTCAACAGAAAACAACTGGCTGCAAAACAAGGCTACAACATACCTGTTTAATGTGGATGAATGTCAAACATGACTAAGGTAAGCATGAGGCCGGAGATCTTCTGGCCTAAAAATATTTTCATATTGGGAGAGTAATCCCCACTAAGATTTTTTAGTCTACCATTATATTTAGTAACAATATGTAAAAAAAAAAAAAGAAGTATTTCACATTGCTAGAAATTGTATTAAATATTGGAGCGGTTAATTTTTCTAAAACATTAAACATAAGAAAACCTAAAATAACAAATGTTTCTAACCAATAACTGACAAACTGACTAAAACAAATGTGAAACATGGAACTAAAATAGTGAAACACGAACTAACAAAAAGAAAGACAAAGTACAATTCCAAAATTGATTCAACAAAATCTAAAACAAATACAAAAAAGAGAAAATAAAGATCAACCTTTTAAGCAATTAACTTTTTCCTGATAATTTCCTTTTTCATTGACTTTTTTAAATTTATTTAAAAGTCTGCATTACAGTTCAGTCTGTAATGTATTTCTCCATGCTAGTTTGTCAGCTGTTTTGCTCTTCAACATTATACTAATGTGTTGAAAAACCTGAAACCTGATATCTCTCATTCTTGTCCAGGTAAACATCTTGGATAAATACGCCCCCGTGCTCCTGGTTGTTTCAGTGTGAGCCTTGGAAAAGGAAAGCGGATCTGCATTTTTACTCGATAATTGATGACTGCAACGGACTTTGTGCTGCACCACCCTAAAGACACACACTGGATCTACTGAAGCCCCTTGAGCCTGTTTTCTTTGTCCACCTGACTGTCTCCACACAGCCTGTTCTCGGCAGGACAAATGCTACCAATGATGTTATGTTCGATTTTCTTTTCAATCATTGCACTGTCACAGACTTCACTGACTTTATGGTCCACATGACTTTACTCTTTCACATTTGTTTCAGGCAAAGACTTCTTGCACAATAATGCAAATGTTCATCCACCTTTTTTTCCTGAAGCAGGAGAAGGATTTATTTTAGAACAAAGGATTTTTTTAATATTTATACCAACAATATATACACTTTACCCATTGTTTTTTTTATTATATAGTTTTATGTTGCCAATAATCTTTTTGCACTATATAGTTCCGCATTTAATGATGTTTGACCTGTTGTGAAATCTAAATAAGAACAAATTTATTGTTTAAAAATGTTGTCCTAACACAAAATACGTTATACCTCGCAGAATTTTTTTAAACTTAGAAAAAAACGTTTTTCCTGTTGCATGGCTGATGCAATGTCATAATTCAGCATCAGTTTGAGCTTGAGCAACAGGCACCACAGTGTTTGGTCCAAATGCCAGTCTAAGGTTTTCTTTGTATTGATTCTTTTTCTTTTAGCTCTACTGACTAATATTTTTATATCCAATAATAATCTCAACTACTACAAACGCTAATGTAGATTGTACAGTTCTTTGTCCTTCATTTATAATTGTCTTTTATGGTGGGTCATTTTTAAAGAAAGTTTATGTCATTTCTATGTGGTGTTCTGCGGGGCATTTATTTGCGGTCAGTATCCAACCTGAACTTTAAGCCAATAAATTTTTTTATTTTAATTGCCAATTATTACTTCTGTAGGGAAGATGCTGGCCGCTCACAATCCCTCCACAAAACCACTAAATCAAAGAATCACATTAACCCCTTTTTAATGGCTTTATCATATACAAAGTGCACCACCAGTAAAGCAAAGGCTCTGTTTATGTATTGAAGACATTAGCTATGTAGGTTATGTTTAAATATTAGCATTTTTGTACATAAATGGACTATGAATGTTAAGCAGATTATTTGTAGATGTCTGCTTTAATAGTCTCCCAGTGGATGACTAAAATATTGAGATGCTGCAGTCTGGTAGATTCTTATAGAAGAGGACTTGTTTTCAGTCACCAGATAAAGTTGTAGGTCACCTTTACTGAGCACAAGACTAACAATCTTTCCAACAAAGCCAAACAATATCTTAGATTCTCAGATTTTAATGTTATCTGGTCAAAATGGGTTTTTTTTCTAATCTCCTTCCCTTGTGTAGCCTGGGATTTTAATATAAAATACAGTATATCTTAACAGAATGATTATACCTTAATTTCTTAATAGGTATTTCTTGTTTCTGAGGGTTTTGTGTTTTGTATTCATCCATGTATGAGAAACCTTTTAAAGTGCTTTTTGATACTCTTCTAGTAAGATGACTAAATCAACATTTTTAAGTGCACAGTATAGTATTTTCTTGCCCTTGTTGTATTCTAATAAAATGTAGAAAAGAGAAGTCTACTTGGTTTTTTTTTTGTTGTTTGTTCTGATTTTTATTAAGGGGATAGAAGGAGGGGCACCCGACGGACATTTAACTGAATTTTACTTCCAAAAATAGACGCCGGTTTTCGTATTGTGAAATTTTCAGCTGTCTTCCCGATTATATGAAACACTGTTTACAAAATGATAAATTCGTGGAAAACAAAATGAAGGTTTTAGGTTGGCCTAATCAAAGTCTGCAGGGAAGCCGACAAAGATCTTATTGCTTTTTAAATAGAGTTCATACAGTTTGTTTATATACCTTTCTCCCATATTATCTATACTATATTCTGAAAACTGCATTTTGTATTTACTTTAACTTATCTTTGTTAAAACCGAAGAAATCAGTAATGTTTTTTTTCCTTTGGGTAAAACACTGGAACTAGATGGCAGAAACGTGGGAAAACGTATCACTGTGAGCATGTTAGCAGCCCAAGCAGGCATGTTGGGTACATGCAGAATGACATATGGTGTCATTCAGCCACCTCCTGGTGGCTCAGCTGTATCAAACTCAGCTCTCTGCTTCAAGAGCAGAGGTGCTTTTTGACATGCCTGATACAGCTCACCACCTAGGGCGCCATTCATTCTGGAGGGTACGACCAGTGAAAGAAAAGTTGTTACCACTGCTTGACTACCCAATCCCTTTTCTTCTTGTTTTCCGTGCACCTTTCACCCAGCCTTGTTAAAATTAACTGTGTTAATGCTCGTGTTGTTCTCTCTCGCTCTTTTGCCGGGGAAAACACTCTCTCCCAGTTACAGCTGAGAGGCATGGACCTCAGCCAGCCGACCTGCTGGGACTCGCAGTGCAGCATCCACGGAAACTGTATGGCTCCTCCAGGGAGGCGGTGGGAACCCGCCTGGTTTGTGAATATGATGTGGCCTAAAAATTGGGAATCCTGGAACACAGCAGTGAGCAGGGAGCTAAGTGTACCGGTGCTGGCTGTTATTGTGATTGCCAAAATCATTTACTCGGTGCGCCACGCTTTCATTCTCGCCAAATTACTGCAGAGGACGTTCTTGAGAGTTGTTTTAAATTAAATTGTCATATTTAATGTGTTTTGAATGACATTAGTGGATTATTTTAAATCTGCTATATTATTCTATTCAAATTATACTTTATGTGCAGTTTTCAAGCTTTATAACTTTTGTACCTGTTGATGTATTGTGAATCATTATTAGGCATATTTTCAACAACAGCAAATTCATGATTTTTTTTTTGTAACTTACAATGTAATAACTCACTTTGGTATTGGATATTTTACCTTGTTTTCGTATAATTAGTTTAAGGATTTGTGTAATGACTTAAAGCTTTTAATCTGTTTAAGGTCCAGCACTTTTTTTTAACCTTTACTTATACAGGTATTCTCATTTAGATCCAGAATCTCATTTTCAAGTGAGATCTGTTTAGTAAAACAACAAAAAAGAACAAACACTGTAAGAATAGAAGTTAAACATTCAACTCAATTAAATAGGCTTATAAAACACAACTTATAAAACTAGAGCAAGTTGCACTTTGGATTTTATTCATATTTCACTCTGGCATGTTTTAGTTTATTTTATTTCTTTCAAAATCCTCTTCAAACATATTTAACCAAATGCATCAGAGCATTGTGTGCAAAAAATATTTAATATCTTTGTGTTTTGGGGAGAAATTGTAGCTTTTGCGTTTAAGTGGTGTTTTTTTATTCTGCACCTAGAGCCAATCTGGGATGTTTTTTAATGCAGTGATCAAGTTTGTGTTTTCAACTAGTTTTACCAGCAACTAATATTGGGAAGATAAGAAAATTGTCTCAAAAGTTTTTGTGTTTTCTTTTGTCTACAGAAAATCTTGCATTGATGAATAATAGATAAAAAATCTAATATGTCTAAGGCAAGCTTTGGAAATATATTGTCCTTAAAATGTTTTCTTATTGGATACCTTTGAGCAATAAGACTAATAATGAAGTGAAAGACAAGTTAAATTTATTGAATTGTTTTTTCATTAAATGTATTTAAGTTAATATAAAGAATTTATTCAAACCTAATCAAAACTGATGATGTGTTCTTGAATGTTAATTTTCCCAGTTGACAAAAAGCTAAACAAAATTTAAAAAAACATAAGAAATAGAAAAAAGTAACAAATATAAAACAAAAAAATTATATCAACTCTCACAAACGTTGCTTCAGAAATGCCAAATACGATCACTATTTTTATAGTGAACACATTATAAATTTTAAAACTTACACTTTTTAAAAATTTGGTAGGATTGCAGAGAATCCGTAAATTATTCACAAGCAAAAAAAATACACTGTCCCTGAATTGCTCAAAAACAGAAGTTAAGGTTTCTATCTCTTCACTTATCTATAACTGATTTATATGGATTCCAGACAAACACTCGCCCTCTCCACCAGAGGCTAGTCTGATGTGTAAAGGTCTGTCACTTCCCTTTTTTCACTGTGAACTTCTAATAATACCAGTGATGTAGACTGCTGAATTAAAATGAGTGGGGATACTTTAATACTCCTCCTACCAGTTAATTTACATGTGTACTTTTTATAATCCTGCAGCGCTTTTAGAATTACTAAAGGAACAGTAACCTAATTCCTTTCAATCTTAGGGATGTCAACTGCATCTTGCACAGATGCCGTTCTGTGCTATAAAGGTTCAAGTGTGATTAAAATAAAACAGATCTTTTTTTAGTCATTTCATAATCCGGATGCACTTGCTCCGTCACATTCCCTGTATGCAAAGAGGTTCTGCTCACAAATGCAAATTCACAACTGATCTCTGTGGTGATGCAACTTACAGCAGTAAGTACTGGTGTCCGTGATAGGCAGTATGTTTTAAGACTTGATTAGTTCAATCTGGCAAGAGCTTTAGAGTATATTTTACTTATTAAACTTTTTTTAAAAAATACATATTCATTCTGGGCAGGGAACATCTTGGGCTGAAAGAGAGTGTTGCTGGGGAGAATGATGTCTTCCTTTTCCATCTGGCCCTCTTACACCGACTACCCGATCTTTGATAAGCAAAGGATAAAAGGTTTCTTAGATTGTGTTATCTACAAAATGTTAACTTTAGCCAAAGTTTTGTTGTTTCTCTGCCATGTAGCTGCATTTATATATATATATATATATATATATATATATATATATATATATATATATATATATATATATATATGTGTGTATGTGTGTCTGTGTGTGATTTCATACTTTGTTTTATGCTATTTAACAAAGAGACATGTGGTATTACAAATCGATACATGTATAAATTAATAGATTTAATAATAACAAGTTGTATTGTTCATTTAAATTTATTTCACTCTCTCACATACAATCCTGAGCCTTCTCTACACACCAACAACAATTTCTTCATATTTGTGCGTGCTGTGCGTGTACACACATGCATACACAGTTTTTTTAAAGGCCTGGAAAATTGTTCTTTAAAGTTTCCAGGTCATTCCAGTGTCTTACACTGCCCTGCCTGGAACTTAAGACCCTTGAAAAAGAACTGTTTTGCACAGTTTCTTGCATGTGTTGCTACTCTAACTCCAGGGTACTTATTTAGACGTTTAGCCTTAGTTTGTGAAATGCAGCAATACCAAATTAAAAAAACATAAAATTATGGTCCCTTTTTTGGGTTTCTGCATTTTTCTCACCAAGTAAAAACTCAGCTTCAGAACCAATCACAGCCCAAAATAGTGATGTGCACCACGTGATCTGCTTTCAAGTTATCCCTGGTTATTGCAACCATAAGCTGCAGAAAATACGGGTAAAGCTGCTCCCTCTGCATCGACGGTCGTCGGCTCCTATGCCAGCCTTGAGTAGGAGAGACCCATCCAATATGGCGGTGACACAGGATGCGCTCCAGCACATAATGAGGCGACTAGGTATATTATATCTATACGTCTACCTATTTCATGTCTATGCAGCTGGCAAACAGTACAGTTGAAGGTTGGAACCAAGAGTGGGTGAGTGTGTCACCTACTGGCCAGGATGTGTTAAACCTGTACATATCTCCTTTAAATTAGGTTATATAATGCATTTATTGGCAGTCAGTATCTAATTTGCAGCATGCAGTGATCTAAATTATCTCAATTTGAAGAAATAAGGATTTTGTTAACACAGCAGCATTTTCTTTTTTAATCAGATATTTTGCTAGCCTGTGCTAAACACCTGGAGGTCTGTTTTTCACAACAGACTTGTAGATATCAATGGATTTCTATCTTTGTGACTATTTAATGCAAAAATGAGAGCTGTGTAATTTATAGATTATTCTCGAACTGAAGTCTTCCCAACTTTAACACTACAACTGTTTTTAAAATGGTACAAATCAGGTTTGACCGTTTGCTTTGAATTTCCATCCGGTGTCTTTGAAACTTGGGTCTGCAGGGAAGACGGATTGCTCATAGCCTGACTGCAGAGCACCTATATCAAATATTTAAAATATCTCTTTGAACTGAACTTTGGTTTGTTTTGTGCATGCCCATTGCACTAACCACAAAACAGAAGGTCCAGGTATGTGCAGAAGATTATTTCCCTGTAGGTTAAACGAGTGACTGACAGCTTTTTCTTTTACAAAACAATGGACTGAATGTCAAGTAAGTTATCTGCTCACACAACAAAAGGGAAAACATGTTGCGCATGTTTGCTTTACCGATCTCTCTGAGGATCAGCAAAATCTTGACATGCAGACAGACTGGTAGACTGTGACAGAAAAGCAAGTCTTTATGTGTTCAGTTTCCCTATTATAACTGTTCTTTTCTGTATGACTGCCTTTCCTTAATAGAGGTGTATTGTAATATTTTTACTTTGTAGCCCAGTATAACTAATAACTACTGCTCCGAAATATACATGTAGTTACAGTGATTATATTTCGATTTCTAATTTTGCTTTTTAAGGCTCGATATCAATATTATTGTCATGTGTGCAGAAAATAAATTCAATAAATCCTCCTTCTTAAGCTGTTTCATTCAACAATTTATCACTTTTAAGTAACTTTAAATTCTTTAGATTTCAAATATAATGTGTAAAAACAGTTTTTAACAAAATAAATACATATGGGAAGATTCTATATATTTTTTTTGCTTCCAACAAGTCAGATAGTTTGGTGTCTCATTTATAAGAGAAGCCTGTTTAAACACATAAAATTACAACAATTTATGACAGCAATTACAAATTTAAGTGTCCCAACATATGATTTAAAATTTCATGACAAAGATGAAATATGTTCAAATGACTAAATAAAACAAGTACAATTTCCTATAGACCCCATCTCCAGTCCTTTTAATAAAACTCTGAATTTTCCAAGTGCAACCAGACTGGACAGCTTCAGGTCCTGCTGAAGTGTGCTCCAGCTGGAGGGGCCTGAGAAGGCGAAGGCCTTTTTCCCCAGCTCTGTGCGAACTGCTGAAACTCGGAAGGAAACAGTCCTGGGAGCGGAGAAATGTCGCTTCATTTGAAATGACCCATTGTGAAAAGTTAGAGGGTGCATGTAAGAGCTGGCTTTTTACCATTCTGTTATTCAGTGAAAAGGTAACACATACTCCAACGTTCATTAACCTGATCTACAGTCATGCAAGACGACAAGCAGCCTACCTTGGTTACCTGAGAAAGGGTGTCTCTGATGCCACATCAACATGGGATTCAATCATAATGGGCACACATGATTCCAGCACGTAACAATTTGAAACCTGAAACTTTAAAAAAAAAAAAAATTTAAATCACAAAAAAAACTCCTCTGCTATCTTAATACAAAATATTGCCAATAAGAAGTACTGAAGCGCTTGCTTTTGAAAAGACCTGCATCATGTAATATCCTTTTTTTGTAGTTTGTTGCAAAGTTTGTTTTGGCCAGAGTCCAAGTAGAAAACCTTGAAACAAACAGTCGACTTTCAATGGAAAGGTGGGTGTTTCTGATTATGTGAAAGACCTGGCACTAGTTACATATAAAGGAAAGATGACAGAAGTGTTTCATAGATGCTTTTCATTCAAACTTTTCACAATACACAGTTTACCATCAGGCAATTTTGGCGAGCTGGAAATTTGACTTCTGGTCACCTCCTGCAAACATTCTGGCACAATATTTTAGATTTTGATCACAACAACTTCTAACCAAGAGGTCCAGTCTATAAGTTAGATTTAAACCCGGCATTAATGCTTAGAGATCTTTATTAAAGCACTTAGAGGAGGCTTTGTGTATAGTGAGTTTAAATCTGAAAAGTGTGGCATATCTTCTGCTGGAAGGTGAACCTCCATCTCAGTATCAGGTTTTTTTGTAGCTTCTAACAGGTTTTCCTCCTGGATTGCCTTGTATTTACCTCCATGCATCTATTCTTCTATTCTGAGCTGTTTTGTTGTCCTCCAGGGGAAAGTAACCACATGACCATGCTGTCATCACCGTGTCACGGTCAGGGTGGCTGTAGGTTTATTTACAAAATAAACTTTGGTAAGTTTATTTTTGGTTTCAGCTGAACAGAGCACAATCTTCCGTGTCTGCTGGATCCTGTAAGGTTTTTGGCAAACTGCAAAGGAGACTTCTTGTCTCTTTCTTTCAACAATTCAACTTAAAGGTCAGCTTTTTGGAGAACACAATAAAAGTTCTCAGTAGATTCTGAGCTTTGACTCCCTGCTGCTCCTTCAGGACCCCTGTGGGTGTTTTGGCCACTTCTCTGGCTAATGCTCTCCTGCTGCAGTGTACACGTAAGGCCAGCTGTGAAATGCTCTTTCCAATTTCTGGTGATGGATTGAACAGCACTCCATTTAATGTCTGAAGCTTATTGAAGTTGTTTTATAACCTGAGCTGCTTTATAACCTAACCCCTTTCTGCTGGGTTTTCGTGATGCTGTTTGATCATTAATGTTCTTTAACAAACCTCTTAGGCCTTCATAAACCAAATTTTATTTAATGTGTTTACTATAAGGGACTTTGAAAGGGCAAAAATCTTTTGAAAAATATATAAAAAAAAACATCTTTCAGTCTCCTTCCACTTCACAGTTATGCATTACTTTGTGTTGGTCGACATAAAATCTCATTGAAAAAAAAAAAACAACATAAAAATTTGTGGTTTTATCTTGAAAATGTTGCAATAAATTCAAGGTGTATGAAAGTTTTTGTATGGCGCTTTGATCTATGTGCCTGTGTACAGTTATCATGACCTGACTGTTTTAATCTCAAATCCTGTTTTCCATTATGTCTAGAAGTCAGGAACCATAGGCCCAGTTCCGGGTCGGCAAATTTTTTCTTTGCTTGATTATATTAGTCTTTTTAAAAGGACAGAATTTAATTTCTGTCTTTATTTCACTAAGGGATTGATCATCTTGATAAAGTTGTGTTTTATGCAAACAATGGCAAAACTGATAATTCATTTCAGTTATTTAAATGTTCAGCTAAATTGTAAACACCTTTCTGTTAAAACACTTTTCAGAGCACCACTACAGTACAAATTTTTCCCCACTGAGCAGCGTTCCCACCTGTGCCATACGTTTTTACAGGAACTTTTAATTTTAAAAGCCAACCTCTTTTATTCTTACATCTCATTTGTACTCTACTGAATCATTCCTCTTCCTATAGACACTTTTTAACAAAATGCACAGACCACAAAACTGCAATCAAATCAGCATTCGTCTTTATTTTGTTCATGGATCATGTAAAAAAAAACACATTTACTTAAATTTATTGCATTTATTGGGTATAGGGTTTAGACTGGCGACCTGTCCAGGGTGTACCCCGCCTCTCGCCCATTGACAGCTGGAGATAGGCACCAGCACCCCTCACGACCCCACAAGAGGTGTTGTTAGCGTGTTAGAAAATGGATAAATGGATGGGTATAGGGTTTGGTGGTAATTAGAGGTTTTCGATAGATCAAAAATTAACATGATCTATTTCACTGCATTAAGCACTGTTGTGCCAGATACTAGCTCTTGACTCCTTTGTTGCCAAAAATGCTCCAATCAAAACTGATGATTTTTTTTATCTCACTCCCATTTCAGTATGCAACCAATATTTCAAAAACTATCTTATTATAAAGAAAAGTAATGAATATTATTCATTTTCATGTTATTTTCCCTGTCTCAACTGCTATACGCTAATAGATGAAATTCTTGTATTTCCACAATGGAGTAATTTCACTACCACAAGGCCCCAGAAGAGAGTGAAATATGTGTTTTTGTAAAATATATATTTTTTAAAGCTAACATCTGATTCATACATCAGATGCTAAAGAATTCAGAAAATTATTTAAGATTGGATTATTTTTTATCTGGGCTGAAACCGACTTTTAACACATTCAGGACAGACATTGTACTATTAATTACATGGAGAAAAATACACGTTTTTTAACAAATAGATAAAGAAATATATTTCAAATCAAATTACTTGCATTTAAAGGGCAACATTTTTAAGTTTAGTAGTTTTGAACTAATCTTAAATTGTTTGTAAGATTTCTGAAAAAACAACTGAGAAAAATACTGATGGTATTGAATCAACAGATATTTTTTGTTGAGTGAATATTTTTCCCATGAAGCCAAAGTGTTGCCAATTTGAAGAGGGGCTGTGGTATTTTAATGACAGCCTAACTGACTCAGGCTGTGCTTGCAATAACAGGTCCTGCAGGGAGAACTGCATTGCGATTTCTTGCAGGACAATTTAATGACAAAAGACTCACCAGGAACCTCACCTTGCCTATTTGTTTGGACAGAGAAAACAATGCTGTTGTACAGGATGCATGGAGAGCCCAGCCTCTCAGACAGGTCTGACTGCATTGTCTGTACACTCTGGGAGTAGAAGCCAGCAAACATGGGGGATAGAGGAAAAAAATAAAATAAAACTTGAATAGAAAGCGTTTGTTTTTATCTTTGGCAAAACAGGCCAAAACAGTGTTTCATTTTATTATAAAATACATTCTTAATTTCCCTTTTGTTAATTTCATCACCATCATTGCAAAAAAAACATTTTTTTTCCTTTGACTCTGCTCCAACAGCAAATGCTCCACCCAGTAGTAACCTAACCCAACAAATGTAGCAAACACAAGTTTCCAGCTGAGGCGAACAGCCTCGATTCTCTGCATTTTACTGTGAAACAAATGGGAACTTGAAGAGTTTCACATTTAATAAAACGACTTCCAGAATCAATGGTTAACATTGCTCACTTGGTTATGCATCTTCCAACAGAGAGATTGCCTTTCATAAATCATAAAGTGCATAAGAACAGAGTTGGCGTATTTACATAAAATAAAAATACAAAAACTTCTCTTCAAAGGTAAAGACTATGGCGTATTTACAACGCGTGTCCGGCTTTGTCTGAGGATCATAGACAGCAAAAATGCAACTTTTTTTAAATTTAGGCTACTTATGAAAAAATATATATTTTTTTCATAATCATGTGTTTGATAACACACGTTGATCTCATACATGCTCATTTTGTTGTTGTTGTTGTTGTCCGAATACAACAAATGTAACTTTTATACTGGGTGCATCGCCTATCTAAAAACTACAATACTCTTCATCATTTCATGTGCCCAACCTTCTCCTTCCCCCCCGCATCTTGCGTCTCTTACTCCCGTCTCCTCCCCAGATCATGGGCCTATAGATCAGCATCGTAGGGCCTGCCGCTGAAGGAGGGGTTGCTGGCCCCTGAGCGGACCGCGGGGCTCTTGGCCCGGGGGAAGGACACATCATCATCGATGGACTCCTTGTAGGACTCCGGGATGCTGCTGGCGGCGACGCTCCTGGCGCGGGTCAGGCTCGGCACCTCCACGCGTCTCGGCTCGCTTTTCGGCTGGCCCCTCGCCCTCGGGCCCAGGACCTCCTCGATCGGCCTCTCTCCGCGGTTCTTCCCGCCGCAGCAGCGGCAGCAACCGAGGGTCATCACGAAGCCACCCAGGATCTCGAATATTGCGCCGATGAAGCCCAGGATGAGACAGTAGCCTGGGCGGACATCTATCCGCTGGCTGCTCGTAGCGATATCGTTGATGATGTGCGTGTACCAGGAGACGGGGATGAGGGTCAGGACCCCCGCGATGAGGATGAGAAAGCCGGCAACCGTGCAGACCGCCCACTGGGGCCTGTCTCTCCAGCAGCGCACCCCTGGGATGGCCACAGCGATCCCCACCAGACACACGATCAGGGAGCCCAGCATCAAGCCTTTAGCGATATTTATGATGTTGTTGGCGAAGTAAGCGGTGTCCTGTTGATTACACTGCTGCCTCGCCGCGGACGTGGCGGCAATGCAGACGTCGAAGATCCCTTGCTCGACGATCCGATCCGGTGGAAAGTTGGTGAAGCCTTGGAGGGTCCTCCAATTCGGGGCCACGGTGGTGACGAGGGTCAGGACCCATCCGCAGGGAGCCATCACCATCCCGAAGATCAGGATCCCCGGCGTGCGCAAGGATGTCCGGATCCATTCTGTGTCTCTTCTTCTGAAATACGACCCGAACGTCGGCATGGTTGTTGTTTGTTCTTAATCCCCAACTTGGTGCTGTCAGACTAACAAGAGCGACTGGCTTTTGGCAGCTATAAGCGATGGCATTAAAAAGAAGTCCAACTGAAACTTGCCAGTGGGCGGACACCGCTGGCCCTGCTCTCCAAACAGGACAGGTGCGGCGCTGCAGGCGGGCGGGGCCTTTTTTGTTTCACCCTCACCTGCTGCCAAAAACAGGAACAGAGGCCAGTTTCGATGTGTGTCTTATCTGATGAGGAACACAATTTTTAAGTTTGGTTGTTTCAGATAAACGATCAATGGGTCAGTGAAATTAGGTAATGAGATCAAACAAACATCATGTGAAATAAAAAAGAGAGAAATAAAAAAACTGGGAACATTAAAAGCTAGGGGTTTTAGTATTTTATTCTCAATAAATGTAATTTCAATAGCGATACTGACTGGAGTTTACACCACATGTTGGTACAACACATGTAAATGTAAAACAAGTCCAGAAATGGGTGATAATGACAGGCAATAAGTATTCAACATGTCAAAAAAAGGAAAACGGGCAAAGAAAATAATCCCGCTGTTTACAAATTCCAATCAATATGAGCCAACTTAGTTCCCAGTGGCCTTTCAAATCATTTGCCATTATGAAAGGGCTACACAGCCATGATGGGTAAAAAACAAAGAGCTCTCCCAAGACCTTGACAGTTGGATTATAGCAGAACATACAGATGCCATCGGTTGCAGATGTTTTTCTAAAACTTTTGAATTTTCCAGTGAGCACCGGTGGGCCATAACCCAGGATTGGAATATGCATCTTTTCACCATATGCCAGCTAAGACCGTGTGCTCCTTAAATGATTTCTGACAGAGCATTCAAATGAATAATAACCAGATCCAAAGACGGAGAGGCTCAGAAACATCTTAGATTTGCAGATTCAGTTTTCCCATAAACGCGCACGCACTGCGTAAGACTCCACCGCTGAAGGAAAAGCATGTTGAAGTTCACTTGGTACTCGGGTGACCAGATGTCCCGATTCGTGCGGGACTGTGCTGCAGTTTTCTATCCTGTCCCGGTGTCCCACAGATTGAAACAATGTCCCACATTTGACTGGGTCAAATTCTGCAAAGTAAAAACTATTCGACTTGCACTTTTCTGAAATCTAAAGAAAGCAGAGTTGAAGTCATTGTCACAAAGGCACGTTGGCTGTCAACAAAATACGAAGTGGATCCAACGTCGTGACCAACCTGCGCACGGTGCACGTAAAATAAAGCAGAACAGGACTTTAATGTATGTAAACCTTAATGGAGACTGACAAACACTGAGGATCAGTTCATAACTGGGTGAGGCCAGTGAAAGGGGATTCTCAGAGAGCTTTTTGTGAAGTTAGCCATAGTTATTTTATATGGACGGGAGCACAATGTAAAGCATCACTGTAAAAATGCGTCGCACAAGAAACACCCAGCTGAAAAAGCCTCCTGTCAATCTATGGACTCATTTTTACTCGATCCCAAATATGCCTGCCAGACAGACAAGGGAACAGCAGTTTAAGATCAATGATGTAATGTAGAATATTAATAATATTTAACTTTATACAAAAGTTAAATAAGGCTTTTCTGATCAATTTTAAAAGCCTGGAAAGTTTTTCTGATAAATGTAGAACAACTTTAAAAAAAATCATAAAGTTTTGGGGCAGAATTCAGATTGGTTGTAAAACGGACCGCTACAGGAGATCTTTCCTGCCCACGGCCCTCACCATCTATAACAACTCCTTGACCAAATGTTTTATATCAACATTTAATTTACCTCTGGGATAAATAAAGTATTTTTGAATTGAATTGAATTCTTATGAATAAAGGAAAGGAGAGAAGAAAGTTTCTGGCAAAAATCTGAAAATGAAACAAGGGTGGATTTTTTTTTTTAGCAAGAGCTGGATTTTAATCTCACAGTCATCGAAACGTTGAACAGTTTTTATGGAAAGAGAGGGAATGGTAGTTTGAAGCATCTGATTTAAATTCGGTTGTAAACCTACTGAAAGGACAGAAGATCAGCGAGAATAGAAGACAACCTTCAGGACTGTGCGGACTAAATATACTAAATATTTAATAAAGCTTAGTGAGGTTGTCTCAATAATAATTCACTGTTTCATTTTTTTTAAATACAAAACTAAGTTTATGAACTAATTTGTGTTGACATTTTTTTTTGTGTGTGTGTGTCACTTGGGTTGTTAAGGAAATCTGGTCTGAATGTCATGCCAGTCATCCCATTGGTGCAATATTTGCTAAGATTTATTCAAATTCATCAATTTATGTTTGTGTACATCTGTTTATTCAAAGTTTACCCATTATATGACCACGGTATTATATAGAACTTCTGATGTTTCTGTGGTTTTTGCTGGGGACACCCTCTGCTTGGAAGTGAGGAGGGAAAACATCTCAGAGGGCTCACAGTGGTAATTGACATTTGTTCAAGGTTTTGGTTTTACCTGAGATGGTTGTTCTTTATAAAAGGTGGAAATCACACAATACAGCCATGGCAATAATATAAAGTAAGCCTTCTCTGGAAAATTGCTTTTAACTAGGACAACATGTTACTATTTATTTCGTTTTGAAAGCTTAAGCAGGCTTATTTCTCAAAGGCACTCCATTTAAAACTGACAGGTCAGAGCCTTGTTTTGACTTTAGTTTGAAAATGCCACCACGCTGCACGGGAACTATTAATGGAAGGAATGTTGTTCTGCTGGATTCTCTTCAAATAGCTCAGATTCATTCGTTTCCCAGCATCTTCCTCTTCCCTTTGAGCCATTTTCTGTCTTTTCATGCGGCGCCTCGTGTTAAATATGTCTCCGCTTTTTATTTCTATTTCCTTTTTTTTTAACAGCAAACCCACAAAATTCAATGTGTTTTTACTTTTTACAAAACCAATTCACACGTAACTGGAAAGTAGAAAGAAAATTATATGAGGTTTTACCAATCCAACCAATAATAAACTGAAATATGTGGGAGGAATGTTTATTTGGCCACCTGGAGCCAATCCTTCGTAGAACCATCTTTTCCTGGAAATGCTGCTGTAAGTCTTTTGGTGGTATGTCTCTACCGGTTTTGCACATCTAGAAACAGTTTCCTTCCTCTTATTCTTATCTGCAAAATAGACCAGGTTCCCTCAAATGGTATTGAGGGAGTCTGTTAACAACAGTTTTTGTCTTGCCATATTTCCTAAATGGGATTTAGTCTGAGTCTTTGATTGGGTCCTAAATATACTTTAGGCGAACCACTTTGGCTCTGGTTTTATGTTTTGGGTCATGTGATCTTTGCCCTGGCCTTAAGTCTTTTGTAGCCACATTCAGGTTTTTCCAGAGTCAGCCTTTATTTAACTTCATCGTATTCCCGTCAGCTGATACCAGCTCCCCTGTGCCTCCGTAAGAAAAGCTTGTTTGCATGTAGGCCCAAACTTCTATTTTCATGTCATCTGACCAGAGCACCCTTGTCCACGTCTCTGCCGTTTCCCCTTAAACGACTTCCAAGGTTTCTTCTTGCTACTTTTTCAAAAAGGCAGCAGTACTACAAATCAACGGCACTGCAAAATAATTGCAAAACAGGTCTCCGGGTCCCTGAAAGCAAAATCTAAAAGTTTTATAAAGAGATATATTTATTTTTTGCATGTTATGTTTACAGATTTTTCTATTTAAGTTAAGGGTTAACAGTAATGGGATGTTTCTAAAGTGAAAATGTACACTCCTCACCAGTGAGTTTCATTACGGTCATTAAAGTCCTTCAGCATCCCAAACATAACCATCTTTCATTAAAAAAATCATCTGTAAAGTCCACATGACTTTCAGTCGCTCTTTAACCATCAACGAAAATAGATTCAAGTTCCAGGAGGAGACTCAGATTCTCACCCAAATGCAAAGGAATGTAAGTCGAATCTTCGTCTGCTGGAAAAGAAATACCTCTTTCAATGGAATGAGACAAGGCATTTAATGCTACTTTTTGCTCAAAAATTCATGGTTAGTGCAAAATTCTAATCTTGAAGTCAAATATTTCTTAAAGCATTTGAGGGTTTTATTATTTTAGCTCTGCTCTGCGAGCTTTTGACACAGAAAGAGCTACTGCAAGAGGAATGATGAGCATGTCAACCAACCAGACGGATTTTGCTTTGTCATTGCGATCAGCCTATGACAACATCTTATTGTTTTGTCCAGATTTACAAAGCGGGATCTTTGTCAGCGTGACTGGCAGCCTTTGATTGGCTCTCAAAAGGTTTGTTCATTCAGTCTTAACATTAGACACACACGAAAATCCAAATACTGTCCACACCTTTGGATCTGTCTGTCTGAGGTGCTCAGAATCATGATTATACGTTATATATTTGAGAGGGAACGGCACAGAGAGGTGCTACCATCATTTATCACCTATAATTTAAAGGTGAGAACAACTGTTTTCAAGTGGGAAACAATTCTCAATACTAAATATTTTCCCCCTTCTTATGTATCAAGCAATGAGGTGGCGCTTTAAAGCATGGGACGTTAGATTTAGCCGCCATAGAATCTCAGCACCTTTCTACTGTAAAAGAATCCAGGTGTCGCAGTGCCCCCAGTCAAAATCCAGAGCTCAGACTGATTGAAATGACACTGTCAAACCTTAAATCAGCCGGGAATAAAAACAACGTCTGCAAGTTTCAGTTAAGTGAAGCGGTGCGAACGAGAAACTGCGAAAGAATGCAAAGTCGTACACTAAACAGCCACTACAAGGTATTGCTGCTGATATCAACAACCAAGTAATCATCGGATATACTAGATATATTTTGTTTTTCCACACACATCTTATACATTTTTGTGGGAAAAAAATTAATAGTCTGCCTTACTTTACCTGAATAAATAAGGAGAATGTTAAATGGGTTGTGTTTTATGTCCTGACATGTAAAACCCAAGACCTGACAGGCTCCCATTTTAGCCTCAAACTGAACAACCTAACAGACTCATTATTGTTGTTTCATTACGGATTATTTGCAAAAAAGATCGACAGAAAAATTGTTGATCTTGTTATTTCCTGAAACTGTTCCAGTCCTGCTGTAGAACATTTACTTGTTTATAGTTTCGGCAACAGAGCTGCTGCCAAGCACATTCACAAAATGTTCCGATGCCACTGACGCAGTTTACATGTCATGATTCATTTATGTAGCTGGTAATAAGCAGAAGACGTTAAACAAGTATTTTATTAGTTTGTTTCACATATTCTACCTATTAAGGTCAAAGTCAAAGTATCTTTATTTGTCTCCCTTGTTAGAAATATGCTTTGGACAGAGGGTTTTACTGCACTGAGACACATTACACCTGTCCGTCACATAATTAAAACACCACTGTTCAATGAAAACATTAACCCAAAAAGAGTTTGTTAATTAAAACTGGTAAAAGCAGTGCTAAATGTAGTATCCTTACTGGTTAAAGAGGAACTAAAACAACCCATGCTCCTCGGTTAATGAAGAATTAAATATCTGTCTTTTCACAAGTTTCCTGGCTGTCGGATCTTCTTGTACTAAGCGCTCATTAATGTGCTTAACTGATGATGGGATGAAGAAATATTTGCAGTGTAGAGACATTAGACATAAGGAGCCAAATCTTTACACAAATTACTGCAAAGGGTGGGAAAGGCTTATATCAGTTACTGTATATTTGAATGGCTTACACATGGTTATTTCTAACTATGAATCTTGAATGTTGAACTCTCATTTTAGGTTTAAAGACCTTAATCTTAGGAGTGACTCATATCTGTCTAAATTCAACTTTTGTAAAGCACGCACCCAGCTGAACCTCACAAGGCTTTATTCCAGAATTTCTGCTGCCACCTGGTGGCAAATTGATGTAACAACTGTAACATGCAGCAAACCATCTCACTGCACAGTGTTTCTGTTTTAAAAGTGCAGTTAAACAACTTTGTCAATAACACTGCAGACATATTGGACTTTGTTCTTTCAGGAGTCTGTTCTGTCTATTCTATCTGTATACCACTGAGTTTAAGGATTTCTTTGTAGTCTACTTGCTTTTAGAACGTGGAAAGCGCAAATGGAAACGTAAACACAATCCAGGTTTTCCAGACTGTCCAAAACGTTTGTTTATTTTCCAACACGGTAATTTCCACCCTGCATTATTTGCATTTAAAATACATCGTTATAACATAAAAACCTATGTTTAAATACTCAACACAAGGTAGTAACATTTTTAGTGCCATTGAGCGATATAGCTAGACCCATTAACCTCCGAGTTGTTTCCTAACTTTAGAAGGAAGCCGGAGTGTCTGGAGAGAATCCAGCTGGAAGGCCATGCAAAATGAATAATTTTAATCATTATTATTATGAAATCCGAATAACGTAAAAAAAGATATTTAATGAAGTTTTGCAGACTGCTTGTGATATTTTATTTTAAAGCTGTCTTGCATTTCCACTCTGAATGATTTATTTCCCGTGTTTATTGGGTAATTGCCAAGCAGCTGTAATCCCAAGCGGAAGTTTGGCTTTCCTGGCAGGAAATTGTCAGCGGTGTTTTTGTTGCTGCTGGGGACTGTTGTGTTGTGAAAATGGCGACGCCTCGTCGCTCCTCTCAGCAGCAGCAGCAGCCGCCGAGCGCCCTTCTGTCCTCGCCTCCCCGCAGCGCTTCTATCCCCGTCAGCCCGCCGGCCTCTCCGTCTGCACCTGCCGACGATGCGGCCCCGCTTCCCCTCCGTGCGGGGCCGGAAAACGTGGCTGATGGTGAGGTAGCGCCGACCTCTCCCAACAGCACCTCCCCGGCTCTGGCCCTCACACCCAGCAGCAGCAGCAGCAGCGGCAGCAGCGGCGGCGCTAGCTCCCCGACCACCACCGAGGGAAGCGAGACCAGCCCTGGCTCTACGCCGGACTCTGCAGGTGGTAACCCGGGCAGCAGCAGCGCGGTTAGCGGCGACGCAAACGGCGCTTTTAGGGAGCTATTTGAAGCATGTCGAAACGGGGATGTTTGCAGAGTCAAGAAACTCGTGGATGCGGTGAACGTGAACGCCAAAGACATGGCTGGACGGAAATCGACACCGCTGCATTTCGCTGCAGGTAACCGTAATGGAAACTTGTGAAAAAGCCCGTTTTTCTTCCTGTAATAAGACAGAGAGAAGCAGGCCCAGGGTCACCGAGAAGAATATAATAGTTGCCTGCAACAAGTTTACTTTCATCACGAGATACAGTTTGGGAGAAAAATGTAAACAGGAATAAATAAAATCCAGATTTCAGATTTGTAAAAAAATAAACAAACAGATAGACGTGACGTTAATACTACTGAACCACCTTAACAGTCGACTGATCGCTTTCCGTGGCCGATGCCGATATTTAGAAACCAAGATGGTCGATTCTGGGTTTTCCTTGCCAAGACCAGTGGCGTCTCTGGCATAACAGGTTAAATGGGGGACAAAAACTAAACACCTATTAGCAGCACAACTTATTTTATTCTTTTTTTTTGTGATGCATACAACCTGACTAATCAATTTTAAATTAAACAAATAAGTTAGCATAAACGAACACACTAGAAATGCCATTTTATACCAGTTAAATGTAATACAATTTTCATCCATCCATTTTCCGTCATGCTTTATCTCTGCTGGGGCCGTGAGGGGTGATGGTGCCTATCTCCAGCATTCAATTGGCGAGAGGTGGAGTAATTTAGAGAGGCCAATTAACCTAACAGTCATGTTTTTGGACTGTGGGAGGAAGCCGGAGTACCCGGAGAGAACCCACGCATGCACAGGGAGAACATGCAAACTCCATGCAGAAAGACCCAGGGTTGGATTCGAACCCAGAACCTTCTTGCTGCAAGGCAACAGCGCTACCCACTGTGCTTTGTTCTTTTATTGAACAGAAAAGATTCACATCACTCCTCCAATGACCCAGCAAGGACAACCGATACTAGATGGTCGCACACTATCCGGCAGAATGTAAACGCAACGTGTGCAATTCCAGTATTTTGATTGGACAATTCACGGCTGACTACTGAAGTTGCGTTCACAGTGTCGTCTCTCTTGATTGCTGTCGTTCGCCTGACGTTATCGGCTGTAGGCAGGCGAGAGCAATTTGCAATTTGCACCGTAAGCAGCAAGCCAGAAATACAGCAGTACAGTGGCGCCATCTAGTGACGCTTTCACTTTCCTGCCACTCCAGTGTCCTCACTCGCTTGTTTTGCAGGCTTGCTCCGTTCTGGACTCGTCTCGGTAGTAATAATTGGTTGAGTCATACAACTCAGGCCGACCGCAGGCCGCCACTATCAGCTTGTCTTCCGTGTTTAATGCAAAAACAGCTTTGTCTCGGTCGCAGTCCTTCACCCCTCGTCACAGCCACATCCAGTTCCTGATTGGTCGTCGTGGCTCGACAAGACACAAAAGTTCAGCTTTTTCAGCTCCAGCAACTGTCGCTTCGCATCCTTGCAGGTCGTGTCACCCTGGCTTCGCTTTAATCGGCAAAAAAAATCACGCATTTTGCATCGCTAGAATTGCCTCTGTGGCTTCGCGTCACGCCGCTCCTGTGTAGGTGTATCATGTACCGGCCAGACACATTTGCGTTCAGTGTGAACGCACCTTGAGAGCGTGCTGGGCATGCGCACTGCCATTTCAGATGTTCGTTATTTAAACAAACGTCGGTGGGCCGGCCCCAATATCAAGACGCCTCAAGAGGATTTAGCTTACTGAGCTTGTCAGTTTTCTGGCAGACTTACCCTTATAGACACAAATGTTTACAACAGAATTTTATTGGTAAGGAAATCTGTCTTTTTTTTTTTTTTTTTTACAAGATTATTCTATAAAGATTAAGAACGATCGTGTCCCTCTGATTATTGCGAATATAGAACTCCACAGCGACATCTGATTGGGCCCCACTAGCCCCACGTGCAGAGGCGCCACAGGCCAAGAAACCAAACAACCTCTCCACAGACGCATGGCTCAACACAGGAGAGCTACCTCCTCAGGACAAGACTCTGCTGTCCACCTACACCTTAAGGACAAAGGACACTCTTTTGAGTGAACATTTTGGACAAAGAAGACAGATGGTTTGAAAGGGGTGTGAGGGAAGCCGTTTATGTTAAGAGAGAAACAACAACCTTAAACAGAGGAGGAGGACTTAGGTTCCAACTCTCAAAAACTTTTAACACAGCAATAGGGTTGATTCTTTCCAATTATCACCTCAATTCTCACCTCCATACGATCAAAACATCGCTCTTGTAAGCCAAGGTCAATAACGACCCTAACGACTCCCCACTGCAGAAGTGTGGACCAGTTTCGGTTTAATTTGCAGGCCAACTATGACCTTAATGACTCCTCATTACTAAGGGTTGGACCAGTTTCGGTTCAATTTGCATGTTATCTAAGCCATTACAAGTCCTTTGTTGGGTAGTACCATAAAGCTTGGAGCTCCACACTACTCCAGACATTTTGAAGTGAGAAAGCTTTCTAGATGGGAAGCGAAACGTCTTCAAACTTCAGAAAAAAGTCCAGTTGTTTTGTTTTTTAACTTTGTTGGAGTCACAGGCCAAGACATTTTTTTTTTGTCTGTCTGTCATCGTTGGGTTATCTTTGTGATCACAGCTGTGCGGATTTCTCTGGGTGTGAAAGAGATATCAGCCGCTTGTCATTACTGAGGTTTACCAACATTTTAAGAAATTAGGGGTTCAAACCAGAATGTTCTGTAAGACCTGTGCTTTAAAGTCTTTTTAGCGTGGTAGTAACAGAAAATGGAGTAATACACCCCCAACCTTCCACACATACATACCTGCTGGCTAATGCATAGCTGTTGCACTTTACCCTCCCTTATAAGAATAATAAATTAAGCCATATAGAAGCATCTCTGGTGGTAACAGAACTACAGGAGCATCACAAATCACTTTTATTAACATCCGGCTGTTTTAAAACTGCAGCTGGCTAACTACAAGCAACACGTCTGTTAATCAGCCAGCCGGCGACTGGCTGCCTGAGCACATAGCCCGACAAACAGATCAGCCAATACCAGCTTTTTAGTTGTTTGAATAGTGTTACTTTCTAGAGAGTGGAACAGCGAAAAGCATCCCCTCTACGCGTACAACTTCCTTATAAAACTGTGACAAAGCCCTTTTATTTTAGCACCAAATGGGAATCTCACGGCCCATACTAAACTAGAGACGTTAACCCCACCTGCGGTGTATGACAGTATTTTCTTACAGGGCATAAGTACAACACACGTGGACCCAGTCCCCATTCACTGGGCATATAATCAATATTACATCTGTTTAGGGTGGTTTGGCTGTTTCCTTCCATGCCGTCGTGGCGCTCTCTGCCGCAGTGATGCCCTGGCAGGAGAGCCATATTGCCTGGATTAATGACTCCCACGGTTACTGAACATTTGAAAACTGCAAAAGTTCTGATTTTAGCAGGTCTTTATTGTATTATTGTAGTCTTAATATCAAAATCGTGACCAACGTTCGAAATAACATATCATTTTGTATTACCTCTGATAATAAAAATATTAGCGTGGTACCTTAGCAGAGTTACGGCTGGTTTATGCTTGACGCATCTATGTTCCGCGCAGAAATGAGACGTGCGGACACAATGTCTGAAGCCTTTATGCTCCGTGCGGCTTTTCCTCCTTAGTAGCACTATTCTCCTAGACTCTAGAGGGCAGTGTTGTGCCCCTGCGTCAAGTGTACTACACTCCACTCCACGTAAAAGTAGAAGATTTTGTTGTTTCTCGCATTTTAAAGCCTCTTCCTTTCTTCCAAGAGTGGCAGCTATTTCTGTCCAGGAATTGATAACAATTTGTTGATCACGGTGATCTTTATGGGCCGAATAATGTCTATATTTACGGACTTCTGTCAGAAGGAGCTCTTGCTCGTCGCAACTGGACTGTCCGCGTAGTTAGGAATTTTCCCATAGACAATATATACGTAGACGCCTCATTACGTGCTGGAGCGTATCCTGCGTCGCCGCCATCTTGGATGGATCTCTCCTACTCTAGGCTGGCATAGGAGCCGACAATAAACAGAGGGAGCAGCTTTACTTGTATTTTCTGCAGCGTATGATTGCAGTAACTGGTTATAATTACTGAAAGTAGATCATGCTGATCATGATTTTGGGCCAAGATTGGTTCTAAATGTGTTTTTACGCAGAAAATTACAGGAACCTTAACCCATGGACCATAAGTTCATGCTTTTGTTATCTCTGTATGTCACAAACTAAGGCTGAATCACACTGGCAAATTAAGAACCCTGGAGTGCCAGCACATATAAGAAACTGTACAAAACAGTTATTTTCAAGGGTCTTAAACTCTTAAACTTGTTTCTTTGTTAAAATATAAAATGTATTAATTTATACGTTTCTGAATAGGCAATAAAACATTTCTCTTTGTTTAAGAGCTTAAAACAAAATATTTCAGCATGAAAGCATGTATTCATTTACATATTTAATAATATGGCATACCATATTGCCTGTCTTTGTTAAAGAGCATCAAAGAAAGTATTTCAGTATGAAGTCACGTATTTATTTCTACATTAATATAACGTATATGTCTTTGTTAAAGAGCATAATGTTTTCAGCATGAAAACATGTTTTTTATGTTTGACAGCATCCTCTACCATAACCACATCTCTCCCGTTTGTAAATTGGGGTACAAATTCGGGGAGTTATGATTTATTTTAGTTGGGCAAACAGCTTCATCAATACATATAAACGCACTCGGGGCGCGTGAGAGACCCATCCAAGATGGCGGCAGCGCTGAAACATCAGCGCCAGTGCATGGGGCCAACATATTGTCTACGAATTTTCCTGCGTGCGCAGTGGCAATTTTCTGCCACACCGAGGGCTGTGGTAGCCAAAATGACGTAATATGGCCGCACGGACCTCGCGGATGCGTCAAGCATAAACCAGCCTTTAGGACTAGTTGTTGAAATTTACTTGGGGGGTTATCATGCTGTGAGATTTTATGTGTAGCATTAAGCATGTATACTGGTAGGCTGACATTACCTCTCTGAATCCGCTGCTTCTTTCAGTTTTTTTTTTTGCCACTATAGTGTCATAAAATTTACATAACACATCTGTAAATACTACCTTAAAAGTCGACGCTCAGGTCAAAGCTTGTGTGTTCAGGATGGTCATAAGCCTGGATGGGAGGACTGGCTGATTTGAATGTAAAGCATTTTAGACAAGAAAGGTTAGCGTAAAAACAAAAAAGCGTGTCTCTATTTAACATTTGCGAAGGATCATAGCACAGTGCTGTCAATTGATTGTTTCTGATCAGAACCGTGCCCGTTTCCCTGTTTTGTCTTAGGTTTTGGTCGGAAAGACGTGGTGGACCACCTGCTTCAGACGGGTGCGAACGTGCACGCTCGAGACGACGGGGGGCTCATCCCGCTCCACAATGCATGCTCTTTTGGTCATTCTGAGGTGAGAGAAAAACCTTTTTAACAATTTAAGTTCTTTTATTCTGATGTAGTTTTTTTGTCCTTCTGGCTCTTAACTGTGCTGATTAGAAGGATGGGGGCAGTTTTTGGATATTTTAGAGAGTTTTATAAAAACATTGAAGAGCAATTTGCAACTTGGTCTATTACAGTCATTGTTAGCCTTTTTGACAATAATAATGTCCGAAGTTAAGCCTTCGGCTCAGATTATTATGTCAAAATGCATGTTTTTTTTGTTGTTGTTTCTTTATGCTGTGCTTTTATTTAGGGCTGGGTATCAATTAAAATTTCAGAATCAATTTCATTCTGATTCTCTAGAATTAGAATTGATTCTTTTCAGTCCGATCCAATGGCAAATTGGATTGCTGGTGTTAAAAACGTTTTTTAAATGTCACCTGAATTACATGACTGTGTAGTTATGCAACACATTGCTACTAGTTTTACATTAACATTCAACAGCAAATTAATAAAGTATTGGTAGTTTATGACGGCTGTAAGGACCAAACCCTCCCCTTGAATGTTGAGACAGTTGTTTTCACAAATATGCTGCGAGGCAGAATACCCAAACAGATCCAGGGTAGAAAACAGAGGACACCAGAGATATCTACAGCTGCTATTTCTATTCAATTCAATTAAAAAATACTTTATTAAACCAAAAGGGACACTAAATTTGGACACTAACCTGGTGCAGTAGAGTGTGAAGACAACCGCATACCCGGCGCACTGTGAGCTGCGCGGACTCTCCGCTGATCTTTTACCTTAATAGTCAAGCGTACCTGTTGCCTACATTTCTTATGTCAAATTCCTACAATTCCCACCCTTTTCGCCAGTGGAACGAAGTGGGGGAGGAAGGTAAAACAGGGTTTCCGCGGGGCATTAAAAGTCATTAAATGACATTTTTTAAAATTAAGGCCTTAATTAGCATTAAAAGTCATTAAATGTGATCATTGGTGGCATTATTTTTTTTTTCTAAAAAAATACGGCCATAAAAACAGTTTCGTCAGATATATTATCAAATATAACTGATTCCGCGTTGTGCGCGGAACTGCTTCCGGTTGATCGTAAAGCCGTTATGTTCGGAAAAGAAGCTCGAGGCGGAGAAAGATTTGGGAAAATGCAAATTTCAACAAAAGTGGATGGAAAACGAGGAATTCGGGACATGGCTGCAGTCTGTCAACGGTAAGGATGAGGAAGGATTTTGCCGTGTTTTAAAAAAAAAAAAAAAGCTGTACAGAGTGTCGATGCTTCACGGTCTCACATGAAGTCGGACAGTGTAGTCCAGGGTGTACGCGGGTATGCGGCGTATACCCGTTTATTTTCCAGTCAGCATTGCGTATACCCACTTCTGGAGCGATATTTGTGTCTTTTGTTTGAGCGCGCAGTGAGACAGGTATTCAGCGTTTAAACATCACGCGTGCGCTCAACTCTGATAAACTCTTCTCAATCCACTATGCTCGCTCGCGCTCGGTTTTTTATTTGCCGTGACCTGCTACTTCCACGGTCAATACCAGCTGTGCGCTCGCTCGGCTATTTTTCCCATGGACACAATATATAATGTCTGTGGTTTCTCCGGTCGCTCGACTGTGTGCACTGGCGACTTCAAAAACTGTCCACCTCACCAGCCAATCACAGACAGGTTTCTTTCCATCCAATCAGAGTAGGGCTTGCAAATACTACATTCAGATGGATTAAATGAAAATGCTGCAGCTTTTGGCAGAAATTACTAAACATAATGGTGGGATTGAAGGAAAAAAAAAAACAATCAATAAACAGTTTAATATTTTAGCCTAAAATATTTAGTTTAAAATAATTCCTTGAGTTACTAAGTGAGGTTAAAAAAATCTTTTTGTCTCTTTTCTTTCCAGCTTCTGGGTGATGATGCAAAAGTTTCTTGTGATCATAATCATCATCATTGTCATCATTATTTAAAGAGCACTTTATCAGGAGGTAAAACAAAATAACATCTAATAAAATGACTTGGCTAAAAACTCAACAGTTTAAAACAACAACAATAATAATAGTAAGCTGTTCAAATCCTTAAAAACAATCAGAAGTTCTTTAAACTGAACTCTAAGATAAACAGGCAACCAGTGAAGGGAGGCCAGGATCGGGTAATATGCTTTATTTTATGTTTTTGCATTAAAAGGTGTGCAGCAGCATTTGAACCAGCTGCAGACATTTGAGTGAGGACTGACCGATTCAGAGATAAAGAGAATTACACTAATCCAGCCATGATGAAATGAAGGCTTAGAGTAGTGTTTCCATGTTTTTGCCTTGAAAGAATAGCTTTTACCTTTGCTTTGTTCCTTGCATGATAAAAGTGATTTAACTGAGGTCCCTTTTTGACTGTCAAGTTTAAAATCACCGTCCATTTTAAAATCGAGGGGCTAAACATTCATTGTCAGGGTGTCTAAATCAACAGGATCAACAGTTCTTTGGGTGTTTCAGCTGGTATATTTGACAATTCATGATTTGCAAAGACAAAGTGATTTGAGTTTGGATGTTCTCCTCATCATTAACTTTATCTCTTTCTATAGATTTTCATTCAATTTAGGACTTATGCCTTATCATCTAGGTCTATATTAAAAAACCTACAGTAAAGTAATGAAATGTTGATTCTGGATGTAGTGTAGGAATTCCTTCAATATAAACCAAAGAAAATTTTACATTACCAGCCAGAAGCTGGATAAAATCTTTAAAAAAAAGAGACAATAGTACTTTCACGCCTCACGTAGTAGCTCAAGGAAATATTTAATCTAAATGTTTTAGGCTAAAATGAGTAAACCCTAGTGATGGATTTTTGGGTAAATTAAATAGAGCAGTGTTACATGTCATTGTTTCTAAAACGGCATTTTTCTGAGCTGCGTCTAAAAGGGCAAACATTGAGAGTATACCCACTTCTCCAGGGACCACTACACCACTGCAGACAGCCACAGATCAGCTGCAAGGGGCAGACAGCAGCTAACAATGTCAAGTTACTTTTCTGTAACCAATGCAGTCACGTCCGCATTAGCTACCGCAAACAGCACAGCAGCAGCTGGCGCAAGCTCTACCGCCAGTAACATCAGGAAATCAGACGGTCTGCGAACAACATTTGGAGCCAATGCCACACTGCATGCGGAGGTGCTCTGGTGTCTGAACACAGCCATCAACAAGTTTTTTATATATATATATATATATATATATATATATACAGGGTTTCCCGCAGCGCTATCTTGGCGAGAAAAAGTGACGTTAACACGCTGTTTGTTGTTGTTGCTTTCGCGCGCGCGTGCGTGAATGGCAGGGAAAAAACACATGGATAACCCCCGCTCCGCGATTCGGTCCGCGGACAACGTGTTGTCGTCCCCCCCCCCCCCCCCCTCCCTCAACCGGCCAACGGTTCCCATATATGTATATATATATATATATATATATATATATATATATATATATATATATATATATATATATATATATATATATATATATATGGGTACTTGTTGATGGCATTACAAATATTTCTACAGGCATTAAAAGAGCATTAAAAAGCATTAAATTAGGGTTACTCATTCCTGTATAAACCCTGTGAAATGTTTCATTAGCTAGTTGATCATGTAGAGCCGTTTCTTTTCCACCAGACTCCCACCGCACATCTGTCAGTGAGAACAGAGAGAGGGACTGTGATGCCGCGCGTCCTTGCGACCGCCTGCTTGGAGCAGCTCACTCTATCAAGCTCGGTGTCGCATATAAAACAGTTCGATGTGAAGACTTCTTGGCCCCGAGTAGTTTGTAGTGTGACACCGCGTACGTGGTTGTAAAAATTTAGCTCTGCGCCTACCTGTCGGCGAGGAGTCCGCCTTGAGTATGCGCGGACCCTGCAGGGACATCCACGGACTCATGACAATGCCGGCTCACACATTTAAGTTAAAAATGAATATTTAAAAATCGATCTTTGGTTACATGAATCAATCTTTAGGAATTACTATGAGAATCGATTCATAATTGGAGAATCCATTTTTTTAACAGTGGCCTACTTTTATTCATTGATGATCACCAGAAGTCATGATTATCGGTCAAATTTTTACTAGAGGCACCGATGTCAGTGTTTCTGGTTTGTTTTGTGTCAAAACTGCAACGTCTAACATAAGTCTTTGTTGCATTATTTAAAATTCAGATTTTCTTTTTATTCGTTGGAAATACCTTTAAAATGTTAACTATTGCAACCAGCTTAGACTTTAATGTTTCTTTCTTTGCAGAACAATACAGATAGTTTTTATTCCCACAGGGTATAAAACGGATGTGATTTTCTTACTATTGTCCTGATGATTGCGATATTCAGGGTTCTGCCAGGGCTGCGCAGTATCAAGAACGTACTACTGTGATGCTGTTGCTGGGAAATTGCGATGATGAGTTCAATTATGATTTGTCTCTATTTTCCTGAGTCTTCGTTCTTTATCGAATAATGCCCTCCACGGCTCCAAGTGAGTTTTAGCATCTCAGTAACTGAAAAACGTATATCAGATGTGGGCATTAAGGGCAGTTAGTCCCTGCTGGACAAACCTATTATTGATATGCCAAGTGCAAATGCATGACACTTGAAAATATTATAATGTGCCAAATGTGTCTTCCTAGGAATATTCTTTTAACGATGACGATGGAGATTCAATATGTTGTGCAGCTCTAGTTTCTAAGCTGTCTGGAAAAGTCTGAAAATGAATATTTTCCAGGTCTTGATAAGTGTGAAAGAGAAAAAAAGTGGGGGAAAAATTGGATTCTTAGATTTTATTTCCTTCCAATGTCCACATGATAAAAATGTTAAATTCTCCAATAAGTTCTTTTTATGTTGATTTTTAAAGAATGAAAAAGATACACGTCTGTCCTTCTGTCTGTCCGTCCGTCTAGCCATCCAACCACTGGTCTGTCTGTCCATTCTTCAAAAAAATTTATCCATCTGCTCATCCAATTATCTGTCAGCCCAGTCTGCCCATCTGTTGATCTATGACTGTTCATCCATAAATTCAAGCCCCCTTTATTCCTTCTGTCCATCTGGTACTTCATTTTAGCAGGTTCCATTTTTACCATTGCTTACCAGCACTGTAGAAATATCTATCAAAAATCGCCAATTAACTGTTTTATTGAGCCCTATATGGCTTAAATAGAACTGAGAACAATACATTTGCATCTGAAAAGGGATGCAGTTTTGATAATTTTACAAAAACATGTAATATATGATAAAGCTAGTGAATGTTGCAATGACCCTGTAACTTGCAATAGATAAACAACTACTTTTATTACATGGTGTTATTGTCTTCTTGCATTGGGTTCACTACAAGAATAGAAGCCAGATAGCGAGGAGTAGGGATGGGTACCGACTTCGGTACATTTATAGGTACCGACCGAATCCTGTCCGTACTACAGAGTGCCAATTCATGTAAAATCAAATATAATTGGTACCTAAACACATTATTTTGACACAGAGGGAGTGGAAGAGTGGGCGATTTTCCATCCCAGTCATGAACACAGCACTGCACGCAGAAGAGCGTTAATGACACCAGTAGCCGCCGGTCCAGTAAACAAAGCAAGCATGGCTGATAGAAAGCACTTGAAAGTATGTCTCCACTTCTCAAGATGCAATGCAGATTATGCTCTCTGCAATATTTGTGACGCGAAGTACAAGGCCAGCGGAGGGAATACACCTGGTCACTGCTGCCAATTTAGCCAATTTCTCACTTTATTTGTTGACCTTTTAGACCCATCCAGCGACCTTTATTCTAAAAAGCGACTTGTGAAAAATCTAGTGACTTTCTTCAGTGTTATTCATGATTTCCTGTGAAAGCACCAATGCCAAAGCAGCAGCGAATGCTGCTGTGAGCCCCTTCACACGTCTCCAAGCACTGTCTCATAGGCAGCCGCAGCTGCTTCGCTCTGAAAACCGCCTGCAGTCAGAGAGCAGAGAGGAGAGCCTCTCTGTTTCCACATTGCAAATGTATCCTGCCCTGGATGACAAAGCGGGATAAAATCTAATGTTTTTAATTTAGTCTTTTTTTTTTTTTATCTGAAACTGTTGTACTAAAATAATTCCCTGAATTTGATTCACACACAGCTTCAGTCACTTATTAACATGTGTGCCTCTGATAACTATCCTTTTGGTAAAAAATGTGTTTTATATGGTGTGGATTCAGGTAATTTATTAAAATTCATAAATTATCGGCAGGTTCATTTGTAGATCCAAATAAGTTTATATAATGAGAAGTAAATATGTTAATTTGAAAGATTTTGAGATTTTATTATTAAACTAACATTTATTACCACATAAACACACAAAAGTACTGAAAATAGGTACCGTTGAGTACCGTTACCGATTCCTTGACGGATTTCGCTACTGTATCGGCTCAAATGTGAAAGGCACCCATACCTTGTAAGGAGGCTATTCAGCTCTTAGGACAAAGAGGAAATTCATATTTTCCTGCTCAACAACATGGTTTTATTGACAAAGTTGCATTTGGCCAAATCTGTTTTGGCGCAGAAACAAAAAGAATCGCTACATATAAACGAAATCAAGGGTTCTTCCAACTCCAAGGAGCATTGATTTATTGTTTGTAGTAATGGGGAAAAAAAAGGCATAAGTCTTTTCGTCTAATTCTGAGTCTTTGTTTTAGGTGGTGTCCTTGCTTCTGTGTCAAGGCGCTGACCCCAACGCTCGAGACAACTGGAACTACACGCCGCTACACGAAGCTGCTATCAAGGGCAAGATCGACGTCTGCATAGGTAAGGCCACAGAAACAGATGCCAACGCCTGTACATTACAGATGGTCCTGTGTATAGTAGCCACGTATTGTCTCTCTGTACAGTGTTTTTAAATATGTGAAAAATGCTTTTTTATGTGTTTTGCTTTGCCTTTTTGCCTTCGAAGAAAAAAATGGACCATTATGTGAAGGGAGCAAAAACAGAAGAAATCCTGCTGCTTTGTTCATTTGGGCACTATAAAAGCCAGTGGCTCCTCTGTGATGTGAATATGTCCCTTCATCTCCTTTGTTAACGCCTTGCATAATGCTTAGATATTAGAATCTGTATTGGCATTAACATAAAATGTGTGTTTGTGGTTGTGTCTGTTGTGGGGTGTGTGTCTCAAGACGCAACCTTGAGTTTCGTGGCGTCACACATTCGTTTTAGAAACCGTAATAAACCACCCACAGGCTGGATGCGTTCATTTCCCATCTACAATAAAGCATCAAATATCCTATAAACTGCAATTACTGCATCAGTGTTTATACTCATGCTGGGGGAAAAGAGACCATTGATTTCTGCGTCTCGCTGGAATTTCACATTAGTATTGCCGAGAGCGCCTCAGAAGCATCACAGAGGTGTTTGGTTCCTTCAGTCCACGCCAGCCTCGGCCTTTGTTTGGACAAATCTGACATCACATCTAACCGGCTGTCAGTCAGCCGTAAACTGAAACTGGCAGGCTAGAACAGGCTGACTGACAGCAGACCATTTTCTAAACAAAAACAAGCCGTAGAATTATACAGGAAGAGAACGGCTTTGACACTATTGATTGATTCGTTCTTTTTCATATTTCCAGCCGCACAGTTTTGGGTGAGCATAATGAGTCTTTGGTAAAACTGGCAGGCCATCCTCAACATAGGTGTCCATCAGTAGAGTAGGAATTTCACATTTGTGAGTGATGTTTTAAACACTGTGAAAATCCCTCGGATCCAACTGAACCCTAATGAGCCGGGTTCCTGCTGTCTGGAAATGTCTGGAACTTGGTTGAAGTATTTTCCAGATTTGGATGAGTTTGGGAGAAACAAAAGAAGACAGAGCATGCAAAACAGTTGTATTTCAAGACTTTAGTCCATATTCCATTATCTAAAATCTGCGTCCGTCTCTCAAGTCAATTCTGCCTCACTGACCAAAAAATATTTCGTTTCAGCATAGCACATTAGTGTCATATGAACAAATACCTACACCCACACAGCATCATAAAATAAATTGCTTAACCTAGATTAGGTTTCTGGACCTTCATCTTGCTACAGGAGATGGAGATCTGTGCAACATCAAAGTCGTACCAAACCAGAGCTTCTTAAATGTCAGAATGTTCTAATTTAACCTCTGTTGTAGCTCGTTGCTTCTCAATTGATGGATGGTTCTGATGTTAATAGTGGTTTGCTGATTTTTTTTGTTACAAAATAGCCCTTTGGAGCCCTTTAACCTACAAAAAAAATAAAAAATACATAAAAAATACACGCATTACAGCCTATTATGTTTTATTGGAACCTAAAACTCTTCTGACTCACACTAGACTTGGCTCAGATTGTGGGAGTGAATTCTGTCATTTGGAAACAGAAAAGATTCTTTTGTAACAATGTGTTTTTTACACTGTTCACTGCTATTTAAAAAACACATATATATATATATATATATATATATATATATATATATATATATATATATATATATATATATATATATATAACCAAATTTGGAATTGTCTAACACCTTTTTGCTATAGTCTTGCCTCTGCTTTAAATATTTGGGTTAGTTTATCTGTCTTAGTCTTAAGAATCTGTTCAGAGGAGCTTTTGGTTGCCAGTTTTTGGAAATATTATAGATGTCTTTTCTTAAAGACATCTATAATATGCAACATTTTGCCTTTTTAAAATAATTTATGACTGTGTGAGTGTAACTGCAACTGTGACAAATGTCTGTGATTAAAGTTTAAAAATCTCAGCTGGTCCAAGCCTTCACATACTAAAGAGAAGAATTAAAACACTAACTTTTTCAACATTTGGAAAAGAGGGGTTAATCTTTAGCCACAGCAGTTTTTTTTTTTAAAGCTGCAGTCAATGCCTTGCAAAAGTATTCACCCCCCCCCCCCCCCCTTGACCCTGTTGAGCCTGGCGTGGGGGTTCATCTTCCATCACTCTAAACAGCCAGAGCTACAATGAAATGGTTTTGATTGAAACACTTTGGTTAGAAGGGTGACGTCAAAGTCCAGATCTAAATGCAGTAAAGAATCTGTGGCAACATTTAAACAACTGATGTTGGTCGTTTGTAACTTTGGAAAATATGCATCAATTTTAATACTTTTACAAGACACTGCATACCCATGTGTATAAGGAGAACAGTTTAGGTGAAATGCATTAGGGAATACCAAGTGCTGCTACTTCCATATAACAGCCTGAATGACAGTAGGTTAGAAGCAGCAGGTGCTAAAAGCTAACTTTTTCAGGTCACGTCATAAAATGAAACTCAGGACTTCAAGGTTCAGCATTCGTCTTTCTCGCCCCTCTGGCACAAAAATCTACAATGCAGCTTTCCACTTGTCATTCATCTGCTGGATTTGAACGTCCTTGACTGCAGCATGGTGGTGGGGTGGGGGGCATCGCTGCAATACTATGTAGCAATAAGGGTGCAATGGTGGGCCCTCCAGCAGACGGGTTTCTTTAGAAGTCAGTCATATTTAAAATGGCACATCTGACATGTGACTCTTTGGGCCATTCAGCTGTTACTGTTTTGATTTATTCTGTGTGAAATAATTATTTGATGATTAGTTTACACAATCCTTTATTATTTATAGTCACAAGTACAAGCCACTAAACCACCGATCTGTCATCAGTGAGCTTACTTTTTTCAGCTGTGTGCTTCTAGTCTGCAAAACTAAACATGACAGAATCCCTGTTGGTAATGTTCAGTTTCAAGACAAATGAAGAAGGTATTGATTTTTGTCAGATTTAAGAAAAGGGGGGTGAAATCAAACCCCTTAGTGCTACTTATTTTGATTTTCGGAAGCATTTAGTTCGTACAGTCATTTAATACAAAGCCTAAAGTGAAATGTTTCAGATTGTTTTTAGCACATGATAGATTTGAGGTTCTTAGTACCCAGGGGGTATAAAAACCCAAAGAGTTCAAATGCCATTTTCATTTTTCTGAATTTAGAAGTTAGAAATAATTGGCTCTTTTTATTGGAGAGATAACTAGTTTAATATAAAAAAAATCTTTCAAAGTCGGTCCTGTTTAAACACCTGAAGGCTTTTATTTGAATTCTGGTGAAGACTGTCGCCTCGCAGCACAGCCTTTCTCACTTCTGAAAGTGTGATTGTACTTGAGAAGAAGTTATTCTTTTTCATGTTTCCTTTTATCACTTGGCACATTTGGAAGCTGCAGGATTAGGAAACCCACCTGAATCTGTGTGACTTATTTCTGTATCGGTTACATCCTTCCTTGGCTGCAGACGTCGCCGTCCGTCATAAGACTGCAAATCTGACATTGTCCCAAAAACTAATCCCACACAAAAATAAAAAAGGATTTAGGTTGTTCTGCGAAGGGCTTTAGCAGCTATTATGGGAAAATCATAATCATTGGAGACTAAAGGAAACCGAGTCCGACGTTGGCTGTTGTTGATGGAATTGGAGTCGTTAGCTTGGCTGAGGTTGCTTTGCTTTAAATAAGACGGGCATTCTTATAGCCATGGATTTGTCCAATGGATGTTTCAACTCAGTTTATTTATATAGCGACAATTCACAACACGTCATCTTAAGGCACTTTACAAAGTCAGTTCTGTCAAATCATCTGGATAGATTGGTTGAAAAGTTTTCTATCCAAGAAAACCCAGCAGATTGCATCAAGGCATAAACTCGCAGCATTCACCCCACCTGTAAGGGCGTGTAGCAACAGTTGACAGTTGTTTGCATTGTGTCGTTGACTTTTTAGCAATCGCTCATACAGAGCATGCATGTAGTGACACTGGAGAGGAAAACTCACCTTTAACCAGAAGACAGCAGGACCAGACTTGGTGTGAACGGTTTCTTACCTGTGAAAGGTAGTGCCAGTAGATCTGGTTTGTGCTGGTACAAATCCATGCCGCACATGATTAAGGCGTCTTCTCCAAATCGCCCCGTTGTATGCCACCTCCAATATGGCGGCGACGTCTACGTGCGATTCAGCGCTCAACGATGTGTATACATGTCTGATGGAGCCGAGTGAGTCAGCAACGCCCAGCAGAGGTGCGAAAAGAAAGGTGTTAAGTAACCCTAACCCTGTGGATCGGGTTGGTCTTCGACCACGCTGAGCTGGCACTTGCAGGACGGTCTACTGGCTGTCAAAGTTGCATCAACGGTCGCCATCTTGCTTTCTGATAGTTACGCGGTACTGCCGGCAGATGGCACAACAATGTTTAAGTCTTGCTCATCGTGCCCGGTGCAAAGGTCTTTTCAGGCTCAGAAATGACCAAGTAAACACTATCTGGACGAATACTTGCCGTATATTGTTTTACTTGAAGAGGAATATATGTTTTTTGTGCTTTCTTTTTAAGGTCAAAATACATGACTAGGTCCCTTTTTTAAAATGTATTTCTTATAGCTTTCTTCTTGCCATCTTTGGCTAGATTTGTGAAGTACCTCACTAATAGTTGACCCCACAGAGATTCTAGCACCTGGGGTGTGGACAGCCTGTCCAAAGCCACCATTACCAAATGTTGAAAATCAGTTTTTCTTCCAGTTCAGCTGTGTGCAAGATTTGTATAATTTAAAATCCCATTAAATGACAATCAAGTTTTTGCTTATGTCCGTGAAGCCTTGTCAAGTAAAATTCTGTTGTCGCTCAGCGGTGACAATGATCTGGGCAAAGATACTCGGTCCAGGCACACTTATTTATATGCCCGATTGTCTGTTTGTTTTTTCTTTCTCCTGGGGGTCGCAGCAGTGCTAAGTGGATCTCAGTCAAAGGGCATGTGCAGTGGGAACTGCTCAACAATCACAATAGTGGCACATCGGGAGGGAGAGGATTGACACCGATGCCCTCAGAAGAGCTAATTTACAACAAAACCGAGTGCAGGCAGTTTGTTATTCAGCTCATACCTGTTTGCAAGGCACATAACCCTCTTCTCTTTCCCCCCTTCCCTGCTTTTATCCTCTACCCTTTCAGCCTAATCTGAATCCTGCTATTCTCTCTGGCGCTGTTTCCCCATCCTCTTGTTTTTGCTTTCCCTTCTCATCCTCTCCCCTCTCCTCCCTCTCTCCCTCCCTCCCTCCCTCCCTCCCTCCTCTCCTCTCTCTCATCTTCCTCTCCGCTGCATCGCTCAGTCAGTTGGAGAGGCGAGAGTCTCTCCACTCGCACTTCCTCGCCGCCGAATCTGCTGCCGATGCCTCGATTAGCTCCCCCCGCTCTCGCTCCTTTCTACTTATCCATCTTGCTCCGTCGGCTCCCGGTTTCCTGGAAGTGTGATGGCTGTGGTGGTCTGTCACGTTGCCGTTTAATTAGGGTCCGCTGTTTTCGTGGCGGAGTGCCGTAGCGAAGCGGTTCGGCGCTTTCCTGTTGTGACATGTCTGTTTACATCAGCGGCATGGCTCGGAGGGCAGGGGCAGCCGGGGGCAGCCGAGGGAGCAGCACTAGCAACAGAGGAGGAGCAGCTGGGAGAGGAGCAGGAGGAGAGGAGAAGCGTGAAGCAGGACACGCTGTGACGCTGCCCGGAGGTCCTGGAGCCCCAACCAGCGGAGGAAGAGGGTTAGCGGAGGATGAAGCTGAGGAAGGAAGTGGAGGCTCAGCCAGGGCAGTGTATGGAGCAGGAGGAGCAGCGTCAGGATGGGGACTGAGAGGAGGTGTTTGCCGGGGAGTTTGTATGTCGGTTCAGGAGCTCAGCTATTGTCTGTGTCTGCCCTGTTGTACAGTGTTACTGCAGCACGGAGCTGACCCCAACATCCGCAACACGGACGGCAAGTCTGCCCTGGACCTGGCCGAACCATCCGCCAAGGCCGTGCTCACAGGTCAGTCTCACACAAACACACACACACACACACACGCATGCACACACATCCTTGTTTTAAATACTTACTGAGGACCCTTTCCATGGCCTTACCCTGGTCCTAACCCTAAACGTAACCATTACTACTACAAACCTAACCCTAAACCTAATTGTCACCGTAGTCCTAAGCCTAACCTCTAGCCCAGGACCAAAAAAAGGTCCTCACTTTACATCCAAGTCCTTGCTTTAGTTGTAAAATGGACAAAACATTTTTCTTACTCAGCACACAGGGTCCCTACACAGTCTGGAAGAGCACTTAAGCTATCGAATTTGGTTAATGTATGTATTTTCTTGACCACAATAAGAAAAACATCCATCCATCCATCCATTACAAGCCTGGTCACTAAAGAAATGACCTTAACGTCACTTTAAAGTTTTTGTATTTGTAATTGAAATGGGCTAAAAAAGTACAGAGGACTCTCAAAATTTGGGTCTAAAAATGTTTTGGAACGCTGACCAGAACCAATATGTAGGATTTTTTTACACCGGATTGCACACATGCACATATGATGTTGCGTTTTTTTTCCTTTCGTCACGCCACCTCTTTTTCGTATTTTCACGTTTGTTGTTTTCCATTTCTGTCCATTCTCACAGTTAGCATTCAGTCCATAACTTTGGTGCTACAGGCAGTGTAACCTTTTCCTTTTTTTATCTGTCATACATAGACAGAATCTCATTGTCATTCCAACTACACACCATACGATGCACACAAAGAGGAAATATTGTTGCAGTGGCTCAGAAAGACAAAATCACAAGTTGTTCAATAATAAAACATAAAAATTCTTGTATATTAAAAAGAAAAGTTAAATACTGCACTTTGCATGTGTAAGAAATGTTCTGTTGAGAAACAGATGCGCATTTCCCATACAGTGCGCTGTATTCACAGTTTATTTTTCACACTTTCTGTCTTTAATGTTCCTTTGAGCTGTTTTTGGCTGAAACTGCCTTCATCGATCTGTAGCTCAATAAAGCCAGTGTCTGTGGAGGAACTTTGTGTTTCTTACCTTCCTGGTCCCTCTCCAGTCTTTGCCTTGCAGCGTCTTTTGTAATTCTGTGAACAGCATGAAAACAGTTTGAGCCCAGAAGGAGTTGGCACCTCTCATTCATTACAGCGCTGGTATATGGAGCAGTGATCATTATCATGACTACCCTCATCATCATCATAAGTGTGCAGCTTCGTCTTAGATGATGCGACCTAAATGATTTGAATAAGCATTATGTAAATGCCGCCAAATATTAATTTTCCTTAGTAATAAAACACAACCTTCCCTGGTCGTAAACCCAACAAAACCACCAGTCTCATGGATTGATGAGGGCAGGAATGGAGTCATGTGGACACTGGAGCTCAGTTTAATAATTTTTTTATGAAGGGGTTTGACAGAGAGCAGCTGAAAGCTGTGGTATTTCTGCTTTGTGGCTGCTTCGGTATGCATCTTGGTACAATGTGCACGGTGTAATAAATTAAAGATACACGAGCAATACAGCAATTTGATATTCAATTCACCTCCCAACAAAGGCTGGATGTATTAAGATTGAATGAGAATACCTATTCAAATCAATTCATTTTATAGTGGTAGGATAAAATAAGTTTTCTTTAACCAGCTGGGCATCATAACCCCAGTACAAGTTTTAGTAAGATATGGAAAATCTTCCATATCAGTTTTTTTCTGATACTCAGCAGGGACCTATTTTATAAATTACGAGCAATTAAAAAACAACCCTTCAAAGAGGTGTCGTTATAACTGCTCATAAATGGGGAAATGGTAAATTTAATAAAACTCACTGGTTGCAATAAGTAGTAGGGGTGTAAATCGCCAGCTTTAGCTCGTTACGACGTTACACGATTTGTTTGGATGGCAATACGGTGTTTGCCGATAAGTCTTTAACAATTTCCGATCAAAGCGATTGATATGATGCGACATCATCTGCCCAGCTAACACTATTGATATCAACTCACACAAAAAAAAAACAAGAATGATTTTAGCATTTTTTTCTAAGGTCTTACAGGTATCAAGGCATTTAAATAAAAAAACAGCATTCTTCTGATTTTAAAATAACAAATCAGAGTAATGCCTTTAAACTTTTGCATTGATCTGTACTGCATTTAACTCTCACATGCCACGCAATAAGGTTTTTCTGCAGGGATACTAGTTGATCTAGTTACTGGTAAATGTTCAAGGTCTTGAAAAGCACAGATACATCAAATCTAAGAGATCAAAATCAGCCAGATTTCCTTTGATCTGATCTCATTGGTTGACTGGCAGATAAAATACAGAATCTAAGTAAGAAGTTAAATCATTTTTGGTCTAAAAAACAGGGAAAGTTTGAGTTTCATAAAAATCAAATCAAGGTTAGGGAGATACTAATGAGATACTACTCTTATCAAACATCCTGGGGAATTGTCCTTAGGAGGGGAAAATAACTTCATAAATTAGGTTCTATTTAGCAATACCGCACTTTATCTAAATCTGTTGCTGCTGTTTTTCTTTTAAATTTAAAATACAACTTCAAGTCTTAAATATGTTGTGTTTTCCTGAACTTTATACAAGTTTGATAAATTGTACTTAAGTTGTAAATATTTGATCTTTTGATTCAATTCTCTGTTATGTTTTGTTAACTGATAAAATCACAGAATTTAATAAACAAGGATGATTTTGTAATATTTCCACTCCATACGCATTAGGAATCGTTTTCTTGGCCTACGTGGTGCAAGAATAATCAGTTTTTTCTACCACAAATACATTTTTACTCAGATTTCAGATTTGAGCTTGAAACAATATGAATATATAAATTGCAGCAATCCTAAACTTGTAAATAAAACTGAGGATTAAAAAAGGATTTCTAACACAAAACTAAAACTGTAAATTCAGTGCAGTATTTTCACTATCAACAGAAACTTAATATCAGTTTTGCTGGAATCCGAATTTGAGCCAAACTTTTTTTTGTAGATTTAAAAACAAGATTATTTAGAGCAGAACTAACACACTTTAAATTGTTTTTAAGAAAATGGCCATGAACCAATAGGAAAGACTCAAAAGAAGACCAACTTTCAAACATCAGATTTGATTTCCTTGAACCTTGAACATTGAATCATTGGGAAAAATGTATTTTCTGAAAATCTTTTATTTCCATCCAACTCACATTTTAAATTGAATCATGAAACTGGAAATTTCTGTGCTGTGAGAAAAAACGTATGCCAACTTCAACATTTCTTGTTTTCGCTTCTTTTCTTTTTTTTAGTCAGATCATCATACATTTTTAAATCAGACAAGTATAACCTGGATAAATGAAAAAAGCTGTTTTCAAATGATTATTTAATTTCTTTGGGAAATCAGCTCTCCAAACCAACCTGGGCCTATTTAGGAAAAGTAATTGTAATTCACCCCTAAACCTGATAACTGCTTGTGCCACTCTTTGCAGCAACAACTGCCATCAAGCTTTTGCTGTAACTGACAGTGAGTCTTTTACATCACCATGGATGAATTCGGGCACACTCGTCTTTGCAAAATAGTTTTAATTTAGACACGTTGACGGGTTTTTGGACATGACAGCCCGATTCGGGGTCAGTTGTATTTGACTCCAGGTTTTTATTCATCTTCTTCAAAACCTTCATTTCTGTATTTACCATTTTAGAGGTGGTCTTGCTGGTGTGTTTTGGACCATTGTCCTGCTGCATAGCCCAAGTTTGTTTGAGCTTATATACCAAAATGTTCAGATGACATGTGTTGTGAATTGGCGCTATATAAATACAATTTTATTGAATTGAAATTGAAAATCGATAGTTGGATTTTCTCCCTCAGGACTTTTTTGGTTTGGAGCAGAATTCACGTTTGTCAGTCTGTCCAGGTCCTGATGCAGCAAAGCAGCCTTAGAGAATTAAACTGCCAACCACTGAGTGTTGGTATGGTTTTGGTTTTATTTTATTTTTTTCTAGAAATTATTTGTTTTGCAAACACTTTTAATAAACTTCCACTTTTTTATTTTCAGTCTACAGAATCATTTCCCAAATGTCTAGGGAGTCACTAAGATGGTTTTGGTAATTATTTCTGATCAGCTCTCCCATGGAGGCTATTCTTGCTCAGTTTCTCTCTTATTGTGGAAGCATTAAAACTGGTAATAACCGAGCCAAGGTAGGTCTGCAGTACGTTAGATGTTGTTAAAGTTATTTTTTTTTAAATGACCACCTTGATTAGTCGCTGATGAGCTCCTGGGATAATTTTGATAAGTCACTCTCTCCTGGGAAAGTTCACCACTGTTCCAGGTTTTCTCTATTTTATGTACCGTATTTTTCGGACTATAAGCCGCTCGAGAATATAAGTCGCATCAATCAAAAAATGCATCATATAGAGGAAAAAAACATATATAAGTCGCACTGGACTATATGCATTTATTTTGAAATTTATTTCAAAATAAGTCCATACCTACGTATGTCACATCTGTGACATTCGTAGGTATGGACAAAGGGACTGATATAGGAACAGGTCAATTATCTGGGCAGCATCTAGACTTGGACAGTCTTGGATACCATGTTCAGATAATACCCGAGCGGTCGCCAGTTTCTACTGACAACAGCGGGAGGAGTGCACACTCTTGCGGACAGTGCTTGGGTTCTATAAAGACTCATGCAACCAGCCTTCTTGGCTCGCTCTTCCTTTCTACCATGTCGATAACTTTCAAGAGAGCAGCCTCAGCACTGATCTGTAACCATTTCTCTGGCTTGTTTAGATTAAAAGTGTTGAAGTATAATTTCTGTTTGGAGCGTAATTTCCGTCAAAAGAAGGTATTCAATATGTGATCGCTTCTCTGGGGTAAAAGAACTGGAAGAAACGCAGAGGTGTCTAACTGCTGACAGGGGGCGGTAGCTATTAAATTCACATTGGTTTACATTGATTTATATCTAACTTTCCTTTAGTACATTAACTCATCATTTAAAAACTGCTTGTTGTATTTTAGTTTATCTTCTGATATTAAAATTTGTTTAATGATTTAAAACATTTTAGTGTGGCTGAAAAGCAAAAAGTAATCTGAAAGGGGGAAAATACTTTTATTCATCACTCTAAATTGCTTTTATCTGTTAGCTGCACAAGTAAAGAGACATTCAAACTGAGAATTTCTAACAGAACCCATCAGCTCTTCCTCACCATGGCTCTTGACATTGACTCGATTGATTTTTAGCAGCATTAGCTCTGTTTTTACACACGGTTGCATCATCAGTTCCCATTGTTCTGCCTCTGTGGTAATTGAGATGGACCTCTGGTTACTTCAGAGATGAGCCTGACTGTGGCACAACATGAGGGCCAACAATCGTGTGAAGAATGATTTATTAATGCATGCGAGATCAAGTGTTGGTGTGAGAATCATTAAATGTTGCCACATCTGTCAGCAGTGGTTGACAACACAACTGTTGTCAAAGAAGATTCAAGAGGAGGGTAACATAGTTGGTCCATAGACGGAAAATGTTTGCCACATATTACATGCCTAATAAAGTCAATATGAGCGTGCGTGTAGAATATGATGGCATGTAATAATGTTGTGTGCACACACACATTATGAGTCCAACAAAAGTTTAAAAGATTTCTTTTAATCTGTCAAGAATTAGTGGAAATTTAAGACTAAACCTCTTAATGAGAAGAGCAAAACAATATTTTTCCTCCAACAAACACAGTTTTCAACCAAGAAAGATGTGAGATGATGAAATACGAGGAATAAACAACTCCATGCTGGTTTTCAGAAAGCCAGAACCCAAGGGTAATTAAATTATTGCAGATGTCCATGCTGATTTTCTAAACGTAGAAGCAAAGTCGGCGGCTAAAGAAGCCAAGACTGGGACACACAACTCATGGAGGCAATTAAAGCGTTTGGGAGCTCTTGGGAGGAAACAGTACATAGTTGCCTATTACTAACTCACAAAACGAATGGTGGCTATGCCTTCATTTGTGTCAATAAATAATATGCATAGTGACCCAGCTTCAAAGTGGATTAAAAAGTAAAGCAATAATGATCCCAGAGAACCTCAGCTGGTTTGATACAAATTTCTTTCCTTAACATATTCTATCACTGTTCTACAAGGTCCACGCAGGTAAATATTGATATTTATTTGGAAAATATTATACATAAAGAAAAACCTAAACAGCAAAAAAACTAAACGTTATGTCTCCACATGAATCAGCAGAAGCAATGCTGACCAGCCTGGGACGTTTATGTCCTTTTAAAAAAGGAAAAAATTTCTTCATGGCCGGAGGAGTAAACAGAAAGCAGTACAGATTTAGTGCCTAAATGCGTCAACCAAAAACAATTGAATGAACAACCACAAATGTTGCTTTGTCTTTTTCAACAATTTAAAGACACCACAGTACAATCGTACGCTGAACACTTTGGGCTTTTAGAGTTTGTTCGGTTCCATCCACCCAATTTCTTTACTCAGTTCATCCATGCAAAGTCGCCCGGGGAAGTGTGCCTACCTCCAGCACTTTGAGGTTGGGTTGTCTGTCCAATGCAGAGACGTGAGGAAAAATAACTATTCACACACACATTCCTAGGGCAGGGACATTTATAGAATCTATATTTAGACCAATGCAAACAGTGCAATAAAATGATCCATGTGGGATTTGAACTCCATACCTTCATTTATTTGTTAATGTAAGTAGAGACTTCTCAGAAAAAATTCTTTGGATTAAAAAGCTAACTTTCATCTTGATATGGTACACCTCATGCAGGGGTTTTTCATTAGTTCCAGAGATTTAATGGCCTGATTTATTCCAAAACAACCTTTATGTGTGTGTTTGGGGGAATTATCCTATTGGAGCATCCAACTCTCCGCCTTTTAACTATCTAGTTGCTGATTTGACGGGAAGCTAAACATTTTCTGTATTAGATCATATTCCTCTTTCTACTTTGAGCAGCCAGCAGCATGAGGATCCCACAACCATGACAGTTGGTAGTGTTCTTAGTATTTAGCTTTACCATAGAGCACACCGAACCGTTACATGATAAAATAGATAAGAATAAAAAGTGGGACTGATCAGAACATCTGGATTGGGTAAACGATACCAGTTTTTGGCTACCCCATTTCTTCTAGATGGTACAAATTTTTTATTTTATTTTTTTTATTTTTTTATTTTGGAACATGATATGATTTAACAATGTTTACATTTAATACTTCATAAACATACATCATGTTTCAAAAAGGAGTAGGATGAAGCATAAGCTTATTAAGCCCTACCCCTCAGTTACATGTGTCATGGAGGTAAAGGACAAATATTTACAGTAAAACAAACAGTATACCAACTTTTTATATATATTACTCTTTTTTGTATTCATCAAAAATACTTTTCTTATATTCTTTTTTGAATTGCTGGATGCTTTTACATTGTTTAATGTTTTCAGGCAAGCTGTTCCAGAGCTTCACTCCGCTAATAGACCCCTTGCAACCACGTGACTCGTTACCCAGAACCCCTTGCGTGGCGGCCATATTGGTTGGCATGCCATTGTCTACACAACGCGCCAACATGCAAACAAAGTCTTACGTGGATGAGTTACAGCCTTCTTATAAGGCAGCTTACTTCGCTAAATGTGCAAGGATCGGTAATGCGGACCCTTTGGCTCTTCCTGATAAGGTTTTTTCTAGTAATCCCGATGATTGGCCATCAGTTTGCTGTGCGGATCTGGTGAACTACCTTGTGTTGTCACCCACCCCAACGTACAGTGGCGATCAGATGAAGGCCTACAAGAGTTTGGAAGCGCACAAACAGTTCACTGTCGGATGGATACGTGAACTGTCTGTTTGTTACCTGAATGATGTAGCAGTTGTCCGTGGAAGGGTGAGTCTAATGTTTTTTATTCTCATAACGTAGCCGGGCGTACACTGTACGCGCTGGCCGTCTTTTTCCGTACGGGGGTGCGGGCCGGGCGGTCTGCCGTGCCGCGCGGCCGGCGGCGCGTCTCGTCTTTCCTCTCTCCCCTCCGTTCCCCCTGACGCCCGGTGCCTCCCGTGGTCTGGGTCCCTGTCACCCACCGGGGCACGAACAGTATGAGCACTCCGGTCGCGCCGTACACAGGTCGTGAGCGGTGATCTTTTAAACCCCGCGGTTCCGTAGCTGAATATAAGTACCACGACTGAAAAACTCGTAGAGTGTATGCCCGTGAACGGGCGGGAGGGGAGGTGGCGCATTAACTCCGCTTCTCCGGCCCGTGTAGCGATCGCCACCTCCCCTCCGCCGCTATTTAAGTAGAACAATGAATAGAGCAGAATTAAGTTGTATTTACCGGAGATGAAGTGTAGACTGCAAATTTTCTCGTAGTATGATGGCTCCCCCAGTCCATTTGGAGTGTCTGCCTGCGCTCTTTTCATTGAAAATATCCATTTCTTTCTTCTTTCCTCATCCTTTGGTAAACGACAGAAACGTACATCCAACGATTTGGAATGCCTCTCTGTGCAACCGGGAGCACAACAAGTCGTAGGCATTGCTTAGATTCCAAAAATAAACTAACTAAAAGTACGCTCTAAATCACCCGTTTTGTCATGTAGTAGACGGGCTGTCAGGCTAGCGTGCCCACCAAGATGGAGGCGCGCGCCCCCGATCACGTGACTGTGACGTCAGATGCAAGGGGTCTATTGATAAACTAAAACTTCTTTTTGTTGTTCGAACATACTTGGTTTTAAAATTTAATTTTCCTCTTAAATTATACCTTCCATCTCTATCAGAAAACACTTGTTGTATGTGCGCAGGAAGTAAGTTATTTCTTGCTTTATAAAGGATTTGAGCAGTTCTAAAATTGATCAGATCTACAAATTTGAGAACTCTTAAATCAAGGAAGAAACAGTGGGTGTGATCTCTAAAATGTTTGTTATTCGTTACTCGTATTGCTTACTTTTGCATAATAATCAATGGTTGATAAGATAAGATAAGCTTTATTGATCTCACAGTGGAGAAATTCACTTGTCCCATCGGCTCAATAGTCAAAAAGTCAGAAGAAGGTGTCAAAGTAGGTAAGTAGAATCAGTTAGATACAGTAGTACAGTTGAATGTTTGTTTTGTAAGTGTGACCCCACACTTCAACGCAATAGGTTAGATAAGGCTGAAATAATGAGCAGTATAATGTGTGTAAAGCTTGTTTGGTTAGAATGTGCCGGACTTTATTTATAACAGCCAAACATCTGGCCAGCTTTGACCGGACGTGCTGTATATGTCCCTTCCAACTAATTTTATTATCCAAAATGACACCTAAAAATTTCATTTCATCAACTAATTCTAATTCTACATCATCAATACTTAACCTTATCTCATTACTTTTTTTAATGTTTCCAAATATCATGAACTTTGTTTTTTTTAAAATTTAACGATAGTTTATTTATATCACACCATCTCTTTATTTTAATCAATTCTTGTGTGACTAGCGCAAGTGTCTGTTTAAGATTTTTACCAGATGCAAATACATTTGTATCATCTGAAAATGATACAATTTTCATTTTTAAGATGTTGTTCAAGTCATTTGCACACATTAAAAACAATATCGGTCCCAGCACCGAGCCTTGCGGTACCCCACTCTTTATTTCTAGTAAATCTGATCTGATTTCATTTAATTGCACAAATTGCTTTCTGTGATCCATATAGCTTTTAATCCATGATAACACTATACCTCTAATTCCATATCGCTCCATTTTTTGATGAGTAAGTTATGTTTAATGGTGTCAAACGCTTTACTAAAATCCAAAAATACACCTATTGCAAATTTCTTATTATCCACACAATCTGTAATTTCTTCTACTAAGTCAAGGAGAGCTAATGATGTAGATCTACCTACCCTAAAACCATACTGACTCTCAGCTAATAAATTATGTTTGTCAATAAAACTATTCTTCTCCAAGATCTTTGAAAATTGTGATAAAATGCTCACAGGACGGTAATTTGTAAAACAATGTTTTTCGTAAAACAATGTTTTTGTAAAACATTGTTTTTCGCCAGCTTTATATAATGGAACCACAAATCACCAGGATACACAGTAACTAACAGGCTGCAGAGAGACTTGAAATCAACTTGCTAACCAAACATTAGTCTGGGTGTATGTATATATTTCAGCCTATTTGTCTAATTTCAAGCTATATTTGGATCAGGGAAAATTTACACTGTCAGAACTTGCCCAAGTACCATTAAAGGACAGAAAATGTAGTTTTCTGAATATAGCTTCTCCTATGTCAGATTGCTCATTAAAGTTTCATTATGCAAACATGCGTAACACCAATGAGCTTAGGTGCGCCATTCTAGAAAAACGCCTTTCTGTCCCAGCAGGTCTGAAATGTTGTCCGACCCTTTCACCTCAGTGAGAGGGTCATTAAAACGTTTGAACTTGCCTGCTTGAAATGTCTGTATCAGCTTGCGCCCATTGTAGACAGTGATGGAAAAGTAACTACTCTTATAGCCATTTGTTGCTGTTCTTCTTCGATATATTTAGATAATGCCTTGAAACTGCAACGCAATTAGGGTTTTATTTAGAATGACAGGCACTAATTACGTAAACTATCAACCTGCCACACTTTGTGCCATTCAGGGAAGAGTCTTACAGTTGTGATTACTGCAGTAAGTGGAGCATTTAATTCAATTCACATAGAGAGTGTTTTATTACTGGATAAAGGGTCAAGGTTCTGTATAAAATAAATGTATACCAAGGACAAATAGTTGTCAAAACTAGTCTGATCAAATTGTGTCTGTTTATCCCAAGTATTAATTATGTCTTGGTATAGTTAAAGGCTGCATTTTATTCTTCTTTTTTATAACTTTGAAGCTTTGATCTATTCCGCCTCCGTTGCAACCCAGCGGAGCTTTCAGGTTCAGTCTGTTGTGACAAAAGCTAATTTTTAGTCATAAATGAGTGCTTTTCCTTTGCCAAATCCATTAGGTTACTCTCACATTATAAAGTCAGTTACACAATGTAAGAAAATAGCTCTCTTAAATGTGGCTCTACTGTATCACTTGGCAATATAAAAAAGTGTTAATTCTATGCATATGCAAATATGCTGAGCTCTTTATTTGCCACAGTTGTTTATTTTTCCTGTTAAAGTAGAAACTTATGTTTACCCTTATCAGGTTATAAAAGAGGACATGCACAGGTTTTCTGGTAAATGGTTAGATAACACTGGAGTTACTTATGGATGTTTAATCAGTTCTTGGAGCGAATCCTGAACAAATTAGCATTCTGCGATCAAGCAACACGATTTTCGGCACAACCTCAAGGAGCTCCTGTCTATGAAAAAGGTGAATGGGGAATACGACTCTCAAGGTGCTCATTTAATCAATTACCCTTAGCAGATGATGGACTTCACAGTTAATATTGTAACAAATACTTTTAAATAGAAATTCTTTCAAAGTTCAGCAACAGTTGAGGTAAACGAGCACAAGCCTTTAAAGCGCAACGATACCTGGCTGGCCCTGAGCACCAGTTAGAAAGAAAAGATTAATGCTAAAAAAATGCTACAGTAGAACAAGTAACACACTTGGTATTTATTTTTAATGGCATCTTTATTCTTTTCAGTTGCCAATCTTTGTATTTTAGGGGCTTCACAGCAGTGCGGTTGGTAGCTCTGTTGCCTTGCAGCAAGAAGGTCCACGCCAGGGATCTCACTGCATGCAGTTTGCATGTTCTCCCTGTGCATGTCTTGGTTCTTTACGGATACTCACTGTTGGATTAATTGATCTCTCTAAACTGCCCTTAGGTATGAGTGTGGGGTTATTTGTCTTGTGTGTGTTTGTGTGGCCCTGTAATGGACTGGCGACCTGTCCAAGGAATGCTCCGCATTGACCACTGGTGATGGGTCAGAACAGCCCCCACTCGACCATGTAAAGAAAAGGGGTTATAGATGATGGGTGGATAGATGGTTGCCTTTTTATACAATGATAAACCATAGATGAGTCTTGTGAAAATCTCTTTGTGTGGAATGTAAGACTGAAAGCCCCCATCAGAGGACATGTAAAGTTAGTCAGCTAAAACAGTATTTATGTATCAACATTTTTTTAACCATCTCTAACATGAAACTGTATACCAGTATATTTTTAGACTGCGGCTTCTCAACCACACACAAACACACACACACCTCCATTCAAATGCTTTTAGCTAATTACATAAACTGGGTTTTGACTGAGTCACGTTTGTTTGAATCAGAGCTTTGATTCGCCTGCTTCATATCATCAAAAAATAAAATTTGTTTTGATCTCAACTGCCTTGGATCTGTAAAAAACAGTGAAAGGCACGCTTTTTCTACCCCTATTCATTAGTGTGTCACTGCATTGCTTTCAGGCAAGGGCAAAGCAATGATTTGAAGATTTTTTTTTTGTTATCCATTTCTCGCATGTAAATGACTAATTATTAGTGATAAAAATCAATTTCACTGTAAGCGGCATAAATGATGAGTAATTAGTCCTGCAAGTTCAGCAAAGTAAGAGTTTTTGGAGTAGGCTGTAACTAATGCAAATTACTCTTCATGTCGAGAGTTTGATAGAGTTTGGCTACATTTGTATTTGGATTAGAAGCATGTTAGCTCGGCTTTAATTGATTGCTTGTATTTCAATCATACTTTTTAAAATAGACTATTTAGGAGCAGATCTCGAAAGAGATGTTGGTAGTTAGCTGGTTTAATCTAGGCCCGTGGTTATCAAACTGTGGTTATCAAACTTTGGTGGTACTACTAGTGGCTCTTGGGCTGTCATCAGCTGGCTGCCATGAAAATGTTGGTATCAACTATTTAAATGGAAAGCAAAGCAAATTAACCATTGAAGGTAAGAGCAAAATATTTTAAGAACCTTTAGTAGAAACTAAGTTTAATATTAGTGAGTGTGGAAAAATTCCAGATAGCTACTTATGCAGTTGTTCCATCTACTTCCGAAGGCAGATCTTAGATCCATGAATTTAATTCTTTGCTACTTGTTTTGCTCATTGGTCAAATTTATAACTACTAGCAACAGAAAGCAATACTCTCAGGATTATATGCATTCAAAAACCGTAGCAGTACACTCAATAATAGAAGTTGGACGGTATTTTAAATGGCGAGTGATTGAATGGTTAGTATGTCCAAGGCCGCCATATTGGGTTTTAAGCCGTCAGTTGATGTGGAAGCTCAATATTTGCCACTTGGAGCCGAGACTTGGGCCTTTCCAACTGTTTTCACTTGTTTGCTTTTAATTTTTATTTTCCCATGTTCTATTTTGTTTCTGCATTTTATTCCTGCTTGCTTTTATTCTGTTTTATTTTCCTATATTTTAATCATGTAAAGCACTTTGCATTGTCTCTGTACTGAAATGTGCTATATAAATAAATTTGCCTTGCCTTGTTTATACGACAACGATCCATTGAAAACAGGATGTTTTCTTTCTGTTTACACATTTACATGACAACATTCTAATTACAATCTCCATTTACACGGCAACAGTAGAGATGTGAAAACAGTGTAATGCTGCGATCAGACTGAACGTGATTAATGCATCAAAAAGGTGTCTAACATCTCAACTCGGAGGCTTGTGCAGAGCGTCAGCAAAGTGTGGACAGACTGGCCTGATGCATGTTGGGAGGAGCTACCCTGTTCTGGCGAGGATTAGCAAGGATCTCTACTGTTTCTGTAGTGATATTGTTAAAGAATTGACCTGGTTGTGGTCACTGCAGGTTCTTTTCTTGAATAATGTGGTGTTTCTATTGTAGACTTCTGTAGTAATAAAAAGACTCTTGAAACCGAATTTTTTTTTTACCATATTTAATCCAAAAGGCAGAGGGATGTTTACAGCTTCAGTACTAGACTCTCGTACACAACAACACAACGGGCAGATTTGCGGACGCCAGAGTGAGCCCCGTTCATTCCCCACACGGACATTAAGTAGGACCAATTGTGTACAATGAGACGTCTACGTACAGTGCCCTCCACAATTATTGGCACCCCTGTTTAAGATGTGGTTGAGGACTTCTAGAAATTCTCCTTTTTTAGAAAAATAACAGAACCTAAATGCAAAAAAAGAGAAAAATCCAACCTTTTATTTAAGTACATTACTTTGGTGGTAAAAATAAAATCACACATTTAGAAAATAAGAAATGTGAAATCATGTGTCCCACAATTATTGGCACCCCTGATGTTAATACAGTCTTCTGGCTCTTACAGTAGCTGCGTCGATTGTCACCATTTTGCTTGTTGATAGTTGCACGGTACTGCCGTTCGGCAAGTGGCACAACAATGTTTATGTATAGTGATCGCTTCTGGCGCAAACTTCTTCTCAGGCTTAAAAAGGACCAAGTAAACACTATTAGGATGAATGCTTGCCGTATATTTAATGATGAATATATGTTGTTGTTTTTTCCTATGGTCAAAATACGTGACTCTGCCCTTTTATGGTATACCAAGATTATAAAAAGTTATTGTTTCGAAGTTGTTGCTAAATGTCTACTACTACGGATTAAGGTTGCTTAGTTAGGCTCCATATTGCCAGAGTGACTGAACTAACGTGCCCTCCACGCCCTTTGCTGCATACTGCTGATCAGCTGGCTAAAGGTTTCTTTTTAGATAATTACAAGACTAATTTGACTGTTCAGAAATGTTTCCAGTTATGAAAAATTTTAATTTTATTAAAACAGTTTTTGAAATATATTTGGTCAACTATGAGTGAGCGCCGTTATTCTGATACATGAGGCTGTCTATCAGAGTATCAGACTGTATTATTTTTACTGTCTACTTTTACCCAAGGCTATACCATGGGAGTACTTTTCATACTAAACTACAAAAACGTAAAAATCAGTTTACATGCTTAACTAAAAGCTGCAACCCGCTTGCAGCTTCTCTTTAGGCTACACAGCAGTGAGTGAACACAGTACAAGCGTTCATACTGTTATGTAAATGGTTTGTTGCAGCATGTTTTTTTTTTTTTTGTCTAATCACTTTTCTGTTAATGTGAAATCGGTCGGCTCTGTTAATTAAAATAATTTCCAAGTACTGCCTTGTGCTGGTTTTCAGTCATATGTCTGCAGCTCGAATTCATTCCAAGTCCAACAGCTAAGGCACTTGTACACCAACAGACTGAAATATCCCTTTAGAAACTGTGGATTAGTAATGGGGGGAAAATACACAAAGTAATGATATGAGAAGTCTCAGGGGAGCCAATGCTGGATCACCGCAGGAGCTTCCCTTTACATCAGTCTGCTGTGTCGCTGTTGATTGATCTTTTTCTGGCCAGAGAGCAGTGATTAAGACACTTTCATCAAGTTGCGTCTGCCCTTGAACACTCCCTCTTGGATCCAGTGATCTCTCAGACATTTTTTTCCCCTCGCCTCATCAGCTAATGTGCTGTTTAATGAGCTTGCAACTGCAGCACGCATCCCCTTCGCTCTTCATCCTTTCATCAGCCGCGGCATCAGGTCTGACTTTCTTTGACATTTTGTCCATACTTTATATTTTCTTCCCTGCTCCTGTTCCTGCTAACTTTCACTTATTCCCTTTCAACTATTTATATGTTACGCTTTGCCTCATCCCCTCTCATTCTCAGACAGGAGCACAAGGCTCGAAACCCTTTCAGACGAACTGTTGTAAAATCTTCAGCTAATCACCTTCACACTAAAACTAAGATTACACTGCAATGTTTGTCATCTAAATTTGAGCCAAATAAAGTGAATTTACTGGGAACATTTTTGCTGAGATCACAATATCCATCCCTCACTGACTGGGATGATTTAGGTCCTGAGCTCTTGGTGTTTTACTGGTTAGAAAATACCTTGTTGTGGAGTGTATTAAGCTGTTATAGATATACAGTAACTTAGAAATGTATTTTTTCACATTATATTGACCTTCTTCACTGGCCCTACTGAAGAAAAGGATCCCCATAGCATGATGGTGCCACCATGTTGTACCATGTGGATGGTCTATATTCAGGAGGATGTGCAGCATTAGATTTCCACACAAGTTTACTTTTAGGTTCCTTCTGAGCAGAGCACGCTCTTTAACAGGTTTGCAGCATTCCTCGCATGGCTTGTGCGCAAAATGCAAATTTCTTACGAGTTTTCTTTTAATGATGGCCTTCGTCCTGCCGCTGTTCTGTCAAAGCCTGATCCGTGCAGGGCACAGCTAACAGATTCTCCCACCTGAGGTGTGGATGCCAGTTGGCAGCTTTCTTTGATGGATTTTCTCTTTGCTCAGCCTGTTTAGGTGGACGGCCCTGTCTTGGTAGGTTTGCTGTTGTGTCATATTTATCCCACCATCAGATGATATGACCGGGCAGTATTTTAAAAGTTTCCTGATTCTTGGGGTATTATTTTATATTCTAACCCTGCTTAAAACTTCTGTCTGCCGTGTTCCTTGATCTTTATGACGCTCTTATTTCACCAACGTTCCCTAACAAACTTCTGAAGGCTTCATGGGCAGGTGGATTTATACTGATCTGAAATCACACACAGCTGGCCTCTGTCTACTAATAAGGTGACTTTTGAAGGTAGTTGGCTGCACTGGTTTTTATTTAGAGGTATCAGGTTTAAATGTAAGTCTCGCTTTGCAGATTTGTTTTTGGTTCTTTTATAATAAAAAAAACTGACAGTTATGAATCAACATAAAATCCCAATAAATCAAAAGTTTTAATGAATATGAATAATTTTGCAATACACCCTATTTCTTTTTATTTTCACAGAGGAGATTGTGCTGAGAGTTTTTTTTTTTTTTTTTTTTAGTAAAAGTAGATGTTTGGGACACTTGTAGGAGAATATCTTTATGGAGATTGGCACTTGTGTTCTTGGGCCAGATAAATGGAAAAAAATGTAACTGTGTTCAACTCTAAGACAAAATTGGGGAAGGATGTGAAGAGCACTTCATGCACAGAGAAAGATCAGGAAGCCGGCTGACTCTCTATGGCCTCATAATCATCACACTGTTCCATTTTTAACAAACCATGGCAAACAGTTGAAAAGAGTGGGGAAAAAAAAACAAATGCAGTGTGGGTACGTTTATATTTACGCCTCTCTATTTAGCTTCTCTATTGGCATCATTATATTTACCATAAACCTCTCTCGACTAAAAATAATACCGAAAATAATTTGGGCTTCTTTTTTTTTTTATGAAAAAGACATTTCATATGGGTGGCTGGCCTAAATACCTGAATGGTGAAGCTAAAGTAAAACTGACTTAAGTCAGGACGTTGGCTCTCCTAGTTTCTATGTTCAATCTCTTTTAGATTTCTGAGAACCTGATCTCACATCTGACTTACTTTTTGTTAATAATGGCTTTTGATAATGTTTTGATTGTGTTTTCTTCAGCATCATGTAACATTGATGAAAAGGGGTCCCAATTAGTGTCCTAATAAAAAAAAAAATATATATATATATATGTTTATACACTTTCCTAAAAAATTCTCTGGAAAGTGGGATGCAAACATGCTCCACACAAAGTTTGATAGCAAGAGTTTGAAAAGGGCAATTAATATTAATATTTCAGTCTTCAAATATTTAGGGGAGAGAGAAATGTTGGAATGAATATACACTCAGAAGAGAAATGAGAGTAAAAAGAGGGACAGTCCATTAGCTCCTGTTAATTACCTCCATTGGTATTCAAAGATCAGCTGCTTCTCAGCCCCGAAAATCAATTCTCTTCTCTGGACCATGTCAAAGCACACACACACACACACACACACACACACACACACACACACACACACACACACACACACACACACACACACACACACACACACACACACACACACACACTGAATCCCATCCTTCCTCCCTGATCCAGTGTTTGTTCTTGTATTACCACCGCTCCCTACCCTCCGCTTAATTACCCATCCACGACTGAAGTACAACTTTTCTCTGGTTGGTCTAGTAACTTTAAGAAATATTTGTTTTTATTTAATTTATAGGACAAAGAGAAAAATGCTAATTTCTTAATTTAAAGATGCATCTATCGGAATTTTGGCAATGATTTCCGATCTCTAATTGTTGACCTGGAAGGGATTTTTAGGGTTTGAACACTGATTGGCGCAAAACAAATCATATTTGCGAGTTTAAGACCAGCCAGGGTTTATCATGGTGAAAATGCCACCAAGGTGAAAATAAAAAAAGGACTGTCGTACTTTTCAACCTTTTTATAGTTCTTAAAGGTGTAGTGGACAATTTTTCTGGAAATGTAGGTAAGACACGCCCAAGTCTCTTTTTTGAATAACTGTGCACAAGACTATCCTGCCTGCTCTTCTGCTCCTCAGGGCATCGCATGAAAGAATCTGCCAAATCCACTCTGGTCTCATTTCTTTCTTCTGAGCCCATCCTCTTCACATAAACTTGTAAGACAGTTTGCTTCTTACGAATTTCTGCCATTTTCAAAGTACATGGTGAGAGCAGCGGAGCTACAATGTACGGCCAACACTGAAACTGACCGGATACATAAACACTAGAAGTACGTATCGTCAGCAACAGGAAATTGGCAAGGAACGTGCACGCCCATTGGCTTTAAGGGAGCACATCACAGTGACTGGAATGTGGGGCAACCAACAGATAGGATGATTCCCCAGAACTCGAAGCTGAAAGATCGTCCCCTATACCTTTAAGTTGCCTTCTTTTGAATAGCCTAACTTCTCATATCAGTACTGGACCAATTTAGGTTTTGCAGTAGCTGATAGTTATACTTTATATTTACAAACCAGATCAACTCTTGCATCCTACTTTACTGTTCTACAGGTCCTCCCCCCCCTCCCTTTTTTTTTCTTCTGTGAATTTGGTGTCTGGCTGATAAAGCGATCTGCCACCAGTTTGTTTTTTCATGAAAGAGTTTTCTCTTGGGTGCTGTGTGGAAACAATTGAAGTGCTCAGTGAGTGAAAATGCTGCAGGCTGGATGACAACTAAGAGAGGGGTTGTCTTTCCAGCCAAAGCTGCTCATTCAAGCTGAAAGAATGACGGCCTATGTCACATAAGAGCTGGCATATCTCAAGACGTCCGTTCTAAATTGGTATTGACAAAGCAGGACTTCAGCTTTTTGCTCTCCGAATTGATTTGATCTGTGGGAATAGACTTCAGATGAGGATGACTTTCTTGGTGCTTTGATGGAAAGCTTTAGACAGACAGTTGTCGTTCCTCACTATGTGTCAGAAGGCGTAATACACCATCGCTGTGACATTTTATTTAACTAGTATCTACGTACCTGTAAAGATCCAAGATTTACTTTTTATTATCGCTTGGTGTGTAACACAGTATTTGGCTAAATCTCAGCCTTTTATCCAGGTCCACATACAGAAGTAGCCTGCAGATGAGTGAACAAATCAGCATGTGTCGTAATTTCAGTTTATTTAACTAGCTAAGTTATTTCCACCACAACTTTGACACTTTAATAATTATATTCTTACATGCCACAAAATAGTACTCTTAAATAAATCATCTTAGAGGTACATAGCCACGTAATATGTTTATTAGATCTCGGTGTGATCTAAAACCAACCGTTATTAATAAACCGATCTATAGCAAATCTAAGAACCTCGTATCAGAACATCACGGAGAAAGAAAATGCCCGTTCATAAACGGAAACAGGGACACAGCACCAAGGTAAGAATCAACAGATCAATCAATCTATTTATAATGTTGTTTGTACTTAAGACTGTAGAGCCTAAGAAGAGCATTGCTATTACTGTTATCACAGTATTAATAAGGACGTTTACTCACGTCAACCAACTCTGCGGTCACATTGGAGCATTTTTTTTTTTTTTTTACACTGGATCTTGGACCTTTGTTCATCGTTTCCACACTTCGCTGGGAGATGCTATTAGGTTAGTGAATATTCTCATGATCAATCCAAAAAAAAAAAAGGTTAAAAAAACAAAACAACTGGACAAGTTAGTGCTAATGCAGCAATTTTATTGACACGAAGTAACAAAAAAACATAATAGAATCTGAAACTGAGTTAAAATATTTGGTCACCCCCAAATTTGTTTTGCAACTAAAAAAGAAATAAATATTTATTGGTCATTGCTATTGCACATTCCAACAAAATTTGTTCTCTGTATTTAACCCATCCCTTAGGGAGCAGTGGGATGCTTTTACAGCCTGGGGAGCAGTCTGGGGTTACAGGTCTTACTCAGGGACCCATAGTGGCAGTGTGTGGGAATTGGGGGTTTTCAGGTGACGTCACGCTCACGTGACTACTCTGCGCGTCCGCCATATTGGGTGTCAGTCGTTTCGCACCGTTGACCTGCATTGTATGACGCCTTAGGCAGTATTGGAAGTGAACAATGGGGAAAACGTGTTTAATGGTTGGTTGCACGGCCCGTGGAGGAGGAGATCAACGCTCTTTCTATCGCCTACCAGCCGTAATAGTGAATCAGTGTGAAAAAACAAAACAGCTCTCTGAACAACGCCGTCACCTATGGCTGACACGGATATCCAGGTCCGATTTGGACGGTGTTAAGCTGGAATACGCCAGAGTCTGCGGTGCTCACTTTGTCACAGGTAATTAACTGTTAAGTATGTAAAACATGTAAACCGTTGCAGTATTGTGGGCTGTAACAGCGCAACACATGATCGCCATGGGAAAAACATAGAAACGGGTTAATTTTCCACCGCTTTCCTGCCTGGAGGCGCAACCACGGAGAACAACTGTTAGAGATAACAAAGAGTCGTCGGCTCGCTTGGATCGCGGCTGTAAGACGACCGAACATAACTTTCCACAGTATCCCGATGTCAATGAGAGTGTGTTCTAAACGTTTGAAACACATAGCAGCTAGTTAAAAGTACATTACATGCGTGAGTGGTTGTTAGCACTAACGGTTAGCATGTGCCAGAGCCCGTCTGAGCACAGCTTACCTTTGAACGAGTTGCTGTGTTCCCACTGTTTGCTGGCTTTATGATCTGCAGCTCCTGAACCCATCCATTCGTAAACTGCACATGAGACTCCAAGGACTTGTAGCTTCAGAACTGTTCTGAAGTATAGGCGCTCACACCACAAACAAGGTAGCCGAAGACGTCCGATATGGAAAGTGACGTCCGCGCTACTTCCGGGTTACGCCGGTAGGCTTTTGCCGGCGTAAATACGGTAAATACAACTTAATTTTGCACTGGTCATTGTTCTGCTTAAATAATTAAAGCCGCGAGCGGCGTCGAGCGGCCCTGCAGCCAAGCGCCTTCGCGCACCGCCGGCCGTCAGCCACCGCAGAAGCATGCGACGCATTTGCGTCGGATTGTTTACATTTTTACCATCTTATTAAAACTCACCCGTCCACGTATGATGGCGATTTCCTTGATGTACATAACTTCGACATCTCGTACCCAACCAGATGTGAACTGGTTGTGAGCCTCTAGACCCTTGTAAGCTCTCATTTCCTCAAGAGTGTGCAGAGGGTTTTCACTGAACACCAGGTAATGCACGATGTCGCCGTGCTCTACATTTGGCCAATCATCTGGATTACGGCTAAACAAGGCACCGTGGAGGGCATAGGGGTCCATATGGTCGATCACGGAACATTTCCTCAGATAGACGTCCTTATCTGGTCGCTCTAGCGTGCTGGCGTACTTATCCATTCGCGATACGAAAATACGTGTACGACAACTAGAGATAAGGAAGTGTGACACCCAATATGGCGGACCGGAAGTTGGCCAGTGACGTCAGTGAAAACCCCCAATTGAACCAGGTATTCACAACCTTCTCAGAGCTCGCTGCTCTAAAAACTAGGCCACCACCCCCCAACGCTAGCCGTCTGAGTTGATTTAAACAAAAGAATTAAATATTCCTGAGCAGTTGCTTAGATTATTGATTAAGATGATGCTTAATTTTTCAGTGTTCACCATTGCGTCATACTGGTGCACTTGTTGTCATTCCATGTTTCAGTCACCGATTTAAGAAAGTTCTTTAGTTATAGTGCTACATTTTGACATCTGAGACCCCTAAATGCCTTACTGGACAGCATCTACATCAGAATCAGAATCATATATACTTTAATAATAAAAGAGGGAAATTGCTGTTTCAGTACCATCACCATTACATAAAGATCACAAACATTTCAGGGGGGAGACGGTTCACTGAGGCCGTGCTGCCAAGGACAATACTGTCCACAAGGCGCTGCCCTTATCTTTGAAGGAAGATTACAACAACAAGTTATATCCTGAAAAATCTGTTTTAAACTTCAGAATACAGAAAATGCAAAACACAATGCAAACATAAACTTTAATGAAGTCTTTCTTTTTTCCTCGAGAAATTCCCATCAGCTTGTCACAGTTCTGTTCTCAGCTTCGGGGGATGGTTCCAGATGACTGAAACACAAAAAAAAAAGCTCTTGGATACGATGGTCGGCGTAAAATGGGCAAGAAAAATGAGTCCTCTTAGTATTTAATGGGTCTCAGACATTTTGTATGGTGTTCCTGTCAACTTGTCACTGCTGGAACATCTACTAATCTCATTTTTTTCCTCATCCCTTGGAGTCAATTAGGGTTTGTGTCCACCCTGTGCTGCCTCTCAGACTAACAGAGCTCAACAGAAGCTCCTACTGGTGTGCCGTGCGTCTCGAGCAGAAAGGGAAAAGAAATATAACTTAATTGAGGCAGCGTTCTTGTCTCTCTCTGAAGGTTTACTGCTCCGGCGGCGCTGATATGCGAGGATCCAACATCAGCAAACACTTCTCTGTTGTAAATAACGTGAAAAAGAAATTGTTGCTTTGAGGAGTGGTCCGTTGTGAGCAGGCCGATTTAACACAGAAGAAAATTAGGCTTCGTTCTGGCTTCTAGTAAGAAGTGCAAGGAAGGGCATCTGGGAGATGGAGGGAATGTCAGTGAGATGAAGGAATCGGTGGATTTATGTAAAAAGAGGGAACAAAAAACAAAGAATCTCATGGGAAGAGGGAGACCTGAAGGGGAAAAAAAGATGAAGATGCCTTCCAGCTTGGGTGACAGATAAAGAGATGAATTGATGTGACTGCCAGTGAATGCAAAGAAAGTGGAAGGGGAGAGAGCGCTGAATGGAAATCATGTAGACAAAGAGCTGCTGTGAATGCTCCCTCCTGCTAATGCACAGATTAGTCTCACACCTTTTAGAGTGTATGAGGGCAAGAAAGTGAATTTGTGTAGCTTTCAGCTCCTTATCTAAGACAAGCTCATTGATTACCGTGATGACTGCTCTTCGATTGGTCCCCTGTGATGAATGAACCAGAGTCTTAGTTCCCCTGAGATGCTCCGTCTCTTTCACAAACCCAGACAGGTTTCTCTTTCACTATCTTAAGGAAAACAAAAAAGGGAATGACCTAGCAAAGAAAGGCAAACAAAAATAATATAGATTTTTTATTTTATTTTATATTGTGTGCGATGCGCTCCCAGGGTTCACTCACCCCATCCGGTCTTTCTTCCTGCAGCTGAAATTGGCTATTTTTCCACATTGCTGCACAACTCCACAACTCAGAGTGAATGATGGTCGGCCGCTATGCAAGAGTAGACAGACGATAAAATGAAATAAATGTTCAGTGGACTTTTGAGAAAATCAAGACAGGGACATACCAAGACCTCTTGGTATGCAGCCGTCATCCTCTTTAAAGATCGATCAGAATAATTCAAGTGGGATAAAATTCAAGTATTGAATTACCATAAAATGTGGAGACTATGTATTGTAAAAAGAGAACTAAGTAAACCCGCGATAAATCGTTTTAATGGTTCAATAATGTTTTTAGGTTTCTAGGCTCATTGTGTATAGCTGTCCTGTGTGGTTGGGGAGCTGCTATGAATTAAACGTAGGATAAACAACACAGCAGGATCCTGTTTTCATTGACTCCGCGTAGTGGCATATCCTTATACAAAATCAGATGGCTGATTGGTTCATTTATCCTGAAAGTGGTTCAATCAAAGGCAGATATATAATTCTCACGTACATGCCATTATTTAGTGACAGAGGAGAAATAAACATTGAAAAGAATTGAGTTGTTCTTTATAGAAAGATAAGTATCGGTAGATTTGTTGGCAGATGCCAAAAGACATGTTTAATCCTTACATTATAGTCATGTTTCAAAAGGAGTGTTCGACCTTATTTAGTATCTCAGGCGCCTTCAAGCTTTTCATCAGCCACTCAACCCATTGCTCCTGCTTGGATTGGTTTTGGTGTGATAACCTCACTGAACTTGTACCACAGAAAGCAATGGGAAGCTAACCACTCAAGATGGCCGTCAGCTCCCTCCCCTTCTGTGTTTGTTTGTGTTGTTTTTGCTCTTTTTTTTAACACAAGAGTCAACTCTCTCTCCATGTACAATCGTCAAACACTTTTGGAGCACAGCTTTGCTGGTGTTAAGAAAGCTGATCCAGATCCAGAATCACCCAAAAGAGATAAAGCATCCAGCGAACAGCAACAGTTTGGACAAGACTGCCGTGTTGTTGTTAGAGGTTAGAGCCGACTGAGCAAACTGGTTTGAGATGGTAGAAAGGCCACAGCAGCTCAAATAACCAGAAGACTGTCTCTGAATGGACAACATGCTGAACCTTGAAGCAGACAAGTTACAGCAACAGATGACCACACACGGTGTCGCTCCAGTTAGCAACTACCTGGAGACTGAGCCTATAGGCCACACAAGCTGATAAGATGTGTGTGATAGATAAATTCAGATTTTATTTTTTATAAAAATAGAAACAAGTTATGGAATCATCTCAAGGCAATTAGCAAGGCAAACAAATTTAAATATTGAAACCATTATCGTCCAAACTAATTTAAAATCAATTTGGTGTATTGCAATCATTCAGTCTGATTCAGGTCCAGTTGAATAATACGCTTGGTTCCTGAAATAGTGACACAACCCCAGATCACAACACTTTCCCCACCATGCTTCAAATTAGCTTAGGTTCTTCCCCACAACGGTGCCTTTTGTGTGCATCAAACATACAGTCAATAAAAATATAAACGCAGCACTTTTGGTTTTGCTCCCATTCTTTATGAGATGAACTCAAAGATCTAAAACATTTTCCACATACACAATATCACCATTTCCCTCAAATATTGTTCACAAACCGGTCTAAATCTGTGATAGTGAGCACTTCTCCTTTGCTGAGATAATCCATCCCACCTAACAGGTGTGCCATATCAAGATGCTGATTAGACACCATGATTAGTGCACAGGTGTGCCTTAGACTGCCCACAGTAAAAGGACACTCTGAAAGGTGCAGTTTTATCGCACAGCACAATGTCACAGATGTCGCAAGATTTGAGGGAGCGTGCAATTGGCATGCTGACAGCAGGAATGTCAACCAGAGCTGTTGCTCGTGTATTGAATGTTCATTTCTCTCTACCATAAGCCGTCTCCAAAGGCGTTTCAGAGAATTTGGCAGTACATCAAACCAGCCTCACAACCGCATCTGGCCCGTTGGAGAGGTGTTCTCTTCATGGATGAATCCCGGTTTACACTGTTCAGGGCAGATGGCAGACAGCGTGTGTGACGTCGTGTGGGTGAGCGTCTTTCTGATGTCAATGTTGTGGATCGAGTGGCCCATGGTGGCGGTGGGGTTATGGTATGGGCAGGCGTCTGTTATGGACGAAGAACAGAGGTGCATTTTATTGATGTAATTTTGAATGCACAGAGATACCGTGACGAGATCCTGAGGCCCATTGTTGTGCCATACATCCAAGAACATCACCTCATGTTGCAGCAGGATAATGCACGGCCTCATGTTGCAATTCTCGGAAGCTAAACGTCCCAGTTCTTGCATGGCCGGCATACTCACCGAACATGTCACCCATTGAGCATCTTTGGGATGCTCTGGATCGACGTATACGACAGCGTGTACCAGTTCCTGCCAATATCCAGCAACTTCCCACAGCCATTGAAGAGGAGTGGACCGACATTCCACAGGCTACAATTGACAACCTGATCAACTCTATGCGAAGGAGATGTGTTGCACTGCGTGAGGCAAATGGTGGTCACACCAGATGCTGACTGGTTGTCTGAGTCCCCAGAACACCCCCCCCCCCCCCATAAAAGAAAACTGCACCTTTCAGAGTGACCTTTTACTGTGGGCAATCTAAGGCACACCTGTGCACTAATCATGGTGTCTAATCAGCATCTTGATATGGCACTAGTGTTAATTTTACCAGCCATTTTTAAATTTAGTTTCAGTTTTAGTCCAGTTTCAGCATCGCTTGTTAGTTTTTATCACATTTAGTCGACATCATCCCATTTTTATTTAGTCTAGTTTTAGTCGACTATAAGTCAAGCATTTTAGTCTTTATTTTACTCCAAGAAAACATAATTTTATTTGTTTAGCTTTAGTCAACAAAAACTGTCAACATTTTAGTCTAGTTTTAGTCAGGACATCATTTTAACCTTTTACTTTTTTGTCAGCAGATAATATTTAACATTTCCTAAAATTATTTCACATTTCAACATTTTCTCTCATCTTTTTGATAAAAAAACACAATTTTAAGGAACACATGCAGACATGGAAGATGTTCTGACAATATTTGCATATTTACTTTGAACATTGTTAAGGTTCAAAGACACAAACACAAATGCTTGCATTAAAACAAATAAAATACACCTGACAAAGGAAACAAATAAATAAAATAAAGTGTCTTATGAACTTAACACAAGTGCTGGCTGTTTAAAGCTAGTTCACATAGAATAATAAAATAAATAGATTTGAGGTCAATGTTGTGAAAAAAAACCCTCAAAAAACTGATACAACTAAAGTGCTTTCCTGCCAGCTAGTTCACATGGTATATAAAGGTACAGTATTTAAGGTGAAACAAGGCATAGCTTGCTAGAACGTATGAAATCTTTTTAACTTACAAATAAACTGAACAGGAATTAATTTTTAATCACAGTTGTACACATTTTAACATTTAAACTACAAAAATTCAACAGTCATGCCAACAAAAGGCAAGACCTATATGTGTTCAATCCAATTCAAACATTAAAATGAATTCAAGTACCCAACTCAAATTGGAGCCAGAGCCCAACACTCACTCTCTGTGTTTGTCTGTCTGTCTCTGTTAGTCTGTCTCACTGTTAGTCTGTCTCTCTGTTTGTTTGTCTGTCTCTCTGTTTGTCTGTCTCACATTCATTGTCTATCCACATGTAGTATTTGGTGTGGGCAATTAAGGAAGCTTGTATAGCTGGCCTGTCATTGTTTCTGGGTGGCTGGTAGGTAGGTGGTGGTGGTGTATCTTCAATCTGGAATAGAAATTAATACAATGTCAGGATAGATGCACAGCATAACAGGAATTCCAAGTGTATAAGTAGCATATAGGTCTGTTTTTTTCCTTAATAAAAACTAAGTCTCTGTAAAAACTACATTTGACAATCCATTTCAAACTCATACAAACAACCTAACTATCATTTTATGCAGGAATAAATTGCAGACATTTTTATGTGTGCATGCATTTTGGTTGTATTAATATTGATGCCAATTCAAATCAATAGTAATGTGCAGATAAACAGAGCAGCATTTTATGTCACCAAATAAAGACATTGGGAGTTTGCATCCCAATCCCTGCAGTGGTTCCCCTAGCAATGGCTATTTTGTGTATGAATATCTAGGTTAAAGTTGTTCTGAATTATGTGTGGCGTATTAATTTTATTTTGTCTTATCCTGATAAATTGTTTCAGTTCGTTTTAGCATTTAGCATACATGTGTAGCTGCCGAGGTGTTTTGTGTTAACTATAGTTCACTTGCAGCTCCTAGATAAGCATCTGTCTGTTTTAATCAAACTTGCAATTTAACTGAAACTATAGTTGCCCGGCCAGTATAACATATCTAAGTTAGCATAAATTTAACTTCACATACAATTCTATCAACAAGTGGCTACGGTCGCTACGTGCTAAGAAGCTAACGTAACGTAGCCAGCCTGGATACTAAATGCTATGAAAGTTAGCCAACATCAGTTAGTTTATCATTGGGAGATTATAGCCGTTGATTTAATGTTACATTTTAAACAACCACCACCAATCTTTCTGTTAACTTACCACAATGTCTTTGTGGTGAACTGTGACGTGTCTCTTCAGGTTTGTTGTGTTTTTTCCAGCTACCATGTGGCCACATTCCTTCCCTTCGACTAAAATCAAGCATTTGGTTTTGTTCTCCACTTCAATGAAGCGAAAATGTGTCCATATATCACGTCTCCTGAACCCCGTGCAAAGCATGTTTTACTTTTAACCTGTCGCCGCCTCGCCGTGAAAACAGCTCCTGTCTGCTCCATGTGCTGTGTAGGCTACTCTGTGCCCGCCCGCTCCAGGGTTGAAAGTGGGTGTGTGGCGGAAGAGCTGACAAGGAGGAGGCGGAGGAGGAGACAGGATTTGACAAAACCATATCATATAATAATATGTAATTTTCGTCTCGTCTTTGTTCGTGAACTAAAATGTCCATAGATTTTAGCCCAGTCTTTATTTACCGAACTGCATTTTCGTCTCGTCTTTATTAGTCTACGAAAATTATTTCTGATTTACTCCCAGTTATTGTTTATTAGTGGGGATTTTAGTCTCGTCTCGTCTAGTTTTCGTTCGGTGAAAAATGTGCGTTGACGAAAATATTTTCGTTTAGTTTTCGTTAACGAAATCAACACTATATGGCACAACTGTTAGGGGGGATGGATTAGCAAAGGAGAAGAGCTCGCTATCACAGATTTAGACTGGTTTGTGAACAATATTTGAGGGAAATGGTGACATTGTGTATGTGGAAGAAGTTTTAGATCTTTGAGTTCACCTCATAAAGAATGGGAGCAAAACCAAAAGTGTTGCATTTATATTTTTGTTGAGTGTATCGTCACTTTCTTCAGTCAAACATGCAGTGCGTGGATGTGGTGTGCGTCGAGCTAATAACAGCTAGTGTATTTAGACCAGGAGGTTTTCTCTTGGATAGGAACTTTAATGACCGTTTTATGTTGCTCTCAGACATTGACGCATTTGAAATAAACAAACGATGCTTAGCCTGGCAGGTGAGGAAACCCTGCTATATTTTTCACATCGAAGGTGGTCTTTGTTGTGTTATAATTATTCTTTTATGTATTGCAGTAGGTTATTTTTGAGTGGTTTATCATATTTATCTACAGCTTTTTGTAAAAAAAATGTGCTTTGATTCCTTTTTATAATTACTTTATGAAAAGAAAAACATATCAAGATTAATATTTTATTTCGGCATTCAGTCTAAAAATATTGAGATCTTATTTTTGGTCCGTATCGCCCATTCCTAACCAGTTCCATGTAATACCAGAGAGACACAGGAATGCTGTGTGATTCTTTAGTAAAGCTTCTGCAGACACATTGAGTACTTATGAAATGTTTATTCAGGGGGAAAAAGGGAAACCCAGCAATTGTACCCTGGCTAATGTCTAGATAAACAAAAGCAGTTTCTCTAAGGGGATTTGGCTGTGTACAAACAAAGCACACACACTGCCTTATAGTGGCCACCAGAATTTACATCCAAATGAGAGGGTGGAGTTGGTCGCCAAAGAAACACACTATTAATCCAAAGCAGCTCTCCTTGGTGCACTTTGGTGAAGCAGTTAATCACATGATGTAAGAGGTAAGCGCTGAAACAACAAATATTTTGCAAATTTCAATCCACCTCCCATTTATTTGTCTCCTCCGTGCTCTTTGAAGGTTCTCGTTGCACACAGATCCACTTACACCGTCAGCACTCGTGACCTCGCTGCGCCTCCCGGTGGATCGGTCATCTCCCGACTCAAAGCTGGTCATTGTGTAACAGCAGATAAACTGCTTCTAGAATGAGTGATATTTGTATTAAGCACACACACGCAAACCCACCCAAGCAGACAGCTGGGCTGTGAAGCGACTCGTGGCTCAGTCAGCATCATCTGTTCTGGCAGAGCTGCTTAATACACACACAGTACACTGGATCCTTATTGCATGTAAAATAATGAAAACTAGGAACTCACCTTTGCAAATACACATGGAAATGCCTATCAGACCCTCCAGCACATAACTGGAATTCACATAATGATTGCTGGTGTCTGCAGGAAGCAGCCAAGGGAATGACACACACACACACACACAGAGGCATGGTGTCATCATTCAGGAGGTAGCTGACCTTTCCTGTGCTATAAGATGTCCTTGTGTCTTCTGTTCAGCGTCAGCCTCGTGCACACACATCACACTCTCAACTGTTTCTCCAGACTCCTAAAACTCAGCTTTACACAATGTGGAACGCCAGATAGTTTCATATAATTTGGTTCTCTTAATGTAATGCACATAGAATTTCAATTATCTCTAAATTAGCATATGACTTGTGACTCAGATATGGCTAAATTGCCTTTTAAACTTTCCTTCACATTTTATTTTTTTTATTTTTTTCAGAGGACCTCACTAGCTCTGAATCATCAAAATGTTGTCGTTTTATTAAAAGATTAAAGAAAAATCCAATCCAAAAGCACTAGGATGTGTTATATAAATTAATGAGTATACTGTTAGGGACATGAATTTCAAGGTGTGAGACTGCTGGCCAACCCCCTCTTTGCTGTTGCATGACGAGGTTGGAAATTAGGGCTAGGTATCGAATCAAATTTCAAGAATCAATTCAATTTCGATTCTCAAGATTTAGAATTTATTCTTTTCGATTCGATCCAATCTGATCTCAAATGAGATTGCTGGTATTACATTTTTTTTCAGCTGTTAACTGAATTTCGTAATAATATGTTATTATGCAACATATTGATAATAGTATAATTAATATTCAACAGCAAATTAATAAAGCAATGATAAGCAGCTGTAGAAACCAAACCCTCTTCCCGAAAGACAATTGCTTTCACAAACATGTTGTGGGGCAGAATACCCAAACAGGGGAACACCAGAGATATCTACAGCTGGTATTTCTATTCAATTCAGTTCAAAAATATTTTATTAAACTAAAAAGGAAAACAAATTTGGACACTAACTTGGTGCATTGTTAAAAATATGACATTAAAAAAAGTGTGTATAGTCTTCTCAAGACCGTCATGGTTTAAAACAAAAACGCTTAAACACTTAAACACAGGACACAGAGCTGGACACAGAACATTGTGCACAAGATGCCAAAGGTCACAAAGGGGGGAGAAAACAGAGGAACCCTTTTGGAAGCAGGGAACTCCTGATCTTTTGTGGACAGACACGTAAAAGGAATTGGCCTTGTAAACTATTTACATTTATTGACTAAACTTGTATCTATGGTAAAATAACTTTCCTGACTGTCAATAAAACAATACTACTTTCCCTCCATTTTTGTTGCTTTTGTAACTCAGAATGCACCTGATTTCTTGAGACTCGAGTTGAAAAGTTGGTATAATTGATTTATTTATGCTTTCTAAATGAGTGGTACCTATTGCAAGGACAAAATAACTGATTTTGCAATCACAAGATTTGCCCCCTGCCGATGACTAGATAGAAAGCAGGGGGATTTCTGTTGTATTTATTAAATATTTGTATATTTTCTGAATTTGCAGGATGAGTTGGATTCCAGGGCTTTCTTTGTTTTGGCGTAAACTCCTATTTCTAATGGAATTTGATTAGTTTTAAGATTGTGGTGTCAACACATGCTGTTCACAATGATTTATATAATAAATGTAATGCAACTTGATGCAAAACTGTCATGGAAAACTTTGTCTTTCTCGGCTTATGAATGACTTAGAAGTCAAATTTAGTGTCTTGACCTTTTTCTGGTTCGGTCTGTTCCTCCCTCTCTTTTCTCTCCCTCTCACTGTTCAGCCCCAGCTTCTGTAACACCAATTATACTGTGTCAAATCCATGCATGTCAGCTTCCAGATCCCTAATCATCCCTTCTCTCTTTCATCTGTAATCCTTTGTTCCATCCTCCTACCCCATTTTTTTCTATTTTGGCTCACTGGAAACCTCTCCTCTCTTCTTCAGGCTTCACACAACCCCACCCCTCCGTCTGCTTCACGTACTAAACCCATCCTATTCGTCCTCTTTTCAATCATCTCTAGCATATCATTGTACCTTGTCCTCTTCCTTTGATTTTTTTTTTATTGTATTTCTTATTTCAATTTTGCGACTTTTCGAGAGACTTAAGCACCCCTGGGAGCTGAGTGTTTTAGAAATGCCCCCACATCCATTTTCAGTAGAAAAAGCAGTGATAGTTTTATTAGGTGTGAAATTGGAAAACTATTTTCTTGTAGAAGTCATCTGCATAGTTGCTAACCCTTCTTATCCCTCTTTGGAATATATGACGCTAAATATGAGGAAAATAGAGTATCTGATTTCCTTTGGTTAGATTATTATGTTCTTTTTGTTGAATATGTTGTACCTACAGTTCGCACATTTTTTACAATACTATATTTCAATATTGCCATTTAAAACAAAATGTAATTTGTAAATCATGTGCAATTACTCTTTTTTTGGTTCTTTATTATCACATAAAAAGACATGTATAGAGACACCAGTTGCATTCTAGAAGAAAATATGGTAACAGGTGAAATTGCAGAGGCGAAAACGATCATCAGCCAGCACGGATGGTAGATAGGATAGGAGGTAGGGGTTAAAATGCTTATAGGTAGCGACATAGGGGCTTAAATGTTTATCATTATAATTTGTGGTCTTTATTGTGATAATGTTAATAGTTGTGCTAAAAAGTTTTTTAAAACTCTTTGCCGTCTTTTTTTGTCTGTATATTGTATTACTGTGCATGCACTTCACTGCAGCCAAAGCCCCACAGGCACAAATACTGCTCATATTAAACCACAAACCAAAAGAAAAGATGTACTATGTAGGGCAGTGTTATCACTGAATATTAATTCTTTTTTTTTTTCTTTTAAACATTGATATTTATTACAGCCTTTGTAAAACAAAGCAGGGAAATATTGAAAGTAACAATCCCAACAATACTTTGTTTTTGGTGTTTGCAAACACATTTAACAGTTTATTATTGTCGTGATAAAACAGTTCTGGATAGGAACAATTCTGGGTAACAATACACAATACTACTCCCCATCCCGATCTGCCAGTTTTTAAATATTTATAATATAATAATACTATGATTACTCTCTGTAATCATGATAATGGAATGGTCTCAAGATGATGAAGAGACCCAGATGTGCCACCGTTAAATAAATCACTTGTAAACTGTTTATAATTATTTAAGCAATAATCTCAATGTTTTATTACAGCAGAATTTTGTTATATTCAAAGACATTTATAATAATCCAACAGTTCAGTCATTATTTTTTGTTTTACTGCAGTAAAATAAAAAAAACTAAAGTCAACTGAAGTGAGCTACTGTACATATAAAGTAAAATTTGCATTTGGTCCACCTCTCCATCATCTTTTGGAATAGTGGCAAGTCCTTTCTATTTAGTTTTGTTTCGGCGTCGCTTTTCAAGGTTGCACAATCCTGCTGTGTTGCACACTTAGCTCTGCACATTAGGTTTAAAACAAGCCTTTTGTTGTTTGTGCATGTGAACTTTGTATGCAAACATATAATTGGCCTATGGTTAATTGTCGATTAATGGTTAACTAAAGTTTGTTCCAGCCGGATAAGTTTTTAAACCCGTCTGGCCCAATCTCGGTACTAGCAGAACCACTCCTATTTTATCATGCTTTAAAAGTAAGATACAGCACATCTCTGACACAGCTGTGCCGGTGTTGTAATCTCACTGCGTAACGGAGGTGACAAAACTCTCCTTCACTGCTGCTGTACACACAGTGACTCACTGTCACTTATTTACGAGCTGCAGCTGTGATCAATTAACAATGTAACTTTCTGCAGTTCTGTTTTTTCTCTGCTCTCTCAATGTCTATCACCATAGCAATGTAGAGGAGTAAACAGGCCCTTCTAGCAGTGTTTTAAAAATAAATGGGTCATGATTTATGGTTTTGCTCTTCATTAGATTGATTTATGCTGTGCACAATGGTAGATGAAACACAGGGTAATCTTATTACAAAACGCTTTTTCATGTGCAGAAGGAGTCCTAGAGTGGACATTAGCAATTTTATGTGACCTACTGCCCCTTTTTTAAGGTGAAAAACACATTTGGCATAGTTTTGGCATATTTGTGTGAAACAAATACGCTACTGCTGATTCAGGTCAGATTTGCAGTTATAGTCAAGATGTGGATATACAATGTCTGAGGCTTCTCCTAAATTTTCAAAAGGGTTTTTATGTAGTTTTTCAGTGTTTATTTTTGGAACATATTTAGGTGCGGCTCAGAAAACTAGATTTTTCTCTTTGTTTAATCACCTATAATCAGACAGTGACATTTGTAATAGCGATTCCACTTGAAAAATAACCTTTAATGCCTTAGTGTCACACAAATACAAAAATTTACATTTACACTATAACTGGGGTTGTCAGATATGTGATTTCAGGCAGAAATTGCTCCTAAAACCCTCTGGGCTTAAAGACTTAATTGATAACGTCCACTTAGATGGACCTTCTTTCAGTAAATAAACATGGATGACGAGGAAGAACAATGGCGATAGTCTTAAGAGCCACGGTGATAGTTGGCACCTGTGGGAAGGGCTAAAATCCTGCCATGCGAACCAGCCTTAAATTTTCCAGATTAAATAAATAATTGTACTACTTTGTTGTAGTTATTCGGTCTAAAATTTACTTTTTACACAAGCAGTTACAAACTAAGACCAAAGCCTGGTTTATGTTTGAAGCATCCGCGACGTCAGCATGGCCATATTGCGCTATTTTGGCTTCCACGCCCCTCCGCTGCCCTCTAGTGTCTAGGAGAAAAGTGCTACTTCAGAGGAAGATATATATATATATATATATATATATATATATATATATATATATATATATATATATATATATATATATATATATATATATCTATACGAAGCCTAAATGCTGCAGACGTTGTGCCCGCCAGTCTCATTTCCGTGCAGAATTTACATGCATCAAGCGTAACGCAACCTTAAGGATCCAATTACTATCTGACAGAAATACATTTTTCCCCCCTTTTATTCAAGTGAAATAATAAATAAATAAAAAATCCTACCATTAAGTGTCCCAGGTGTTGATATTTTTTTTCAATAGATGAATAAAAAGTGTCATAATTCCTGGGAAAGGCTTAGGTCTCCCCCACCCCTATCTCTGGCAGAAGAGACGCATATGGGAAGGTGTAATTGTTGTGACTGTAGCAGCAGGGAGGCAGGAGATGGGGAGGGAGCCAGGGCAAGGGAGATAGGGGGAGGGGTTTGTTTATTTCCCTTTTTCTTTTTTAAATGATAACTGCGCCCCCAGAGTCCACTGGAGAAAAAAACAAAGGTAGTCGGATGTAGGGAGACGGAGACAGACGACCGAGAGCAGGGGACAATGGAATGCAGCATGAGCAGTGGCCGAGACTCCCGAAAGCGATGTGTTAAAGAAGGGAGGGACGGACAGACACACGGACTAACAGAGGCAGCGCGCGTGCCGGTCCGCCGCTCGTGGCCCAAACAATGAACGTGCTGTGGTCGCTGCCGGCAACACATCGTAGCCAGAGGGGTGCGCACTGAGTGAGAATGGCAGAGACGGAGAAGCAGTAGTGGGGGTTAAACAGGAATGGGAGGGATGGTGTCTTCCTCCTGTAGATAGCCGTGTGCCTTCCGTACATTTCTGTTCTGTTTGGTTGATCATGTGTGTCTCTGTGTGGCTGATGTGCATTAGTGGGAAACTGTCTGACACCATGATCTTCTGTAACCATTTAGGTGAATACAAGAAGGATGAGCTGCTGGAGGCGGCAAGGTGAGTACCAGACTCTGCATGCTCTTTGTTTTCATTTTGCCCCTCTCTTCTCCACCTGTCAATCCTTTTTATGCTTTTTTTCTACTTTATTGCATCCTTACGTCTTTGTTTTATTTTCCTTTTTTAAAATCATGCTAATATTTATTTTCTATTACATATATTTTTTCTTCTCTAAAGCTTTGGACCTTGTTGTTATCCTAATCCTCATCTCTTTTTAATCCATCTCATCTTTCTTAGTCTACAGTTCCGGTTTTCTCTCTTTTTTTTTTTCTTTGATAATATTTTTCACCACCTCATTCCATGCACACTCAAGCACACTCAGCTCCCACACTAGTCCAGTATTTTCAGATCCATAGAGCCCAGTACTTGTGGGCCTGCGACACTTGTATTTTTTTGAGGCGTGTTATGGTTGCAGGCAGTTCATGTGGGCTGTGTTTTTGTGTGTGTGTTGTTTTTTTTTTTTTTGGCCTAGCTCTCACATTTGGTAGTGGAATATTGCCCGATTTGGGACTGTGTGTGGGTGGTAGAGAGCTTGATGCCTCAACAGAAGCCCCCCATCCCTCCCACCTCCACTCCCCTCCCTCTCTTCAAGCTTAACACACAAACATATCAGGAAGCAGCTGGTTTAGTATAGAGGTACCCCAGTGTATTAGGGGTGAGAGGGTCGTTTATGTGTATACCCAGCATGGCCGTCTCACAGCTGAGCCTGTGACTGCCTTTTCTCCCTGCCATTATGAGGAATCTGCTCTTTTATCATAGTTGCATGGTCAGTCAGTGAACTCCCACGTTTGGCCTGCAGAATGTAGTTCTCCCTGTTTATTTATATATCTATTTGTGGCCCAGATAGGGCTTTTGTTTCTGTTTGTACAAAATTATGCATAGCATGAAAGGAACCCGGGGCCCCTGTGCTCTGTTAGAAGGAAACACCGTGCATGGATTAGACAGCTAATATGCCTGTACAGCCTAAAAGAGTATGGAGTTCAAATTTAGTGTTTCCAGGTCTGCAAAAGAACTTTGTTCCTAATCTGGTCTGTTCAAATGCTGATTTTTTTTCTTCTTTGTGTCCTTTTTTCCTCCTTGTATTATCCTTTCTTCCTTCTTTCATTGTGTCCTTTCTCCCTCTTGTGCTCATTCCTTCTTTTGTCAACTCCTTGTGTCTTCCCTACCGCCTTCCTTTATGTTCTTTTCTAATTCTGTCATGTCATTCCTTCATAGCATCCTTCCTTTTGAAATATTTTCTTTCTTCTGTCCTTTTCTCTCTTCCTTTTGTATTTCCTTGTTGTTTTACCAACTTCCTTGTGTCCTCCTTTCTTTTTTATATCCTTCCTATCTATCTATCTATCTATCTATCTATCTATCTATCTATCTATCTATCTATCTATCTATCTATCTATCTATCTATCTATCTATCTATCTATCTATCTATCTATCTATCTATCTATCTATCTATCTATCTATCTATCTATCTATCTATCGCAACAAAGGAAATCCCCCTTTTCTGTATTTTGCACCTTTTCAATCTCCTGTCTTTTTGATACTTAAACTAGCTGTTTCCTTTCTTCAGTGACAATTATCACCCCAAAGATGTTATGGTTAGTCCCGTTAGAACGTAGGTATGGTGTATTCACAGATCAGGAAATGGTCAGATTTTTGAGTTTTCTACCAGCTGGTCAAGTTGGAAACCTGTGAGTCTCAGTCACCAGCATATTTCTTAGCTAAAATATTTTAGCAGAAAATTATGATTTCTTGTGTCAAAAGGTTTTTTTGATTTCAACAAACACACTGAAAACAGTTTTGTAATTGTCAGCAGCAGAAGTGATTCCTTCAATATTGACGAGTATGGCTAATGTTGATTGTTTTGATCTGAAACCATATCGTTTTTCACTCTCTCATTTATGTTTTTCCAAATAAAAAACTAGGTAATTGAGTTTCAGAGCAGTGACCTTAAAAACTAAAAACATAGATCAACATCAATCCCTATAGATAGACAAAAATACTCTCGCATGTTTTAGCAGGACAGGATGCCTTCAAACCATACCTCCAACATTTCCGTGCATCTTCCTATAACATTTTCCCCAAACATTTTTCTTTCCTCCTTGTTTTATTTTGAAACCTTTGTGGTGTATTTTATTTTTGTATTTAATGTGTGCTTTATTTGTGCACATTTTCAGGAGTGGAAACGAGGAGAAGCTAATGGCCTTGCTTACGCCGCTCAACGTCAACTGCCACGCGAGTGATGGCCGCAAGGTAAGAGCCAAATTGCACACACAGAGGGACCGTAAAGCAGTAACAAGCTTGTCACTGTCATCTACGTGACTGCATCTCCGTATGGTCATTAGGGTCACAGAACCAGCCAGCTAGTCTTTGAAGCTAAAAAAGAGACACAAATGCTGGTCTGACAGCTGTGAGCCTGTTTTAAATAATCTGAGCGTTCACCAGCAGGCATTATTGTCCTTTCTTGGCTGTCAGTCATTTAAATTAATAAATGGAGACACAGAACCTTTACTGAATAAATTAGCACTTGTGCTGAACAATAATGATACATCGCAGCACACAAACCCTGTCAGACACATGGCCAAAACCCATAGAATATTTTTTCATGTGTCTTTTTTCCTTTTAGACAAGTTTTATCATGTTTAGGGTTTCAGTTTGCATACTTGTGGTGCTGTTCGTATTTGCATGCAGTTATTTCTCTACTATAAGTTTATGTCATAATAGTCTAAGTTGGTAGTGGTGGTACATGGTCATGGTGAAAAGAAAGTGCACAGTTAAAGTGTTTCCCAGAATAGATCTGGTAAATTCTTTAAATCTAAACTCAAATGTACAAAAACACAAAACCGATACTGCCATGCCATTATCAATTAAACTAAAAGCAAAAGCCAAAATGGAGAGGTTGTGTGTGAAAAACAAAGTGTATCTAATGGTTCACTAGCTTTTATAGTTATTAGGGCTGCAACTAACAATTATTTTAATAGTCGACTAATCTATCAATTAATTTTCCAAGTAGTCAACTAATCACGATTATGTCACCTGGATGCAAATAAAAACACAGAACCACATTTCACTATGCGTTGTGTTGTATAATTGTGTATGTGACAAATAAAGATTATCTTATCTTATTTTTATGAGCTCTATCTTAACGTTCTGTTTTTAGAAATTACACTCAAGTTGCTTGTAAACATTTTTTGACTCGATCCTGTTTACACATCTTAGAATGTCCCTTTATTGCCTCTTGTTGCCATTATCCTGTATTTTTTTATCGTTATAATTAAAAATCCATTAAATGTTCATTTTAAATTTATTAATATTCTGTCAATGTATATATATATTTTACCGTTTTACACTTCATATAAAAATCCAAATTTTATTTGAAAACAGAGTCTTTCATGTTCCAGCTTTTAACAATGCTTAAAGTTTGCAAGGATTTTAAACTGCAGTCTAAAAAGATGAGCATATCAACATGTTTGCAGTCAGGCTTGTTTTCTTTAATGAGACAATGTTCCCAGTTTAAACATTAAAGAATGAAAGAATTATTCATTTTCAAAGATCCTCTCCGTCATATAGACATTAAAGTTAAATAAAACTATCATGTTATGTAGCTTCACATTGATCTCAACCATTAACTATGAGTCGCAGGATCGGCCAAACTATGAAAAAGTTCCGACTTATAGTCCGAAAAATACGGTATATTCTCGCCTAATATTATTTTAAAAGTTAATTTTGTGTCTAAGAAGGGAATTTCTGAAACACCTTAAATACGGCCTCATCTGTCCAAATGACATTGTTTCAGAAATTTGTGTGAGGTGTTTCTGTTGAAACTTTGCAAACCTGGATGTTGCTACTGTTTTGTTTTTGAAAAGAAAAGGCATTCACCATCAAGTCTTCCAACCAAGCCATAATTTTTCAGTTGTTTTCTAATTGTCAAGAAACCTCAATATTTAACATGCTAACTGAGGTCTCCAGAGTCTGAGATGACGTTCTCTGTTTTTTTTTGTTGTTCCTCTGAGCATTTTACTGTCTTGCATGGAGATAGATTTGCAGGAATCCCAACTATGTAGAAGATTAGCAAATGTCTTAAATGTTAACCTCTTGTTGAGGTATTTTTTGTGAACAGTAATACATTTGATGATATTTTGAAATGATAATAGCACTCTTCCCAAATTGATGGGACACTACAATTGCTTCTCATTGCAGACATTCTGGCATTATTAATAGAGGTGGTCTAAACTAGGTGGTCATCAGTCATTCAACATCATCTTATCACAAACACAATGAATTCATCTTGGTATACGCAGTTAATTTAAACACAGCTTCTCCAAGACACAATAATGTCAGCACAAAATCCTTAGCGGTTTCCTTTTATACTTATACTTCAGTAATAATGACACCTAGTTGTTAAAATCAGAACCACACATACACAATGCCTTTCACAGAGACAGACCATTTACTCAACGGTCCGTTGTTGCTGTGAAACTCCATAGAATTTTTACTTACACACCATAGGTATATGATTTTCTATTTCGATTTTCTATTTTCTTACTGGTTTCCATGTTTGCAGGCTGTAGCTCTTTTGCCAAGATAAAATACCAAATGCTGCACTCTCATACTGTCATGTGATTGGCTCAGGTACCAGGAAGTAAATGCGGGCTACACACTGAAACAAAGTTGTTCCGGACCGTACCTCTAGGTTTGAAAGGAGAAAAAAACTTGACTTGGACAATGATGATGGAGAGGAACGATTGTTTATAGGGAATGTTACTTCCATCCTGGGTGACAAATGATAATGATTTTGGTTGATTTTACAGTAAATATCTTACTTATTGTGCCTTTAAATATCTGTTGTATCTGGTAAAACCACATTGTACTATATCTTATAATTTTTTCAATGACATTTTATTGACCTTTATTTAAATTGCACAGATTCACAACAAATATCTTCATTTACAAGACAAATAGTTCCAAAGCATACACAGTAATATAGAATGTGATTGGTATAAATTTATCTTTGTCTTGATTGATTTTTTTTCTTTACAGTGGAAATTCTCTGCTTTTAAGTGGCAGCAGACTTCTTCATGGGTACAAATACCTAACCATGCATAATTTGCATATGAGCGTTTACCCTCTAGGTTTACAGGTATGAGTGTAGAAAAGAAGTGCATTCAAAAAAGGAAAAATATAGCAGTTTTCTTTGCCGGATGGTGGAAAATCATAGAGCAAACTTATTCGGGTAGATGAAACGGTTTGCCTCAGAATTTCTGCTGATGGGCTGTGAAGCAGAAAGAATCCTGGGGTAAGACTTCAGGGCACGAGGTAAAGCCAGGTTTGCTTAATACAATTCTAGGTACAAGACAAGTACACCGGCCTGTGGAGAAAAGCTCTGTATTATCATCCTGCGGCTCCAGCATCTGCAGGGAACCCTGAGCCTTGGGTTTAGTTCTGCTGCACTACAGCAGCACGTCTGGCTTATGACTGATTAGTCCCCTGGATGAATGGGTGGAAGGAAATGCAGACAGCTCTCTGGTTTTTGTGGCTTCTGGCTTTATTTGGTGGAGTCACTGTAGTCCTCCACATCATCGCCTCCCAAGCTGACAGAAATATAAAGCTCTATGAGCCTTTTTCTCTTTCCCTTATCTTGACAGCAGAGTGACAAGCAAGCTCCACACAGCAGAGATGATTATCCAAACAGTTTTGGCAATCCCTGTGGATTCTCATTGGTGCCTCTTGGGTAATATTCTTTTACCGGCTTGAAATCATCTAAATTCGATTAGAAAAAGCTAAACTCCATGTTTTTTTTTCCAAACAAGGTAAAGCTCAGTAATCAGATTCAGACTTTTTCTAAAGATTACTCTAGTCTATTGGACACTGAAGGGCACTCAGTTTTATAGTTGCTATGAGAACCGCAGGGGCAATCCGGGACCCAATGGGAGCATTTCACCCTTTACTCTCGGTAGCTGTCGTATAAATGTCATATAAATGCCACAAAAGCTTTGAAGATGCGTTTTTCTCTAATTGTGGGTCCTTGAGTGCTTCAGATGGTGTTTAGCTGCAGCTTGTGTTCATCGTATTGCCTTCATATCCATTTGTGAGAGAGCCTCCCCTTGCTGCTATTGGCCTGTGCGGTCTGTAGGGGATGTGATACCTCCAGGGAAAGTCGTGCAATATGAAGTCGTCTGAGATGCAGGGGACACGCGAGAGATCATTTCCAATTGCTTGAATTTAATGGACCATGAGTACATTATGGCAGCCATATCCAGAAAATAAAAACTGTCCCCAGATAATGAATCAACCTCTCCTGCACAATCTTCATCTGTGCTGCTCTTTAATTGCTCCAACTGTGTGCGGTCACAAAGGCTGCATGTAATATGTTTTCCTGCCTGGTCTGTTTTAACCACACTATTTTCTGGGAAGTTTCTGCTAATTTAAAGGGCAGTGGCACCAAGGGAAGGGATTGCTGATTTATACTTTGTAGGTATACGTATCAGATGAATTATAAATCTTAAATACATTGTGGAAAATATGTTCATTACATTGCTTGTTGCAAAATTGGTCAAAAACATAATGCACATATAGCCTGTTTTAACACTTATTCTGGTCATCCCACTTTAAGTTTTGCACTCCTTTTTAAACGTGTGCTTGACAATTGAATTTGTCACTGTTATGTCTGAAACTGCCCCTTTAATGATTTTCTGGGCAGCTTGACTTGGTTTAATGAAGTAATATATATGTGTCTCGTAGCTCTGATAACTTTTGACTGCTGCAGTAAGCACAATGAGGCGCAGCTGTAAGAGCAGCTGATTCAGTGGCAAATCGAATCGACTGTCCTGTTAATAACTACATAACAGAACAGTGGAAACTTTTAGCAAATCCGATAGCAGCAAGTAATCATATCGCTGTCAATTTCTGAATTGAGAAGCTAAGACTTTGGTTAAAAGTGTCCTGAGATGCAGAAAAAATGCACAATATTAGATCTGGACAGTATGTCAAACTGCAGCCGTTAACACCATGTCAGTGTGCAATATCGCAATTGCAAAGGTTTGCTTGGGTGCAATATTTGGTAGGGAATAATAATTAAATGATTATCCATTCATGCATATTTATCCCATATTTGGCCATTCGTGCGTGCTTTTATCAATTTCAGCAATAGTATCGCAATTTAATATTTTCCTGAAAATGTGCAGCCCTAAATTATGCTTTTGCTGCTTTTACTTAGAGATGGGCGTTAAAGTTTTTTGGGTTCTGTTTGGATCATAATATCTGAATGTATATATCAGCTAGTACCAATATTTTCCTATCTAGGATGCTTTTGATTAACATTTAGTGCTCTTTTTTGGGATGGTGTTGCATAAACATATGAGCAAACCAAAGAACAGGGATTTTCATTCCAATGCAGAAATCTGGCTCCCAATAAATTAAATGACTGATGTTGGTGTCATTGTTACTGGGGAACTGTCTGTGATTTTGTCAACCATGTTTACCATGTTATAACAATCACATGTTGTTTGCACGGCTTATCTTAACTTGATTTTAGGCGGTGCGTCTAATTTTTTTTTGTCTAACAAGTCATATTTAAGCCAAAATATAAATAATTATGGAAAAAAGAGAAGACATTTGTTGAAACCCTGCAGGCCACCTTTAGGTAATATATTATCAGAACACCAAAGCAGCTACTCTAACCCATGTTGGAGCGGCATGTTGGAGGTGTCCTGCAGAAACTCCTGCTGGGAGAAAATAGATCAAGAAAGAAAAGCAGCGGGGAAAAACTGCAGCATCATAGACATCAATGGCAAGCAAGTTTAACACTGATGAAATAGTGTTGTTTCACAATGTTTTAAAGCTGCCAAGTTTTAATGACATACAGAATATGGCACTGATTTTATACATTTTAATGAAGTATCATACTGGGACTCTGTATGGGGAAATGTTTAATTTTAAATCACTTGATAATTATAAAACAGCAAAAAGATTTTACTTTACTTTGAGAGTGATTGAACAGAATTGGCCGATTTATCAATATGTTTACACTGTGAAACAGGAAAGAGTGGTCGCAGCTACATCTGTGATCCTCAAGTTATGGAAAAGTTGTTTTTCTCCGGGTCCTAAACATTGGTTAGACTAATAATAATAATAATAATTCTTAAAGAATTGTAAATTCAAATTAATCAATTAAATCGATTTATCACCCAGCCCTAGTACGTCCTCCCACTTCCTTTTATTCCCAGTGTATGCGCTGGACAATGGCTGCTGCAAATAGGCAAATATTCTGTTGTTGGCTGCAATAAACAACACATGTCCATGTAAATTCTCACAGAGAATAGAGATGTTTGGCTGTATTTTAATTCGATGGCAATCTCCCAGCCAGGGAATTTGCCAAGGAAGGACTGTTTACAAAACTACCGACAGCACGCAACAGGATTTACCAAAAGAATTTTACTGAGTAGCATAGCTGATAGCCTACTGTTACACCGGCAGACGTCCCCAAATTATGGGGAAAGTCCCAGTTTTAGACGACCTGTTCACAGCAAAAGCTGTCCACGGACATGTCATGGATTACAGCGTTTGATGAATGATTAAAAATGTTGGGATGTAGAGTGTTATTACGGTGGCTGCGTAGACAAAGGAAGTTAGCATAACAGCTGATGTAGTAGCTAGTTGTGCTGTTGAAAGAGGGACGAGTGTCGTCTGCCTTTAAAAAAACAAGAAATAAAAGAGCAGAGCGTGAGCTTGTCACCGCCGACGGGGAAGTGTCTTGCGATATTATGGTATGTTTGAATTAATTAAATTTGTTTTCACCGGGATGATCCTTGCTGTCAGTGCAGAAGGCTCTCCATCTTGCTCTGACTCAGGATCAAAGATCTACGGCTGTAGTTGTTGTGTATCTGCTGGCAGCCATTTTCATGGTTATATAAAGTCCGAGTGTAAACTTTGAGTTGGCGGGCACAGCCAGCTACAGCTTATTTGCATAAAATAAAAACGGCACATTTTAAATTAACTCAAAATAGGCGAAACTGTGGAGGTGAAATCTCATTATCTGAGAACACGTTTGTGCAAAACATGTAATGAATTAGTTTAGTATTGCCCATAGACCTACCCTACATGTTTAAAGGAAGTATAAAAGGTCACCTTTAAGAGTAATATCAGCCAAAGCAGACAGAGGACCTGCAGCAACACAGTGAGATGGGAGTCTAGAGCAGTGGATGAATCAGTGGCCTCAGCCTGACGTTCAATTCATGAATAACATCAGGAGTGGACTGATGCTGATATTTGATCAGATCAATCCTTATCACTTTCGTTTTGCTTAAGCAAAATATTGTGTAATGAGAACGCTGTAGTCTTACCCAGAGTTACAGCTGTAAATTTATAACAGCACCCGCTGAACATAAAGCAAAATAAATAATTTTTGATTCGATAACAGTTGGTCTACTCAGCTAGCATGATTTGTTTTGGCACTATGACAAGCTATGATAAAACTCTGAGACAAAGCAAACTTCCAAATAATCGTGAACACCCTAGTTGTAATCAGACAAAACAGATCATTGCAGAATTCAAATTATTAATTATCGTTAATCTTGTCTGTAAATTGAAAGCGTTCCGTCCTTTTCTATTTTGGTCTTTTTTTCCCTTTACAAACAAACCTAACTCTGGTGCTTAATTGAGAGGATGTAGCTGTTGGTGAGTTGAGAGCCTAAATGAACACGACATGTTCAGTTGACTAATAGCATAGCCGTCGTGCTTTATATTAACCTCCTTAATCACACCTAAAATGAGTTTTTGGAAGGCTTCTGCATAACTCGATACCAAGAAGGTTCATTTATTTGAATTAGGTGCAATGAAGCACGGAGGTGACAACAATATGCAGAGTGAAGGCAGGGGTGATACTGTTTTAACTTAGCTAATTTTACTCATGTCAGTTTGCTTGGTAAGGCATTTGATTGAACTGTAAGTCAGTTTTGATGCATTGGAACCAAGTTAATTTTAACACTAAGGCAGAGGTAATGGATTCTGGTAGCCATTTTTATTCTTGCTCATGTGTCGCATATTTACACAGCTGCAGGGTGCATGCCTCTTCTACCTAACTGTTTTAATCAATTTAACTTAGGTTCATGTTTTTCACGAGTTGAAATTAGAGTGGAAACCATGCTAAGATGGTTTGAGCTGTCCTGAGACTTTCAGAAAGAAGATTAGAGCAGTTTATAAGTCCTGTGAAGGATTTAAAGACGTTCAGGCATAAACCAAATGTAGCATTTAATGAAAATAACCTCATACAACTGTGAAGCACCATTGTTTGGGAATGCTTTGCTGTTACAAGCTCACCATCTGAAAATCAAGAGAGAAGTCTAGGTATTTGATGGTGCGCTGAGAAAAATTTACAACCAATAAAATAAACTTAAACAGAACTAGATCCTACAATTTGACAATAACCAACAAACATATGAGCAAATCCACCAAACACTGGCTAAGAATTGAAAAGCGCAGATCTTGATCTCACTGTGTGCTGTGGAAGGCTGTTCCAAGAACCATCTGTTGAAAGTGACGACGGACCACAAACGTTGCTCAATTTCAGACGCTGGTAGATGGCTACAAGAAGCCTCTCAGTGATGTTATTTCAGCGTTAGGGGGTAGGGATGCCTAACTTTTTACCATTAGAATTTGCATTTTTGTTCATGTCTTTTGTGTAATTAGCAAAACAATGCAGGTTAAATGACTATCTTTTCCAGAAAAAGCCCGATTTAGGTTTTTCCAATCTCTCTAGTGTACGCATTAGCTCATATAAAAACAATTTAGTTTTAGGGCTGGACGATATGGTCAAAACTTATATCACAATATAGTTCTTCATTTCTTATGACAATTATTTTGCCAGTCCTCCAATATAACATTTTACAAATATTTGCTTTAAAAAATAAAACACACAAAATTACATCAAACCCAAAACATCAGTCAGTGACCAATGCTGTAATCATAGACTGTAATGTATAATAAAGTATTGGAAATCTCATACCACCTTTATTGACTAAAGTTATATCGCAATATATATTGACAGTGAATTATTGTCCACCCCTATTTCGTTTGGTAAAAACAAACACAAAGCAAATTGAAGGAATTAAACCAGAAAATAAAGGGCGAGTAGTGCATGCAAAATGGCGACCAATTTCTCTTCCTTTGATTGACGCCTATCTCTGCCAATTGCGTTGACCTGTAATCGCTCCTGATCATGTGAAAAAAGGGTGTTTTTGATGTGGTTCTTTGCTTTGGGTCATAATTTTTTTGTGCCGAATGAACTGTTCTTTTCCAATATCAGTCATGTTCACTTGAACGATAGTTTAACCTGACAGGTAATCCAGTCAGTCTCCCAAACATTATGTATTCGAACTCATGGAGTTTATTTTTAATGCTGGAAGTTCGGTCTGCTGGATACGAAAAATTAAGCTTCCTGAAAAGATCCGTTTTCTAACCTGTTCTTCTAAAGTATGTGTCTAATGTAAAATATAACATATTGCTGGATAAATTAAAGAGATTTCTTGTAGCTTTTTCAAATTCACAGGAGTAGTCTTGATTGATGAGTGGGAGAAATAACCCGGAACATGAGATGATTGGTCTCTCTCTCTTCAAGATATAGAGGGGTACAGATCATTTCAAAGCGAGAAAGTCTGGTTTAAATATGCTTTTCCCCAGGTAACTTTAATAGGGAAAGAGCAAACATCTTCAAATTCACATGAATGGTTTTGTATGACGAATGGAAGAAATTGAGTTACTTCAATAATACATTTGTTGTAGAAACTGCCTCTCTGGCTGTGGGCTCCCGACCGCAGGGAAACAGATTATTTCAGGGGAACTGAATTTTGTACATTACCAGCTTTAAAACAGGAGTGTAAACTGTGTTTTTTTTTTCTGCCCCCTCTGTGCCTAATTGTGCATATAGCTTAACCGAATGACTTTTGGAGTTTTTTCCAAATGAATCACGGCAATAGGTTTTTTATGAGTAACTAAACCTCATGACACCAATAAAGAAGGGGGAGCAGCTTTTCAGAGGCCCAGACCAAAAAGAGTTCTCATTGTTTGCAGACTTGGTGGAGGAAGACTTGGGAGATAATTTCATCCTTGACCAGTAAGCGCAGCTACGGTTTGTTTATATGTTGTTTAGCTGGGAAATACAATTTTAAAATGGGAAAATAAATGAGTCTTTGAGAGCATGGTGGTGAGTTTTTGTGTTTACCTGTGCATGCACATGGGGGATGGAGAGGTGCTCTGCTTGCTTGTGCAAAGTTTTGCACTTTTTGTTTGCTGTATGACTTTATGTTGAGGGATTCTTAAATTACAGCCTTTTCACCTTCATATATTTAGGTGTTTTCTTTGACAAATGTTTGTACATAACCACAAGCAAAACCTTTCCAGAAAAGTCGTTTTTGGTGCCGTTGTTATCAAATTTGAACTTGTTTAGTGTTTATTTATTTAAAATGAGACTGCATATTCATTGACATGCTCACAACAAGGTAACATGTAGGGCTGGACGATATAGAAAAAAAGCATATCGATAAAATAGAAATCATATTGATCGATATCGATAATTATCAAAAGAATTCTAAATACACATTTTAAGTGCACCCATGGCCATTTTATGCTGTTGCTTAATGACCTATTTTTAAATAAATGGATTCAAACACATCCCTTTATTCAACCAACATTTTACAAAACTGTGTTAAAAAAGAAAAAAAAAGAACAAGTGCTCTCTGAACCCTCTGAAGGCTGAGGGAGCATTCCTGGGTTTGTGATTGGTTGGGAGGATGCAATGACTGTAGTATTAACCTACATGATAGGCTAGAATGCATTGTTCTTTTATTGAACTTTTTATTGACCCCTGTTTTTTATATTGAACCATACATCTATCGATTGATATATTTCGTTATTGAATTATCGTCCAGCCCTAGTAACATGTAAATATGCCAGATTTAGCCATACAGGCTAATTTTCATCTAGTCCCATGGCAGCTTGATGTAAAAGCATGGAAAGACACTACATAAACACAAGATACATCCAAGGTATGTTAAAATGAAAAGTTAGTGGAAAATGTACATTAGCAACACGTTAAAAAAACATGTAGTAGAAAAATTTACAGACATACCATTTTTATATATATAAAAAGACAGTGTCTACAGTACACAGAACACATAATTAGTAAAACGTTAATAAAGGAGATTAATATGAATTATATGTGTATATTTGATTATCCAGGAGCCACTTTATTACTGATTGAGAGAAGATTTTTAGTGATAAGATGTTCCTGAGTTTCGTGGCAACAGTGTTCCAGGTGTGTGGCGCTCACAGAGAAGGCCAAGTGCCCAAAACTGCTTTTTCTAAGGGGGCGTCACCGTCCCCTCTGCTGTGGGATCGAGTGCCAGCACTGTTTTTAGATAGATATATTCTTGCAGAGGAGATGGAGTCAGTGCATGGAGAGTTTTATACTCCAGTATAATATCACCAAACTTAATCATATTCTCCCAACTAAAAAAATATATTTTGAAAGAGTATGATAATGATGGTAGGCGTTTGTTTTTTTTGGAAAGAGTTTTGAGAGTTTGTTTGTATTGTCTCTTAACTGGTTGTAATGTGGTTTACAGGTTTGTATCCAACTGGTCAAACAGTAATGGATGTGTGAAAGAATCATAACTCTTAAGATATGTCTTTGAACATGTGTCTGAAAGTAACTAGATTACATTTTATTTTATTTATTACCTTTTTCACTTGTGATTTGAATGTAAGTTTGAAATCAATCACAATCCCTAAATGTTTATACTCTGGTACGACTGTTAGTCATTTACCTGCTACTATAACAGGTGGTTCTGGTTCCTTATTTTGGGACCTGGTAAAGTACATAAAAACTGTTTTATCAAGATTTAAATGCAAACGTGAATTGTTTAACAAACTTTGTAAAGATGCTATTGCAGATGATAGTTCCATAGCAGCTTGAGTTTTCGTTTTTGAGTGTAGATAGATAATAGTGTCATCTGCATACATTTGACATGTTGCAGATGGACAGACGTCTGGCAAATCATTTATGAAGTAAATAAAAGGGGCCCCAAAGTTGAATCTTGTGCCACACCCATACAGTTATTTATCATGTCAAAGGTAGTGTTATTGACCCTAACACACTGCTTCCTATTTTCCAGATATGATTTTAACCACTGGACTATAATGGGTAAAACAATTATGCTTATACAATTTATTGAGTAGAATGTCGTGTTTGACAGTATCAAACGCTTTTTTGAAATCGAGGAAAACAGCCCCCTCTACACCCCGTTTATCAAGTTTGGATCTGATGTTTTCCAGTAATAAATTATTTGCAGTCTCAGTGGAAAAGTTTTTTTCTAAAGCCAAACTGCATGGGATGCAATGTATTTTCTATAGAATAAAGACTCCTTTCTTGTAGAGTTATTTAATGCCTCATTTGATATCTAAGTTCAGATATTTAGCCCTCCATATATAGTTATGTAAAACAAAAAGTCCAGACAAGAGAAAAGGGGCGTAATCCAACTTCAATAACTACAAAATAGTTAAAGCTTTAATACGTTTGACTGATTAAGTTAAATATTTAGTGTTGCCTTTAGAAAGAGACCAAGCTTTTGCATGTGCTCCAAAGGGTTGTAGAACTGAATCTAACTGAATTTGGATATGCCTTTTCCACGTGTTTTTAGGTGTGTTGGGGCGAATTTTAAGGGTTGACACTAAACATTGCTCATCTCAATTGCCTTTGGGTAACCACATGCTTTTAGTCATGTAATGCATCTATATTTTGTAATGTTTCTCCCCTCGGACACACACATACACACACATATATATATATCACACAGTATATGTGTGTTTAATTTTTTGATTACATTTCTTTATAGTGCTGCCTTCCCTGTCTGGGCATGGATGTTGGTGCATTACCACCTGCACTCAGATGATAGGCCTATCACAGATGGTTATTATTTCCTCGGCTGAGTCGAGAGTGTTATCAAACTACCTATTGAATCCTGCTGCTCACACAGAGATGCTTATATACCACCAACTGCTTGCTCTTAAAAATGCTTCCTCCTTTCCATCCTCTCACTGCTAACAGTGGCTCTTGCTATGTGCTTTCACTGTTGTCTTAGACATCTAAAGCTCTTCAGATGCATCAGCTGATTCTGTAATCTGCTTGTCCTTTGCTTTTTTTAATTACTACACATACAGTTTGTGATTTTTGTCTATCCCCATCTGCTTTGGACGGGTAAAAGTGTGAGTTTGCTGTAATCTCGTGAACTTTTGACCTGTAGGCTTGCAGAGACGTAACCCCAGTCCTGTCTTTTCTGGTGCAAGTATCAAAGGTCTTCATGACTGAAAAGCAAAAAGCCAAGAATCTTAAAAGACCTTTTTAAAATTTTAATTACATGCCTGTGTTCTTCAGAGCGCCAAGCTTACTGACAGCGTTTATAATTTCTATTTGATGAGACGTTGGTCTTAAGAGTGAACTTTCACCGACAGTACAGTCAATATTTGGCTTTCACTAAAGAGGTTTTCAAATGTGTTATTCTTGTTCAGGAGAAGTTCTACAGTATATACTGCCATTTAATTAACACCCAATCTTTCACAGACTGCTGGTGGAGCATTTTCTATAATGCCAAACACTTAAAGTAACACCCCCAGTAGCTTTACTTGTCTTTAGTGAAAAATCAATCAAAGATGAGGTAAACCAAGTAAAGCTCTGTTGGACCACAAAATACTGAGTAATGGGAAAACTGTGAAGAATGAAATTAGAATGTATCTTTCTACACCTCCTGCTCCTGCTGTAGTATTCTACAGTTATATGCTGGAAAATAGTGGGAAACATTGATATTGAGGTTATTTCCGATTACCAATATTTACCAATATGTGTCTTGTTGTGTGTATGTGTGTGTGTGTGTGTGTGTGTGTGTGTATGTATATGTATATGTATGTATATATATATATATATATATATATATATATATATATATATATATATATATATATATATATATATACCTTCTGAATAAAGGTAGTCTAGACTTATTCTTTGCTTTTCATGTCTTCTTTCGTGCACTGTGAAAAACGACCGCACTGCTGACATTGCATCTCAGCTTCATTTAAAAATCCCTGGCTGTGATGCCTCACTGTCACATGACTGAACAAAAACTGCATGACCAATCCCCTCTCCTCTCCCTCTTGAAACACAGGCATAAAGGTCAAATAGATGGAAATAAACATTGGTTGTTAATACCGGCCTAGTTTGACTTATCGGACCAATACCGATGTGTTACAAAATGACTAACATTGGCCAGTCATGATGTCGATATATTGTGCATCCCGAACATGGAGTGTTTGGCTGTGGGGTTTGGGAACTTTCAATTTTTTTATTGTATTAATTCTGTTAAATGTTATTTTATTCATACTGTTAAATGTTATTTTATTCATACAGCGCCAATTCACAATACATGTCATCTCGAGGCACTTAGTCAAATTCAATCAAATCACACAGACAGATTGGTCGAAAAAAGGTTCCTATTAAGCCTTCTTAAAATAATACTAGCTACTGTGATTTGTCATCCTGTTGTATTACTGCATTAAAAAAAATCTTTCTTTTTAGTGATCAATGAGTGAAATGATAAATCCCGAGTGGGATTGAAAAATGGGCAGAACATTTCCAGCATCTCACCAGAAACTTTCTATGGTGAGTTAGCCTTGGGACTCTTTTCGTGGACATTATGGTAATTGTGGAGCAATTTTCCTTCCTTTATAAAAGAGACCTATTCAACAAATAAATTGTCGCTCTGGGCCCAGAAATTTGCCATCAGTTGCCCAGGGTTCTAGAAATCGTCCGCGCATGTAATGGAGGAATGCACAGTGCATGTAGGGAACTGGCCTCCAATACCCTTGTAGTAAGCAGTGTGCTATGGCATATACAAGTGTAATTGCATAACATCTGGTTTATTGGTCAAGCTTAAAATTTTTATATATTTTTTTATTTTTAATGTACCTGTTAAGGTCTAGTGTTCAGTGTTTAAAATTGCAGGATTAGTTCCATTCATCCCAATAAAGCCTTGTTAATTCCCATAATTCCAATGGAAAATATAAAACTTAGAATTTTGCCACCCTAATCATAAATTTTCAAACATATTGACGATCCACCAAAGCAGAGAAAATACTATCTGGTCCAGTGTTTCTCATAGGTTGAGAGTTTACTTGTGGTGGTGGGCAGTGCGGAGTCGCTGTGTATGGTACAGCATAGCATGGTGCCAGTCTCTAAATCACAAACGTTCCTCATACAGGAAATCTCAGTGGGTTGAGAAAAGTTTCTCAGAGTTGAGCGCGCGCCAGACCGGTTTTGAGCGGGTGCGTGTTGTCTCACTGCGCGCAACAAAAGGCACAAATATCTTCTTCTCCAGCACAGTCTTCGCGCCTCCCCTGTGACTCTTTGGTGCCCCCCAGGGGAGGCGCGCCTCACCTATTGAAAACCACTGACCTATAGGATAAAAGTTGTAACAGCCTTACAACAGTGTTTGAAAAAAAACAAAAAACAATGAATGCCTTTAAAAAAGCATATTTTAATTTTTATATAAGGTAGGAAGGATATGCTTGGCTTCCTGGAGTGATTTTTTTAGAGCTCTGTGCTCAAGCATTTTCATAGGATGCATGGCTTCATGACAAACGCAGCATTTCTAGGTGGTAAGCAGAGCAGATAAGATAGACAGGTGTAGGCTTACACATCAGCTCTTATGTCCAACTGCGTGAGTGCACAAGAAGAGTGTAAGATCGGGGGCTGTAGCTGTGGGTTATTTATCTTCCAAGATGCTGGCGGAGCAGAGCTGTCAGCAGCTATTTAACGTGTGTGTGTGTGTGTGTGTGTGTGTGTGTGTCAGTCAGAGGAAGCACAGACAGTTTTGCTAATATGTTTATTGATCCAGCCATCTGACACTACTCATCTTGTTAGAGCCTCCACCTACTCATGTGCAGACCTGACCTGAGTACTTATGCAGTTGAAATATAAACTTTATTGAATAGTACACTGCTCTTCAAGTTCTAATTGTAATGGCTAAAAGGATACAAATCCTGCTAAAAAAACAACGTGTGTAATTATCATTTAAAGCAATGCTTATAAACACTGATCACAGCTTTTACAGATGTTTAACATTTTTTTATAAACTGTGCAGCTCTGTAAAAGTGAGACATTTTCCACCTTTAATTGGTTTGTTTGTGTAAATCAACCGAAACTCTGATCAAGTAGAGAAAAATAAAAAGCTGCAAAAACCCTGGTTGCATAAAGGCCCATACATACTCTGCAAGAAGTGAAAATGTATTCCCTCTCTCCCAGGGCTTTGAGAACAAAATAAAGTGATTCTGTTCTTGCAGCTTGTTCTTGATACATCATCAAGGCAGAACAGTTTTTTTTTGTGTGGTGTCTAACAAATATGTTATGCAAATGCTGCAGTGGGAGCGATCTATGAGGACTTCCTGAGAGTTCTTCCCTAGAGTTCTTATGAGGAATGAAATGTCCTGGCCAGAAAGATTTTGTTGTTCTTGCAGCCTCGTGTTTTGACAGAGTATGCATTAACTTTCAGTGGGCACTCCTTTGGTTGAATATCATCAGCATCCCGTATGTAGACTTTGCAGACTGTCCTGTCAAAGATTTTCAAATCTATCTGATTGTGATTAGATGTGTTGTCCACAGCCTTCTTAAGTTTGCATTGAAATACTCTCCCCACCAGCATTAGATCTGCTGACAATGTGGGCAGCTTTAAAGTTGACATATCATGCTTTTAAATCCTTCCTTTTCACATTCAGATCATTCAGGTATGGTCTATATAAGTGGAGCTTCAATGCCTCATTAACATTCCTCCTTTTTACCCCTGTTCAGAGGTGCATTTGAGAGCAACTCGTTTTGGTGCTGTCTCTTTAAATGCAAAGAAGGCACTTCACCCCCCCCCCCCCCCCCCTTCCCCCCTTCAGGTCGCAGAGCATTTCAGTCCACCCCGTTCAGCCATTTTTGTAGCATGCAGGAGGACAATGTAAGAACTTTTGTGGGTTAATACACCCAACAGGCGAACATTTTGACTTGATTTTACTCCACTTGTAGCTCTGATATCTTTTAGCTTGGACAAAAAAAATCCAGCAACCTTTTTCAATGCGCATGTTGAAATATTTCACCAGAAAAGGTCGATGGAAACGGCAAAACTTGAATTAACTGACTAAATTTCACAAAAAAGGTTTCACGCTGAGGTGGTTTTTGACTTTTTCGAAAAATGTAAATGCGCTAAAGTGGAGCTGGAAACACATTTGTCGAATCAGTTCTGACGTAGCGAACGCTTACCTCACATGACTGATCAGCTCTTTCTGCTGCTGGCGTCTTCTCAGATATTCCAATAACGCTCGAAAACAGGTCTGGAAGCAACGACCGGTACGTTCGGACCGACGAAGAGACGCAAGCATTTCTCATCCGTGAAAAATAAAAAAGTCAGCACATTCATTAAAGCCATTCATGCAGGCCTCTTATATTATCATTGTCTAAAATTTTTGATTCTCAAAATCCTCCGTTTTTGTTTTTTGTTTTTACAGGGCAGTGTACATCTTCTAAGCTCAACTATGGAAAAATGGTATCCTTGCTCTGTGATCCCTTACAGAGATTCATAATACAACAGGGCTGAGATCAAGAATTTTCCCAAGGACGGTTTTAGTGCCTTATGTCGTGTAAAAACCAAATAGTTTCTAGCTGTGTTTGTTTTTAAAATTGGAACTGTTGGAACATATTCATTTTTCTGTGTGTGTGTGTGTGTGACTTTCCTTCGGTAGTTGGTAGTGCTTTGAGTGGCTGAGGCCATTCGAGGGAACAGTGAGGCTGAATCATGTGTGGAACCTGAAGAATAGCATCCCAGCCGCACACACAGGAGCTTTAACGACGCTAAACAGAACGGGCCAAATCCACCCACCGTTCCTCAATACATCATTTCCCATTTCTATGGCAACTGCTGACAGCTAGCCGTCACCGTTGTCATGGAAACAGCTTGACAGGATTGTAAAGAGAAGAGGGAGAGAGGGGGAGAAAGTAGGATGTCAGGAGGGACGAGGAAAGACGGGAAACAAAGAAAGGAAAGAACACAGCCGTAGATTACAATCTCCTTATTTGTTATTATAATTACTTCCATGATGTTTAAGATAATCGTCTTGTTTAGTTTTCAGCTTGCGTTCAGATGCAGTGTTTCCAAAGTGTGGGTCAATTCAAATTAAAATCACAAAGACATGCTTTAGAGAGGCATCTTTTTCTGAACATAAATGAAAGCTGTCCTCTTCTTATGCATCCTTAATTTGTCTTTCCTTCCTCCGCTCCTGCCGTCCACGCCACAGAGAAGCTTTTAGATGATTAAAACTTGGGGAGACGTAGTTTTTTTTTTATTGCTCAATGGGCCACATTAAGCATTGATTCACTGAAACATTTCATACTGGTCTTTTCACTTCACAGGGAATGTATCTTTTTGAGTGGAGGAGAACTTTATACAGGGCTCCTACATGATCTGGAAAAGTCAAGAATTAATATCTTTTACCTCTGGATTTGTATGGAAGAGCATGCATATTTCAAGACCATTTTGCGTTTCCAGTTTTGAGTCGGTGTCATTTTATCTGCTTAGCACTTGCTTTTCAGAGAAAAACACAAACATAAAGGTGTCTACATGATAAATGTAAAATATTAATATGCACATTTCTTTTCTTCTATCCGTCCTGCACACCCATCAATTCATCTTTCTGTCCCTCCATGCTATTTATTCATCTATGTTTATGTCTATCCATCCATACAGTACATACTGGCCATTTGTTGATTCATCAGTCTATCCCTCAGCCCGTTTGTCCACGACATTAGCTATGTTTCCACGGACAAAAGTAATCGGAATAAAGGGCCGATCGGAATAAAAATGCATCATGTAAACAAGCCAATCGGAATATTGTGATAGATAGATAGATAGATAGATAGATAGATAGATAGATAGATAGATAGATAGATAGATAATTACTTTATTGATCCCCGATAAGGGAAATTCTTCTGCCCGATAGCATAGATAAAAACATATAAAATAGGAAAAAAAATTTAAATTGGATTTAAAAAAGTAAATACACAAATAAAATAAAAACGGAGGCATTAAACCTCATTAAAAGGCATTAAATGTCTAATGGCGGCCGGGACAAAAGATCTTCTGTACCTCTCCGTTCTGCTTCCCATGGAGATCAGTCTCCAACTATGGCTGCTTTCCTGAGCCATATCAGTCGGAACGAAATTGAGAGGGGTGGTTTATGCTGATTGATAATCCGATCGACGTGCCTGTAAACGCATGTCAGGATCAAATTATTCTGAATGTGGCAAACTGACCTGAGTGCGCCCAACGTAAACGTGACGTATTTTTGCATTGTTGAGTGAAGGAAATGCATCGGGAAGTAAAATTGTGCTCCTGATACCACCTTTCTACTCCAAACGAGTAGAGCTCAAAATTGTTATTCATGCAGTAACGTTTGAACCGTAATTAGAGCCTCAAACATAGAAACAAACTTGAATAATACTGCTTTGTTTGCTTTTTTGCTCAGTAAAGACGGAGGTACTTCTTCTGTTGTTTTTTTGTTGTTGTTGTTGTTGTTGGGAGATTTGATTACAGCACACATCAGACTGGTTCTATTCTGAATAAAGCCAGGTGCATATAAACGCACATCGTGATCGTATTAGTGGAGACAGCGAGGCTTTTTGCTCCGTTAGTTCAGCTTCACAGCTGTGCTTAATGCTGTCTCGTTTGCTAGTCAGCAGACGTTACGCTGAAGTAAGGGCGGGGACAGCCGGTGAAGGCTACACCATCCAAATTCACAGCTAATCTCTCCCGGTCTTTGTTTTTTGGCAGTCGGCGTTGGACCCTGCCCACGTAGACCGGGTCCTACGAGGGATGCAGCCCCTGAATTTGGGCACACTCGCTGTCCTTTTTCCTTCCATCTAATCTTTGGTTTCACATAGTGCAGCTCGTAGGGGGAGCCCTGACAGAACTCCGTCACTGGGCTATTCTTCAAGCTAATAGCAGCTAGCGTTAGCTTAAATTGTCCGGGAGGTTTACAACTTTGCTGATGCACGTTCCAAAGCTTCACTCAGCTTTCTTTGTTGCTCTCAAACATCTGTGCTGTTAGCTTAGCACGTACCACCTTTATGTTCAATAAAAGTGAGCATTGCAGTCTAATTCAGCGTAATTTTGACAACCGCGGCAAGAACCCCGGGTTAAATGAAGGAAAAAAATCCGTCCATCTTTGTCTTTCTGTCAGTTGATTTTGAAGGGTTTCTGTTTAAAGTTTGACTTCTGTAGAAATATTTACCATAAAGTCATGAATGTTTGGATTTGCATTCTAGAGATAACCCAAAATGTAACAAAGAAATTCAATTTTTTTGTCAGAAAATCTGTAGTTTGTTAAAAAATGTTCTAGAAACACATTATGGAAATTCTGTATTTTTAATATCTCATATTATATTAAGTTGTTCATGAGTAGCGTTGCTGACATTTACATTTTCACTGTTGAAACAACTTTGTTTTCTCCTTTGAATAATAAAAGGCAAAATCAAGCAAAAACAGCCCATACTTTCAATGTGTGTCAGACTGAATACCCCCGCGTCTTATCTCTCAGGATTTTTCATGCATAAGTCTCTTATGTAAGATGTAATATTTAGAGAAATATTCATTTCAGGCAATTGTGTAAACGGCCTAATCTGATCTTCTGGCGCTATTGGCGCTGGCAGAATTTGTGTGCTTATGTAAACACAGAGGCAGTAAAAGCTGCCCTTTTTTTTTTTTGGCTCACAGCATGGCTTCTGCCCAAATGCCTCTGAAAGCATTAATGTAGGAAGAAAAAAAATATTTCATCTTTTTCCCCCTCTGCCATCTCTCTGGCCCCGTAATGCTTGCCTCTGGTTTTTAAAGGACAAATACCTTGGTTCCTTTAATCTAACACAAGATCAGCTAATCCAGTTGTGATTTTTTTATGAGTGGCAGCATACTCGATCACACGCGTACACACCCGCTCAAACAGGGTTGCCAGATTGAAGAGGCGGCTCTTAAATTACTCAGTCTGACCCTGGCAACCCCATCATGATGATGCAACTCATGGCTCACCAGTAGCTTGTGGCTTAAGATCTACTGAAGTGCTTCTTTTTTTTCGTTATTTGTTTTTTTTTTTGCATTTTACCTTTTTATTTCTGTTTATTGATGTCTCTAACTATTTGAAATAACAAGTACCAAGGCATGGGCTCATTGAGAAAGACTGTGTTCGTGATAAGGGTGGTGAGTAAGTGCTTGCTGTGTCCTGCTTCTTCCAAATGCTGCTGTCACATCCTGTAAATACGTCTACGCCATCTGTCCCTGCAGCACTGCCTCGCTCCCGCTGCCTGCTGCCGCTGCTTCTCAGATGAACTCCTGAGCTGGCAGAAGAGAATTTATTTTTCAGTGTTTTTCCTCTGAAGCTTGATGGGCTTAAGAGTTGCCCAGACTTAGAGACATACAGGCAAATTTCATTTGAACTGGAACATCATGTCATATCTTCTTGTTTGTTTGTTTTTAGACACATGCATGCTGTAGATTTATTTCACAGTTGTATTTTTTGATTGCATGTCCCTCTCTGTTAGTTTTGCTAAGCCACTGAAAAGCCCAAAATCCTATTTATCGGACAATTTGAATATTGAATAAGACTGAAAAAGAGGATTTATATTTAAGAAATGTTAGTTTGGCTTATACAATCATGAGTAAGACTTCTGGGTTCACAGTTGTCCATGACAGTCATTGACACCGTCCAGAAGGAAGGTGGCAAAAAAACAGCTATTGCCAAATAAGATGTAAATGGATGTTCCGATTGTCGTATCCAAGCATATTCATGGAAAGTTAGGGCGGAAGGATAATATGTAAAAGGTGCACAAGCAAAAGGAATAACGGCTGCACTGAGGATTCTAAAGCAAAGAGTATTCAAGAGTTTATGGAAGATTCAGCTGAGGTCAGCGCTTCCAGAGTCACCACACACTGATGTCACATTCCTTGTGTTAAGGCAATGTTAGACGTGTCCTACTTGGGCTAATAAGATAAAGGACTGGACTGTTGCCCAGTGGTCTAAAGTCCTCTTTTTTTTTTTTTTTTAGGTAAAACTGAATTTTGTTTTAAGCAGTAAGAGAGGAGACACAAAGAATCCAAACTGCTTGGGCTCCATTGTGACGTTTCCATCGTCAGTGTTGATTCGGAGAGCCATGTGATCTGCTCCTGTTGATCCGCTCGGTTTTATTATTTCCAATGTTAGCAAAGCCACCCATTTATCATCCACCCATCAACCAGCCGTTTATCCCTCCATCCCTCTATCTATGTTGCCATGAAGACTGGCACTCAGGCCTTGAAAATTAGCTATTTAGGGTTAGTGTGGGAAACTGTGAAATCACGACCCCAAATAAACGTCTTTGGAAGAGAAACCTTTGAACTTTTCTAAAGTTATGCACCTGGGTCCACAGACTGTACAGCCCAGCTAAGTATTTACTCTAAAGTCAGCCGGTTCAGTTCCCAGCTTCACAGGCAACGGTTGACTGACGTCATGATCTTTGCAACCGTGTTTTCGTAATCCCAGCTGATGCATATATGGAGGCAGCTGTGCACCTGAAAACAAGGCCGCTAAAAGCAGAGAGGTGTCCCCGTTGGGACGAGCCGGCTACTGCGAGAATTAGATGGGCTTATGTTTGTCTACATCTAAAAAGTAAACACCAAACCAGCCTGGATATTTAGCAAGCTCTGTGATACTTAGATTTGAGTAAATGTGTCGACTCGTTATGGCATCATACAGAGTTGTTTTTCCACACTCAGTGTGAGCAAATCAGCAAACATGTTTATTCAGATTTCACACGCTGCATTATCTCTGCCAAGGATTACATATGCCGTGCTCAGTTTATTTAATTACCAGCAGGAAAGCTCAAAAAGGAAAGATCCAGTATGGCTCAGTAGTTTTGAGGTTTCTTTGTCTTTTACGAGGCTCCTGCTACAGATTCATGGCAAACATGTCCAGAAGTAATTCTGTGATTCTTTGAGGTAGAAAGCTTAAACTAATTTGGTTCATGTTTAATATGATTATCATTTTTTAAAATGCAGGTTCTAGGTTTGTTTTTTGATAACAACTCAGACTAGGTTGGGTCTCTTTCTGCATGCCACAGAGATTTAAAAGACATCGTTTGTTAACAGCAAACTTAAAATAAAAGAACACAAACAAACAGTTCATTTTTTTTGCATTACCTCCTTTAAGACAGCTCGTTTTTTTAGCAGCCTCAGTGATTTAGAAAGAAACTAGAGCCTTTACCTCTGCAACTCCACAGTCACGATTTGTTATCAAAATAATATTTTTTCTAAGTAAACCCCCTAGTGCGGTTTAATTTAGATACCAATACAGATTATGCACATATTCATATTTTACTGTTCAATTAGAAGGTAGTTATAATTATTCCCCCACTGCCACCTCTGGTAAAGATTTGTGAAAGCAAATGGTAATCTTGCATGAGAGGTTTCCTGCATTTTCCTAGTGTGCTTTGGAAATCTTTCTGGGATTTATTTATATACCTTCTTCCTCTCATTGATTTAAGATAAACTTGTAATTTTGTCACAATTGTGGTTATTTTAATCTTTTTGCTTATTGCTTTAACTATAGATATGAAGAAGTTTAAATGAGCAACTATTTTCTTGGTATGTTCTCCTGTCTCTCCCATATGAAGTCAGATACATACTATTGCAATAAAAGCTGAATTTATGTTCAGCTTTTTACACATTGTGACCTGGTTGGTTATGTTGATTTGTTTTTTTAGCATAGCGTGTAAAATATCCAACTCTAAATTGGTTACATATCGGCACTGAAAGCACTGATGTTTTCTGTTATATTGTCTTATTTGTTGTTTGCTTCACAATAAACTAAATAATACATCTCCAAAGTTGGAGGCATGTTCTGTAAATGAAATGGTGCAAACGCCCGAAGAATCCATTTTAACTTCAGGTTGTGAGGCAACGGAAAAAACAACCTGAAAAATGCCAAGGGAGGTGAATGCTTTTGTAAACGGAAGATTACCGCTGTTGTAGGATTTCTCCAGCTTTGAAGATGAGTGGCCTTTGCAGAGAGCAAATGGAGGAACTGCAGCATATGGAGCTGAAAGTATTTCATCCGTCTTATCTTAATGGATTGAGAGGTTCAGCTGTTCATCTGCTTATAGAGGAAATGAGTCTCAGACTGACTGACTGTAGATTCGGTTGGGATAAAGACCTATTCATTGTTCCAGAGGCTCACTGGCACTGAATTAGCATTTTATCAACAGATACAGAGGAACAAACCCATTGGTTGACATTTATTGTACATTTTCTGCTGTTTTCCTTCCATTCTCTTACTCCTCGTCTCATATGTCCTCTCCTCTCTGTCTCTCCAGTCCACCCCTCTCCACCTGGCAGCAGGGTACAACAGGGTGAGGATAGTTCAGTTGTTGCTGCAGCATGGAGCTGACGTACACGCCAAGGACAAGGGGTACGTATGACAAAAGCAACTTAAATGGAGTTGAAGGTAAAGGCGGAAAGCGCCTATATTCAATGTTCCCAAATGCTGCGGTAAAAAGGATGGCTGTTTTTCTTTTCAAGGATCATTGCATCTAATGTGAGCAGAAATTAGTTTTACAAGCACTTTTTAATCTGCGTGAACTTTGAAGAAACGCCTCCACTAAATGAAATCTATGAAATAACAGGTTAACCTCTAAATGCTTTTCTAATATCTCAATGCTTCAAGATTTCCATCTAAACAAAGCGCCTGAGACTGAGAACAGAAGAAGGTCAGTCAGGAAGAGCGAGGCCATGACAAGGCAACGTCGGCGGATGCTGAGACCCACGTTGCAGAGAGGTGGCTTACTTTCTGCAATAGCAGCTGCAGAGCTCCAAACTTCACGTGGCCTTCAGATTTCCCCCATAACTGTGTGGGGAGCTTTAAAGGAGGGGTTTTCATGGCATGGCAGCTGAAGCCTCACATCACCTATCAAGGCTTTCTGGACAAGTTCATACTCCCAACTTTGTTGGAACTGTTAGAGATGGTCCCTTCCTGTTCCATCATGACTGCCCCACACTGCACAAAACAGTGTTGTAAGGTCCATAAGGACATGGATTAGTGAGTTTGTTGTAGACTTTGAGTGGGCTGCACAAGGTCAAAACCATAACCCAATAAAACACCTTCAGGATGAATCAGAACAAGAATACAAATCCGCTTCACATCCAGCATCAGTGTTTAACCTCAGAAATGCTGCTTTGGAAAATGGTAAAAAGAATTCCCATAAACATATTAATTCAATTCAATTCAAAAATACTTTATCAATCCCAAAGGGAAATTAAATGCTGGTGTAACGTGTGTTATGGGGTTTCTTCAATGAGTTGTTGTAGATGCTGATGGCTGCAGGCAGGAAGCATCTCCTGTAGCGGTCTGTCTTACAGCGGATCTGCAAGAGTCTCTGCCTGAAGATAGTCTGATGATGAGGATGCTCAGGGTTTTCCATAATGTCCTTCATTTTGTGAAGAATCCTTCTTTGCAAACTCATCTATAGAGGGTCTAGAAGGATCCCCAGAACAGAGCCGGCCTTCTTTATCAGCTTATTGAGCCTCTTTAGGTCAGTTGCTCTGATGCTGCTACCCCAACAGGTGATGGCAGAGGAGATCCCGCCCTCCACAACAGACTTATCGAAGATCTGAAGAACCTAAGCTTGCTCTGGAGGTACAGTCTTCTGTACTTCTCCCCATTGTCCTCAGTGATGCATCCAACTGTGAAGGAGTCATCAGAAAACTTCTGAAGGTGGCAGGAACCGCAGTTGAAATGGCAGCTTCGCTTTCTGCTCTCAGTAGAAGGAGTTTCTGCTCATAGTATATGCTACAGCCCTTTAAAGTGAAATCTAAGAAGCACAGGGCAGAACACAAAATTTACAAAGTAAATCTTGCTGCAAAAGCTATGCTATGGTTACGCATCATAACAAATGTTCCAAAAAGAAAAAGACCCCAGCAAAAATTCTTCAAACAGCACACTATCAGCAGTTGAGGAGGGAATCCCAAAAAACGTTTGATCCACGAAATTGAAGTTCCTTAAAAATATTTGCAACAAAAATGCTGCATTTCCAACAACCTGGTGGTTGAAAATGACAAAGTTCTAAATAACTTTCTCAATTTTGCAAAAAAAAAAAAAAAAGCTTTGTGGAAAACATCCCAGAGGAAATGAAGAGAGTAAAGCTGCAAAAGGTGGGTTGACATAAATTAAACCAAATGGATTCAGAATGGGATGTCACTGAAATTCATGTGGGGTGACAAGCAAATACATTTAGCAGCACAGTTTCCGTACAGCAGCTTTGCTTTATCTTCCCTGTTATCTGCTGACGTCTCGCTCCCCGTTGTGCCTAAATGAGCAGCAGACATGCCCTCATTCTTTAAAAAATATCCCTGTTACCGACTCTTGGTATTTGCAGCCGTTTGGTATTTAGCTATAACTAATTGGAGGGGAAAATTCACCAATGATCTCTGTATTTTTTATTGTCACAACTACTGGATAGAATCCCACCATAGATGCTGTTCCAGTAACACTGTATTAGTAAGCTCCTGGCAAAAGCTTTTCAAACTAAAGAGATGTAATATTAAAGAGGAATTTCACTAAGCGCTTCCTTTTGTTTCCCCCTCCAGTGGTCTGGTGCCTCTACACAATGCCTGCTCCTATGGCCACTATGAAGTTACAGAGCTGCTGCTGAAGGTACAAGTACACACACAAGCAAATATATACAGGTATTTCTTATGACCTGAATAGATTTCAATAGGAATAGATTTCAATAGGAGATGACCTGAATAGATTTTTTTTTTTGCAAATAGGAACATTTTATCTAAACTGTTATTTAAAGGCACAGAGGCTCCAACTCCTCACCATTTTTTGGGGGTCTTCATTTGTGTTGTGTTTTTTTTGTTCTATCTTTAGCATGGAGCTTGCGTGAACGCCATGGATCTGTGGCAGTTTACACCTCTACATGAAGCGGCTTCCAAAAACCGGGTTGAGGTCTGCTCCCTTCTGCTGAGCCACGGAGCCGACCCCACCCTGCTGAACTGCCACAGCAAGAGCTCCGTGGACATGGCCCCCACGCCCGAGCTGAAGGAGAGACTCACATGTGAGCACAGCTTAATGGGGAGCTGGGGAGACTGAACACAGTTTTAGAACAAGTGTTAAATTATGTTTGAAACAGGGAGTTGGAAGTATGTGCTAACAGAAAAGGGACTCTCGGCTTCATTAAATAGAAAAACCTTGACACGAGCAGACACCGGAAAAGCTTAAATGTAAAATTAACAGAGGGAGATTCATATGGAGGGAAGTAACTGCAGAGTGAAAGGCAAGATTTTTGGATTTAACAAATGAAGACAGGGTGTAATGAGAGAGGAAAAAAAACAGAAAGCCATTTATCAAAAATGTACTATGGAATAGCTCCGAAAGAAGGTTAACCTAGGGAGGGGGGGAAATAATCTAAAAACAGAAACATGAAAGAGAAATGTCAAAATCGTATCAAAACAGAAACCACATTACAAAGAAAACTCAATATTAATAAGTCATTTGAACAGCAAACAGTGCCTTGCAAAAGTAATAATGCTCCTTCAACTTTTCACACTTTATCAAGCTACAAAGACAAGTTTTAATGTGTTTCATTGGGATTTTCTGTGCTCCTCTAACAGAAAAAAAAGAGCATTGCCGTAAAGTAGAATGAAGTGATACAGAATTTTCTAGTTTGTAAAAGTTTTTGCAAATAAAACTCTCAAAACTGTCATATGCGCTCATCCATAAAGGCCAGGTTTGTGGCTCCCACATATGCCTGTGCGACCATGAGTCCGCCGACGTCCATTTTGACTGGGCTCTTTTTATGCACTTGAAAACATTGTTTTGCTCCATAAACTCCGTGCGGCGCAACACAGACTGCATTTTAAACATCCGATGCTGTCTTGGCTTCATAATAAACCCCAAAAACGACTTTGTACTCAGGCTGAAACTGACAAGTTGTCCCTTTTTGTCAAAAGGTGTTTATATTTACTCCTACTGCGTGTGCCTTCAGATGAGTTCAAGGGTCACTCGCTGCTTCAAGCGGCTCGAGAAGCAGACATGACCAAGGCTAAGAAGACCCTCGCTTTGGAGATCATCAACTTCAAACACCCTCACACGCATGAGACAGCACTGGTGAGATCAACACCTGTTAAGCTCACATTCACACACACACCAAAGAAACCCGATGAGTCAGCCATGTTTTTTCTCTCTCTCAACTTAATTATGTGTCTGTGTGCGTTAGCATTGCGCAGTCGCGTCACCTCACCCCAAACGGAAACAGGTCACGGAGCTGCTGTTGAGGAAAGGTGCCAACGTCAATGAGAAGAACAAGGAGTGAGTGCTGGTTTTTTTAGCTTTTCGTACTGTTCACAAACACCAAGAGGTAATTTTAGACGTGGCCCCGAAGCCGATTTATTTCAGAGGTGACAATCACAAGTTGTGTGTATAATCAAAGCAGGGTTTGTTTCCAAGTGTTTTCAAGGAATTAATCAGGAAGGTTCGATGCTGGTCCAAGTTAGATTTTAGTACAAAGGAGGGGGGGGGGGGCACATTGGTGGGGCAGGGGTAGAGCGAGCGGCCCATGTTTGGAGGAATCAGTCCTCGACACCGCTGACCGCTCTCAAGCCCGTTTTTTGTCAGCTTACAGTCAAATAAAGGCCACTTGTGTAAAAAAAATAAAAATTAATTTGTATAAAGACTGCAAGCCAGACCTTCATTTAGTTCAAAGGTCTAAAAGTTGAAAACAGTTACCTTTTAAAATCACATTTTTAGAAGGTAAAGGTTGCAAAACCCTCTTATCTTTTAAGCCAAGCCCTTCTTACAGCCTAAACGATAGCCAGTGTTTTTTTTCTGCGTATTTTGAAGTAGCACATTAGAAAATGTTGTTGGAAATGGCAAAATTCTAAATAACTTTAACGTTTTATGCTCTTTTAAGGTCGTTTTAGGCTTTTCCGAAAAAGAGTTGATATATTAATGGGAAATGGAAACGCATTTGCTGAAAAAGTTCTGACTTAGTGAACATTTACCTCACTTGAGTGTTTCCGCTGGGGGCACACAGAATCAGTACAGTGGCCACACTTTGGACATGCCTGGTTTATACTGAGATGGTCTATGTTGCTTTAGAATTATACTTTTCCAGTAGGTTATTTTTCAGCTGTTTCTCATATTTATCTACAGCTGTTTGTTAAAGAAAAATGTGCCTTGCGAGACATTTGGGATAAAGCTTTGATTCATTTTTATAATTGCTTTATAAAAATAAAAAAAAGTCGTGAACAATATCATGCATCCGCATTCAGCCTAAAAGATATTATTTTTGGTCCATATCGCCCCGCCCTAAATTACAGCCATTTTGGATGGAAAACAGCAACGTGCAAGTACGTACCCATACTAGTTTGTCGCTTCATGCTTGCTCGGTATGAGGGATTGCTGCAAAGCCATCAACAATGCAGACAACTCTCCCTGTAGCTCTACGCTTCTTCAGGAGTGAATGCTGCTTGTCAAGACTTGATGTAATCAACTGGTTCCCTTAGATAGGAAAGGTTCAGACCAATCTGTATAATCTGACCCAATCTGTATAATCTGATTGAATTTGACTTTGGAAAGTGCCTTGAGATGACATGTTTCATGAATTGGCGCTATATAAATAAAATTGAATTGAATAGTTTGCCACCACTCCTTCCTGTTTATTACAGCCATGCATAACATCGACTTCTGACAATATTATGCCTAGCCTGGTAGCCTGGATAATTCGCTCCAAACAAGTAGATGGAAACATGCCTAATTCGCATCTTCTTGTTTTTCCTTTTTTGGCAAGTCGACATTTTAAACATTTGTTTAAAATTAGCATAACATGGAAACATGGCATACTTTTAAGGACTTTTAAAGGCATGCCCCTCCTTGCTGCTAACAGTGTATGGTGGTTAAAAAGGCAGAATTTCCTAAAATGCATCAAATCAGCTGAAAATAGTTTGGATTTTTTTAGAATTCATATTTAAATATCTGCATTTTAATATAGCTTGGTTTTTCTTTGCAAACAGTTCTAGTAATCGCACACGCTTCAAATGCGTTGAGTGGAGGGATTAAGTAAAGCAAAACCATCCATGAAGACACAAAGCATGGCAGCTGCCACGAGGCTTCAGTCAAGAACTGAAATATTTTATCTGTGATGGTTCGGTGTTTGAAGAAAATCTGCCAATGTTTCTGGGAGGCGTATAATTAAAGTTAAGTAAGAGGAAGTTGATGGTAAACCTGCCATATGTTTTGTCCTCTTTATAGTTTCATGACACCTCTTCATGTGGCAGCAGAGCGGGCTCATAATGACATTATGGAGGTGCTTCAGAAACATGGTGCAAAGGTAAATGGTTTTATCGTATTAAATATTTCTTTTCATATCTGTCCTTTAATCGATAAATCGATACACTGGTGTGATTTGTACATGAACCTCCATATCTTGACTTTCCTGTTTTGTTTGTAACACTGGTTTCCTATTAAATCTTTTTTCAACATTAATCAACAGAAGGAAATCCTGTAGAAGGTAGAATTTTACTATTGAGCTTTAAGTCAGAATAAATTATAGTGATTTACGATATAAGATTGATCCTATTTTGCTGTTGTATCGTCATTTGAAAGAGTAGCTCTTATTGTATAATCTGACACGTTAATTTAAAATCGTTTTATTTAATGTAAATTCTGTATTTCTGCTTTAATATTAATTGAAACTTAACCATATTTCCATGCAACACAAGAAGCCAGAAAACCCCATGATGACAACAAGCCAAACACATTTGTTATTATTCACTGTGTATGCCTCTGATAACTGTTGTTTTGGTAAAAATATGTTTTATGTGCTTTGGATTCGAGCAATGTAATAAAATTTATAAATTATTTCATTAGGTTTATTTGTAGATCCAAATAAGTTTATATATTGAGTGATAAATAGGTTAGGTTTTTCTCAAAAAAAAAACTCAGACTTTGCTAACTTCATTTCATGAAATATCCAAACATCTTTTATCTGTTTGGAAAGCATCAATTTCTTCCATGCATGCTTTTGGTTTTGAAAGTTAACCTGATTCTGTAGACTCAAGCGCTTTCATTTTACCAACTCAAAGAAGCTAACCGCAGTTAAACTGCGAGTATTACTGATATAATCCACTGTTCTTTGGAGCTACTCAGAGATTATTCCTGTTTTTATCATCAGAAATTTTCACAGATGTGTTGAAAAGATGTTGCTTTTTGACAGAGAACACAATTTCCTTTCTATATTTTGAGTGCATTTTTTTCCATAAAGTCTGTGGATAATTTATTTCAGTAGACATAAATCATAAACACTGGGAACATTTGTGTGAGAATGATGTGCATGAACTGCAACACCTCCTTGAAGCACCCTAACAGTGAGATGTTTGTGTGCGCAGGTTAACGCCCTCGACACGCTGGGTCAGACGGCGTTGCATCGCGCAGCGCTTGCCGGCCACCTACAGACCTGCAGGATGTTGTTAGGATACGGGGCGGACGCCACGCTGGTGTCGCTGCAGGGCTTCACCGCCGCTCAGATGGGAAATGAAGCCGTGCAGCAAATCCTCAATGGTATGCCGCACTTTGCGTGGGTGGGTGGCGGGGTAGCTGGCAGAGCACACGTGTAGGTTGTGCTGAGGTTTGGTTGCTAAGCGTCAGCTGCAGATAGGAGGATTAACTGGAACTGTTCTGAAAAGGTCGATATTGATATTTTCTCTGTGAAAGTGCAGGTAGGTAATCAGGCTTTGAGCGAGCCGACTAGGGATTGAATAAACTCCACACTCCCTGGAGCATTTCCTGATTAGAGTAGTCTTTTTAATGAATGAATTACACCTAAATATACTTATTCTGGTCCAAACCCATCATGTTTTCTCATGTTTTACATCACTTTGTTGTGTGAACGTGAAGGAAAGTACGCACTTTATCCTCTATAGTGGCTCATGTCCCATGTTTAATTTGGTTCACGCATTATATCTGCATGTTTGTGTGAAGAGAATTCAAAATATATTCCCTCATTCCTTCCCAAAACATGTTTTTCAGAGTTTGAAGTTATTTTTCAGGGGTTTTTATTCCTCCTCACTGATGTTTGTCCAAAGCATATGCAGGCTCTGCTGCCTCCATTGATCTTCTGACGCGCTTCTCTGCAGAGAACGTCCCAGTGAGAAACTCAGATGTGGACTACAGACTTCTGGAAGCTGCCAAGGCCGGCGACCTGGATACTGTCAAGGTGGTTCTACTTATTTATTTTTTTATCACATTTCTTTTCACCACTCAGTCTAGGTTATGGAGGTATTGGTTAATATGAAGCTACAAAGCATAGAGAGATTTTCAAAAGCTGACACGTGAGATGTCGTTTGTGGTTTAAAGTTAATGTTCAGGTTCTTTAGAGATTAGAAAATTCCTTTTTGCAATTTAATTGTTTTAAAAATGTTTCTTGGAAAATATTTAATACAAATCTTTAACTCAGTAAAAGCAGTGAAGTGCAGGTGTTGGCAGAGCTTCATGGGTCAGGCATATTTGACTCTATGGAGTCTTTAATAGACCTATTAGATGGCTGACATTATGACATCAAGAAGTTGGGGTTATCTAAGCTGCTAAATAACTCAGGATCATCATTCCTCTACCGCCGTGCTTTACAGTTGGTGAGAAGTTGTTGTTTTTTTTTCTTTACTGATAATCTGTTTGGTTTTCTGCAACATTTAAGTTCTTTGGTCTCATGTGTGCCGTGATCATTTAGGGGCAACTTTTCCAATTTAAATCCTGGTGCCATATTTGTTATAGAAAGAAGAAATTTCCTCCTTCAACTGTTCCACACAAGCAACACTTGTCCAGTCTCGTCCTAATTTTACAAACAGGTTCTTTAAAATGTGTTAAAACCAATCCAAGCAAGAGACTTCTTTTTTTCTAGTTTCTCTAAGCATTGCATGGTCAAACCTTAGGATAAATTCCTTGGTACCTGCTCTCCGTCTCTGCTAAGGAGCAGGACTTCTGTTTTAAATGTTTTCATCTTGAGAATAATCTCCCTCTCTGGAGGAAGGCTGAGCGACCCAGTTCTTGCTGCCTGAAAGCGTCCCCAAACCATGACACTTTCAGCTGCAGGCGTCACAGTTGGTATGGGTTTCTTTCCCCGGAATGGCAAATTTCTCCAAATATGCTAATTAATCGGCTGCACAGCGGCATAGTGGGTAGCGCTGTTGCCTTGCAGCAAGAAGGTCCTGGGTTCGAGTACACCCCTGGGTCTTTCTGCATGGAGTTTGCATGTTCTCCCTGTGCATGCGTGGGTTCTCTCCGGGTACTCCGGCTTCCTCCCACAGTCCAAAAACATGACTGTTAGGTTAATTGGCTTCTCCAAATTGTCCTTAGGGTGTGAGTCTGTGTGTGAATGGTTGTTTGTCCTGTTTGTCTCTCTGTGTTGCCCTGCGACAGACTGGCGACCTGTCCAGGGTGTACCCCGCCTCCCGCCCAGTGAACGCTGGATATAGGCCCCAGCAACCCCCGCGACCCCATGAGGGATAAAGCGGTTTGGAAAATGGATGGATGGATGGATGCTAATTAATCCTGGTCCACATTATTGAGTCTCTGACTAAAGAACATGATTCCAGAAGTCCTGCTTTTTTACCCACGCTCTTCCAAACATCTGTCTGGCCTGAATGCATCTCTTGGAGAGTAAAGGTTTCCTCCTTGTACGCCTCTAAAGGAGTTTAAACTTGTCCGGTGTCTTTCTGCCGGTAGAGGCATGAACGTCCATATCAACACTAGCAGGAGCCTGCTGGAGTTTGCATGAGGATTTTTTTTATGGAGACTTTGTTTTTAGCATCTTGCGGCCTGCTTTCAGGGCGAACCTGCTTGGACGGCCACGGTTTGGGCATGTCGGCATGTTATGAATACCATAAAGCCCATACCAGACTCATAACCTGCTCCAGTTTTCTTTCTGAAGGCGTCAGACAGTTCCTTCACTCTCACTCCAACAGTTACAAGCACACCAGACTTAATTTGGTTTAAAGCTGGCAAACCACATTAAAAAAGGTAGCAGTGTTCTGATGGTTATGTACACTTAATGTGTTACGCCTGTGTGCAACCCAGCTGTAAACACAGTATAAAATATGCTTGTTATGAACCCTTGGTTACAGTAGAGGCAGTGATTTTATTTTTTATTTTCTATTAAAATGTCCTGACCTTTTCTTTCTGCTCTCAGGGAGTTCTGGTCAAAGTGCTCTGATAAATGTCAGTTGATTCTTGTTCAATCCGAGTTCAAGGGCTTGTTTGTTTTTGCCCCTTATTGATTTGCTGAATAATGAAACCTTTATTCTCATGATTAAATAAACCACTCCGCAGTTTATTCTTTCCCAATAACAACGAACAAATATACACGAAGAAGACAGCGTTTGCTCCGGGGAGACGGAAGAAGATTGATGTTGGGTTCGTTTTCCTCTTTGTCCTTTGACAGCAGTTGTTAAACGGATCAGAAGAGGCTGTGAGCTCATAAAGGGGGATGATTTTGACAGATTAGCAGAGGACCGGTGCAGAACAGGATATATGAGCTCAGGTTTTGCTTTTTATCGCCTATTTTAATGTTTTTTCTGAGGTCAAGTGGAAAGACTATAATCCTGTGTTCTGGCTTTTGGTTGAGGCCACAATTCATGCGTTTAGGATTGTTAGTCTGTTGGATGACGCTTGTTCAGAGAAGTTTACACTAAATATGTACAGGATGTAGCACAGCCAAGGCCGCTGTTAGCCGGGAGTGGTCTGGAAAAAGTTTTGAATTTGAGGTAAATATTTCCATGTCTGGACAAGTATAGAAAAAGATCTAAGAATAAGTATTTCTGTTTCTGGGGTTTATTCTGTCTCCTAATTTTTAAAAGCTACATTCATCCATTCAGTCATCCATCCATCGGGTAAAGCTTATTGATAGAACATGTTTCACAGATAAAGATCACAAAGTGCCTCACAGAGAGAGTATAAAAATTAAGACGTTATTAAAAGAAATCATGAATATCCTGCCTAAACCTATCCGTTCTTCAGTTCATTCATAATCCATCATCTGTCCATCTTTACATTAATCCACCCACCGATCCACCCCAGACCGACCACTGTTTCCAAACAGTCCTGCTTTTTGTACTTTGAAGTTGGTTTAAAAAGAAATGAAATATTTGAGTCTTGATAAACTTTGATGTTTTCATATCAAAAGGATGGAATCCTGCTTTATTCAGCAACACTTCAGACATTTAAATGATCTTGTGCCGTCTACCAGACAGCTTTTTTTTTTTTTTAGGATCAGCATTAGGAAACGTCTTGGAATCATGAAATCTCAGAAACTTTGGAACATGTTGTTGCAATCATTTCCCAGACGCGTGTGAATTTGACTTAATGTGCACGCTGCTTATATTGACAGACGACCCTCTGTTCTCTCTCCTGTGTGTCTGCAGTCGCTGTGTACTGCTCAGAACGTGAATTGTAGAGATCTGGAGGGGCGGCACTCCACTCCTCTGCACTTCGCTGCCGGCTACAACAGGGTGTCCGTGGTGGAGTACCTGCTGCACCACGGCGCTGATGTGCACGCCAAGGATAAAGGGTGTGTGAAAACAAAATTAACGTTTGATTCATTGGTTGGTTTTTTTTTTCTAAGACGCTTGACTTGTCGCCCCACCCCCCAGCGGCCTGGTTCCCCTTCACAACGCCTGCTCGTACGGTCACTACGAGGTGGCAGAGCTGCTCGTGCGGCACGGCGCCTCGGTCAACGTGGCCGACTTGTGGAAGTTCACGCCGCTTCACGAAGCCGCGGCAAAGGGCAAATACGAGATCTGCAAGCTGCTGTTAAAGGTTTGACTTCAAAAGTCCTTCCCCATCCAATGTAATTGAGATCTTTTAGTGCAGGGTTGCTCTGCTTCAGGCAGGAGCTTAGATCACATGCAGACCTGTCTTTGCACACTAAATCAACTGGACTTTGAAGTAGACTTACTTCCACACTGGCTCCATTCAGCAAGCCCTATACCATGTATTGATAAGACAAGTTATTCATTATTAGTCAATCATTGTCTGCAGACCAATTATGTCAGACTAGAAGTAACTGTATTTGGAGTAATGGCTCACTTTTTCTCCGACACGTCCGCATGGTCGACACCATGAGAGCTGAGAGCTGCGGTCGAAGCTGTGTACAAACTCCTTTTACTGATTTAACACCTCTGAATGTGTTTTAATCAGCTTATTAAAGCCTTATTGGTGGGACTGTTTTCTGCAGAAACATTAATATTTCTTTAAACCTCAAACAAGAGCCAAAAGTTCACAGAAAAGTCCGAGTGATTGCGTTTTCTCCCAGGGATTTTCTGAGAAGGATAAAAGCAACAAATTGCCAAATCTCATTTAGCCTCGGTCTTGTTGAAATCTTGCTCTTTCACAGCTGTTTTAGGCAGCGTGTTCTTCATGAGGTGCCAAGTCTACGATGTTCTCCATGAGCCCCTAGAACTGCTCAGTCTGGATGAGTCTTGTAAACATTAAACACATTTTATACCTCAGACTGCTTTGATTAACCCTTTTCTTACTTATTGTCACTGATATCTTAGACAGCAGCAGACTCAGGGCTCCTGGGCAATCTGGCATTGCCTGATTTAGATTAAGTGGAAAAATATTCATACTTCCTGACAAAACTTTATCCTTCCTTTAGTTCTGTCTTTTAAAAATATTTCATTCTTTCTTTCCTTTCTTGCTTCCTTCTTTCCATCCATCAATCCTCCCTTCTTTCTTTTGTTGTTTACTTCCTTCTTCTTCAGGTCTGTCTTTCAAAGAACCTTCTTTCCTTCCTGCCTTCTTTCTTACTTTCTTTTAGTTTTTCCTTCCTCCCTACCTTCCTTCCCTTCTTCCTTACTTCCTTATTTTATTGTTTCCTTCCATGCTTCCCTTTCTTGCTTGCTTGCTTCCTTCCATCAAGCCTCCCTTCTTTATTTTATTGTTTACTTCCTTCTTCTTTATGTCTCTTTCAAAGAACCTTCTTTCCTTCCGTCTTTCTTTTATTTTTTCCTTGATCCCTTCCTTTCTTCCTTATGTCTGTCTTTCAAAGAACCATCCTTAATTCCTTCTTTCTGTCTTGTAAAAACCTTCCTTCATCCTTTCTTTCCTTCCTTTACAAAAATAATCTTTCCTCCCTCCCTCCCTGATCGACTGAGGAAGGTTTTGCGTTAATTCTTCTAAAATCTGGCTGACAAACAATCTTCCTCGGTCGTCCCTCTTCTTTTTTTTTTTATCCTATTCCCAGCTAAACAATCCCGCCACCACCTTGCCTGGAAGTCTGTACGGTATCCCTAGGTTAGAAAGCCTCACCTTGTCTGCTCTTCAAGCGTTTCCTTCGGCGGCCATTTGCCTCAAGCTTACAAGATGTTGGCTTTGCCTGAGAAGGCTGGCAAGCTTGAGGTCTTTCTATAACTTTGAGCAACGGTAACTACAGTCAGATAATTTCTACTTTGTTTTCCCAGACAGAGAATAAATTACCTTGTCAAGAGGAAGTCTTAAACTAGGGAATAAAACTCCCCCTAGACTCACCATACACAGCTTCCAATTCAGCTGTGAGAGGGATAATGGACACACAGGGGACTGGTACCACAACATCCAGTCCTAATAAGGACATTTTAAAGATTGAAATGAAGTGACAAGTGAAACTGTAACCTGAAAAGGCTGGACGATGAGTGTCTGCTTTGCCTTCTTCTCTGGTGGTTTCCGCTTCACTGAGCGTCTCGTCTGCACCTCTCCGCCTTTTATATTCCTTCCTCTGAATTTCCCATGTCTTCATCGTACTCATCACTTCTTCTTATTGGATTTAGGGGTCTGACATTAGACTGGCTCTATTTTGAGATTAGAGGGTTTTTTTCCGCCTTAGATTGATTAATATGGCTTTGCACCAGAATGTGGATAAACACTTTGGCATATCTTTCTACTTCAGTAAACTGCGTTTTTGGGCTTCCCCACCATTAGCACGGCGCAGATCCGACCAAGAAGAACCGAGACGGCAACACGCCCCTGGACCTGGTGAAAGACGGCGACACGGACATCCAGGACCTGCTGAGGGGAGACGCCGCGCTGCTGGACGCCGCAAAGAAAGGCTGCCTGGCCCGGGTGCAGAAGCTCTGCAGCCCGGACAACATCAACTGTCGGGACACGCAGGGACGCAACTCGACGCCGCTGCACCTGGCAGGTAATGTGCTCACACAAGCACGCACGCACGGCCCATTAAATGTTAATAATGTAAAGCTTCAGTCAAGTGAGCATCTAAAGATTTCCAATAGATCAGAAAAGGGCCGTCGGAGTCCTAAAAAAAAAAAGGATTCTGAATGATGCTTGAAGAACATCGTCTCTTAACCTGAACATATAAAAACACTGATGTTGAGATGTTGGATTGTAACATCCTAAAGATTATCATGAAAAAGTGATTTTACTTCTCACTGATAGTTCCTCAAACCACAACTACCTTATGTGTGCATTGCTTGCAGAAATGTTAACGTTACATACATTATTAAAACTATGAAATGTGAAGTTTTTATATATATTCAGCACATTTCAGTGGTGAACAAGGCATACAGTTGCATTCAGAGCTTTACAGAAAGTCATTATTTGTAAGAATGTCATTGATTTGGGTTTTTCAATATTAATGTAAAGTTTTATTTTTCAGTGGTGTAATGTTGATGGTATAACATAAATTACATCTGCAGAAGAACTGCCCACGCATCTGAATTTAGTCTACAAGGTTAAATTATATCCATGCACCTCAACTATCGTTGGTTTTCTGGCCTTTTATGAATTGAGGTGGTTGTCTTGAGTTTGGTATTGCCAATCCAGGAGTTTATTTTTAACTGGTTTTATCCATTTCAAACATTTAGCTGTCTAAATGAAACTATTACATCATTAGTCGGCATTCCAAAATATATCCCTCCCTTTGTACAGTAAACCAGTCCAACTGGTAGCAGGACAGCCCAACAGCGTGATGTTGACATTGTTTAGGTATCATCAAGTATTATGTAGACAAATTGCTTAAATGCAGTTCATTTCTGTCTTTTAGTGATTCGTTTTTAAGGATTTGGACATTAGTCCATCCACTTTGTGCAATACACACAGCCCTGTACTGCCACCACCATGCTTGACAGGTGAAACAGTGTGCTTAGATTTAAAATCGCCTCGTTGACTCATGAAAACAGACTTCTTGTCCTTGTGCCCAAATAGGTCATTTATTTCTTCCTCTAACTATAAAACCTTTCTCCTGAAGCCGTCTGGCTTGTCCATGTTGACATTCAAGCTTCAAGGAGCAGCCCAGAGAGCAACACGCCTGTTCCTTAAGTTTCCATTTAAAGGCAGGCTTGAGAGCTGGTCTCTCCTGGGTTGTCCCTGAACAGTAAACCAAAATGTGTTTCATTTGATGGTGGCAGTTTTGGTCTTCTTCCAGGCCTTGGCAAAGTGCTGACTCAAGGAAATACGTTGTGCTCTGACACGGTTATTTGAACTAATGATACTGGAATCTGCAGATGTTTAAAAATGGCCTCACAAGACTTTTTGGCACCTTCTGTAGATCCACAGTTGTTCTTAGATCTCCCCTGAGTGTCTGGACTTTCCCTTTGTTCTGAGTGTCGCTCAGCACAACAAGTGCTGTTCAACGAATCCTTCTCTGTTGGCAATGAGGACCTGCCAGCTGTAAGCTTCCCCTCGTGATCTCTAACCAGACGTGAATAGATCTTGGCCCTGTTAAGACATCATCCGTGTTTTATAAAGTTTTAGTGAGCGTATGTACATGTTTGAGCCTGTATGTATATTTCTGACCCACTGCTGAAGATGTATAAACATCCACCTGAAAAAAGAGAAAGGAAAGAAGTTGTCATCTGAAGGTCATAAAAGCCTCCTGCACCACGGTGAGTAAACATCTCAGGGTTTCAGCGCAGTCTGGAAAATAATGGTTATCGTTATTTCACTGCTTCCGCATCTGGAGAAATCTGGAGAAACAGACTAGAGTATGGAAGTATTTCCAGGTTGTTTCATTCCTTCTTTTTTTCTACAGCGCCTCCTTGTGTCCTTTCCTCCCTCAGTTGCTCTTTCTGGCCTTCTGTCACATCTACCTTTCTTTCTTCCTTATGTCCTTCCATCCTTCTTTATGTTCCTCCTTCCACTTTCTGTGGTCCATTCCTTCTTTTCTCGTGTTCTTCCACCATAACTTTTTTGTTCTTTCTTCTCTTCATTCCTTCTTTCATTGTTTCCTTTACTTAATTCCTTGCTCGGGCCCCTTTCTTTCTTCCTTGTGCCACTTGGCCCCTTTCTTTTTGTCATTTTTTTTAAATGTTCCTTCCTCTTTTCCTTTCTTTCTTAGTGCCATCCTTCTGTCCAACCTTGTCTCCTTCCTTACGTCCTTCCTCTGCCCCCTCCTCCCCGTTGTATATTTGAAGGCTGCCATATAGTCAAGGTGACTTTGTATTTTGTGTCTAAAATAATCAAAAAGTCTGCATATTTGTAACCGGGCGTACATGAAAAGGCAGTAACGCCTTCTCTTGACTGCAGCCACAAACGTGTTTCCTTTGACATGTCAGAAAGTGAAAGCAAAGTATGTTTTTGGTGCCAATCACTCCCTCGCTTTCCTCCAGTTAGTCTGTCAGAGCCGCCCTTTGTTTTCTGGCACAGCCACTTTGCCAGCAGCGAGGAAGTGAACGCATTTACTCAACTGAAGTCTTCAGGGTGAAGACGTTTTACAGGCCAGCCAGCTGACTTCTGCAACTACATTTAAATCACTGTTTTACCAGAGTTCCTCTTTCTCTAAATCTTGTTTTATATCAGTGGTATTGAGTTTCTAGCCGTAACAATGAAGCAGAAACTGGAGTTTCTACCTATTTGTCGGAGCTGCATTAGAAAGGCTGTTTGGCTTGTTTTGTAGCTTCTGCCTGCTGATAGCATTTGGACCCAGATGCTTGAGGGCATTGGCAACTTCTACACTTTCCAACTAAAATATTAACCACAGATTTTAATATTTATTTAAGAACATGCCCTGATCTGCCAAATGTTTAAAGATTTACATTGCTGTTGTGCTTACAGATGAAGCAAGTTGACCTCAAACCGTCTCGTAGCCTCAAACCAGCCAGCGATAACGTTAGCCTCGAGTCGAAACAAACTCATTGTTATGTATATATTCAGGTTCCATAAACATGGTGTCATCAGTTAGAGCGATAACGGATCTGTTTGTTCTTCTGCGACACCTCGCAGACTCCAACAGGCACAAGCAAATGCATAATTAGATTCATAGCCGAGTGAACATGAAAACATCCGTCTCCGTGTAGAGCAGAGAATGAAGGCAGGTGTTGAAGAGAGTATTTGCTCTTGTTTCTAATAGAAGTTAAGAAATCATGTCTTCAGAAAGTGTTTGTTTGGCTTTCCACTGACTTTTATTATTCGTTTTGTCAGTATCAAGTGCCTCTAAGCGCCTAGCTCTGGCATAAAACACCAACAAACAACATAAATGGAAGAAGACTTTTGGGAGCTAACCTGCAGTTTTTCTTTTTCTTCTAAAGTGTTGTTCCTGTAGAGTATTTACTGGATATTAAAGTGTTTTCTCTAGTTTTTGCTTCTTCACAACCCTGCTAAAATGACCATCTCATTTAGTTTTTTTTTTTTTTCATGTTTGTTTTTTTGGGAGAATAAAGGATATAATAAATAAACATTTTGTTCCCAGTTTTATGTCCAGTTGGCTTTTAATTTCTCATTTTTGGGAAGAAATATCGATAACTATGGAAATATGATTGAATTAATGCAATTTTTTAAATATACTTCTTTGGGTAAAAATTGCCATTGTGTTTATAATAAAAATTCTCCAAAATCCAAATTTTAATCCACAGAGTATTATGTTAACGTTAACAGAGGCCCTGTCTTGAATATAAAAATAATAATAATCTTTATTGTCATTGCAACGTATATATAACTAATTCAGTAATTTATTAGCAGTATACAAACATGCCTTTTGTTGAAAGAGCAATCTTTCATTTTGCATTTAAGATGGAAAAACGTTCTTTGTCTGTAAATAGGCTCTATCCAAAACTCCTTAAGTGGCATCACCTGGTTCAAATTCTGTAAAAAATAAAAAAAATCTCCTATTAAACAGGGTAATTTGATTATTAAGACCTTACCAATTTAAATACTAATAATTAGGTTGCTATGTTATGAGCATTGAATTGAGATATTTTTAACATGTTTTTAACATCTACAATGCATTTAAAATGTGCATTAAATGTTTGTTTTTTTAAGTTGAGAACACTTGTTTATTGAGGTGTGTTAATTTATTAAGAATATCTTTTTAGATTAATCGATTAAGTATTCGATAAGTGACTAATTGACTGGCAAAATAATCCATAGCTGCAGCCCTGCAAAATATCATCAGAAACATGAAAAGAGCTAAACACCAATTATAAGAAGGGCTCGATTGCTGCTATGCCAATAGAGATTATAGCATTAATCGTTGGCCTTTTTTCATTTAAATGTATATAAAAACAGATATATTTGCTGTCTCTGCACAGGTGTTCAGAGGAGACTTTGTTTTGTCATTTAAATGACCAAATGTGGAGTTCCTCTGTGTGTGCGTTTCGGTTCATTAAAGTCAACAGTCGCGACAAATATAGAAAATCAGGTTTTTAATTAGAAGCTGCCTCACAGACTTCCTCTGATTTCATTCAACCACCTTTCAGATCTTACCAGGTCTTTGTCCTCAGTCTTCTTTACAATATAAAAACTTCCACATCAGAGCACAGGACAGAACCAGCCAGCCGCTGCTCACGCTGAAAATCAGACGGTGCTTTTCCCCATCAGAGCATTTGGTCCATCCACAGTCCTTGGAGGCCTGCAATCACTCGTGCGGTCAGAATCGAACACATAAACACCCGCACTCTCACTGCCTTGGTGCACTTTTCTCTCAGGGAAAAAGATGAATGTATGTCTTGTCACTCTGCAGCTCATCCGGACGGACATATTCTAACCACCCCTGTCTCTCTTCTCTGCTCTTTGCTGCTCTCCAGCCGGCTATAACAACCTGGAGGTGGCAGAGTATCTGTTGGAGCACGGAGCCGACGTGAACGCACAGGACAAAGGGGGGTTGATACCTTTGCACAACGCAGCTTCATACGGGGTAAGACCCATCAAGATGCAACGCTTTCTACGCCTCGCTTTGCCTATCATGAGTTTCAGGCTAGAACCTGTTGACACATTTAGATCCCTTTTCCCTAATCATACTAGAAACTATGCAAATCGGCTCCCCTGTTGGAGCTTTTGAAATCTGAACTTTTACCGAGTCAAAGTAAACGACAATAGTTTCAACTTTATCGTCATCGAGTGCAGCAAATATTTCATAGCAAAAATGTACCTTGAAAATGTATTGATGTGTTTTATTGGGCTTTTATGTGATTGACCCAAACTTAGGAGCTCAAATATATAAACTGGAAGTGAGTAAAATTAGAAGTTAATCCAAATAAAGTCGAAGCAGCCATAAAGGCCCATGATACCTTTGTTCAGTGAAGTAGATGCTGCCGTGGATTAGGACTACAGGGAAGGTCACCTTCCAGACATTTCCCTAACTTTGTGCTAGATACGGATTTGGTGGTTGATGCAGATCGATTTTATTCATTTGTTTCAATTAGGGTAAATTTATTACCAACAAATTAAAGTGTTTTTACAGTGGGAAATGTTGGGGACAATGCCAACGACAAGAATTTCTCTTTTAATTACCACCCTTTTTACATTCTATTTAATTTCATAGTAAGTGGAACGTCTTTGTTGAACCCAAATCTACTTTTAATTTATTTAATAAACTTAGCTGAGTATAGCAAGCCTTTTCAGAGAGAAACTGACCCAAATCCAGTTTCTATTGCTGAGTATTTTTTTATTTTATTTTTATTTTTGTTCAGTCGAGCCCAAAGGGATTTGCAAACTGGATACGTTTCCTTTAATAAGGCAAATGTGCAAAACCATGTTTAAGTTTAACAAAACGTGTATTATTTTACTTGTTTAATTAAAATATAACATGCCTGGTTTATTGTTGAGCAGAAACAAAAATATCACAGTTTATTTTGTGCCGGTAAGTACCTTAAACACGATGATTTTGGCCCACGTGACAAAAAGATCAGACACCGCTGTGCTAAGGTGATAGACGCATTTTACGCCATAAGACTTGAAGCGGTAGGCGCAGCAGAAGGTGGTTCTGCAAAGTATTTACACGGCGGGTGAAGACATGTACAAACATTTAATGTATTAGGTTTCTTCCACTTCTCAGTTATGGTCTATTAGTGTAGGTCTAAAGCACAAAATCCCAATAAGATTCATTGAGATTTATTGGTGTTAAGAAGTTTAATGGGAATGAAAGGCAAAGTTTAGCAAAGCACTGTATATCACGTTCTAAGAACTTTGGTTATGTATCCCTGTATAAATCATGCTTATAATTTTTTTATGCCTAGAATCTCAAAAAAAAAAAAAAATGAAAGATGCGTGGTTTTGTTTTGTTTTTCCTTCAACCGGAGCCCCTGGAGGTCTCAGTGTGGCTCCTATTTAGTCGGCACGGTGCTGCTAAAAAAGTAATGAAACACATGTTTGCATGAAAGCTTTATGAGCGCTGCATTGTAGAACGCAAACATAAACACACTGCTGCACCCCCCCCCCCCCACTGTTTCCCACAAACAAGTTACACTGTGTTTGATGCTGAGGAAGGAACTCAGGGACAAACAATAGAGAGGAAAGAGATGTAGGAAAACAATAACGATGACAGTTATTTGTTGTTTTTGTTCTCCACCTTTCCCGATTCCCGCTCTTCACCATCTCCCCTCCACCGCTCGACTTCTCCGTCTAGCACGTGGACATCGCAGCCCTGCTGATCAAGTACAACACGTGCGTGAACGCCACCGACAAGTGGGCTTTCACCCCGCTGCACGAGGCGGCGCAGAAAGGCCGCACCCAGCTCTGCGCCCTGCTGTTGGCCCACGGAGCCGATCCCACCATGAAGAACCAGGAGGGACAGACGCCGCTGGACCTGGCTACGGTACTCAAGCAGCTTTCTTGTCATTATGTGCTACCATAATGAAATTTTTGACGAGGCAGACAACAATAATTACACAATCTTTCCAATTTCTTTTTTTTTTTCTTCTATTTTAACAAACGGTTGAATGCACTGGCCAACAACAGCACACCCCGAGTGCCTTAAGTGTGTATAGAGTCTTAGCAGCTAATGGCCTCATTTTCCAGTCAAAAGTGCGATCCACAATACTGTGCAATAAATGTAGTTGGAGAACTGTGCAATTTGCATGGATGTCTAAACAGACATTTTCAAGTGAGAGACAATATAAATTATTTTCATCCGATCAGAGACATCTGTAACCAGTAGTGATTGGTACCTAAGCCCGGTATCATAACGGCCCCGGGGCCACGTCGGATGGTCCTCGCGGCCTTGTCGGTCCTCTTAATGGTATTATTATGGTTAAATAAAAATTTTCAGGGAGACCCCAACCCACACAGCATTCTTCTCCACCTTAAGAAACACAGACGTGGAGGGGACTGGTGGGCGGGGCTAAACTTCTGCTCTCACAGGTTCGCCTCGCTTACTTTCATCAACAAGGACCATGGAGAGCTGTAGGGAGAGGTAAAGGTGTCCAGAAAAGACCCTGCAAGTTGGTCAGCACATGATTTTAGTGTCCGTAATGAGAGGCTGTCCAAAGATTTCCCTCTGCATCGATCGTCAATCCTTCCCATTAGGACCCAGTCACTGGTGAATCAACACTGTGAGAAATATAACCAGCTTCAGTTAATGTTCAGGTGATTATACTTCACTATTTTTACCAGCGGGGTATCATCAGGAGAGCATGTAAGAGGAAGGATTGTAGTCGCACACTAATGAGGCTTCCTAATGGGCTTCCTAACTTGACTCCTTGTTTGACTAGAGGTACCATAGTTTGTCTTAGAGGGAAAAACATTCCTGCTGGCATACATGGGCAAAGAAGGGTTCCTTAAATAAGGCCCTGCATAAAAATAATGTGAGTTTTTTACGGTTTTTTTTTCAGGTTACAAAAACAATTTTATTGAGATTTTATGAGATAGACCAGTGTGAGCTTTTTCTGATTGTTAAATACAGCTTCGGTTCTTTTGAGTCATGTCTTTACCAACTCTTCGCATCTCGAGTTTATTTTGCCCTTTTTTCCTTTGAAAATAGTTCAAACTTACTCTGATTCAACTATTCAGTGTCTGTAAACATACATTTTTAAGCATTGCCCCTTGTTCTCAAATAAGTTTAATTCATGGCTTTGACTAGGCCATTTGAACAGGTGAATCTTCCTGCCTCTGTCTCGGGGTGTCGTCCTGCTGGAAGGTGAACCTCCACCTCAGCCTCTAACAGGTTTTCTTCCTTGATCGCGCTGTTCACCTATATCCATCTTCCCATCGCCACGGACCAGCTTCACTGTCCCCTGATGAAAAATAGCATCCCTACAACATCATGTGAGGTTTTAATTCCACATGTTTGCTGTGTCCCCTCAGTGGTTTGGGGCAAACAGGCTTTCCTCCTGCCGCTCTTCTATAAAGGCCAGGTTTGTGAAGCGCACCGCTGGTATTTGTCCTGTCAACAGATGCTTTCACCTGAGCTGTGAATCTCTGCAGCTGCTCCAGAGTTTCCGTTGGGGGGATTGGCTGCTTCTCTGATTAATGCTCTCATTGTCCAGCCTGTCGCCTTTAAAGAACAGCGTCATTGCACACGTGCATTTGCTTACACTGGATTTAATCTTGCAGCCTCAAATTAAAGGAGGGGTAAAACACAGGCAGCACTTTTCAGATTCTTATCTGGAACAGCATCGGTAGATAGGATTTTTCTGCCACTTCCCAATGACGCGCTGCTTTCCGTCGGTCTATTCCATAAAATCCCAATAAAATGCATGGAAATGTGCAGTTCAGTCAATACAAAATGTACAGAAGTTCAAGACGTACAAATACATCTGCATGTAGCTATGTGCTTATTAGCATTCCAGTTTATGTAGCCTTGTGTTTTATAAATAAATGGAACTAGTTTATCTTGCATCTAAAAAGGCCATGATGGAAGCTGACGCGTCATAAACCCACATCGGCCTCCATCTTGTGACTGTTTCTCTTTGTTGCTGCTGCAGGCGGATGACATTAGAGCGCTGCTGATTGACGCCATGCCACCGGACGCCCTGCCGAGCTGTTTGAAACCGCAGGCCACTGTGGTGAGTTCCCATCCACTGAGTTTTAAGTCGTGGCTTCTGAGAACACGCATAAAGGCGACAGTTAGGTCTCAGCATGGGCCGCGCGCTTCAGGAGTCGCACTTTGAGGTGAAGCGCTTAAGCGTCAGCACTAAAGGAGCAGAAGAGTCAGCTCTGGCGTAACATCTTCAGATTCAAGCGTAAACTCTAAAGGCAGTTTGGTTGGGAGTAGAGCATGTAAACTAAAACCAATCGGACGTGTGAGACGAGCAGAAGCGTGAGAGATAAAAGCAGCGGAGCCGTCGGCGCACTTATTCGTCCTGCCATCAGTCAAATCAGCAGCTCCGCAGCGGGAGATGAAAGCTGCAGAAACTTCAGTCGGCGTGTCAAACCAGCTGAAGCGCGAACACTCTCCAAGAAGTGTCCGTGTTAATGTAAGCTTCCATTTTCAATGAAGTGATCCAGTCGTCTCCCTTTCTCACGCAGGTGAGCGCAGGTGTGGTGAGTTCAGGCGCAGCGGGAGGCGTGGTCATCTCGCCGTCCCCGTCTCCGTCCTGCCTGTCAGCGGCGAGCAGCATCGACAACCTGAGCGATCCGCTCGGTGACATCGCAGCGGCCGGGGCCACGGGCGTCGCCGACGGAGCGTCCGGGTCTGACAGGAAGGAGGGCGAAAGTATGTGAACAATCTGGCACGGGCAGGTTGTGCCTCGCAGTCATAATGCAGGTTCAACAAAGACGCCGATCTTTTTGAGACATAAAAAAAAAAATCTGTATTTTCACTCAGTTCTACAGTAGAACAACAGATTTTACTTTACTTACCGCTTTTTGCTTCAGTCTCTGTAGACTTTTACATAAAAAGATAATTAGTAGGGGGTTAAAAAACGTCATTTTATTATATGGAGAAGATGAGTTAGTTTGACGGATACTAATAATCACCACTACAAATTCTAAGGAAAAATGGCAGAAGAAAAATAAAACTAAAGAGAAACTAATGAGCTACACATACTCTTATTTATAGTCCATTTCTGTTGTCTACTGAAAAGTCCTGGTGTTTTAAGTCATGAAATAATACTGATTAAGACTAAAACAAATATTATGATGGTAATAATGGTGAGGAAATAAAAATACGAATTCCTAGACAATATTAATAATAATAATAATAATACTAATAAATGCTGATTTACAGAATTTAAATTGTGTTACTGTCGTGTCTTCTTTGAGATGCAGGAAACAGGCGGCTCCTTTTAAGCTCATAAATCTAAAAATGCTGATATCTAAAACTCTGACTTTGAGCTGGACATTGCTCATTAAACCTTTCCCCTGCTTCTCAGTATAGTCCTCTGCTGCTGTGTTTTGCGGTATGATTTCACATAAGTAACGGCCTCTGGTGAGCCTACTGATGTCTTTGCCTCTGCAGCTCTGCTCGACATGACCATCAACCAGTTCTTGAAGAGTCTGGGGCTGGAACACCTGCGAGAGATCTTCCAGAGAGAGCAGGTATTCTGGCAACTTAGTTTGTTTGCTTCCGTTTCACGTTGCTCATATTTGTTGTTAATTATAGGGACTGACTCTCACCACTGGGATTAAAAAACTTTTTTTAAATCCCACAAACCCGAAGTCTGTGGTTATCCTGCAACTTCTTATCCGGTGCTGTAAACATTTTAATAAGTTCCCTGCATTTATTATTTACTATGGTTTATTTTTACCGGCATGCATCTGCAAACCTCGTTGGCATTCCCATCTGCCTCATCTGTAATTCGTTTTTTTAGTCCTAACTAGAAGATTCTAGATGGCTAAGAAAGGCGGGATGAAACAGATGGGATGACAGAAAGAGGAGAAAATGAACAGGAGGAGAGGAAAACAAACCTTTTCAACAGGGAAGAAAAGACCAGGATGGCTGTCAGAGTAGATGCTCCACAAACTCATTTAGGATATGCTGATTTATTCCCGTTATCAGTGAGGTAACTATCTCCCATCTGATCTTCCTGAACCACCTCGTGGAGCAGGAAGAAAAATTCACCGTCGTTTATTAGCATATCAGTTCTGTGATTACTGCCAACCGTTCAGTGACCTTTCCTTCCTGCCGCCTTCTCTTTCCATGGATATTTGTCAGCCCCGTTTCCCCTGTTATATGTCGCTGACCTCTCTGCTCGTCATTATTTATGAGTGATGGCCATTTATGAGCGGTTTAAAATGACATGCATGTATGTATTTGCCAAATGTGGCCTATGTGGGGTCGGTAGATTCCGTCAAAGCGTGTTGTTTTCCAGTTTATGTTCTTTTAGAAGCATAGGCAGAACTGACGAGGCGTGTTTTTGTCTCCGGGCAGATTTCGTTGGATGTTCTGGCAGACATGGGCCACGAGGAGCTGAAGGAGATCGGCATAAACGCTTACGGTCACAGACACAAACTCATTAAGGGCATCGAGCGGCTCCTGGGAGGCCAGCAGGGTCAGTAAAACTCACCAACACGCTCATACTGCTTAATTACTCGTTATATGAGCACATGTTCCTGTTAAATGTAAGAACAATGGGAAATGTGCCTCGTTTTGATTTAAAGAGACGGTACCAAAATGAGTTGCTCTCAGACGCAGCTCAGAGCAGGGGTAAAAAAAAAGGGGGGGATGTGGGGGTAAATTAACGAGGAATTGGGACCAAAGCATTGCAGTTCCACTTTATACAGACCACAAATGATTTCAGTGTGAAAAGGAAGAACTGAAAAGTGTGATCTGTCCCCTTTAAAGGTGCATTGCACAGGTTGCGCACGTTTTGAAGTTAAATATTTATTTTCTCTCCCATATATGCCCTTACAATTGCCTGAAGTGTACAATCTTCTGTTTACCGCAGTTGCCTCTATAGACCACATTAGTCAGTTTTCAGTAACCGTTCAGTTTTCAAGCAGTGGAGGGAGCTCCGTTCTGCCCTGGGAATGAAAAGGGACCAGCAGTTGACCATGTTTTTGGTAAAAACATAAGGTTCTGTGACAGAGATCTTTTTAATTCTGACAAAATTTGTATCCGCTGCGTCGGGAGCGCGCATTCAGCAGAAATAGCAAATCCAGTCAACGGCGCCTCATTTCCAGCCAACTACCTGATAACTCTTGATAACAGTCCACGTTCGTGCGCTGGCTCGCTCGTCTTTTTTCTGTGTTTATCGGCGACGTGGGGGAGCCGTGATTGCTTTTCCACTTCAGTCTCACAGAAAGCTGCTGCTGCGGTTTGCAGCCAAGACGAGGGCGTCTCTGAGCCTGACTGGAGGAGTGGAAAGGCGATCACGGCTCCCTCACGTAACTGTAGAACAAATGGTGCTTCCACGGTGAAGTCGCCAATAAAACAGATAAAAGACGGGAAGTTGCTTCTTTTTTTTTAAATGAATAAATCGGTGGAGCAGAGGTCTGAAAAGTCCCGGGCAACAGCGCTGCTCTGACAGAGAGCATCGGCCTCCTCGAAAAATGACAGAACTGCAATCTGTCTGCATGGATTGTTTATCAACAGCGGCCCGAACCTTTGAGATCGCTGAGCGGACCGGACCAGGCCAACGGGCCAAGCCACCTTCGGGAGCATCAGCTCCTGATGGCAAGTCCGCCCCTTCCGTTAGTGACCAACTAAAAGGGTAGCTATATTTTTCCCCTAAAAAATTACTATTGACTCAATATGAAACATTTCGGTTCAAAACAAAATATTATTTCTATATAATATTAAACAATAAAATATTATTTCTATGTTTCTTACCTCAGAAGTCATTGCATCTCTTTAAAAAAAAAAAAAACAACCTGTGAAGTCCCGACTTAGCTTTTTTTCTCATCTCGAATGCGAGACACTGGTGTCATTTCAACTTGTCGCCAGAGGGGGCAGACGTCAGCAAAAATCCTGGAACTTGCGCAATGCACCTTTAAGTCTAAGAGTGTAATAGTAAATGGGGGAAATGGTGCCTGAATACTGTGTGTGATCTGTAATTCTATGCTCAGAGTTGTTCTTTATGCAGCGTTTTAGTTTTATTTCAGTTTTAAAACATGTGCATGCAGGTGCAAATCCATACCTGACGTTCCACTGCTCCAGCCAGGGCACGGTGCTGATCGACCTGGCACCGGATGACAAGGAGTTCCAGTCTGTGGAGGAGGAAGTAAGGACCTCTGCGCATTTCATTTTACAATCTGTGTATGTTTGGACAGAAGGGATGAATGTGCGTTCGGCTTTTCCTCAGAAAACCCATGAGTGGTTAGACAAGACACACAAAGCAGTGTCTCAGAAGCTCAGCAGCACACTGAGCGAGAGGATCAGTGGAGCTGCTTCACTTGCTGAACTGCCCTTGTACATGACAAGAAATGATTGAAGGAGACAGCAGATATCAGAGTAAATGGGCCTAAATTAATGAGAAGTGACAGATGTTAACTAAAAACTTTCCAGGTGATCTTCGATGGAAAATGACCGCCGCTCAGTCCTCTAGTTAAGGCTTCGTTTCTGCACACGGTTTCTTTATTTTTGTAAATTCGCGCGGCACATTTCCTACATTCCTGCTGAGGCTTCACCTTCTCAGCTGAATTCCTCCAAATTTCCCACGGGTGCTGTCCAGGTATTTGATTTAATGAGTTACTGCTCCACTTCCGCAGTAAATAAATGGATTCTGTAACGGCTGAGATAGCAGATAAGCAGCACATTTCCCATGTGCTTTGTTCTTGTTTTTAATGTGCCGCGCTTGTTGCTGTCGCCCTCAGCTGCAGAGCACGATCAGAGAGCACCGCGACGGAGGCAACGCAGGCGGAGTCTTCAGCCGCTACAACATCATTAAGGTGCAGATGGAAAACACACTCCGACTCGGGCTTGTAATCCAACAAACTTTCCGCTGGGTTTCCCTGTTAATTTCCTTTCCTTTTTCCTCTTGAGTGCAGATTCAAAAGGTTGTGAATAAGAAGCTGCGGGAGAGATATGCACACAGGCAGAAGGAAATAGCTGACGAGAATCACAACCACCACAATGAGAGAATGTTGTTTCATGGTAATTTATGTCGTCCAAAAAAAAAAGAACGGCGATAAAAATGTTTTAAGGGTTTTTTTTGTAAATATAGTCACTTTTGTTTTTCATGGGAATAAAGATAAAAGGTTTTATTCTCTTGTAGAATATAAATAGATTGTCGATTCTTTATTTGAATATGTTAAAGAAAGATAATAGTAATCATAATTAAAGTATAACAATTTAACAATACATTACATTTTCAAAAGTAGTGGGTAGAAGTAAAAAGTGATTTTTATATATATATATATATATATATATATATATATATATATATATATATATATATATTAGGGCTGTCAAAATAACGCGTTAATTTCGATTAATTAATTTAAAAAAAAATTAACGGATTAAAAAAATTAACGCAAATTAATCGTATAGGGTAGTTAACGCGTGACGTCAGCGCTACATCCGGGTCCCGCGGGTAGGCAAAAACAGTACTGTTCTCGTCTACTACATGACAAAACGGGTGATTTAGAGCGTACTTTTAGTTCGTTTATTTTTGGATTACAAGCAATGCCTACCACTTGTTGTGCTCCCGGTTGCACACAGAGGCATTCCAAATCGTTGGATGTACGTTTCTGTCGTTTACCGAAGGAGGAAGGACGAAGAAAGAAATGGATAATTTCAATGAAAAGAGCGCAGTCAGACACTCCCAATGGACTGGGGGATCCATCATACTGCGACAGAATTTGCAGTCTACACTTCATCTCCGGTAAATACAACTTAATTCTGCTCTAGTCATTGTTCTACTTAAATAGCAGCGGAGGGAAGGTGGCGATCGCTACACGGACCGGAGAAGCGGTAGCAGCAGCAGCCGTTGTCTGAAGCAGCAGCGGCTGCTGCTTCAGACAACGGCGGCTCCGCCCGTTCACGGGCTGCGGCAGCAGAAGCCAGCGGCTGCTGCGTAAGCACTACACGGGCCGGAGAAGCCGCTGCTACAGCAGCTGCTGCTGCTATTACGCCCCCGTTCACGGGCGCTAGTACTTCTGTGTTTACGCTGCAATGTCGCCGACACCCCCACCCATTTTAACAAGACAAAAACACCTAAATAATCCGTAGTGAAAAATATTTTTTTTTTAACCTACCGGGCCTCTGCTGAGACGCGGCCTGTGTCCGACGCCGCTTTGTGCTATTGCACAAACGTGTGAACAACATCCATCCATCCATCCATTTTCTGACCGCTCATGGCATCGCGGGCGTTGCTGAAGCCTTTTTCCTGATATAAAATAACAGTAGCCGTCCAGTGGTTTCATGCTTTCGTGCTCTCTCGTCTGTACTGGCCTGCCGTGTTTATAAGGCAGCTGTATATGTCGCGGTACGGAGCACTTGGCCAGCATTTCACAGACTCGCTCCGTCCCTTCAGGCTTTTGCTGTGTGGATCTGGCAACCTGACACCATCAACCATCAACTTACTCTTAAAACGATCTTGTAGTACGTTATCTAAAGAAGAAAAATACGTAGAGAACTCGTCAGTTTCTCTGTTTGCGTCCGCCATTGTGTTCGCCTTTTGCCTACCAGTCCGGCGCGCATGCGCGAAAAACCCGCATCAAAACAATAACAATGAACTGGTCTATAGGGTAGTTCATTGTTATTGTTTTCATCCGGGTTTTCATCCATTTATTTTCATTGTGTCCCCTACGTTACTGTGTGCCACATATGCCACAACGACAAATGTTAAAACGTCTGAAGGCATGAAATGTGAATAAGAGTTTTTGAACTTTAATTTATCTAATGCTGATTATTCATTGAATCATTTGAATTTAAATATTTAAAATACTTTCACAGCAAAAATTATATGCGATTAATTTAGATTAATTAATTACAGAGTATGTAATTAATTAGATTATTTTTTTAATTGATTGACAGCCCTAATATATATATATATATATATATATATATATATATATATATATATATATATATATATATATATATATATACATACATACAGTAATTTCCCTCTGGGATTATTAAAGTATTTCTGATTCTGATGATTCTGATTCTGACGTATACAAGATTGAAAGAGTGATCATATCACTCTTTCAATCTTGTATACGGTATATTAAATGTAATAATTATGCACCTATAGTTTTCTATTTGAATATATCATTGTATTTTAACCTACTCTATGTGCTAACAATAATAACAACAATAGTAACTATCATCAGCAGCAATAATAATAACTATTATTGTGCAATTGCTATCATAATTGCATATTATATCCAGTAAGAAAAAATTCTTATACAACAATATGAACTGTTTTATGTTTGGACATCCCTTTATAACAGTAGTCAGACTATTATCTGACTATTATCCCCCATCTGGCAACCGGCAGGCGGCTGCAAAAATCCTGGAACTTACACTATGGTCCTTTAACATTAAATAAAATGCAAAAAGCCAAAGTCTTTGGGCATTTTCTGGCCCTAGTGATCTTTGCTCCATAGTAACAGGCAGGTATGCAGTGGTCCCTGTATACATCAAGGTTTTATAACATTTATTTTAGGTAACATCAAAGTGTGTTGTAGGCTGAAAACATTTCAGTAAATGAGGCAGAAGTTGCCCAGCTCGGTCCCTTTTCCCTGGAGTTTTTAGTGACTTTCTCCTGTTTGGGGTTCAGCCATTTGTTCAGTGGAAGATTAAGTTAGAACTTCGACGTTTTCACTCTCCCAGCTTGACTGTGAGCTCGAGCGGGTCTCGTTTATCATCCTTGCCCTTTCAACCGCACCGCTTACCGGGAGCACCGCCCTCAGGACTGCAGCTGAGTTTGGTTCCTCTAAAGCGGCTCCACACTGCAAAGCTGGAAATCCCAGGAAATAATCAGGCTTCTCTGAAGCCTGAAATGGCCTGCCTGGCTTCAGTGCTCTTAGATCTGTCTCAGATCGTAGATTTCCCCGGAAAACCCTCACACAGCATCTCCAGCTGCTCTGTGGCTGTCAAACGTTGAGCTGTGTGATCAAAGACGGTGTTTCAGATCATTCCTCGTGGTTTTCAGAGAAACTTGAATTTGTGGCGGTCCGACTGACTAAAGTGGAAAGTTAGGTTTAAACAGATTTGCTCTGATTTGGAGGGGTGTATTAATTCAACCATGTGCTTCCTAACGCCACCAGGTTCTCCCTTCATCAATGCAATCATCCACAAGGGCTTTGACGAGCGGCATGCCTACATCGGGGGCATGTTCGGGGCGGGGATCTATTTCGCAGAGAACTCGTCCAAAAGCAACCAGTATGTATACGGGATCGGTGGAGGGACAGGGTGTCCTACTCACAAAGACCGCTCCTGCTATGTGTGTCACAGGTCAGCCTCAGTACCTCACTAGTTAATCACCGTTAATTGAAGGCTGGATCATAAATGGTGGTAAGTGTGCTTTGTCTTTCTGCTGCGTGTCTGCAGACAGATGCTGTTCTGCCGGGTGACGCTGGGTAAGTCCTTTCTTCAGTTCAGCGCCATGAAGATGGCCCACGCCCCCCCTGGGCACCACTCGGTCATAGGGCGACCCAGCGTCAATGGGCTGGCCTACGCTGAGTATGTCATCTACAGAGGGGAGCAGGTCGGTGCGCCGTTTTTTATGCCTCAAAACTGCAAAAGGATGCTAATAAAATACTTGTGTTTGGATTATGAGATACTATGTTGTTTATAAATATCCAAGTCATGAATACGGCGCCCTTCACACTTAACGGCATGAAAACCCTAAAAGTTAATTCATGTTTTATTAGTGGAGCTCAATCTCACATTTAAAATGTATTTAGTGAGGGGGGAAACTTTTAAGTCAAACCCAGTCAATTTCATGAACTAGCTGTAGTTCTCAATTTAGCCTCTAGATGGTGATAAAATACTTCAATAGGATCCTTAGAATGGGAGACACGCTGTATGTGTCGATCAGCATTAGTGGTATACATGTATACATAAACCACCTTTGCTGTAACCAGATTGATGCAAATTTGCAACATTCGTCTAAAAAGGGTTTTAAGTATTGCTTTTAATTAATTCAGGCCAGGATCTATTTTCTTGTAACAATCACATCTGCTTGCTTGACGCAACAAGCTTGTTATCTTGTATTTCCCATTTGAAGAGAAATGAACTTCTGTGTCAGATCGTATTTTCACCCCAGAGGTACAGATGAGTTAATTAAGTTTTTAATGGACACTCATCAACTTAAAAAAATAAAATAAGTTACAAAGCCTCCACTGCTACATTTGGTTTAGAGAAATTGTGTAATTGTGGCACTGCTGCTTTTGCTCACTAAAAGTTGTTTTCTTAACCTAAACATTCTTTGTAATTAGAGTAAAGGTGTTTTTTTATTATTATTTCCAGTGGGAGACTGTGCTGCAGCAACCAAAGATGATTTTGTTCCAAGGCTCAGTACACTTTGCTGTGTACTGAGGCCATTATTGCTGTGTCGCATACCTAAATTCTAAAAAGTGCTCCTAGTATATCCAATATTTGCATTAAAGTAAAAGAGCCATATTTGATCTTGTTACGTTAAAATATGTCTACTTGCAAACTTGTGCTGAAACTAAATGAATAAGATCCACATGCATGTTTTCTCTGTTCTTCAGGCTTACCCAGAGTACTTGATCACCTATCAGATTATGAAGCCAGAGAGCGTCGCTGCGCCCGCTGCCACTGCAGAGCAGAAGTCCTAAAAGACTGTCCACAGCTGGATCTGAAGAGGACCAGAACAACTTTCTAAACAGACGAGAATGGACGGAGGGGAGGAAACAGCCCATACCTCTGGCATAAAGTCTCTAAAGCTGGTCCTGAGGTGGTGGATAGGAAATGTTCCCTCAAACATGCTAAAATATACTAAAAGAGCTGGTCGAGTTGTTCTAAGGGGCTATAGGTTCGGTCCAAAGTCAGCGGACGGTGGATATACATCCTTATTTAGCCTATGAGGAGGAAACTTGGGCTGTTTAGCCGTTTTGCAGCTCAGTCACAGAAGCCAGACACACATTACTGTCCTGGTACCTGTGTGCTGCTCGTCCATTCTGTCCTCACGTTTTAACGGCCTGTTTTGATAGCTTGTCCTCTTTTGCCATTTTAAATCATTCACAACAACAAAATGTAGTGACAGTCCTGCTGAGAGAGTAATGTGGGCTAAATATAAATGAATGCCACACTTTTCAGATTTCTATTTGTTAAAAAAAAAAAACAACAAAAAAACGCTAAAACTCTTTGAGCACCATATATTTTTATTTGTGCTTCAGATTAATTTCAGGGTTTCAGTTGAGAGATTATTAGATTTTTGAGGCGTTTATCAACTACATTCATTCTCTCCTTATATAAAAACTCTTCAACTCACAAAAAAGACGGTTCTGCCTATACTGATGATAAGTACTGTAAAACATCAAAGTAAATTTATTTCTGCCTTTCTAGGCCATAACTAATATTTGCACACAAGCAGCTACACACAGTTTGTTTGGCACAAATTAAAGACACTATTGTGAGGGATAGAAAAAAACATTCTTACCTCTTCACGTTTAAAACGTTCAGTGCATTTACTTAGCCACTCAAAGACGTGTTTCTACTACCAGTGATTGTTTAAACTGCAGCAGCAGGGTAGCCAGGCTCCAGACTTAACCACTACAGCTCGCATGGGATGTTAAATGCCGGGAAAACCCGAAGCCCATTGGGAACATTTTAATACAGGTCCACTCTTTTCTGGGAGGGTTTTTCACTTTTTGAAAAGTATAATTAGATGAAGAAACTGAATGTACTGGATTTCTTAGTAGAAAGCAAAAGGTGCCTCTCCTCTGTTACTCAACTACATTCTACACGTGAAGCTAGTTTTTCTTTTTTTTTATTGTTATTCTGTATTGCATAATGTCTGAGATGTTTGAAATGTGTGTCTGTTTACATGAACCTGCTGCCTTCTCGTCCCTTTCCTCTCTGGTCGTTATCTGTTGCCGCCCCCCAGTGGCCCAACAGTGTAACTGCCCGCTTGTGCTAACGAGTGAAAGGGTACGCTTTTATTTCAGTTGTATGATTCAGGAGGGCATTAATGGAAAGCTGTCAGGTGGTGGGTCGTTGTAAAAAGGAACGTTTTCTCACTGTACTCTACTGAGCCATTCAGTTCCCAGGCCGAACAGATCCATGGTGTTTATTTATGCTGGGATGAAGCAGTGGGGAACACAGGCTGGATGAAAACAAGTGTTTTCCCACGTTTTATGCCAGGTGTACACAGTACATACCGTTTAGTTTTTTGGTTTTTTTTACGTTTTTGACCATATTCACCTGCTGATCGTTGGCTATTTTCTAAATATGACACTACATTAGATGGGACCACATTCATTTGTCACTCAGTCCGACTCCTCTGATAGAATAGAGCTGAACCAGACTGATTGTTTAATGTTTTTATAAGGTTCCTACACAGTTTGGAAAATTGCCTAATGTGCAAATATATTTGTATTTCCAGACTTTATTCCCTATCCCACTGTCCTTCCTTACTTCTTTCCTCCATTATGTTCTTCCTGTTCTTCCTTCCTGAATTCCCCTCTTCCAGTTTCTGGATTTTCCATGTTCCATGTTATAGCCTGACCACTATAGAAATAGCTGCCTCATAATGAACATTTTTACTTTATAGTTTCAAACTAACGAAGGTTTAAGACGTCTGAAAAGCTGAATGAGGAAAAGGCTTGAATTCCTACGTGAGGTCTGTGTAGGAGCCCTGTTTGTTTTGCTAAATTCAGAAAAGAGGCGGCTGGTTCCCATCTTTTCTAAGTTGTTTTTTTTTATATCTGAAAAGTGTCTCTGCTCTAATAAGATTTGATTCATGTTTTTTTATGTTCAGGCTGTTTTTCTTTTAGAAAATTAAGTTCTCACTTTAGCCTTTGACACTCCAGTGTTTCGGAAAATTCGGCAGTTTTCCGTCACGGCACAAAATCCAGCGAGCAATGAGACGTTTTGACAAACCATAAATTAAATTCATTATGGAAAATACCAGAACGTGAATAAACCAGTGGACAGAATAAACTACTGCAGCAGAAAATGGGGAAAACTGATGAGCATGAAATGAGGTTGGCATTGAAATGTCCATCTGATGCTGTAAAACACAGTTCACAGCAAGAGACTTGGTGTATTTTTTTCGTCAGGTTATATCACCGAGGTTAAGATTGTCTCCAAGCAAATCTTCCTCTGTGGCGGCATTTGGAAATTTAATAAATTTTTTGGTTTAAATATAAAAAAAATCATAAGATGATTAAGTTGTGCACTGTTTCTTTAAAAACTGCTAAAAAAAACAAACTCCAGATGGGCCTTTTAATGGATGAGTTATCTGTAAAAACTGTTTTTATGACTATTTCTTGTTCAGTTTAAGCAGTCTGTCTCCTGCTGGTTTTGTCTCATTGGTCAGTCTGTCATGTTTCTGTATATATATACGCTGAAAGGACCTTGTGTGTTTGTAAAATAAGTCCACGCTCATTGTCTGACCGAACAAAGCAGCAGATTAACAAAGTTTCCTCACCCGTTATGTCCGACCTGCTGTTGTACAGATGGTTGTACAGACCTAACACGTGAAACACAAAAATTCCTGTACAGAAGAAAATCCTTAATAAAAAAAGTTAACTCTGTTTGCTTGGTTGATTTTTTATTTTACAGTAATTCCTATATACATAACTTTTTTTTTATAACTTCAGATGCTACTGTAGCGCTCCAAAACTGTAGTTGAGATCAAATTAGTGAGTTTGAGAAAAGCATTGTCAGAACTACAATCAGTTGTTTTCAGTGTTCATGCATGTTGAGTGAATAATGTTATCATTCATTTTGAGGAAAGCCTGTTTTCTTCTTTGTAACTTTTTTAATGTTCCTAAATTTCAAAATCATTTCAGTCCTGTAGTGATTGTATACTTATTTTTTATTTGTGACTAAATTATTCTCAATTATTTTAAATTTTTCCAAAAAATAGCAAATTAACATCAAGATTTGAGTCTGGAATGAAAAATTTCAGCTAGGAACTGTGTTAATGCTGTTCCTAGCGCAACATCCCATTTGTGCTCTATGGGTTGAGATCTGACAACTGTGGGTCATTGGAGGACGGTGAACTCGATGTCCTGCTGGCGTCCGTCCGTTATGAGATGATTTAAGCTTGGTGACATGGTAAATATCCGGCTGGAATGGGTGGGTACACAGGTCAGGAAAGGACACGGTCAGCAACAGTACTCAGTACCAGCCTGAGCAGTCGGTACCGGGTTCATGGTCACACCATCAGAATGTCACAGCCAAAACCAAGACTCCAGTCTTTTTCATTTTCCAATTTTAGAGATAAGGTCTGAACTGTTGCCTCAGCTTGCAGTTCTTAGCTGACAGGATTGTGGTCATACATCGAAAATAGCTTCATTTAAATTGTAAATAGAATCATTCAAAGCACTCGCCCCCTTGACCTGATGGCATCTCAATAATCTTTTTGTTATTGTTTTCCTGTAACTTGACTTCCATCCAGTAAATGCCAAAATAATGAGTTAAATGTTCTCACCAGTGGATGGCGCTGCTAACCAATATTCATTTCAGAATAATTCAGAGCTCAAACAAAAATGACTAACGTTTCCCAAAAAAACTATGATTTTTGTTTTCTAATCATTTGCCGTTTTGCTTTGGTTTAGTTTGCTAACTCAACCCCCACCACCACCCCATTCATTTCAAGATTCCATTTTTGAAAATGATATTGTAAATATGTGCATTGTCTTCTATTATAATCACTACTTTTTTTTTTTTTTTTGCTCTAAAATGAGACAGCTGGAAGGTCATCTGAATTACAGAGGAAAATATGCCAATAAATAAATCCGACTGAGTATGTTTGTGGTTTGGTGAGTCCCTTCATGATTTTCCTACTATCAACTGGATCTATATTGTTTTGATTGCTATCATTTAGTGAGTATCATGGAGGAAAGTTGCATTTAAAATAGAATAAAGATGGAATAAAGCAAAGCACCCTCATACATGTTATCTAAGAACATTATTTATTCAACAGCAGATTTTCAGTAATAAATAAATGCACAGGTCATTCATTCCACAATGAAACTGAGGGAAACATGTTTCCATTTGAAGGGTCGATATTGCCATGGTGGACCAGAGAGAGAGATGGGACTGAACACGGAGAGCATTCAGATGTACAGGTACAAACCACACACATCTGTACAAAGTATTGCATTTTTCACCCGCTGGCCCCCTTTTTGTTCACCTCCCAAAACAAAGATTGACTCAGCCCGGCATCACCACCAATGTGCAAATCAACCAGTAAAATTACAAATACAGTATTGCATCACTTCAAAGTGCTACACAGAGAGAAAGAGGTGCAGACGATCTTGAAAGAAACGGGGGAAAAAAAAGTTTAGAAACCTCAAAAATGTCTGTGAGTCTGTACGGGTATTGGTCTAGCCTAGCTTCGAGTCTGGTATAAAAAAAATGAGATTTTTTTGCCTTTATTGGTCTAACACAGTGTTAATCTTCGCCTGAAACTTTAGTAATGCAGGAGTGTTCGAGAACTGAGATGCAATGATTTCTTTTTTGTGCTTGATTGGTTTTGAAGTACAATGGTTAATTCCTGATTGTGTTTATGGATAATGATCAATCAAAATTCAATTCAATCAAACCATTAAAAACCAGTAACCCATGATTAGAAATTGATCATGTCAACTGTGGAATAGGCATAGGTCGGTTACCGCTCTTAAGGTGTAACAAAGAGAAAAATTTCAAAGCTGATTAAAAAAAAAAAATCATAAAATTTCAATGGCTTAATGTCTTTTTAAAGTGATTCCAGAAAAACTGGAAGTGGCCAAAGTTTTCTCTGGCTGTGTGGGTTGTATATGCAGCTGTGCTCGTCCCCCACATTTCTTAGCACTGCCAGTCATCTGGCTGAAAAAAGACACTTTTCCGTCATTTCTAAAAAAACTAAACTCATCCGTTTGGAAGTATTTTCAGTACGGTAAAAAATGAACAAAACATGTAGAGTCATGGGATGGAAACCAAAATGATGCCCCCAATAATCTCTCATCAAGAATCAAAATCTTATAATTTACTACTGAAATAAACTGTTTGAAATTTAAGATAATTTATCTTCTGGTCTGTCGGTGTGCTTTGTGGTATTTAACTCATGTTAGAATATTACCACATTTATATAACGATGATCTAAATTTAAGGCAACGCGCTAGCCTGGGCTCTTTTTTGTGAGCTAGTTAACATACTTTTAGCAGCAGTTCTTTTGCTATTAAAATTAAACTTTTAAACTAAACTAAACATTTTACAAATGGTAAAAGTTAAAATTATATATGTGTAGTTCACTTAAATTTCATTTTAAAAGATTCTAAAACTGCAGTTTAGCTAGCTAGCTTTAGCACTGGTTTTTGGCTAGTTCCTTGCTAGTTTGCAGGTGATTTAACTTGTTTTATCCTATAGCTATATTTTCATAATAACGATAAGGGTAAAAAAAAAAAAAGTTATAATATTCTGCACAGTATGCACAAGTAAACTACTAGTAAATTGGTGGGGGAGTCTTCCAGAGTTTTACTGAGGCGTTAGTATCATCTTTAAAATTTTTGTAAACTTTTTTTTGCATACTATATAACCTTTACTGTGAGAATCTCATACCGGCCCATGCCTATTGTGGATTTTAAGAGATCTGCCAAACATTTACCAGTCTCCTGTCTTACAGTTATACAAAAGAAAATAACGGTTAAAAGATTTGTTGGGCATACCTTAACAAACAAGGCACAAACATCTTAAAAAGCCCACCCACTGACACTAACGCTTATTTTTGTGTGTCCATTGAAAAAAGAAAAAAAATTACAGCCACTTCATTTCAGACTGCTCTAAGAACATTACTGAGAAAAATAAAAAAAATACCAAGCTGCTGTTTTTGTTTTTTGAGTTTGGGGAAATTAGCTCAGAACATATTTTATCATATGCTTTAAAAAGAATGGTACTTTAAGATGCTGTCTTCCAGGCAGTTTGATCTAAAACGAGAATCGTTAGCTCACCTTTACTGCATCATACCCCTCCAAAATATTGTCATTCTTCCCAACAACAAACAAATCCTTTTCCCACAAATTTCAGCCCTTTTTGCCAAAAAATAATAATATTTAGATTTGATGGAGAAGGGCTTTGTGGTGTCAGGTGTTTCCCTGGTTCATTTACAAGGGGCCCCAGCCTTTTTATTTGGCATCTTGATCTATTTATTTTTAGCCTCTTCATTGAGAAGACGAAGGGCAGAGAAGAAAAAGAGGGAGGGGGACAGGCCTAAGATGAGAGCCAGAGATGAGAGGATGAGGAGGAGGGAGGAAGCATAAAAGGATGAAAAGGGAGATGAGAGGAGAGGAAGAGGACGTGTGAAGGGCAGGAAGCTCCGGTCGGATCCCCGGCATAACACCTGTCACTGAAGAGGCTCCTGCTTTCTGTCACCCTCATTTTTTCCCTCCCTCTTTTCTTCTCCGTCCATCTCCTTTGTTCGACGACAGGAGGGACACCCGAGGAGGAAAGAGGGAGTGCTTAAAATTCCCCCCTTCCTTCCTGTGTCCATCTCCTCTCCTAAAGACCTCGTCTCCATAGAAACAAGCTATCTTCATACTGAGCTTATTCAGTCGGCAGGCATGAACGCGTGCGTGGGAGCGAGGGGAAGAGAGGTTTGCTGCCGCTCAGGCCTCACCCTGTTCGGGTTTCTGCGTGCGTCAGTGTGTGTCTCTGTGCACGTTGGAAGAAAAGCGTGTCTTTGAGTCAATGTCAGTCCAACACTCCACGTGAACAAGAAACAAGTCTACAAAAGACATTTTCATTTTTGGTCAACTGGAATAAATCTCTTGTGAAAACTGACGGAGCGTTGGCTGGTGTGTTTAAAAAAGAAAAAAAGTCCTTTTCAGGCACCGTGACGCTTCTCGCTTCCGAGTCATTGGAAGTACGGACATACTGCAGAGGTCAGTGAGACTGAGAGCGCTCTTCCAGACAAGTTTGCTCTCACTTTGAGTCAGGGTAGAGCTGTCCATTAGCAGCCGGGGGAGGTTGTGATGGGGCTATGGTGCAGGTAGGCTGGGTTTACCACCGACACAGGGAAGTTGAAGATGAACGGCGATGTGGGAGTGGCAGTCGTCGAACTGGTGGCCACGGTCGACTTGGGTCCAAGCAGCGGGCTCGCCGTGGCTGCAGCTTCAGCAGCACAGGAGGTGGCGAGGACCTGGGATTCGAACTGCAGCAGCTGGCCCATGAAGCTGAAGTTGGGGGAGATGATGCTGCGGCGGCGGCGCACAAACTCAAATGCTTCGTCCAGACGCACCCGTTTCCTCTTCATCAGGTATGCCAGGCAAATGGTGGCGGAGCGGGAGATGCCCGCTTGACAATGGACCAGCACTCGTCCACTTGAGTCCCGTACTGAATCTGAGAAAACAGAGGGATCACAGTTCAGTGGAGTCCACTAACAACAAAAGCAAAGCAATCAAACCTCCAGATAAAACATATATTCCCAAAAGCTCCAACACACCTGATTAAAATACATTGCTTTGGAAAATCGTCTTAATTAGCTTTTTTTTCCTTCATTCTTAATTAAATGTCTACCACCATTAATCAGATTTTTTTTTTTATCAGGCAAACCAGAATAAAAATATGTTTTCATTTAATAAGGAAGAAAAGCTATCCAAATCAACCTAGTCCTATGTAAATATAATCTGGCCACTTGTTAACTATAATAATAAATAGTGATTAACCACCCATATTTTTTGGTTCACTTTCACTAGCTATATCCCATGCTACCTCCCTGTCTGATATATTAAATATGTTAACCTGAGGTGAAATGCTGGTTGGGCTGGATTTTGAGCTTGTTAGCATGCTTTTAGCATCTTTTATTTTTTCTAGTTGTAAAATTTGGAGATTATTTAAATTGGTCTACCCTAAAATAAATTACTCTTTGCTTAGTGCCTTTTAACCCATGTTAAAATAGTAGTAAAATAGATTACAAACTGCAAGTTTTACAGAACATGCTAGCTGGAGATAACTGTGTACTTGTTAGCATGCTTACTGCATGCCTTAGTTTGGAGCCCTTATTTATCTCTAAAATTAAACACGTTACTGATCTAACTCAACAGAAATTGTAACTGTGTCTTTGTGTGCTTTGTACTGTTTAACATGTAATATAATGACATCAAGCAGAAAAAAACAAGCATAGGGTGATGGGCTAGCTGAGCCTGTTCATTAGGCGCTTGTTAGCATGCTTTTAGCAGGCATTGCTGGTTTGCTGTTGTAATTGCACTTTAACATTTAACTAAACTGAACTGAGCGTTAATGGTCACAAGTGAAATGTTTTACGATCTGTATTTAAAGTTTATTCCTTATGATCTTAAAATTGTTACATTTAGGACATGTAAACAAGTTAGCCAAGGAGCTAAGTGTTGCTATACTAATGCTAACTCCTATTTTGGCTGACAAAAGCACGAGTCTGTGGTCTGTTTCATGTGTTCAACGTTCAGTTAGCTGTGCTGCTTCAGCATAGCAAGCGAGAAAGTGAGCTGCAGTATTTGTTTGTTTAATATGTGATATGCCTGTGCAGAATTCTCAGTTATCCGGGTCATCGCAACAATTCTGGTGGCTCAAGTGCGAGCCACCAGAATTGATAGAGACTCCTGGACAGGTGTTGAAACGTTTTCAGAATGAGTGAAAGTCTGGTTGCCTCTGATTCAAGCCTTTTTGCTCTTTAATATGTGATGCTCTACCAAGTTTAATATCTTTTTCAATAACTATCCCCACTGATCAAAACACTAAGTAACCACTTAGCATTTAAGAATATAATTAAAATTAATGTTATGCTTTGAAACCTATAAATTTTAACTAATTATCACCCCTTATGCATAGTTTTTACACCCAGCAACTATCTTTTCACACCAGATGTACAGTGACGCCTCACATAAAACTGCTTTCGGTTTTCTCTCCTACGCACATTCGTGCGTCTCTGTGCTCTCAAACTGATAACTAACCTCAAAGTGAAAATGCAGCAAATCACATTTACAGTAAGTGAAACACACAAGTGAAACATTTGAATCATCTACACCTCTTTTCACACATCCTCCTCTGGCCTATTTATGGCACTGTCTCAGTGTGCATACATGCTCTGACTTTGTCAGGAGGAACAACCTGATTTAAGTAATACTGTAGTTTGACAGCATTTACAGTCTCTATTTCCTATTTCGAATTTTCTCCAAATGATTGAATGTATTTGCAGGCAAATTACACACAAGTCAGATTGCCGTTGAAATTCACCCATCTCTAATATTTTTCCCTCATCTCTCCCTTTAGCAAACACACGCTCACAGATGGATTCAAAGCTAACTCCAGCACAGCGTCTGTTCACTTGGTAATGTGGAATGAGTCAGAAACCGGTCCCACAGCAGCTAACTGTGACGCATACCAGCAACCTTCACCTGCACACACATATACATCCGAGCAGATGCTAACACACACTCATAGCGCACACAGTCTCGGTACACAGTGCAGATATGCAAAACTATAGCACACTTGACTGCGTACATAATGCCATTAAAAAAATAAAAGTGTCTTACAAGGGAATTATTGAATGGAGCGCTTCAACATTCAGTTTTATCTCCCAAAGGGTATATTTGAATACTAACATTTGACAAGTGGAATGACAAATGTTCAACTGATCACGTTCGTTCCTTTTAATATAAAGAAACTATTTATATTACCAAAATTCCTTCATTTGCCTGAAGTCAAAATTTCAGAGTTCCCTTTTTATTCTGAGTCTGGATCGACGGAAGGATGGAATCCAGACAGAATAAAGCACAAAACCCATTGCAATCCTAAAAAGGTCATCTGCCATGTTATGTAAGCACACCTCTGTTCAGACACTGACCTATAAACTCAATGGCCTCCAGGAACCAGGAGCTGATGTCCTCTTTGTGGTTGTCCTCCACAGGGATGCACTTGTACTGGTAGGTCCCCTCAAAGTGGTTGGGACAGTCGGCCGACACGTTCAGCAAGGCAGAGATACCGATACTGTCCAGCACATCCTTCTTAGAGGCGTGAAGGGCGCTGCCGAGGTATAGGAACGGGAGGATCTCAACAGGACCGCCCTGGAGACACCAACATATGGGAGATTTTTTATGAAGAACAGTCACTTATTAAGCAATACATAAATTATTTAGGAGAGAATGGAAGTGGGAAAACGAAGCATTCACTGTCTCAGGGAGCAACAGAGGCCCAGTAACTTGACATTGGCTGAATTTTCTTAATGGCATTGGCAACACTTCTTATCTGACCGGAGTAGGTTTATTATCTGTGTGAGAAACACGGTCGGACTGTTTTGGTTGTATGTTTATGACTAATCACCTGATTAACCAGTTAATTCAGCTGAAATACCGTCATGTTTTTAATGTGTTTTCACAGCGTTTAGTTGCTCTGAGCAGAGCATGTTTGCAGCTGGTCCTGTGTAAGCAAAAGCACATCTTTGCCTTGTACGGTGCCCAGGCAGGGAGCTAAAGTACTGATGTTATTAATATTTATGAAGTTTCCTAGAGAATGGAAAAGCTCTGCAGCAGCATCGGGCTTGTGTTGGCTTTGATTCGGGTGAAAAATACGACCTGTTGATTAAATATTGAATTTTCAAAAATATTCCCTGATCTAGTCTTGAGTTTTATTTCTGAACCTCTTCTTAGCGCATTATCTAATGTGCATTGAGCTGGAGTGCCACCCTCTCGCTGGATCTGAGAGGTCAACCAGTCAGCAGCAGTCCATACCGGCAGTGCAGCCTATTGACAAAAAGCTCTGTCTGTTTATGTCACCGCCGCTGACGAATTTGGTACTGACACGGACTCAGGAAATGATCAATACAGCTAAGAGATGCGGAGCGAGGAGGGGTGAAGTGGGCTGCATCGCTCTCGGCCAGTCTCTCCATCGTATCCATCCTGCTGCAGGAAGTTGCAGCTTTCTCTTAAATACATTTTCCTTTTTTTAAAATGCACCTGACAGGATGTGCGGAGAGACAACAAAGTGATTTTTTTTTTTTTGGAGAACACAGACATGCACACAGAGGCTGGGTTGTCTGAGTCTCTTGCCCTCGTGAATTCCAGGGGAATTAAACCCAAAGCGCATGTGACTGTGAGAGTTGCGTAAAATCCGCCAGCTCAAACAAACAGATGACTGTCCAACAAAAAAAAAAAAAAAACAAGGCCAGCTAGGTCACAGGAAGTGATCGAGAGCTGAATCGATGCCGAACTCTGACTTTCAGCCCCTCCATTCTGTGACTTATTTTAAGCATGTTAATCAATCTAAAGTGGCCTCAAAACTGGCAAAGATACGCAAGTCAGTAACATTTAATGCATGAGTCCATGAATAAAGCTAATAACATGCTGTGTTTACACTCATAACCCTGGGGTTCTGTCTTAAACCGGGCATGGGCCTGTATGAGACCCTCAATTTATAATTACCTTAACTACAAGTACCGCAGAAAAGCAACGATGATTTAGACTGATTTTAAACTAATGTAAGACTTTTTATACCAGTTATAATAAAGTGATACTTGCCATTTATTTATTGATATATAGATTTGTGTATTCAACCAAAATAGACTGTAAAAAACAATTTAGTAGAAGATTTTAAGTGCTTATTTTTGTAATGTGATCCCTTTTTTTAAATTCTGCTCGTATTACAGCAACACTAGGATTACCACTAACAGCTGACTCAAAGGTTTCAAAAGCTATCCTAATTTTCAAAACTGTGTCTGCCTCAAAGTGTTTTAAAACGGCCAAATTTGTCTTTCTTCTAAGCAAATGGAAAAGTGTGACTTTCTTTTAGCCAGCTGACAGCCAGTGCACAGCAAGAGACAGGGGGAGGAAAGGGCTGCGTTACCGTGTCCAAACTCAGCCGCCAACAGGGAGTTTCTCTGGAATCCTTTTTTACCCCATAATAAATTTACTATAAATTGTAGTTTAAGTAATAAAAATATGTAATTAATAGGCATGGTTACTGGTTTTAAAAAACATACAAATTAAAAAAGAAATCACTGAAAATTCAACCTTTTAATGAGATGCCAGAGAAGTCTTCAGAACGGCAAGAACTGCTCCTCCCAACATACTCCTACACACTGCCGATCAGCTGGCTAAAAGAAGGCTACTACTCTTTTCTCTTGCTTTCATTAAAGACTTTATCAATATTTCCCGTCACAAAAAAAGAGGAAGAAGAAAAAAAAAAAACAGTCATGGGATGTAAACTAATGGAGCTCAACCCATCACTCTTATGAAGGTCACAAGTAAACTACAAAGGCCACGTCTGTTTAGCAGCTGAATGCAGGCTCTGCCAGAGTAAATACTTCCACAGTTAGTCCATGAAGAGCAGAAACGCAAAAAGGAATATATATATATTGTACAATAACCTAATGAAAACTACTATTACATTTCCCAAGTGTTTATTCTATGGCTTGATTTTAGAGCACATTTCAAACAGACAAGTGAAACCCAAAGTGCTTTTCAGAGGTAATCGTTAAACTCAAAGCCAAATTAATAAAATAGGCTTTTAGTTTTATTCAGACTAATCAATATGTAAGTAGGAATCATTCTTTTGTTTTCAGAAAAGTACTTTAGACTATGCTATACATTTCTAAATTTTAAATGTTTGTGAATACCACAGTGAGCTGAATCAATGCCTTACAATGCTCAGGCCTGTCGGGGAGGGCTGCTTTAATGTGTTTATTTTAATGCAGGAAACATTTTCTGGCAGAGGGTGACAGTCTTACCTGATCGTTGTGTGGTGTCCCACACGATGAGCAGGAGTCCATGCTGGACTGGCTGGCGAGGTACGGCAAGGATTTGTTTTTTAAGCAAAACTCGGGATACTCTGTGAAAAATCGGTCATATCCACCTAAGAAACAAAAAAAAAAAAAAACAAGAAATATGACGTATGATCAACCACATGAACACATACAGGGAGAATGAAGAAGAGCAAACTAAATCTGAAGCTGGGAATGCAATCATGGTCCAGCTGATTTAAAACACTTCCTTCAAAAGGAAATATTCAACTGCTGCTTGTGTCAAACTGCATCCACCGTTGTGGTAAATGGACTGAATTTATATGCCGCTATTCTAGCCATACTGACCAAAACGCTTTACACTGGAGCCTCGTTCACTCAATCGCACACACATTCATACGTCGGTGCGCAGATCAGTGAGCAGCTCAGGGTTAGGTGCCTTGCCCAGGGGCACATCGACATGTGACAGGAGGAAGCTGGAGTCGAACCAACAACTTTCGGATCGCTCTCTCCCCACTGGGCCACAGTCGACCATATGTGTCACGTTCACCAGCCGCTCGTATTCTTGTGCTCCACGCCGTCTGCATCAGTAGGATGCAGGCACACACAGATGCACAAATCGGGGTAAAAAAAAGGGGGGGGGGGGGATTTGCCACGGCTTGCAGCAGCTTCTGCTACCAGAATATACAGATAACCTGACTTTTTCCATTTTCCCTTCTTTTTTTATTATTCATTTCAGCTTTTTCCTTTCCACACCCCACAGAGGGCTCCTTGTGAAATGATCCTGGTTGTGCAGCGTGTCACTATGGTTTTCATGAGGCTTCTACGCATCAGCATTACCTCATCCACTAAGCTATAAGTGCGTTTGTCTCAATATATATATATATATATATATATATATATATATATATATATATATATAGTTGTTGTTGCTATATTGCAATTGTATTATGTATATTTATATGATGCATTTTTAGAAGAAAAATATATAAAAATGGCCAACTTAGAATGTTTTCTAAGCTAAGTATATCTTTAAACATGCATTGGAGGGTGTTGATTCCATATCCTCTAATATTATATTAAACATGAATAGACTATAATGCCGCATAATTGCTTTAAAATATGAAATTATTGTATTAAAATTTTATTTTTGGTGATCTAGTTCCACGTGAATGAGTAAAAGTAGTCTAAATAAGAGCTTTAAAAAAAAAAAAAAAAGATTTACCTTTGAGCAGGTACACTAGTGTTCCCTGGGAGTCCCTGAACAGCGCGTTCAGCACCAGGGTCACGGTGCTGTCCTCCTTCACCGAGTCCGAGTCCGGCGTCCTCTCGTCGTACAGCACCACGGCGGAGTACATCCCGGAGCGCAGGCGGCCCCGCACCTCCTCGTCCCCGGCCAGGACCTGGTCCAGGCTCAGCACGGAGCCCTTCGCCCTCCTCCGGACGATGGTGTTGCAGCGCGCGTTGACGGCGCCGCGGATGTGCCCGGCGCTGAACGCCAGGAAGGAGCGGCAGTCCAGCAGCAGGAACCGGCCGCCGTCGTCCTTCAGGAACCGCTTCAGCACCGTGCAGTCCATCTCGCAAAGGTCTTCCATCGCACCGCGACGCAGGTTCTGTGTGTAAGCGAATGGGGTTCTCTGGGGGTCTATCCCGTTGCCTCCTCCACCAGAAGCAGCAGCAGAAAGCGCACGGATCCTGCGGTGGATTCCCCCTCCTCTCTTCTATGCGCGCATCATGGCATCCATTCAGCTTCTTGTTCTGTCTCCTTCCTCCTCTCGGTGTGTGTCTATCCTAAGAACTCTTCTTTCTTGTTTTTCTTTTTTTTTTTTTATGAATGGGTCCAACGCGTCACGGCGGAGGTGACGTCAACCAGCAAGAGCCAATCACAGATTTCCCGTTTATTAATTGAAAAAAAAAAGAGAGAGAGAGAAAAAGACATCAATGAAACTGAAGGCGACAATGAAACACCAGAAATCTACAGCTCATAAAATCTTTTGGAGAAAAAAACAACAACAACGACACAGGATGGAAATCAGCTGAAATGTTTTAAATAATTTTTATTGCCACATCAGACTGACATTTAATTCTATGATTTATTGTGGCCAAAAATAATTTGCCATATTTGTCACATTACACCCTCAGACGTTAATGTATTTTATTTAGATTTAATGTGCTGGAACAAACCAAGTAGTGAACTGTGACATGGGAGGGGGAGCAAAACTTCACTTTGACATATTTATTTGGATTTTCTATAAATAAACATCTAAAAGGTGCACCATGCCCTTGTGTTCAGCCCACCTAAATCAATATTTGTAGTACACAGATTATGCCTCCATCAGCTCTGCCCATCTAGATTTTTTTTTTTTTGATTCCTGTTTGCAAAATAGTTCAAGTACAGTCAGCTTGGATCGAGGGCCTCTGTGAACAATAGTTTTCAGTTCTTGCCTCAGGTTCTCAGTTGGATTTAGGTCTAGACTTTGACTGGTCCATTTGAACAGATGAACATGGTTAGATATTGACCAGTCCAATGTGCTTTGGGTATTTAGGGTTGTTGTGCTGCTAGAAGCTGAACCGTCACCCTCATCTAAAAAACCTTTGCAGCCTTTAACAGATTTTTTTATTTATTTTTCCAGGATTACCCTTTATTTAGTCCCTACGTCTTCCTATTTCTGGCCATCATCAGAAGAACTGTCTAACAACATGATGCCACCCCACCAACATGTTTCAGCATTGGGATGGTGCGTTTAGGGTCCAGCACTAGCTCTGTGCTGCATAAAGCATTTTGCATGTAGGTCAAAAAGTTTCTTTTCTAATGCTCTCCATGTTTAAAGTTGTTTAAAACTTGAGACAAAGGTGAGTGCTGACATGGATAAAATGTCTCATTGCCTGGGCTACAAGTTTGTGACTTGTGATTTACTTCGTTTGTGAAAACAAAACAGGGGAATCTTTAGTTTTATCAAAATTATCCGGGTTGGGTTTGGAGCCACAGAAAGGCGGCAACTGAAAGAGGAGCCTCCAGAATTCACCATATTACTGGCCTGGAAAGCTTCTTAATAATCTCGGATTAACTCAGATTTTATCTTTTATCTTTCCACTGTGGCCCTTGGTCGCCATAATGGTGTTTTTCAGAAACAGTACCAAAAAGCCAGTAAAACAGGTGCATTTTCACTGATCTTAATTGTGTTATTTAAAGTTTGTGGTCTTAATCTGACAAAATGAGATGAAGTTTGAGTTATAAATACTTGTAGCTCTTTCCACAAGCAAAAAACAAACAAATATTTCATAAATAGACATGGCAGCAGAGATTTTGCAGCATTCCAGAACTACACGTAACTAAAATAAGAACTGGAACAGCCTCACCCTCCTTCCCCCTCTATGTACAGGCTGGTGTTGGTACAGCAGTACAGCTAGATGCTGCAGGAAGTTAGAATAGTAGTGGTTTCAAAACTTCCAATGAGCCACTGCCTTTAAAGTCGTTGGATGGTTTATATTCATCTGTTATTTGTCATAAACAACAAGAAAATCAGCGTGTTTATGATATTTCTGAAGATGTGGCTTTTTATTTAATGGCCATTATGACAAAGATTAGTCTAGCTGTCAGTTATACGCTTTCTGTGTTAACAGGTGGGCAGGCTGGTTCAAACAAAACCAACTTTATATCACAAGAAACATTCATAAGGAGTAAGATACTCTGACATGCGCTGTACATTAATTAATTCAGACATATCATACTGTACTTGGAAATAAAACTTCAGCATTATGTTTCCATGTTACAAGAGGTTGAGAATATACAGTCATTTCAACTTATGTCAAGGTTAGAATAACCATGCAGATCGTTACGCCGACGTGGCTTTGCTCTCGCTTTTCTTCCACTTATCAACGCTTTATCCAATGTCTAAAACCTGAAACTCACCTATAAAACCACCTCTGGCTGTTTCTGGTGCTACGGTACTGCAGGTGGGAGTGCTTACGTCCCTCCCTGCATGCATGTGCGTGTGTGTGCATGAGTCTGGGCGCACATCTGCGTGTGTGTGGGTGTGTAATCCTACAAGCGGATGCAATTTGCATCTCCCATCACACAAGCCTCAAAGCTTGCTCAGGTATTTGCATGTTGATCTCATTGCCATGGTTACCGGGGACAGAGAGCAGCGCGGCGGCGGCAGATGACAGGAAGAGGAATCAGGCGGAAACAGACTGAAAGCAAAACAAGCTCAACCTGGAAGACACCGGGGGGGGGGGGGGGGGGGGGAATATGATGAATTTATGGTTTAGATGCAGATAGAAATCTCATAAGCCTTCATACGTTAACAATCTAACTGACTTTGAGATACTTTCACAGATAGACTTTATGTAAGCACTTGTTTTCATGGCAAATTCTCCCTGTTTAAAGTGTGTCCTGTTTTACTGTCAGATGTTGTCTTAGTTAAATGGATAATGTGGCAACAAGTCATGGCTCAGAAACATATCAACACATTTAGAGGCACGTTTAAACGTGTTCCTTGACATCCGGTGATCTTGAGCAGCTGTCTAACCTGTAATTTACTCCAGGGATGAACCGGTGTTGAGTTTATACATAAAAACATCGCCTGCATCTTGAGACAAGGACACAGAGCTTGTTTTCTTTGTCAAGTTTATGAAAAACACAAAGCGACACAATTTGGCAGATTTCAAACCGCAATTCTACTCCGACAAGATAATTTACAGCGAGCTTTCAGCTGGAAACTTAGGACACAGTAGATGATCGTCTGAACAATCATGCAGGCTGGACTTTGTCCTCGTTTCTTAAAGGCATGAGCTTCAGACACTGTCCACCTGCTCAACAGGCTGAACTACTGGGTTAGGGTTACTGGGGTTAGGGTTAGAGTTGTGTTCTTCATATTTGTCTGATCAAACTCTCTCTCTGTGGTTATTTTGGGGTAAAGATTGTCTTCCACTGCTCTGGCCTACAAAGTAACACAAGGTTCTGTTCTTTTACAGTCTATATAAAAACACAATCTGCACTCATCTGTTGAAAACTAAGGCTCTTGTAAAAAATGTCAAGTTAAATCATTTAGAAAGGTTTCCACCCTTAATGTCCCGTATGTCTTGTGTTATTCACACACAAAAAAAAAATGTTAGAGAGGAAAAAAAGGGTGGAAATTGTAACAACCTGGTTGCAAAATTATACAAGACCTTAAACTAATACTTTGTCAAAGCATTTTTTGATTTGATTTCAGCACTTGATTGACTTATAACTTTTACTCCGTACCAACGATGCCCTAAAACTCTGGAATATATATGGTAACAAGTGGAAGAACATCACATTATCTCACATCTGGGATTGTGGTAATGTTGACTAGTGAGACAGATTTTTCCTCAGTTTGTAATTTTCTATGTCTTAAAATGTACCCAAGCGATTGTGTGTGTGTGTTTTTCTCTTATTAATTTATTTTCCAAGTTAAAAAAAGAAAACAACAATACAGGGAAAAGATGACCACACAGAGACAGGAGACATGGTGAGGTGAAGAGGCACGGTGCAGAGACAGAGGCTGGAGTGAAGGAGAGCCGATGACCGAAATCTGACAGAATCGAAACATAAAAGAAATAAAATTACTTCCTCCGCTGGACTGCAGGTATTAACGCATCACATGTACCCCATGCTGCATTACTACCAACCCCTAAACAATGTCTGAAAAAGGATGGCGCTGCTGCCGTAGCAACAACGAAGAAGTGTGGGAGGGTGGAGAGACGAGGGAGGTGGGGTGGTGCGGGGATTGGCCGGAAAGAGAGTCTGCGGTGATGTCATCCCCTCTCTCCCTCCCGCCGGTCTCCCGTGTCCATCCATTCATCCCCTCCCATCACACCCCTCATCTGCACTCCGTCATCCGTCAATACAGTGGACAAGAGGGAGAGGATGGGGTAAACAGCTATCATCCTCCTCCCTTTTGTTTGCTCCATTTTGATCCTCTCGGTAAATAACAGAACACAGCTTTAAATGCAACTGAAAGGCCAAACAGCCTCCTGAGTTCTTCTCATGATACGCGCAATGGTCAACGTGACCTTGAAGCAGAAAGCAAGGGATTTACAAAAAAAATAAAAAAAAATAAGAGAGGTCTGATGTTAGGAACACATCAAAAATGTCAGTTTTTTCATCTGGTTTTATTTAACAGCACAGATGGAGAAATAAGAAAAACAGCATTTTGTGCAAGAAAGCTGCACCCAAAACAATATCTAAAGCTGGAGTTTGCAAAAATTTCCAGATGTGCCTCAGCTGGTGGAGCACCTGATCTTTCAAAGGCTAATTTCTGCTGTCCTTTTGTCATCTTGTCCTTCAGGAAGACATACAACACAGATGGCGCCTGATAGTCAAACCGGTTCCTACAGTAACGCTTCTAGTGGGTTGATTCCTGCACAATGCTGTATAAAATATGGAGCCTGTTGCCTTGGCTTAGCGTTGTGACGGGAACAAAAAAAAAAAAAGCCATGCATGTGGAGCGTTCATAATATAATCTTTCAATTGTGGCAGACTGGCTAAAAATGCACGATATTCATCTTGATCATCTTGACTTCATCCTTTTTGCAAAAAAAACCCCAAAACAAACAAAAAACACGAGGGCTTAAATTTGATATTGCTCTTTTTTGGTTTTGGATCTAAAATATTTTCCAAGGGCTTAGACTGATGCTGATAACCAATCAGATTCAGGACAGTGAAATCGGCCCCAGAGGAATAGAATGACTTTGAAATTATGTTTAAATTGGTCTCCAGCAGGGTTGCACTGTTGCAACCCAGCAAAAAATGTTATTTCAGTTTGCAGGTTCTCCCTTTGTTTAATTTTTTCCCTGACGTAGTCTGGGAGGTTACCTCACACCTTCCAACACGTGTTAGGATAACAGGCCATTCTAAATAGCCCTTAGGTGTTTGTGTGGTCGTCCGTCGCATGTCTTTGAGTTGCCTTGTGATGGACTGGTAACCTGTACAGGACGCACCTCTCATATGGAAAACGGATGGAAGGCATACACAAAAAAACAACAACAAAAAAAAACACAAGAAGTGAATAAAATAAACGAAACTGTGGTGAAAATGTGGAGAAAATCAGTTTGTCACAACCAAGCATTTATTTGCGCCATCCCTGAAGGGACGGTTCATAATTTTTGAAGTGAGGTTGTGTTATAAAATTATGAGCAGTTTCCCTGAAGTAGACAATTCTTTTGGCATCTGGATTTAGTGGGATCTTAATCAGCTGATCCAAGAGCCTGAAGCTAATAGCCAGTCCGACAGATGCTGAGGAGGAAGGAGGACTTCTGCTAACCTAAAATAGCTCCTATGTCACAAATGTAATCATGCCAGGATTATTTTTATTAACTTTAAATCAATTGCAACACTTTATTTTATGATTATTTAGACACCAAAAAGGATTTCTACAAGAAAAAGTGATGGGAGGTAGCGCATCATCATTTCTTTTTTCCTGCGTGAAATATGTTCTAGTCAGAGTAAGCATCTGATAGGAAAATAAAACCGTGTACAAATCAAATATACTAACACTGTAAGTTGATTCTATTTTATAATCAATAAAATGCAATTTACTTAGTGTAAACCACTCTAATCCTCTGCTAGCAGTCAGGCTACCTAAGCAGAAATGCTTCATGTGTCCTTCTCAGTAGGCTACATGTTCTGTGGTGGTACACCACCTCCTACCTCCAGTTAACACTGTGATTCCCAAACGTTTCCTCTTCATGTTGACAGAATAGCATCAGGATACACTCTGGACCCTGAGTGTACCAACAGCTCAATGGAACAGGGGTATATTAGCAGCACATATAGTACCAGCAACCAATACGCTTTTGTCTACTGAGCCCCTAATGGTACATTGAAGGGGAAATTAAAAAAAATGCTTTCTGGTGTGAACCCTTCAGTGTCACTTTAGAGGCTCTGTTTTTATCTGTTTGTAAGAACAGCTTTAACTCTGTGAACATATAAAATGCATACACAAAAAGAAAAGAAGTTTGTGTTCGGCCATATATTGCTTTGTTGTAACAATGCTTAATGGCAATAAATCGTTTACTGTTGAAAAGGCCACTTATTTTCCCTTCATGCCTTCAGATGCACCACTTTGACGTGTTTGAGACTTTTAGAAATATGCGACGTCTGATCCTGATTTGGCCTATCCTGGAGCAGGATGTTTGCTTTAGCATCTTTTAGCAACTTTAGTAAAGATTGCTTTAGCATCTTTAGTAAAATCCTCACGTGAAAAATGCTGAGCCACCACTTTCGCTGCCCTTCATGGCTCTGTGGCTGCTTCAAGATTGGCTGTTTTAATCTTTTATTTAAATTTCGATGCATTCTTTACAGACCTGATCTGAACTATTCCTTAAATAGTATCAGAATTATAAAAAATACAAAATGTCTGCGGGCCCGTCCAATAAACATCGAGTAATCAGTAGAACAGTTGACTGGTTGGTGTTTTAAAACGCAAATCAGTAAAGATAAGCTTGCCCAACACATCATTAAAAAAACAACTCACCAGCTGCTTATGCACAAACATCCAGAATCTCTCTCTCGGTCTAATCCTATAATCCAGGATCAAGCTTTTACTGACTGGCTGACTGGCTGGCTGCGTTTTCATGAATGAGTTTGTATCATTCTGTCACGTGTTTGTGTTTATCATCAGACAGGTATGAAAACAGAGCGCGGGTCTGAGTGCGAGTCGACGTGAAACGCAGATGAGAGCTATATTTAAAAAATAAATAAATAAATAAATAAATAAAAGCCGTTGTTATGGAAAGAGGGCAGCAAGAGAGAGACGGGACGAGTTAAGCAGCGGAAGTGGGTGGGAGGTGGCTCGGTGGGGGCTGCTGCTCTGTTCGGATCTGATCTATATTTTCTCTTGGAGACACGTTGATGCTTCTGCAGCACCGAGATGAGTTTTCATGGCTGGCACTGTGAGCCGTTCCACGTTCTCTGCAGAACTGATGAAACCTTTATGCTAATTTTCCCTGAAAACAACAACTACCTGTGGCATTTTGCTAGTTTGCTAGAATTAGACTATTTGAGCCTGTTAATGAAGGGATGTCTGACATAGATTAAAAAAGTAATCCTTCCAAACCTGAAATACGAGAGCTGATCAAATCAGGGCCATTAAGAAGGTATATATAGTATAAAGATATTTAGGTCAGTCAGACACACTTACTGGCACCACTAGTAAAGCTTAGTAAGGCAGACAGACAGGTCAGTTTTATCACAGTGTAAACCATGTACATGGGTGTATGCCTCTTGTTTTGTGCACTGGCATCATTGTTGTGCTGTCCTTGTGGCAACAGGAATTTCGATTTGACTGCCACTGCCTCTGAGTTTGAAATTGCTGTGAAGGGCATTTCAGGGAGCTTTCGCAACAGAGTAAAAGGCTAAAACTCTTCAGGCTTGTTTTGGAGCCACCTTCCTGTTTGTCCAGAGCAGTCAGCGGCGGCCGTGGGAGTTAATAAGTAATTGGTTTGAAAAACTACGAAGCATTTACCCCTAATTTCAATGCAGCACGCTACTACCTACTAACTATTAACCATCACTGGTCTGCTTTGCTTCCACAGCAGTGTAGGGGCGAAAGGTTTGCTTCTTGTGTTGGTTTTGAATGCAGATGTTTCGAGGTTGTGGCGATGTAGCTTCAGTGTGAGGAAGCGTCTCGTTTATCTTTCAGGTTTAAACCATACTTGAGTAAATAGGTCAATAAAGAAGAAATAGGCATCCATTTGTTTAGGGCAAAAGTTTCCGTCTCTTTAAAGGAAGAGAGGCAGAGAAACACCATAAAAGAAGTTTCAGGACACCATCGGTTGAAACAAACAGCAAATTCACCAGAATCCCATTGAATTAAAATAATGCAGGGCTATGAAAAGTGTTTGCTTTTGTTTTATTTTTCTATTTTTGTCTCACTTAACTTCAGGTCATCGGATTATTATCTGTCTAAATACATAATGCAGTTTTTAAATGACAATTTAATTCATCAGGGGAAAGAAAGCTGAAGAAACCTCGCCCTGTGCTAAAGGATAATTGCCCCTAAAACTAATAACACTGTGCCACCCTTGGCAGCAACAGCTTCCATGTAGTCTTTGCTTTAACTAACTAGGGGTCTTTAAGATCACCGTGGAGGACTTTCGCCCCTCTCCAATCACTGGTTTTTGCTGTAACACCTTACAAAAGAAGACATTTTTGCCCAGTCTCCCTCTAATTTTTGAATGATGAACAATGGAGGCCTGCAGAGCTGTAGATGTTTGTCAGGTTCTGGATCAGTTGTCAATGTAGTTTAGGAAAGATTCTGTTTTATCAGCCACTACTAGGAAGGTACCTTCTATTCCACTCATTAGATTGGAAACTTTTTGACCAATCTTTACGATTTGATTGAATTTGACTGTGGAAGGTGCCTTGAGATGACATGTGTTGTGAATTGGCGGTATATAAATAAAATTAAAGGGAAATTGAATTGAATTGTACCTATGGTCCATGGTTCTCCACTTGTAGATAATGGCTGTCGCCGTGGCTCCAAGGCCTTAGTGATGGGCTTTGTGATGACTTTCAGACTGATACAATGACTTTGTTTCTCAGCTGTTCCTGAAATTCTTCTGATGGGGCATGATGTGTTGCTTTTTGAGGTCGTCTAGCCCACGCCATGTTGTGGACTGGTTCTGTTTGGGTGATTTATTGATTCTACAGGTCTGGCAAAGACGAGGCCCGAGTATGGTTTGGGAAATTAAACTCTCAAAAAGATTGTATACCCTGCCTCTCCACAGTTAATACATGATTTGACAAGGAGCAATTACTTTTTCACATCAAGACAGATTGGTTTGGATATTAGATCTCACTTTGATGACACAAAAGCAAAAAACAGAAGAAATCTGTAAGGGGGCAAATACTTTTTCAGAGCACTGTAGATAGAAAGGTTGTGACAGTCTCCCGGTCATCTAATCCATGAACAATAGAGGTCATACAGTAGTCATACAATCGACGAGGCTGGAAAGCAAATTTGAATCTTTCAGAGTGGGTAGACAGCTCTTGTAATTATATTGTCCATGCAGAGCCATTAGCAGTGGATGCCAAACAACCTAAGACAAAAGGGAGACTCACATGCAACAAAAACAAGTTTCCACTCATTCAAATCCCTCTGCATGTTTTGAATATTCAAAACAGCTCAGGGTGAGATGGTTAGATCATATTCAAAGCTATTTGACCCAAACGTACGCGTCTGCAAGCAAATTGTTCTGTTGTTGGTACAACGTCCGAACTCTATTTCAAAGCCGAATACGAATATTATGTTTAGCTAACGAGAACAAGGAACAGCTTTGTGATCGTAACCAGAAGGAAGCAATATGTTTTAGTGCCCTTCGCTTATAAATACTCTCTTGGGCATATTGAGCATGAGCTCATCACTGGATAGTATCACAGGCTGGTGCTTAGAAAGAGCTTTACACAAAGCTGGCAGGCTACAGTTGAGTTGAGGTTTAAGCGTCATATCTGGTTCAGAGGACAGTTCTACAACTAAATGAAATTGAGCTGAATAGTGCGCTTATCCATCATAATTCTCTTGACTACATCTCCACTAATTTACCTCTCAAACCTTTCTGTAAGAGGGAAAAGGAACCCCAAAATGATTTAATTTATCATCACAGTGACACAGAACACCTTCAACAAATACATTTTTATTCCTTGCAGATTAAGGTAGTTATGGTTACTTTTATTTAAATGTGAGGTTTTAGCATGCTAACTCCCAAATATAAGGTGTGTTAAAACATACTAACAAGGGCTACTATGTTTATCACCATTCTCTACCCTACAACTTATTGCTTATTTTTATATGTTACATCCACAAACTTCATTTTAGTGGGGCTTTACAGTAGCTTGCAAACGTATTCATACCCCTTGAACATGTCCATATATTGTTACAACCACAAACATAAATATATTTTATTGGAACTTTTTGTGAAAAACCAACACAAAGGGGTGTACAATTGTGAAGTAGAAACAAAGTTATACAAGTGGAACCCCCTTTTGCTGCAATTACAGCTATAAGTCTGCAGGCTTTGTCTCTACCAGCTTTGCACATCTAGTGACTGAAACTTTTGCCAATTTTTCTTTGCAAAACAGCTCAAGCTCTGTCAGATTAGATGGGGAGCGTTTGTGAAAAGCAGTTTTCAGATCTTGCCACAGGATCTCGATTGGATACAGGTCTGGACTTTGACTAGGCCATTCTAACACATGAATATGTTTTGTTTTAAACCTTTCCCTTGAAGCCCTGGCTTTATGTTTAGGGTTGTTGTCCCACTGGAAGGTGAACCTCCGCCCCATTCTTTAGCAGACTCCAACAGGTTTTCTTCCAGGATTGCCCTGTATTTAGCTCCATCGTCTTCCCATCAACTCTGACCATCTTCCCTGTCTCTGCTAACGAGAAGCACCCCCAGAACATGATGCTGCCAACACCATATTTGACAGTGGGGATGTTTTCAGAGTGATGGCAGTGTTAGTTCTCCGCCACATTTACCGTTTTGCGTTTTGGCCATAAAGTTACATTTTGGTCTCGTCTGACCAAGGCACCTTCTTCCAGATGTTTGCTGTGTCCCCAGTATGGCTTCTGGCAAACTACTAACTGGACTTCTTATGGTTTTCTTTTAACAATGGCTTTCTTCTTCCCACTCTTCCATAAAGACCACATTTGTACTGGGCACAACTCATATTGGTCCTGTGGACAGATTCGTCCACCTGAGCTGTGGATCTCTACACAGCTCAGGATCTTGTGCCATACTCTTTGCATTTCCAGATGATGGATTGAACAGTGCTCCGTGATATGTTCAAAGCTTGGGAAACATTTTTATAGACTAAGCCTGCTTTAAAATTCTCCTCAGCTTTATCCTTGACCTAATTGAGACATTTTCAAAATGTCTCAATTAGGAAAAATTAAGCAATACAAGCAAAAGCAATAGAATAATACCATAAGAAAACAACAATGCTGGCCTAATGCTCAATTTCCCTAGAAATAAAAGCGAATATAAATGGGTTTCTAAAAGTGATTTAAAATCACCCAAGGTTCTCGTGGACCTTATGGATAGTGGGAGACTGTTCCACTGTTCCTTTAGTCCTCGATACAACTAAAAGCATTTGATTTTCAGATCGAGGACTGTGTTTAGGAAAAAGTTTAGTGAGGTGAGATGGTGAAAGACTATTTAAAGATTTTGAAATCCAAAGTAACGGTCGGCTTTTCTGGTACAGCACTTGACTGGTTTAAATCCTACTTAAAGGACAGGGACTTTTTTGTGTCAGTAGGTAACTTTACATCAGAGATGACAAAAATCACATGTGGGGTTCCCCAAGGGTCCATCTTAGGTCCCCTCCTATTCAACATCTACATGCTCCCTCCAGCTCAGATCGTTAAATACAGCAACATCAGCTACCATAACTATGCAGACGACACACAGCTCTACATCACCATGTCACCGGATGACTATGAACCCATGAAGCACTTAGTAAATGCTTAGAAGAAATCAATGCATGGATGCACCAAAATTTTCTTCAATTGAATAAAAACAAAACTGAAGTAATAATTTATTTTGTTTCTAAATTTTATTCCAACTTGCTTTTATTCTGTTTTATTTTCCTATATGTTAATCATGTAAAGCACTTTGCATTGTCTTTGTACTGAAATGTGCTATACAAATAAATTACCCTTGCCTTACCTTAAAGCAATTCCAAGAGAAACATGCAGCCAGTTTAGAAAAGTAATTTTTCAAAAGCAAAAGCGCAGCAGCATTTCAGGCTGATCGAACAATACAGGGAGTTGCAGTGGTCCAGTCTAGTGGTAGTTAGGGTATGAATAGCACTTTCAAGGGCCTTCCTGACAAAGATAGGGCTTAATCTTGTTGAACAACCTCAAATGATAATGCAGCTGTATGTACTGTCTTAAACCATAATACTGCCACGTGATTGGCCCAAACATTTGAGACGGGAGACGTACAAGATAAATTCTCATGTGATTGTGAACGCATAAGTACCGTGCCAATTCAGCTTGCAGGAAAGTTCCTTGTTAGCTTTTTTTCTTCAAAATGTAAAAAAAACCTGCTTTATACTTCGCTCTTTGTAAAAGAAATCACACAGTTGTTGGGACTTGCATCAAGAAGGTTCTGGGTTTAAATTCCAGTCTGGGGTCTATTTTTGATATTCTCACCATATATGCATCAGTTATCTGATCACTCCAGATAAATCCCACTGTCCAGAAAACAAGAATACATTGTCTTTAAATTACTCTTGGCTGTGTGTGTCTGTCTTGCTCTGTGATGGACTGGCGACTTGTTCAGGTGTACCCTTCCTTGCAATGACCACTGTAGATAGGCACCAGCCCCTCCATGACCCTGTAAGGATAAGAGGGACTTGATGGATGGATTTAAATACTGAAAAAAATTAAACTTGTGACTAATCCATCATTCTTGTCTCACTTGTTGGAGATGGAGTGTTGTACACACCCTGAACCTATCTTGAGCGTGGTTAGAGATGTTTACCAAAGAAATGTAGGTCATCATCTCTTTGATAGAGCTTCCGCATTTCCTCTAAACACAGTTCCTTCACACCTTTACCAAATTTAGTTTTAAGATTATTTCCACTCTGGGGTGCTGCAGTGGTGCAGGGGAAGAGCATGCCACCCAAGTTCGGAGACTTTAGTCTTCCACCCTCCTGGGTTTCCTTCCGGGTTCCTGGCTTGTCGACCTTTGCTGCATGTCTTCACCCTCTCTATCAACCCCATCTCCTGTCAGCCTACTGTCACATAAAGCTCCCCCCCCCCCACCCAAAAAAAAGATTTCAATTCTGCCAAGAAGTTTGTTTCTGAGCAGAAATGAGACACGTGTCTCTATCAACAGATACTGAAACAATATAAAGGGAGTGTTAACTTTAAAATGATTTGAAGAGCGGATGTCAAAAAAGTCTCCTCAATGTTCAATGGAAAATCTTTACTGGTATTATAGCAATTGAACCCCAGTTTTTGCCTTCTTCGTATTTCCTCTGACTTTTGAGGATTTATGTTTAGTGAGATCCAAGTCTTTGATGTTGCAAAGGCCTCTTTGCCATCACACTCACCTTTAGCTACCTGCACCGGTTCCCTGTCAGATTCAAGCCTTGGACTCTGGCTGTTCCATTCTAAAAAAGTTAATATTTCTTTAATTTAGAATAGACATGTTGTTAACTTAAAAACTTTACTTCAACCTAAATCTACCAGGAGTGTAAACAGCTTTGGGTTTTCCGTTTTTTTGTTTTTGTTTTGTTTTTTCATCTCATATTCAAAAATAACATCCACAAAGTTACTGTAGGTTTGCACGGGAAACAAAATGTTTTGCATTTTTGTGCATGTTAGTAGGAACAAGACTGGATTCAGGGATGAACCTCGGAGATTCCTGTATTATTTTTTTTTTAAATATGTATATTTTATATCCTTCTTTAGGCAGCTATTTTTAAAATTCTTGCCTTGTCCATCCAGTAAGCCGCAGATTTCCCCTCAAACCATATTAGAGTATCTAAACAAACAAATGAATGAATGAATGAATGAAGAGCGTGAGGAGGATTAGCTGTGGGTCAAATCATGCCAGGACTGGAGCACAACTGTCTCTGAGTGTGCCTGGGTGACATGTGGCAGCATAAGCACAACAGAAGCAAAGATTAAAGGCAGGAAACAAGCAGCTTGAGTGTTTTCCGTCATCCGCACACAAAACCACACTCGTACGTATAGAGGCCGTATATGTAGGGCATTCATATTCACTTTTACTCCCAACTCATACAATCTGAAGTTAGATCTCATTGTAACACAACCCAGCACTATTTTCACTGTCATGGGGCAAAGGCCCACACATGGGCCGACATCATCAGTCTGTTTTGTTCTTGTTTGAGAGACCGTGAGAAAGTCAGAAAGCGTTCTCACAAAGCAACAAGCAAAGCTGACGCAGCGCAGACCTGACAGGTACAGAAACCATAACATAAAGACACGCACATCCTCTTGATTTTAAAACGGACAAAAAAAAAAAAACAAGCCTTTAAAAAAATACATGCACTGTTTTTTAACCAGGATTTATTTTACAAACACCAAGACAAAATGCTAATAACATCTTTGCCAAAAGTAGCTGCAGTGCTGCACATGCCTGCTGCAGAAAGACTTACAGTAGGTCATAACCACAATAACTTTGAAGTATTTATCCCGTGTTTGACCTTTTTAGCTGCACCTGAATTCAATTCTTGAGTCTAAAGATCACATTGCAGCTTTCAGCCATAGGTTCGCTTTTTAAATAGTGGATTGTATGAAAACAATCTTTTATTTTTCAACCATTGTGTTCTTGCATCTTGCACTTTGGTTGATTCTGCCTAAAAGGACAGAGGTTTTTCTTTGGCTTGCTCAGATGCAACTTGACAAACCTAAACTACGCCGCAATGTCCTTTTATCCTTGCGACCATTTCTAAACACGTCAATTGTTGTTCTATTTCTACATTTGGAGCTCCTCCTGGGAGAACCGCTTTTTAGAACCCCAACTCCACCTCCAAAAGATGTCCAAACTCATCACTGCCATAGATGTAGGAAACATGCTTAATGGGAGCTTGAGTGACGATCATGTTGGCTTACCAGCATAATTGAACAACATTAGGAATGAAATTTGCTCTATCTGAAGAAAATCAGAGGCAAGACTGACAAGTCCCCATCTACGAAGCTCAGAGGGGACAGAACTTTTTTCTGTGGCTGCTCCAAAGCTTTGGAACCTGCTGCTGTTTCACATCAGACGGGCCTCTTCACTGTCCATTTTTAAATCTGCACTGAAAACCACTTTTCTCATTAGCTTTTGACGAATCATGACAGAGCTCACCTTATTCATTTTATTCCTGTTTTTTATATCTTTATATTATGTTTTACTCAAGCTACTTATAAAATTCCTCGAGTTTTATTATTGTATTTTACTATAGTTGATTCTAACTTGATTTATGTGTTTATCAGATATGCTGTTCATTTTTGTTAAGTACTGCGCTGTTTTTAAAGTGTTTATGAATAAAGTTGGCTTGGCTTGACTACGAACCTTTTTCACCTATTTAGAAGACATCGTCTGTGTCTGAGGAGACAGACAAATAATGTTTTCTATATAAATGTTAAAATACAATACAACTTTATTTATAAATCAATTTAAAAACAACACAGTTGACCAAAGTGCTATACCCCGACAAAAACGAATAAAATGCAGAAATACCCTTGCCGGCTCTAGCAAGCAGAATTACAATAAAACTATGACCAATAAAACATCAGTTTTATTCATCTGATGTCATAAAACTAATAAAATAGATCAAATAATAAAATAAAATAAAATATAATGAAATAATAAAAATCAACTTCTCAAACTGAGTTAAAAGTTACAGATTTACGGATTGTGCTGACCCTAATGACATGCTGCCCTGAGCAGTTAGCCCTCTCATCCATTCTCGAGAACCGCCACTGTTATCTTTCTCACTACAAAATGGTGGACTTTAAAAATTTTTTGTAAAATATGGTCAGATTGAGATATGACAACAATGGGTTCTTGGAGATCATCCTCCACATTGCGTTAAAGGAGCTATAAGTAATACTGACGCCTTGTGGCTCAAATTGGTACAACAGCTTGCCAATCAATCACAACAATGTAATATGCCGTTTATAAACAGTGTGTTGCTGTTGTGAACTTTTACTTACAGGACAGGCATATGATGTTGTATTTTGTTCTTTTTCTGGTCCCCTTCACTTACTAGCTTCCATGTTTGCAGGCTGCTGCTCTTTTGCCAAGATAAGATACCAATTGCTGCGCTATGTGTTGAGAACCCTGGGAAATCACATATGATTGGCTGAGGAACCAGGAAGTAAACATGGCCTACAGACTGCACCAAAGTAGTTCTGGACCGTGCCTGTAGTTTGAAAAGGAGAAAAACGTGACTCAAACGTTGTTGGTGGAGAGGACCGACTGTTTATAGGGAATGTTACTTCCATCCCGGGTGACAAATCGTAATGACTTAGGTTGATTTTACAGTAAATATCTTACTTAGAGCTCCTTTAACCCACACCAGGGTTGCTCACTGTAACAAATGGGCAAGCTTTGGCTTTTTCTGTGGTGCTCACACTCAAATGCATCAAACTAACAGCACTTGGTTTCTTCTTACCTTCTTAATTCCTTTGGAAGTAAGGTTGCTCATACTTTTTGCACAATTTGGATGCTTTTACACTTTTTTGGCATTTTGGGATTGCTTTTGTATAAATGTTAGAAATAGCTTTAAAAAAATATCATCATCACTCAAAGCTGCTTAATTTAGTTAGATGTTTTGAGTCAACATGATAGGACACAAACTTAGGAAGGGTAGAGGGACTGGAGGATTAATGAGAGGAAGCGTAGTGTCCTTGTTAATGTGACAGTCACATTTAAGAGCTTGTGCTTCCTGTAAGCAAGTGTGTGTGTGTGTGTGTGTGTGTGTGTGTGTGTGTGTGTGTGTGTGTGTGTGTGTGTGTGTGTGTGTGTTTGCAAAGGAACGTGGCTAACCAATTGCCCAACAGCACACGTGACTTGTAGAGTTACAAAACACAGATTTAACCCCTACCCACTGTCCCCCCCTCTGCCGGAAGGACAACTAAAACTCTCCTCCTTGAAGCGTTATCTCGGTGGGCCTCAGAGTGACACGGCTGAATCATGCCGTGTGTCATTGCATTTGACAAGCTCATCGTTCTTGCTCGGTTCCCTTTCAGAGACCCGTCTCAGTTGTGATATATGCAGCAGAAAGGTCAAGACTGAGTTGATTATTGCTAAACCTTAACTTAAATCTGCTTAGATGCTTAATCAGGCAAAGTAACCAGTAAAAAAAAAACCCTGTACTACGTCTTTAAAGTAATTTTGCTCTACGTACTTTTAAGTTTTTTTTGTTTTGTTTGTTTTTTTGTCTCATCTGTTGTGTAATAAAAATAATTTCAGCATTTGTTTATACCCGTTCATCATTACTAGGTGTCGGCATGAATGGTTTGAAATCTGAACGTGGCTTTGTGGGTTTTGGAGAAGTGTCCTACTGAGAGAGTTTTTCTGAGTAACGATACATGCAGGCGTGAAAAAGGGGGAACTCGCTGTTATTCGGAAGATTTCAGACCACATGAAACTTCCATCAGGAGTTCATGTGATAAACCAACACAAAAGAGCACATAGCTGCAGAGCTTGTAGAACGACCTGCCACTAAAACTGCAAGTTGTGTCGACGGGCTTTGCACATCTACACACAGATGTTTTGTTTGTTGTTCTATGTCAAAATAAGCTGAAGGATGAAGGGCATCAAGGAATCAAGTCAATGTTCAAGTCTTGGCATTGATTCTCTGCTGGATTTGGGTCTGGGCCCTTCAAACACACAGATGTGCTTTAGTCTAAATTATGCCTGTGCAGCTCTGCCTGTATGCTTAAGATAGCTATCCTTCTCTCCACCTCCACCCCAGTCTCATGTTTTTTTTGCAGTTTCTAACAGGTTTGTTTAACTTTATCCATTCACCCATCACCTGTGAATGAAAAAAGGACAGCTTACATTATACTACCATTACCATGTTTAGACATGGTGTGTTCACGGTGACGTCCAGCATTAGTTTTCCGCCACAGGTAGCATTCAGCATGTAGGCCACAAAATTCAGTTTGGGTTTTTTGATTTTAGGGGTTCCTACAATGAAGCAATCTCAAACTCCAAATGCAGCGAAGTATGCGTTTCTGTGCAAAGCATCTCTCAGGAGATGAGGTCTGCACCTATCCAAAGTCTTCTTGTCACTCCAAATAAAGGCCAGTTTTGTTGAGTAGACGATTAAATAATTGTTCCAGGAACAGATTCTCTCACCTGGACTGATCTCTGCAGCGCTTGGATGCTTTATTTACGCTCTCCTATCCTGGCCTGTCAGTTTTACTTGACGGTAGGTTTCCAGCTCTGCCATACTCTTTACATTTGTGGATGAGGAACTGAACTCTCTGCAACATGCTCTAAGCTCAGTAGATACCAAACCTGAGGTCTTCACAGAACAGATGTATTCATACCAATATTACACGACTGACAAGCTGTCTCTATTTACTAATTAATTAACTTCTAAAGGCAGTCTGTTGCTTTGGATTTAATTTGAGTGTAAATGAGGCTGACGTGAAATGCACACTGGCCTTTTCAGATTTCTGTTTGGAAAAAGCTAAAATATTATATATATATATATAAATATATATATATATATATATATATATATATAATTTTTCCTTACCAGCTATGTGTCGCATCGTGTTGATCTATTGTGTTAAATTAAATTTTAGAAAAAAAGTTAGAATGTGAAAAAACATGAAAAACCTCAAAAGTAAGAATAGTTTTTCCAGGCCACTGTGGGTTGCAGTTCTTCCTCACAGCTATCCTTATGGTAGCAAGCCAAAATTATAAATATAAACATGTATCTCTATCAAATACTATGTAATAAATCTATTATAAACCATTTACGTTCTAGTAACAAGCCTTTCCACTAAAGCATGAATGTGACCCTACGCTTACTCACTGAGATAAATATTTTTTGCATCATATCTGGTCTTATTTTTTTGAGAACAAAAGGCAGGCTGGGGAATTGAACTTGTTCCTGGCAGATTACCATCTTAAATCCATGAAAGGCTAAAATTATCACAAGGATGGAGGCAAGGACTGGGCAGTCTTCACTCTAACGTGAAAGCTTTATGTTTATTTCTTTCAAAAATCAATGATTCATTTCTGTGCTGCCTTAAAAACCCACAGTAGAGCATAGGGCATCTTCACCTACACTTTGAATCACCAGATGGAAAACCGTTCATAGGGAGGCTCCCACACAACGCCACATAAATACACAGTCACTCACTAGGAGAGTAGGAAAATTAAAAAAAGCTGATGGCAAATAAACAAAATGAGTCCATAAATTAATATAGTAAAAAGAAATCAGCCATATGGTGCATGCTCTTGAGAATTGGTATGTTTTTTTTCCACTAAGCAGAGGTTTAATGCATAAAAAAATAATAGCAGGAGTAGTTGCTGTTTTCTCTAAATATGTTTGTAATTGTAGGGTAAGATTAATTGAGCGAGCATATATTTTTCGAAGGATATAGAGTACAGGAAGAAGATGCCTGTCATTATTCACCTCTGTGAGGCATCTGTGATAGCCACCATTCAATAACGCAGCCGTGAACAAACTGGCTAACTGGCAAACAGCGAAAACGTCTAACAATCCTGGTCTCCGACGTTTGCTTGTTAATACTTTTTCTAGAAATGTAAACATAGATGCTAAAACTTTTGAAATAAAACAGAATGTATGTCTTCTTGTATCTTTGTTATGCGTGTTATGATTCAGGCCCGTTCATTTGGAAAGACAGGAAGAAGTAAAAGGATAGTACTTTAATCTGGGCATACATTTGTCTCCCATAACTAATATCTCAAAGTTAAATCTCCACAGGTAAAAACTGACAATTTAAATTCAAAATAAAAAGTTTCAAAATGGAACTAAACATGTTTATCCCAGTTGGATTCATAGCACCTTCTCACACCGACATGCAGATGGGTAAGCATCTTGTAGTTAGCGGCATATAGACATGTCGCAGGAGGAAGCTGGAATCAAACCCCCCACCTTTTGAATTGCAAGTTGGCTATGAACTAAATCCTCAGAACCCCAAGAAAATTAAATATGCTCAATTTTGCATGAGATTATTGTCCAACATCTCCTGGTAATTAGCATATGCATTGTCATTATGTAGTCTTTGCATTTTTCATTTGTTTGTACTACTCTTCAGTATGGTCAAATTCCATAGGAAGTGGCTCCATTCTTTATTTTCATTGGATATTTTTTGTGTTGTTGCCAGAATGTGAATAATGTTAAAAACGTGGAGAAAATGTCGCTTTGTTACTGCGAGCACTGAAAATGATCTGATTAAACTTCCTCCCCTGTAAATTAAATCAGTTTTAACAACTAGATTTAAACGTAGAGCGTTCAGAGAGAAACGTTCAAAGAGGGACAGCCACTGCATTTTTCTCCTCCCCTGTTTGTCTGCGTACCAAAATCTGGACACACGCCCCGGCAGAATGGCGGCTTTCAGACACACCTTGACACATAATTGATTGCAAAACCCAACTGCGCTCACCGGCTTTTTGACAACTGCTCAGTTTCCAATAGAAAATAGACATCGCCTCAAAAAACAGCTTAACAACAAACAGCCAAAGCTGTACGGCTGGAATCAAGCACATATCCTTAGATCACCATCAGCAGAACCACAGGGTGCTGAGCTCCTTTGATAAACATATAACAATGTACATAAAACACTCCAACAACAAGCCATCCTCACACTAGTCTCACACTTTTACATAGTATGTGAAATATGGCAACATCATTGAACGGTAATGAATATGGAGAGATCTCTGATCTAAAACTATTTTCACGACACTGGGTGACATGTGGGGAAATAATCATAACGCCAACCTGCAGTCATTGGAGATACTTCGAAAAAGTGCCAAACTCTATGCACATAAAGTGCAGTATTTAGATCATACCAAGCCGTTGTTCCTCAGTTCAAAAGTAATCAAATTTAAAGATTTAGTTGCTTTAAAAAAAAAAAACTACAAGAGGCGTTTAAAGTCAAGAAGAAGGTTTTACCTGATAAATAGTCAAAAGTTGTTTTTTGATAAGGAGTAGGCTTATCAACTCAGACATAAAATAAAGTTTAAGTTTGTGATTGTGCAGACAACGAGGAAAGGTTTTTGGTTTCGGTGTGGGATGTAAGATTATGGAACAATTTGCCAAAAGGAATTAAAGAGTATCAAAATATCAAGCAATTCAAAAAGGGGTGGGGCTAAATCAGTTGCATTTCCACCCACTCCTTTTTCAACATGGGCATATCTGTTGTGGTGCAATTTGTGTTAATTATTGTTTTGGATGTTCAAATCTTGAGGAAAACCACAAGCAACAGATCTTGTTTGGCTTGTTTTCGTTTGTACTGTTGTGATATTGAATGTTAACTACATGTTTGACATAAACGAATATGATCAAACCAACGAATGTCGCCTGGACAAAGAAGCTGATAATCAGTCCCCCTTCACCCCAGCATTGCCACACTATCACACACAACCAAACGTTTGAAACAGGAAGCATCTTTATATGCACTGAAGAAACATTAGCCGGCTCGTACCTTTGCTCAGCACATAGCAACTTTTAGAAAAGAAGCCAGCAAAGGCTGTCATTCAGCTGTGAATTTGAAGGACTTCATGTCGCTCTTCAAACTTTATGGTTTGTACCGCCTTTTTTCAATATGGCTTCTATTAAAACTGGACCAAACTCACAAAGGTGACCAACACTGTGGCAAAACTAACACCCAATGTGACTGAAGTGGAGAACAAAGCCATCAATAAGAAATGTTTTCATACGTCTACTCTGTGAATATCGAGTATAAATATAGGTTGTAGGTACCGGACTTTAACGCAGGAAGAGGCCTGGTTGCTTCAGATGTTAGCTTCCTTTGTCACAGACTCTTACCAGTATAGTCAGAGCTGTTTGTTTTTCTAAGAAAAGGGTGAAGATTGCTTAGTGCCTTACACGTGATTTTTTTTTTATAGCTGTTCTGTTAAATTAGTAAATTTGAGTTGCAAAGAGTTTTTTTTCAAAAGGGATAGTAAAATTTCAATGCGTTTGAGCTGAGTTCAGATAAATCTCTACAGAAGAGTTTATTCAAAACATACAGAACAAATATTGTGATTCCTGAACATGCTTGACTGATTGTCCTTGTGCCCAACACTGCATCTGATTGTGCTGATGTCCTAATCTACTGTTTTTGTCTTGTTCCTTTTAGCGTAATTAATTTTATGTTCTCCTTTTTTATCAATAAAAAGCATTCAGGCGAGCTGCTACATAACATTACCTGTCAGATGTAAAGGGTCAAGCCACATGTACCAGACCTCTCAACTAGTCTCAATGCATTCTGGCTGACGTGACTTGATATTTTGCTTTTTTTTTAAAGCACACAGGGTTATCCACTTTGACTTTGTCATGGATACTAATAGTCTCTTCTTGCTGGGAGCCATTCTGCTTATGCCCTTTGCTTTGAGACACTGTCCATATAGCTGGCATTTTGGTTAAACTCAACTCTTTTATTCTTATCTATAGAAGGTCACCACTTTAAGGGCAGACGCAGTTATTGTCACCAAAGATGGCTTAGCAGATTATTTCTCATGCTTTTGGCCTGTCAAACATATTATTTTCCCTTCATAGCTAACCAGGAAACACTTTGTAACATTTTAGAGAACATGGATATTTAGACTGAATGCCATATTTTCCATTTAGACATGTTCTTTTAAAAGCTGTGCTGTTCATCACATTAAAAGCAGGCCCTATTCTGGGCAGTCTGTTACATCCTCAACTGTTGGAGCCAACCAAACCCCAAGAGGAAGTCACAGGGAAGGTTTGCTGGAGCTCACAGCCTCACTCCTACTCAGTACATTCACTGAAGCCAAAACACAGAGCCCTCCTTGCGATGTCTAAAAATATAGGCTTCTTTTCTGGTTTTGTGCAACCGAGAGAGGACTTTTTGCTGGCACTGGCAATGTTGTAAGTGCTGGTATCGTCACTAATTGCGTAAAAACAAACATCTCGTCCAGTGGCGTTCAGCCTGAGGACAGAATAAGAGGAGTTTTATTGGCGACGTATGCAATGGCTATTAAAAGTGTAAACAAGATGATAATAAATCATTTGAAAACACTTTTCACGTACGTTATGTGATATAACCTTTATATATATATATATATATATATATATATATATATATATATATATATATATATATATATATATATATATATATATATATATATGCATTTGGCAGACTTAAGTGACTTACAGACAGGGATGTGACAATGCAGATAACGTCAAAAGAAGATGCAGCTGGTAAAAATGCAGTAAAGGGGGTTGTGCTTAGTTTATTGTTCAGCAGGTAAGAGTTACAAGTTATGCATTTTTAAGAATAAAAAAATCTAGCTTTTTAGGCCTCAAGTACTTGCACAGTGACAAAAAAATTTGCACACCACCAGATTAAAACCATAGTACCGATAATCTTGTTTGTAAACCTCTCACTTTAGCAGCAAATAGCAAATACAATTATATTTGCTATTCCAGGAAGGATGATTTCTGGTTTACTGTCAGAATTGAAAAAGATTGTCTTTTTATGCCGTGTACATGTAAATATCTTTCTTCAACTGTATATATTTGATATGTTGTTAATATCAATGTTATCATACAAAGTGTTTTTGTTGGTTCCCCTTCCCTCTTTCCTTCATCCAATCCTCCATCTCCTCTTCTTCCTCCACAGCGGACGTCATTATGGACAGAGCCATCAGCCGGCAGCTAAAAACCGGTCAAGTGTTGTTCCGTGATGTTGAAATGATTACCCTCAGCCTTATGGGGAAAAGGGGAGCATGCGAGAATGAGTATCATGGGAAACAGAGGAGGAGTTTGGGTGGTTGACATTTTTTGAAAGACAAAGTGAGATGAAGAGGCGAGATTAAAGAGGGGTGCGTTTTATGCAGCTCTGCTGCAAAGCACTTATTTCACTCGCCTGTTGCCTCTCCATCCCTCCCACTCTGCCTCTGAAATCACAAATGCAACATTATGGAATGACACTTGTGCTGAATTTTGAAATTACACTGAATTCACGAGAGGATGATGGCTACTCCTGAAATAGTCTTTATGCGTGGTTATCTGTGGAGTTATTTCAGTGTCAGGAGCACTCGGGTCAGGGTGGAAGCATTTAGGAGGACTAAGAGGGGCTTCAACCTTTCATTCATGTAATCATAATATCTATCGGTTTATTTTTAGTGGTAGTATGTTATGTAATAAGATTTTATTAAAAAGGTTGTCAAAAAACACAAAGAACTAAACTGATTTTTTTTTCTTTTAAACAAAGTAGAGAAAAGATTTGGGAAAAAACATTAACTTAAGTTTTTCATTATTTTAAACCTTTGTATAGTATTGTCAGGAAAAAAAATAGTTGGAATTGTGAAAGTACAAAGCAATCGAGTACGTAACTAAACATTATAGCACCTTTCAGAGATAAAAATCACAATGGGCATTACAGAGTGCAAGTAACATACATCCAAATATAAGTTTAATATAAAACAGAAAAAATAACAACAGTTAATAAAACCACAACTAAAACTTTTAACTAAAAGCGTGTCTGAATAAAACTGCTTTTTGAAGGAATGAACAGAGTCGGCCACACGAGACCCACCACAGTGGTGATGCCGGCAAACTTCACAATCATGTTTGTGGGGTGGATAGCCGAGCAGTCGTCTGTGAAGAGAACAGGGCAAAGGACACAACCCTGCTGTGCTCCAGTATTGAGCTTCAGCGGAGCAGATGTGTGTTTCCCTATCCTCACCATGGGGTCTATTGGTGAAAAAGTCACTAATCCAGGAACTATGAAGTTCTATGAACTATGTTTTGGGTAATCTGAAGGCCCAATGAAATTTGGAGATCTGTATATATTGTCTCTGCCTTCTCTGATCCGGCTCTGGGATTTTATGAGGTCTATCACTTCATGGCTGAAGTGCTGTAATTCTCAGCTGACTGTGGACTTTTTAGTAGAAAGGAAATTTCATTTTGAATCCCAGCCTTGACAGTACCCTGAAATAGGGGTTTAGGAGTGATTTGAGTTCTGAAAGCCTGATTACGCTTTAGCCTTGTAACACAAATATTTTGCGAGCAGAAGATTGAATAGATTCAAACGATTATCAGCAATTTGTTTGGGCAATGATCACACTATTTGAAGGCTTTCTCAGCTGGGTTCAGGTGCGATATCTTATAAATGTGATTCTTGTAAATTTACTTTGTTTATGCATGAACTTCCTCATCCTGCCGCAGGAAGTTCATTGATATTCGATGCTGAGAGGGCAGAATCTCATTTCCAGTAAAACCAGCAGCCTGCTGACCTTACTTCAGTTTCTCTAACACACACATACATACACAGGGAGATTATGGGACCACTTGTTACCGTAAGTGATAGCGTACTTGTATTTGGCGGAGTGCTCCTGTGGGCCCCCTGGTGAATCTGGGCAGCTGTGCGGGGCTACGAAGCAGAGGGAAGATATATGAGACAATTAAACAGCGGTTGATGGCACCTGTGTGACTAATAGCCTCCTTTTCCAGCGTGTCTGAGCAGAGACAAAGATTATATGAGGAACAGAGAAGGGTTTTTGTGTCTTCTGGGGGGTTTTCCACATGAATTTATAGCATAGATGGGAAAAAATTAAGTTCGACATTTAATTTTTCTGTTAAAAGATCATTTTAACAACAATGTGACTAACAATGGCGCGTATCTGTGGTAATATTGTGTCTCTGACTCGAACTCTTCGTTTTTTTGATATGCAGGTTACTTCCATACATTGTGTTTTAAACACACCTCATGCCAGAAACAATCCTCCTTCGAAACGGTTCAAAATCCCTTTACTTATATTTTTAGCCATTCTGTATATCAAAACATTCTGGAAAAATAATCTTTAATTATTGAATGCACCTCTCTAAAGTGTGTCTCTATGGTGCACCTCCTGTGGCGCGTACTCTTGTCCTTTTTTTTTTTTTTTGGGTCTCATTTACTTCGACTGCATGTCGTAGTTTGCAAGCCTAACAGGTAAACCTGCTGTTTTTGTGTCCAAACATCTGTTGCACTTGCAGGGGGTAGGGTGCACTTCCTTTGCTTCCTGCTGTATACACCATAACGGCCTATCAGTCCACTGCGAGTGGACAGACAGAGCAGTCATGTGGTAATTAGCTTTTCTCATTAAACCTGACCCCAGGCTTTGTTCTGCCATCTGGATCCAGCGTTCATCCTCCTGTGTGTAAGGGTGACTGACAAACTGTTGTTATTCTCACAGTCCAGGACACAAAAAGGACCCCTGATGCATCACAGAGCTCATCTTTTTCAGCTTCCGGTCCAGTATTTAATTATTCTTCTGTGATTTTATAAATCAGCTGACAAACAGCGCATGTAGCTGAGAAACAATGAACCCTTAGTTTTACCTCTGAATGTTTAGCCTCGTGCATTTTTCGGCTGTAACCTCCTACACACTACTTACATGCGACGGACACAAACAGTGCACTGTATGACAGGATCCCTACATAATGCATTCTCCGGCTTTAGCCCATCTTCTCAACGAGTTGCGTTTTGTTTGCAATCTGTGCGCACTTTCTGCTCAGCGCATTCCTGAGATTCCTTCGTTGTTATATTCACAAGGATGCTGTTAAGGCCGCAGAGGCATCTTATTTATAAATGCAGCATAATATGTGAAGAGGTGGTCTGGCATGCACATTGAAAGTCAAATAAATTCAGATTTCATTATGTAACAACTGACCGAGAGTAATAAAAAGGATTTGCCGCTATTACTGAAAGATTTTTTTTCATCTTCGCCAAAATGTCCAGAAAACTAAACTCAAGTGAGACAAAAAAAAAAAGGCCAAATAAAACAGAGCCATGTGCTCCTATGCATAAGAAGATTCGCTATGAGTCATTTTGCCTGTCGCAAACAGTTGCTAACAGAAGCTTTAGCTGACAGCCAAATGCAGGAAGAACTGAGTCATACCAGCCTCGCTCACGAGAACCCTCTTATCTGCCAGACCCTATGTCCCGCATGTCCACGGGTGTGTGCGGGACGAACGCAGGCGCACCGACAACTCAGAGACGCTGGCATGGATGTGGTCTTCATGATGGAGTGATGTGCGACAGAGAGGGGGAGCGGCGCTGCAGAGGGAACAGTGGGTCTGTTGTGCAGCAGATCGTGTGACAAATTAAATGCTTCTGAGATCTATAGGGGACCACGCAGACTACAGACATGAATGTAGTCCTCGTTGTAAAGTAATTTGACATCTAATAGCTGAAAAGATTAAAAAAATGGGTATTGATATTGTTGGAAAATGGAGTTCTTACTTATGTCCCTGTGTGCTTTTCAAACATATTTCCACATGTGAGTAATTAATATCAATTTTACCGATAAATTGTTATCAAAAATGCTAATTGTCACATCAACTGCACATGATTAGAATAGTTACTTCGCATTTTGGAGGAGGCTTGCCATATTGAACCCTTAGATGTTTACTTTGGTGTGTTTCTGATATTTGAAGTGAGAATGAAAACGCTTGAAGAGACGTCAGAGGCCTTCAGGAAGACGACCGTAGTGTTTATGAGTCTGGTTCTTTTCCATTCAACTCAACAGAAACTAATCTGAAGTGGAGGACATTAAATGCATCTGTCAAGACGACCAGTTCTGGTGAGGCAAGTCTGCCCTGAAACAGACCAAGATACTAAAAAAAGGCTTCAAAAATCCTAAAATGTCATCACAGAACCTACAGCAGAATCTAGGCACTCTTGAGATGAAAGGGCGTGTCTGTAAAATCAGGAGACGGCACACGTTTAACTTTCATGGGAGGAGTGAGAGGAGGAAACCTTTACTCGGGTCAGACATATCTGTATAACTTGAATGGAATGAATTACTGTCTTTCCCATTTTGAAGGAGGACTAAAACAATTGAACCTCTGTGTCAGGTCATAAGGCAAGGCAAGTTTATTTCCAGAGCACTTTTCAGGGATAAGAAGATTCAAAGTGCTGTACGTGAACAAAAAAAAAAAGAAAGCATTACAGAGTAAAGAAAAACATTATTGAGACAGAGGGAAATGTTACAGGTGAAAGTACATTGCATTGGAAGAGTAGCAGGGGGTTAAGATATAAAACAAGTTGGACAACAAACTTCAACATTAACATTCATAAACAAACAGGTTTTTAACCTTGATTTAAAGGAGCTCAGGGTTTCAGCAGTTTTCTGGATGTTTGTTCCAGATAAGTGGAGTATAGGAACTAAATGCTGCTTCTCCGTGTTTGGTTCTGGGTATGCAGAGCAGACTAGAGCTAGAAGACCAACACTACACTCAGATTTCAGGCCTGATCAGCGGTTCCTAGCTGAAGCAGCTGGAGCTGTGTGTTAACCTTTGATCGCTCCTCTATCGGACCAAAAACTATTACTTAAGTTTTGTTTTTATTCAGTCGAAGAAAAGTTTGGCACATACATGCATTGATTTCTACTAAGCATTTACTCAGTGCTTGAATGGGTTCATAGTCACCTGGAGACATGGTGATGTAGAGCTGTGTGCCGTCTGCATAGTTATGGTAGCTGATGTTGTTTTTTATGATCTGAGCCAGAGGGAGCATTTAGAAAACAATAGATAACAATAGATCAGAGGCAATGTGCCATAGATCACAAATGTATTACTTTATTACTAAACTTTGTGAATCTCACAGTTAATGCTAGCGTTCATGTCAAACATGAGATGTATTTGGTATTTTGAATAAACTTTAAATAAATATAAACAAATTGTATTTTGTGACCAACAGTTAGTAACAAAGTGAGTATGAATCATATTTTAAATTGATTTATTTACTAAGATGACACAATACTGGTTCCCTTAAGTTTGAATTGGCCTAACATAAGAAAATTGATCTGAAAGCGGTCAGGTCCTGGACTAAAAACAAGAGACTTAAAAAAGTTTACATGTAATTCTGTCCCACTGGAGGGACAATATCTAAAAATAACTTTGAATTAGTACAGCACAGCTGGAGGTCTGTTGAGAGGTGTTGGATGAAAATCACAGAGTAAGGGTGGGAAATTACTTTTCACAGACAGAGTTCAGTAACATCTGTGCTCAATTTCACTATCCTTACCCAGGCCTGATTACTGCCAGACCTGTAGAACCAAGAATTCCCTTTAACAGAACCTTTGTGACAACGTGAAGAAGAGTAAACAATCACAAAAACCAACATTTTATGCCCCTGTTTAAAAAACTTCAAGAATTGATAAAGCTCCAGCAAAGCACAGCCGGAGCAACAGAAGAAAACATGGAAGAACCACCTGAACCTTCCCAGGAGCTGCTGGCCTACCAAAATTACCCCAAAATGTTTATTAATAACTTATCCAGGAGGTTAGAAAAAAACAGGCCTACACATAAAGCTCTGCGGGTCTCAACTGACTCAAGTAAGACCAGGATTCATGATTTAAAGAAAAAAAGAGACTCTTGCATCCATGGGAGACTTCCAAGGATGAAACCACTACTGATCAAAAAATCCGCCAAAGGCCGTCTAAAAGACCTCAAGACTGTTGGGGAAGCATTCTGTGAACTGACAAGGCAAAAGTTAAAGTCTTTGGAAGAAGCAAGTCATATAACTATTATAAGACTAACATCATTTCAGAAAATGTGTATCATATAGACAGATAAATGTGGTGGTAGTGTGATGGTATGGGGTTACTTTGCTGCTTCAGGACCTGAACTGTTTGCTGTATTTAGTGGAACCAGGAATTCTGCTTTCAACCAGAAAATCTTGAAAAAGAAGGTTCATCCATCCCGGCACCACTATAATCTTAGCTGCACCTGCGTTATGCAGCAAAATGATTGAAAGGACACCAGTAAATCCACCACTTTTTGGCTCACAAAAGACATATGAAGGGTTTCGACCGCGGCCCACTCAAAGATAGACCAAGATCTGATTATGAAGCTGTGGAATATCCTTAAATAGGTCGTTCAAGCTCTGATACCTTTGAATATGGATGAAATAAAACAATTCTGCATAAAAGATTCATCCCAAATTCCTCCACAGCTAGATAAAAGAGAGCAGTTGCTGCCATCAAAGGTTAAGAGCAATAACTTTCCCACCGTTGGTTTAAATGGCTTTTTCCATTTGAGGAATAAAATTACAATTTGAAAACTGCATTTTTTATTTACTCATCTTACCTTAGTGTTATATTAAGATTAGTCTGATGCAAAACATTTAAAGTGTGACAAAAAAAAAAGACAAAATCTCTAAAAAAAAAAAAAAATTAAGGGTTTTGCACTAAGATTTTCAAAATTCCTAAAATGAGCCGGATAGCATGAGAGTGTGTGTTCGACTGAGACATGCAAAGGAGGCAAGGCAGGGTAGGCATGACGAATTGTTGCTAAGCAGTGGTTGCTAGGTGGGGTGGGGGTCCAGGTTTGCACTCGGCGATGGAATCTGAGGGTTTACCCATGATCCCATGTGTGCACGTGACGTGTGATCCTCTGGAACGAGCCGACATGAATACTAATGCTACAGAGAGTTTCTATTTCAGGCACGCACACCTCCACACAGACAAATTAAGACTTAGCAGAAACTGAAGTGGAATCAAGAGGGATTGCTGTCATTAAAATAAGAAGTCCTTGATTGAAAAAAAAAAAACAAATACATATAGTACCATTTCTGAGTCCTTGTTTCAAGTTCCACTATAGAAGAATGACTCATCTGTCCTGCCCTCCTTTGCAGAGCAGTCAAGGAAAGCTGCAGAATATCTGGCAGAGAAACAGATAAAGGGAAGCCAGCGCCCCCCTTGGCTTCCCCTGGCATGATCACAGGGTCATGCACAGAAGGGGGAAAGCCTCATGGTTTTGCCGGCTTCCCTCCTCACGTCTTCGGATAATTCCCCCAGCATGTAAGGCATATGTGTGTGTCGAATACAACACAGCCAGAGGCTGCGTGTCCCCGATGTTATCTCAGCTGAATATGGTCTGGTCCAGTTGGGCGAAGGACACGCTGGGAGGGTTGGCGGGGCGGGACACGGGCAGCCATTTGTACTCCAGGTCCTGTGACGTAGGGTCCAAACACCAGTCGTAGTTCTTTAACAGGTATCTGCAAGCTTCCTGGGAAAAAAAAGAACAGGAGTAGTGGGATGTATTTTCAGTGTGTTTACAGCCGAGCAAAAACAAAGTGCTTACACGCTGAAGCCTCATCTCAACCTTATTAGGTCTTCAACTTGTGAAGCTACAGCCTCCACAACGCTTTCATTCGAGGCTTGAAATAGCAAAGCCACAGCTTTCGGCAGCCAAGCTTTGATACAACGTCATGCGAGGGAATTTTGACCCTTATTTTCTGATCTACTTTAGTTTCCAAGTCTCCTCTCCAGATCCTGATGTCATCCCCGGCATTTGTTATTGGCTTATCCCATGGCCACCGACCAATCGCGTCTCCCCTGCCCTTCACTTTATGAATGAGGATTTTGCCGACGTGGGGGAGGAGCAGGATGAATGAATGGGGAGGAAAGCGATGAGGGAACTGAGGAAGGGATGCTGAGAGCGGGTGGGGGGGGGGGGGTGGGGGGTAGCATAAGGCAAGGAGAGCTATGAGTCACATCTCTGACCTAGATCCCCACAGACTCCTTGTAACTCTGATTATAGGCGATCTTTCTCAGTGTGTGAGCATAAAATGGTCATCCTGTTAAAAACCAGTCAAATGCAATGGATTACCAGTCGGATCTACATTCATAATAATGTCAAATAATTCCTCGGTTTCTCTTGGCTTAAAGAAATTCAAGCTTCTGCCTGCAGTAGAACCTGGTAGAGAACAAGATGCAGCTTCACGCCTGCACCCGCTATACGTTTCTATGGCCCTCCATGGTTATGAGCTCCTCTGTTATAGATCTCTAAACAGCATTAAAATGAATTATTCTCTTACTGCAGAAGCATAATCTCACAATGAAAAAAAAAGTTACATTCTGTTAATTTCAACGCATCTCTGTGGAGAAAAGAGAAAAATCCCCAAAACTATTTCCTATTGGTTCCTGTAACAATTCTGGTTTGCATGTCATCAAGTGAAATATATATTTGACTCCCTATCAAAGCCTGACTTAGAATATGGTGAAGCAAAACAGCCTCCATCCTCCAGGGTTGACAGAAGAGACTATTTCGTTGGTCATACTCAAAACCTATCTTCCTCCAGACACCTTGGGTCGAATCTGAACCTAATCAGTTCTCCCAACTCTTCTCTGATCCAATTATAAATCAGAATGCCAGAAGTCCATGATCTGTATAAGCCGTTTCGCAGGAAATACTGTCAGGTAATTGTTAAAAAAAAAAAAAAAAAAATAGCAGAAAACTGAAAACTATGACCCAACTCCTGGACAGACTAAATTAAAATTTTCTGCACTGCTAAAGACTCCAGACACACAACTAAATGTGTTTAAGGGGTAAACAAAAGTGCATTTTGTATGACATGTCACCTTTAATTCAATTAAATACATGCAAAACTTTGCAGAAGTCCTTTTGAAGACCAAAAATAATTGAATATTAATACGGTGAGGTATAATTTGTTTTTGCTTATTTCATTACTTGAGCCAGCTTATTAACGACTCTCTTTATTATTGTAACAGAGAATGTGCAAATAATTAACTAACAAAAGTACTGTTAACTTTGTGTCCTCTGTCAGCACCTACTGTGTAAGCGCTGTTTAAATAGTTAAGGTTGGTTAAAGAGAGCATCGCTTCGCTTCGACCTTTTCAGTTACTTTGGTTAAGGCTTCATGGTGAGTTGCGTTGTTTTTTCTGTATGGAAAGATGACAAACGAGTGAAATAAAAACAAAATTAAATAAACAACTAACTTTACTTTGCTTTCTGTTTAGTGGGAATAGAGGCCAAGCACTGGCACGCTACATAGATATGGCTGATCATAGATGTGGGAGGCCTTTCTGCTGTGCGTCAATGCATTGATGGGTTGCAACAGATAAAACTGGGGTGTTTTTTTTTAAAGCATAGATTCTAGCTGGTCTCAAACACTAAAGTTAATTTTTGTTGGGGGGTGGGGTCTGTATCTGGACATCCATATATCCGGCTTGAGTCATATGTGATAGTGCATACATATATGTGTGCGGGGATGTAGGTGTGTTGAGTCATTTCTTGGAGCTGCATTCCAGACAGCTTGAGATAACACCCACAAGTGTGTTGCATTTTTAAATCTAGGACATGTCAGAGATGTCAAGGTAAATATAATCTACCTACGTAAGATAAATACGCTTTCCATCATTGCTTTTCATCAAAATGGCCTCAGATGCAGAATATCGTAGATGAAACCTTGCTGACAATAAGCGGGGTCTTTTTTTCAGAACATGAAAATCAGATGTCAGAATACTAAAACAAATTCTACATTGTTAGCTACACAAAAGTTAAATAAAAATGTTATGAATTAAATGGAAAAAAATAAACTTAATATAAAAAGATAGGATAAAACATTTACTTGCAGAGGACTTTGGTTTTTAAAGTACTTTATAAATAAATCTTGTCGTTGATGATGATGATGATGATCTTAATTTGTACATCTTTTTAAATGTAATATTAGTAATTATAAATCATTACTTTGGATGTTTAAAATAATTACCTATAATTTACATTTATTCAAGTGAACTATATCCTATTATTTAACCATTGTTATTGCTTTTATTAATTCTTATTTAACTTTCTTCTTTTTTGGATCATTATCAATATTTGTTACTTTTTTTAGATATCAATTTTGACCTTTTTTCCCCCCCTAAATCTCCAGCATGCAAAACTCTGAGAGAAAGAAGGCGGCAACGTTTGGGAAATGCCTTGCTCGTGGTTACACTTGTGTTGGTTCTTTGGTGCATCAAGAAACACTTTTTGTGCGGGTCCTAACGTGTAGAACTGAGAAACGGCATGTGAAACATTGCGTTCTGTGACGTTTGTGACAAGCATGCAACATTCCTGGTGTGTCCCCATCACGTATGGTGGAGAGCTAATTAGAAATGGTAGAAGCAGAATCTAAACATAAGAACCATAATGAAAACATGAGGGAACATGTTCTGGTAAGATTAAAACCAACGCATGACATTTGTGAATTAATCTATTATCTTTTTTTTTACATTTTAACACATGCATTTCACTTTAAAGATGTTTATTTTTCTACCCATTTTGGTCTTGGTTATTTTGTCTTTTTTTTTTTTACAAATATGCTTATTACTCGTCGGAAAATATAAAACACAACTTTTATAAACACCTTTAATGAAAAGCAGTCATATCAAAGTCAAAATGAGACTGAAGGTGCTTTGAGCTCACCTTTAGGAAGATATCAGAAAGTGTCGAACCGATGCAACTTCTGGGACCATTGCCAAAGGAACACAGCAAATGCTCCTGGCCTGCATTCCTGCAGAAAACAGGAGCCCACAAGAAAGTTTAAAAGAAAAATTGGAGCATTTCACACAGTTCACTTCAGTTCAAGGAGAGCTTGTTAAAACCATCTTAAATCCCTCACTAATAAAAGCCAGCAAGAAAAAAAAGAAAACTGCTATGAGAGGAGGTCAGTTATACAGGGTGACGAAAAATAACCTCTTAAGGGCAATAATTGTCTAAACTTGCTTGTCTATTTTTCCCTGTTATACCTGAAAATATATTAAAGAGAAATACGTGCTGGTAGTTTCCATCCGTCAGTCAATAACCTGCCCATTCAGGCCATCTCCTGTGTCTAATTGCATCCTGTCTTCCTGAAACCTGAGCTCTGATTAAAGGCAAACAGGAAGCATTAGAGATGTGCCGAGTCTGGAAGCAGTTTGCCAGATGGTCAGTGCGTGTAAGCGGAGAGAGATTATTAGTGTTCTCGCTGCTTTTTTTTTTAACAATTTAATGTACTATTAGGGAGCGTCCTGGAACATTGAAATGTGTGGCGCACCGGGGAGTCCTATAATGCTGAAAGCCGGAGAGAGAAACCATCCCGCAAAAGGAACATGTCGAATATGATGAATGGATGGAAAATGAGTACAATCTGAGAATAATCCGGAGGACATTACAGTTCATCTCACTACTTTAAAGTACAACCAAGGAGCAGACTAAGACTCCATTATCCAGACACCAAGATGAGGTGAGACAGGAAAATGCTTTAAATAGATTTTCCTAAATTCAAGCAGTTCAGGAAGAAACACATTCAGATGAGGGCGGTTCTGATCGGGTCTCAATCCCGGCCTTTTTAAATGATTACTTTAGGAGTCCATCAGTAAACTCAACTCGGTACGAGTCGTTGGTCCACCATCGTTGACTAAATGTCAGCTGCACATATAGAGTTAGTTGTGGGGATATGAGGTCCACTCAGTAAATATTTTCATCATAATAATTACTTTATGTGAATTACTTGCATAAACCGTAAAATAGGCTGTTTACACTTTTCAATGATTTAAAAAAAAAATCTAGGTTGTCCCTAAGAATTACTCTTCACATGAAAAGAGACAGAGTGTTGGTTGCGGCAGCTCACCGTCTCTTGGTATCATCTTACCCGATCTTTGTACTGAGTTGTGTGAGCGGCTGAAACGCCAGTCGATGCATTTTGTAACAGGAGAAAAACGTCTCTTAAGTCCTTTCTGTTTTTACTTTTGTGTCACACCTAAAAGTTTCAGACCATCAAACAAATTTTACTGTCATAAAAAGATAATGTGTAAAAATGCAAAAAGCAGCTTTCAAATCACGATCTAAATATTCTGTATATATATATATATATATATATATATATTTTTTTTTTATTATTTCTTTTTTCTTGTCTGCACCATCAACACCAAGTCAAATTCCTTGTAAGTGCAGACCTACTTGGCAAAAAACTTGGTTCTGATTCTGATAAAGGAGTACCTAAAAATTGCATTTACATTCGCGCATGTTGATCAATGCAAAAGCCTTTTCCCTTCCAGCTTCTGTGTTCTGACGGTTATACAAAAAAAACATTACATCTAAATTACGTTGTGCTGTTACATTGTCTCAAATAATTCACATCGGGGTTTTATGCAAAAGCAGACGAGCTATAAATACCAGCAAATGTTTCCTTAGACAAGTAGGAATGCTCCTCAAATTCCTCTTAAACCAGCATTAATATCTGCTGCATTCGCTGAGATCCCTATCTGCACTTGGTGGCATTTCCGATTCATTTATCTGGGGCCGGAGCGTGTGTGGGCGTTTGGCTAATGGGATGTTAACTTGCCTGTTCGCTTCCTTCCGAAAGAGCAAAGGCCCACGAATACATAAACATCCGCCATGACAATGTACACTTGGACTATATGCCCAAAAGAAATGCAGGGATAAAAACAAGAACAGATGAACCTGTGGCGATTGTAGGTGGGCTTGTTATATAACAGGACTGCAGTCATTAAATTAAAGAGCCAGGTGGCATGAAAACAAGGCTGGGAACTATCACTGCAGACAGTATAGCAGTCTGTGGATAAGCTGACAGACGGAGAAACAGAGTGAGAGGCAGATAGAAGAAGGAGAACCAGATTGGATGATAAAGAGAACCTTGGAGAACAGACATCAAGACACAATCTTTGTGAATCCCGCTGAAAACTGGTTGCTTAGAAATCGATGTTAAGTGTTGACATCCACTTTCTATTAAGTATCTGTTTATTTAGTGCACGACATATCTTCATCAGGACTTTTCCCAGCGTTATTATCACATATCGCATGTACTCTTGATATATGGCTGGGTTCCATTTTTTAAGCACAGTGATTGGTGCAGGTCACATACCATTTTGGCAATGAGAATGCTAAGAAAAATGTGGCAGGTTTTAGCGTATTAATATGCAGTACTAATTAAATTCAGTTTATGTACAAGCTAGCATTAGCACGTCAGCACGGCTAGCTGCTGTACGAAGTCAGAAAAGCTGCAGCTACAAAAACGTCCATGAACTATGTCTTGAAGAATAACTAAGTGGATTGGTTATTATTGTTGTCAGTTCTGCAGTTTGAAATATTGGTGTTTCCTTGGATATGTCTTTAATTTATGCATTTAGTAACTGAACATGTGGACCTTATGTGCTGTAGTTTTTGCTCAGGTTGAACGGGTACTAAGTAGGTTTAGGCTCAACGTGCGACTTTATTTTATGAAGCCCACTTGGGCTTAGTCTCAAATCATTAATGTAGAAATCACTTCAAAATGGGTTCCACTTTCTGCCTGAAATTGTACTTTATAAGCAATTAACATAGGGCCAGGATGTGAGTTGTGGACAATCGTATTTGGGAACCATTTTTCAGCCCTATCATATATGAGCTGAATAGTGGCTGAGTTTTTGTCACAAAAACAAAAGTTTTTTGTTTTTCCACAGTGGCTCATGCTACCTGTGGAATGTGTCAGAAAAGCTGTATACAATAGTAAAGCAAATAAAGATTGATGAGCAAGATGAATGTGATGTTAGTTCAAAATAAATTACAGCAGTCTCCCAAATTCGTCTTTTGTCTTTTTGTCTTTGCACAAACGGCGCACACACTTCATCATAAAACAGCTTTAACAATATGTCCCCCCAAATGTCAAAATAAAAGCTTTATGTGTAATTTGAACCAAATATATATATATATATATATATATATATATATATATATATATTAGTGTCCTGTCTGGCAATGTGGAAATAAGAATTGTTGTCTTAATACCAAAAAGAGCCCAACAGATTTTACTTTCACAAGCGGAGCCTTACTGCTTTTGCCACAGTGCTCCGCTTGATTTATACATGCAAGTAGCTTTATCATAAATAATGCAGGGAATATTTCATGTTAAATGGACACTGAAACAAGAAGGTAGAAGAGAAAAGGAGAAGAGGTGAAAGAGAAAGAGAAGAGAAAAGGGAGAGAACGATACAACATCCTCAGTCTGCTTCTTCACCAGAGATGTAAAAAGAAAAGCAAAACCAGCTGATAAAGTATTACAGATACAATCAGCCAATGCCTTTATACCAAAAGAAGAATATACAGTATTGATTAATACGACATGTATAAAGTGACAGCTGAAGATAATAATAGGGGTTTTCAGTATGGAAGTGAGTCTGTGAGTACCTGGATCCAAGCAGTTGTAGTCTGTGTGAGTGCACTTCTGTATGTAAAGTTTATCCATGAGAAAAATGCTCAATAGTGGTTGTGATGAGCCTAAGACTCGCCCCCCAGGGCAACGAGGCAGACGCCAGGGGAACCAAAACCCCAGATGCCCAAACGGACTTTCAGAGTAAAGATGCCCAAGAGGATCCAACACAGGAAATCTGCCCTTTTTATTTCTAATTTAACCAAAAACCACGTTGACCTGTCACACAGTATGTCTATTCAATTATTAGATATCAGGACGTTTGCAGCAGCAGATACAGACACGGAAGCTCTGACATACATGAAAAGGAGAATAAACAGACATTCCTCGTTTGGTCAGGCAGAGTACAGCAGTTCATCAATCCAAAATGTCATTTTTCCAGGATTTCTTTGTCTCACTCTGTCATCAAAGCAGGTTGCAAATCAGTGCATAAAGACAAAGATACTTGTTCATCTACCTTGTTGCTCCGCCTACGACATGATTCTAATTCAGAAATCCAAAGTATAAAGGTTCAAGATGCTGCTTCAATCACGCTTTACAATCTGTCTGATTGTAAAGTGTGATTATGGTGCTTCTGTCAGCTGGAAAGGCTGTTTTTAAGCAAAATGCATCAACTGAGGCTTTTTACACACTGATATATATTTTTTTCAAAATTCTTTTAGTTGCACAAACACCACTGTAAAAAGTAATTCTGTATGTACCAACAACGTCTGATACGAATTAGATATGCTGCAAACATCCTAGCAGCCTAGAAGTCCCCTAAGACGGGAGTCACTGAACTACTGCATGCATTTTACACAAAAAAAGGATTAGCTATAAGCACATTTACAGACAATAAACACAGTATAACTCCATCTATTGTCAATCCCCTGGTATTTAAGCAATCTGTATGACCCTGTTTTTTTGTTATCTGCTTTTATCATACAGCTCTGTTTCTTATGTTTTATTAATGAGTTTTGTTATTTATTTATTTTTACATTTTTTACGTCACTGCTGAAAGGAAAATCTCGTCTGACTCATTCCTTAACCCTGCTCCAATCAGCACGATACACAGAGGGTATCTCCATTGGTAAAAAAAAAAATATAGGTGGGTCGGTGGGGAGGGGGCAGTTACCAAGGCAGCAGCTACCTGTCTGCTCATTCACAGATCTCTTTTCTCGGTTCAGTTGCCTTAAGACGTCCTAAAACGGCTATAAATTCATTGTGAAAACAGCATTCATTTAAAATTGAATTCAATATAACGTTGCGTGCTTATCCAGCCCATTATCACACTGATCTATCGGGTGTTTGCCATCGTCTTTGATCTGTTGATATTTCTGGAAAGGTGCGTGAATCCTTCCCGTCTCCAAAGACAAGAGTTTCCTGCTCATGCAGACAAAATGCACGAAAGCTTCTGTCTGAAAAAAACACATCTTTTCCCCCAGAAATACACTTTGATACAGGTACACACTCCCTGGCCACCTGATAAGGGACATGTTTGTTAACACAAATACCAAATCGCCCAATCCCATGGCAGCAACTCAATGCATTCAGGCATCCACACATGATGAAGACGACTTTGTGGCGCGCCAATTGAGAATCAGCATGGGGAAGAAATTGAATCTAACTGACTGAATTAGTCGTTTTTGGATTTCGGAATCTGCCGGGATTTTCTCACACAAAAATACGAGAAGAATAACCATTAAGCAGTTGTATGGACGAAAATGACGTGCTAAAGACAGAATAGACAGAATGGCATCACAATCTCTGAATGCACGACACCTCAAACCTTCAAGCAGGTGAGCTACTGCAGCCTTGGACGTCACTCCTGTCAGCTAAGAACAGGACACCGGGACTACAATTTGCAGAGTAAAATCAGACAATTACGGATTGGAGTTCAAATTTCAGCAGTGCTTTTCAGATGATGAAGTCAGAACATAACGAACTTGAAATCGTGAACTTATCCTGCCATAGGTCTGTGTGGTCGAGGTAGTGTAAACAAGTGGGGGGGTATCTTCTTGGCAAAAACCCCTTATTACCAACTGAGTATCATTTCTACACCACAGCAAGCCTGAGTTTTTGTTGCTGACCATGTCCATCCCTTATGACCCTATTGTACTCATTTTCTGATCACCATTTCCCGGCAGGACGGTGCACCATGTACCAAAAAGCTTGAATAATCTAAAACTGGTCTCTTCAACAGGACAGTGAGTTCGCGCATTCATAGAGCACCACTGGGTTGTGGTGGATCAGGAGGTTCCCAAGATGCTTCATGCATCTTGTTCAACCTAATGCACAAAGTGTTCAAACCGTTTAGAAGGGACAGCCCTGCACTACCAAGTTGTTCCAAACAAAGTGTATTTGAAAGTTAAAGACGTACAAATTTAAAGAAACTTTCAAGGGTTTCTTTACATTTAATACTCAATTTCCAGTACTGTTTCCAACACTGTAAGGGAATAATTAGATTAGGATGCACTTGTTTAAATTAACAGGCTAACAGACTAACTTTTTCCACCATTAGCATGGATTAAATGAATCCTTCCCTAAAGGTGTCAACTACAATAATGTGCATTTATGGAAGCAAAGTTTTAGTTTTGAAGGAGGTATGAAGAAATGCCATTATTATGCCGTCAACATAAATCATGTCAGTGCTTTAAATGACAGCTAATGTTCCAGTGTTGAACTGATGGAAAGGGGGGGGGGGGGATACTGTAAGTTTGCAGCTCGGCAGTGCTGCGGTTAGAAGCTCCATGTCAACAAGAGGAGGTGAAAATGCCTTCACTAGTATCAGTGCTGTAACTAATGAGCATCTAATTAGATAGTTTTATTACCGATTAGAATCAAATTATTGTTCCCCCCCCCCTCCTTCGAATACATAACGGTGTATATTTAGGCATGCCGAGGATGCTTAAAGACAGGTGACTGGTTTCCATGGCAACAGATGCATACATTACCAGGGCGTTAATAAGGATGAATGAGAATAAACAGGAAAATGGAGGAGGTGGCTGAGCGGAGGAAAAAGGTTGTCTGGGAGAGGAAGTAGGTGTGACCCAGATGAGGTTGAATCCCTCAAGAGAAGGTTGCAGACACTTTCCTGGGCTCCCTAGTTCTTTTTAAAACAATTTATAAAGGATGTATGGATGTATGTATGTATGTATGTATGGATGGATGTTTTTCTTAGGTTCAGCAATTCTGTAGACTTTACATGTCACAGCATGCATGTGCCTATGAAGGTTTTTATCAAAACACTGGATGGTAATCTTTCTCTCTGTCCATTATGAAAAACAAAACCCGATAAATTCCAAAGGGGGCTTCTTTGTTTTGCTTTTTAGGTATTTTTTTCTTTTTTCACTTTTTACTTCTTTCTGGAACTCAGCAATCCTCCAGAATTTACATGTTACTTTTGTGCTGCTGCCCCACATCTGTGGAGTGCCCTCCCTGACACCTTGAGGGCACCTCGATCCACTGAGTGTTTTAAAAAAGGCCTTAAAACATTTCTTTTTAGCAAAGCTTTTGGTCCCCTTTAGATGTTTTTTTTTCTCTCTTCTAAAATAGCTTTTTTTTTAAAAAAATTATGTTTTTTTCTTTTTTACCTGTAGTACTTTGAGATCTTTTGATGGAAAGTGCAGTATAAATTAAATGTATTATTATTATTATTATTATTATTACTTGCTTTAGACTCAAATTTCTAGACACACGTTTAACCCGTTTTTAAAAGTGTAAATAAAACGTTCACCATGAATGGATGACAGATATTTATACAGAAGCTTTAAATATGGGACCTGCAGAATGGATGGACGGATAGAAAACTTTTCAGAAGCAGGACAGAGAATAAAAACTGTAAATACAACTATATTGGTGTTGGTGGTGTTATAAAGCCACAATTCACAGAGTATTTGTGAATATAATCCAAAGAAGACCCCCTCCCCACCCCCCAGTCATGTCTGAAAGTAAAGTTACTATGTTTTTGACAATTATTCACTTTTTCTTCTCATAATCTCCTCCTGTAATGTCCTGACCTTCGGTTTGTCTTTCCGGCACTGACATATAAATTTCCGTCTTATTCAGTTTTCCAACAAAAATGATGCCCTTGACTAACCACAGCCACAGCAATACAAAAACTCTGCTGCTGAAAGAAATCATGACTCTTTAATTTCCTTTTCTTTGTAAATGTTATCCGAAGCTTAAAAAAAAGAAAAAGAAAAACTGATGTGCTGAAGAACACCGAGGCACAAATGCAGCCTTTTTGTCCCTTAGTGTTTGTATGAAAAAGGCTTTTTGTGTTGAATTTCCTCAACATCCTTACTGTGTCACCGTAACTGAAAGCTTCCTGTCTCTTTCTTCCTCTAATGGACCGTATATGTGAGTGTTTGGTACAACATAAAGCCCGGGGGGCAGATTAGCAGAGAAATCAAACTTCTAGGTGCAACGGGTGAAGCCCGGTATGGTCAATCTTTGCCGTTTGGCAGATTTTTAGATCACAGATGAATCCATCAATTATACCTATTCTGCTAAAATCTTACAGTAAATACCGGCATCACTATTGGGGAAGTGCTTTTACTATTGCGGTGAAGCGTAACACAAATCGTTTGCATTTTCAGATGATGAAGAGAGCACCAAGTGGAAGCCAGTGACAGTTGAAAGCTGCATTTACCAAAAAAGAAGAACTCCCTGCTTAAAAGTTTGCCTAAAGTTAGCTACTGCTCACATGGACAGCGAAAAGGCTTCTGCAGAAATGTTTTATCTTCACAGAAGACTGAAGATTGAGTCAAAATTATAAAAAAAAAATAACTTTCATCTGGCCAGGGAGACATTTTTAAAGCTCAGAGCAGTGTATCAACTACCAAGCACGATGGTGGCTGCATCATGCTGTTGTGCTTGTGAATTGTACAAAGTGGATGGAACAGGGACTACCTTCTAATTTTTCACAAATCAACAGCTAGACAACTGAAAGTGTGACATAATACATAATAATCAGGACAATGATCCCAAATACACACTAATACTGAATACTGAATATTAACTACACGTAAAAGCCCTCTCTGTGCCAGGAAACCCAATAGTTTAAATTGATAATGAATATGATAATGAAATTCAAAACAAGCAGAGTTATCACAGAAGTTTGTTTATAGCTACTAAAATGTATTGACATGATCCCATATGTATATTTTATGGATATTTTTAAAACCTGTTTTGTTTAAGCAAAAAAAAAAACATTTAAATTCCTGAAATAAATCATTCAAGACCAAATTGTTTATGATTCGTTTCCATGAGTCTCTACACCCAAACTGCCCATGCTTAAAAGGGTTGTCAGCGTGAAGGTAAAATCTGAGAAAGAAACCAATGGTTTGAAATTTAAAGCATGCATAAGTTGCATCAGTTTAGAGTTAATCAGCTGTGTTGTGTTTCCCCAGTTTTCTCACGTAAAGGGTTCTAATGCGTGTGTAAAGTTTAAGTGTGATATCTTCTTTACAGCAAACAAACTCGGAAAGTCTCCCACGTGTCCCCCGCTGTTGGACATTCAGTCGAGTATGCAGAAAGCTCTCCGTCCACTATGGTCAAAGAGTTGCAGACTAAACTAAACAGCTTACCTCCCACTCCATCTCTCTGGCAGGAAGCTGTCAGGCTGCTGGAACACCTCTGGGTCACGGTGGACGAAGTAGCTGACATACACTGCGCCATAATCTTTAGGAACACACAAGCCTGCGAGGGTGCAGTCCTAGAAACAGAAGAGAAGATTTGTTTTGCTACTTAAATATTGGATGGGAATCTTTCCAGCTGTCTCTATGAGTGGTGCTTTATTAAAGGAAAGTCACGTGCTATGACTTTACGAATTTCTGCACCGGTAGCTCACTCTGTTTGCATACAAAGGTTTTCCGATTAAATTATTGCACCCTGTTGTCTTATTATACATAATTTCTGTGTTTTACACTCTGTATTTGCTCTATTTGTTAGTAAAAGAAGCACTTTTGTATACATTTACCAGAACAAGACCGTGTGAACGGAAGTACGATACTGCGCATGCGGCCAATGATTGAATAAGGAGATGCAATAGAGCTGAGCAAGTCGTCAACGTCCAGCGGAGGTGCAAAAAGAAAGAGGTAACGCAACCCTAACCCTACAGATCGGGTTGGTCCTGGACAGACCTCTCAACTTTTATCAAAAGTTAAGAGTGAGATTATGCTAATTTTGGGGGCGGGGTTTGTTTGGAGGTGGGCTGGAAGAGCCGGTGGAGTCAACTCCATCTCATTTTTATCCCACCAGACATTGAAGTAGACATGTATTACTTTTGTTAAAAAGAGAAAAAGACGTGTTAATACTTTATTGTTCAGTTAGTGAATTAAAACATAAAAAATTATTTCAAATAATACTGAATAAAATAAAGTAGTTTTAAGTTATTGACCGAATTATTACACAGTTACCGATTCATCTATGGGTTTGTTTCATTGTAGATCTATAACCTGATTGGTGAATCAGGCTGAGTTTCATCAACCCTGTACGGCATATGGCTTATCCCACAGTTTCCCCTCAGCAGCAACACTGAAGCACACAGAGGTTCCCGCTGCGTCTTTACGTACGATCCAGCTGCTGATGTCTCCTCTCTTTTCAGCTCAATGCACTTCTAGACTGTTACAGTTTATTACCATTATCATCACCTTTCACAGCGACAGGTTTCTCATCTCAGTCGCCGTATTCGTATTTGCTCAAAATACGTGACTAGCATCTTTTTAGGAACTGTTATGAACTAGAAAGGGACCTCCATGACCTTTTTTTGTTACTTGTTTATTAGGTTCAGCGGTCTTCTTTTCAACTCATTTTCAAAGTGTAAAGGTTCATCATGGATGGATGGGTGGAAGGAAGGAAGGAATACTTCAATCTAATCCATATTTGGAAAATCCTTTAAACCTTAAACTTTTCCAGGCTGTGTCGGAACCCAATTTAATTTTTTTAGGAGTCCAGAAGAATCATTTTCAATAACCAGTTTCAGCAAAACTGCGTTGTGAACATGCCAGTGCAGATTCTCAGTGATCCGGGTCATCGCAGCAGCAAACAGGCTTAAATCGGAGGAAACTGGACTGTCGCTCAGTTCCTTCTGAAAACGTTTCGACACCTTTCCAGGAGTATTTGTCAATTCTGGTGGCTTGAACTCGAGCAACCTTTTCAGAAAGAACTGTGCAAAGGTCCGGTTGCCTCCAATTTAAGCCTGTTTGCTGTTACATTGTTATTTTTTTTTACTACAAAGCATTAGTCCAAAATCCACCTCACTGCAAAGTAATTTAAACAACTCTTTAGTGGAGCCCTTAGTAAGTAGACTAATGTACCTCCGGAGAACATGAACTGCTTTTTCCCCTGCCACCGTTCCCTCTGCCTTACTACAGTTGAATGTGAACAAATCCACAAACTCAACACCCACTTCTTGATGGAAGGTACCTTTGCCCTCCCTGACTAATACCCAGTCAGCCTCTCAGGTTGCTTAACATAACGTTGCATATTTTAGTTCCACCGGATGGAGTGTCCAGTTTTTTTCCACCTGACTGTGAATATGGATGACTTCCAGCACGCTTTTTCACAAGCATAAAGGTCCTGCCACATCATTTCTGAACAAATTCCTTATTGCCTAGCCTCATATTAGAAAGGACGTATTGATAAACATGTTGGCGAAATTGGACAGTGCTCAAAAGGATAAATATAATTTTTGTTAGTGTTTTTTTTTCAGAGTCTAGTCAAATAAAGAACTGCATCTTAGCAGATATTCATAAGAAATACCCAACTATCCACGTGGTATCAGAAACTGAATTTTAAAAATATACAAGATTTTGATAGAAGTAAAGAAAAATGTATATCTCTTATAAATCCAAACATGCACAAATAGGACAGCCATATTGAGCCTTGAAAAACTGTAATTGATAACTACTTTTTAATTTTTAGCCGCAATGTGATCAAGACATACTGTAAAATCTACCAGAGACTCTCCCCTAATAACAGTAAATACATCCCCCTGAATCTGTCATTTCCTCCTAATGATATCCAAGACCTCCACACATCATAAACGCCACACCAAGGCCACCGGGATCAGGCTGTTCTGCTGCATTATCTAGTGGAGTCAAAACTTTCCACTTACATCGTCACTGGCATACATCCGCCCCACCGGAGACCCTGACCTCCCTGCTCGCTTCCTTCCGGGTTGGCCAATCAATCAGAGAGACAGATCAATGCCTCCCATCGGCCTCTTGCGTAACGCTGTTTGATGAGGTCATGATGACCATAGAGGGCTGCAACGGGAAGAGGACGTCCTTGTGCCTTGGCTTTAAGCCAATTAAGAAATTCAGGTTTAGATTAGGAAATGTGGATTAAACTGAAGAGCCGGTAAAAAGGGACACTGAATGTCAGATTAATTCATTCGATTTATTATGTTTTCAGAAATCAGACACTATTGCATTTTATTTTACTGAAGTCTCGTGTGTCATCGCAACAGCAGAAATGTCTACATAACTTATTGTTTTCTACATTTTAAAACGTAAATTTGAAACAATACACAATGCACCACTTTAATGACTGCGATCCCCAAAGCCGAATGATTTCTCAGAACACCTAAAACACCTAGTCGGCGCATTTTTGGTCCCAGCCTCGATATATCAAATTATAGTGGGTGTTTTGCCCAACTCTAAGTAGCATGTAGGGCACACAGACAGGACATGGGTACATTTTTTCTCTCCTGTCAACTGGCGCCATCTAGTGGGCTGATATGCAGGACAAAAGCTCACAGTTTTAGTCACATTTTGAACTGAAATTTCCAAATGTACAAGACAAAAAAAGCCTGATAGTGGTTATTAATGTAAAAAGCATAACATGTGCGCGATGAAAATTTTTGAAAATGGAAACCTTAGAGAGTAATTGCTACCTGTGGTTTTGCAGATTTCAGTTCATTGTAAGACCTTTTTGAGAACATTATGAAGATACTTTATGATGCACATGAATGATGAAAAAATAAAATAAAACATTAACTTAATAACTTCAGTAAGTCAAATATAACTTTGTCAGGTTATTTTGGGGTTTTCATCTCTAGTGTGTTAGTCCATTGCTTGTTTAACGAGGTTACCTAACTTCAACCTTTTCACACAGAATCCAGCAACCTTTAAATGGTTCAGTGAACTAGGCTTGAGCCAGCCACTAAGACCCCTGTTTTTATATCAAAAGCAAATTAAATGTACGTTTCCTTGCAAAAAGTATTAATAGACCTTGAACCTTTGAACATTTTATCATACTACAATCACAAAGTATAATGTGTTTTAATGTGTGTAGGGATGTTTTGTAATATACAAAGATAAAGAAGTGTATTTTTGTGAAGTGGAAAGACAATTATACATGGTTTTCAACATTTTTAGAGATTTGTATTCACCCGGCTTGAGTCAATATCTTCTAGAACCACTTTTTCCTGCGATTGCAGCTTTAAATCTTTTTGGGAATGTCTCTACCACACCTCTAAATACGGAGATTTTTGCATATTCATCTTTAAAGAATGAACATGTGTGAACATGAATTTTCAAGAACTGGCACTGATCGCCAGTTGGATTTAGGTTTGGACTCTGCCAGGGCCATTATGGCATATTAATATGCTTTGATATAAACTATTCTGTTGTAGCTCCTAGTGTTTTTAAGGGTCACGGTATTTAGCTCCATCATCAATCTTCCAATGACCACCTTCCCTGCCCCTGCTGAAGAAAACCATCCCCACAGCCCTTTGAAGCTGAAAATGTGCTGATAAAAGTTCATACTTTTTAAAACTTTTTAAGACCCAGTGGAAACCCTGACTTTAAAATCTACATTACCTCATATTTTACAGTTAATATTCAGCATAAAATAGCGATGTGTAAACTATTAATATTACAAAGATTTGCATTAAACATTTTTGAAATGTGCAGAAAAGCCAAACAGAGACGTAGCTTCTGGCCTCTCGACAGATGAGCCGCATTTTCCACATTTCTAACTGACTTAAGTTAAGATTTTCAAGAAGAAATCGTAAAAATTTTGACTGTTTCTGTTATCTTTAGGCGATTCGTCCAGCCTGGTGTCATATAAATCAGAGGTATTTGGATTCAAAACAGCCTACCTTTTCAGCTATTCTGCGTCCACCAATGAAGGGTGGCCATAGTCTCTGCACCTCAAGAAGAACTCTGTGAAGGTGATCGGGGTCGTGGATGGCTTCTCGACGGGAATCCCTCTGATCCAAAGAAGAATTGTGACGTATAAGTAACGTTATTGCAAAGGGCGCGGTCCATTTAAGAATGAGCCGATCCCTAGCAATCTTCTTCTCAAGAGCTTTCCTCTCATTCTTTTCTAGCGTGCTAACAGGATCTTCTCTTTTTGTATTAAGCATCTGTCTTTGCATACCTGTTCAGGACCTCCGAGAGCCAGAGTAAAGGAGGTGAGCAGCGAGGCCAGAGCTTTGGGAATGAGTGCTGAGATGAACAGGAGGAGATGTTGGGCAGCAGAACTGGAGTTGGGAAGCGGCAGAGAACCCAAAGAGCCGACAAACCTGGAGTCACATTAAAGTCACATTAGATGTTGTGTTGAATATAGTTGCAAAAAAAATCTTTTTTTTTCAGGAGAACTAAGACCTCACCTAGCCTCTAATTCTAGTAATTTGAGCATTTGTGTGCATTGAACAGATGGCAATTTATCAGGCAAAACTGCTCCAAATTTTAGAAAATGAGTTGAATATGTCTGAATGGAAATCAGGAAGTAAAAGAGGATGCAAGATGGTGAAAGAATAAAAAGAAGCAGAAGAAGCGTTTGTTCTCTCTTCCTCTACACCACAGACTGTGCATTTAGGTAACGTGAGCTGCCTCACCCCCGTGTATCGTTTTCTAATTTGTCCTTGATGATGTCCATCAGTTTGCTTCTGGCGTCCAGAGCCTTGGCAAAACCGGACGTCCAAAGAGGAACCTTCACTTTTACTGGAGCGGAGATCAAACCTGCCAGAAAAAACAATATATACCCAGAGTCTAAACCATGGAAAACAAAACAGTGAACTCATTCAAAAATGAAGAAGTGAGAGATGTTGCAATGCCGTGCTGCAAATGTATTTTTAAGAATAATCTGTTGGAAACGACTGATAATTTTTCCTCATCTTTTTAGGTGTGCTTTTTAATAATTTCCTTGTGTTTTATGTTCTGGTTTTAAATTTGAGTTGTACTTGTTTTATTGTAAAGCACTTATAAAGCACAGGTTAGTCGCTCACTTACATGTGACTTTAAGTTAAACAACAAGAAACGAAAACAGGAGCCAAAAGTCAGTGGAATCAATAATCTTTTATAATTCAAATGTTTCTTATTGTTATTATTCCACTTTTGATGACTGATGAGACTTTTAGTTGGCTAAAAATGTGTGAAATGTCCTGAAACTTTGAACAGATGCAATATTCAGCCCCAGTGAAAAGTTGCATTCATTTGGGATTGAAAATGCCCGTGGCAAAATGGCTCTACAGTGCCCCCTAAACTCAACCAGGCCAACTGGTTTGTCACTGGAAATTGGGTACACAGGTAGAACTCTTCAAAACAAGAAAAAAAGTCTCTTGGAGGCATGTCCTAAAACCAGCAGGAAGTTGGCCGGTCTGGGTCTAAGGGTCATTTTTAGCGGGTTTGGAGATCTTAAAATTCAAACTTTAACAAAATCCTTCTAACTATTTGCTTCGATTTTGGTCAGTATCCTCCTGAGGTACGGGGATTAAAAGTCATGAAAGCAGTGAGCTTTCCTGCATGTCTAGAGGTTGTGGTCAAACCTACAACTTCGTGTCCTCACTAGGGTGACCACCCGTCCCGCGTAGCGCGTGCGCGCACAGCGTTTGAAGCCCAATTCATGCGTCCCGCAAATTGAGACCGTGTCACGCATAATCAATGCTTTCTCAAAAAAAAGTTGGTCGCTCTATCCACCTTATTTTCGAACGACGAACTAACTATGGCCACAGCTTCAAACTATTCATGACTGAGAAGATGACATGAATAAGTGCCTCATATAACATACGAGGACATTTTAACCTGTTTTGTGTTGGTGCGGGCGGCTGTGCAGTGCGACTTTACCGAAGCGAACCTCCGCAGTGAAAAAGTTGAATCGGTGTTAATAAATATCAACAAGGATAACCTGGTATTCATGGAGGCTGATGGCCGTTCAAGCCAAAACTAGTCCGACGTTCACGCTGCTGGATCCTGACTGCATCAACCGGCTCTACCGAGACGGCCGAAGCGCTCTGGTGCTGCGGCTCCAGGAGAAGCCTTCAGTCATGCAGCGGCGACCTTATGGAAGGTAGGCTGATGAATGGTCTGATTCAGAAACATCCTGGCTGTTGGCTCGTTGTGATTAGATTGCTGGTCAGTTAATTTTGTAATGTTTTGGATTAAACTGATGTTATAAGTGGACATCTAAACATTCTGCCCACTTCATGTTTTGGCTTGAAAAGGTTTGAGTCCTAAAGGTGACCCCAAAGTCCTAAAAGTGTCCCCAGAACACTGAACAGTTTTTTTTTTTTCCTGCGCCTGCCTTTACCAACATCCAAGTTCACCATCCTTCCTCCCCCTTCTCGTTCTGTGAACCTCTGGAGTCGTGAGTTAAGACTTTTTTACAGTTCCTGTGGTGTAGAGCAACTACAATTCCTGTTAATCCTTTAATTTTAAATTATAATTTATTTAAAGTGAATAAATTGTAATGAAAAATAAATAAAATTAAATAGCTAAAGTAAATCGGAATTGGAAGTGCATCTGTTCATTGAATGTTCAATGTATTATGAATCTTTATTTAGAAAGAAATACACATTGGTTGGCCTATTCATGAGCATACATCAGCAATTACACATGTTTATGGGAATAGGGCATTATTAATATACCATGTAAGGTGGTATGTGCTAGAAATGTGTAAACCACTATCAGTGAGTCTGCCCGTGAGGTGGGGGCACCGCCGCGCCAAGCAGTGTCCCACTTTGTCCCTCAGAAACATACCCCTTGTCCCCCCTTGGGCTTATTAGCAGGTGGTCACCCTAGTCCTCACAATTGAATACAAATCACTGTAACTTCCACATACATATACCAAATAAAACAACAATGGTGTGACTGGTCCATGTTGGATGACCACTGTGATCATCCTGAAAAAAACTAAGGCCCACCCCCTGAGAAAAGCAAATGTCCCTCTCTGACCCACATAAACTACATGTGAAATTGTGTCGGACGACAGATAAGTTGGTCTCACTTGGTATCCAACATGGAGACTTTTCGCTGGATGGTGCTGCCATGGCCATACGTTTGGCTCTAATTACCACGTAACTCATTAGATCTGCACCAAATTGAAAACGACGGATATTATTCCAACCTATACAGGTCAATCTCAAAATATTAGCATATTGTGATAAAGTTCATTATTTTCCATAATGTAATGATAAAACTTGAACATTCATATATTTTAGATTCATTGCACACTAACTGAAATATTTCAGGTCTTTTATTGTCTTAATACGGATGATTTTGGCATACAGCTCATGAAAATTAGCATATCATGAAAAGGGTCTCTAAACGAGCTATGAACCTAATCATCTGAATCAACAAATGAACTCTAAACACTTGCAAAACATTCCTGAGGCCTTTAAAACTGCCAGCCTGGTTCATCACTCAAAACCCCAATCATGGGTAAGACTGCCGACCTGACTGCTGTCCAGAAGGCCATCATTGACACCCTCAAGCAAGAGGGTGTGACACAGAAAGATATTTCTGAACGAATAGGCTGTTCCCAGAGTGCCGTATCAAGGCACCTCAGTGGGAAGTCTGTGGGAAGGAAAAAGTGTGGCAGAAAACGCTACACAACGAGAAGAGGTGACCGGACCCTGAGGAAGATTGTGGAGAAGGGCCGATTCCAGACCTTGAGGGACCTGCAGAAGCAGCGGACTGAGTCTGGAGTAGAAACATCCAGAGCCACCGCGCACAGGCATGTGCAGGAAATGGGCTACAGGTGCCGCATTCCCCAGGTCAAGCCACTTTTGAACCAGAAACAGCGGCAGAGGCGCCTGACCTGGGCTACAGAGAAGCAGCACTGGACTGTTGCTCAGTGGTCCAAAGTACTTTTTTCGGATGAAAGCAAATTTTGCATGTCATTTGGAAATCAAGGTGCCAGAGTCTGGAGGAAGACTGGGGAGAAGGAAATGCCAAAATGCCAGAAGTCCAGTGTCAAGTATCCACAGTCAGTGATGGTCTGGGGTGCCATGTCAGCTGCTGGTGTTGGTCCACTGTGTTTTATCAAGGGCAGGGTCAATGCAGCTAGCTATCAGGAGATTTTGGAGCACTTCATGCTTCCATCTGCTGAAAAGCTTTATGGAGATGAAGATTTTATTTTTCAGCACGACCTGGCACCTGCTCACAGTGCCAAAACCACAGGTAAATGGTTTACTGACCATGGTATCACTGTGCTCAATTGGCCTGCCAACTCTCCTGACCTGAACCCCATAGAGAATCTGTGGGATATTGTGAGGAGAAAGTTGAGAGAAGCAAGACCCAACACTCTGGATGAGCTAAAGGCCGCTATCGAAGCATCCTGGGCCTCCATAACACCTCAGCAGTGCCACAGGCTGATTGCCTCCATGCCACGCCACATTGAAGCAGTCATTTCTGCAAAAGGATTCCCGACCAAGTATTGAGTGTATAACTGTACATAATTATTTGAAGGTTGACTTTTTTTGTATTAAGAACACTTTTCTTTTATTGGTCAGATGAAATATGCTAATTTTGTGAGATAGGAATTTGGGGTTTTCATGAGCTGTATGCCAAAATCATCCGTATTAAGACAATAAAAGACCTGAAATATTTCAGTTAGTGTGCAATGAATCTACACTGCAAAAACGGATCTAAAAATAAGTAAAATGTTCTTAAAATTTGTGTTTTAGTCCTAGATATGAGCAGGTAAATAATATTATCTGCCAATGGATTGAGTATTTTGACCCCTAAAATAAGATAATTAGACATCCTGCACTTGAAATAAGATGATGGAGATAAGCTGTTCCTATTTTAAGTGCAAAAATCTTATTACATTGGCAGATGATCTTATTTACCTGCTCAAATCAAGGACAGATACACTTATTTTAAGAAAATATAACTTATTTTTAGTTCAGTTTTTGCAGTGTAAAATATATGAATGTTCAAGTTTTATCATTACATTATGGAAAATAATGAACTTTATCACAATATGCTAATAATTTGAGATGGACCTGTACAAGATGTTTAGATGAAACTATTCATCCCCAGCGCCCTCCAGAAGCATTCAAACAACACAACTGAAGCAATGCTTTGACTGAGGATTATGAAATTCATGTAGTGTCTCAAAAACTACATCAAAAAAAGTCTCTTGTAGCCATGGTCCAAAAGCCACAAAAAAATCTGCGATTTGTGTCTTTTGCAGACGTGTGGGCGTGGCAGAGTTGGGATTCCTATTTCTATACTTCTGTGTCGTTAAAATCTGCCTTCCGTGTATTATTCTTCTTTTTCCTGAAACATGAAGTTCAAAACACATGTCCCTTACCTGAAAGCATACCTACTCTCTTGCTTTTATCGCGAGAGACAACCCCACTGAACAAATGTCCCCGAATGAAGGTTGAATTTTTCTATTTTCTTTTCACAATTAGATTATTTTACTGCAATATAAGATACATTTATTTTTTTACAAGCCCAAATCCCCACCCCATGTCGCCCTGAGCTGGTCCCCTTGTTGCCGATATAGAAAACATTTGGTCCCAGTAGATGTTCATGATGCTGTATGAGTGTGGCTCTACCATGCCAGTGTTCGGTGCAGAGTTGCATGATTTCCTGGAAGACCTCAGGCTGCTCCTCGGCTCGTACATTCAGGAAAAGACCCAACACCAACTCTGTCCCCAGACGCTTAAAAACGGAGTAAACACACTGTGGCTGCCCACTAAACACACACCAGGTTAGGCAAAGTGTGAACTGAACTGATAATTCCTGTATTCCTGTTAAAAACAATCAAAAATTGATGCACATTTCCTTCAGCTTTTTGCAATCTTGTCACTGAATGAAATTAAAATACATTTTCAAACTGAATTATGACAAAGTAAGAAAATATGGAATGTATATAATGTGATCGTGTAGCTCTAAACGATGTGAGAATGCTGAAAGTGTAAAAAATAAAATGCAGTTAAAAACCTATACAGTTAACGATAGCCCAGAGGCTATACACAACCTGAGTGAGAGGTCCTTTAAGCAGCGTTCACAGACACTGTAAAGATAAAAAAAAAAGATTAAAATCTTTGTTAAATCTCACAAAGAACAAACTCTTCTTAATCTACATCATAGGAGGATACGACAGCTAACTTGAAGGCAGGACTGGACAAGAACAACAAGGTTCTACCTAGAGATGTAGTCAGCCGAGGATTCCAGACGTGTTCCTGAAAAAAGGTTGTTGAGAGACAGACGGAGGAGGCAGGCCTCCTCGCCTGAAACACAAACACAGCCAGAGTTTCATTTCAGTACTTCCACAAAGACGACAATGACATCACCATGAGTGTGTGCATCTGCAAAGCTTACCGTTAGTGGTGACAACTGTGTCTCCGTACATGTTTGTCATTAAATCCGTGGGATCCTTCAGGAATATGTTGGATTTTTCTAAAACACACCACATAGCCATGCAATTTAGACCAATCGAGCTCACAATATCCAGACCGGGGTGTGTAAATGGGTCAAAAACAAAGCAGATAACCAGGAGAGTCACTTTGTTATCATATGAATAAGGTACAATGATGAGAAACAGAAAGTAAATGAATATCAGGACTTGCTAATAATGATCTGATCTTCATGTTCAATTTTATCACTATAAATAAAGATGAAGACAAAAGCAGGTGCAATAACTAAGTAGCCCCCATGTCCTGGTGAATTATTCTGTATGCACCATTGCTTCAAGGTCAAATATTTCCAGGTGTTAGCTGGAGTCCCATTTGACACCAGAACAACTAGAACACATCATAATTAAAGGAGCTATAAGTAATACTGACACCTAGTGGCTTAAATCGGTACAACAGCTTGCCAATCACAACAGTCTAATATGTGAAACCCTTGTGAAATTTTACTTGATGATGTATTTTATCTATTTCTGGTCCGCTGCTGCTCTTTTGCCAAGATAAAATACCAAATGCTGCACTCTGTTTTGGGAACCCTGGGAACTCTCATATGATTGGCTGAGGAACCAGGAAGTAAACACGGGCTACACTCTGAACCAAAGTCGTTCCGGAACGTACCTTTAGGTTTGAAAGGGAAAAAAAACGTGATTAAGACATTGTTGATGAAGAGGACCGATTGTTTATAGGGAATGTTACTATCATCCCAGGAGAGAAATGAGAATGATTTGGGTTGATTTTACAGTACATATCTTACTTATAGCTCCTTTAATGATTGACTGTGGCTGAGAAAAAAACAAGCCTACATCATTACCCCTCCACTCCCGTGCTTGACAGTTGATATGAGGTGTTTGTGCTCATATGCTTTGTTTGTGTTGGATTTTCTCCAAACATGACCCTGTTCATTATGAACAATCGCCACTACTTTTTGTACTGCCTGACCAAAGGTTTCCAAAGTCTTGTGAGTAAGTCCAAACCCAATACCTGCACAGTATTGTTTTTTAGAGATAAGAGGCAATGCTTGCAAACAAGCTATAATTGTTCAGTCTTGTTTTTTGGCCATAATCGTTCATTTCTAATATGCTAACAGAGCCCTGTGGGGTCGGAGATAAAGCTAGAAGTTTAATTTTTTCACTTTATTTTGCAATTTCTGTGGTTTGACTTTTCTTTTAGGTCTTGTTACTGAAAACTGATATATAAATAAATTTGCCTTGCCTTTGTTGCTATGTCCACTCCTAGGAAAACTGGTGGCCTAAACATATACAACTTGTAAATGCTCTCTCTTACTGTAGGATGGATGACTTCAAATTATTTATTTAAAAAAAAAAAAAAACTTTTACAACCCTTCACCAGACTGATGGGCTGCAACAAATGGTCCAAACCAAAAAACTGTCCAAACCCTTGCTTTAGAAGAAGTGGTCCCTCCTGTCTTTCCTGCAGATCTTTTTTTAAATATTGCTGTATGTTTGTTTTGAATTATGTGACTCGCTATTTATTTATTTAAAAATTATTTTATATTAAACTTTTTGTGTTTACCCCCTGATTTGGTGAGGCACCTTTGTCTGTGAAAGATGCTATACAGAAAAAGTACTTACTTGTTTAGTAAATAAGAAATTGTGGAAGTGTTGCGATTTTCCACATTTGAGGTTCAAATCAAATCCTTTTAAAACAAAATAATTTGTATTGTGACCTGACAGGTAAAATCCTTGAATTTGAAAGAGAGTACTTTCTTTTTCACCATAAAAATATGTATCTTCCTTCTAATTTTGAGCTCATTTTGTTTCGCAAAATGTTATCCGCATTTCCCTTTTACCCTTTAACATTCCTGTGCACTGACTTCAAAGGATGGGGATAGAAATCTGGCTGACCAGCATTTGAGTTTCACTTGTACAAATACATGTGGCTATGTAACAATTAATGGATAAGACACGTCATTTAGGTATTGTTTAGGGAAGAGAGCTGCAGCAGTGAGATAATCTAATTTTATTATTTGTTTTAGAGTTTATATAAACATACTTTTTACCATAAACGTTCATAGCATTAAGTACCAGTCAAACTGTTTAATACATAGACTTGTTGACTTGTTTGTTTGCACTTTGCACTATATGTATTAACATATTATTTATAAATATGTTATAATGTGTTGTTCTTTGGGATCAAAACAAAAAAAATTACACTAAAATTTAAAGGGTGAATTACTATAGATAATTTATCTAAGCGACCCTTGGAACAAGTGTCTCCCAGTGAGAACCAATCTTTGGGTTACGTTATTTATTTATTTATTTATTTATTGCTCGTTTGTGTAGCCAGGAACAGCAGAAGTAAAACACGCTCCGTGACAACAACAGAGAAAAGAGGAGTCCGTCCACAGAGGAACACCTGACCGTAAACACACCACAGAGCAGCTCTCGCATCCCCTCCACCGAGCAGACGAAGACTGTCGGTCTGTTCAGCAGGCGGTCCTGGAACAACCTGCTGCGGTGTTTGTCAATCCGCTGTTTGCAGAAGATCACCGGGTCCCGGTAGAAGTCCAAGGACTTGTCCCCGAGCAGCGAGACACCTGCATTTCCTGGTAGTTTAGACATTCGGGACCGACACGGATCCGGTTTCATCAGCCTCTAGCGTGGATTTACTCCTAAAGTTTCTCGTTGCCCAGAAAACAAATAGCAGAAAGACTCTTTCTAACTCCTACTGTTTATAATGAGAAATTTAATCCGCGTGGCTGAACAGGAGCGACTTCTTTATCAGTTTAGCAGAAGCTGGATAGTGCGCACCGTCCTCGGTGTACTTCACGTTACCTCCGAAAAAGCAGTGACAGCGTAAGGTGCATAGCTTAATCTAAAATGGTGCGTTCGGATGTTGCTCGGAATATCCAGACATCCTTAGAATTTTTACTGACAGGTTTCAGTTACTAGATTTTAAAATATTTAAAATACAAATTACAAATTACAAACCGTACATATATTACATACATTTTACACAAGGCAATTAATACATTATATGTTTTGGGTTTTTATTCTGTATTTTGAAATATTTGTATTCTGTAGCTTTTTCTGTTAAATTGTAAGTTATGTTAATGTTTTTTTTATTTAAAATAAAGTGTTTTTATTTAAAATAAACATTTTTAAGAATAGAATAATCCTATAGTGTCAGCAAGTAAGGGAACATGTCCAGAACAGAACACAAAATACTGCCCAGTTGTTATAAAGATCATACTCCAACTCAGTGAACCATGCAACTGAGTGAGGCGAACGAAAAGTGTGCAAAATGTCCATGTTTAATTGTGCATAAAAAACGGTAACAGACTTTTAAATCTACTTAATAACAATTTAAGGCAGTTCTGAAGGCAACAGGGGATCCACGCTGGTACTGGCAAGGTGAACCTAGCACAGGTGCTAGTGAAAGTAGAATAAGCTCTTTGTGTATGGCTTTAATAGAATTTCTGTCTACATTGTTGTGAATGGTCCAATTCTGTTCTAGCAAATCATGAGGCCACTAGAGGGCAGCATCGATCCCCTTCTCCGTGGCCCCCTATCTCTCTTTCCACGGCACGGGGCGCGCTGTCACAGTGAATCCCTCTCAGTGTCACTCATCAGTAGCTCGTGCGGATCGTTCTCCACGGGCACGCGGCGGGATTAGTATTTTCTGCACTTCAGGGGGAAATATGAGAGGGAACTAAATCGCACTGGCTGCTGTTTTAACTGGATGAAAGGAGGCGAGGAGCCTAACAGGTGAGGTAAGCCTTTAAAAAAGTTGGACATGGACAATCATTGATTATTTTAAAAACAAGATTAGTTCAAATTCGCTGGTTTTCACTGGAAATGTGTTGTAATTTCTATGACTTGATATGCGAGATTATGTTATTTGGTTGGTGTTACTGTTTAGTGTGAAGGACAGCATAGAGTTATTACTATTGGAGTGCTTGTAAACTGTTTGGATTGACAGTTATTATTCGTCCAGTGATGCAATTTCTCTCGTTTTTAATTCTTTTAAGCTGTTCCCTGTAGAGGTGCTGAGCTGAAAAGATGGTTTTACAGAACCTTCTTTTGGCTCTGCAGTTAAATTGTTTTATGACCTGACTGATCTTACACATTATTTGAGTTTAAGGTGTGTCTTCCTCACCGTATGGATTCTTAAACATACAATAGTCATAGTTGATCTGTAACAGTGTTAATAGCACTGGTAATTAGAGGGGATCCACAGGCGGTAAATCGGTAAAGAAAACTTGCAGTAAAAGACAAGTGCGTCAGTAGGCATTTACTGCCTGCATGTAGCCATTTGTTTAGTCAGACAGAACATAGTCGGGAATATGGCAGTTTGTCAGCATTTTCTCAAAGCTTTATTATTATTATTATTATTATTATTATTATTATTATTGTTGTTGTTTAAAATGTTTACCAGTAGACATTCACTCTCAATTACTATAACAATATTTCGAAGTATCTACTTTGCCTGAATGTAGTTAAACACAAGTGTTTTCGTACTTTCTTACAAGAGTTTGAGAAAAAGAGTAATATAAAGAGATACGATGATACTGTCACTGTTCCCATATAAATCCGTCTCGTAATCTATTGAAATCAATTATATTTCTTGTTGATGTTTCCTCTAAGAGACCTACAGTGCTCAGATTCCTGCATAGTTCCCAGGATTTAAGACCTAAAGTTAATATTAATCAAACTACATGTTTTATAGGTGCACAGGGTGTTTTACAGCCCAGTTTTCTGTTCTAGTACCAATCTGACAGGGGGAAGAAAGGGGAAGCTCTGACAGCATTCAGCACCAGAACCACAATATTAGAACTGAAAAGAGTGCTTTACCAGCTCATATGTGGTCTGGGTAGCTTTCACAGAATCTTCTTACATTTCGGCTCAGGTGGTTTTCTTTCATCAGTCATTGTGAGGTAGAGGAATAGTTGACTTTTGGCTACTAAACTGGTTCTGTCCATAGAAATAAAAGAATGGATACTTGATTGGCTTTGGTGATCCATAGAAGCTATAGGCCAGCGTGACTGCTATGTTGTGAGTGGCAATTTCTCCTTCTACATGTCCAATGAATCTTCAAGATTTTTCTAGGATGCCATTAGAGATGCACCAAACCAGTTTTTTTTTTCAACCCAATCCGATACCGATACCTGAGCTGAGCGTATCGGCCGATACTACAATGAACTGTATACCTTGCCATGTTTGTGGTGGTGAATTTACTATCCACCACTAGCAATTTATGCCTTGCAGATGCTGCATGTTGCAGTGGGATTTGTTGGTGTATCAAGTTTGAAATGTTTCCAAATAGCAAAATTGGCCTGGTCCGGCACTTGCTCCATTTTGCTGCGTGTTTTACTCATCACTAGCTGGTGTGTGTGCTCTGGGATGACGTAACTGGTGTTACAAACATATAATTCAAATGACTAGACCGCTGTAACTGTACTGCTTTGTATAATATTAGTAAAAAAGAAATGACTTGATCGGAATGCTGGATAGCGTCATTCATCTGATATCTGATACAACTAATTAGTCAATATTGGAGCCGATATCCGATCCAGATATCGGATCCAGATATCGGCTTGTTGTATTTTCCATTCATTTCCAATATGATATGAAACAGATAAGCCTTTTTTTGCTGGTGCTTCAGAGTATCACACCATGCTAAACACAGCTGGACCTAAAACTATTGGTACAAAACTCTCTTGCACAGTTTTTATATGTGTTTCAACAAAGCTGCCACTCATAATATGGCGGCAACACTGAGGTATGAGCCACACACATCGAAGGTGTGGCTACAAAACAAAACCAAGTCTTGCAGGAGCTTTATACAATAGTAGTAATGTAGCCTATAAGGCAAAAAAGGGACAAAAGAAGCACACACAGCAGGTTAAACAGCCATCCTTCAATCCATTATCTACCCGCTTATCTGTGCTGGTTTCAGGAGGGTTGTGTCTATCTCCTCTCTACTGGGCGAGAGGCATTATTGGTTTGAGAGTAGTACCATAGTCAGATGTAATTTCAAAAATGTTGCCACTTTTGCTTCTTCTAAACACCTGATCAGTTCCTTATGATGTCTCTTTACCCTGAAAGTGCATGCTTCTGGAGAGCTGGGCTCACACTTTATAAAGAACCGTAGGGCCCGTCAGCAAGAAGAATGTATTGAGTTTGAAGTAGAACTGAAGTAGAACTGAATGGTCGAGCGTTTTTGACTTTAATGCCACTGTCCACATCTAACGTCCTGCTGTAAACCTACAATGGTTCCATTTGCCACAGGTTCTGTTTTTCTCCCTCCTAGTCTTCGGTGTCTGTAATTTTCTCCCCATTCCACGCATACCTTTGCCGTTCATGGCCAGGTACTTCCTGGTATGGGTATGAACTCAGCCTTCCTCTTGGTGACTTCACCAGTTTGCATCGCCATTTCGTATCCCATTTCATCCCGGCCTCCTTCCATTTCATACCCATAAATAATCTCTCACATACCCAAGTATTGTTGCAGCATCAAAGACACACTATTATGAATCGCTGATTCCGTTTTGGAGTACACGCTCTGCACAGTGTTTTATTTTCTGTTAACTTAAAGGGATACCACACTTTTGACACTTTGTGTCATTTTCTCTGCGGTACTTTTAGCCGCTTGCTGTCTTCCGCACTTGGTATCCACGTATCAACAGCGTAGGCCATCATTGGTGAAAGTGTGAGGGCTGCACAACACAGCCACCCAGCCAGGTGCACTGAATGGTTAGAGAGGACTTAACGAAGCCTCAGGACAGATCATTTGGCTTGAGGGATTTTAAAAATCGAGGTACTCGAATCATTCCAGGAATCATCTCAACCCTACAATGAATTATGAGAATAAAAATGCTGAAACTCCACCTATTATCTTATGAATTTGTATATTATTTTCTGACAAATTGAGATTGCTCCCTATTTGTATTGATTGTGGTTCTGATTTCCATTAAGTTCAGTTGACTGTATTAAATAGGTTTGGCACAAATATACAGATGCTGTAGAATGCAAGAGCTGTAACTATAACAGGCAATGAATCTTTACAAAGTGGTTTCCATCAAACTGGACCAGGACTTTACAATTTTTTTGTTCCTAAATAATTATAAGACTTAATCAGATGTAACATTTTAAAATGTTTATCTCAATACCCATATTTTCATTTGAAAAGCTTCATTATTAAGTTACATGATTATGCCATATTGGTTTGGTCTTTTAATCACCACTCAATCAGTATTATAATCAGCAGTTTTACCCTTGATCAGCTCTGATTAGTGCTCATAGGGTTAAATGCTGCAAAAATACCCCCCCCCCCCCCATTTACTAAATGAACCAACACTTGAACACATTTCCCATCTTTTTCCCCTCTGTAAACGTACAAATAAACTTGTTCGGCTTTGAAATCTGTAAGAATCCGACAAAGGTTAAGAACCCTTGGCATTAATTATGACCCCTGTTAAAGCGCTCTAATATACATTTATCTTTTTATTACAGAAACATAATTCCATTTTAAGAAAACCTTTTAGTTTGAGTACATTTTTTTAGCTGGAAAGAAAATGAAAGAAACAAACATGCAAACACAAAGGCATGAACATATGCAACACCCCAAGTAACATAAACCAATAAGTACATAAACTGTTCTTTTTAAGATGCTCAAAGTTTCTATGGACATTTAAACTGGCAATCCACGATTTTCTGTTTCCCTGGGGTATAAATACTGTATGGTTTGAGGACGATTTCTCTTAGCCGTTATTCAAAATGGGAAAGACTGGGGCTGGGTATCAATTCAAATTTTAAGAATCGATTTGATTCCGATTATCAAGATTTAGAATTGAGTCTTTTCGATCTGAAACAGCAAATTAATAAAGTAATGGTAGTTAGTGGCAGCTGTAAGGACAAAACCCAGTTCCTGAATGTTACGACAATTTCTTTCACAAACAAGCTGCAGGGCAGAATAGCCAAACAGATCTAGGATAGAAAACAGAGAATGGCAGAGATATCTACAGCTGCTATTTCTATTCAATTCAGTTCAAAAATATTTTATTAAACCAAAAGGGACACTAAATTTGGACACTAACCTGGTGCAATTATTAAAAATATGACATTAAGAATTCACCACCCGTAGTGGAGTGTGAAGGCTCGCACATACCTGGCGTACTGTGAGCCGTGCGGACGCCGCACTGATTCCACGCGCATCTTTTACCTTCATAGTCAAGCGTACCTGTTGCCTACATTTCTTATGACAAATTCCTACAATTCCCACCCTGCTTGCCAGTGGAAGGAAGCAGGGGGAAGGGACGGTGACATGTTCGATTAGCTAGTTGAGGACGTAGAGCCATTTCTTTTCCAGCAGATACACACCTGGCAGTCACATATAAAAGAGTTTGATGTGAAGACTTCTTGACGCCAAGCAGTTTGTAGTGCGACACCGCGTACGCGTTCGCGGGCGTAAAAATTGGGCTTTGCACGTACCTGTCAATGCGGAGTCTGCAGACTCATGTCCGCGCAAGTAAAGTAAGGTCACACATTTAAGTTCACAATGGAAAATTAATTTAAGAAAAAAAAATCGATCTTTGGTTTTATGACTTGATCTTTAGTAATTAATACGAGAATCAATTCATAGCTGGAAAATTGATTTTTTTAACATAGCCCTAGGAAAGACAACAAAAATTGTCATGAAGTCAATTAAGTGTTGCTCTTGATGAGTCAGAAAATGGGGAAAGGATAATAACGACTACCTTAAAACTTGCCTACAACTACAGCTAGTGATAACTGAAAAAACGTAAAACAGCTGTGACCAGCGAGGACCCAGGTTTTTCTAGCTGCTGCACACGGTGAGGAGGTAAGAGAGGAAAAACAGTATTTCAAAATTCACTGATAGAAAATAGGGCCTCCATAACAGCCATTTATTTAAGGGCCCTTGTATAGGTCTTCACCATCGTCTGACAGTAATTATGGAGGATGCTCTATGTTTTGACGCAAAAAAGAAACATTGTTCTAATTGTTTACCATGGATTCTACAACAGAGTTTGCTGGTCTAACCGTCCTTAGAACGAAAACTGATATGAGTGAAAATCAGAATCAGATGGACGGACATCAATGAAAAGCAAAAATCGGTAAATTTCCAAGGATGATTCATAGATTTGTATGATTCTTGATTTGTACCTAGAAGTCTTGATTTCAAACCCAACTATCAGAATGGAAAGTTTGAAGAACCTGATTCATCTTGAGTACAATACTGAATATAAGTGCCCATACATAAGGTATAAAATATTGGCAAAGTTGCAGGTATGACCTTTTTATTCACATTTCTGATGGTTTGTCTCACTTTCACCCAGTGACACACATGTAACTGTAAACTCTACTTGTGCTCGTGCTTCTTTAGTCTTTATATTCATAAGGTCCCACTGGTTTTCTGGCTTAACTTGGGTTTGGCTACATTCCCAGAGTTCTAAGTCCTAAAATAAATTGACCGGAGCACAATAATTATTCTCATGAATGCCAAGTCCCTGGCTTTTAAATAATTCGACTTAACAACTTTAGAGCTATTCACAACTATCAGACCTATGGTTTCATTTGACCAGAGTTGTTTGACGATGAGTGCGTTTTATATTCTGACATTTAAGAGCTGCTTTTTCATAACCATAACTCAATAACTTCATAACTCAAAACAAAACAACACTACTCTGTTTCAGGATGGTGTTGATATATGACATTTTAGAGATATTTCATAAATAAACATCCAAACACTTTTTCTTAGAAATTTGCAGAGCATTTATCTTTCTGCGTTATACCGTCCAGCTGGGTTAAAAACACCAACGTGAAGGTTTGCGTTTCTATTAGCTGTTCACATAAAACTGGTCACTCCAACAGCTCAGTGAGGTGTTTTTATTGTAGATGTGCCGCCTTTTTTTACTGTGGGAAAATCCCTGGCATCAAACCATTTTAAGTGCAGTTTTGTAAATCATTGGGAGACTTAATGAGAGCAGTGCTGTATTTTCATGAAGCATAAATTATTCTTGAAAGCAAGTCTAAAATCCCACTTATCTAGGTTAAAACTTACCTTATTCCTGCCTCAATACTAATCTGAACAAAAAAAAACATGCACCGAGTACTAATATTGACCCACATCCCTCTCATCCCCTAAAGATTTTAACCTAAAACTGAAGCAGCTTCCCTCCTCCTGTAATAAATCCTAGCCGCTGCCTTCCAGGAAAGCTTAAATAAACCAGCTTTAGTTTGCCAAGATCTTTGTCCCTATCCACATGGGTGAAACATTTTACACAGAGTCAAATCTGTGAACACGTCGGATTGCTCCAGTTCTAATTACGTGAGCTACTAGATCCTCATAACCTTGCCTTCCCTCCACTTTTTTCCAAGAACAGAGTAGTCTTGTACTTAAATTCTAATCTAAATTTATCATCTTACATTGTAATAATCCCTCCCTGCGCCGTGAAGAAATTGAAAGCATAAGTATGGCATGCGTCCAGTCCTGGGCAGCAGCCAGCAGACTTACAACCCTGTAAAAATTCCCAGGCATCTGTGCACGAACCAGACAAGCAGGTAAATTAAAGCAATTATGAGAGAGACTGACTGTAATGCAATAACCCGACCTGCTGTAAAACAGAAAGAAAAAGTTGAAGTTGCTGTTTCAGGCGTCGGGCTATTTGCCATCCGTTTTTAGCCACTCCCTGCAGACATTTAAGAGAGACAAACTGCCTTCAGGCTAATTTTGGGCCATCTGTACCAACGCCAACTCATTAGCCTGATTCTTGGAGCCTTCCAGAATGTATTCAATATCATCATCACCTCACCCACATACGGCATATAGTCAGTTAAGAGGAGGCACAAGGCTTCAGAAGCTCTTTGTTTTCTTCCCTTCTTGATGCAGATCAGACAAGCTTTTCATAATTTCCGGCAGCTACAGCAATCGTTTTATTTGATGTAGAAAATGTATGTCATCACAACTCCCACCTCAACCTGTTAACGCATGTATTTAACATCAATTTTACACTTAAACTTCAACTGTGTATTTTTTTATGTTGTGTGTGTGTGATACACTTCTCTCACGTTCAGACCAAATCAAACTGAAGGATTTTTCAATCAGCCGATATCAGAAATAAAAATTGTTCTCAGATCCAAAACATATTCCACGACAGAAATAAAAGTTTTCATTGCTGTCAATGAAGGTGTGTATTGGACCAATGTTAGAGAAGGAAGATTTCAGCAATGAGCTTGGAAAGGCGATTGTTGCTAATCAAAAATGGTTTGTTTTTCCCAGAAAGGGAAATTAAACGCTGTGATAACTCAAACTATCCAAGTTTCTTCAAAGAAGCCGTGGGCAGGAGGGATCTCCTGTAGTGGGCTATCTTACAGCAGACCAGAGGAAGCCTCTGACTGAAGACACCTTGTTCTTGTATGACAAGACAACTTGTATGAGAAACAGTGTTTGACCTTTTCTTATTTCTGAATCTAATAAACATCATCTCCTTTGTTTTGTTGGTGTTCAAAATGCGATGACTGTTTCCATTCCAATGCCACAAAGCAGTGCACCAGCTAGCTCACTTGCATGCTGGTGAAAAAGCAGAGCTGCATCTGAATGAGCCATAAGACTTCTGGAATTGATGTCAGATGAGACCATACCAGAGATGTTTGGCCATAATGAACAGTACCATGTCTGATAAGAAAGCAAATGTAGCACAACAGCACAAACACCTCATACCAGTGGTCAAGCATGGTGGTGGAGGTCTGATGATTTGGGGTCGCTGACGGTACCTTGCAATCACTGGTTTGATCTCAAAGCCGCTAAAGTCAAGTGTGAGGACGTCTGTCTGAGAGCTGAACTTTGGCTGAAAGAAAAGGACAATGATCCCAAACAGAGCAGGAAATCCTCAACGGAATGGCTGAAAATTTAAATAATCTGTTGTTGCCACTGGCTTAAGTGAAGTGAAATTGCTGGAGGACCTCTGCACGTTTTTTACAGACTTCAGTGAACTGAAGAAATAAGCAAAGGAAAGTTTTCATAAATCCCCCCACAATGTTGAGGGATTAGATGATACTGGAAACATCTATTTATCTGTAATGCCCACAGAATCTGCAGACCCGATAATTCAGCCGACACAGGAATAACCGTTTAAAAAGGTTTATTGAATGAACCGGTGTAGCTGGAGCAGAAACTGACAGGAACGGACCCAGGGAGCACTGCGTGGGAGAGAACAGGGTTAGTGGCCAAGAGCAGCTCAGTGATATATTGTGAGAACACTGAATACAAGCCACTAACCTTCTCAGTTGCTGGGAAGTTGCACTGGCTCTGATGATTAGCTCCAATGGGTCCGTATGTGAGATCCAAATAACTGACTGAATGATCCACTCCACGTAGATAATATTCAGGGCAGAGGCAGAAACCAAAATCCAAAGCCAGGTCTTGGGTCACACACAGTAAGCACTTCACCAGGCAGAAGTTTCTAGAAGGACTTGGGCAGGATGTGAATCCGGGATCCAGGCTTTGAGTCGTTAATAGGAGGCACACTCCAGGCAGAGGTATCCAGACAGGGGCAGAGGCAGACAGGCTTGGTAGAGAGGCAAGGCAGGAGGTCAATGTCCAGAATTGAGAAGCCAACTGAAGAATCCGACGTGGGCAAGAAATGCAGGAGAATCACAGGAAGGAGACAGGTCGTGAACAGGCAGGCAATCAAGGAGCGATGGATGGTTTACTCACAATAAAGGCTTTCAAGAATCTGGCAGTTACACATAGGGAGAGGCTGGTATATATAGTGCTCATCCCAGGTGCAGAAAATTTACTTAATTGGAGCCACCACAGGTGTAACTGCTCAGACCTTGATCACCAGGCAACACAGGAGCAGGGAATGATGTCACAGAAACTGCAGACATTTCACAGACATTTATCTAAAGGTGATTGCTTTAAGAGATGACAACCAAATTATGTGGTATACACAGTTCATTCAATGGCAGCCTTTTCCTTTGAAATTATTTTATTTCTTAGATAAAATTAACATGTATTTTACTATTAGAAAGCAGGATGACCAGATTTAATCTCTTATATTTCTACAAGTATTCTAAAAATACAGTGTCTCTGACATGGTTTTAGTCTGCTATTACTTTGCATGGAAGCTACCTTAATATTGTTGCACACCAACCGGACATCCATTGGGAACATCACTGCACCATTATACAAAAATATGTTAGGCAATATCTAAGGGTTCAAGGCAACATGTTCAGCCGAGTTACAAATTTTCCAAATGCAAAGTCAGTCAAGTTTCAATGAGAAGGTCTGGAATAAACCACTGAGTCAGATCGTAACTTTTAAGATCCTAGGGTTTTTTTTTTGTTTTATTGTTGCGTATGTGGCAGGCATAGCAGCCTACATGTCAATATTATGAGGTATAAAAGCAGTCAAGCAGCAGGGGGGTGTACCTTTGGAATATTACACTGGTGTTAGTGTCAGTCAGAGTTTTGAATTTGGTTATCTCTCTTCGGCCAACAGATAAGTTGAGTGAGAACATTTATCTTGTGCAACTAAAACAAAGTTCATCGCTAATATTTAATGACTAATAACAAATTTAAGTTAAATATTATCAGTCAAATGTTTCTGGACCAGGAAGTCACGAGCACAGTTTCTGATTCAGTTTGAATAAACCGACCTTATTGGTGAAAAGATGCAAAAACATTCAGTGAAACATTAAACCTTTGACTAAAAGAAGGGTTCACATTTGTTGCTTCTTTTTTTAACTCCTGTTTGACACAAGACGCTTATTTCATTAATATTAATAAATTAAAAGTTAGAGGAACTTGTAGGGTCAGATTTTGACATGAAGAGGGGCTAAGAAAAAGTTTGAACCACAGCAGGGAGGCACACATAAGGCCAAGGCTTTAGGATTCCCTATTTTCTGCATCCATACATGGCTTTGTATGAAAGCGTGCTTTTTAAAGTTCACAAGATTTCCTAACGTCTTAAAAAAGGACCAACTTAATGCTAAAGAAAAAGCTCACGGACAGGCGTCATAATCCTACATTCTTTCATGAATGCTGTTTTTTGTGCTCCAAGGATGCTTTCTTCCAGCAAATGTCAACTTGAAGGAAATATTTTCAAACTTAAGACACCAAATCAACTGGTTGGGGTGGGTTGCTTGTAACAGCGGACATATTTACGAAATGACTAAACTAAATATACAACTTACTAGATATTTTCTGTTACGATCCCTTTAAATCCGATGGAGCTTTCACCCTTATTTGACAATTGTGCACAATTTACAACTCACAGCCCATTACCCTCAAACACACCCTAAGCTTTATGCACCATAAATGCTTAACTTGCTCACAGTTGCATGATTATTCAGTCACGCATGGAGCCGACCAATTTGTAACTTAATACAGCTCTTGGAGTTCAGCCTCTCTACAAAGATCAGAACAATTTTGTAATGGCATGTTTTCAGTCTTTATTGCCATAGAGATGATTGTTGAGATTTCCAAAATAGAAATTTTGGCTGGTGCCAAATAGTGGAAGTATCATCTTCGATTTTCCACGCAGTCCTGTTAGATTTTATAAGATGTTTACAGAATTTGGTGCAGATAATGTGATATAACTGAACATCTATAAACACTTTAGATTTGAATAGTGAAACGCCTCAGTGTCAGTCAGTCTCAAAACGGGTCTTAGACATGCCTTTCTTGAAGTGGCACTTTTACTGATATTCTTGACTAAGCTTAAATTGTTTTCTTTCATGCTGGATGTTTGAATAATTTACCAATATCCTGTTTTATTTGAGCTGCCAAGTAACATCTTTTAGCAAAAAAAAGAAAAAGAAAAACAATCCCACCTAAATGCCAAGAGATGCTTTAACCGTTTCCAGACTTTACATTCTGCGTGCACAAGAAGTCAAACACTGAATCCTAATCTGTGTTTATATGTGATGTAATCTCCAAATACTCTTCTGTCTTGATGAGACCAATTGTACTCAGAAAACCGAGTTCAGCGCAGCACATGGAGTAATATCAGAAATGTCCTGTTTATGCAGCATCTTCACTGCGCACAGAATTTTCTGATGCAATCATATGTCTATCCAATTACAATCTGTTGTCTGATAAATATCACACAATTTTAGCAACAAACTGATATTCTTCTGAATTTTCAAACAATCTTTCTTGCTGCTCAGATATCCTATGTGTGGGAAAATATAAAAAAATACACAAATGTACATATAAAAGTATTTTATTGCTTTCATTGTAAACATAGATTCATCTTTATTTACTAATAGTGTTAAAATAATCCAAATAACTATAAATTATGATATAGAAATAAATTTTTCCTAGTTATGCTGATTTTGTCCATGTCAACTAGTTTATGTTTTTCGCCGGGTGGGTAATGATGGCCAACTCCTGTTTGTTTCAAAGCAGTGTGACATTTCCTGTTTTTTGTACATTCATTTTGAGAGACTGAATGTTGATGTTAGCTGGTTAATTAGTTGTTTTAGCTGCTTGGGTAACTAGCCGACAGCGACTCCCAGATATGCTAAATCTCATCAACTGACTGCTAATTTTGGTTGGTTATAAAACATGGTTACTACAAATGAAGTCCTTTGATAATCAAGACCTGACCTGTCTTTGTCGTCCTGCTGGAAATACGCAGCCACACAGCTTCATATGAGTGGCTCCTTCAGTAACTTCATACAGGCTGAAAGTTAAGAAATATGCATTCTCTTTTTATATTCCTCTATTTGTATTTTTGTATTTTCATTTTTTGTAAAGTGACCTTGAGTGTCCAGAAAGGCGCTGTTAAATAAAATGTATTATTATTATTATTATTATTATATCTCTGGTTCTGAAAGGCTGACCATTTAAAACCTTGGTGAAACCAGAAGTTGGAACATGACTTATTTTTTCTATTTTTTTTATGAAACAACAAACAATGACATTTTAGGGTGGATTCAAATCTAGTTTCACATTTTCTGGTTTAAACCAACTTCTTGTACCAGTTTAATGTTGTACATTAAGATTTCTGCTTTGGACCAACAGATGATGACTTAAAGACATTATGATCTGTCGACGCCAACGCCAGGTTTATCCACGCAGGTGATGCACTGCTATGGTGAAACAAAATGCAGTAGCTGAATGCAGGTAGGTTCTATGATTGGTACTTCTACAAATGGAGATCTGCTAAAAATGTATTTTAATTACATTTAATTGTAATGTATTTAAATTAATCTGTGGAGGTCATGATTTAGCTCACACATCTTAATGAAAATATGCTGCTGTAGTAAACACTTTTCACACCTTTACTGCCTTTTTCTTTAAAAGAAATTCAGCTATGGTCTTGTTTTGTTGAACTGCACCAGAAGTTTTCTTTTTGAGTGCATTAAAGTTTGCTGCAGGCATGGCAAGCGCCCCAGTGTTTGCTTTATTCAGACTCAACCTGATAAGTACGAACACACCCTTTAATAAAAAGCTATTTATAAGCTCCCATGACTTCCTGTTAGTTTGTTGCAGTTGGAGGTTTGTCTTATTTGTGTTTTATCCTAAAGGTTATCGGGTTAAATTGTTAGGAACCTCTACCACAATAAGTTCTTTGTAGCACTCCTCCATTCAAGTTTGGCAAAGTGTGTGAATCCAAATTCACTGGGATGCTGGGATTTCTAGAGAGCTGCTTCCACTCTCTTGGGTTATTAATCTTAATTATAATTGCCAGGAAATGCCTCCCAATTGTTGGCCAGCCCAGCACTTTTGTGCCAGTTTTATTTCTAACAGTGTTTAGTAGAGAATGTTGGACACAATGTGATTTTGTCTTTCTCAGTATAAAGACAGGCAGTCGCTGTGGAAATGACGGAGCTGAAGACAAAAAAAACACGGAGCTTTTAAGATGGTGTTCCTTCCAAATTCTCTCCCTTACCTACAGATGGATGCATTTAATGCTTACTGGTTTTAGTCAAGCCTTTAGTGTTTAATAGTTTTATACTGTCCCTGATGTGTGCGCACCAAACAAGTGTCTCTTCCGGACCATTTCCTGCTGTTTCTGTCACTTGACATAAGACAGTAAAACTTACAGTAAAACCGGAGAGTTTCTTGTCAGAAGGTTTTGGCAAATCATCGCAGAGCTAAACGGAAATGAGGCCTGCTTTCTGTTTGACACTCCTAAAACTTTTTAAATGTTGCTATTAAATCATAATCATCCCTTTTTTTCCACCAGCATTGAGTTGCTTGAGGATCAAAGCTTCGTAACTGCAAAGCAGGGGCTCCTAAAGGTTTAATGTCTTGTTCTTCATTTTGGTCATTTTTTTTTTTCCGAGTGTGTATGGATATTTGTGGTTTATGTTGCTAGGATCGCTGTTAAAGTTAACGTGCTAATGGTTTGCATAGTTGTCTGTCAACATAAGAAACAAACAAGTTTTTATGGCACCCAAAGGAAGACTGAATGATTTCTTCACTCTTAAATCTCCTTGCTTGAGAGAAAGCTTTGCTGATTTTCTTCAGGGTTCCTCTATCACACTTGCATTTCTGCAGCGCTCCATGGGCTGACTTTCCTCCGCAGAAACAGCCAGTCAGTTTGCCCTGGAGGCTCCTGCCATCAATCACAGCGACTGCCCTGGAGCAATTGTCATAAAAAAAATACCAACAACAACCGGAAATCTAATAACCGATCTGATTCCAAATGAGGGTTCTGGATCCAGACTGTGAAACCCTCCATTTGGGGACGTCTGATCTAGTCAGTGGTATCACATGACAGATGGCACATATCATACACAGATGACGTTAGCCTTGTTATTATGCAAGACTTGAAGCTTGTTAACCTCCAGCAATTTAACTGTAGTGCCCCAGTTATTGGATCCAAATTTACATCAACATTCCTAAAGAGGAAGGCTGAAATTTTAGATCCCTTTAGATTTTTATTTTTAAGAATATTGACGCTAGCTGTTTGACCTTTGTCTGGAGCCCTTGTTACATAACTTCACACAGCCATGCTGTGTGAAGTCTGTCCGTCCATCTAAAGTTTTACTCACTTCTGTACAAATATTTGCACTCTAGTGTGTATAATAAAGTGTTTTTTTCTACTTTGTACTCCGAAGATGCCTAAGAAAGGATTGAAAACTCTGGATATTCGTGTAGGAACCCTAAACTACCTGCAGAATCTTTGAATCAATTATATTAATGACAAATTGTAATTTCGCCACGTTGCATTTACATTTCTGGGTCATGTGTATCCACTAACTGCAATATTATTTACAAGACTAAAACCCAGTAAGCCTGGTCCAGCAAAAAAACTTCTACACACTTCAGGACGCATACTGGAACAGATCCAAAGTTCACTTTCTTCAGGCCTGGAATGAATCCACATTCAGTTTGATAAAACAAAATAAATCCCTTTGGTAACATTTGCAAATGTTACTCAGGCTGGGCCTAATCTGAGGAGAGGAGTTTTAGGAGCTATTTAAAGCCAGTGATTTGGGGCCTCGTTGTCATCTACACGGGACTTGGTCAAAGAAAACTCTGCTTGTTTATCATGTAGCGGGAACATGTAATCCGGTGCAGCTGCATGCTTTGTTGATTGCATAGACGTTTTGACTGCTTTTGGTTTCTTTCTTGGACTAGAAGTTTGAGTGGACATTACACACAGTGTGCCACCAGGCCTCAGGTGAGCTCCTCTATCGGCGAGGCAGTTCAAGCAGAGGCCTTTGCCTGCTAAAGCCTTTGAAATTAGCATAGGATGGAATAGAAATCATGATTTATCCCCTTGGCAACAGGACTACAGACAACCCCTCCACACACAATCTAACACAAACACACAGTTCAGCCTGCTCATAATGTGAGGTGTGAGAATATCTGAGTGAGAAGTGTTTATTTACATCCCACATTACAAGAAAACAAGTGAATGCTGGAGCTTTTAATTAGCTGCGGTTTTCAGCAACACACAAGCCCATCGTTTCTGTGCCGCTGGTGGACGTTTTGGAAGACAACTTTGTAAACCGATTCAGGCCATGTGAAGCATCACCAGGTTTGTATAAATATATCCCTTTGTCGGTCAGTGGAGTTAAATGACCCATGAAAAATCTCATGGATTTTACTGTGTTAGGGTATTTCTTTAAGACATGGCATGGTTTTTGTGGTTTCTGTCTGACCTATATAGTCAATCCATGATCTTTGTAAATTGTTTTATTTATTTAGTTAGTTGGTTTTTTCGGTTGATACGTTTAGACCAAAACATCTAAAGATTAAGAAAATATAAGACTTATTTCAACCAAAAAGGAATAGGCTGAAGCAATGCTTATATCCGCCAATCCTTACTTAAACCCTTTTGATGCTGAATCAGCTGACCTCATTATGCATAATGCTGTCACAAGAGAAGAGGAAGAAAAGAGAGAAAAAAGAAAAACACATTCACCATTTTTACACATTCCAAACAAAAGGCACATCTTTCCTTTTTACACTCATTGATGAGTTTTACGCTTTAGAATTTTTTTTTTTTTAAATCCCGTGAAAGAAACACTTTGTTTATATTCATCACTGAATCCATTCCATAGCTTCACACCCACAACTGAAACACATCTAAAGTTCACATTTACAGCCATAGTCAGATACAAAAAATAAAAAAAATCCAAAGTGGACTGCTTAATGACAGCCATGCTTAGGCGGAGTAGTAGCCTAGTGGTTGGAGCATTGTGCTTGTGTCCTGGAGGTTCTGGGTTCAACTCACACAGACTGCTACTCTGGCTCCCTGAGGAAGACCCTTAACCCCAGATTGCTCCCTGGATGCTACTGTGTGGCATCCGGGGAGCCCACTACCGATTGGGATATTTGCACTAGGGTGGCCTAATGATAGAAGCAGCATGCTTGCACTCTGAGAAGGTTGCAAGTACCCAGTTTGATCCCTGCAGACTGCCACTGTGCCTCCCTGAGCAAGACCCTGAGCCCCTGATTGGGTGCTGTGATAGCTGCCCACTGCTCTCTAAGGGATGGGTTAAATACAGAAGGCAAATGTACAATTGCAATGACAAAGATTTCTTCTTCAAATGGGAACCAAAAAAAGAAATACAGTTTTTTTTTTTTTCCATATTCTCTATTTTGGACAGCTTTTCCAGGTTAGATTTATTTATACAGGGATGAGACCTGAAACAGTGTTTATATAATTCAAAAAGCAACCACTGCTGTGTACAAACAGTGGATCTAAAAAGTGCAGATGGTTTAGGTTATATTTAGTTACGGATTCTGCAGGCCATTTAAAAACATCTGTTTTCTTCTGGGGAAGGCATACTTCTCCCCATCTCTAGTTGTCTAGCAGACACCTAAAGGCTTTGGGTCAAAACTGAATTGCATTTGGAACTGTTCATAATTTCCTCCACTTTGACTACAATTAGTTTAAGCTCTTTAAAACAGCGTAATTGTCAAAACTCTTATTTTTAGAATGATTTTTGGCATATTCCACTTTGAAATCATGCTTTCACTTTGTAATTTTCAGTGACCGATGGCTCTTCTGGCACACGTAAAGGTTAAAGTAGATTGCATTGTGCAATTTTTTTGTATTTTTTGGAAACCCAGTGCAAGTAAAGATGGCTGAAAAAGGAGAGGAGGCCTGCCTGGCAGTGTTAATTCAAACCCGTCAGGGTATGAATTAACACGTGCTTGGTAGGAAACGTCTCGTGGTAGAATGCGTTATTCACTAAAAAGGGGCAAAATTAGCTGCACACACGGCGACAGCATCAACACTGACGGCAGCATTTAGCATACAGAAAAGAGCCAGTCAGCTTGTGTAGGAGAAATGTGGATTTAAAGTTAAAGACGTGAATCAAAAACGCATTATGTGCAAAATTTGCTATTCAATGTTTTCTGCAGCGCAACAAATCTGCTCAACCACAGAGTGCTTAATGAGCAACTAAAACAACTAGAATTTATAGAATATGGTTGACCGAAATTGAATTACATGCAATGGATCTTTCAGTCACTTTGCACACTATAATGTGAGCAAATGTTGAGATTATTTAATATCAGTTATGACGATTATTCATTTGCTCAATTTACTTATTAGTTCTAAATTAATGTATATTACAAAAGTATGTCAAGGTTGTTTTCTTCAAAGAAATCTATTGTTCAGATTTTCCCCTTAGAGAATATTAGACTAGATAGATTTTATTTGTGCTTACTTTTATTTAATACCAAATTTAAAATACCTTGTCCTTTATTTTTAGGGGAAGATTGAACAAGAAAAAAAAAATTTCAGATAGAGAAACAACACATTCAGCCAGGTGGTTAACACATCAGTCAATGAAAATATTGCAGCTGAGTGGTCAAATATAGCTCTAATTAGACAGTGGAATTGGTAAAAAAAAAATTAAAACACACACATAATCTGTCTAAAATTGTACTTGAGATTTGAAACATTTTGCAAAGAAATGACAGTGCCTTTCTAATTGGTAATTTTGAAACTGCCATTCAAAACGCAAAGTTCAAGCTGTGATCTTATTGTATTTTAGTGCAGACCTGCAGAGCAAATTCAGTGGCATTTAGTGTAATGCTAGGATGTTCTGGGAACCAGATATTCAAACCAGACACAGTGTAGAGCAGGGGTGTCAAACATACAGCCCGCGGGCCGGATCTGGCCCGCCGAACAATTTAGTCCGGCCCGGTGGCTAAATGCATTATCATTATAAAATTTTTTTTTCTTTTTTTTTTTTTCCCCCCAGTGTCCTGTCTGGCAATGTGGCAATAAGAATTGTTGTCCTAATGCCAAAAAGAGCTCATCAGATTTGACTTTCACAAGTGGAGCAGTACTGCTTTTGCCATAGTGCTCCGCTTGATTTATGAATGTGAATAGTTTTATAATGATTCATGCAGGGAATATCTCAAATGATATGGACACTACAATGGGAAAGTAGGAGAGGAAAGGAAGAACAAGAAGAAAAAAACAAAAGGTGAAAGAAAGAGGAGATAAAAGGAAGAGAATGATAAAACAATTATTGAAAAAGAACATGTACTCCGTTTAATTGAAAATCCGCAGTTTCTATATTGTCCACGAGGGGCGCTGTGTTTTAATTAGCAGATTAAGCTTCAGGTGTGGAAAAATTTAAATAATTTCTTAATTTTTATCTGTTTGATGTATTTTGTCATGCAGGACAGTGTTTTTAAGTTCCAAAAAATGTGAATAAATGTAAATGTGAATAAATGTTTTTCAACATTGTACGATCACTGTGATCAGTTCTTATGCATAATGCACTTAAGTAAATGTTTAACTGAGTAAAAGTATTGTTGAAATTGCGCATACTTTTCTTATAAACGCTGAGGTTATTCATAATATATTGTGTAAAAGTGAAATTAATTTAATATAAAAATCAACAACAAGTCCACTTTTATTAGTTCTATTTAATCTTGCAATGAGTTTACTCGTGTGGCCCTCTTGAGATCAGATTAAGCTGTATGCAGCCCCTCAACCAAAATGAGTTTGACACCCCCTGGTGTAGAGTTACAAATGGTGACAGAAGAAACAGGAAGGACTTGCTTTTGACGACAGGAGATTACTGAGATGGGCAGAGCAAGTAATGTCAGGAACAGGCAGGTGACCAGACGATGCAGGTGATGTGTTCCCGGTGTGGGCAGAGCGAGACACAGAATGCCCAGGAACAACCTGCATCAGGCGGTGCACACAAGCACTAGTCAAGTCAACTAGCGAAGGAAGGGCGAGAACAGGTCCACAGGCTGAACGACAACACCAGTGGGGGAAACCACATGCATGCAGGCAGCGAGCCAAGACGTTCTGGCAGGGAGTGGCAAGTGAGGCAGGTATTTAAAGGCAGAGTACCAGACTTGATGATAATTAGTGAGAGCAGCAGGTGGAGCTGATTATGGTGCTGAGTGGTGGCTGGCAGATGACTGAGATGAGTGGAGAATGTTTGTGTCCAAAAAAAACACAAAACAAAAGCCCAAATCATGACATTTAGTTTTCTGCCTCACCACTAAAGGGAACATATCCAGTTAACATAAGTGGAATAAAGTACATTTATTTGTAGATATTAAAGTGATATTAACCGTGTGTTTTAAGTTAAATATTCAGGGTCTGTTGGCAGCGATGATATTAATAATAATAATGAAACTGCATTGGCTATAGAGCAAATAAAACACAGACATAAAAATCTGTCTAAACTTTTGCTGCCCCTGCTTTACAAAGTTTATTTTGTTCATCTGAGCTCTGTGTCAGTCAGTTGTGAAATGAAATCGGTGAGCTGTGAAAAAGCGCCTCCTTGGAAGCACATCACACACAGAAAGTTACGGCCGCCAGACAGAAAATAATTTTCCTTTCTTTCCTCAGTCTGTCTCCGGCTTCTTACTGTCCTTTAGCCTTTCTTAAAATTTATGTTATTTTTAATTCCAAGTATTTTCTTATGGGAGCAGCTGAGTAAGCAGGAAGGTAAAGAAAGGGTTGTGCTTTGTGATTATTCGTGTTTCTTTGGTTCATCAATGTGTCTGAGAGATTAAAAAAAAAAAAGCTAATTACAACAATTCCAAAAATAGTTACAGATGGAGAAAATATTCGGGGATTTTTAATCTATTAATTAATAAACACTCTTCTGAGGACTAAAATGTCCACATTTTGCACAGAGAAGACAGATGGTTTAAGAGGGGAGAGGAAGCCATCTAGGTCAGATGAGTGAAACCATCTCTAAACAGAGAAGTAGGCCTGAGATTCCAGTTTTCAAACACCTACAGTTCAGCATTAAGATTGATACACACCCAGTTTCAACCTAATTCACAGCTTCATGCATCTATCCGTGAACCAGGAAAACAAGGGTTCTGACGAGTCCCAATGTTAAGGGAGCCTAATCTATTTGTGAATTATTGCAAAATTATTGCGTAAACACACCGATGCAGCTATAAAGCTTGGAAATTCTCCCCTTCTTATGTTGAACTGAAAAAGCGCTTTGAACAGTCTTCTGCCACGGAACTGAAGTCCAGTTTTAGTTTTTTTGGATAACCCTTTACAGTAAACTCTTCCAGTCAGCGATGTGTAACATGACGCATGGGTCTTGATATAATCTCCGAAATTAAAATAAAAATGAATACAAATCGTATTTTCTTACCTTAATTGCAAAAGTAAAAAAAAATATGTATATAAACGAACAAAAGTGGCGTAGCAGTCATATCTGTGTCTGGCAATATACGCAAGAATATACATTTAAAAAAATCGGTTCGCTCAATTTAGGGACCTGCGCACTCGGCTTTGTACAGTATTTTAACAGAGAACTTATTTTTCGTTACGTGGGTCATGTATGTTTACATTTTCTGAGCAGTATAGGGATCTCTCCTTGACATTTTTTCTGTTCATAATGCAGAAAATCATTTTTCTGCTTTCCGGTAATCTCAGAGTTACCTCTGTACTGCAGGTCGTGGGTAAGGAATAGCAGGGGTGCAACTCTTTGTTTGAATAACCGCGTGGCATAATTATTATTTTTTTCAGACAGACCTGCACGTACACTGAATCAGCAGCACAAAATTCCTATTTATTGTTTGTTTTGTGGGTGTAGCACCCCGCTTGGTACTACATATAGCAGATAAAACATCGATGTCCCTTCTCCAAATATAGAACATACGTATTATATGAATTGAGATATTCCCAGGATTCTGTGATCTAAAAAGATTAAATCTCATCTTACCTGACAAAATTGTAAAAAAAAAAAAAAAAAGGCTTATAAGCGCTTCTGTTGCACGGCAGAATTTTCCTACTGCAGTAATGCTCGTTTATCTACTATTCCAGATCCAGGTGTTTTGTAAGTTTGCAGGAATAATTATAAATGGCCTTCTGGATTTTTTTCTAATTATATTATAACTAAATTAATATTATATAAGAATCTTTACCTTGCAGCATCCTAATTATCTGTAACACATCAAATTTAAATCCACTCAATGAATCAGAGCTAATTTGAGGGAAGTTATCGTATTCTTTGCTGTTGTGCGTTCTGATAGCTGTGATTTAATTAGAAACTCCAAAAACTCACTGTTACGACCCAAACTCGTCTAGGGGGAAGGGGAAGTAACATTTAGAGCCAACACAAAAGAGAGTATGAAAAAACGTAACAATTTATTGTTAAGTTGGCTGTAGGAACAAAAACTATGGAAACAATAAGTACACTACCAAAAGAAAAGGACAGGACTTGATCTAATAACAAAAGAAACACAAAGGTGACTTAAGGCCACAAGAACTAATGTGTTGATGCTGGAAACAGCAATGAGTGACACAACCTGCAATTATCTGGTTAGCAGAGTGTTACAGAAAAACATCACAACAGACAAAAAACACAACCGGCAGTGTGGCAAGCTGCTCTAAAACACAGCTGCCCTGATTGGGTGGGAGAGCTGAGTTTAAATAAGGAGGGCTCTCGCTCCACGGATTGGTGAGGCAATCAGGCGAATGTCAGAGGCCGTTTCTCAATATGCGTTCTTGAGCGGTCTCGTGTGCTCGTGACACGTCATCAGCCTCAGCCCGAGCACTGTTCCGATTGCCGAGAACGCCAGACCGAGAACGCACCACATCCCCGGATGTTGTTCTCGCCCCCGTCCTCTTTATCGAGCATGCATCAGAGCAGACTTGTGCGTTCTTCAGACTGACCGCTTTCCCAGAATGCACCGCGTCAAGATAATTTTTAGGCTTTTTAGAAATTAAAAATTTTGTTTTAAAAAAAATTTCAATAAGATTTATTGTGGTGTAGTATATAAATAGTTTTGAATGTTAAAGAAATGCTAAAGAACTGTGCGTCTCATGACGTCACAAGTACGCTTCTGTTCCAATACACCATACGTGCTGCGTGCTCGCGTTCTTGTCAAGTCCGATCTTCCTGTGTTCTCGCCAAGACCAGACTTGACGAGAACGCGAGTCCGTACTCGCGTTCTCGAGAAACGGCCAGAATGAGGATGATGACAGAAGGAAGTGGCTGAAGGTAAACCAGGAAGAGACTTCAGGAGGTCTGCAAGTTTCCACAGTGGCCTCAGCAGGCAGGAAGCTGCAATTACACCTGCAAACATACAAGAAAGAGAAACAAAACAGACAAAAAGACCAACGGCCGTAACACTCACATTGTGGTTGGGAGCATTGCTTTTGCTGTCTGATTTAATTTCTGCTGTTGATTCCATTAGAGCATCAGTAAATATCTATATATAAGACAAATATGTTTGAATGCAATTCATATGGGTTTTTTTCCCCACTGCAGTCAGGCTACTTAATTAAACTTTTGTGTGCTTGTAGGCCACTGGTTGTATGCAATGAATAACTGCTGAATTTAAAAATACTTTTTATTGCAATTTTTGCCCTTAATGCACCACAATATATTATGAAATCTTTAGTCCATATTGCCCATTCCTACTTGAGAGTTATACCCATTTGTAAAATATTCATGTTCACAGCTAATATATCCTTAATTTAATCAGATTGGTGGTTTGTGTCAATATACTTATTGTATTCGCAACAAAACAGAGTTACCTCAACCCTTGCCAGCATTATCGATGCTATAGTGAATATTATAGGCGGACGTTGCAATTTATAGATATAAAAACATAATGTCACCTTTTCACCGAAGGAAATTTTGCACGTTATTTTAATAGGGAATAGTTTGTGGTGCACAGTGCAAGCAATGTACAAAAATTATCAATAGATTTTTGTAAAGAAACCTTGACTGCATAGTACTTTGTTGTCTGGAATACGTTATGATTTGGGTTGCTCAGAACTAACCAGAGATGATTTACAATGCAGCTTGTTAATAATATGAATTGAATAAGTTTCTGAAGTTAATGTAGTTTTAAAGTCAAAAAAGTTTCTGTTTTATGTCAAATAGGCTTTGTTAGGGGCTGGTGGGATGGTGTTAAAAGGTTTTAGAAAATTTGGTTGCATTAGGATTTGGTGTTCGGTTTCTATATTCTCTGCAGGCTCCTTTTTATCCATATAGCGTTTTCCCTCAGCTGAACCCAATACTTTATTTTTATCCTTTGCCAACACAAGTGCTGTGCAGGAAGTATGTGATCATTGCGCTTTTGTCTTTTCAAAACAAAAACAGCAGTATTTTTTTCCCCCTAAAGATTTAGAGCGCAAAAGAACCAAATATACAGTTTATTATTTGAGAAAATACTCCGTGGGCGCTTGATTGGAAGATTGGGTCACAGAGGATCACAGGATGAAAAAGACCCCTCTGTAATCCTCACATGGTGTTCATGTGTTCAGGGAACTGTCTCTGATAAGTACTGCTGGTATGTACAGCATGGGAGTGTTCTTAGGCCAAATATAGGCCGATTGTGGTGTAACTGGCCTGGGTCGAGTTATTTCCCTGCTCTCATCTGTCTGATCATTTGACTTAAAAAAAAAAAAATCTGCCAGAAAGTGTTGTAAGTCTGGGAGGTTTTGTGCTAAGAAAAAGAAGCTATGTGTGCTTTCTTTGCATTTTAAAATCCTAAATATGTCTGCATGACAAATATATATTCAGACAAGATCTCTCATGGCAGTGATGACACAAGAGACTTGGACCTAAACACGAGCCCCAGAGAAATGAAACCTAGATGCGACGATAACAGGTGATGCGTCTTCAGGAAGTAGGTTCTGTTGACAAGCTCTCTTTCCTCTGGTCCGTCAGGTGTCAATACGGACCCTCAAACATGATAAAACCTCACAGTCGCCATAAAAAAGGAGAGAGATTGATGTTGTAATAGGTGCTTAAATAGGTGCTTAAAGCTGATAAGGTTCGCACAGCCCGATCAAACAAAGCCTCACTTCTGTCCTTCATGAACAGACACGTAAAGAGGACTCTATCATAGCATTTGTATTTACCTATATGAACATACTTTATGGCCTTTTATGCATTTAAATGCTCTGCAGTGTTGCAGAGGCCAAAGTGTACAGGAAAAAGAAGTGGTCACTCCCACAGAAGACACAAGTTTTATATTCCTGTTGCTAATATTTTTACATGACACATCCTAGATCAGTTATTAGCGTTTGGAATATATACTACATCTTGTTACAGTATTTACTGTATACCTTGTATAAAATACACCAGGGATTTAAGAGTAGAACTGTTTAGTTTTACAGTTATTGTTTACAAATTAAATTATGTTTATTGACATATTCACAGTTTGCAAAAACAAAATTTGTAGAAAATGCATTATGATAAGTTAAAGTTATTGCAGTGGAGCCACTATTATCCAGTTTTCTTGCCATATAAATTAATTATAATAATAACGAAGAACACATATACTGTAGAAAAGCTACATGTGTTTTAAACTATAAGGACTTGTAAAGAACACGATACCTTTTTAGGTATCATTTCAAGAATAAATATTATTTTATTGTATTTTTCTTAAGGTGTTATTGTAATGTTTTGACAAACGTGCTGAGGTTGAAGCCTCGTGTTAATAATGTGGACGTACTGCTGTGAGCAGGACAACTAGAGTTAAACAGATTAACTTGACCATTGTGAAGAGTGCAGATTTCAACTATGTTGAACAGCTTGAAGGAGAGGACTAGTTCTGTTGTTCTCTTTTGCCTGTAGTACAGCCAGAAATGTCTTCTGAAATTCTTTAGTTAAAAGGGGCATTTAGACCATATTTTATAGATCAACCAATTAAACTTTTAGGGATCTGAATCAACCATTTGTTTTCTCCTTGAGCTCTGATCAGATCAAATGAAAAATGTCATTTATTTATCCTATTCTGTAGATTTTGATGCATAAAAGGGGATAATTTTGTCATTTTCTATCAGAGAATCTGCAGCAGTTTTTGTTCTCTTCTATGGGATTTAGTCATTCGGAAAAAAAAAACTGGATTTAGTCAAAATTAGAATCAACAGGTCAGTCAAAGATCATCAATTGGTATCGGCCGGGGAAAAAGGATTAGTGGCTGTCTAGACATTTGAACCCAGTAACCGTCAAAACCAGTAACTGTGTCATCCATGGTATAAAAAAAGAGTTTCCATGTGTATACTGTAAAGGTATTTTGGGAGATAAATAGCAGAAAATAAGTTGTGGTCAGGTGGGCGCTTTGTACGTTTTTTGTTGAATGAGATTCAAAAACGGGATTTAATTATTGTGTACACATTTTCCCTCGTATTAACCTCTTTTTATAGGGCACTTCACACACCCAAAGTGACAAAAGTGTGGTACAGGTCTATAAATTTAAAGCAAACAAGAATATATTGTAAGGCAAATAAGACACAAACTCTTACAATAAAGCAAATAGACAAAAGAAAAGAACTGCTAAAAACAGGTGGGAAATGTACAAATAAAAGAATGATTATAGGAGCCTGATTTTTCTTCTCGACTGGAATTAAAAGCTAGGTTAAGAAGATGGGTTTTTAAAAGAGACTTAATAATCACTCAAGGTTTTAGACATCCTTACATTAAGAGGATAATTGTTCCAGAGTCTGTTGGCAACAACAGAAAAATCAGTTGAGTCCTAAGAACGTCTAGAAATCAACATGAGTTCTGATCTCAAAAGTCTCCTGGGAGCGTGCTTGTGTAAAAGCTGTTAGATAACGCTTAAACATTTATAAAACAAAATTAAAATCTTAAAATCAATCTTAAAGCATAAAGGCAACCAGTGCAGGGGACACAATATGGGGTCAATGTGCTCATGTTGCTCGTTACCCATTAGCAGACGAGCTGCAGCGTGTTGGACCTGCTGCAGGCGACGTAGAAGGGAGTTCTCTAACCCAGCATAAAAAGATGTATAATATTGCATAATATTAACTTTGAAAAATACAGGATAGTATTGTTTATGTTTTCTTTGGGCTGAAATGAAAGGTGATCAAAGAAAAAGAGGAGGAACGTTTTTACTTCTACCTTCTAATTTTCCGTCCAGTTTGTGTGCCTGATAAGTTTTGTTCTTGCATTTTTTTTTCTTTAAACATACACTGTAAAAAAATTGTTTTTACAGAAGAACTTTAGCAGCTGTGTTTGAAAAAAACATATTTTCAGTAAAAAATACAGTAAAAATGTAAATCAGTTTACAGAACCACATGTATATTTTATATGATAAAACTATGGACTGTTTGTTAACTTTAAATGTATATTTAACAGCTATTTTATAATTATATATTTTTAGTAATTTTTATGGCACTAGTGGCCCTTTTTATTGAAAGTAGGCAGACAGGAATGGGGGCTGAGAGAGAAGACATGCAGGCAGGAATTGAACCTGGGTCAGCTGAGCTCAGATCTGAGGCCTCCGGACATGGGCCGCGTGTGCTACTCCTGCGCCACTAATTGTTACTTTTAAATACATCAATTATGATTAGAAAAAGTGTAGTCATGGCACTAGTCATAATCATAATTGAGGTATTTAAAAGTAACAATTAGGGTGCACTGGTGGCCTCAGTCATTGGCTCAGCTGACCCAGGTTCAAATCTGGATTTTTGTGGTAACTAGTGGCACAAAAAAATCCTAAAAAATATGATAAAATAAATAGCTGTTAAATATACACTTAAAGATAACAAGCAGTTCAGAGTTTTATCATGTAAAACATACAGGTGGTTCTGTAAAATTGCTTACTTTGTTACTGTTTTTTTAAATGAAAAAATTCTGGTAACCACAGCTTTTTCTGTAAACACAACAGATTTTTTTTTACAGTGTATGTTAGAAATTGATCAATTAACTAAACCTAAGCCTGGATCTGAAAACAAACCGTAGAATTTAGTTTGACAAAATTACGATTTGTACTTTTAAATGTGGTCAATGTCAGCTTAAAGCAGAACAAATATAAAATCTACTTTTAGCAAAACATGTTACGGACTGACCTCATTTTTATAAATATACCCTGGCCTAAAATGCCCATGAATTGACTAAAAGGCTTCCCATTTTGCTTAAATGTATCAGTTAATCAGGTTTCAGTGCGTAAATAACTAGTTAGTAGATTTAAAGATAGAGTTTTTATTTATTAGGCAAATTCCTGGACTGTATATGACGTCAGAGATTTGCAGATGTCTGGTCATCTACAGTTAATCTGTTTGAGAAAAATAAACTGATTCCAGGTGAGAAATGACCTCGATTCACTGTGATTAATAAAGCCGAGGCTGAATTTCAGACACATTCTCCTTTAAAAGAGGAAGCTTGGCCTAAATCATTAGAAGCTGTTAAAACCCCCTCTGTAGCAGATTTCTGACGTCAGGTAACACAGGAATGAGGAAGGAAGGATAATTTCTCTGATGGACCTTACAAAAACGCCGCCCTGTTTAAACTATTATAATGACCTCTAAAAAGAAACTAACAGGTGGATTTACTCTATGGGACAAAGCTGCTGCTTGTCACAATCTAAATGCCCTATGAACCTCACACATTGCCCAGCTGTGATACAGCTTCTTATTTTTAGCCGCATATGTTCCATTTTTGGCTCCTTAATGCTGCCACAAGATGGACAAACAAGAGCAAAACACAGAAGCAAACTGGCTGCCATTTTCAGGAAAGAAAAACGCAGACCTGTGGCAAGAGCCAACACAATTACAGTCTGGCTGTGTATGTGTTTGTGTGTGTATCATCAGGGCCATAGCATGGGGTGATGAGGACTCTCCTCGGCTGACCTCGGTGCAGATGACTAGGGATGGCCACAGCATCACCTCAGCAGTAAGACTCAACTCACACTTGTAACTTAACCACACAAAGTGTCTGGTTCACATTACTGATTATTGCTAATTTCTCAATCAGGATTGCTATTCATTTTATACAAAATAGTGTATTAACTAGAAATTAAAACGCAGTCTCGACCAGGGATGTAACTAGCCCTTTTCTCCCTCTTTTGCCTAATATATTTTGTTTTGAGCAAAACCTACTTGACTTTAGCAATGAATGTATCACCGCACAAAACATGACATTCAAAAGTATTCTTACTTCCCAAACTTTTTCACATATTGCCAGACGCAACTTTCAAATGTATCTTATTGGGATTTTATGTAAATAGACCAGCATACAATAGCTCATGCGTGTACAGTGGATGAAAAATGATTTCTACGTTTTTTATATATTAAAATCTGAAAAGTGTGGCATGGTAATGAATGTATGAATGAATACATTTTTTATTTCAGACAAACCAGTGGAATTATAAATTTAACACATGCAAACATTATGTAAAAATAATGTTACATCTAACTATGTTATATGTATAATTTAGTGATAATGTCGGAAAAGGGGTATGAAGAAGTGAAGCTTATTTAACTATGCCCCTTCTCCTTCCTATAGTTTTAACACCAAAATCTTTCTGATTCCTACTTTACTCATGAACCCATACTACTCCAAAGTCCATTAAGTAAGCTAATAAATCAATATGGTGTACATATAAACATTCATATACACATTAACATGTGCCTACGCCCATCTACATCTACACTAACCCATCCTTGTGGAGCGCTGACTGTATGTTTAGTGTTGTCCTGCTGGAATGTGAACTTCTACCCCTGTCTCAAGTCTTTTGCAGCCTCCAACATGTTTTATTCCAAGATTCCCCTGTGTTTAGCTCCATCCGTCATCCCTGGCAAGCTTCCCTATACTCTCTGAGAAAATGTATCCCCATAGAGAAACATTATTCTATGGTATGTTGAGGGTTATGTCCAATGTTCCTCCACATTGACATTAAGTTTCACACATAAAGATTTTATATAAATGTACATAGCCACATAATATGCTTAAAGAAACGTTTGATCATGATAAAATACGGTTATATATGCCAAGCCTCCATCCTGATAATGTTTTGATGGTCCTTTTTGTGGATAAATATAACCCCAGCGCCAGGTGCGATTAGCAGACGTAAACAGAGGTGGCGCCATCTAGCGACAGTATCGCAGAACTATCATAATGCCGGTTTGCTTAATTAATAAATCAAAATGAAATAATGCAGTGACTTGCAGTAAAGCAGCAGCTTGGCATTATTAATTAAATAAACTGATCCAACAGCAATCAGAAGCCTTAGTCACGTCAGTCAACTCTGCGGTCACATCTGAGCAATCAGCAGGTTTAGCGTCTGCTTCAGGGAACACCAACGGTCATACTGTATTCCCAGCGACATTCCAGTCTTTTCCCTCTAGGAATCATATATTTTTTATTTATTTTTTTCTCCACTAGATCTTGGACCTTTCTTCATTGTTTTGCCTGGAGATGCTAATAGCTGTTAGCCGCTTCCTTGTTTTAACCCCTGCTGTTCATGTGCAGTGCGTATTTCCGTTAAAATTGTAAATACACATGAAAGGCTTTATTTACTAACAAATTGAGCAGAAACAAAGCATAAAACACCAAAATAACAGCTAATACACCAGCAGGACATGATAATCTTTCATAAAAACTTTGTATGCAACCAAAGTGAGCTACTGACCTATAAATTAAACAAAAAGTCAAATAATGTGGCTATGCACCTTTAATTACAAGTTGGCTTCCTAAGTCATTATGTTGTACTGGTCTTTCTTTAAGATTATCCAAGTAAAAGTGGCCTAATATAAATATGCAGCACACTTCTTAGACTGTTTCTAAAAAGAATAAATAAATAAAACAAAGACATGCATCATTTTTCTTTCACTGCACAAGATGACCCACTTTGTGTTGTTCGGTCACATAAAATCCCATTGAAGTTTGCATTTTTAATATAACAAAAGTTGAGTTTTAATCATTTATTGAGGGCCTATAATTTTTACACAAAGAAAAAAACATCCATTTTCTTTTATAAACCTACTTTAAATAAATTCAACAGAAATGTGCAGCCTTAAAGGTGTTAAATAATTTAGAATCATTTCATCTTTCACTGCAGTAAAACAATATCAGATGGAAAAGTTAGAAAAATGAACCCTTTAGTTTTAATTTTAAATGGCCACATTAAGTTATACATTTTTTTAAATAGCATCACATATTGCAACTATTGGCATCCTTGCTGTGAATACTCTTTTACAATCCCCCTTTACCACATCATATTCCAGACGCTCTTTTTGCTTTCTGTTATATTCATGACTCAAATAAGCCTAAATTGTGCAAACCTGTAAAGAGAACAAGAGTAATAACTTGAGCTGAAACGCATGCCGTACAATCCAATTTCCTTCAGGCCTGCTACTGTCTTCATACAAATTAAACCATCTGTTTCTAAAAATGTTTTTATCTTGTCACTTTTTTTTTTTCCTTTCACAGTTTGTTGGATGACATAATAAATAACGGACAACAGCAGCAGGAGCAGCAGGAGTTCTTGAGCTCTTTGGAGACGGTTTCTCTCACCATCTTCCTCTCCATTGTCATTATTATGACTGTGTTTGGCAACCTGCTGGTTATGGTTGCACTCTGTAAGGACAGGCATCTGAGGTGAGCCTGTTTGGAGTTGTTGTTTGGTTCCAGTATTTAAGTAAGTGTGGAGTTTGGACATAAAGAATGTACAGGAACCCTGACAAATAAAAAGGTTCACAGTCTTAAAGACAACAGAACCTGTAAGAGTCTTTGCATCTGACTGCCCGAGTGCCTGTATTAAGCTTTCACCCTTTAAATACAAGCATCATTTGGAAACCCTGAAACATGTACCTTCTTTGTTTTATTAAAATGAGCTTAAAACAATCTTAGTGCATGATAACGGACATTAGAATCTGAAGAAGACAAGTAGACTTATTTTACTTCTCAAAATATATGTTCAAAAGTTTTGAGTACTTAAGTCTTGCGTTCCTTGTGTGTAGAAATAAAACTTTATGCCTCAAATCATAATGCTGCAAAGTTGTGCAGCCTGCAGGCTGTGTGAACATGTTGGTAAGAAATAATCGTTTGAACGCTATAGAATAAAATTGAGATTCGTATGCTTTATGTTTGTGAATAAACTTTGCTCTTTTCTTGTTTTCTCTTAGAAGAAAAAAGACCAACTACTTCATTGTCTCTCTGGCCTTCGCGGACCTGCTGGTGGCGCTGGTTGTGATGCCCTTTGCTGCGATCGAGTTAACCACCGGCCAGTGGTACTTTGGAGAAATTTTCTGCCTGGTGCGAACCTCTCTGGATGTTTTATTGACCACATCATCCATCCTGCACCTCTGCTGCATTGCACTGGACAGGTCTGTGTCTGTGATAAGGACACATTACAGGAGAACTGAACACATTTTTTTTTTTATGTTTTCTTCTAAAGCTCTGACATTCTGTATGTTTTACGTTTTATGACTTTCTTTTCAAACATAAATCCAAGTTGGGAACAGCAGTTCTCAAACTTGAAAATAGATCAGAACCATAGTTTTCAGGAAGACTAGCTTTCTATTTCAATTATGTTTTAATTTTTTTTTTTCTTTTGATATAATGTATCAAAAGAAAAACAGGCGATTTCTCTCCACCGTCAACACGTGCTTCCTTGGGATGAAGGATTATTGAAGTCAACTTGATCCAGCTTGGCTTATATATATATATATATATATATATATATATATATATATATATATGTGTGTGTGTGTGTGTGTGTTTTTATTTACCAACTAGCAATAGATTATAATTTTATTAGATTTTATTCAATTTTATTAGAATGAATCAGACTGATTTAGACCAAATTCAGACCAATGGACGAGTACGAGTGTTGTGTACAGACTATCATCCTGTGGCGCAATATTAGACCCACATTTTGAAACCTGAGCAGAAAAAATTAAATATTATCAAATGAGCTCTTTGCGTAAATTGCATGCAATTTTTAGCGGTGCATGTTTAACACGATGTATAATATATGTGCAAATCTGTGTGTGTGTTGTTCTAGATATTACGCCATCTGCTGCCAGCCGCTTGTCTACAGACATAAGATGACCCCAGTGAGAGTGGCAGTTATGCTCAGCGGCTGCTGGCTCATCCCCACATTAATCTCCTTTCTACCCATCATGCAAAGCTGGAACGCTATTGGGATCGAGGACATTGTGAGTTTTCAGCACCTAAGATCACGGATGATGAAAACGTGTTGAAAATACCGGTGGCTTAATTTTTGCTGTTAAGATTGGCACCACTAGACTATTGTCTGTCTTTCTAAACACAAGCTACAGATTCCCAATGGCAGGCGCACGAGCTACAGAACCAACCTAAACAGTCAATAATTCTCTTCCTAACACAATCTTCAGTTGCTTCTGGAGTAAGACAAGAATGCCAGAATCCCAATAGAATTAAAACCCTTTGTGAAATCTGTTTTGCTGCAAGCAAAGTAGGAACTTTAACAAGTTGGGAAATATTTTGATGTTAGTAAACCTAATTTTCTTCTACATTTCAAATACTCTGTTTCATTTTAGATTTAAAAGTAAACAAAATAAAACTTATAGACTTTATTTACCTAACCTTATAGTTTATTTTTTAACCATAACGAAGTTCAGGCCAACTCCCATGTTGTACACTACATGTACAGTGTCTTGTAAGAGTCTACCTCCTTGAATTTTCCCATTTTCTCACATTACAGCTTCAAAAGTATTTTACATTTTATTGGGATTTAATGTGGGACATCAACACAATCTGTAGTGTTATTGTGAAGTGGAAGGACAGTTTTTTGTTTTGTAGAATCCCATTTTACTGCGGTTATAGCTGTAAATCCCATAGAGTATGTCTCTACCAGCAGATTGGATGGAGAACATCTCTCAACAGCAGTTTTTCAGGTTTTGCCACAGATTCTTGATTCTACCGGCAAAGGAGCTATAGGGAATCCCATAATCCCTTGTGTGACATGACATATCAGCTCCTTTCCTCCCCATGATAGATTTCTTACTGTTGACCCCATAAAAGGTCAAGGAACCGGAGCTTGGAGCAGGAGCTAGAAGCTATTATTAAGGGTATTCGCACGGTGCCTATAACTCCAGCCTTAAGTCTTATAATCGTTTTTTGTCCAGATCGTTGCTGTATTTAGCTCTTTTTATGGCTCATATTTATCAAATTTTTTCATCAACTCTGAGCAGCCTCCCTGTCACTGCTGTAAAACGCATCGCCAAAGGGTGATGCTGCCACCACCATGTTTCACTGTAGGATGGTGTGTTTTACAAAACATCTGAATTTCAACTGAGATTAAATCAATCACACGTATTTACTAATTTTGTGACTTCTGAAGGCAGTTGGTGTCCCTGATTTCATTTCGGGGTATCATCATAAAGAGGCCAGAATAGAAATTCACCTCATGCTGAAAAAAAAAAAAAAGAAAGCCAAGCATAGTTTCCTTTCTGCTTCACACGTATCCACTAAATTTGGTGTATCACAAAAAAAAGAAAGAAATTGATGCTTGTGGCTGTAAAGTGAATAAATGGGAAAACATTAAGGAGGTATGAATACTTTGGCAAGGTGCCATCATTTACATGTAATTCTTTTTACATCTTCAAGCTCTGCTCCACCTGTAAATGTGTTATTTATCCCCCATTCTTTCTACTCAATTGCAGGGCAGCTTGCCAGTCAGACTGAACCTTTTTTAGTTTAAAAGGATATTACTAAGCACTTTATTATTATGGCTTTTAAGATAATTGCCCCTTTCTTCAGGCTGTCCTGGAGCAAATGTGGGAAACAGGCAGCTTGGGTCTCTCCAGAGTTCCTGTGTTTATTCTAAGCTACACTCATCCTCTCCATATAGGATGTATCACGTTTGTCACTTTCTGTCTCCTCTCAGATCGAAGAGAGGCAAACCCTAATGGGAGGTTCCAACGACACAAGCTGTGTGTTTCTGGTCAACCGGCCTTATGCCCTGATCTGCTCTGCCGTCGCCTTCTACGTGCCGCTGGCCCTCATGGTTCTGGCCTATCAGCGCATCTATGTCACCGCCATGATCCATGTCAGGCAGATAGAGACACTTCAGCGCGCCGGCTCCGCTCCGGTTACAGGTTCAGATCCGGTTGTAACTGTTCGGTCTTCTACCTCCTCTGATCCACTGGATCACTACTGCCTGAGGACAGCAACCGGGTCCGCGCCCACAGAACAGGCTCATGGAGGACACAGCCGCATGCGCATTGAGACAAAGGCGGCAAAGACACTGGCGATCATAATGGGCTGCTTCTGCCTGTGCTGGGCGCCATTTTTCATCACCAATGTGGTGGACCCCTTCATTCATTACTCTGTACCCTGGCAGCTGTGGACAGCCTGGCTGTGGCTCGGGTATATTAACTCAGGATTGAACCCATTCCTGTACGCCTTCCTGAACCGGGCTTTTCGAAGGGCGTTCCTTGTGATTCTCTGCTGTGGAGACGAACGTTACACTCGGCAGGGGAGCTTCTCCCGTGGACACATCCAACGGCCCTGCTCCGCCCCCTCAGTCAATGGGACCTCCATGGCTCTGAGGTAAAACACAGAAAACACACACAACCGCATTAATGGGTTCTTTGCTCCAACAATAAGGCTACACTAATGACATATAATTGCACATTAAAAGAGCATTGCGATGGTTTAAAGGTTAAATATATACTGTATGTTTTCTTTCCCATACATGCCCTTACAAGTGCCTGACGTGTAAAATGAGTGTTCCTCTATTTACCTCTATATGTTGAATTAATCAGTACATGAGAGAGTGATTTGGGTTGTATTCTCTGGGTGTGTTCAGAGGGGTTCTTTGTAGACTCTCCGCTGCAATCGATGCATTAGCGAGAGAACACGGGCTAACTCCATTATTTATAGCTTTCTTATCTCAGAAGACATCACAACTCTAAACAAAAGAACTGTGCAGTCGCAGCAGCGGGTGCTTTTCCTCTTCTTCCATGCACGTGCACAACACGGGTGTCAATTCAACTTGTGGCCAGAGGGGGCACACTTCTGCAAAAAACTATGGAATTGCGCCATGGCTCCTTTAAGTTTTCGGTCAGAGCAGTAAATTATATGTGTGAGTGAGAAGGTGTAAATGAGTTTGCTAGAATGAGCATCTGCATGTGGGTGTCTTTCTGTCTCCTCTAGGCTTGTGGCAGAGATAAAATAATCATTTGTGTCTTCCTTGAAACAGAGACAGATCTAAACCTCACGTCCATAAATGCAAAGTAAACTGTAAAGTAAATTAAACATGAAACAATGGAAACATTTAAAAATATATATTTTTACAAATGAAAACAACTAACAAGCATGTTTTTATTTGCCCCCGTTACTCTGATAACCGGAACTAAAACTGTGCAACCAACCAACTTAATCTTAGCATAAATACTGACAAGCTAGGCAATGAGAGCAGTAGTCAGAGACGCAGCCATGAGCCCCCTGGTAACTCTGGAGGAGCTGCAGAAATCCACAGCTCAGGCTTAAGAATCTGTAGTCCGGATAACTGTGAGTCAGGCAACTCATAAATCTGACTTTTATCCAGGAGTGACAAGAAAAAAGCCACATGAAATCCCACTTGCTAATTGCCACAGGTCAAAGTGTAGGAGACATAGAAGACAATTCAACGTTTGCCCACATGCAACAACTATCTACAGAGGAAAACAGCACTGCACATGACCATGAACAAACAATGCCCACAGTGAAACCTAGTGGTGGCAGCATTATGCTGTGGGAAGGATTTTCTTAAACAGGTACAGGGAAGCTGATTAGAAGAGGGATTGGGTTAAATGCAGAGCGGCACTGGAAGAAATACCATTAAGGCTGCAAAAGACCTGATACCAGGGTGAAAGTTTATCTTCCAGCAGGACACCAACCCTAACCATAAAGCTGGAGCTACAGTTCAACTGTTTAAATCAAAGTATATTCATGTGTTAACTTGAACATACAAAATCCAGGCCTAACTTCAATTGAGAACCCTTTCCAAAACCTGAGAATTACACACTCCATTTAAAACCATATACTCTAATCTTCTACTTCTAAACTATGCACTATTTATTCTAGTCTGTCACATTAACATCCAATCAAGATGTGTTTAAGTTTCTGGTGGGACATTACAAAACTTAAAAAAAAATTCAAATACTTTTGAGTGTTTTCACCACCTCAGGCAGTTCTTTGTTTCTCCAAAAGCTTTTTTTTTAAACTTTATTTTAGAGTAACCCAGCAAAAACATTCTGCAAGTATCCTTTTATCTATATATTCTTACTGCTTTACTGTAAACCCAAACATAATTCTAGTTGCTGTTGGGTTTAAGTCTGGAAAAATCACCATGTTGATGCTATGTATCATAAATATATATTAGCAAATACCTTCATGATTCACGCATTCTGTGTTGCAGATTTATCTGCATGTGTGAGTGTAATAGTCCTTTTTCCACTGCATGGCCTCCGTTAACGCTGGTGATTTAGTTGGAGGCTGCGTTTGGGCTCTCGGCTCTTACGAGCTGGGCGGATGATGGAGGCGGATGATGGAGGAAGCAGCGTTTGTGTGTTTGCACTGTTTAACATTTTCACAAGTGCTTCGCAGTCAGAGAGAAACAAAGGCGAGCACATGTTCACTTACAGTCACACACAGATGACAGATTCATTGAAAATGTGAGCAAAGCATAGGAATGTGTTCTCGAACATATAAGAAGATCTAGAAGGATCATTCTGATACTTATTCCAGTTTTTAGTCCTTTCCTCTCACATTGCTGTATTCCTGTCTGTATGTATACACAGAGGCTGAGCCGATATCTCTGCTCTAGTCTTAAAGCTATTACCTGGAATGTCTATTTCGTGTCTGCTTGTGTGATTCCACTCTCTCTCTCTGCACATTTCTTTAGGCTCTCTCTTGGTGTGTGTAGGAAACAGTAAAGACAACCAGCGTAGTACAATGTCCGCTCTTAAAATCCGTCCGCAACAGAAAACAGATTCAATCAGATTACTGGCGACAGGATGCTGGAAAGTCAAATTACTGGAGGAGTTCTGTCATGTCATTATGTCAGGGAGCGTCAGGCCTTTAGGCAGGCTTTGTGAGCGGAGGGTCTCTTGAGTTAGCTCGGGATTTTTTCTGTGGTGTTTTTTTTTTTTTTGTTTTGCCGCTGCAAAGCAATATCATGAGTGTTTTCTCTTTTTTTTACCCCCGTAATAAGTTTTTAAAGGCTAATGTGTTTGTGTTAAAGTCCATAAAATACACAAAATGTTTATGTTTACTTATCATAATCATAGTAGTTCCTTGTTTTTGGCTTCATAAGGAGTCAGATATGTGGTTCCGTTGTCTGAGATGCACGCACACAATGCCTCGTAAAAATATTCATACCACTTAAACCTTTTCACAAACAACCACAAACTTCATTGTTTTGGTGGGATTATTGGGGAATTTTTGAGATAATCACAAAGCAGTGCAAATTATAAAACAATGATGCATGATTTTCAAACTTTACCAAAAAAAAAAAAAAAAAAAGCTGAACTGTGCCTTGTCTTATATTGTTCAACCCTCCAGATTCAACACTCTGCAGTAAGACATCTACCTGGATTTGCAGTTGCTAGTTTGTTTGTTTTTTTTACGTCTAGAGACAGACATTTTGCATAATAGCTCAAACTAAGTCAAACTGAATGGAGAGCATCTGTGAACATCGATTTTCATGCCTTGCCACAGATTCTTTATTGAGTTTTTGTGTGGAATTTGACTTGGTCATCCTAACACATAGTCATGTGTTAGAATGACCACATACTTTGATCTAAACTACTCCATTGTCTCTCTGGCTGTCTGTTTAGGGTTATTGTCCTGTTGCAAACCTCCGTCCCCACTGACAATTTCTTTTGCAGTTTTTAACACAATTTTTTCCCTGTCTGCCCTGTTTGTAGCTCTATTCACCTTCCCATCAACTTTTCTTTCTCTGTTAAGGGAAAGCATCTCCAAAGCATGAGCTGTGTCCACCATGTGTCTCCAAGGGATGGTGTGTTATGGGTAATGTGCAGACTAGAGCCTATTTGTTCACATATTAGCCATGTCCCCTACATGGCTCATGGCAAACTTCTCATTGGCTGTGTACTTAAAGATTAGTCAAGTGTGCAACTTATAGTTCTTGTTTTACGTGTCCTGTCTGGCAGTGTAGCACTAAGAATGGCTTTGTTAATGCCAAGGAGAGCTCAACAAACTTACTTTGAAAAGTGGCGCATTATTCCATTCACTATAGTGATCCGCTTGATATGTATGCAAAAAAAATTCATTGGATATTAATTTGGGGGTTATTTTAATTTCAATGGGCACATCAATGAAAAGGAAGAAGAGAAAGAAAGGAAGAGAGAAAGAAGAGGCATAACACTGAAAGGGAGAAAAGGTGATAAAAAATAGATCAGAGGAAAAAGACAACACCCTCAGAGTCTGCTTCTACACCTGCAAAAAAATAGATAAAAAGAACAACAAAGCAAACAGAAAGAGTATCACAAGTACAAACAACCAAGCCTTTGATAACATCACTGAACAATACGCAGTATCATTCAGAGAAGCGCAGAGCCCCAGGAAACGCCCCAGTATCCACTGTGCCGAAGCCCCTGGGGGCTGCAGTGAGGAGCCCAACGGCAGCCAGCTACGCCAGGGCCGCTACCCGCAAAGCAGCCGCCAGGAATGAGCCAGCACACACCCGAGCACCCAGCCCCGGACACCAAGAACCACCAGCGCACCAGTGGGTCAAGGCGGCAACCACCAGCAGGGAGCCTGATGGGCCCATTATTTAGTGAAGACCTGGGATGTCCCAGGAGAGGTTGCAGCCCAAAACCCAACCTGACAAAAAAACAAACACATAAACACAGGCACACAGTCACATTCACTTGTTACCACCCTAATGCCCACACATGCAAAAGCTCAAAACCACACACGAGAATAATACTGCACTCCCAGATCCAGGTACGATACCCCAGAGGGGTGTCCAGCCCCCAGACCCGGGAGGTTGATTCCCATCACCAGGGTGGGGGAGAGCAGACCGCCCAAGCCACAAGCTGAGACCAGGACCGAGCGACTTGCAGTTTCTATCGACAGATGCTCACACCGGGGCTGTGGATCTCTGCAGCTCTTCCAGAGAGACAGTCGGCATCTCAGCTGCTTCTGTGAACGGCGTTAACCTTGCCTGACCTGTCGCTTTAGCTGGACGGCCATGCCTTAGTAGGTTGGCATTTCTGCTGTACTCTTTCCATTTTCCCATTAGACTTGAAAGTGTTCCATGTCTTAATTTTAATTTCTCCACAACTGACACGCCCCTGAAGCCTTCACAGAACAGCCGGGTTCATGCTGTGATTTAATCGCACACGTATGGGTGAGTTTGACCGGTGTGCGTTGTTGATGAACCCGATAAAAGGCTTCAATGTAAAAGGCTGAGCAAAACAGGAGGTAAAGAATGGAAAAGATAAACAGAACAGGACACAAGGGGAAGCAGTGAGGACATGAGAGAAGGCACAGAGTTGGAAGAAATGGCTGTAATAGAGGAAGATGGGGATGGAACGGAGAGAGAAAGCCCAGGAACATGGAAATGTGGAAGGAAACGTCAGACGAAGAAAGGGAGATAGATGATCCCACCTCTGGCTCTCATGATGTGTTTTTATTCACTGTCCTCATAAACTCCAGTGCTGTATCATTACCAGTTTTCCTCAGATCCACTGATTTTAAAGTATTCAATGAGACATATTAGATATTGCTGTCAGATGGCTTTGAGTTGTTGTTGTTTTTTTTAAGAGTAGAATAGAATAATCGTTTTTGTCCCACAGTGGTGAAATTGATGTGTCTCAGCAGCAAGTAGGGGAAACATTTACAACAGAAGAAAAATACTGTACAGTTATTAAAAAAAGGTCCGAGCAGGGTGACACCAAAGTGTACAAAGTAAATATGTATAATTGTTCATGAAAAACGGGACAAGACTATCTACAAAAAAACAAAAGGAAACAAAAAAACGTCCAATTCACGGCAGGGATGTAAACAACTAATCAGGTTTGCTGTGGGGGGTGATGGTTTTAAAGTCTGACAGCTGCTGGGAGGAGGGATTTGCGATAATGTTCTGTAGTGCACCCAGGATGCAGCAGTCTGTCGCAGAAGGAGCTCTCTGGCTCACGTGCAAATGTCCTTATGTTTTCTTCTGTTATAAATGACGACTGAATGACGGTGTCTTCTTGCATCACATTTTCACACCAAGGTGGTGTGCACTGAGTTGAGTACTTTTGATCATGTTGCATGGATCTGGGCTGTTGGATGTCGCTCTTAAGTTGGGCTGCCAGCGGCATAGCATGCTAGCACTGCCGCGTTGCAGCAACAAGGTCCCGGGCCCAGCCTTCAGCACGGAGTTTGTGTGCTCTCCCTGTGCATCTCCCTGTTTTGCTCATGCCTGCTGTTGGAATCCTGCCACCTCTGAGTCTCAAGTATTTGTCAATGTGCTGACGTCACTTCCTGTTTGCGGTAAGGCGTATTGCATCACTTCCTGTTTTCACTGCGTGAGCAACGGTTTGTTGCTCCAGATTCTCTCGCTTTTATCTTTAATCTCTTCGCTGTAACATCTGTTTCTAAACACATAAGCACTTTTAAAACATTTTCTGTTGCTGCACATCACGCTTGGGAACTCCTCGTGTTTCACGGTTTGCTCTCTTGGCGTGGTAGAAGGGCGCTAGCCTAGCCTAGCTTTAGCTCCACAATGGCTTCCTCTCCTATTACTTCAGCTTCTCCGTCTCTTACTAAGTCTCCCCTTATCTCCTGCTCTCTGTGTCAGATGTTTAGCTATTCCTCTGCCTCCTTTAGTGATAATGGTACTTGTAATAAATGTAGTGTTTTTGTAGCTTTGGAGGCGAGGGTGTCAGAATTAGAGACCCGGCTCCGTGCTATGGAAAGACCAGCTGATAGCCGCCCCTTTGCTAGCGCGGAGCCACATAGACCTAGCGTTACTTCACTTAGTGGTCCTCCAGAAGCACCCGAGCAGCCGGGTAAGCAGGCCGGCTGGGTGACAGTTCGTAGGAAGCATAGCTCTAGATTTCAGCCCCCAGTTCACCACCAACCCGTCTGCGTTTCTAACAAATTTTCCCCACTCAGCGACACACCCGCTGAGAAGCCGACTCTGGTGATTGGGAGCTCAATAGTCAGAAACGTGGCACTAGAGACACCAGGGACCATAGTTAAATGCCTGCCAGGGGCCAGAACGGGCGACATAGAATCTTACCTAAAACTGCTGGCTAAGGATAAGCGTAAATACAGTAAGATTTTTATTCACGCTGGCGGTAATGACACCCGGTCACGCCGATCGGAGGTCACTAAAGTTGGTGTTGCTTCGGTGTGTGAGTTTGCTAAAACAATGTCGGACTCCGTAATTTTCTCTGGTCCCCTGCCTGATCTGACCAGTGATGACATGTTTAGCCGCATGTCATCATTCAACCGCTGGTTGTCTAGGTGGTGTCCTGAAAACGACGTGGGCTACATTGATAACTGGCGAACTTTCTGGGGAAAACCTGGTCTGATCCGGAGAGACGGCATCCATCCCACTTTGGATGGTGCAGCTCTTCTTTCTAGAAATCTGGCCGGTTTTATTAGTTCTCCTAAATGCTGACAACCCAGGGTCCAGACCAGGAAGCAGAGCCGTAGTTTAACACACCTCTCTGCAGCTTCTGTACTGTTACCCACCCATTATCCTATTGAGACGGTGTCTTTCCCACGGCCAAAACTTAACAGATCAAAAACTTATCTAAAAGGAACAAATCATAAAAACCTAATAAAAATCAATACGGTTCACCTTAAACCTAAAAATAAAACAATTAAATGTGGTCTATTAAATATAAGGTCTCTCCCTCCAAAGACTTTGTTAGTTAACGAATTGATTTCTGATAAACAGATTGATTTGTTTTGTCTCACAGAAACCTGGCTACAAGAGGACTACGTTAGTATAAATGAGTCAACTCCCTCCAATTATTCAAATTTCCACATTCCCAGATCTGTGGGAAGAGGAGGAGGAGTGGCAGCCATCTTTCAGTCTGATTTATTAATTAGTCCCAGGCCAATTAATAACTACAGTTCTTTTGAACATTTAACCCTCAGTTTCCCTCATCCAAACTGCAAAGCAATAAAACCTCTTCTGTTTATTGTTTTGTATCGTCCACCAGGCCCTTGCACTCAGTTTTTGGATCAGCTGTCAGACTTCTTATCTGATTTGGTGTTAAATACTGATAAGGTTATTATAGTGGGTGATTTTAACATCCATGTTGACACAGAATGTGATAACCTTAGTGTAGCCTTTAAAACTATCCTAGATTCAATTGGTTTTGCTCAAAATGTGCATAAACCGACGCACTCTTGGCTCCATACTTTAGACCTTGTGCTGACATATGGCATTGATTGTGAAGAATTAACAGTATTTCCTCACAACCCTGTCCTATCTGATCATTTTTTAATAACATTTGAGTTTAATCTAACGGAGTTCTCCACCCCCAAAAGAGGGTTCCATTATAGTAGATCTTTATCCGATAATGCTGTATCAAAACTTAAAGAGTCTGTCCCCTTTTTAATATCCTCCGTATTGCAGAAATGCCCTGTAGATGGCAGCAATGTTGTTTCTTCCAATTCACAAATAGATGTCTTTGTAAACGGTATGACTTTGTCATTGCGTTCTGCATTAGACAATGTAGCTCCCTTGAAAAAGAAGGTGATTATTCACAGGAAGCTGGCTCCTTGGTTTAATTCAGAGCTGCATTCCTTGAAGCACAATGTTAGGAAATTGGAGAGAAAATGGCGCTCTACACACCAAGAGGAATCCTACCTAATCTGGAGGGACAGTCTATTGTTGTATAACAAGACCATTCGCAGAGTTAGAGCAGCATATTTTTCATCATTAATTGAGGAGAATAAGAATAATCCTAGATTTCTCTTCAATACAGTTGCCAAACTTACCCAGAGCCACAGCTCTGTTGATCCAGCAATCCCCTTAGCTCTTAGCAGTAATGATTTTATGGGATTCTTCATAAATAAAATTGATTCCATTAAAAATAAAATAATTGGCATCCTCCCAAACATGATTACCTCGTCCTCAGTAAGTGAGGCAGCATTGGAGGAATCCTTAGAACCTGCGCAGTGTCTGAACTGTTTAAAAGCAGTAGAGCTTTCTGAGCTATCTAAAATTTTAGCTTCATCTAAACCTTCTACCTGTATGTTAGACCCAATCCCAACCAAGTTGTTTAAGGAGGTATTCCCTCTGATCAGTGGTCCTATTTTAGACATGATTAATCTATCCTTAGTAAATGGATATGTACCAAAGGCTTTTAAAGTAGCTGTTATTAAACCTTTACTTAAGAAACCTTCTCTTGATCAAGATGAGCTAGTAAACTACAGACCTATATCTAATCTTCTTTTCTTATCTAAAATTCTTGAGAAAGTAGTTGCTAATCAACTTTGTGAACATTTACAAAGTAATGACCTACTTGAGGAGTTTCAGTCAGGCTTTAGAGCTCATCATAGCACTGAAACAGCTCTGGTGAAGGTCACTAATGATATTCTCATGGCCTCAGATAATGGACTTGTGTCTGTACTTGTCCTGTTAGATCTCAGTGCTGCATTTGACACAGTTGATCACAATATTCTCCTACAAAGACTTGAGCATACTGTAGGGATTAAGGGGAAAGCATTAGGCTGGTTTAAATCTTATCTGTCGGACAGATTCCAGTTTGTTCATGTTAATAATAAATCTTCTTCAAACTCTAGGGTCACCTGTGGAGTACCACAGGGTTCAGTCCTTGGACCAATTCTATTTACTATATATATGCTTCCGGTTGGCAAAATTATCAGACAGCATGGGATTAATTTCCACTGTTATGCTGATGACACTCAGCTATATTTATCCATAAATCCTGATGAATCCAATCAGTTACTTCGACTGCAGTCATGTCTTGATGACATCAAAAGCTGGATGACTTTAAATTTCCTGCATTTAAATTCTGACAAGACAGAAGTTGTAATCTTTGGGCCAGAGTCCTCAAAAAATAAACTTCTTAATCAATCACTGAATCTGGATGGCATTAACTTGGCCTCTGGTAATAAAGTAAAAAATCTTGGTGTTATTTTTGACCAAGACATGTCATTTAAATCCCATATTAAACAGGTTTCCAGAGTTTCCTTTTTTCACCTCCGGAATATCGCCAAAATTAGAAACATTCTGTCCAGGGGTGATGCTGAAAAACTAGTGCATGCATTTGTTACTTCAAGGCTGGATTATTGTAATTCTTTACTATCAGGAAGTCCACAAAATGCAGTTCGAAGTCTTCAGCTGATCCAAAATGCTGCGGCAAGAGTTCTGATGAAAATCAACAAGAGAGATCATATTTCTCCAATTTTAGCTTCCCTTCATTGGCTTCCTGTTAAATCAAGAATAGAATTTAAAATTCTTCTTCTAACGTATAAAGCCCTTAATAATCAAGCTCCATCATATATCAGAGCTCTGATTACTCCGTATGTTCCTAACAGAGCACTTCGCTCTCAGACTGCAGGTCTGCTGGTGGTTCCTAGAGTCTCTAAAAGTAGAATGGGAGGCAGATCCTTTAGCTATCAGGCTCCTCTCCTGTGGAACCAACTCCCAGTTTTGGTCCGTGAGGCAGACACCCTATCTATTTTTAAGACTAATCTTAAAACATTCCTTTTTGACAAAGCTTATAGTTAGAGTGGCTCATGTTACCCTGAGCTACCTCTATAGTTATGCTGCTATAGGCTTAGGCTACTGGAGGACATCAGGGTCTAATTTTCTCACTCTACTGATTTCTACTGTTCTTCATTCTACGGTTCTCCAGTTTTGCATTGTATTACATTGAAATGACTGTCGTCATTTCAGCTTTTAACTTTTTGCTCTCTCTCTTTTTCTTCATAGTAGGTACACCTGGTCTGGCGTTCTGTTAACTTTGACATCATCCAGAGAAGACGGCTCACCCGTTACTACCATCTAATGTAGAACAGATTACTAGATCAATGTGTGCTTCTGTGCTTTTTTGTCTCTCTTGTTGTGTCTCTGCTCTGTCTTCTGTAACCCCAGTCGGTCGAGGCAGATGACCGTTCATACTGAGCCCGGTTCTGCCGGAGGTTTTTTTTCCCCGTTAATGGGTGGTTTTTCTTCCCACTGTCGCTTCATGCTTGCTCAGTATGAGGGATTGCAGCAAAGCCATGTACAATGCAGACGACTCTCCCTGTGGCTCTACGGTTCCCCAGGAGTGAATGCTGCTTGTCAAGACTTTGATGCAATCAACTGGTTTCCTTATATAGGACATTTTGACCAATCTGTATAATCTGACCCAATCTGTATAATATGATTGAACTTGATTTTGTAAAGTGCCTTGAGATGACATGTTTCATGATTTGGCGCTATATAAATAAAATTGAATTGAATTGAATTGCATCTGGGGGTTCTCTCCGGGTACTCTGGCCTATTGGTACAATCCAAAACACGACTGTAGGGTTTATTTATTCTCTGTGAAATTGCCCTTCATTGAATATGTGTGTGCATGCTTGTTGGCCCTGTGATGGACCGGGAATCTGTTCAGTCTGTACCCCAATTGTGCTGCCGATTTAATCTCTTGGTTGTATCCCCAGAAAGAAAAAACAGAAGACATTTAAACAACTCCAAGCTCGCCTAAACTGGGGGGGGGGGGGTTGTATAAAACCTTATGGGTTTTGGTGCATGTGCATGTCAGGCTTTACACTGATATGCACATGCGCAGTGTTATGGTCTAATGAAACCACACTGGAACCTTCCAAAAGTTATGATTGAACATCAATGCCTTGCATACAATGAAGTGGTGCTGGCAGTATCTATGTGTGGGGATTTTTTTTTTAACTGGGTAGTTTTCTAAAGTAGGGTGAGATTATGAACAGTTCCTAATACCAGTAATTTTTGACTCAAACGTTCAGATGTCTGCTAAAAAAGCTGAATGTTTCATTTCATTGTCCAGGATCACAGTGATCCCCAACCTACATCCAAGTTAACAACAATAACAACAACAAAAACAGCTTCATAAGGAGGAAATTCAGGTTTTGGAATAACTTAGCCAGAGTCCAAAACCACATCTTACAGAAAATATTTGACGTCGCCTGAAGAGGGCTGTGGCCCAGAGAAGTTATTTTCATCAAACAGAACTTTTGCAAGAAACTGCGAGCATATATTGCCAAGTCAACATGCAAATTAGATCAAGGTATGCTTCAACAAACTGTTAGTTTATGGCTGTGCACACTTAAAGTAACCAGGTACTTGCAGCTATTTCATTTTTACACTTTTCCCCCAAAAGGATTAGTTGTGAACTAAATCATACAGTTCATTCGTCACAATAAAGGGTATAAAGATTATAGACTTATTTATCACGGCGCCTCACGGTTTTACATCACACTCACCAGGCATTTTAACAGGTCTGTGTCCACTTTTGGGTTCAGGAGGTTTCAATAGAATCACTAGAAATTGAATAGAATTTTTAAGTAGGTATCAAATGAAGCCATCACTGTGTTTTTTGTTTTTTTTTTGCTTTGCATTTGTGTTTTTATAACAAATATTTCTAATAATGTATTGTTCATATGTGATCATGGTGACTTTTCCATGTGAGATCGCAAATATTTCAGTTTAGCTTTTGCCATGTTAGATCAATGAAATAAGAGGTTATGCTCAGCTTAATTTCTCCTCCAAGGACTTCTGTTCACTCGACCTTTACCTCTTTGGCTCCTGCAGATAAGCTGCATTTAGCACCTCAGAGTGGGTTGGATGTGTGAGCTCATCATAAATAAAAACATGAAGAAAAGAACGCAGGATTTTACACTGACATGCACAACACTGGCCCCAAATAAGCAATTCTGCCACTTGTTGGCGTGAGGAAAAAAAAAGTGTAGATCTATTGTGTTCTGAGGAAGAGAAACAGCCAATGTCATGATTTGTCTGAGTGTTAGATGAGTGAGAAAAATATCAAGCATCAAATCAGGACTGTTAAATTGTTCCAGTAACAGGTTCTTTGTGATTCTCTGCAAGTTCTCCTTCCGCTCAGACTCAAAGTACTGTTATTATCTAAAAACAAAGACGAGAACAGTTTTACTAGTCCTTCTATAGTTTCTGAATAGAGGGTACTTCAGCACTGCTGCCGTGTAGACTTTAAACTAAAGACCTTTAAATTCTCATACATATTTTCCAGTGATGATCTCAGGCTTATATTCAATCCATGTAATATGAACAATATTTTTCTTTCCTATATTTTCATGTTTATTTTTAATTATTAACATCAGGAGAAACTCTTTGCCCCATGCACTCTTCCCTGTAGACTTTGGGGAGAAGATGAATTTAACCAAGAAAATGAAAATGGCTCAAGATTGAGATAAATCTCAGTTGATCTTTTTTGAGCTGGAAATCCAAAAGCAGTGACGGGACATGTCCGTGTTTCACCGTCACAGTGCACAGAGAACCGCCAAGCACTACAATCTAAAGTACTCCACACCGAACTAATGCAAGAATAGCTGGTAATGATAACTCCCAAGAGGCTGGAGATCAATGTGTTTATTTCTAATTTGCAGAGTTGCTGCAGTAGTGAAAAGGGACTGGCTGCTTCTCTGCATTTTTTGCTAAGATCAAGTATATCAACAGAAAAAGCTCAGTGCTCAGATGATAACATGCTCCAAGCCATTTGTATACTTATTCCATATTCATGAAGGCTCAGATCATTTTCTTTAAATGCTCCATAGGTATCAAATGCTTAATAAACATTTCTAGGTTTTTAAATGATCCTTCCAAGAAATAGCCTATTTATCATTAAAATGAGATATACAGTATATATATATATATATATATATATATATATATATATATATATATATATATATATATATATATATATATATATATATATATATATATATATATATATATATATATATATAGAGATAGATATATAGATATATAGATATAGATATAGATATAGATATATAGATATAGATATAGATATAGATAGATATAGATATAGATATAGATAGATGTGTGTAAGTAAGCTATGTCTTGCACACAAGCTCCATAACCTCTAAGGACTTTCCATAAATACTCTCATACATTTTTTTGTAAATAAAACAATGCCAAACCTGCGTTGTAAACTCAAGGGTTCTGTGAGATCACAATATATCGATTCTTGCATTTCGTTTGACAACATTTGTAAACCTGCCAGATCTCACTCGTAATATAAACCAAAGATCTTTTCATGTTTTTTCATTCTTCACGGCTTATTTGACTTCAAATCATCCCAACTGCATTTTAGTGCTTTACACAGAGGCCACTGGTGAATCTTTAACCATTGAGCTCGTTTTAGCTTCAGGTGAAGTGCATACTTTACATTTCTCTGTCTGCACAGCTGAGTCTCTAACTGTGGATTTCTGAAGCAGATGAGTGAAGGGCTCAGTTTAAATCTGAGGAAAATACAGACACTGAGCCTGTGCATTCAGTGCAGCTGAAATTTAATTTCAGTTTAAATTTCAGACATTCTTTGGATTTACTTAGTTCATTTCATGTTTCCAGTGCTCTAGTCATGTGTTTTTACTTAAATCTCCTGCAGACGAAACATTCCCCTGGGAACAGAAAAGATGCACAGTAGTAGTTCACCTTGGTTCAGTTCAGTGCAGTTAAATTGTTTGTTAGGAAATCGATCATTGTGCTTCCAGTTGCGACTTGGGCATTGTCTAGCTGGAAACCAAAGCGAATAGGACTTTAATGCCCCTTGTTGCTTGAAAACAGCAACCTCTCTGTCCATTTTGTGTAGAAGGAATGGGTGTCGCCTGACGCTGGGGCGTTGTGGTGGCAGCAATCTGAGTGAGTTATTGTAACACTCTAGCCACCACAGCTCTTACATGTCTCACATGTGACCACTGCTCTTGCTTTTGGGTAAAAGCATGGCTTTACCAACCATGCAGACCCAACAAGCAGTCCACTTTAATAGATACAGTAGCATGCCATGCTCTGGGGGCTTTTCAGTGACGGATCTTGCATAAATGGCGCTCTGGGGAGTCCCTCCTTCTGTTGCACAACTGATGTGATTATCTGGTGGTTGTTCACCCTCCCTTCAGATGACACCCAGGACAACTGGCCAAATGGGCCACATCAAAAATGGCCACCAAGCCTTGTAAAAAACCAAAACTGCATAAACTTCATCATGCACTGGGCCTCATGGTGAGGAAGGGCCCTGTACTAGAGAAGGGCACCCAGCTGGTGCAAAGGTGCACACACCTCCAAATTGTGCATGGCTAGGAGGAGCTGATGCTTCAAAACTTGAAGGACGGCATGGGTTTTTTTAGGGCTGCTTTTTAAATGCAAGATATACCACTCAGTTCATTAAAAAAACACATTGCTATTAGTATAGAAGAGAAGTTGAAAGAAAAGTGGTGCATAGGGTCTGTCATACAATCCAACTATTGTCCCAGGGAGACCTATAAACATCCGTGTGACTGCTTTCACAGAATTTAACACTAGGCGTCATTCATGTTTCATTGTACTACTTAAACACATAATCACAGAGCAACTAACATTAAAAATTATATATATATATATATATATATATATATATATATATATATATATATATATATATATATATACACTGTATATATACATATATATATATATATATATATGTATATATATATATATATATATACTGTATATATACAGTATATATACCATTGTTGCCATTCCAGATTCCATTACAAATCCACCCATAAAAGCAAATTTGTATCTAATAAGCAGAATTATGGTCAGCAGTGTTCTGGTCTATATAAACACGTAACGATTTTGTTCATCCAACACAAACTGGCCCCAGACATCTTATTCTTAAACAAATCTTACAACAGGATTATCCGTAAGTGAATGATGGGCACCTTTGAGCCGACAGACTGGCTCAAACCAGCCTTGATTGTGCTTTTGTGCACTTTTTCCGAAACTGGTGTAAGGTGCAGACGGCTTCTAATAAGTTGCAGCTTTTTCCAAGAGATCGTATCTGGACAGGCTTGTTTTTCACACATAGGCTAGAGAGGCTGACTGGTGTGTGTGATCATATGACTTACTGGGATTGGTTCATCTTCTTGAACTGCAGCATCTAGCTTTAAAAGTACAAAACTCCAAACTGCTTTGTTAAATGATTACCTGTCAGCAGTTTCAATGTCGTGGCCCACCATTGTTGCAGGGGTAAAGACAGGCTTCTAATAACTGAGATCAAAGTACTAAAACAAACCCTGAGTGTTTTTTTCCTGTAATGTGCATGGAGTGTGAAGCTAAACTGGGTAAAATTTAAGCCCAAATGAGGAGAAAATTGAGAATGATTGAACAAATGCAAATGACATCACCCATCAATTCCATGTCTTTGTGTAAGATCAGAGTTTTGTACACTTGGAGCACGACACAAAAGGTATAAAGGCTTTTCTTCATTATCAGGTGCATCTATAAGCGGGAAGTGAGTAGGTTTTACTTCAGTGGAATGTGAGAGGATCAAGAACAAAATCCTGGCAGATAAAATCGTTTTTCGGTCTTATCTGAGAACACCAGACCTGTTTGGAGAAAGGAGAAGATTTTCTTTTGATATTTGACAGGAGACACAATGGAGGAGCGGTGGAGCAACGAGAAAATGATAATTATAACTTTAAATTGTGGGAAAACTAAACCTAATAACAAATTTAAAAGATTGTGTCCACATTTTTATACATTTATTCTTAAATAAATCCCCAAAACAGACATGATGGAATTAAACAAAAACAAGAACAAAATTATAAAATATTTTCTATGACATTCTAGTTTTTTGTTGCTATTAGACTCGGCTACATTACAGCAAGTTTAGCTGAATGCTTTTAGTCATCTGTAGAAAATAACAGTAATAATTAAGCCAAAACATTGGAATCAGACACTAGAAATGCACCAGTGATCTGTCCAGAGACTTTTCTGCCCCAGAAACCCAGAAACCAGTGTGGACTGATGATAAATTATTCTGTTTATACTTTAGTTGGTCATTGTTGAAGTTTCCTTTCCATGGAGAGTTTGAGCTCCGGCTTTAATTTTCAGACTTATTTCTCCTTTTGAGAGCAGTCCTAGTTAGGCTAGTGTCACATTGGCAAAAAGCATTTTTGATTTGTATCTTTGTAAAAACAATGTCAGCGTCTGTAGTGATAATCTGGTTTTTATTTTTTTCGCAGTTTTTTATAACTCTATAGTTATTAAAAATAATCAACATAAGCAAAAGCATATACAAATATGTTTCCCTGTTACTCCCATGTGTCTTTTTCAGTTCCACCATATATTTTGATGTATTACCCTTTATTCTAAACAAACTATATTAATTTTATTTGGATTTTATCCATTCTTTTCATAAAGAAACTTTGAAATTATTCAACCTACAGAAAGACAACGTTAGCTACATCCATTTGTTTCTGGGAAAAAAGAAATCCTTTTGGTTGTGTAGTAGTAAACCTTTTTTTTAGCTGTAGATGCGATACCCAAAAACTACATTTAAACAATGCGGCATAATTGGTTGTATTACATATTAAAGCTGAAGCAAGTCATATATTATTATATATAATTTAGGTTGATCCAAGCCTGTTCGCTCCCTTATTAAAGAAGTAGTGGGAAAGATTTAGTGACACCTAGTGGTGAAGTTTCAAACTGCTGCCAACAGACTAAGGTGTCCCTCCATTTTGTTTTGGCATGTAGAAAAAAGCAAATGACATATTCATATATGTGTTGTTTCTAAGATAGGGGAACTTTTGAGCAAGACCCTTTACTCTTAAATGTAACTTAAAAAAAAGATATCTCCTGTAGATTACAAATGCTAAGAAATGTCTGAAAATCACCCAAAAAATGCTTTTACTAAAAATCAGAGCAATACACTCTAATACTAATTTGGTGTAAGGCTAAATAAATCATATTCATATGCAAAATGTGCAACTTCACAGAGACAGAAAGCTTAGGCAGGTTCATGCAAAAAAGAAAGCATTTTGTTGAATTATCGTTGTTCCAACATGCAGTAAAGTGACTCTATGCTTTCACATTAGCTGGCTTTGCAAAAAGTGATTTCCCCAGCATATGTAAGTAATAAAAACTGACACATTTCTCTTCATAAAGCATGCGTGCAACTGTAAAGATGGTAAAACAGGCCACCTGCTGGTCTCACCTGCTTGTCGTGCTCGCGTCAACTTTTATTCTGCCAAACTGCTTCTCAGGGTTCTTGTGGGAAAAACACAACTTGTCTCTTTTTATTTCCCGTCACCAGCCCCTTCTCACTGCCTCAGCACTAAAACAGAGGAGATAAGATGCAATTTGATTATTTAATGTTCCCGAGCCATAGTGGGACCAAATTAAAGGAACACAAAGCTCCTCTCTATCTTGTCTTCATCTCCTTCAAGGTCACATAGCAGATCAGTCGATGTTTTGTTCGCAAACGATAGAAATGTTGATGTTTTCAGTGTAGGAAGGGGACGGACAATTATTCAGTTCAAGTATTTGACCTGACTTTGATTTTTTTAAGAAAGAAAATTTATATTTTTTAACCAGCAAATTCAGCAAATACTACAATTTATTCACCATACATGCAAAATCAGCAGGATAAAATAAATCTCCACATATGGAAAGTGTGATAGATTAAGCTCTCTAAAAGGTTCAAACTGGGGAGGTTTGTTAGTTTTATTCCCATTAAAGAAAAATAAATGAAATACCACAAGGGTAAACATTCTCCCTTCTCTTGCTACTTGTAAAAGAGCACAGAAAGGATCCTTAGCTGTTGCTTACAAAGCTGGGTTTTTATAACCAGGGACAGCTGGATTGTCCTAAATAACATAAAATGATTTAAACTTGCAAAGATGACATGCTGCAAGACAAGTTACCATCTTGTCCAGCAAGCTCTCTCTGGATATGGTCGGCCCTGTAGTTTTCATGTGAAACTGATGCCAACAGATCTGATTTAAAGTGGGGAAAATGTCCTGTGCGCTATTCATCTTTTTTTTAAAATAGAAATTTAGAGATAGAGATTTTTTGTCTCAGCCTTACATCTCTAATGTTGTTTTGAAAAAAAAAAAAAAACGAAAATCAAATCACGTATGGGTTTTTTTCCATGTGAAAATAAATATTTGATTGTTTTTTACCCTCAGCTCTGTAGTTTGTTGTGATCTATGGCAAACCTTGTTCACTGCAAACTGCAGCTGCACTAATAGCATACACAAATTACATAGCATGCAGAAAGATACAAAGATGTGTGCTTTGAGCAAAGCAGCTCTAAGCATAAGGTTTACTAAGTTCCCCATCGGCTCCCAGCGTGTAGTGACCACAAACACCCTGATCTGACCTTTCACTCACAGTTACAGCTAAAACTAGATATTTACACACAGAGCGCGTAAAAAGAAAGCCTCTTCGCACTGTCTGACATTAAACCAGACTAAACTTGTCCTGATTTTGGTCAGTTAAGATTACCATTTATTTCTATTCGCTAAATACTAGAATTTTTTTCATCTTTACTTTGCTTTAAAGCAATTTGGTAAAGCCCAGATGGGGATGGGTTCCGTGTCTCAGATACGCGTGTTTGGGTTTGAAATGTGTGCATCAACCCCAGTGTGGAAGGTCCTGTATTGACATGGACTGAAAGGCCACTCAGAAAGGAAGAAGCCATTACTCTAAAAGCAAAAAACAACAACAACAACCTGATTAAACTTGTCAGACCCACTCAGGAAGAAAGACTGCACTTTCTGGAGAAGACATCTCCTGTGGTGTGATTAAACTAAAATTGACATATTTTGCCATAGTGTTCCGCTCAAAAGAAGTTTTGTCTGATTGATTTTACTTATTATATATATATATATATATATATATAACTTTCTGGAAAGCCAGGTCATGGGCATGTCTGGTTTACAGATCAGTTTTCCACATTTTATCCTTAATAATCATCTTAAAATAGTTGTCATTTTCTACTTATACTCTGTATGTCTTAAAAACAGAAGACTGAGTCGTCACCTTAAAAGTATTCGGTGGGTTTAACACAAATCGGGCTTCTGACTAATCAGGAGGCGGATTTGGGAGTTTATCTAGGATGAAGTGTCCACAGACACACACACACACTCGCCTTTTGAGCTAATCCTTCCTGTGGGCAGTTTACATGCCGTCTGTGTACCCGGTTAGATTTTCTTCAGAGATCATTTACATGTTTGATTGCTGTCATTTCCAAAGTGTTTATGTAAACAAAAACAAAAAAGACACCAATGTTAGTTGGATGTTTTTTGTAATTAAAAGAAGGCCGAAAGAATGCATTCCTTGCATCTCTTCTCGTGGATATGGTAGTAGATGTCAGCTCTATGTGTTTTCATATACCCACTACAGTTTTTTTATTATCAGGACATAATTAAAAAAAAACAGATCTAGTGTTTACCAGGTTTCATAATCCAGGTCATTATTTCTCCAACAAATACGAAGCCTAAATGGAAATGTTGCATAAGAAAAAGGGAAAAGGCAATCATGATGATGCTATAGGATTTAAGAGGTAAAGAGAAGCCAATATGACGCTAATCAAATCCACCCGATTATTGGTTCATCACCAAATGTGGCCGCCTCTTTAAAAGCAGTGGTTTTAGCAGTTTGTCGGTATGTGGCAACAACAATGCCAAGATGGAAATACAGCTGCAACCATGTCTTAAGAGGAGAAACAGCTGTTAGCTCCCCTCATTCTTGGGTTATAAAAGGTAACTTTTAGGACTTTACTGTTTTTTTTGCTTCCATGTGACATCAAGCTAGTTGCTTTTTGCATCATTCTTCATCCAATCAGATTAATTCACGTTATTTGTCAAAGCCACAACCCTGGCAGCTTTGATGCGCAGGCGTGAATGTCACTCATACATGATGCAAACAGAAGAGTCAGACAACCACATCAACAAGGCAGGAGAGAAGGAAAATTCTGTCATTTACTTACAAAATAATAATTGCCCAAGGGTTTTGCTGAAAAGCTGATAAAAGGACCTTGGACCGGAGCAACCAGATTAAAGAATCTAGCAGGAGGGAAGAGACTGTGGACAGATTTATGTTCATATGGAGTTTATTGTTGTGCCATAATCTTCGACCTCCGGTGTGCCCCCCGCAAAAATGTCATCACCAGCCACTGCTGTTGAAGTCCATCAATCAACAGTGGGAAACAGTTTTTACAACTGGAAAATATTTCCGTCCAGTCTTTCTGGGCGTGATCCAAAATGTGACCCCAAGGTCAGACTATGCAATCTATAGAAAAACTAAAAAATAAAAACTATCATCAAATTTCCTCTCAGACTCTAAAGACTTCAGCGAGCCGCTTAAATGTTAAAGCTTCATGACTGAACTATTATTAAAGGGCTGAACAAGCACATTTCCTTTGGTTGGGGTGCTAGGAGAAAGGTTCTTCTTCTTTTTAAAACAAACATGGTTTCATGTCATGTTGCATCAGCGTCGTTTACCACAAGACCTTCTGGAAGAATGCCTTTTAAACAAGTGAGATCATATTAGTGATGTTTAACTAATCCTGGAGAACCATGTTTGGAGAAAACCAAAGTATTCTGGAGTCAAATGTGAGGTCATCTGACCGCTGAAGCCTGGTCCAAACTGGGTCTTTCGACCCAATATAGTAGTGCTGTAAGAAAGAGTGGACCAAGATTTGCCCGTGACAACAGGTGAGATATCAAAAATGACTACCTGGAGTTATTGCTGCTAGAAGGTGGTTGTATAGGCTGGTAGATGATGCTCATAAAAAGAGGAGTTTCTGTACACTGCAAAAAGGGAACTAAAAGTAAGTAGAACTTTCTTAAATTAGTATATTTTCCCTTGATTTGAGCAGCTAAATACGACTATTTGCCAGTGGAATGAGTATTTTTACCCCTAAAATAAGATAATTAGATATCATGCACTTGAAATAAGATGATGGAGATGAAATGTTCTTATTTTAAGTGCAAAACTCTTATTCCATTGGCAAATAGTCTTATTTAGCTGCTCAAATCAAGGAAAAATATACTCATTTGAAGTAAAGTTTACTTACTCTTAGTTCCCTTTTTGCAGAGTAATTTCTGTGGGAAATCGGGTATTTTCAACAGGTTTCCTAGCTGAGTAAAGTAACTGAAGCAGGAATAATAAAAAAAGAACCTGAGTTCATTAGTTTTAAAGTTGTTGCCTCTATATTGTCTTCCTGAAAGAGACACCCAGAACTGGATGTGTGCGAGAGCCTTGTGGATTGGATCTGCCAGCCTGAGTACACTGCCTTCCAGACTCAGAGGCCTGCGTTTTGAATTTCTGTTACTGCTCTAAATAATCAGAACATCACTTATTTATTTTATCTACACGGCCCACATAGATTGGATTTTGGGTTTATTTACAGAAATCTTTTCTATCTTTTCAGTATAGAGCTTGCTTGAAGTTTGCTGTATACACCCAAACAGCACACACTCAAATGTTTTCATATTTCATATGATGAGCTCTTTTATATGTGATTTTTTCCCCCCATAAAATGAACTGGCACAGCAAAAAGAAATTGTTAAACCCACATTTGGTCTCCTCTTGCCCACTTGCAGAGATTTTCTTTTCTCTCTCATTCTTCAGAAAGATTGTCAATAAGTCCCACCATGTTTGATTGTGACTTCTCCCCATTCTGGTCCCAGTGGCTCCTTACAAGAACTCCATGAAACCAGTCTAAATTAGTTTAGATCTCTACATTTTTCTTCATAGTTTCTAACCCATTTCTGCCTCTGAAGCTTTATTTAATCATGATAAACCTAAGGCTAACCAAGTTTGTCTCTCTTTCAGATTGTCCTTCCTGCCAAACCGAAGCTACAGCGATAATGGCCGGACAATCCTTGCCAACGAGCAGGAGTCCCAGGACTCTCTTGGGCCGCTATGAAGATGTCTTTACGGGACCAGAACTGTGAACCTCTCATCAGATGTGTGGGATTTTCAACTCAAACGTCTCGGCATCCGTGATCTCAACAGTTTACTTTAATGCAAGCTGACCTGCCATAAAACCACAGTTTCTACGTGATCATTGGCTGCTTCATGATACGGAAGTGACAGCTCAGTGAAGATGAACTCTGCTTACAGACTGTGACATGCGAGGCATTTGCTGCTACTAATGTTTGTTTTTTAAAAAAGAGCACAATATAAATGCATCAGTATAAATTAAATATTAAGCATATTAAGGCTGCGATGAATATCTGATCTCATTTTCGTTTTAAAGCCTTTCCACTTTAAAGCTGCTCAATGTGATTTTTGACCACTAGATGGCAGTAAAAGAAGAGCATTGGAGATGTACTTGAAACAGGCGAACATGATATTCTAATTAATAATTTTCCATTAATCAAAATCTTGTGATTAAATGTATCCTTTCATAACAAGGGTTTAGGACAACCTCCATTAGGTTTTTGATTTCTAATTGAACCTTGACTGTCTCCATCACCTAAAACATTTCCCAAAAAGTGCATAAAGAGCAATCTATTGATTCAAGCCAGTTATTTCTCATACCTCACATCCACATCGGATCTTAAGGCCATTCCTTTCAAAGCAAAAACCCACACATTTCATTTTAGGCGGAGAAGGGCTTCGTCAAACCTCATAAAGCTACATCTTATGTGGCATAAATTTAAGTTATCAGAGAAAAATATGTAAACTAATGTGATTAGAAACCTTGTTACAAAATGTCAGATAATACAAATCTTTAATCAGTAATCTGTTACTTCCTGGTTTCATCAGGCATAACTGATGTGTCTCAGAGTCACATTTATTTTGCCCACTCTTCAACATGGGAAAGACGAGAGAACATGCCATACAAGCAGGATTTGTGCTTATTTTCGGAGAGTCAAGAAACACCGGGCAAACATCCATTCATCTGGACTTGGCCATATTTACAGCCAAAATAAGACTTCAATAGTTTTCAACAATTTGTGACCAACAAGGTGCTTATTTTATATTTCAACCACGCACAGTGAAGAAGATGGTAGGTAAAGTAAAAAGAAGAAATAATCTCCAATGCTCACTGTTAGAGAACTGCAGCAAGTAGTGAGATTTTGGCGTCACCAACTGTCCATAACAACCACAAGACTACATTGCTTGGGAAGCATGCTGGGAAATGTATTCTCTATCTTACAGGCACACATCTAAACTCTTGAAGTTTGCTAAACTCTGTGAGAGCTGTGAGTGGAACCCGGTGCTGTGGTCAAATGATACTCATACCTCTTTTCTATTAGTAATAATTCAGAGTGGTTCGTTAAGTGTGGTCGAGCTTTTTCAGCTTTTCCATCAGTAAGGGTTATGTGGAACCGTTGCTATTTTTAGGACCTGCTTTGAAGTGGTCACAAGCGCAGCCCGGCCGCCTGAAGACACTTCCGAAGACTGTCGGTCACTGATTCGCTAGGGGGTGGAGTCGCTGTTTGCGTAACTAGAGCGACCTCAAAACAAGACCACAATTAAAGCAACACACAACAACCACGGCAACTACCGATTATATGATTAGATACTGAACGAGGAGGAAGGAAGCCCCCAAATCAATGCAAGTGTCCAACTTAGAGTTGCACACATTGTTGTGCTTGGCGACCGATGAAAAACGTTGCATGTCAGACTTTCGGTGCCGCCTTCCTATGTCAGCCACGCCCTCATTGGTCGTGATGAAAAACTGCACCAAGATGACCCGTCTGGAATCGAATAAATGTCTCATCATGAAAAAAGGGCATAAGGGTACACTTCTTATGAACCCCTTACAAACACTAAAGGTGAGTCTGTTGTGAAACACTTGTTACCCAACCTACTTATTTACAGAGAAGTAACATGTAGGAACACGTCTAGCTGTTGGGTTTCAGAATCAGAACGAGCTTTATTGCCAACTAGTAGTTTACACGCACGAGGTGCTACACACAGACAAACATACAGTTGACATAAGTAAATGCAAAAATATATAATATGGAAATAAACAAGACAAATGCAAGTTGTTTTAGATTAGATAAGAATAATACTCCTATTTGCAGAGGACAACATGGCAGATCTTTACCTCTGTAATACGTTCTGCAGATGTATTGCAATGGGAGAGGATACAGTCTTCATAAACACACGTACCTATGCACATACACACAAACACACACACATCCCTGTTTAAAATACAAAGTGTGGACCGTGCCTTGACTTCCATAGACTTCCATTCATTTTCAAGCCTAACCCTGACCCTAACCTTTACCAGTATATAGCTAAACCTAACCCTAATTGACACCTTAGTGCTAAACCTAACCCTTAGCCCAGAAAAAAAGTGAGGACCAAAAAAGGTTCTCACTTTACATCAAAGTCCCCACTTAACTAGAAAAATGACCAAAAAATGAAGAAGAACACACACATACATTTGTATATATATATATATACACACGCAGTGGCTTGCAAAAGTATTCATACCCCTGGAACGTTTCCACATACTGGCACATTACAAACACAAATGTATTTTATTGGAATCTTATGTGAAAGACCAACACAAACTGGTATACAATTGTGAAGTGGAAAGAAGATTATACATGATTTAATGCAGCTGTTTTGAGAAGAAGAAGGAGCAAAGAGTTATGTCATTAGTTGTGCAATGGTAGTACAGACATACCCCAAAAGATGGTTCCACAATGTGTTGACTCAGGGGGGCTGAATACTTTTGCACAATGCCATTTTCAGTCTTTTATTTCTTAAAAAAAAAAAGAATGTATAATTTACTTTCTGCGTCACAGTTGTATCCCACTTTGTGTTGGTCTTTCACATAAAATTCCAATAAAATATATTTATGTTTGTGGTTGTAATTTGATAATAGTGGAAAAGTTTAAGAGGTATGAATGATTCTAATAACCAGTATTCACACATACACACACACAGATATACAGTATATTATATATATCACATATCTGTGATGCTCTGGGCCTGTTTCTTTTCCAAAAGCCCTAAGAACCCGGTTCGGTACTACAACCAGGGGAATAAAAATCTACTGACCTCTGCCTGAAAACTCAAAATGAATTATCGTTTGGTCTTTCAGCGTGTGGCCAAATCAGGGCAATTGGTTCCTTGCTTTTTCTGTGGTCATGTCAGTCCTCAGTCAGGCGAGCTGAAGGGATTAAAGAGGACTCGGTAAATTCAAACTAGAGTTTTTTGCAAAGAGGAAAGGTCAGATATTTTCTCTGTATGCTCCAACCTTTTAACGTTTTATGAGAGGAGGTGCAGCCCTGTCAGCAACGAAGGATTGTTATGTAAAGACAATCAAGCGAAGATTAATTTTAATCCTAGTTAATCCCATTAAATTTCAAATCCTATTTAATTTCCAACAAAACTCCGGTCACAGCAGTGACAGAAGATCTTTGAATTGATTCAGTGATCGGAAGTAATACGGAGCCTGCTTGCAATTATACGTCAGAGAAAAAGAAATGCATCAAAACATTTTCACTGTTGCACGGTTTGGCTGGTTGTCTCACAGCACTACAGGGCCACTGCTGGATTTCTGTTTTGCTCTAATGTGGCGCTGACAAGGGAAAGATATTTTTAACAACATGAGACATAAGGCCAATAGTTTGTCCTTTTATGGACCCGAAGAAACCAGTAGTGTTTTTATTTCTGTGAGAAACACCAAGAGATGACTTTATTTTGTTTGAGAGAAAAAATGAGAGGCACATGCTCCCCTCGGAAGCACACATGACGTGGCAGTCATGTGATCACCAATGGGAGATTTGTTGCCAAGCAGAAACAAGCTTGACGAATCGACCTCAAGTTTTGGTCTTTGTGTGTTGGAATAGACTCTGCTGTGAAAATAAGAAAAGATCCGTTCAAACAAGATTACAGAGCCAGATGGTGTCCAGTAGTGTGGATCCAAGTGACAGCAGGACAAGAGGATGTGCATGTCAGAATGAAGGTTTAATAAAACAAATAGGAAAAAACTAACTTTCAGCACATGAGGAAACCAGACCTGATAAAGAGACCCAAATACTGCAGAGTGACTGTTTGAGTGAACACAGATGGGTCAGAATGGCTGTCAGCTTTAAGGGGAACATGCAGAGGTTACTGAGGTAAAACTGAAGAAACAGGAGAAAATGGCCAATACTACACAAGGAACCAGGGAATCAAAGACACAGAAACTACATAAGAGTAGAAACATGGGACACAGCTTAACATCAGGATTCATCAAGATTCAAACCAACAGGTGACAAAGAAATTCAGCAGCAGGAACAACAGGAAACTTAAAGTCAAATCCACAGAACCCATGGAAAGGTTTCAAAATAAAACAACAACTAAGAGCTACAGAAAATAACCATAACAAAAAACTGCAACACAGAGCAAAAAAAGATGCTGAACCAAAACATGAGGAATCTTTAAACTAGGGAATGACCTGAATAAGGAAAGCGGTGATACCAGAAACACCAGAATATATTTGTCAGACGTAAACTAACGGCATCTTCTCTGAGTGCTGTGCTGAACATCTGAGAGGAGCCCCTTCATCGGTCCTGCAGAAGTCCAGCGAAAACTGTTTGTGGAGCTTTTTAAAATAAAACGAAAAAGCTCTCTTTGTTATGCATGCAGGAAGTGTAGAGAAAACAGTCTCTTCTGCAGGTGAGACCTGCAAAAGTGGCACAAATCAGATTTTTTTAGGCGGTGAAAAGATCGAAATCGGGCCGTTCACAGTGCCATGAAATAGATCGGATTCGGGTAGCATTTGCCTGCTGTGTGAACGGAGAGCCATTCCTGCTTTGACATTGTTTGCTTTATCCTCTTACTACCACTAGATGTAGCTGCAGCACCACTACCTGGAATACTGCTATGCTGATAAAAGTCTTTATCTGGGAGCTCAGGTTGATGATAACTCTCTGAAGCTGAAGTCTGTTTTAGGAGCCTGAAGTGAACTGCCGGTTTATCAGTGAACTGATCATTTGGAATAATTAATACAACAAAGACATTATTGAAGTCAGTGACATCACCTGCTGTCCCATGACATCATGAATAATATGGAAAATTGACCTCAAAATCTATTGAATGATTATTCCTGTAAAATTAAGAGCAAAATCTAATGAACGCAGCATTTCCCAGGCCTTTTAAAAGTAGAAAAAAATTAATGAGCAGAAAAATGAAATATGAAAACGTGTTTTGAGTCTTTAGAACTTAAGAGAAAAAAATATGTTTAAAGTTTGTTTTGATATCATAATTTAATTGTTTTCATCTTTCTGGAACTACTGAGTGGCAACACTGAGAAGGATTAATAGTCATGAGAAAAAAGCAATATTTTTTGACCCCTGATCCACTGCGGTACCTTAACTGGTCCAGTGGTTCTCAAACTGCTAGATTAACAAAACTGAGGTTATGCAATTTTGAAGCATAGTTCGTCCAAATTGGCACAGATAGCAAAATAAAGGAGAAAACCAAAGTAAGATGGCCCTTTTATCTACTGAATCAAAGGTTAAGTTCAGCATTGTGATGTATAATTTGTAGAACATATGCAGTGGCTTGCAAAGGTATTCATACCCCTTGAACTCTTCCACATATTGTCACATTACAGCCACAAACATAAATATATTTTTTGGAATCTTATGTGAAAGACCAACACAAAGTGGTATACAATTGTGAAGTACATTCAAAGACAACTATATATATATATATATATATATATATATATATTTTTTTTTTTTTTTTTACAAATAAACTCAAAAGGGCATTGTTCAAATATATTCATTGTTTGCAAAACAGCTCAAGCTCAGTCAGATTACACGGCAAACGTTTGTGAGCAGCGGTTTTCAGATCTTGACACAGATTCTCGATCGGGTTCAGGTCTGGACTTTGACTAGGCCATTCTAACACAAGAGCATGTGTTATTTTAAACCATTCAATTGAAGCCCTGGCTTTATGTTTATGGTCATTGTCCTGCTGGAAGGTGAGCCATGTCATGCCATTACACACAGTTTTAAGTTATCTAATGTTTAATAAATAACTCTCGGTCCGTTAGATATCGTCCGGTAAATATCAGCCCAAACAGCTGATATTAGGAGAATAGTCGAAAGGAATAATTTGAGCACTGGCATTCTTCTAATAGCAAACTCTGTACACATATGGAATAAAGGAGTGACTTCTCTTCAAGTTCAAGAATTTATTAACAGAAACTTCCTTACGGCTGCGTCTGATTACGCAGAAAACAGACTGCAGTCTTAGCTCCATTCCCAGTTGAGCACGTTTGTGGGTATTCGGACCCCATGTGGGCCCATGGCTTGTCTCCCCGGTGCGAACCACTCGTCACGAGGGCTCACAAGGAAAGAGGAAGGTGTGAGAAGGGGGCTAAGCTTTGTTGCGGTGTTGGCACCCCCTGCTGTGATGGCCAGTCCCCTGGGGGCCTGTAAAAGTCTCACATTTCAGTGGCTTTGAACTTACATACTGATTTCATCCTGATTACACAACAACCTCCGCCTCAGTCTCAATTCTTTTGCAGACTCCAACAGGTTTTCCTCCACGATCGCCCTGTATTTGGCTCCATCCATCTTCCCATCAACTCTGACCATCTTCCCTCTCCCTGCTGAACAGAAGCACCCCCAGAGCATGATGCTGCCACCACCATATTTCACAGCGGGGATGGTGTGTTCAGAGTGATGGGCAGTGTTAGTTCTCCACCACACTTAGCGTTTTGCATTTTGGCCATAAAATTTAATTTTGGTCTCGTCTGACCAAAGCATCCTTCTTGTAGATGTTTGCTGTGTCCCCAACATAGCTTCCAGTAAACTGCTAACGGGACTTTTTATGGTTTCCTTTTAACAATGACTTTCTTCTGGCCACTTTTCCATAAAGACCACATTTGTGCATGATTAATAGTTGTCCTGAGGACAGATTCCCCCACCTGAGCTCTGCAGTTCATCCAGAGTCACCATGGGCCTCTTGGCTGCATCTCTGATCCGTGCTCTCCTTGTTCTGCCTGTAAGTTTAGGTGGACGGCCTTGTCTTGGTAGGTTTACAGTTGTGCCATACTCTTTCTATTTCTGGATGGAATTATCTTAACCAACCCCTGAGGCCGTCACAGCAGCTTTATTTGTACTGATTAGATTACGCACAGGTGGACTCTATTCAGTCAGGTTGGCTTCTCTCAGAGAAAAGGGGGCTGAATACTTTTGCACACCGCACTTTTCAGTTTTTCATTTGTAAAAAAAAAAAAAAAAAAAAAAAAAAAAAATGTTCTAAATTGTGTATCATTTTCTTTCTCCTTCACAATTGCATACCACCTTGTGTTGGTCTTACACATAAGATTGCAATAAAATATATTCATGGTTGTGGTTCCAATGTCACAAAAATGTGGAAAAGTTAAAGGCGGTGTGAATACTTTCGCAAATCGGCGTGAATGATAAAATACCACTCAATATTTTGCACTTACGTTTTCAAAATATAAAGAACCTGGAATAAGTTTTTTTTTTTTTTTTTTCAAGAACAAATCACAGCTATCACAGCTGCCCGGGGAGCCAACCTGGGGCTAAGGGTTTTGCTCAGGGACCCACAGTGGCAGTCTGCGGGCATCAAACCGGGTACTTGCAACCTTCTCAGAGTGCAAGTGCGCTGCTTTAACCACTAGGCCACCACCCATATGAAGTGGCCAATGTGCAGGAAGCCTGTGTAAAACCATGCTTGTACAATCCTGTCTTTAAATCCCTTAAAACACAAGTGAAAAGAACAGGAAACTTGCCTGTGAGAATACCTTTGAGAGTACAATTTAAAGTTTTTTCTTCATAAGCACATCGGGAGATGCTTGTAACTTTTTAACTGAATCCCAATTAGGCTACTACCTGTACTTTCCGGGGAAGTGTTTTTTTGTAATGTATAACATCTTACCTTGAATCACACGGACACAGACTCTCAACTCTGCACATTCAGCACTAATTTAGAGAAGAGCCCAGAGAAACAAAAGGTCAGAAATGATACCTGTTGAATCAACAGAGTGATTATGTGGACGTCTAACTCCGATGAAATAGTTGAACCAAGTCTTAACGTGAGATTATAAAGCCGTGACCTGTGCGCTGTTGTCGTGTTGCTGCTAATCTTCCTTTAAACATTCACATTCCTAGCAGCTAACTCAAGACGTTAATGAGTAGAGGATGAGGCCCTGTGATGAACTCTTCAGTGTTCCTCTGGAACACTTGCAATTATGTAGAGTTACAGTTAAAGCATGTTATGCAGTATTTTTAGACTTTTGTCTGTTTTAAGAAAAAGTCTTTGTGTACCAATGAAAGCAGCTTTCATATTGAACGAACTGAAAACAGCAGGCGAGAGGACCTTTTCACGTGTCAAAAAGTAAAACTGAGCATGAATAAAACTCCTATCCTGCTGGAAAACAACTTAATCTAAACTTGCTCGTTAAAGATAAACAAATGACAGAATTTCATAACAGAATAACTGCAGGAAAGGTTCCAGATGAACATGGACCTTTTCTACTTGTGATTGCTTTGCTTTTTGGGTCTCCATAAACTCGTTTTGTATCTACTGGCAGCCACTATTCGGTCCTTGCAGTCTCACATTAGCTGGTATTTCTCCCATTTCTGGTTCACTCTGGGGCGACAGGCCTTCTACTCAGGTAGTTATTGTTCAACATAAGCTTTTACGTTGTTTAGATTTGATTGTGCTTCTTTTGTAAACGGCTTGCTATTTTTTTTTTACAGGCAGAAGTTTACATGCAAAGTGTACATCTGTAAGTAAGTGACTACTGTGCTGTTTTTGGAATGGCGCGAGTGCTAAATCACTGAATCCAACTGGATGTACTAGGTTTACCAACAGCGTCTGTCCTTCAATCCAAATCTCAGACTGGAGGTGCTGCGGTTCATATGCAACTGTTTATGTCTGTGTTTGGCACTACAGCTAAGACTTGACAAGACTACTCCAAAAATATCTGTTTTTTAGGTGGACTTGCTAATGTTTTTTGGATAATTTTCCTGCTGCACAACCCAACTGAGCTGAAAAGCACAAACTGATGACCAGAGCAGAATTCCTGGCTATACCAATTAAAGGAAGTGATTGAGGTCCTGAAGAAAGAGAGCAGCCCTGGTACATCACTACACAACCACCATATCTGACTGTTGGTATTATGTTCTTTTTCTGAAATGCCGTTCCAGTCTGTGGACAAATGCAATGGCTTACAAACCGTCCAGTCTTGAGGATCCTCAAGATGTTTTTTTATGGCAAATATGTGAGATGGGAGTAATTTTATGTAGTTTTCACCTTGGAACTCACGCATGAATGCATTTTTGCTCAGTTTATTTCTTATCAATTACTATTATTCATTTAATATGAGGTAAAATGTTACTTTTTCTAATGCTGGGGTCCATCTAGGAAAAGTCAAGTTTTCCTAGATGTTAAAAAGTTAAAAAAATATATAATTTTGGGTTTCACTCTGCCTTTAAACTTGGTTTCGGGTCATAACAACCCGAAGGCAAAAGTAGGGTTAATTAAATTGTTTCTCATCATTTTCTTGAATTTCTTTGGATCAGCACATGTTGTATTGCTTTGCGCCGTATTAAAAAAAAAATCCTACTTCTTATTAGAAAGATTCAACTGATTTTCTTTCCTTTTATAAATAAAATCAGCATCTGAAAGATTTACTGTAGGTGTGCCAAAAAAGCAAAAAAACAGAAAAGATTCTTCAAGGATGCTTTTTTTTGTCAGCTAATGTATGTTCTAATGCTGATTTTTTGTTGTGGTCACCATGTCAATCAGCGTGAATATAATTTGCACAACACAAGTACCTTAAAACTTGCAGGAATTTAGTTGCCATGGTAATCCTCATCCACAGGCACCAGCCCCTCCTCCTCCCTCTTCGCATCCCTTGTCTTCTCTCCCCCTCCTCTCTGTAAGGCTCTCCAAACGACACGCAGAAACAAGACAACGGCCGCAGCTCCCGTCATGCTTTGCAGTAGGAAACAGGAAGAGGCAAAACACACACAACCAGCAGCCAGCAGAGTGGGGAGCAGCATAGTAGCAAACAGACTGATGGTGGATGAGCAGGCACCACACGTGGAGGCATGGCAGGTCCTGTCTCCAGGATGCACTCACGCTGCCGCTTCTGTGGTAAGTCCAAGCCTTCTTTGAAACACCTCACATCTTCAGACTCTCTCCCCCTCCTCTTTTTTTTCAAGCAGGAAATGACACAGTTGCTTTGCAGCTTAGGTTTTAGCAATATGGTACAAGGCTGATGCAACCTTAAACATGACTGAGTACATCACAATAATACGAAGAAATTAGTGGCCACATCATTACACTAACAATGATGGCATTCAGTGCTGCACTCATTGACAAACCCACACGCTTTCACATACAGAGACTCACTGTCTCACATCCAGTCCATTTCAGCTGTATTTATTCCTCTTTGCTTTCAGAGGATTTGTTTTATTCATGACACATTCACACTGACATTGGCATGCTCTCAGTAATTCATAATCTAAAGGCTGAAAATCTCACACCCAATAAAATGAAGAAATCAATAAATGCATAAGACAAGTTAATTTAAGAATAAATACTATTTTATCTTTTGGCAGGAGACCACTTTTGTGACTTGGCTGTTGCACGCACCTCGGTTTCTCCTGTATTTGCAGGAGCTTGCATGAAACATATATATATATATATATATATATATATATATATATATATATATATATATATATATATATATATATATATATATATATATAAATAAATAAATAAGACTACTGCTGGAGGTTTTTCCTTCCCTTTAAAGGGGAGTTTTCCTCTCCACTGCTGCTTCATGCTTGCTCAGTATGAGGGATTGCTGCGAAGCCATGGACAATGCAGGAGGAGTGAATGCTGCTTGTCAAGACTTGATGCAATCTACTGGGTTTACTTAGATTGGAAATTATTTTGACCAATCTGTATAATCTGATTGAATTTGACTTTGCAAAGTGCCTTGAAATGACTTGTTTCATGAATTGGCGCTATATAAATAAAATTTAATTGAATTGAATTAAAATCATCGGAGAGGATGAATTTCTACATTTCTCTCTCAATAAAACTAAGAAGTTTAAGACAGGAGGAGATTGTATTGCTGGCTGTCAACACTTTTGACTGGTTGGATAGAAGAAAACACTGTTTGAGCTCTGGAACGCTACACAGCGTAACATATCCTACAAAGGAGGGTATGTGAAAGCTTGCCTTAAAGTACTTAATGAATGTGGGGGATAATATTCCCAGATTTGTGTCTCATTACTTGGATGATCTACCGCCAGTATCTTTTATTAACACGGATGCCTGCGGCCTGCTCTGCAAAATGGACCAACTTCATACTGCTGTGTTTTCCATGAAGCAGACACCTCAATGCCAAATTCTCACCGGACTTAGAAGCTGAATCTTTACGTGCTTATCTCAAAACCAAACATGGGCATGATGTAACATGTCAAAGAATCACAAAGGTATATACCAGATACATTTAAAGTCTCTGCCAAATGTATAAATACCTGTAAATATTCAGTAAATACCTGAATCCAAGCACATCTAGGTGTTTACGAGAATACACTTGTGTATGCAAGGTTTATTCATAAGAAAAACGCTCAATAGTGGTTGTGAGGAACCAAAAGCCCGCCCCCCAGAGCACTGAGGCTGACGCCAGGGGAACCAGAACCCCAGATGCCCGAAGGGACCCCCAGAGCAAAGGTGCCCAAGACGGACAAACACACGGAAGAGCAGAGATGAGCCCCAGGAAGCCCCTAATAGCCACAATGCCGAAGCCCCCAGGAGCCGCTGGGACGAGCCCATGGGTTCTGCCCGGGCCCTGCGAAGCAGCTGCCAGGAGCGACACTGAGGACCACCAATGCACTAGCAGATCAAGGCACCAGCCAACAGAGGAGAGCAGGACGGGGGGATGGGTTCCACACCTTGTGGAGACCTGAGATGTCCCAAGAAAAGGGGCAGTCCAAACCCAACCCGACAAACAGAAAACCACATACATAGTCACATTCACACGTTCCCACCCTAGTGCCCCCACATAGAACACTCCTACCAAAAAACGAAAAAAAAAAACAAAAAAACACAACCCGACCTACCCGGTCCATACTCTGGTCCTAACCCTTCACCCCAATCCTTGCCCAGCCAACCCCCAGGACCCAACGCCCACACCCAGCCCAGACCCCGACCAGGTGGCCCGCTCCTCCTCCAGGCGCCGGACTCCAGACATACTCTAAGTTAACCTAGGACAAAGATTTCGTCCCTTGATCAGCAAAGTTAGAGACACAGCAAAAGATTCAATACCGCAATTATAGCAAAAGATGGTTCTGTGTTAGTCCATCACATAAAATCTCATTTGCTGTAACAGTTACACAACAATAAAAAAAAAAAATTAGTCAAACAAAAGTACTCAACCATTTTCATGTGAAACGTGTGGAATTGTTAGTATAACACATTGGTGCCTCGTGCAAGTACTACGTAACGATTACGAATATTCCCGTGTGATTCCCGTGCACAGAAACGATTTTTTAAAAATACTGTTTTACTCTATATAGCCGTGCATTGGCACAAAATTACTGGGGATAATACTTATAGTTCACCATTATATAATTAATGAAAAAACTAAATTTCCAGGGTTTTTGTTTGACTTTAAGGGTTATGTTTACTTCTGCAAAGCAACATATAAATAAGAGAACAAAATGGGCCCTAGAAGTTATCTCTGGGGAACTCCAGAGGACACTGATGAGGGCTGTGGCTGGAAATTTTGTAGTAGGAAATCTTGATTGCAACTGCAGAAGAATGAATAATGGTAAATGGCTTGTACTTGTATAGCGCTTTAACTAGTCCGACGACCCCAAATCACTTTACACTACAATCAGTCCTTCACCCATTCATGCACACATTCACACCCTGACGGTGGTGAGCTACATTGTAGCCACAGCTGCCCTGGGGCAGACTGATAGAGGCGAGGCCGGCATACATCGGCGCCACCGGGCCCTCACACCACCGCCAGCAGGCAATTCAGGTGAAGTGTCTTGTCCAAGGAAGCAACGACTGAGACGGTTGGCACGGGGGATTGAACCGGCAACACGCCAATCACAGCATGAACTCCCTATTTCCTGTGCCACAGAAAATTAAGTGTGCGATGTGCTGGAGATACCACTGGAAACTCGAAGGTTAAGGAAGATTATATGAAAGATGCGACTAGCAGCAAATGAAGAAGGATGCAAGGCATTCGCAGATCTTTTGTTGTCTTGATTAGAGCTGTTTTACTGCTGTGGGCAGGTTAGGTTTTATCGTCCTGTTACAAAGATACATTTGAATATATTAGGCATTTAACTAAAAGAAGAGCCTTGTGTTGATGTTTGCTTTTTAAGCTGATGTTGCGCAGTTGTGTTACGGGGTAGAGTGGGTTAAAGCATCTCTAATTGAACAAGATATTGTGTAGTCCTTCAAAGTGATGGGAGGCCATAACATTTGTGTTGCGTATATTAACTTTGTCAAGGAAATTGTTGAGCCTGTCAGAGACCGCAGGTAGATGAATGTACTAAATGTAACAAAATGAGATAAAGCGAGGCTGATTAGATTTAGATGGTTGTAGGTGGACATTTAATGAAAACTGATCTAGTGCAATTAAAACGGAGTTAAAGCAAAAATAGAAAAGGGGGCAAAGTCAGGGGTATGTCCTTTACAATCTCCAGAGAGGCATCATATTTCTTTGTTCCAATATTCGACAAAGTGTCAGAACAGCAATATGTTTTCCTTGAAAAGTAAGTTGTACTTAAAGTGGTAGACCAATAAAATATCCTTATCCTTCTAAATAAGCTTTAGAGAAAAAAAAATTTAATACAAGTTTTTTCTCATTTTAACCAACATTTTGTTTTTTTGTGTTTGGTTCTAGGTTTTTTTAAACATTTTAAACTAAAGGAAAATATAAATTAGGCTGAAGAGACACCGGAAGCTTCTTTGTTTTAGTTTATCAATAAGTTTAAAGTTTTAAAATATTAAAGATATAAGTAGATTGTTCTTATTGGCTAGTTTACAAAATGCTCCAAAAACAAAAATACAAAATGAATATCTATAAAACTGCAGTTAATCCGAGTAAATGTATCACATAAAGTCAAGTTACATAGAAACTACCAAATCAGCAGATTATTGTCCTTCAAACAAAACCATAATTAAAAAAACTTTAACTTTATCTAAAAAGTAAGTTTAGCTAAGAAAACCACCTGGTGTTTTCCTTATATGCAAGCGGCAAGAAAATATATTTTTAAATGCATTGAAATCTAAACTTATCCATTTGACTAGCAATAGATGTTGCAGTTTCAGCAATCCTCACATTTCTTGGTCTACCAGGAAATACTGTGTAAAAAGCCTTAAAAGGAACTTTTTTTATCGTGGTAGTATATTCTCACACATAGAAAAAATAGTCAAATCCAAATTTAATTTGGATATATTTCATAAGCTGCAAAGAACTTACATACTTACATAACCTGGCCATAATGATAAGGTGTAGCATGTGTTCTGCACATTAAAAATGATGATAAAGTACATTTCTGTTTACTTAAAGTTACTACTTCGCTCTAAGTTGTTCAGTGACCAGAAACTAAATTAGTTATTCATTAATCTCTGTGTTTAAATATGATATATTCACAATGGGGCAGACAGAACATGTACATTCAAGTAAGGAAGATCTATGTTGTCCTTTCTGTCAGGAAATGGATGCAAGAAAATTGTCTGAAAGCCAAAAACAGTCTTTCCTATTCCACCAAAAAACATAAATGTTTGGAGTGTGCCAAAAACTTTAACTGAGGTTTAGGCATCAAACGTTCCAGGTCGCTTTGGCGTAAGAAACAAAAACGTGTACCGTATGTTGAAGGACCTGTGATACTTCTATGAGGGAACCTTTTAAAATGCATGGCATGATGAGCATTTGGGAAAACTGGGAAATTTTTTTAAAAAGCGTGGTAATGATCTGAAACACAGAAATAGATCGCCAGACAGAAGACCTCCTTCCAAAAGTGATCTCAAACCTACAGTAAACAGGGCTGCAGGTTGAGCTGAGGAGAAGAGAGCTTGACAGACGATCTGGAAAGAATTTATGCCAAGATGAGACCAAGTAATCTATTCTATACGGGTTTGTATAAAAAATATATTAACACCAAAATAGTTAGTAAATATGCTGCACTAAATGTTAGGTAAAAATTCACGTTTTTGAAGTGACATTTTCAGTTTGAGACTACGGCAAAAAAAAAAAAAAAAAGTTCCTGACCTATTCAAGAGCCCAGGACATGTCCGCTAATAAAATCCAAAGACTTTAGCTCGTTTGTTTTCATGTAAGTGGCCAAACTTGCCACTAGGTGGAAATGCCATTACATGACATGACATTTTTAAATGCTATGAAAACGCATCATCTGATTCAGATGGCATGACAGATTAACAGCAAATACATCCCTTTTCAGGCGGCTTTGACATTCAGAACTCGCTCTGATTTCTTTCAGTTCAGTCTGTTAATGGTTCAACTTGCTGGGCGAATACTCAGCTCTGTACAAACACAAAACCGTGCAAGCACTGCTGCACCCTTCTTTTGGCAGGTTTTTAAGCAGACACAGTGAAATCACACCAAAACAGCAGATTTCACTCAACGCAGTCATTTCTGGAATAGAATTTCAATAAGTTCTTGAGTCAATGGTTTAATAAACAACACACACAATGCAAAAAGAAACACAGCCTTTTTTCTCACTTTCATAAATCTAATCAGACAAAAGAAGTTTCCTATTTTGGGTCTGCAGAGATTACCAAAATGATTTGTATTTGCAAAATGCCAGAATGATGAGAGAGAGTAACTCTGCCCACAAATTACCTGTGGGACTGAAATCAAGGCTGTTTTATGGCCACTACTAAAAATTGTCTTTGTTGTCCCTTGTAACTAATTTAGAGGTATGCTTGGAGCAGGGGAGTCCAAAGGGGAGGCGGGGGCCATTTGTGGCTCCTGAAGAGATTGTATGCGGCCCCAAACTGTAATTCAAGAATGATTTGGCCCACCAGCACAGATGATGGCAGATGGAGCCGTTTACTTTTATTTAGAGCAAAATTATTACAAAGTTAAAACCTTTTTACAATAGAAAATGTAGGCTAAGTGTAAAGTAGTTGTCTTTTAATGACCACACTTATTACATTATCTTTAATTTTATAGTAAACAGATTTTTGTGACCCGAAATCTGCTTTTAATTATTTATATATATAATTAGCTAAATACAGAGTTAAACACACAGCTCATAATTTTCCAAAGACCAGTTGCCTTACCAAGCAATAATACCATATGTTAAAATGTCTACAGAGTAAAATTGTCAGTGTTTTTTATCAATGTGAAAAAGTCTCCACTGCAGCAGGGTTGGGAGTTTTCCTGAAGTCTATGATGATGCCCTTTGTCTTCTTGATATTCAATGCAGGACATGTCTCCAAACATTTAGGATCTTGTTGGCATTTGTAAAATGTAATCTGGCTATTTTTTTAAGTTGTTTTGTATTAATGGCTGCCTTCTCACTGAGTGGCGTGTCAGCCCATGCCAATGATGGACTCGATAATCTCACTACCTTACCAGCTTCAGCTAACAGCTGCAATGAGGACTTTTGCTTTTGATCAAGAGGTGATAAATATATTTCTGAACAAAACATGTTCATCTCCAGGGGGGGGGGAAATCTGTCTCCTTTTATAAAAAAGCATTCTGGCTGAACATTTCCATGGTGTTTATATGTGCATATAGTTAAAAACAGAATAACCAGAGCTGTAGAGGTCAACAGTTCTCTTCCTTGACACTTTAGTTGATTGATTTTGATTTGAAGACTATGTCAGAAGGAAGCTGGAAGTTTAAGTTGTTTTCTTAATAAATTTACATGACAGGCCACATTTAAGTCAAATGTTGTGAATTCACCAATCAGAAGCTTACAAAAGTGTGACGTCATCATCTAGGCTTTGTGCCAAGTATATATAAGTATATCCAGCTGTAGCTGCGGGCCCCCCAAACCCGCTAGTCCTGCACAGCACGACTAGGGGACAGGGATAGGCACATATAGCAGGGGGCAGCTAGACCCTTCTCCTTTGTGCTATCAAATGTGTGGCTTTATGTTTATAATATCTCACGAGAAATTTTGTTTTTATGTCATTGGCCAATGAAATTAATTTGAACTTGGCAGCTTTTGCTGACAAGAATCATTCTCTATAACTGCAAATATAAGAGAAACATAACGCCCTAAGACAAGAACATAAATCAAGCAAAACATTATTCAAAGTTATTTTGAATAATCTCCTTTTGCTTAATCAGAAGCACAAATTACACGTCGCAATGATTGCTGTAATCCATTACATGTTTATTTTGTGTTTTTGCAAACACATTTTCCTCCCATTTGCTTTATTTGGTTAAAATAAACCCACAACATACCCCTCTCCATTTGCACAAATCAAAGCATCACATCGCCGCTGGTTAGGTTTATCTATTGTTTGCCATGTAATCCACTCTGTCCACAGGATGTATTTAAACAGTAAGACATGTTGACACACAGAGCTGTTCAACTTCTTTTTTTCCTTTTTCTTTTTTGTCTGCGATCAAAATTGCATCAAACACGAAAGATAAACATCGTCATGCAGTAACAAAAAATATGCTTGATTTGACCTCTTCTCCAAAGCCACACACATAAATCATAAGGTCACACCCACTCCCGGGGATCAGGCCAATAGGAGGCAGGTTGAGGGCGAGCAAAGGGCTCGTTCTTATCTTGATATAAATTCTGCAAGAAATCGTACCCTCATCTACTGAGCCTGAACGCTCGGATGACAAAGCAGCAGCAGAAGTCACGCACAGAGCCAAACAAAGCCGCGCAGGTTTAAAAAGGAGCTGCCAACTCTGGAGAAAGCATAACTCCTGGTCGTCCACGAAGCAGTGACTCTGCAAGTGAGTACACCATCATTAAAGATTAAAGACTGGTCTGGACACGAAAATGATTACATTTGGATGTCTTTTTATTTACTGCTCAGGGTTTTTATTCTCATTTTTCAAACTTGTAAGTTTGGATAAGTTGTATTAAAAAGTTTTCTCAATTACTAAAAACACGAAAGCAGTAATTCATAGGGTTTGTACAATTTGATTGCTTTTATCTTTGTAGTCTGAAAAAGACAAGGCTCAAGAGCAGACGTTTGTTTTTCTCTTATTTGAGATTGTCGTCACAATGATTTTAAAGACGGGAATTCAATAGAGGAAGAATTACTTTGACCTCCTTTAATAGGGTGTTAATGGTGTTGCCAAGGTCACAACCAAGACCAGAGATAAAGACAACGGCTACTAACCTGAAGGCAAATGCTTCTGTTGCTGCGATACAGACAAGGCCACACGTGGTTGGATTTTACAGAATTTTTTTTTTTATAAATAGCCAAATTAGAACAAAATGTTCTAATTTCAACTCTGCAGAGTTCACTCTTGATTAAACAGATTGTTTTTCTCTCAAAGGACTTGAACTGTCCTTTGAGGGTTTTTTTTTTCCTGAGCAGCAGCAGGGTGCTATTATGTCAGGTGGTAGAAGCTGGAGAGCAGTGACGGCCAGCAGAATCGCCTTTAATCAGCTGCTTTCGCTGTTGTTATGTGTTGACACTTCAGTAAATCTCATTTGCTTTGGGCCCCAAAAGGCCCTCGGTGTGATTCCAGCAGTGATCAGCAGTTAATAAAGACTATTTTTAACCTGTCAGTCAGAGCAAAGAATTTCAAAAGGGTAATGTAGTTCAGTGAAAAGGGTCGTTATTTGTCTGCGCTGTCTTCTGTCATATAAAAACGTCAGGCGAGATTTAGAGGACCTATTTGAACAGAGGCGGATCTTTGTATCAGCTTCTTCAAAGTGAACAACTCAGTGCAACCTGAACCACTCCATTGACTCAGGGGTAAAATTCTGCTAAAGACGGCGATTATAACTTTAAAAAAGGGAGAATACAAATTAAATTCCTGATTAAAGAAAAGTTGTATTTTTTTTTAAGCGTAAAATAAAGAAAGAAATCAGTGGTCCTCGTTTCACGTCTTATCAGTTCCTGATAGCCGCCGTTGCCTCATAAATCACAGCGCATACCAATGTTGTGATGACACAGGCAGATTACGCGTCAATTTCAGAGCTTTGTGTATTCTTACACACGGTCTATGCTGCTATTTAATGAAAAGTAACCTTGTTAGAAAAGCCTTTTAACTAAGTGCAAGCTGTATTCATGCGTTTCCTGCATGAGCTGATCACTTGATCAATGAGTGTTTTGACAAAGAATATCACTCTAGGGTTGTAAAGGCCAAGAGAGCCATGTGTGTCGAACAATTCTCTGTAGAAACCCTCAGAATCAAAGATTTCAAATCTAAAAACATGTTTCTCGCAGATGTCCAGCTGACAGCCTTCAGACAGCAGTTATTTTACCAAAGATAGTGCTGTATTTGCTGCTTTTTAAATTAATCCCCCATCAGTTCTTGAATTTGAGAGGTTTCTTCCACTTTGGATAACGTTTTTCTACAGTAGCTATATATGTACGAATATATATGTTTCAGCCTCATTTTCTAACATGCAATTTTGCAGACAAACCGGCTCTATTGCTAAACGGGGAACAGTGGTGGCGTAGCACCAGCTCTTTGTGATTGCACTGCTAACACCACCAAGTCTTGCACCAACAAACGTGTTGCTGTCCTAGTGCTGAGAGCTCTGAGAGCAGGTTAAAGGAGATTTCTGAGTTAGCTTTGCTTTCAGTTTGTTAAATTTGGAGGCAGCCATTGACAAAAATAAAAAAAATTCTAAAAATTACGAGCTGAAAGTGCTATTTTAATATTGTCTGTCATAAAGTGAATGTCGGTTCAGACCCACCATTGAGCCTGCATCAAAAAAGCTAACTTTAGCTAAATTTATGAAAGCTGATTTAAGTGTTGCACGTCACTGCTGTTTGCAGTAGTTTTCCGAAAGCACCACTTCATAATTAGCTTTGTCACTAGCTGCGTTCTAAATAAATCCTGATTGAAACCGTGTTTGCAGCAATGCTTATATACATAGTTTGTTCTTTACCTGCTGCTGCTTAGAAATCCCGACTGAAATGCTGTAACGCGTGTCTGCAGTAGTATTTAAAAGCACAGCTTTTAGGTAAAGGTAGCTTTGCTACCAACTCAGGCCCTAGTTGAGGTGGAGTTCGTAACTCCATTCAGCAGCAGGATTCATAAACACCATTTGGTCATTATCACCAGCAGCTTTCAATGAATCCTGATTGAAAAGGCTCATCAGAGTCTCCTTTGGAATGGCATCTATAAATAACCAATAAGAGGTTTGGTTACCATTGTGAAGAGGGTCCAGGAATATCAACAGTGTTTTTTTGGGTTTTTTTTTTCAGAATGTATTTAGAGATTAGACTGATGATATCACAATATCACTGAATTGTCAAAACCTTTTCATAAAAGATACAATGAGGCTGCTTAAAAATGTTTTTCTGGCTATAAAAAATGGAGGGAAAAAAAACTGTTCCTAGCAGATTATTTTTTCAAGAACCATTAAAATAGTTCTTGCACCATCCTTGGTCTAGCACTGGAGCTTCTTTTGAACTACATACATTTATTTAAAAAAACATACAGACTATTGCTTTGTTTCAAGAATACGATGACAAATCTAAAAGTAACTTCTGCTATTCATGTGTAGGCGGATATAAATCCAACTATATACAATCTACTGTTAAATCCGTTTCTCTTTATGATGATCGAAATTGTAGTCTAGGAACCTCGTGAGTTTCAAAATAAAAACTGCTGTGCTATTTTGTGCAGTAAAATTCCTGGATACCTGAATATCTGAACGAAGTTTCCATGTAGTTCATCTGAACGTTAACAGGCGAGCCAAATGAGTCCACTTCAATGCAGCAGTAGATGAAAGTTTAGAGGATAACCAACATAGTGTTAATACTTTAATGTTTAACAGTTCAGCATTTAATGCAGTTTTTCTCAGCTCTACCCATAGATCATTTTAAGTTTGTATTCATGTCCATTTTTAGTTCTGACTTCTTGGCCAGCAGTTTTGGGTTATTTTACCGTCCTTATATGGATATCCTCTAAGTTTTCTCATTGCATTTGCATAATTGTCTTTAACTCAACCCCAACCATGATCTCCAAACACAGAATGTTAACACAGAGTAAAGATGACTAACCAGCAGTGGTGCATTAATGCCTTAGATAGAACAACTTCTGTTATAACCTTTAAAGCAAGGGTAACTGCATTTTGTTTCAATTTCAACATTATAACAGAACATACCTCAACATTGCGTAAAATAGCTTAACATTCACTGTTGAATCTGAGTACTTTCATCAAAACAACAGTGAAGAAAACTTGTATTCTCACTAAACTAACTCTTTGCTCCTTCTTGGTCGGTTGCCTTTTACCAAGAATAGGTCTGTACAGTTAATGTGCACATGTGCTGGGTGAATCTTCACCTTGGAGGGATTTTTCCAAGAAGTTTACAACATAATTTGACATAAGGAATTTAAATAAATGAAATAGGACTGTGACCTGCTGTCAATCCAGAAAATGTTATATCTGAGAATTGTGAGGGATTAAAAACATTGGGTTTTTCAGTTGTTTAGGTCAGTATTTTGCATTTCGGGGGCTTAGGTGCAGGGTTATGTTCAGGCTGATTGTGTAGGCCTCTCCCCTCATGGCTTCCCTCCGCCCTCAACAAAAAAAAACTGCATTTAGACTCTACTGGTTCTGGGTTGGGTGTGGGAAAGGTGCACTGGTGCCGGCTGCCTTCCGTAGGAGGGGTGGGCTGCACCAGGCGCCAGCCTTTTAGGCCTCCCTGTTTTAAATTCACTTGAGCAACAGGCAACAACACGACATTTGAGCGAGTTGAGGCAGGCTCGGGGTCTTTTTCACACCCCTGTTCTCAGATTGCCATCCGGATTTTGAAGCCTGGAGGAGGAGCGAGCCACCTAGCCAGGGTCTGGGCTGGGGATGGGTGTTGGGTGTTGGGGGTCGGCTGGGGCTGGCACTTCTGCTCTCCTTGGGAATAGGGTGTGGGGCTTAAGTATGGAGGGTAGGATGTGGGGGAGACAGCGCATCAAGGTTCGCAGTGTGGGCTGTGGTTGGTTGGCCCGTTGGGATCGTGTTGGCCCCATCTCCGGGTGGATGGGCTCGTGGGTTGTTGGACTGGAATCAGGGTGGGGGGGTTGGGGCTTAAGTATGGGGGTAGGGTGTGGGGGAGGCAGAACATCAAGGTTTGTGGTGTGGGCTGTGGTTGGTTGGCCCGTTGGGATCGTGTTGGCCCCATCTTCAGGTGGATGGGCTTGTGGGTTGTTGGGCTGGGATCGGGGAGGGGGGGTATGGGCTGAAGTATGGACCGGGTATGTCATGTTTGGGGTCACACAGCAATGTGGCTGCTGGGGTTTTCCTGGGGCTTTCCTCTGCTCTTTCCTGGGATGGGGGAGGCAGCTATCCCTGTTAGTCGTTTTTGGGCTCCTTTGCTCGGGGAGCCCTTTCGGGGCGTTCTGGCCTCCCCAATGTGTGCCTCGGTGCCCCGGGGGGGGGGGGGGGGGGGGGGGGGGGGGGGGGCTCTATTTTTGTTACCGTTTCACCCATTTAACATTTTGTCTCATCTTTTTCTCTTCTTTCTCTTTTATCTTTCCATTTCTGTGTCCATTGAACTTGTAATAATTCCAAAATAATATCCAATAACGTTTTTTGCATATATATGAAGTGGAGCACAATGGCGAAATCAGTAATACTCCACTTGTGAAAGTGTTGGGCTTTGTTGGGCTCTCTTTGGCATTAAGACACCAATTGTTAACATGACACTGTCAGACAGGACTTGCTGGGGCCTGTTCAAAAATATTAAATCCTGTCCAATCTAACCCGGCTAATAAGCCCCTCATCATGATGTGCCAGCTGGTCAGTTGGGTTTCTGGCAAACATGTTCCTGCCACATTGGCAGTGCCAAACGCTACCATCGTTCCACAATTACATACAACTTTACAAAGCTATTTATTGCCATGTGTGATTGTCTCCACGTTGTCCACCTTATGAATCATCCCCCCTGACTTTTTTCGGGAATTAATCTGCTGATCAGACCCCACTTTCTTTTTCAGAGAGAAGGAAAGAGCCCTTTAAATGATTTGGATGAATTCCCTTTGCATTAGCTCACAGACTGGTGCTCATTTCCTATTTACATGTGACAAAAAAGGAATACTTACAGCTTACATCTGATTAAGGTTGCTTCCATCATTTCTGATGTGTATTAGGTTGGATGATGTAATTATATTTCTTTATACGGATTTATACCATAAAAGCTCAAACTCACGAAAAATTATCGGGTTAAATGCTCCTAGAGTTAAATAAAACAGAATTAAGTTTTATTTAATTGTGTTTAAGTAGGTTTTAGTAGTTTGTTGTTTGGTATTGTCAACTGAAAAAGTTTGCGGCAGGTGAAACGTTTATGTGTATTTCTGCACACTTCCACATGATGTTAATTTTTATACATCCCAAGTTTTTCCCTATATTTTGTGCATGCACACACTTTACACATGGCCCCCTGGTAACTAGAAAGGTAGATGGGGTATAGTGAACTTATTATCATGAGTAGTGTTGACATACTGCTTTATCTTGTTGGAAGTACCCATGGGTCATTGAGCGAAGGATGTGGTCAGCTACAATACTCGGTTAGGCTCTGACATTTACATGATGCTCAGTTGGCAACAAGGGGCCCAAAGTGTTCAAAGAAGATATCCCCCACATCATTGTACCACCAGCCTGAACAGTTGATACAAGGCATGACGGATCCAGGTATGTAGCTTCAGTTTCTAGTTCTTAGCTGACTGGAGATGGACCTGGTGTGCTCCTCTGCTGCTGTAGCCCATTTGCCAAAAGGTTCGATGGGTTTTGCATTCAGAATGGTATCCTTGATAGCGTTGCTGTAACAACCTATTTGAGCTGCTGTTGTCTTTTTGTCAGCATGCCGACTGCCGATTTTCCTCCGACCTCTGGAGTCTTTGTCCACGCCACTCCTGCTCCCTGGATATTATCTCTATTTGGAACCAATATCTGTAAATCAAAGACATGCTTGTGCATGAAATTCCCAGCGGATCTGCTGTTTCTCAAACACTCACGACACCAACCCATCTGTCTCCAAAAATCAATTAAACTCTCTTACTTTTTCCTTCTGATGCTCAGTTTTGACTTTAGCAAATCATCTTCTTCCCCTCTAACGGTCTGAATGAATTGAGCTGCTTCCATGTGATTAGCCAAGTTAACAACCAACTGAAAATGTGTACCTAACAAAGTGACCATCAAATATATAGCATGTATTTGTAGAATAAAATGTTTCTAAACTCTTGTGATAGGCCTTATGTGGTGGCAAGAATCTGTCAGTAATCCTGTTTTTCTGATCTAGGAGCGCAGCTGACAGCCTCTGGACCTTCTCCTTCCTCTCCACGTGCTGCCTCCTCTTCTTCAACAAGACCATGGAGGAGGTCTCTCCAGACTCAGAAACCCCATTGGTCCCGCCACCCCTCCTGGAACGGCGCGTTCGCCACCGACAGTCAGGAGTCTCTGTTCTTAGGTCAAAGCTGAAAAAAGGTTTGACCTGCTCTGGACCAAAGGTCCGCTCCACTTTGACGGGGTTCTTCCCCGTGGTGCGCTGGCTGCCAAAATACAAGCTTAAAGAGTACATCTGGGGCGATGTGATGTCTGGGGTGATTGTTGGTGTCATTTTGGTACCACAGGCCATCGCGTACTGCCTGTTGGCAGGAGTGCCCCCCATTTATGGTCTGTACACCTCATTTTATGCCAATATCATCTACTTTCTCATGGGGACATCCAGACATGTTTCAGTTGGGATCTTCAGCCTCATGAGCCTCATGGTGGGACAGGTAACAGCAAAACAGTTTTGAAGAATTTTGTTTGTTCCTTAACAGTGACCTCATTCTTAATTTGTTGCTGTCATTAAACACAATAAACAGTAATTGCTACATTTATGAGTTATTTATTTCCTGAAATTTGATATTACTGGCTGATTTGCCTCACCTTCATCACATAATGAATATTTGCTGTTGATGCTGTCTCTGTAGGTGGTGGTTAGGGAAGTTTTCGATGCTGGTTTTGATCTGAATGAGGACTCCACCCCATCTCCTCTTGAAGTCTTAAATGACACCATGGGTGCCGACCTCACTCTTAAACCCGAGCACACCGTAGAGGTGATGGGTATGCAGTTAGGGAAGGACTCCTTTGCCATCAGCGTCGCTGTTGCCATTACATTCCTGGCTGGTGTCTATCAGGTAAAGGAAGGGGGATGATTTTGAATATTCTTTATGATTGCTATACAAGTTAAATAACTAATTCAGATTATATAATACTGTCTCCTAGTCTTTGGCCAACATGTTTTGAGCAAATGAAGGAATAAAATCCAACCCTACCATCCAGTGATCTAACTGTAACAAGGAGTGTATTGTGTTGCTTGAAGACCTTCACGATTTGGGTTGTGTTCTGTTTGTTTTCAGAGCTGAACGTGTTTGAACAGTGACAAAGGCTTCATTTGAATATTAAATAAATCATGACATTTTGTATAAAACATCCAATGTGTTACGATAGCCTGGCAGGACCAGACTAATAAGGTTGATTGATAGCAAATTAACAGCTTAACAACAACATATGTGCAAGAAATTGTTAAGCGAAACCTTTATTGGGCTCCTGAGTCTAAGCTTGGTGTTGTGAACTTAATCGGTGATCATTCTTGAGCCTGTTTTAGCATGGAGTCAATAAGTTATTATATGAGATTATGCAAAATTGTTGCCTCTTATCTCCAAAGTTCTGGCTAACTTTGCATTTAATGATATATTTAGTGAAAACTGTAATTCTTTGATATCTACATCTCTAGCATTAACATTATTCAGAACGTCTATTTTTTTTTGTCTTTTCTCTACCCCGTTTCCCAAAACAGATTTTGATGGCAGTGTTTCGTCTCGGTTTTGTCTCCGTCTACCTCTCGGCCCCCATGCTAGATGGGTTTGCCACAGGAGCTTCTTTCACCATCCTGACTGTGCAGGCTAAATACCTGTTGGGTCTAAAGATTCCTCGTCATCAGGGCTATGGGACAGTAGTCATTACCTGGATTAACATCTTCTCCAACATTCACAAGACCAACCTGTGTGACCTCATCACAAGTGCCATATGCATCACAATTTTAGGTTATTCATCTGCTCTTGAATCTCATACTCTTAGTTTTTTCACTGTATTTTTCTTCAACGCGGTACAATACTATATATTTTTTCATAGTGGCTGGGAAAGAGCTCCAAGACCGCTACAAGGACCGCCTAAAGATCCCCTTACCTACAGAGCTTGTGGTTGTAGCAGGAGCTACACTCGCCAGCCACTTTGGGGAGTTTAATACCCGATACCACTCCAGCGTTTCCGGTCACATTCCCACAGGATTTATCCCACCTCAGATCCCCGCGTTCAGTATGATGCCACGGGTGGCACTGGATGCCATTCCTTTAGCAGTCATCAGGTAATGTGCAACCACAATGGCAGCACGTTTGACTACATGCAGTTACACCATAGTGGCTTTATTACCATCTGTCTTAGAAAGCACATGTCCTATTGAATGATTTGAAGGCATTTAAAAAAAAAAAACTAATCCTTGAATATATCCAAAATTATAAAGCTTGTGTTGCCAACTTAGATGGGATGTTTACGGCACCAATGTTAGTGTGTTGGACAGAATGTCACACCAGTTGGAAGTAACATTAGCTCACTTTATTTTGTGTTGGTTTTCTTGGTCAAAGACTAAAATTGAGCAGAAAGATAATCTGAAGAGCTTTTACGTGATACAGAAAATCTAGAATGTAATGCCAGATGTATGTTCTACTGTCAAATTTCTCCAAAGAGATTCAAACAAATGCCCGGGAGTCCATACGGGTCCAGGATCTGCCTGATTTCACTCCTCAGCAGCCATTTTTTATTTGACTTTTTGGGTTTTTTATTTACTCCTGAGTGACTTGCTGAAATCCTTGTTCCCAACAACTGAAAAGTCCTATTCACATGCCCAAAGGGGAAAGTAAATATTAATTTCATGTTTAATGGGATTTGTTGCAGTTTTGCCTTCACCGTATCACTGTCTGAGATGTTCGCAAAGAAACACGGATACACCGTTCGTCCCAATCAGGAGATGGTGGCCATTGGACTCTGTAATGTTGTTCCCTCCTTCTTTCACTGTTTCACCACAAGCGCTGCGCTGGCAAAAACAATGGTGAAGGATTCAACCGGCTGCCAGACTCAGGTGAGCTCCAGCCCATGAAAAAAGTCAAACCTAATGTGATTCTTTTCTTTTTGTGCTGCTATTTTGACCAAATAAAACCACATATTGTATGGTGTGAATGCAATCCGATGGCTTGGATCCAAATTTAAAATTAAGATATAAAATTGAAAGCAAATATTTACATGAAAAGACAACTTATTTTAGTGTTTGACATTAAAATCAGCTGTTGTAGCTCATTTTGGATTCTCAAAATTATTTTTATTAACTAAATGCCATAATTGCAAATGCATTTTTTAATTGAAAGATTTGTTCAAAATTTAACCCATTCCTTGTGACTCGGTAGCACCTATTCTGACTAGATTGAAGCCAATATTTCAGGAAACTACTGATAAAATGGTCAGGCATTCCTCCAAATTTCCTTTAGACTGAGTTTATATAGCATTATCATGCACCACATGATGCCATTGGTTCTTTCAAATGCTCCAGGCATTATCATCATCATGAACCAGCAGAAACCCGGACCTACTGCACCAATGAACAGTCTAACATAGGATCTAAGGATCTCATCCCAATATCTCATATCAGTTATCTTTGTCCTCTACAAGTCTGGGCATCCCTCTATGGATATGCCTCTCCAGAACCAGGGCCTACTAAATGGTGTTGGTCCCCCACTCCACCTTCATGAAGTCTGTTTCCAATGGTTTGGTCAGGGACATTCACACCATTGGCCCGCTGGAGGTCACTTTGTTTGGCTCTGGCAGTACCCATCTTGTTCATCCTCGCACAAAGGAGCAGGTAGCCGCCCTGTTGATAGGTTAAGAACCTCAGACGGCCCCGTCCAGAGCAACTGCCCATCTCCTGGAATCTCCTCTATCCTCTTGAGACTATGCTGGGAAACACAGCAAACCTGCTGGCGATGGCACGTATTGCTGTGTCATCCTGGAGGAGTTGGACTGCCTGTGCAACCGCTGTAGGGTCCAGGTATCACCTCATGCTACCAGTAGTGACACAGAACCTCATCAAATGCAAAACTACTGAAAAACAGTTAAAAAATGTCTGTAGCCTCCACCTGCAAAGCCATTCCTGTTTTTAAGGTGGTCTCATTGTTGCCCCTTTAGCCCCCCTGTTATGTTCATTACCAAAACATATGACACTAATTAATAATCCCCTCTAATCCTAGATTAGATTTGTATTGCAGAATTTCCCTGACTTGATGTTACATTCTGCTTTAAAGGAACAATAAGTAAGAAATTTACTTTAAAATTAATTTAAATTGTTTTTCATTTGTCACCTTGGATGGAAGTAACATTCCCTAAACAATCGGTCCTCCCCATAAACAATGTCTAGTCCTTTCAAACCTAGAGGCACGGAGTGGAACTACATCGGTGTAGTGTGTAGCCCCTGTTTACTTCCTGGTTCCAGAGCCAATCATCTGAGAGTTCACAGGGTTGCTGAAACAGAGTGAAGCATCTGGTATTTGATGACAAAAGTATATGAGCAACAACTTACTTTGGCTGAATCCTCTTCGCTCGTGATCTTGAATTTAGCTGCGCAACATCCTCGTCTCTCTTGACTTGGCAACCTTCCTGACACTCTCCGAAGGGGAGCATCTCAGACTCTTAGTGATTACCTTCAGAATTAATTACAAAAATAGCCACATTGCTTAAAAGATGTTTAGCATATGTTTTTTTAAATGCACTGATATGGCATGTAGTTATTGCAACTACTGTTTCAGAGCGGCAAAAAGTATTTACTTTTGCCTCTTTTTGTCTTTTCCAGGTATCGAGTCTAATCAGTGCCCTCGTAGTCCTTCTTGTCCTACTTTTCTTCGCTCCGTACTTCCAAGCACTTCAGAAATGTGTCCTTGCTTGCATCATCATCGTAAGCCTTCGGGGAGCGCTGAGGAAGTTCAGGGATGTACCGGCCAAGTGGCGTGCCAGCAAGATGGACGCCATAGTTTGGCTGGTTGCTATGTCAGCCACAGCTCTGATCAGCGTGGAGCTGGGCTTGCTTGTAGGCGTTGTCTTTTCAATGAGTTGCATCATCTATAAAACCCAGAACCCAAAGGTTAATAAAGCTGATAGAATTCCTAGACCATTGTTCTTGTAATCCAGTTTTCACGGGTCAGTATCCTGGAACTTTTAGATGGTTCTGCTCCAATCCACCTGAATTATATTATCAAATAAGGAGCAGGGCTTTATTGCATGCATGCTTAGACAATGGATTAATGTGGGTTGGTGCAAGGATGTATCTAAAAGTTGCAGGAAATTGGCCCTTGCAGACTGGAAATTGAGAACCTTGTACTAAACATTACATACAGATACCATAACTCCTATGATCTGATTTTGTTTCTCAGGTCTCTCTCCTTGGCCAGGTCAATGATACCGATCTGTTTGAGGACATAGAGGAGTACAAGAATCTCACAGCCCCAAGTCGGGTTAAGATCTTCCGTTTCCAGGCTCCTCTGTACTATGCCAACAAGAAGTCTTTCCTCAAAGCCCTCTATAAAGCTGTTGGAGTCGAACCTTTCTTGGAGCTGACCAAGAGGAAAAAGGCAGAGAAGAAAAAGAAAGACAAGTCAAAAAAGCAAGCCAAGACAAATGGGGAGAAAACCAACTTTGATGTCTTTGTAGGGCTTGTCCAAAGAGAACTGGAGTTCCACACAATCGTTTTAGACTGCTCAGCCATCCCTTTCATTGACTCAACAGGCATGGCCACCTTTCAAGCACTGGTTAAGGAATATAAAGAGATCGGTGTAAGTGTGCTCCTTGCGTGCTGCAACACCCCAATCATTGATGCTCTGAAGAAGGGAGAGTTCTTTGAGAAGATTAACAAAGACATAAATGGTCTGTTGTTTTATACAGTTCATGCTGCTGTTCTTCATGCAAACAGAGTGGCAGAGGAAAACAAGGCTGAGGACTCTGTGGTGTAGATTGTCTGGAGGAAATGTGTTTTTGTCCTCATAAATGTGCTTAAGATTTAATGTAGGCCATAGGAAGGGTGTATTGCTCTGACAGTACACCTAGGAAACTTTGCTACTCCTACTATTGGTACCTCTTTGTTATACAAACAAAGTGAAGAGTATATTTTTAATTAGCAATGATCCACAATGCTTTTTGGAGCATTTTAAAGATCCAAAGAGCTGGTTTGTTGTTAATGCCAGGAAACATATACAACGATGAACAAATTGGGTTTTTTTTTTTCACAAATTCCTTCCAATGCTTAATTCACATTCTTCTATGTGCCAAAAAGTTGCAAGATAAGGGATTAAATCACTTCCCCGATAGGGATCAAACCTGTGTTTCTGTTCACCAGGTTTCAACATTTGCTCTCTTTTCTATTTTTGCGTCATTACAGACTCTTATCTTCCACCTATACAAATGGACTGGGCCAGTGGTTTTCTGCTATGTAGCTTTGTCCCACAGTGCCTCTCCTCCCTTCCTTTATGCACAAGGGAAAGAAGAAGAGCTGACCAAACACACCCATGGCGTTTCACCACAAAGAGTGCCTATGTATTATTTTTAGTTGCTAAGTTTAGATGTGTACAACATTTTTTATGAAGTCTGACTAGAAGCAATTAGGAATAGCTTAAGGGATCTTGTCAGAGCATTAAACGAGATAAAGCACTCCGACACAACAGGTGTTAACTTTCTTAAGGGCAGCTTGCTTAACCTGAGTGCACAATTCTTAGGAATGTGTTTATGTGGGCATGACTGGCTTTCATTATTGATTTATCAGTTTTCCATAAACACTTATGTAATTATAAAAGTGTGAATATACCGAGTCCATATGGACGTTACTCCACATGTTCAGAGTCCAGACATGTAGATTTAGCCACCATTTCCTGACATGCCAACTGCCGCCTTGGGCTATAAATCATTTGTAAAAGGGTAGTTAAACTGTTCCTGACTAACGGAACCGGTCAGGAAGAGAAATTTTACGTGACAAACGAGGACTTAGCTCGTTCCGAGAGAACCTTGCCTTAAGAAAATGGGTCAGTGGAGCTCACTTGCTTGGCTTGTTCTGAACAGTCAGCAGGAGCTATAAAATTAAAAAAGGGTTTGAGTATTAAATCTTATGGTGCTTTTGAAATGTTTTGTGTTTTCACTGCTAAATCCAGTGGCAACAGGTGAAGTCTCACATGTATTTAGTGAATTTTTTTTAACTTTTTTTTTTTTATCAAAAAAATCTAGGGACTAGTGAAATAAGCTCAAATTGCTGTTCTTTTGTTAAACTACTGTTTTGCATTGTCATTAATCCTGTTGAAACCAAGACTGATAGCACACCTGACAGTACAATGTGAAAAACGTTTAATACGATGTAATGTAGACATGATTGTAAATATAGACTGCATTACTATTTATATAGATGAACTAGTAATTTAACTCTTCCATGTATTCATTTAATTTAACACGGATTATAGTTTTAGAAATCTCAGTGGCTGTATTTGTAACTTTTTTTTATATTCAGCATTCAGAAAGATGTAATAATATTTAGTACTTGGATTAAAACAACTCTTTAGTGAAGCATGTGTGTGACTTATTTGGATTTTAAAGGGGTTTTTGATGCAAAGATAAGACATAGTCAACATGTTACAGTTTGAAATCAACCTACGGGCTGGCAGCGTTTTTAAGTTGTGAATATGGCAGATTTCTAAGATTAGAGCATAAGTGAAAAGATGTGTACAGGTACAGTCTGTGTGGAACATGATCATCTTTTTTTTGTAGTTTACTCACTACTCACTGGATGTTTTCTTTTTTTCCAAACTATTCTCTGTGAACCTTAGAAAAGGTTGAGTGTATAGATCCCTGTAGATCAGCAGTTCCTAAAATACTTAGACTCGCCCATTTGGCACCAAAATAATAATAATAATCAGCTGTAAAGACTGTGTCCAAACAGTAAACAGTGTGTGAACGCCACAGTTTTAAAAATAGGGTACACTAAAGGCGCAATTTAAAACTTGTCTTTTGTTAGATGAACAATTGTGTGTGGCCCAGTTTGGAAAGTAACTAGTTCCATTTACTCGCATTACCGTAATTAAGTACAATTTGTGTGTACTTTGTACTTTTATAAGTAGTTTACAAAAGCTGAACTTTTACTTGTACTTGAGTATGTCTTGATTTAGGTATTTTACTCAGTTACATTTAAAATCACATAAGTTACTGAGTAACAAATAAGAAAGAAAGAAAAGAAAAGAAAAACACAAAAAAGACACCGGAAACAACGGCAGTGATCCATCTGCTCGGTTTGGGGTCAGCGTTATCAGATCCAAACATGGAGGCCCATCAGCTGGACGTTAGTGGCTCTAGCAAAAACACATCAAGTTGACCACAGAGAAAACTAAGCAAACCCATGGCCATACCTAAGGGGCCAGTTTAAGTTTAAGTATAAAAAAGGCAACAGCTTTATAATGCTATATAAACTCAGTGTGCCTTAAACGATTGAGTTATCTGGAATTAAAAACTGAACACTGAACCTACACAAGCATGCGGAGGTATGTAAAAAAGATTTTAGAATTTAGTTAGGTAACATTGTTACCTGACGTAAGCTAAAGCTAAACATAGCATCGTCAGCACTAACCAAGTGGCGTCTAATTACTACTTGTAGGAGTCAATAAGTGGACAGTTTCTGTTTCATGTTCAAGACATGCTGAATAATATTTTAACAATAATATAAATATCAGTTTTATCTGGTACTTGTGATCATGATTGCTATCTTTGGAGTCAATTATTTAAAACTTATTATGATATGAGGGATAGTAAATATTTTAGACAAAGAATGGGATGAAGATCAGAACTGCCAGGTTCTGCAGAAGAGGAAAACCACAGAAAAGCTTCATAGATGAATTAAAAAATGTAGAAAGTTTGGTGTAACAGAGAAATACGCTGGTATGGCTCCTTTAAAGGGAACCTTTCATACAAAACAAAACATATTTAGCCCTTAAATACATTTTGTTGTGTACTTGGAGGCTCTAGGACTGCAAAAGGTTTGAATTTAGTCTGTCCAAGTACTGCGTAGATATGTTGATATTCTGTTTGGATCATATTTTTTAAAAGCTGAAGTGCCTCCTTTAGATTTAAAGAAAGCACCGAACGAGTTGCTCTCAGACACATCTCAGAACATGGGTAAAAGAGGGGCTGTGGAGCAACAATAAAAATGAATTCAGACAAAAGCATTGCAGTTCCACTTTATATAGACCACAACTGAATAATCTGAATGTGAAAAGGAAGGCACTGAAAGACTGATATGTCTTCTTTAATTAAAAACAGTTTGAGACCAATGTCTCCACTTTTCCATTGTGAAGTGCAGGAGAGGGACTTTCTTCTGCTCATACAAATGTAACTTACTAACTTTTACATAAAGGAAAATGTTTTACTTTTAATTGAGTAACATTTTAAACTTTATTTGTATTTAAGTAAAATGTTATCCAAGTAACTGTACCTTTACCTGAGCACATTATATTGGTACTCTTTCCACTTCAGGTGTGGACACTACAGTGGTTCATCTCATTAGTTATGCCTCAATTACATATGGCTTAGAATTAAGTAGGTTAAAAATCACAAAACTTATTTTTTTTAAAGTAAAGATTTGAAAGACCAGACAGCCAGAAGAATGTCGCTTTAGTTCGCTCAAAGGATTATGAGATAGTCTGAATCATTGGAAGGAAAATATAAGGAATATTTGGTCTGACTTGAGACTTTTTCTCATTGCGGTATAGCACATTGAAATGAACCTTTTCAGGGTCAAATGACCCATTCGGTTTTACTATTTCGGTTTCATGGCCAAAAGATGTAGGTGGAAATCTTTCTATATAGAGAAAATAGATGAAGTAAATATCGATAAAGTTTGCAAAATAACAGAAATAAGCACATTAACCCTCCAAATAATATTTAGTAAGGAAAATACCACAATCTTTCCAATAACTCATTTTAAGCAGTCAGATGTGCACAGGTAACCATTAGGCACCGTTAAGGATGCCGTTAGCCAACATTATATCATACTTTCAAACACTGAAGTCATGTCTGGTGAAGGTAATTCCTCATAACCACCACCTTTTACAACTTCAAACTAAAAGAAATTACAAACTTTAGAAGAAGGGTCACCAACCTTTTTGAAACTGAGAGCTACTTGCTGGTGTTGTGTCGTACGCAGGGCTACCAGAACTGACCTTTGAACTTGAAGAGTCAGAATTCATCTTAACTTTATGTAAAATAAATACATTTTTCATGCTTTGTTATATATATTGCCATTTTTAAATCTATATAAATGCAAGTGTGTATAAGCAAGAAGAGTAACAGAATAAAATAATGTTTTAGATTCAGCTCACTGGTGGATTGTGCTTTTTTTTTTAGAACAGGCTCGTGGGCTCCACATGTGATCCTCGGGGGCTACCTGGTGTCCATGGGCACCGTGTTGGTGACCAATGCTTTAGGACATGTGGTAAAATCCTCAAAAAAAGAAAAGACAGGGTACATGTTTACAGTTCACTGATCCCATGTATACAGGTGTAATGTAAGAGGTTTATCTTTTACTTATTAACTGTAAATAAGCTGGATGAAGCTGCCTGTGCACCCATGCAGTCAATGATTGATGTGTCTACGAGCCATGTAATATATGCATGGCTTAATTAGTCTCTTCTAGGCAGAGCTATCCGCTAAGCTTTTACTACAACTAACTTGGACATGCTGTCTTTCACCCTCTAGACTTGGGAAGTGGCTCTTAGCTTATCTGCTTAGCTGTGTTTCTCTCAAGATACGAAAGGAGCCAGCACTGCCGTTACCCTTTCACTTTTCTCTCACGAAGAAATTACCCATGAATCAGTGCTTATGTTTTCTGCTCTCAACAGCTTCATCTTATAGATCAGAGGTTCCCAAACTTATCATTCTGCGACCGCCAAAATAACGGTGGCAGAGACCGACGACCCCCATTTGGCGGAGTGAAGGATGTTTCACGACAAACTAAGTCATAAAACTGCGATAGTATAGTAGTAATTTTGGGGGAAGACTTTTATTCTCGTAATGTTCTTTATTATTGTATGCCTAATATTATGGCTTCATTCTCGTAACCCCCCCCCCCCCACCCCCCCCCCCAGAAAAAACATTGTATTACGGCCATTGTTGATTAAAGAATATTGAAAAACTGGCCACGGAGAAGTAGATTTACACAAAAAAAACAAAAATATTTTAGATTAATTTCACACATTTGCAAGAAGAGAACTTTGCTGAAAAAAACACAAAATTTGTTATGTGAAAACTATATATCTGAAATTCTAAAGTCAGAAATTTGGATTATCCAGCGACCCACCCTTAGGGAACCCCTGCTGGTCCCGTCTCTCAGAGTCTAACCCTGTTTCTCTCCTGGACATAGCTACTGGCTGAACCTTTACCTCAACCAACTGTATGTGCTCTCTTTCATCCTCTTGACCAGAAAACTGGCTCAGGGCCTATCTCCTAAACTGTGTTTCTTTACTGGATAGAGCCACCTATGGAGCTAGTCTGCTATTACCCTTTCTAATAAAGAAAGGATTCCTGGATCATTGCTTCTGTTTTCTTCTTGTGTCTCTGCTCTGTCTTCTCTAACCCTCAGTCGGTCGTGGCAGATGGCCTTTCACACTGAGCCTGGTTCTGCTGGAAGTTTCATCCTTTTGAAGGTAGTTTTCCTCTCCACTGTCGCTACATGCATGCTTGGTATGAAGGATTGCTGCAAAACCATTGATAATGCAGACGACTGTCCCTGTGGCTCTATGCTCTTCCAGGAGGAGTGAATGCTGCTTGTCAAGACTCGATGCAACGTGCTGGGTTTCCTTAGATCGAACTAGAACTTTTTAACTAGCCTGTTTGTATCATTCGATTTAATTGACTTTGTAAAGTGCCTTGAGACGACATGTGAATCGGCGCTATATAAATAAACGGAATCGGAGTGAATAGGACTGCACAGTGGTGCAGTTGGTAGCACTGTTGCCTTCCCGTAAGAAGGGTCGTGGGTTTGAACCCCAGCCTGGGGTCTTTCTGCATGGAGTTTGCGTGTTTTCCCTGTGCATGCGTTGGTTCTCTCTGGGTACTCTGGTTTCCTCCCACAGTCCAAAAACATGACTGTTGGTCTCTCTAAATTGCCCTTAAATGTGAGTGTGTGTGCACGGTTGTTAGTCCTGCAATGGACTGGCAACCTATCAAGGTGTACCCTGCCTCTCACTCAAACACTTTTCAATAAAATTTAATCCCACACTTGAGATGTGTGTATATATTGATTTATTGATATATTATTTCCAACGAGCACTCAGTTCTTCCTTTAAAATTCCTTAAAATCGTCAAGTCACTCCACCCTTGAAAAACGACGGTCTAAATAAACATTTAATGGTGTTCCTGTGCAAAATGAGTTTGTAGACGTTTTACCAGACCATTAAGCTACAAAGAGTCACTACTTTAATGTGAAATAATCAATTTTCAAGAAATTCAGTTTGCTACTATGGAAAACAGTTTTTAGACCACAACATTCATGACTTCCAACCTCTAATGGAACAGAAGGGCTATACAGACCCAGCATTCCCCCCGAGCATGTGATATGGGTTAAATTAGCCATGCCATGCAGGAGCCCATGGGTTTAACAACCATGACAGAAGCCGGGTGGTCAGTTGATAAGAATAAATAATGTATAAACAAAACTGGATTTTTAGTTTCATCCCTCCCTCAAAACTGCAAAACATATAAAACAATAGTCTTAAACTCACGTTCTAGTTTGCTGTGATCAGCTTTCTACCAAATGGATCAAATTAATTACAATTCAGATAACATACAGAATTTAATCTAAATACAATATACTGTGTTGAAATAGTGTATTTCTGCATGATTAGGGTAAAAGGACAAAATGTAGCTATTTCTCTTGGACAGAGGTGCTCACTGTGGTCTTGAATGACTTTTAAACCAAGACTTGGTGCTAGAAGTGTTCAAGGTAAGTCAGAAGCTCTCTGAGACTTCGTCTATCCACGTCTTAGCTGAGACTGGGTCACGAGGGCAGCAGGCCCAGAAGACATCAACAGGCTTCTGGGATTGCTTTTCCCTGACACTATGAAGGTCATTTTGTCTTTTGGTCCTGATCCCCATCTCTAGACCAGAAACAGGGGCTGGAATGTAGATGGACCGGTAAAGGGAGATCATGTTCTGAATCAGCTCGTTTACAGCAACAGAGCACATTTCTACAGACAAAGCCCCAATCTGTCTATTAATCTGCCGTTTCATGCATCTATCACTCACGTATAAAACACAGATACTTGAAATATTCCAATCGTGTCAGAGACTAAGCTGGCAAACTTTTCCTGGAGGAGCACCATGACCTCAACCTTTGAAGAATTCACCGTCGTTCTGGCGGAAAAACGCTCCAGTGCACATTTAAGGTTAATAGCTGTAGCCAACAGAAACACATAATCTGCAAAAGGCACATATACCTTGAGGTTGTCCTTAATATCTGTATTTAAAGCACTGTTTCTGTAGTTTAACTTTGTTTTTGTCCAATGGTACCTGTACAATGTGATATGTCAAGTGTTGTTTGTCTCATAGATTTTTCTTTTGGGGGGGGGGGGGGGGGGGGCTGTGTGCCTGTGAGGTTTTTCCATGTTTCAGAGCCCAGCAAATGCAGCAGATGTGAATGTGTAAAGGGGAAATGAGGGAAGTGCTAGAAATGTTTTCAGGGCTACAACGCTTCCATTTAAAAATTTCAGATTTTTCCAACCGGGTTTTAATATTTCAAGTAGAAACCATTTCCTAGTTTTTCAGTTCAGCAGTGAAAGGGTTTTTACATTTTTTTTTGTATCAGAACAGTGCCATTTAATACTACAGTACATAGCACTTGGAAAAATTATCGGGATTACAACTTATTATATACAATCTGTATAATACAGTTTTAAAGCATTTGTAAAAAAATAAATAAATGGAATGCGCCGTCTTTTTGTGCATTTATTTGTGTATATTTATTTAAATCTAATCCTTTCTGCAAATCAATGATAAAGAAGATAATCTGTCCGTTAATCAATGTATAAAGCCATTCATTATTTTAGGAATTAAAATGTTGAATAACAGAAGTGGGAATAAAGTCCGGATTTTTCCAAGCTCAGTTCCTTTGCTATATCTATCAACATGATCCAAGTTGGATCCTATTTCTTTGTGTAACAATTTTTTTTCAGCATGGTAAAATACAATTTCTCCCTCCTAAGGTTCTCTCCCTTCGCCAAACAAACTTCACACTTACAAGCTCCTTCTTTCATGGACCTTTGCATCACGTTAAAAAACTTTTGAAAAATGAACTGCTAAAACTTATACTCAGACAAACTCAAATGGCTGCATGATTAACAGTAAATATACTGTATGTAGTTTATGTTGATATAATACATCAACATATACTACAAACTCATGCAAATCCATAATCATTTGTTAATTACGTCTAATATAATGTTTTAATAATATCTGGATAGAATATCCAATAAAAATCCTGATGTGTTTTTAAAGTGCTTTGTGAATCCAGCTGCAAGAAGTATGACATCAATTAATGTGATAAGGTTTGAAAAGTGCAATTTCTTGTTTAAACAATAATGTTTGATGCTAGGTGGAGGAATGCACGAATGTTAATGGGAGATGTGAAACAAGAATAATGATTTGACAAGATGTTGGTGTGGGGGGTTTTGGTATGATCTGTATTGTTTTATAAATGTATTCTGTGTACGGGGTCCGTGTATAAACTAAAGCAGCTTGTTGGGAGTTCTACCCTTTTACAAAATCTTACAAAAGTAATGTTATGTATATGTAACCTGCCTTAAAATATTTGCAGTATTTTGTAAATAAATAAATAAATAATTCTTTAAAATTCAATTCAAATCAGTTTGTCGATAGAGCAACAATTCACATCCCACATCACGTCAAGGATCTAAATCTCCAGAATTAGTTAAAACCTTTTTTATCCGTCATTGACTTGCAGCGTTCACTCCTCCTAGATGAGCATGTAACCACACTGGACAGTTGCTGGCATTGTGTCGATGGCTTTGCAGCAATCCCTCATACTGAGCATGCAGTGGAGAGGGAAACTCCGCTTTAACAGAACCAGGCTCAGTGTGAACGGCCTTGAGTGAGAGCAGACACTCAAAAACAGCACTGAAGCACTGAGCCAGGACTACTGTCTTTCCAAGAATTTACTCTTGAATTAGTATAAGAATAACGTACTGTTTCTGAAGTACCTCCTAAATTTAAATAGCTCTTTACCCTATCATTATTTACATGACTACAAATTTGATGGAAAGTCATAAGGCCAAACAAGTGTTTATCCTTTTCACTAAATTTACTATTTCAGTGCTGCCCTCTGCTGTTCAACAATGGAACCACACACTTCCTGTAGCAACCAGATTGTTCTGTTGATCTGGTTTCTCCACCTTTATCTCATATCTTTCTGAATTTTGGTTACCCTGATCAAAAGAAACACACACTCCTGAAACCTAAACTGTTTATTTTATTTACACTCTTTATTTGTCCAAAATGTCCAAAAATATCTTTTTACAGAGGCTCAGAAACAAATGTTCATCTCATCTCGTTTGTCAGTGCTTTTTGAGCTAAACACAAGGGGCCGTAAGGAAAACACAAACACACAGGTCATTCAAGAAAAAAAAAGCAGTTAATGGGGAAACAATTATTTCTTTTGGCAGCTGTCAATGCATCATCAAAGCTGCAGTCCACAGCAGTAAGGGCTTTCTATTGTGTGCAAATTAGATTTTTTAATAAAAAAAGAAAAGACATTTCAATAATTTGTTCTGGTTGCGTGAGAAACCATGAAAAGGCAGTACAGTTACCTCAGCGATAAGGCAAATTAACAACAAACAGGACTGAAAATGTGCAAAAAAATAATAACATTTTATGCTTGTAATAATAACAGGTCTCCGTTTTGTGCAAGAAAGTAATGGATTTAGGAAGTTTCCATTTTCCACTGGCCTTATTCAAGTAGCATCAAGAAAACAAAAAAAAGCTTTATATTCTGTAAAGTAAATTAAACTTCTCTTAATCACAGGTTTTACTTTTTCATATTTTTAAAGGTGCAAACTATTAAAACGGATAATTACTGTTACTACTAATTGGAATAGTTTGTCTTTTTTGTGATGGTTGAGTTTGTCTTTTTTTTTTCTTTACTTGAGAATTTTATTTATTTATGGGCTGGGCTTTTTGTCTTGAAATAAAAACTATTATTACTTGTCTTTGCTCTGGTTCCATGTACCTTGTAAATAAACAGAGAAATTAGCTGCTGGACACGTCAGACATGTTCTTCCGCACCTGATGGGTCAATGATATTTGTGATGCTGTGTGTCTAATTGTGCTTTTAAGTTTCTGGATAAAGTAGATCAATGAGTCGACGCCGTCTCATTTTTACACAACAAGACATGGAAGTAGAGATGTTTTACATCTGTTTGTTAAAAAGCGACAGAGGAGTGTCCACACTTTATTGCTCAGTTAGTGGGCTAAAACAGAAGAAAAACAACTATTTTTCGGTGGGCGCACCGGATTATAAGGCGCACTATCAATTTTTGAGAAAATTTAAAGATTTTAGCTGCGCCTTATGGTCCAAAAAATACGGTCATATGAGGAGAATCCCGTCTGTTTAACCTCCATCCACATTTACGCTCAATACTGCACCTTCTCAACAAGTAAACGGCTCTGCGTGCCACACGGTCGTTGCGTGAGAGTTGAGAGCCCTGGTGTTGCTGTTATGTGAGGAGAGTAGCCGGCAGCCCAGCTAACACAGTTAGCATTGTTTAATGCAGTCCGCCGGGCGTCTCAGCTGCCCACTGTGATCCTAGCTTAAATTCAGGGCATTCTCTTTTTGACAAAACAAATGTAAAATTGATAGGGATAACTGGTCTGGTGCTTAGATTGTGAAAGTAAAAGCGTGGTTTGCCACACATGTTGTTTTGGTCTACAGTAAGTGCTCAACAGCCCACCTAAAGGGGAAATTTTGCTTATTGCTCCTTTAATAGGGTACTCCTCAAATGACGTCAAATTACTAAATTTAGACGCATGCGTCGCGGCCATCTTGTGGTCGTACAAACACATCGGTAACGCTTCGATAGTTTACTTGTATGAGTCAAATAGTGAAAAAAATCTGTCCTGAATATCGCCTAAACAGACATATTATGGCAACAACAAAACACCGCCGCGGTGTGACTCTCGGTAAGATGATCATGACCATATAGAGATTTTTTCCATTGGTTTAACCCCAAAGGATTACCGAGAAATTTCGGTGTTGGATACGAGCTTGTAACCACGGACCAAGCACTTTACTATGGAATCTGTCCAAAGACACCTATGTGCTCTCCACATTTCCTCTGCGGCAAGGAGCCAACACACCTGATACCGGCGGCTGCAGCATCTGTGCAGGTAGACGACGTTTATTTGGCTTTTTCTCAGAAGAATAAAAACATCCTCATTCAATGTTGCATAGTCTTTGGGCTTGTTTTTCTTTAGAGTCACTTGTAACTTTCGCGAGTGGGTGGTTGCGGTTTCTCGTGTTTGCTTTTGAACGTGAAGTCGCTTGTTTTTGGCTTGGCTTTTTTCCCGACAAAGCGCCTTTTTCTGATTACCGCGCCGTGCAACAAGAGCGGGGCTCAACAGCTCGCCCTGGACCAATATTCTACGAGCAGGAAAAGTCCCGGTGTGTATAAATACCAGCTAAATACATAAATTGGTCATGATTAGAAGCGGCGTATGTATTACAGTGCGGTGGTTTGCTTGGTGCGCTTCAGCTTGTTTTCGTGGATCAAGTCGATTGTTTCTCACAGTGATCTTATTTGTGTGTGTCTGCAGAGGGTGTGTGTGTGTGTGTGTGTGTGTGTGTGTGTGTGTGTGTGTGTGTGTGTGTGTGTGTGTGTGTGTGTGTGTGTGTGTGTAAAGGTGAGATGGGATCTGAGTGTCTGATTACAGTGGGATGATTGTCTTTGCAGCTTTAGAAAAAAAGTTTTAAAGTCTATTTTTTGCAATAAGCCCTATAATGTTTTGAAGGCCTATAATAGTACATTTTCTTTTTTGTATTTGCTGTAATTCTATGCAGATTCAGCGGGTTTCTTTCCTGCATTTGATCCATGAGAGGTGAGGACAGCCTCTCCTACCTTTCTAATAATACTCCTTTCTTTCCGCTCATTCTGAGGCCTCTACATTTCACCCAACATTTAAGCTGTTTCTCGATTAAAGCAGGTTGAAATGAAGCTCCTGGGACGTCGTCATCTTCCAAAATTATCGGTATTGCGGTTGTTGCCATTCTAGTTTGAACTCTTCTTGTCTGACCAGCCAGGAAACCGGGCTGTCTCCGGGTAAATGTGACATCATTTGAAGAATGCCCTATAAAAACTATTTTTTTAGCAGTAACATTATCTCACTGTAACAAATGAGCTCCAGCTTTCTAGAGGTGAGTTTTGCAGATTTCATTCCTCTAACTTGACCCCCAGCTAAGTCTTTGTTGGGCGAAAATAAAATTGGATCTTCTTCCAACCTCGACTGTCACAGTTCCAATTGTTTAAGATTTTTTTAAATTATGGCTCTGACAAATCTAGTTAAGCAGCCATTTTCTTTAAGCCTTTTTATGATTTATGAACATCAACACAGATCTGCCTTACTTGACGTGTAGGTTCTCTTGTCTTTCCAGTCTTGAAGTGGCTAAGAGAAATCCACCCGTTTTTCAGGTGATATGTACATATAACACTGGGAAAAAGACATGATTACTGTTTAAGAGTTTTCAAATATTCTACTAATCAAGTATTAGCAAGTATATTTATAGGACTTATTAGGGGTGTCTTATTTCTAAAAATCATGATTTCTTCCAGTAAGACAATTTTCACATTAAATAACTGCACTCCAATTAAATTGAATGGATTTTTCTAGATTTTTCCAATATGAAATTATACAGCTTTTTGCCTCTTTTTTATTATTATTAGAAGGCTTTTTACACAATTCTACCAGGATTACCTATAAATATACAGGGAGTTGTGTCCATTTTATTATAGCCACTTTCTGAAGGTGTGATTGACAATGAGTTTTACATTTTTTTAGGCTTTCATTTCATTAGAGATTATAACTTAAACACAAAAAGGTGCCTGGATAAACATCAGGGAATTGCACTTAAAGTGCTGACATGCTTTCAAAAAAAATTTCAACAAAAAATAATTAAATCTTTATATTATCCTAAAGGAACAGTTATTAAAGATCCATATCATACATTCCTCCATGCACACGCAATCCAGAGGATATTACATTAACATACACTTGGCGGTAGAAAAAATATATATACCTGTTTTTACTGGAGGAACAATGAAAACCAAACAACTTTGCCCCGCTTACAGGGTCAAGTCGGTCTGCTCTCCACATAATTGTCATAATTAAAGCAACTGCTTAAGTGTGATTGTTGTGGTCATTAAGTTTTCGCGGTTATAGCTGCATGTTGAAAACAAAAATGAAAAAAATAAAATAAAAAATCTAGGCTGGGTTGATCATCAGTGTGAGCAGAGGGGGCTCAATCTGCTCTGTGATTGACTCTGTCGCTCGTGATTTAGCCTGTGGAGGTAGGTGCAGGTATGAAAATAACAATATCAACTAAAGCGATGCTTTTTAGATTTAATGCCATAACCGCAAATTTACTTTCCGACTGGGAAAACATGAGACAGATGCAGAAAAAGTAACAAAAATAACAACAACAAAGTTTTGCAACCCAAATACTGTCGGAGAATCAATGGGTTTGTGTGCAAGCACAGCCACATCTCCTTACTTATCATTTTCATTTCGACTTTGAATAGGAGCCAGCCCACATTCCCCTCAATTTTTTTGAAAAACAGACATGTTTTAAAAACATCAATATTCATTTCATACAGCTAGATCAAAGGATGCAAGCAAAAGAAGACAGAGTTCATGCAGGCAGCTTCAATTCAAATGAATCCCTATTTTTTTAATACTTCTGCACACACACACAAAAAAAAAACCACACCCAACCACAAAATATGATGTCAACAAAAAACATCAAAGTTTCTACCAAACAGTGAACATTGCTGCTTCATGCATTGATCTAATGGTCAAATGTTGATTTTTTTCCTGTTCATTGTTCTAACGACAGTAGGTAACAGAATTTCCTTTTCTAACGCCGCTGCCAGGAGACTCTGGAACGACATTTAACAGTCGATCTCTATGAGTCAGCATCTACGTCACAGGCATCTTGCGTTTACAGTAGGACAGGGTGAAGCTACAGCTGAGCGGGTTCACTTATCTGCCGCTACTGCGGGCGAAACAGGGCCGGCTGTGTCTGAAGTCCATGATGTGCGTGGCCGTCTGGTGCCACCAGTAGAACATCACCACCACCAGCACGTGCCACAGCTGGTGGCTGGCGCCGATGTAGTTCACCTGACCTGCACGGAAGGGTGAAAGTGGGAAAAACTACATCTAAAGAGAACAACAATGAACAGGACTTTAGCAGAACTACGAAAACAAATTCAGCTTAAATGACACAGAGTCGGAAATGTTACACGTCTCCAGTTTTTAAAGTTCTGTGACGTGGATGAAGTAATATTGGACCTTTAGGTGTCTGCAGCCTGCCGCTCCGGAACCAAATAGGAAATGATTTTCTATCATAAAAGCGGTTCTTTTGTATGTTTTTATGCAATATCTGCACAGAATATCTACAATAGAACAGCACCTTTTAAAAGTGATGTTTTGCAGCTATGTGCTTAATGACTTCGGTGGGCTGCCTTTCTTCATCGTTTACATGTATTTTGTGGAGCTTGCCTCACTCCACAAAATAAAGACAGATTTTTTATCTTTGTAAATTTTTCATCATTTAATTTGTTCTAAAATATGAAAACAGAACATTATTGTTTAATTTCCTTAGCGTTCAAAATACTAAATTTGGTTGAGTGCATATTTATAAAAAATTTTTAAGGCTATAGGCCAAATTTGTAGCAACGGGGGCAAATGTGGCTCCATGAACTGAAAAGGCTGCTGACCCCTACTTTAGACTGAAGTAGAGTCAAACTAGCATGTTTAATGCTTCTAAGAAATTAACTGATGTTATAAAGTCTAGTCCATATTAGAATAAAAATGTAAGCTGGTGTACCTCTATGAAACGCTTCACACTCCAAGTCATTTGAAGGACTCCTTAAACAGCTCAGGACCTCACACGACGTTATCGGAAGAACTTGTGCTGTTATTATGAAAAGGCTAATTAAAATCCATTTGAGTCATTGGGTTCACCTTTTTCAGTGCAATTAACATTTCAGTTAGTGATGTCTGCCCAGTGAGGATTGACTTTGCAGCAATTCCTTGTACCGAGCATGCATGCAGCGACAGTGGAGAGGAAAACGCCCCCCTTTAACAGGAAGAAATCTCCAGGCTCAGTGTGAACGGTCATCTGCTGTTTGAGAAGACCCTAAATGATCAGTTTCCTAAAAGGATGTTTTAAAGCAGCTGAGACTAAACAATACACTAAATCTGACTGCACTGTATTAAAATTCGGATTGAACTAGACTTTACATTATTAGAACTGAAGCTAAATATTGACGGCAGTATTGGAAGAAATTGTATCCTTTAAAAAAATAAAAATAAGGAAACCTTAGGAAACCTTTTTCCCGCATTTGAAGACATGAACAGAAATGGATTTTTTTAAACTTAACATGAATTGGACCAGTTGGTCTTGAAAAGTGACTAAGCTTGACCTTTGACCTGAATTGTCACCTGTAGTAAACAGAATCCAGTCCTTTCAAACAAAAATACTAGAAATCTTTTGACATTTCTTGCATATTTTTTGTTAAAGAAGCCCAAGCATATTTTCCATTATTTTAATAGGCTGTAACAAAATCACTAAGTCCCTTCAGCATGGGTCGTCATGGTTACATCACAGCTTCTTGTATTGCAGCATGAGGTTATATATAGCAGTAATATCTTTGTGCAAAAAATTATTCATTCACTTTGGGTTTGGATTTACAAACAAAATACTTGAAGTGTTGCCTTAGTAAGATTTGAAACCGTAAGTAAAAGCTTAACTACAATGACCCCTAGTGGCGATTCTTAAAAACACATTTAAATTTGAGGAAATACCCCGACCCAGATTAAAGTTTGACTACAGAGCTGTGAAGTTTAAAAATCCAGTGCGTCTAAATAATTCACGCAATGCTCCTAACGGTTTCCAGATAATGTTTTAAACATTAATGTCACAAAAGTCCTTAATAAAACACAGAAGTGTTGTTCCTTCGTGGAAATCAGCGCTCAGAGAGAAAAGAAAAAGCTCACCGGGAAAATATCGCTCGGGAATTTTGGTGGCGTAGAACAGGAACGCAGATCCAGCTATCAGGTACATTACAATCACACGAGGCAGGAACAGCTACAAAAAAACAACACAAATATGGATTTAAGCTTTTAATCTGTAATACTCCTTTTGTTGATGATTGATTTGTTATAACACAGCTTTTCTATCCTTGCCTGCACAATCTCTGATGCAAATCCTTCACTCAGCCAGATCCAGTGGCAGGCAGGAATCACGCCGATGCCCGCCACGCAGCAGAAGAGCGTCATCCTTATCACCTTCCAGTCGTTGCTGAGGTATTGAGGGTGGACCTGAGCGCAGAAGATGGCCAGGATCAGGGAGAGCACGGTCAGCAGGTAGACCTGTCGCCAAAACTGAAGGAGAGAAAGGAGGAAATAACGACGAGGTCTTCATTAGGTGAGCGTCTACACAGGAAAATAATCCTCAGATTAGTTGAAAAGCAGTTCATAAATGTCTTCACTCACGGCATTACAGTAGAACGCGTAGAAGATCCCAGGGACGTAACAGCCCAGGATGCCCACAGAGATGCCGGCGAAGTCCAGCGCCAGCCAGCGGCGGCAGGTCTTTTCCGAGCGGTGGCACGAGAACAGGTGGTACCCCACTGAACACAGCATGCACACCTGGAGGCAGAATGGTAACGCACTAAAAAATGGGAACTAAAAGTAAGTACGATTTTCTTGAAATGAGTGTCCCTGATCTGAGCAGGTAAATAGGATTATTTGTAAATGGAATAAGAATTTTGCATTTAAAATAGGAACAATTTACCTCCATCATCTTATCTTATTTCAAGTGCAGTATATCTAATTATCTTATTTTAGGGGTAAAAATACTCATTCCATTGGCTGATAATCTTATTAACATACTCAATTCAAGGAAAAATACACTAATTTCAAGAAAATTTAACTTATTTTTAGTTTTTGCAGTACTCCCACACTGGCAGAGAACATGCAGCTGATCTTTTATTAATCCTGGCATCAAACTCCAATTTCTTCACGTATTCAGAGCACCATAAATGGGTTCTGGTACCGACACCACATCACTTTTAGCATTATAATAAAAGGTTTCTGCATTAACGGCATGTAGATTTATCAAGGAGTACCATTTCAAGATATCCACAAAATACACCATGGGGACGAAATGCAAAACACTTTCTATCTAAAATATAAGGAGTCTAAACCAGTTAGAGGTTTTCAATTGAATAACGAGCTCCTGCACAAACTGACAAAACACACAGCTACCATTCAGCAACGTATGCCAACTGAACTATGATGAACTAATAATAATTAAACCCCACAGCATGAAACTGCCACCACTGCGTTTAACTGTGAGTTATGATGTTCTTTTAAAGATGGACATTGTTGGTTTTGTGCTTATTGTTTTTATGCTTCAGTTAAACACTCCCTAAATCCTGCACTTAATCGCTATCCACAGCTACGTTTACATGGACAAAAGGAATCGGAATGCCGGATGCAGCATAAGCCTCCGATTGCAAATCAAAATGCAAGTTAATAAAGGTTATAAATAATGTCAGTATAACTTTGGCTGTCAATACGTTGTTTTTTTCAGTTTTATGAAAACCACTTGGATCATGCCATACTTTAAAATCACAACGAAAAGGTTGTCATACGGTGGGAATCTCACGTCTCCTGCGCCTAATCCAGAAGAACAAGAAGAACGCAGCAGAGGAGTGGAACACACCCAGTACCGGCTGAAGCCACTTTAAAAAGGTGATTCAACAAAGTATTCATTAGAGGGAGTGCACACATTTATGCAACAGGTTGCTGCAGCACTTTTACCCCTCAAATAGATTTGTTGGGTTGTCAGTTGAACCGAGTATGTCGTTAACAGTAAAACCGTTTCTAAATGACTTCTCATGGCCTGATTTAGGCAACATTCAACAGGGTTGCGTACACTTTTCTTGAAGCTACTGTACCTCCACTTTTAATACACACCTGAGTCCAGTTTGTTAAACCAAAAGACGGAGAAACGACGAGTAATCAGCTCACCGATGATGGACATATAGAAAGAAGATCGTCTTTGGTGGGCTGGAAAGAAAGGGAACAAGCAGCCGAGCTCTACAGCGCTGACAAACGCAGCCGTTACCTGGAAGCAGAAGAGTCCTATAGCGTAGATGACATAGTCCTCTCTGTTTGCTCCCGCGGCCGGCAATACTGAGGAGAGGTCGTTGACCCCGAGGGAGAAAAACAGGAGGAAGCCCAGAAGGTGGCTCCAGATATTCACAGTCTCATTAGACAGAATAAATATGCTGTAGAGAAAAGAAAGCACAGAGATAACTGTAAGCACCGTGTGGAAGATTTTCACACCAAAATGATAAAAGCGAGTTGAAAATTTCAAGGAAAAAATGTATATATGTCAGAAAAAACAAGAGACAATTCAGAATAAAAATTGTTAGATAATAACGAAGAAAAAAAAATAATACCCACGGCTGACGGGATTTGTCACCATCGCACATAATGTCGACGATGACCTCCATTGCTATCGATTATTTTTAAGCAACACGTAATTTTGATTTTTTTTCTAACATTTTTAACAAATGTTACAAATGTTTTCCTCTTATTGCTGTGTGTGAGGACAGTCCCCCGATGAGAACAGGGTAGAAATGGTCTGTAGTTTGAAGACAATGAATCTGAGCTTTCCAGCATCGCGTTACATTTCCACGGCTCCTTAGCCTAAGTGAGCGGAAAAGTTGTGTTTAAACACGCGACTGCTGATGTTTGATTCCCTCTACGTTTCTCATACTGCGTCATTAAGAGGTAAATAATAAAAGGTCTAATGAGCTAGTTTTTCACATGCACCCTGCATTTGAAAAAAAAACGCAAAATATGCATTTGATTTGAATTGACAACGAAAAAAAACAATGTTTTCTGTAGTATTCGAGTTGATTAAGGGGGAAAAAAAAGGGAGAAATTAATTTTGATCACTAACCAAGAGGTGCGTTAATGCCAGGTCCGTTTTTTCCTGCACCAAGAAAGGTCCGGAAGAAGAGGATTAAATACAAAAGCAGTTCTTTTCACTTCTAGTATTGGAAACAGAGATCCGATTGTTTTCATGAGGGGCGACAGCAGGCAACAAGTGCTCTTTTAGTTGAAGGAGAGACAGACTATCTAGAACAGGGGTGCAAACTCATTTCTAAATTGGGTCACTTTGGCATCATGAAGTCATTAAAAGGGCCGGTTGCACGTGTGTAGCTGATACTTTTGATTTCAGAATTTTATTTCAGTTCACATCGAAATATAAAAAATGCACGAGTGACATAAAAGTAGCACCATTACGCCGAGTTTATCTGCAAAAAAAGTTGATTTGGGAGTTACTCTTTAAACTCTCATCATTTTCCATCAGCTTTTCTCTTTTTGGACATTTCTGGGTTGTTTTATTTTGATTTTGATTATTTTTTTTTTGCACTACAAAACATTGTTAAACATTCTTCTGCACACTTTTTTAAAAGACTGTTTTCTCCTGCATTGCTACATTGTTATCACTGCTGCACTGTATATTGTAATGTTATCTTATTTCAATTGCAATCTCATTACATTGTCGTAAGCTGTGTGCAACGAAATTTCGTTTTGTATGCACTCTGTACGTACAAAATGACAATAAGGTTTGTATCAGTCTAAGTCTTTTAATGTGCCGTGGGAAAACTGACATCTAGTGGCAGGATGCTGTTACTACACAGTTTTAAAAAAAAATCAACATTCCCTACAGGAGGCCGTTTTAGCCACCTTATACAAATTAAAAGGATATATGCCTCTACTTTATGAAACGATATGCCTTTTTCTTGGCTCTTGAGGGCCAGATAAATTGGCTTGACGGGCCGGATTGGGCCCGCGGGCCCTGAGTTTGACACACGTGATCTGCACCTGTAATCCCAGGGGTAATGCTCACCTCTTCAGACAAAGCTTGGAGGTCAGGTGCGCCCTGTAGCCGTCCGTGATGTAGGGGTTTTCTTTGAGGAAGAGGGGGATCTGTTCGTAGGTGTACAGCCGTATCCTGTGCGGCAGCAGCACCGGCCAGTGCTGGTAGCTGCCCAGCTCTATGTAGTGGGCGGTTTTCAGCAGCTTTTGGGGCATCTTCAGCAGCATCTTGTTCTGGGCTCCACGGACGCGGCAAAAAAAAAAGCAAGCTGGGGAAGCAACGGCTGCAGGGCGACTGAAACGTGGGGAAAAAACAAAAACAAAAGAAAAAAAACACTGATCAAGCAGAAATCGACATGTTACATGTTTTTTAAAAAGAAAATAATAATAAAAAAATCACAAAATAAAACTATTTATGTGTGAATTAGCCCGTCGATGTTAGGGCTTCGGGTTCTGACGGGAAGAAGGTCTGAAAGCAGCCAAGCAAAGATGTTCAGCCTGTTTTGGCGAACCGGTTTGTTGACGTCGCCGAGCAGACTGAGCGCCAGACGCTAATGCTAACAGGTAGATAAACAACCTGAGGCTCACCGTTATCTGTCCGACCGTCTCCGGACAGGTGTGTCAGCCATATCCGGACGGCTGTTCGGTTACAGCGACGGTAAAGAAGACTCACATCGCGGTAAATGTGCACCCTTCTTCACTCTCTCGGCAGCATTAACTCTGCTTTGTTTTGATTGTGAATGTAGAAGCTGCGCGCTACTGCCACCTACTGGTGAGAGTACAACGTCTCACCTGGAGCCGTTCATCAAACTTCAAAAACTGGAAGAAAAAAATCAAATACCAGTTATATTATATTTATAATTTAAATATAAGTGCTAGATGTCAAATAATATTGTATTATTTGACATCTAGCAAGAAGAATATTTTACTGGATTTCTTAAAACTTGATGATTTGTATAAACATACACACAAAATTCCCATGGAAAGTATGCCTAACTCAGCGCTTCAGTGTTGAGCTGTGTTTCACAGATAGTCTAGCCATTGGAAAGCTATTGCAACCATGAATTATGTGCATACTTTATTTTTCCATACCTCTGTCTCAGTGTGTAGTTGCATTTCTGTCAGATATGAATGAAGCTGATGCTGCCAATGTCTCAAATGCGCTTTGTGTTTTCTTTCCTACGAAAAGTACTGCTGGCTCAGTGCTGCCATGTTTAGCCGTGACATGCACTGGCGTACATTCACACATGTCCCCCACAAATCACTTTATGCAAACAACATAATTGGAACAAATTATTCCCGCAGCATTGTCAGGTTGATATATGAGGAATAAGCCATGTTTACGGTTTGTTTGAAGGCTTTAATTGAGATTATAGAGATAGATTTCTGAAAAAAATACCTCTTTGATCTTTTTCTTTTTTTCAGAGGCTATAAATTAAACACATTTACCCCTTTATGAGCAAGATGGTCTTGATTTAGGAGGTTTTTAGAATATAACCAATATATATTTTATTATTTGAGCATTGCTATATTATAAAATCCCATTCATGCATTTAGTAACAGTGTAATTAAATTACAACAGCTTGTTTTCTGACTCCAGGCTATAATTATTGCTTTAATTGTTTTATATTCAAGGCTTATGACCACTCCAGAGACAGTTTCATTAACTTAAACTGGGATAGAGAGGAGCGATTGTCTGTGGTTTCAATATTTCCTTCTGGGGTTTCAGCTGTGGAAACAAGCGGTCATTCAGTATCTTCTTTGTACTATTAACCGCCCATTGGCTTGGTGTTCAACAATCAGCCACTCTAAGTGTCAGCCTTTCATGTTCACATCATATTCTAACTCATCTTGTTGCTGGTCGTCAAACTGTGCATATTAAAAAAAACATCAGCCGTTCTGCCGTGTTGCTGTGTGAGCTCTTTGCTCTCATGATTTCATTCAAATGGTTCACTGAGTTAAAAAACAAAACAAACACAAACTTGGAATCCACACTGCATCCCTGCACACTCCACAATAAAACATAATTACAGAGCTGCTGCATCGCTAACAGACCGACTGGAATGAAGTCAACATCTCACCCCGACGAGGCCTTACAGAGTGCAGCTTTGTGAGAAGAAATGTACCTTTTGCTCTAACGCGGACAAACTTTAAAGACATAAATTATGAGTTAATCAACCTGTCGATGACATAACCTCTGACTCATAACAGGGCGATCCACCATTTGGGAAATCAAACATTGGACCTCTCAAGCATTCCCGCACACCAAGTATGTTGGACCAGCTTATTCAATCACGGTCTCATCTGCAGTGGATTTGCACAATCATGATCCACTTCTTTAAGCATTTTACACAAAAACACATGCTGCAGATGGTTTATAAGACAGCCTGATGTGTAAAACATCAGTGCTGGGTTGTTCTCTCACCAAATGACATGTTTTGTTATATTTTAAATGTATGAGCAACATTATTTTCAACATCAAGACATAAATCTTTTGTCTCATAAATAAAAAAAAATATTTTAAAATGAGTTGTTTGTTTTTGAGTCAGATGTTGGTCACCTCTGCATTTTTCTACTGTGACATTGTTATTTATTTAGTCAGTTGCTATAATGCAGAAGGCATGACTGTCATTGCAGAAGTAACACAGGAAAAGAATGAGGATGTCTTCAAAATAAAAGTCCATAATAAGCATGGTCCTGTTTTCCAAATGCTCTTTCTCTAGTATTTTCAATTATATAATTTAACTATTTGCTTATATTGACTATATGTGACAAATAAATCATTTAAAGGCTACTTTTTTCCTCAAACAACATAACTCTGACCTATGAATTAATCAGGCAGAAGATGGGTTTATACATAAAAGCAACTTAGCAAGGAGCTTTAGAAATTTTGCTTCCAGCAGGCTGTTGAGAAAACACAACTGGTTTCTGTTTCTTGGATAAAAAGACTAAAAATATATAATAAAACAGTTTGGTTCGCCGTAAAATACAGTTTCCACATCAACAAAATACAGATGTCCAGTGTCTTTCTTTTCTCCAGAACATCCCCTTCAAATATGGTTTCATCTGCTGCATTTTCTTTTCTTTCAATCAGCCTTCCTTCTTGTCTGTCACTCGTTCAATTTTCCTAAAGTTTTTAGGAAGATTTACAAGTGGAAGTTTATTCATTTCATTTTTTTTTTTACCAAACATTTAGGCTTTTAGACCCAATGCTATGATGATATGTCAAGTTCTTCTTCAATTATTCTGTTCACACAATATGTAAAAACAATAAATAAATTTTATCATTCTGGAAAGTGTTTAAGATAAATTGTTATCTCTTTGATGTCATATCTATAACCCTAACAAAAAAGATGATGAATTACTTTGACTGAAGAATAAATTAATTATAAAAAAACATTAGTTACGTTTCTCTAGTAGGAATTGGAGGCATGATTAAGTTTAAATAAATAATTGTTTCTTCATTTCAGAATTCCCCTCACTGAAACAAATGTACTCAAATTAAAAGTTGGTCTTTTCTAAACATCCAGTGTGAAAATGAAGATGATCCCTCCCACACACACTCATTTCTTGTGTGTTGAATTTATTTGTTGATTTTCTCTCATATTTTACACAGCTCAGAGGTTTCCTCTATCTATAGCTTTTCTGGTATGTTTGCCATAAGAAATACCTTTTATTGTCCCACAATGGGGGAATTTGGGCGTGACAGTGGCAAAAACAACCACATACAGAATTACATACTAAATTAGTAAGCAACACAGAATGAAATTTATCAGAAAGGCAAAAATAAAAATAAAAGGAAAAAAACAGAGTAAGTATTGCACAATTATTCAATATGACACATTCAGATAAAAATTTACATATTCAAGTTAAACAGAGGAAATAAAGCAGCCGATTTACACAACAATGTGAGAAAATATGCAATATGCGTGACTTTACAAGCAACACCGAGTAGCTAAAGAGTGGAGATGGTGGTAAATTAAATTGTAAATTCGGATTTTCTTTTTTATTAAAGCCAAGTAATAATTTGAATTAAGCTCCACTGCTTTCCTTTTCTTGCCTGAGTCAGGTCGTTATGGCGGCTATGTTCTTGATCTTATTATTGAGATCCCGGAAGTTGTCCTTTGTTTTCATTGGCGGAGGCTGATATTGCCTGCCTGCCCCTTGTGTGCACCCTGCTCCGTTTGTTTCACCCCGCTGCTGGTGCTGCTGCCGCTGCTGCTGATGTGCACTAAACAGCGCCGATTCAACATGTGAGCAGCTGGCCTGAAGCCAAATAAAAACAGGATTGGCTCATTTCTTTGATCCTCTGTGGAATCAACTGGGGGCTGACATGTAATGCGTGGATTATGGATCGGATCTGGACGCGTTGCCAAATCCTGCTGCTGGTTCTGCGCGTTTTATCCACAAGTTCAGCGCTGCAGGAGGAAGACGCGTCCTGCGACGGAGCTTTTGATATTTATTTTGTTTTAGACAGGTGAGTTACGGACGGTGGCTGAGTTTGTGCAGGTAATTAAAGTAGTATGAGTTTCACCGCATCCGAGAAAGCCTTTTCCTCACTTTTGTCCTTGTATGGCTGTGTTTAGCTCCCTGTGTCCCACCGATGCACTTCTGGTCTTACAGTGTATTTTTAATCATCTTTGGCCTGGCGTAAATTCATTTTTATCCTCCATAGTTTGTCCCTAGTGCCTTGCAATTTTATTAAGAAAAATCTAGAAGGGGCTATCCATAAACAACCTAATGGACTATTTTAAAATCTGACATCAGACATCGTCAAACTCCTCACGGGCAACCTTTTTTCTTGTAGTTTTCTTCTTGTACTACTCTGCGTTTGCTGAATAAAGACAGTGTTCTGTCAATTTATAGTTCTTTACAGCTCATTAGATATTCATGTTGGGTTACACTGCCTTACAAAACTACAATAGCCTACTCCTAGTCATTTAAATGTTCCACATTCTGTCTGATTTAAAACCACAAACCTCAATGTTTTTTGTATCACACTGAGCCTGGTTCTGCAGGAGTTTTCCTCTCCACTGTTGCTTCATGCATGCTCGGTATGAGGTATTGCTGCAAAGCCATTGCCAATGCAGACGACTGTCCTCTGTGGCTCTACCCTCTTTCAGGAGGAGTGAATGATTCTTGTCAAGACTCTGTGCAATCTGCTGGGTTTCCTTACATAGGAAACTTGTTGACCAATCTGTCTGGATGATTGAATTTGACTTTGTACAGTGCCTTGAGATGACGTGTTGTAAATTGGCGCTATATAAATAAAATTGAATTGAACTGAATATTGGAGCTTTCACCTTAATTCCTACAGTATGTTCAAGTCTTTCTAGGAGAATATTGTGATCAATTGTATCGAATGCAGCCCTGAGATCTAACAGGACAAGTAAAAACACAAATTTATTATCTGAGTTCATGAGAATATCATTAGTGACCTTCACCAGAGCTGTTTCGGTGCTATGATGAGCTCTGACTGAAACTCTTCAAATACGTAATTACTTTGTAAATGTTCACATACTTGATTAGCAACTACTTTCTCAAGAATTTTAGATAGGAAAAGAATATTAGCTATAGTTATTTAATTTATTAAGTCATCTTGATCAAGAGAGTTAGCTTGGTTGGGATTGGGTCTAACATGCAGGTTGAAGGTTTAGATGAAGCTAAACAGGTCAAACACCGCACAGGTTCTAAAGATTCCTCCAACGCTGCCTCACTCACAGAGGACAGGGTAATCATGTTTTTGAGGATGCCAGTTATTTAATTTTTAATGGAATCAATTTTATTTATGAAGAATCCCATAAAGTCATTATTGATGAGAGCTAAGTGAATGGATGGATCAGCAGAGCTGTGACTCTGGTTAAGTTTAGCAACTGTACTGAAGAGAAACCTAGGATTATTTTTATTCTTCCCTATTAATGATGAAGAATATGCTGCTCTAATTTTGCGAAGGGTCTTTTTATACAAGAGTAGACTATTCGGTAGGATTCCTTTAGATGTCTAGAGAGCCATTTTCTCTCCAATTTCCTAATGTTGTGCTTCAAAGAGCGCGGCTCTAAATTAAACCAGGGAGCCAACTTCCTGTGAATAACCACTTTTTTTTCAAGGAGGTTACGTTGTTTAATGCAAAATGCAATGAGGAGTTAACATCATCAACAAAAGCATCAATTTGTGAAGGGGAAGAAATATCATTGCTGCACACTGCTGGGTATTTCTGTGATACTGAGAAAATTGAAAGGGGGACAGACTCTTTAAAGTTTGATACAGCATTATCTGATAAAGATCTACTATGATGAAACCTTCTTTTGGGGGTGGATAACTCAGTTAAATTGAACGCAAGTGTTATTTTAAAATGATCAGATAGGACAGAGTTGTGAGGAAATACAATTTTCTTGCAATCAATGTCATTTGTCAGCACAACTTCCAATTGTGTGAAGGCAAGAATGTGCCAGTATATGCACATTTTGAGCAAAACCAATTGAGTCTAGCATAGTATTAAAGGCTACATTGAGGTTATTACACTCAGTGTCAACATGAAATGTTAAAATCCCCCCACTATAATGACCTTGTCAGTGTTTGACACTAAATCAGATAAGAAGTCTGAGAACTGGTCTAAAAACTGAGAATAAGGGCCTTATGGGGGGATCCTTGTCTGTGAATTTGCAAAACATGCATCATTTTCCTTCCACTGCACAATTATACACTATTATGTGTTGATCTGTCACATAAAATCCAAAATAAACCAAATTCAGGTTTGTTACACAATGTGGAAAATTACAAGGACTGAATAGTTTTTCAAGGAACTGGCCTTTTTCTGTTTGTTTTTGTTTGTTTTTTGCAGGTCAGGGAGCGTTTCAAAACACTGGCATGAGATCTATGGCTTTGTGGAGCAGCTCACCAGCCGGTTTGTCAGGTAATCCAATAAAAAATTTACACATGTCTTCTCCTCTTTTTACTCCTGCAACAGAAACACATATCCTTCTCAAGTAGATTTAAAAAAAAATTATTCTTTCAGGATGCAAAAATTAACACAAAGCACACCAAACCCATTTAAGTAGAGGCCCGTCTTCAAATTATAGTCCAACAGAGGAATAGAGGGTATAAAAAAGTAGGGAATGTCTATTTGAGGCTGCAGACATCACACAAAGCCAACAACTGCTCCAAACCTCCTCTGGGTAATGATGTGTGATATATTAAGGTCTAATAGCTTGGTGGTTAAAACCGGACTCCAGCATGCAACATATATTGAAGCTAGTTCTGACCTCTAGAACCACTTGGCTGTGTAAATATGGAAAAAGAAAAGCACCAGCATGGGTAGCAGGTTATTTTAGTCTCTTCGGAGTACCACATGTTTGAGCTTTTAGCTAACATTAAGCACGTTCACGTGTAATGTTTGTTAATGCTTGGCAATGTGGTGTGCTTCAGTCCCAGGATGAGGGTCTCCTACATTGTCTTTTCAGCCCAGGCAGTTGTAATACTTCCTTTAACAGGAGACAGGTGGGTTTTTGTATTTCCGTCACTCTGTTTTACAATTCATCTTTTATTTTCTAATAAAAAACTATACATGTATGTTTTTATTCAGCTCATTTTGTCTTGTTATTTGGTTCAACAGGTCTAAAATCGAGGAGGGTCTAGACAAGCTGAAACAAATCATACCTTCTGGTGAAACATACATGCACGAAGGCCTAAAAGCGGTTGGTTGAGCCTTTATTTATGATCACAAAGTGTTGTGATTGATCATAGGCAAAGATATAGCCTCAAATAGTGCCAAAATAGTGTTCCTTAGCAAGTTGTATCTCATCTCACTTTTTTATAACCATCAACAAGCTTCTGCAATAATTCTGTCTGGGTATTCACAAATTCCTGATGGCTAAATCAGTAAATAATTGCTTTCCTATAGGGTTGAGTTGGGGATTTGGTAAGGTATTTCCAAAAGCTTGATATGTGTTCCAAAACGGGTTTGTGGGATTGGGATAATCATCTCACTAGAGCATCCATTGGTGCCCAAGTTAAGAATCAAGAATCTTTACTTGCCGCCATGTGTCACCATAGTGAGATTTTGTTTGAGACAGACACCGGCTCATGATGCACATAGACAACATATAAGTTAGTTATTGAGTTAATTTAAAGAAGTTGGAGGTAGTGCATCCTCATAGTTCTGTCTCGCACTGCAAAAAGGGAACTAAAAATAAGTAAAACTTTCTTGAAATTAGTATATTTATCCTTGATTTGAGCAGGTAAATAAGACGATCTGCAAATGGAATAAGTATTTTGACCCCTAAAATAAGTTAATTAAAAATACTGCACTTGACGGAGATGAGTTGTTCCTATTTTAAGTGCAAAAATCTTATTCCATTGGCAGATCATCTTATTTACCTGCTCAAATCAAGGACAAGTACACTAATTACTAGAAAACTTGACTTACTTTTAGTTCTTTTTGAAGTGCATTTGTGCAATGCACCAGTACTGCCGGCAACCACCTTGCTTCACACTACAGGTATCCTAGTTTTGAAAGCCTTGACTCTCTCAAGTATATTTCTTTTTTTTTCTTTTTTTCAAATTGGTCAGTCCTGGTCGCCCCTGATTGTTAAAACATTTCGCTAGATCTTCAGCTCCAAATTTCAGCCATGCTTGCAGGTGTTGTTTTTTGCAGCCAAAGCTTCTTGCTTTGTCAGACCCTCTCAGTCCAGGGTGATGTTTAACTGGGCTGATGGATGACAGGGAGACTGTGTTTCAACTGGCTCACTGAAAAATGCCTAAAGGGGGTTGAAAGGTGGTTTCAGCTGAACAAAGCTGGGCTTTGAATGTCTTTTGTTTAGTCATCTTTAGCACTACTTGTTGCATAATGAGTTGAATAAATTCTTATCTCCCAAAATAATTTTATATTGATGTTCTGTATAAATGAATGAATGAATGAACGGACGAACGTAATCCTTCACCTGTCAGGTGTCAGCGCAGATGAAGACACAAACCTCACCATCATCCAGCATTATCATTATTTTGACTGATGGCAAGCTGGACATCTACCTGTATGACATGAGTGTGAAGGAGGTAAAACACACACAGACACACACACACACAGCTAAAAATGTATCTAATGATTGAGGTTGTGGGTGTGGAGAAGGTTAGGGAGTAATCACACCTTGTTTTGTTTTTTCCCCAGCTGGTATAACTTAATTTAATTTGACCAATAAGGTTTATTTTTAAGGCTCAGCTTTTTTAAAAGTGATTATTTTTTAACTCTATTCTGCATGAACTGATGGTTGCATTTGAAGTACTTTGGTCTAATTACATCTTCTAGTATCCTTCATCTGTTCTGATCCCATAAACTGTGGGTCACTGTCAGCTGAAGCAGAATTTCCCCTCCTGTCCTGTGATTCCCAGGCCGACAAAGCCAGAGGATTTGGAGCCAGGGTGTACTGTGTGGGGGTCATGGACTTTGATCATAAACAGGTAGGAGGGACTGCCTCTCTTCTTTTACCATCCACACAGAGGTCTCCATTCATAACCGTGAGAGAAAAGCTGCTTGTTTAAACACTGACTTTTTATTTGCCTTTCTGTCTGTGTAATTCTGGGGTAGACTGTAGTAAGGACTTAAAAAGGCTGTTATTTCTGGCCCATATCCACCACACCACCTTGACCCTATTGCTTAGTCTGAGTGCAACTAAAACCTTCCGGGATGTGAAAAGTAAGCAGGTGGCAGGTGTCTGAAGATAGTTTAAGAGATTTTGACTTGCCCGGAAGAAGCCAATGTGCATTTTGAAGAATGTGTCCTCGTGTCTAAGAAGAATAAACGGAAACACCCTTTGTTGACTGTGAGAACCAACAGGGGGAAAACGCCACATGCATTAAAGCTCCACACTGATTGAGAATCACTCATCTGCTGTAACACGTGGTCTTCTCCACAGTCGGCAGGGCATCATTATTGTTAATGACGTTTGGGAAGCAAAGGACAGCCCTATAATTGCATTGGAGGAATATAATACTGTAATATTGCATTGTGTTGTGTAACTATGAGTTCTGTCCGCATCAATTATTGCAGTAATCTATGCGAAAAAAAATGTTGCTAGGATGCTTCTACCCCTAAATGTGCCTTCAAGTCTTCAGCAAATCCTCTGCCCAGTTTCAGACCCACAGCACTCTGGTCTAAAGAGGAAGTAATTACATCACTCTCTAATGGTATCATGCCAGAGAAACTTCCTGTCTGCTATCATTACTGCAGCAGATGAAAGCTGCAGGCAGCTGTCCGGAGCTTTCATCTCCTAGGAACAGATTTGCCGTCCCCAAATGCTGCTGAAGCAAAGAGCATCACATCATCACAAGCCAAAGACCTCCCTGAACAGCAACAGGGCGAACTCCCTGAACTCACGTTCAGGGGTTACAATCACAGCCGTCAACTTCCAAAAGATTTTCTTTCAGAACTGCTGTGTACTTGGCTCCTTCCACCTTTTTTTTATCATCATCTGACCCCCCCCCCCCCCCCCCCCGTTGTCTCTGATAAAGAAACACACCCCCACAGCATGATGCTGCCACCACCATGTTCCTGACGGGTGTTTGGTTTTCAGAGGGCCACGTTAGCTCTCCGGTTTAGATAAAGTTTAGATTTGTGCACTAATAGATGCCACTTCCTGAGGTGTGCAGCTCTGCAGCTCTGCCTGAGTTACCATGGACCACTACAAATAGTGTGCTTGCCCACCTAAGGCTGTGTTTAGGTGGAGGGGCATGTCTTAGTAGCTTTGTGGTAGTACCATACGCTTTCTATCATTGGACGATGAATTAAACGGTGCTCTACGAGATGTTTAAATCTTGGGCTATTTATTAATTAGGGAAATTCTGAAGGTAATTGATTACTATGGATTGAATTTAGACTTATCAAAGTATGGCGGTTGAACACAAATAGATAAAGCTGCACTTTTCAGATTTTTACTGGTAAAAATTAATCTGAAAAGCGTACCTATTTTTTTCTACAACTTCACAATGATGCCCCTTTGCGTTGGTCTACCACATGAAATCCCAGTATAACAGGTTTCACATGCTCATTTGGGATAACAGTGTGTATGAACAGAATCAGGGCTAATCAAATGAAACTGTTTATACTTTGGTTGCAGCTCGCTGAGATAGCAGACGGCACGGAGCAGGTGTTCCCGGTTTTGTCCGGATTTCACGCCCTTAAAGACATCGTCAACACGGTAAGCTTGTGTCATGAGCTTGGAAATGCAGACGTCTGGGCAAATTCATGCAAAGAGCAAGCGTTGGTCTAGCATAATCTCTCTGGTTCGCAGGTCCTGAAACAGTCGTGCAGCGAAGCGTTCACAATAGAGCCGTCCAGCGTCTGTGTGAACGGTTGGTTTGTTTCGAGGACTTTGTTTTGTCTGTGAGGTTGTCTAAGAAAAATGAAACAATAATGATGCTGTGGAAAATGAAGTGGTCAAAGCATTAAAACCGCATGTTTGGATAACTTTAAATCTAGACCTTAAAAATGTGTTGCTAAAAATATTGAATCTTTTTCGTGATGTGGCATGAGATTTTATTCTGTTGAGACCAGCAGGTTGCGTGTTTTTTTTATGTTTATCTAATGATCTATTGTTGATATACAGCATAAAACAGGTGTTTTAAGTTTATGTTTCTTCTCTGATGAAAAGAAAGAGTGTCACAAATTGGATTTAACAAAACAGGTGAGATTTTTTGGAAAACCTCTGTATTTAAAAAGAGCTTTTGGCCAGCAACAAGGTATTTATCGTTAACTGATGGGTTGAGTCGCTTCTCGTTCCTTGAACAGTCAGAAGACCCATACTGTATAGTTTCAGAAGACTCAAAAAAATTGCTGGGACACATGCAAATGAAACAACAATGAACATTGTTAAAACAACTAACGCTGGATTCTCTTTAAGCACAACACAAGCATAATTGCTACAAAAACTGTGGTTTAGGATCTAAACATTAGCAATTCAAACAAGATAGGTTCTTGGAATCTATTAAAACCATGCCATTCCCACTGTGACGTTAAGGGGAGGCTACTATCATGTTGTGTGGGTGATTTGCTACAGGAGGGAGTGGGGCACTTCACAAACTATGTAGCATCGTGAGATGAGAGCGTTATGTGGAGATTTTTAACATATCAAGACATCCATCAGGAAATTAAACCTGGGGCACAAATGGGTCTTCTTATTGGACGATGACTCCAAGCATGAAGCCACATTAGTTACTAAAACCCCGTTCCACCGCCTCGGTTTGGCCACACACCACTCGACTCTGCCCACTTGCGAGTGTTTCAGGAACAGTTTTTTTTTTTTTAGGGCCAGCCCTGGTTTCTCCGGCCTTGCTCAAGACCAGGGTCAAATCGAGCGGACTCAAGCAGAGTTTTGAGGTTTGAGTGAACACACCGCTTGTCAGTGATCGGCCGAGGGGCGAGGAGAAAGAGAAGGTTTGTCTCAAAGGAAGTCCAGATAACCCACTATGAACGGAGTGGGTCACACCTAAATCTAATTTTACTATTTACAAACCTTGAACCACACCTGAAGGACATAAAAGAAAAGAAAAAGGACACTTCCGCTTTCTTTACCAAGGCTTTCTGTCATTTTGCAGTCACTGAAAGATGGTAAGTTCTGTCTAAAGCCACCCTAAGGATGCGCTTCCCTCTGCCAGGCGTTTCTAGGCTGGACAAAACACAAACAGAGTAAAGTAAAACCGAGTAGGGAGGAGCTGAGCTTGTCCGGCCAAACTGAGTAGGGTCGGTGGAACTGTGGCTTAAGTTGCTTAAAGACGACAACATTTCGTAGTGACCATCACAAAGTCCAGATCTTAGTGATGTAAACCCTGTTTTAGACGTGGCTTGCATGAAAAATTACCAAAAAAAACCACAAACACTGTGGGCAGCTTGTGGAAGGACACCTAAAACATCTGATGCAAATCATACGGTTACAAAGGCAATTCTACTACGTATGAAGGAAATGTATGTGAACTTTTGATTTTGAGGAAGTTTTTTAAAGAAATCTCTCTTTAGTAAATCTGGTAATTAGCAACTGGAAGCAATTGTGGTAATCTTAACTGACTTAAAACCGAAAAGTTTAGTTTGGTTTAATGTCTGAATAAATAGGTTAAGTTTTATTATAGAATGTATGTACATATCTGCTGTTAGCTGTAAGTGAGCTGTTTTTTAGGTATAAAATGTATTTTAATGCAACCTAAGTGTGCATAACTGCATACCTCACTGTCCACCACATCAAAAGTAAATACAGGTATACAAAAACTTAGAGCACCCAAAAAAAAAAACTTGTTATTCACAAAATACACGAAACCACAGCATTTAAATGTGTACCCTCTTTTTACTCTATCTGTGGTTTCAAACAAATTGGTTTATTGACTATTTGAATCTATGGAGTAACCTTTTCTTTCCTATTTATACAGTTTTATTACCAGATGGCATGAGCTGGCACTGTCTTAAAGTATAAAAGATTGATTTGTGAAGCCTGAGACAACATTTTACACATGCGTTGGTCACAGTAAAAAAATTCCCCTGGCGACATGAGGTATCAAAAAAATATTTCAGCTCTAGGGTGGGGTGAGGCTAGCTCCCTTGTGGGATTTTGGATAAACTTGCCAAATATGTTGCCAAGTTGTGTAATCAAAGAGATTGATCGGTCTTTGTTTTTGGCCAGGGAGTGTAATTCCAAAGGCTGCAGGTCACCGAACATCTAAGGATCAGCAGTTCAGCAGCAAAGCCCGACCCCAAACCAAACAGGAGAGTGTATTTTGATATGGAAAGACTATACCAACATAAGTATTTCCACCCCTTGGTTTAATATTTTGTTGTGACACTTTTGGCAGTTATCGCATCGACCAAGTCTCCTTAGGTGTATCTTCACAGGCTCGGCACCTGGTTTGGGGTTTTTCTACCCCTTAATGTCCGCAGTTCCTTTAAAACTGTCAGATAGGATGGGTAGCATTTCGAGACGAACATTATAGGGTCTTTCCAGAGATGTTGAAATTAAATTTGGGCTCTGACCCAAGGACATTCAGTCTCCTTCTGAAACCTTTTCTTTGTTGTCTTGGCTGTGTGCTTAGGGTTATCATTGTGTCAAAAGATGAGTCACTGTATCTAACACACTCTGGAGCAGGTTTTCTGGAAGAAGCCACTATCATGTCCCCCTCTATCCGGTTAATGGCTCAAACGATCGCCTCACAGCAAGATGCCGCTGCCGCCACGCTTCAGTGTCAGGATGTTGTGAGATAGAAGTCCTACTTTGGTGTCATCAGACCAAAGAATTTAGTTTGTCCCGGTCTGATGATCTCCGAGTTGCGTTTCGGTTAAATTCAACCAGGGTTCTGTGTGCCTACTGATGAAGAGTAGCTGTCGGGCCACTCTTCATCTTGCATGATGGCCTCGCTGTTGGGGTGTGTTAGCAAGGATTGACGTCCTGGATGGTTCTTAGATCTTCACAAAGAGACACAAGAGCTCCTGCTTAATGACATTTTTTTTTTTCTTGGTCATCTCAATGACTGGGCAGCTAGATCTAAGGATTGTTTTCATGGTTCCGAACTGCTTCCATTTCCTAAAAATGGCGACCACAATGCTTTTCAGGGTGTTCAAAGTTGAACATGAGGACATTTTCCTTGGGGACACTGTTCTTCACCAGGATTTTTTGTTTTGACGCAATCCGGTTTTAGAGGTCTGCAGAAAATTCCTTTGACTTTATTTCTTGGGTTGTGCCATGAAATGGTCTGCCAACTATGAAACCTTATAAGGGAGGGTATTTTCAACTATACATCTTATAAATTATGTGAATTTGCCACATCAAGTTGCACCTCACATCAATTTTTTTCATATTACTCTATAGCAGGGGTTTCCAAAATGTGGGTCGAGACCACCCAGAGGGTGGTGAGATGATCCAAATGATGATAAATGATGACTTTACAATGTAAGTGATATACTTGTTTTAATATAGAAAATCTATGACTTTGGTCTTGGAAAAAGATTTTTTCTAGAAAATGTCCATCTTTTCAACATCAGAATCCAAGTTTTTTCTCGCAAATATGTGAAATTAATATCAAAATTCCTGAGTTTTTTGTTGAAATTTAGTAAAGTAATTTTTTTATAAACAATGGCCATTACACATAATATTCTTCTTTTTTTAATTTATGAGAATAAAGTCAATATTAGGTGTACATGAATAAAGAATATTATGAGAATCAACTCACAGATGTTTCAAAGTCCTGAGAATAATATCAATTGGATTCTGATTTGCTAAAAAGATTTTGTATTTCCTTATTTGTAAAGTCGATATCAAAGTATAACTTTACAAGATGCTCAACTATCCTCATTTTAACGAAGGGGGAAGACTGCACCTTTTTGTAAGTTCTCATAGTATTATTACTTTATTCTGACAATTTTATGACTTTAGTCTTGTTATTTCCAGAAAGAAAAACAATACCCTGCCAAAAGAGGGTCACCATCTAGCGATGTTATGTTGGGTGTCGCAAGTTGAGAAGTTTGGCAACCACTGCTCTATAGGATGATCTCTGGATATCAGATGTAACCCTAACCCTGAGCTCACTTTTGACTGCCATAGCAATGGGTGTGAATATTTATGTAGAAATTACGTCAAACTGAAATATTTCCTTTTCCTATGCTGTAAAATTCTAAAAATGTCTGAAGCCATTTCATCATGGGCTATTTGTTAAGATTTTATTTAACAAAAACTATAAGCCTGCAACATAGTAAAATGTAGACAAAGCAATTGGGTGCAAATACTTTCTAGTGACGCTATATGAGAACCAGTTCAAGTTGCAATATTTATTATTTAGCTTTTCAAAACATCCTTTCTTTAAAACATGTGGGGAAAAAAACACTCCTATGGGTCCCAACCCCATATGAGGACAGCGTTGTCAATCGTCTGGTGTTTTCTTATGGTTTCCGGTTTTGGTGTGCCGCCCCAAGATTATCAGTGGGCCACCTATTCCCAAAACTCTTCCCATTACTATATGTAATGGGTCAGCTCATCCCAGGACAAGTTGAGGAACAGAAACCTAGCAAGAGAAGTCTGTTAGTGGTGCAGGAATAGGTAAAGAAGACATCAGTCTCAGTCGGACCAAAGCAAGACAGATTAGTGTCTGTTGGCCTGCATCACATGCTGCACGGGGATTTTATGAGTACAGAAAATAAAAGAAACCTAGACACAACCTTCTGTGAGATCATGCCCGATCTCTCAACGATAATCATCTAGAGACAGATAAAACCAAAACGGAGCTCTGTAGGAATGCTGAGTACCTAGTTGTTTAGGTTTAACTAAATGATGCCATGAGGGAGAAGAAAACTCCATCTTCAGATAAACATATGGGGGCAGGGGGTCATATCATACAGTGGAGACGCGGTATCACCTCTGAATAAGTAGGTTTCAGTTGACTGCTATCTTTTTCTTTTTCTTTTTTTTTCAGTCTGACAGAAATCTGATGTTAGGACCGTTTTAAGCCCGCCAGCTCTTAGTATGGTCTTAAATTTAGTTTAAAACATATAATCTAAGCTAAAAAAATCCAGAAATTCTTTAGGTTTTGAGAATAACTGCTTAAGGTGTTCATTTTGTTTTGATCCAGATGGTTTGGATGTTCTTCCGCTTCATGCACCTCAGACATAGAAGTTGTGCCAGACATTCCCAGAATATCTTCTAATGTGAACATCAGAGGTCCTCCTGGGATGCAAATACAAGAATGTCGGGTTCAAGAAACTTCCGGATGGCTGAAGAAGCATTTATTGTTGCCAGGGATTTTGGCATTCTGTTAAAATAGCTAAATACGCTTGAGCTGCCATCTTATGGTGGAAATCTGCTTAATTATATGTTACATTAGGTAACAGGTAATTTAATTTGAGTTGATGCAATAAGAATTTACATTCTCAGCAGATCTAAACACGAGATTCGGTGCCATTCTGGATTTCACATTTATGGTTTTGGCTTTTGTTAGCCTCTGTGTTTTTGTTCTGCATGACAATGAAGGCAAAATATAGCATACCATGCCATATTTATTTATAAAGCCCTTTACAAGAACAGAGGTCAAAAAAGTGCTGTACACAAACAACTGAAAATAACTGTAAAGTTAAAATAGACAAATAAAACAAAATTAAAATAATTAAAAACAGAATCTGTTTGAATCTTGTTTGTCATCTGGGGTTTAAAAAAATGCAGGTTTTAACTGGAACTGCATACTTTAGTCAGGTGAGCTTTTCAGCAGCAAACACTCTGGATCTGGCATACAGCAGAGTTTATGTGGAGGAGGAAAAAAACAGGGTGGAGGATCTGTGATGCTCTGGGTCTGGTACATAGTCAAATTCAAGGTTGCATTTTGATGTGCAAAAAGGGAACTAAAAATAAGTACATTTTTCTCGAAATTAGTGTATTTTTCCTTGATTTCAGCATGTAAATAAGACTATTTGCCAGTGGAATAAGATCTTTGCACTTTGAAATAAGAACAATTCATCTCCTTATTTCATGTGCAGGATAACTATATATATATATATATATATATATATATATATATATATATATATATATATATATATATATATATATATATATATATATATATACCTTATCTTATTTTAGGGGTAAAAATACTCATTCCTCTTGCAAACAGTCTTATTTAACTGCTCAAATCAAGGAAAAATATACAAATTTCAAGAAAATATTACTTTTAGTTCCCTTTTTTCAGTGTGGGTGGGTGAAATTAAGATAATAAAACATTAGATTTATTTAAAGTCTTAATGCAATTTTTTTAAAGGGGTATAACATCTTGTGGAGGTTGCTGCATAAACAGTAATTTGATGTATATTTTTGTCATTCCTGTTTGTTTTATATGATTATTCTCCAGAGTCTTTCAACGTGGTTTTGAGGGGCAGCGGATTTAGCGGAACCAAGAGGATCGACAACCTTCTCTGTTCCCTCACTGCCAATGACGTGACTTACAGTAAATGACACACTAATGCCATCAGCAGTCAGCTACCACCTGTTCACAGTTTTCAATGATTATAGAAATAAAAGACAAGGCAAGTTTATCTGTATAGCACATTTCAGTAACGAGACAATTCAAAGTGAACAGAACATATAAGGGACTCTACAGAGGAAAGTACATTGCAGTGGAAGACTAGCAGTGGGTCAAGATAAATTGGACAGCAAACTTAATCTAATGAAGTTTCAGCAAATTACAACAGTCTGAACTAAACATTAACATTTAAAGGCTACTCTTAACAAATAGGTTTTTTTCTTTGATTTAAAGGAACTCAGGTTTTTCAGCACTTTTCCAGTCTTCTGGGAGTTTGTTCCAGATAAGTGGAGCATAGGAACTAAATGCTGCTTCTCCATGTTTGGTTCTGGTTCTGGGTATGCAGAGTAGACAAGAGCTAGAAGACCTGAGCGGTCTGGAGGGTTGATACACTGATAACAAGTCTGTGATGTATTTTGGTGCTAAGCCATTTAGGGATTTATAGACTAACAGAAGTATTTTAAAGTCTATTCTCTGAGATACAGGGAGCCAGTGGAAGGACTTTAGAACTGGGGTTATGTGCTCTACTTTCTTAGTCTTAGTGAGGACGCGGGCAGCAGCGTTCTGGATCAGCTGCAGCTGTCTGGTCCACTTTTTTGACAGATCAGTGAAAACACCGTTGCAGTAATCAGTTCAACTAAAGATAAACGCATGGATTAGTTTTTCCAGATCCTGCTGAGACATTAGTCCCTTAATCCTGGAAATGTTCTTCAGGTGATAGAAGGTCGACTTTGTAATTGTGTTTAGATGCTTTTTGGAGGTTCAGGTCTGAGTCCATCACTACACCCAGATTTCGGACCTGATCAGTGGTTACTAGGCAAAGTAACCGAAGCTGTGTGTTAACTTTTGATGGCTCCTCTATCGGCCTAAGAATTATTACTTCAGTTTATTTTTATTTAATTGAAGAAAATATTGGCACATCCATGCGTTGATTTCTTCTAAGCATTTACTCAGCGCTTGAATGGGTTCATTGCCACTTGGTGACACGGTGATGTAGAGCTGTGTGTCATCAGCATAGTTATGGTACTTGATGTTGTTGTTTTTATGATCTGAGCCAGAGGGAGCATCTAGATATTGAATAGGAGGGGACGCAAGATGCTAACTGCTTGTTGCTAATGCTATAAACTCACGAAGGGAATGTTAACTCCTTGCACCAACGCTTCAAGGCGCATCTACAAGGCGATATAATGCTCTCTGGGACAAACCGAGTTCCGCTTGAAACAGCGTGCAGAAATCTGCGCTGCAGTGGAAAGTCAGGAGTCATGGCACTGAGAAACAAACAGTGGCTGCCTTTTATCAGCTGCAGCCAGAGAACAGAGGAGACCTTATGAGGCTGAGCAGAAGGAGGGAGTTAATGCTCTCTCCCCATTAGTCTATTAATGGGTCGATGACAGGAACTGTGCTGAGGTCAGTGTCACTGAGAGGACGAGCACAGAAAACATGCCATTTGTGTTTAGCTGCTGTTAGATTGTAGGAGACGTGTTTACTCTTGGGTCCTGACTTTGCTGTGGTTTGTATAAAAATCTATCTTTTTTTATTAATATTTTACCACAAAGAATTAGTTGTGAAATCTGTAAACGCCACTCATCATTTAGGGTACAACAGCTCCGGTTTCATACAACACAATGTTGCGTATCCTCTCTGATTTTCAGCTCTGTTTTGTGTGCTTTTCCTGTCAGACGAGAAGCCCACAGTTGTTCGAGATGGCTATCTGCTGTGTCCAGCTCCTCGTCTACATGAAGTTGGACAGTAAGTCTGCGGACGCAGACACACACACACCTAAAACCATTAATGAGCTGTACTTAAAAAAAATACCTTGTGTGAGGGATGATTTAGATTGTGACAGCAAAACGCATAATTGCACAGTTTAGCTTATTTTGATTAGCTGTTTTAAATACCAAGCTCTGCCTTGACCTAGGCATTTATTTAAAACATTTATTATAAAATGCAAGAAATAAATAACTAAATACATAAAGGGAAAGCATATCATTTGAGTGTTTGGTTATGGAGAAAAATGATTCCCCATCTAGGAATAATTCCAGGATACCACACACACTAACAAGGTTCACATCTGCCTTTAAATAGAAAAAGGCCCACAGCATCACAGATCATCCACTTTACTTGACTTTGAGCATGAGGACCTTTCCCATATATTCATCCTTTTTTTATGTCAGACCCACCTGGAGTGGTACTGAAAAGTTCAACCACTGGCTCATCCGACCAAAGCATACAGTTCTAGTTTAAGCCTCAGTAGAATTGAGCAAACTCACCATATTTACATCCATGATGGTTGGGAAGGAAAAGGCTTTCCAACCATCATGGCATCTAGATTTCATCTGAAAGTTAATTTGAATCCCAGCCTGGGATCTTTCTGCATAGAGTTTGCATGGGTACTTCTTCTGGGTTGTCCTGGGTTTTTGTTTTCCAAAGATTATTTTAAACGTTCCCAACAATGAATGTTTTCCCAGGAGACACTGTTGGGGTAATGCATCTGCTTCTTTAAATGATCTTTTCAGTGACTCTTGTTTGTTGATTACAGATCAGTTGAAGTGCTGATTAGCCTGAACAATGGACAGTCCTACATCTCTGCTCCCATCACCATACACGCCACCACATGCGTGGGTATCAATTTAAACTCTACGGTGCTAAATAAAACAACCTCTCTATGTGTAGGAGACAATCTGACATTTACATTCACGGAGACAGAATGTAGGCAGCACTGCTGCTTCTCTTTTTTTAATCATGTTTACATAGTTGAAGAGAATGACGCATTTTTTGCCATGCTTGTTGCAGTCAGATGGGATCTGGGTGCTGTGGTTGCTGTTGGCTCTGTTGCTGTTACTGGCCCTTGGTTTATTTTGGTGGTTCTGGCCTCTCTGCTGCACTGTGGTAAGCTTATCTTCCCTTTATTTGCATATTCTTCATTTTATTAGGCTTTTTTTTGTAAAATGACAACCACACGCCACCCTTCCAATGTGCTGCTTTTCATTTGGTAATGATGCACATCCAATCGTCTTTTAAGTTACACGTCAGAGAACCAGCTGAATTTGGGAATTGGTTTGCTGAAACAGTAAACCAAATGCTCTTAGAAGTTAAAGCCAGAATGAAATTTTCCCTAACTACAGTTAAGAAAGCCGATTTACAGTGTACCAATATGTTAATTAGGAGAGCTGATCTTGTAATATATGTATGAATAATTCACCGAGGTAAATTATTAATAAATCTAGTATTCACACAGTTATTAGCACTTTGAAATGTGCCAACTACTGCGTAGACGGACCAAATGAACAACTTCTATGCATGAGACAGCCACATTTGTTTTCGAGGCTGAGATGTGTGAGAAACCTCCAGTTTTTAAAGATTCAAATCTGAATGTTGTCAATTCAGTTCAATTCAATTTTATTTATATAGTGCCAGTTCACAACACGTCATCTCAAAGCACTTTACAAAGTCAGATTCAATCAAATCAGACAGATTGGTCAAAAAGTTTCCTATCTAATGAAACCCAGTAGATTGCATCAAGTCTTGACAAGCAGCATTCACTCCTCCTGAAAGAGCGTAGAGCCACAGTGGACAGTCGTCCGCATTGTTGATGGCTTTGCAGCAATCCCTCATACTGAGCATGCATAAAGCGACAGTGGAGAGGAAAACTCCCCTTTAACAGGGAGGAAAACCTCCAGCAGAACCAGGCTCAGTGTGAACGGTCATGTGCCTCGACTAACTGGGGGTTAGAGAAGAAAGAGCAGAGACACAAACCTGAAACTTCAAAACTAAAGAAGTTGTGATTGTGAACCGTGACAGCTGTTAGACAAAAAAATTTCTGCTTTTATGCATTCAGCCACTTAAAAGGTACATATGATGCGTTTCAGTTCCTCCTTTTCACATTGAAATCATTCAGTTGTGTCTAATCTACACAATCCTTCACATAATTGTCTATTATTTGTAATTTGTGTGCATTGTGAGCCGGCGTCTCACCAAAAATGTCCTTGTGGTAACACATAATGACAATAAAGATTCTTGAAATAAAGTGGAACTGCAATGCTTTGGTCTGAACTCCTCGTTTTTGTAACCCACATTCCCCTGTTTTCCCCCTGTTCTTAGGTGTGTCTGAGAACAACTGGTTTGGTGCTGTCCCTTTAAATCTAAAGGTGGCATTTCGCACCCCAGCCCCTTTCAGGTCGCAGAGCGTTCGATACTCCCCCGATTTTTGTTGTATGCTGCGGGGCGGTGTAACGAACATCCAAATATTTTGACTTGTAGCTTCAGCATCCTTCAACTTGGACTACAGAATCCCTCTGAGAAATAAAAATGCCGGTTTAGCTAAATTGGTAAGCCTGAAGAAAGTCCATGACCTTGTTTAGCAGCTCCGCAGCAAATACTGGGATGTAATTGTTAAAAAAAAAACAAATAAAAAACTGAAAGGCTTGAAAAACATGACCAAAAATAATCTAAAGATACCTACGCAGCTCTAGGACAGACTACATTCAAATGATTTGCACTCCTAGAGACTCCAAGTACACAACAAAATGTTTTTAAGGGCTGAAAAAAGGGAATTTTGCATATGTACCCTTTAAGGCCATGTTCATTAATGGCGGTTGTGTTTGTGTGATTTTAGTATACAAAGTCTTTTAACGCAGCTATCAGGCATATCCACGGCAGTAAGACTGGATTTAGAGGCTGAGGGTCAGAAGAGATCTCGTGCTCTCAAAGACGCATTCTTGTGTTTGGGTCAATTTCCCCCAGAAGCTGTATTTTCAGATTTCACAATGATGTCACACCCATGTTAACCATGTTTCAGTTGCAGTTTGGTAACTAATCGTGACTGAGCTGGCAGTTAGCAATACAAGTTGGTACCAATGTACTGAACATTGTATCATGTTCAGTACCAAAAGGTTGCTCCGTGTCTGATTAATTTAGAGAGACACACCTCCAGAAATGTCTAATACGGCACAAATCACAGGTTTTTCTAGATTAAACATCCATTTAGGACTTTGAGGTTGGAGCAGGTAAGCGTACAACTTTAACGTAGGATTTCCTTTTTAAAAATCCAAACTCTTAGAATTGAGACAATGAATAAAGGCAAAACCAATTGGTAGTTGTGGTTAGCGACCATTAGAAACACAAACCATCAACAATATATTTTTTCAAATTTTTATGCATTAAAGCATTTAAGAAACCACTTTATTAGCAGAGATTGAACATGCATGTGACAGATTGTATTAGATAAAACTCTGACATGTAAATAAAGTACTAACGCAGCTCTCACTATGACTTAATGCATGTGCACAGAAGCAACATTGGATTTAGAGCTGTGCTTGGTGAGTATCGCAGCTAAAATTAGCAATAAAAGCAGAAAAGAATAACCAGCATTTGTACATTTAAACACTTTCATCACGTTTACATTTCAGTGACTGATTTAATGATAATTAAATATAAACTGTCAAGTAACAGTGAATTTCCAAGTCAGAAACCCGAGCGTTGGGTTGCTCCAGTTGATTTGTTTGATTTGGAACCCATAAACTACAATTTCCAACTAAAAATAGAAATATTATTAGAACCTGGAAATACAGCTGTCAAATTAACAGTGAAGCATACCATAAACCTGGCCTTTCCTTATCTACTTGACATTTGAGCTACAGTAGAAACCCTTTTTTAACCACTTTTCTTATTGTTTGGTGTTTTCACACAGGTCATCAGGGACCCCCCTCCCTCTCGTCCCCCTCCTCCACCTCCTGTTTTTGTAAGTTAAAAAAAAGTACTTTCTGAAGAGCTGCCATGATTCAGGGCAGGGTTTTTAGCTCACGCTGCCATCTTGGCAGAAGTGATTGAGGGAGGATAATTTTGGGTGAACACAGAAGGAGCGTCGGTGGAGCTTGGGAGGCTGACAGGAAACGCTTTGGCAGATTTCGTTTGTTGTTCTCGAGCGAGAAAACAGAAGCCTTTACATTTCGGTCATACATGGTAGAGATTAAGTTCTAGCCTGATATATCACAGTTGCAAGTTAGTATCTGTTGGCTTGGACTAAATCATAATTGTTTTAAAAAAAAATCCTACATTTGGTATTTGTTTTGGGAATTTACGAGTACAAACTTGTGTAGATTTTTTTCCCCTGAATTTTTTTCTCAAGCATATTTTGATGTTTTTTGTTTTGTTTACTAAGGAACCAGAGGAGGATCCTCTGCCCAAACACAAGTGGCCTACCGTAGATGCTTCGTACTATGGAGGAAGAGGTGCTGGAGGAATCAGACGCATGGAGGTGAACATTTTCATGTCTGAGCAGGAAAACCTCTTTAGGGTTTCTTTCTTTCAAATTTGTGACGTGAGGCCACTGCAACCACTTCCTGTAGGTGAGATGGGGCCAGAAGGGATCCACAGAGGAAGGGTCGCGACTAGAAAAAGCCAAAAATGCCACAGTCACCATGCCAGAGGAAGTGGAAGAGCCCATCATTCCTCGGCCTCCACCAAGACCTCCTCCTGTTTACAACCCCCCGTCCCAAGCCAAATGGTACACTCCCATCAAGGTGAGACAGATCTATCCATACTGTCTCCAAAAGAACAATAAGTCAGGAGTTTGAGACTGGGAGATATAGCAAAAATATGTTACGTGTAAGGTATTTAAGTAATCTAATGCAATGTTGAATTGTTAAAAAAATATATTGTTTTATTTACCCTTTAGGGACGTATTGATGCCCTGCTGGCATTACTGAGAAGACAGTACGACAGAGTGGCAATCATGAGGCCCACACCTCAGGACAAGGCAAGGGACCATTTCAGTACTTCAGTACTAAACAAAATACAAATAAAACTGATGATTATGGATGCTTTTTCTAAGTTAGTCAGAACCATTGTTATTTGGCACAGATAGTCACAAATGCATTTGCTTTAGAAATAGAATAACCTCATTAATTTGCTAACAGACAGTAATTCAGCGTTAATCCTGATTATTATCACCCAGGTGGACAAATAGAAGCTTTCTGCATCCACTTAGCTTGCTATAATTAGCAGTGAACGCCTGCACATATTGTCATCAAACACAGCTCACACAAACACTCTCCAGTGTAGGATTAGCTTTTTTTGTTTTTTGGATTAGACTTGATGATAAAAATCCTTCTTTTCTCGACTTTTACCATCAGAATAGGGTAAAATATAATCTTATCACTTTAAAATGTTAAAACAAAATAAACAAAACTTCAGATGAACAACCAATTATGACTTGACATTATTAAAATCAACATACCAGTTTCTGACATTGTTGTGGCAAGTTGTCATTCCCATCTTAAACCTGCTTCTTTTAGTCATCTATCTCTTGTTTAGGTAATAACTTTTTGTTGTGGTTTTTTACTGTCTTTTGACTGAATTTTGAGATATCAATGGGACCATAAAAGTTTTTTAACCCCAAAATGGAAAAGGTGACTAATTTAGCAAGTGTGTACCATAACTGTATGTTCTAATCCTAATTTATAAGGTTTTTAAAGGTGTCAAATTGCATCTGAAAGGTACATTAAAATAAACCAGTGGAATGTTGTGTTCCATCAATGCTGCTAATGAAGCAGATTTGTTAAGATATTGGTCAAAAAGACCAGTGGAAAAGTCCTGTGGTGCTTTTGGTTTGAGGACTGGGTACTCTCATGCATTAATTGAATGAGAGGCTACTCTTGACTTTCCCTTATTTTTTAAGTCGGGTTTGTAATTTTGATTTACTTGGTAACAGGGGAAGTTAGGCAGAAAACCCCACTGATGATGATGTTTGCAGATGACATTGTTATCTACTATGCTATGAAAAAGTATTTGCTCCCTTACATATTGTGTCGGCACTTAAATGTTTCAGATAATTAAATGCCCCTCTCATTTAATCATTAATTGAAAGCGATTAACTACATTTAGGGTTTAGTTTTTCTTGACTCATACTGTCTGACATGGAGTAAGCTAAGAGACCTAAAAAGCAACACATCATGCAACAAACTCATGAAATTTATGAATAAATTAGTTGCTGAACCCTATCAGTCTGGAAAGGGATACAAAGCCATTTTGTAAAGCTTTGAATCAGAGAGAGTCATTAGCCACAGAAGTGGCCTAGTCAAAGTTGGTTCTTTAATCCAACATAAAAATGCTGTGGTGTGACCCTTAACATGTTGCCTATGCTCAAAAACCTTATAGTGTCACTGAAGAAACAAAGGTAGACTGTATAGTTAGCTGCAATATTTAAAAAGGTTAATGTACAAAATGGTAGTGAGAACGGGTATATATGCTGATGACATTAAGATTTTTATTTGAAGTGACCTAAAATGGACAGGACAAATTATATCAAAGGGAGAGCTCCAGTTGAACAGCTTGAAGGCGAAACTACAGGGGCAGGACTGAAATGGTTTGGGGATGTGCAAAAGAGGGATAGTAGATATTTAAAACAATCAATGATGAATACAAAGAAGGAAAAGAAGAAAAAGCAACCAAAACATGTAGTTTTGATGTTGTGGCATTATGTTGACTTGTTAGCTCATAAAAAAGCATGACTTAAGAGAATTGCATTAAAGACATTAGCTAATAAGATTGTCATATAAAACTTGTCCTTTCTGTTGTCTTTTAGGGTCACTGCATCAACTTTACCAGAGTTCGGTCTCACTGAGGTGGATCAACTTTAACTCTCCAGTTTAGATTTTGTTTGCCAAAGATCAACAACACATACTTCCAGAAATGATTTTTGTGTTTGTAAATAAACATTAATAGGTAAAATGGTGGTGTTACAGCAGAATACATGTGTTAAAGTGTTTGTGTGTCTAAGGGGAAAAAAAACAAGCAAAGAAATAAATTCTGATATTCTGTTTATTTAAAAGAGAAAATTTCTCTTTTACAAACATCTTCCATACAAGTACCCCAACCACATAAAAGGTACACAAAAAATCTTTTTAAAAAAATATAACAAAAATGACACATAGACAGTGTGCCTTAAAAACATGAAAAATGTAGCATTACTTTCACTCAAAGCTGGATATTAAGGGTTCTCTCTCACAGGTCTACAGGCAAGATAAAAAAGGGAAGGATCTTCTTTAAACACACACATCAGTATTTACTTCACCCTTAACAAATACTTGTTTTTTTTAATAATACATGATCCGGTGTTGTAAAAGCTTACCATCACAGAGCGAGCCAACCTGCAACAAGCTCATTGGTGATTAAAAAAAAAAAAAAAATGTTTTAAGCTTCTGATACAAAATACAACATGACTTGAAAGAACAGACTCGTATGTACTAGAGTCACAGAATACTATAAAACACAGCACAGGGACACACAGTCAAGTGCATTTTGTTTGCATGATGCTGCTGCCACTTACATAATGTAGCTTTACAAAGAGCCAAAGTGCACACGTCGCAAGTTGTTTAAATGCAATGCAAATAATAGAGTGATCACGTGACTTTACCATCCAAATTAAGATGGATCAACTGTGGATGAGCTTTAAAAATGAATGGCTTGAAGGTACAGCCACACCACTTTCTAGAAGCTATTTAAAGGCTGTAGTTTGTAACACAAATCCATGAATTCTGGTTCTTCCTGTTTGTGTTTCCCATATCCATTGTATGCAAGCATAATGATGCAACCAAATGTGGTCAGCTCCATAACTCTTATGAAGCAAAACCTGTCCATTTAGCAGCTGTAAACATGTTGAGCATCCATCCGCTGGTACTTAGAAATAAAAATCCACGCACATTTTCGCCTGATATCCTTTTAGTGTATTTCTATCCAAGCTTCACAATGGAGTCATGTCTCTGGCACTGACGCTCCTTGAAATCCCAAAGGGTTGAAAAAAAGGCTTAAGTTTATTGGTGAGGATGTTCAAGCGGCATTCGTTGTTCTGCAACAGCGTACTTAGGTCCAGAATGTAAACTTTGACCCTGGGAATACGAATCAAAAAGTATCTAAAGTCAAGAAAACTTCTTAAGAGCGGTTCTCTCGATGGAGAAGGGAAGATCTGCAAATCAAAACAAAGAAGCAGCTTTTACTATACAGGCTGACTTGTTTTCTGATATTAATGGTTCAGAAATGTTTCTGCACTTACCTCAGAGACCTACGGCTATCTTTCTCCATGTTGTTTTCTGGTCCCTCACTCTCATAAGAGGCCAGGTGCAGCTCTGCAGCAAAAAGGCGAATTGAGCTTAATCTGCCAGTGGCTTACAATTTACAGTTGTGTGATTTTTAAAAAGCGTTAAACTTGGACTGACCGTCTTCGGTGTAAACAGCCGTGGTGACGAGGTACTGAAGAATGCGGCGGTCTCTGTCGAACGGACAAATCACCTGACGCCAAACCAGGAACTCGCTTACGTGCTTCGCCAGCTCCCACAGTTTCTGTGAAGATGCAGCGTCAAAACATGAATGTGAGGTTATGTATCTGAAACACCAGGAAACCTGCACAGAGTTCCTACATATTTTAGAGGTTCAAATTATTTCTCAGCTTATGTTCCAGAGTTCTGTCTTTTTGAGACAAATTGTATAAATACAACAATTTACTGTGACTCTATGGCAGACTGGAAGAAACAGAATGGATAGATGATAATGAAACATGGACGAATAAATGAAGGAATGGAATAAAGGACAGATGAGGGGGAAATGTGAATTATGGATAAGTGTTTGGATGGATGGCTAAACTGAGGCATGCATAATAAACAAAAGGATGGCTAAACGGAAGGACTGATGATGGATGATTGAATTAAAGTTTGATAGATGGACAGATGAGCTAATGAATGAATTGACGGATAATCAGTTAGATGGACAGAAAGGCATAGATGGATGATTAACATAGACGGATAAATAAAAGGATGGATGGATGATAAATAAACCTGGATTTTTTTCATGAACTGATGGACAACAGATAAATAGGCGACTGGTAGCTAGTAAAATGGCAGTTGCATAATGGACAGATGATGAATAAACAGATGAATGGATGGAGAAATGGGAGGATCTTTCACTTTTTCTTCTTCCTTTAGTCTCCCATTGTCATGTCCATATAATTTGAAATTCTCCTTGCAGGAATCATAATAAAGTTATTTACAAGCATAAATCAAGTGGAGCACAATGGCGAAAGCTGTTTGCTCCACTTGTAAAAGCAAAATCTGTCGAGCTCTATCTGGCATTGAGACATCAATTCCTATTGCCACATTGCTAGACAGGACACTGGGAAAAAAAAAAAAAGAAATGGGAGGATCAAAAAATGGAGGGATGGACGAATATTGAGCAAATTGATGGATAAACAGAAGACGGATGATGAAGCATATAGATGAAGGGACCAAATGGCAGATGGATGTATGTATGAGAAAAAATACTGAATAAATGAATGAATGGACAGAATTAAAATGGGAATTAAACTCATATATTTCCCATAATTGTCCACATCCAGAACAAAGCTAGAAACCCTGTGTACAAAGCAGTTCGGCCATAGAGCTCCAGCTGAATGTTTCAAGATAAGTTTCTTTTAACACAAATGCTTGGAGGGAAAATGCGTTACTTTCTTTGCCACAAGGGGGAGCTATTAGCCCGAATGAGAACGTCACCCGTTTTTATTCTGAAAAACGTTTTGAACTGACCTCAAAGTTGATGTGTCCGTTAGGCAGTCTGTTGGCGCAGCCTTCATTCAGGAAGTAGATGTCTTTAATGAGGAGACTGAAGAAAGGAATCACAATCTGCAGGAGATGATGGCCGATTTAGTTTTTAAAAGAGGAAGAGGCAGGTTTTTTTTTCCTTTTTCAATGGGTAGCGCATACAGGGCCCCCTCACCTTCTCCTGGCTGCTATGTGCAGTCTCAGATCTCTGGGTGGCGCCACGGAGCGCGGTACGGTAGTTGCTGAAGTTACTAGATGGGTCCATCTGGTGCTGAATGAAGTCACATCGGACGTCATCAGACACGTTTTATAAGATCTACAGCTGAGCTGAGAACTAAGGCATCTAATCTGCAAACTGCTGACGTGTGTGAATAATTTTTACCTCCAGGATTTCAAACTTGTCTGTGTTGACTTTATTCCAGGTTTTCTTCAGCCTGGCGACCGGACTCATGTTCATCCCAGCTGAGAGACAGAGGAGAAAGCGTTTAGAGAGACAGACCGAGGACAAAGAGCATGCTGCAGAGCTCCAGGCCTCCGCTAACTGAGTTTAGACTTCCCTAAACTGATTAAAGTCAGCCTAAACTCCAGCTGGCACTGCATTTGTTGGCTTTAGTCAATTTAATGGCTCTGATATGCAAAGATACTTAGGCAGTAACGGCAGATTCTTTCTTTGCTATATTTTACAGCAAGAAACAAAAGAACAAGGAGGTATTGATAGAGATTCTTTACAAAAACGGATCAGGTACTCACTGATGATGGCCATGAGAGAGTTAAAGTTGCCGATGTTGAAACACTCCTGAGCCACGTCGATGAAGAACTCTATGATGCGCGCTCTGTGTTTCTTCTTTGTGGGCTGATATAAGAAAAAGAAAGAAAAAGACTAAAAACATGTTGCTAAATATGTAGAAAAAAAGGTTAATCTCCATGTAAACTATTTAGTTTTTGTTAGGCAACGATTTAAGGTCTGATGATGATGTAGCGTTAGATTAGATAATAGATCTTAAAGTTGTAAAGGTAAAAAAAACTGAATGACTCGTGTCAGTCAAGTAAAGACAAAAAAAATTGTTGTCCCTCCTTCACACACAGATCATTCAATTAATCAATCCTTTAATGCAACTAACTATGTGCATGCAGTCCACAGGAAGAGAAATACACCTCCCCGAAGTCAAACACAGACGTGGAAACATCATGGTTGGAGTGTACAGAAAGACAACACTGCATTGAGAGGCCAATCAATAGCGCCAGATATTGGAAAATTTAAAACAAGAACCTTCTTAACTCAGTCAGAACACTGAGGATGGGTCATAGAGAGGTTTTCTGGCATGGCTAAAGCCCAACACATGGCGACATGGGAACTTATACGGACATGAAGTTCAGGGAGTCAAGTTTAAGCTGGTAAGGAGTACCCCAAAATAACATTTTTGTCCTTCTTGGGGTCTTTTTTAGCTACTATTTTGTCTGTCAACATTAAAATGAAGCAACCATTAAAAAAAAGAGATGGCCACGTACCATACAGATCTCCGTGGCAACTAGGTAGCTGAGCCTGTTGAACCAGCTGACGTAGGCCTCCAGGTTGCTTGTTTTACGTTTTCGGAAGAAACCCTGAAAAGGAGGAATGGATGAAGAGAAAGGCACCATGAACACAATGCCTGGTTTGCAAACACTTAAAAAAGGGCCTAGAAAGAAACTCTTCCTGAAGGATTCTTAGAAGAAGGAGGCTAAAGTAATGTCCGTATAAACACAAAGACATACTAGTAAAATGATTAAATCTTTTTAATACTTGTGTTCTGTTACAGGCAAAGATTTGACTTAAATTTTATTACTTCATTTTATTTTATATTAAACATTAATAAATCACAACCAGTCTTTGTAATGTTTTTCAGAGCATGTGACTGTTTCGATGACTAACTGTAAACAGTTTATAGGGTGTGACAGAACCGTGTTGGACCGACCCAACCCATCCCAACCTGAATAGATTAGGTACTAATGGAAAAGAGGCAATGGTGTCCTCAGAATAACAGCTACAAAGCAGCTAAACTCTAAAACACAGACTGATAATGGGTAGAAAAGTGAGATTTTTAGCTGCTTCCATTCACTGCTGTTTTACAACCGCCTCCATCTGCTTGGGTGGGATTGTTGGAAGAAACGGGAGTCCTTGTGTTTGGGGTTTTGTACATAATACCATCAGTCTTTGGCATCTTTCGACTGATTTCATAAAAGTTTTCAGCTCAATTTGTTTCTTTCATGATTTTCTTTACACATTTTTCGACTTCGGGGCATTAAAATTAATATAACTGCTGTGAGAAGATAGTAAAAGTGAGAATACTTGCTCCTTAATAAACAGTCCTCAACTAAACCCGCACACAGAATCAATCTATTGAGATAAACTCTTACATTATGAGCATCATCTCCTTATTTCCAAGTAGTTTTGTCCATAAATGTGACAAGGCAGGCTATTGCTCTTCCATAATGTTCTTTCTCAATAGATCTTGACCAATGCAACCTGCTTGCCGTCACACTCCGACGCGTCCCTTATTGTCTACACATGGGTTTCGGGTCCCTTGGTTTCCTATAAAACATGTGGTTTCTAATGTGGCAAACCTGTTTTCCAAAGCTCCTCTTACATAAATAAACATTATAAAAGCTCTGTATAAATAAACCGGACTCGGCCGTGATGATGCAATCCCAGAGGTTTACGGCTCTACTAAAAGCTTACGCAACACCGGCATCCCACTCCACTCCAAACTTCCCCCTCTCTACACCTCAGGACCCCTTTTTCAGTGACTCAACTGCTCTTTTCCACAAAGTGGCTCTTATATAACTGCAGCAAAGCAGGTGGGAGCACAGCAGCGGCAAACGCCGACTGAGAGCGACCCTTCAGCTGATTTCTAGGATCTCTCATGGTGGAAAAGAACCTTCTCTCAGATGCACTGAGACGTATGCAGCGAGGCTCTTGTTGTTGTTTCAGACGTTTTCAAGAGCTGAGATAAATATACTACAGAAAGCTGAACAAGTCTCCCTCTATCTACCACAAGACTCTTTCATGTGGCTCGTATCGCAAATTAACTCAAACCGGAGGCGACCGCAACACTCAAAGCAGGCCCAGAAAAACTATTAAAATCAAAAATAATATCAAACGACTTAAAAATAACAATGTGTGGTTCTTCTGGGTCAGAACTTTGATGTTGATAATTATAAACAGGCCATTTTGCTTTATTCTCAAGTTGTCTTTATATAGACATACAGTAAGATACGCGTATAGGTTTTTTTGGGAAACCCCAATTGTCTCCTGCTGAAAGTTAGAAGAAAATATTATCCAAGCTGCTCTGAGCTGTGTTTAGGGTAAAATGTGTGAATATTTAACAGGACTGCACTAGAAATCGCACTTGCGCGAAATATTTGGTCAGAAACAAACCAGATCTCATGCCAATGCAAGCACAGTATCTTGCAAAAACATATTCATACTCAACCTTTTATACATTTTATCACATTAAAACCACAAATTTTATCTAGCTTTTCCCCAAAGTAGAGATCTGTTGCTGCAGAAGGAAAGGAAGATGATATATGGCTTCCATCTCACAAATGGAGAGAGGATGACACAATTTATAGGCATCTATATGTTAACCCTAGAGGAGAGGCAGACATCTACAGCTCAGTTGGGAGAATCTGCTCTCCGCAAATTTCGGCTTTTATGGGAAAGTGGAGAGAGAAAAAAAGCCAATGCTGGTGAAAAAAAGTCACGAGAGGTCCCTTTTAAATCTTTTCACAAGCTTTGGACACTAAATATGTGGAAGAGGGTGCTCCGATCAGACCGAAATGTAGATTTCTGGCCAAGAACCGAACAAACCATCTCCATGGTTAAACATGGTGGTGGCAGCATTGTGATGTGGGAATGCATTTGCTCGGCAGGAACAGGGAAACTGGCCAGGGGCGGATTGGAAGATGGTTGGAGCTTATTTACACGGCAGTCCTGTTCTACTGACATTAGGACCAAGGTTGACTTTCCATCAAGACAAAGACTATGACCATGAACCAGAGGTAAAATGGCTTAGACAAAGGCATAGTCAGGTGTTAGCATGGAGCAGTCAAAGTCCAGACCTAAATGCGATTGGTATTATGTGGCAATACTTGAAAAATGACTTACATTATTTTTATCTGTGAAAAAAATGGAGCGGCTGCACCGTGTACAAAGCGGTCTTCGAGGCAGAGATCCGGCGTTCAACCCCTGGCCCCAGACTACTTCTTAATGTCTTCCCTTTCTCTTTCAGCTCCTTATCTTATCGTATTGCTGTAAACAACTTGACAACTAGGTTTTCTTCCCCCCTTCCTTTCACAAAGAACAACTATGCTGGGCTGTTCAATCACATAAAATGTTTCCACTCAGCTTTACCTTGTGGTTTTCCAGAGGATCCTTCATGGCGAAGGACTGGATGAACTCCTCAGGACCAATGAAGCTCAGTCTGTCCTGAAGGCAGACATCAGGCAGAGGAAAGTCAGAGGCAGGACAACGGTAACAGTAAAACAAATCCATGTGAGTCTTTTGAAAGTTAATATATGCATTCCAACTCCTACGCCACTGGAATCTCTGTTTTAAATAATGAAGATAATAAAGAAACGTGTTTTATCTAGATGTCAACCCAAAAACCCTAATTTGTCATGTTAAAAACGTTTAGCCTGGACCAAACTGCTTTATTTACAACCCACAGAACTAGTAAAAACGATCTAATTATTTTTTCAATCCTAACCTTAAGTCATCCCACCTCTTACCAATTCAATGTGCGTCAGCTGCTGAGCGAGGACGAAAGGATCGTCGCACACGCTCAGTATGTCGGCCCTTTGAGCTGAAGCCTGTTTAGTCTTCAGGGAAGCCGGCCGCTCCTGCGCCGCGGCGTTGAGCGCGGCCACGGCCTCCTCGTACTGCCCGAGGGCCGACAGGCGCTTGATGAGACGCTGGGTCATCTGCTGCATGGCCCGCCACGAATACTGGAGGCACACGTAAACACACAACGGCACATATGAGCTAATCAAATGGCCTGGGACTTCTAGGATGGATCTTTAGACATTAGGATACAGAGTAAAACGTGTAATGAAACAGTTCATAGACAGTCTAGCTGTCGCTTCCAATGTTTTACCCCCTGAAGTTCCTCTGCTTACCTCGTCCCCTCGGGCCACGTGGAGCGTCATGTCCTTCAGGCAGCGCATCATCCGGTCGTCTCTGAAGTCGTACGGGAAGGTTTCCGTCCACTCCGTCAGCAGCTGGACCAGCTTGGGCGCCACCTCGCGAAATCGGATCTGAACGCGTGGCAGAGAGCACAGAGGGAATCCGATGACGTCGTGAGAGAATATAAAAAGCTGTCGTGTGTGAATATGACTTTGCAAAAAAAGCAGCCGGGGGCTGTCGTTCTGGTGTCTGAATTTGGCTCAAATCCCTGCAGCCACTTCAGCGTGATCGCTTCTTTTTTTTTTTTTTTTTATGGTCCTGTGTTTGTTGGTGGGAGTGAAACTGTGTGGGCCTAAGTGAGAGTGACGGCGTGCGAAATAAATACACCTGCACGTCTGAGCCTTTTTGTGTGCGTGCGGAGGTCCGCCCACCTTATCCAGCAGGGCGTCTCCGGACCGCTGCTGCTCCACACACAGGTGACAAACCCTGGTCATGAGCTCGTACGGGTGCAGGAAGAGGCGCGAACTCAGCAGGAAGGTGAACACGTACGACCTCTAAAGATCGGGGAAACAAAACACACTTTTTAAAAAAAAAAAAAAAAAAAAGGGTCAGGAAAACAGGGTGTTTTACAGCTGCTGCAAATCATTTATCACACCATCCGTCATAAAAAAAAAAAAAAGTAGAATGGCTACATACATCGGGGTAATAATCCACGGTGGGAACCAGATGCTGGATCAGCGCCTCGAGGGAAGCTGAAACCAAGCTGTTGTCGTGGTAACACATCTCCCCGTAGCTGGTGGCGACGCCGTGGCCGTAGAGCCGAGCTTTTGCCGCGGCGCCGTTGGTGCGGCAGGAGTGTTCGCTGCTGCAGCTGCTGCTGGTGTGGCGGTACGCTCGGCCCGGACAGGAAGTGCTGTGCTGGCGAGGACTGTGGGGTCGCGGCGAGGAGTACGGGTTCTCCGAGACCGCATAGCTGCTGCCGTAATGGTGCTCCTTGGTGCTCCCGGAGGACACGGAGGTGGTCCGGTACGCGCAGTGAGGCTGCGGCACGTCGTAAGGGTTTTCGGTTGGGGAGTAGGCGCCGTTGTAGACGTCGTCTCTGGCAGGTTTCGGGCCAGAGCCGCCGTGGTACGGGCTCGAAGGCTGAACGTGGTTATTGTTGCTGTACGGAGGGCAGGAGTTGAACTTTCCCGCATAAGGGGTCGTGGGCGGCATGGTAGCCTTTAGAGGAGAAGAAGAAACACAAATGTGAAGATTTTAGAGGCGAGATTAACAACTAAGAGAAAAAGTAAAACGCTGACCTCTGGTTGATTGTTTAAGCGCATCAGTTGTTAGAATGAGATCAAAACCTTGGAAAGTTCCTACTGATTTTAAGGTTTTTAACCAGATTTAACAAGACCAAAAGCAGGAATAACAGGCAAAACCTGCTTCACTCTTAAATGTGTTTTGACCTCTGAACTCTTCTATTGACCCCGATTTGGTTGATAAATTACTTACCAGTTTGGCAGCACAGATTTATGTGGCTTATGTTGCTCTTAGATGATAATGAAAAAAAAGACGGCTTACATTTTTTATTTTTTGTTTTGCATTTTCTACTCAAAATCTACTGGTTGTAAACAGCAGTGTCCACTTATGCTGGGCCTGGTTGTGAAAGAAGTTTCTTGCCCTTATAAAGCAGTGGTTCTTTTCCACTTTCAAGACTCACTAACGTAAAGCATATTGCGTCACCATTAAAAGTGCACCGAACAACCTTTTACTGGTCAATACCAATGTTTTGGTTTTGTTTTAGGAGCCAGCTGTTAATTCTAAATGGATTAGTTGCTTTAATTCAACAAACACATTTACCAAAACTGGGGACATGTTAATCTACCCATTCACTGTTGAAGGAAAACATTCTCTTTAAATTTGTGAGCCTTCTTCAGATAGACTACTTTAAATCAGTTAGCATTTAAGGCTCAACCAAATTCTAATGAACAGTATGAGGATCAGGACTGAATCTGATTGTGTTTGACAGGATCTGAAACGGACGACATGGTTGGATTTAACTGGAATTTTCCGTCTTGATTTTAATCAGATTCTGTAGGTCTATAAATAAATGTAACTGAATTAAAGTGAAGGTGATAAATAAATTTCACCCTGGCATTAGCTGCCCCAGATGTGTTTAGACTCTGTGTTAGAACCATATAGGTGTGTTGGCTTAAAAACAAACACTTGTTATGCTCACACTCTTCATGCTATGTTGAAAATGCGCGAGCAAAAAGGGGAACTAACTAAGCATGCATTGTGAAAACGTGTAAAGACCTCACCCTACTTTTTCTTTCAATGTGAGTATAACGTTTGTGGGTGGATGGGTGGAGGATATGTCAAAACACTATTCGTGCAAGACATTTTGATCGCTAATATAAGAGCTGTTGAACTGAGCAAAATCCTTTCTTTTTTTTATCCAAAAACCATCTATTTCTTTTTTTTTTTAATGGCCAACCATTTCCTCAAAACCCAAAGCTGACGCGTTAAACTATGTTTTCTTTTAGGTTTAATACCGGCTTAATTGCAGTAAACCAAAGTTATAATACCACGTTCTCATCACACCATTTAATCCAGCCGTATTTAAAGTATTACTTTTGTTGTCGACTGACTATCCTTCAGTCAACATGCAGACAAAGCTAATTTCTACAGCCCGGCTGCAGATTTCCTGCTGCTACTATCCCAGTCCACCTCATTCCCTGGGAATGTGCATGATGTTTAAACAGCATTCAGCCATTGTGAAAGTATCTCACTCCGTCTCTCAGAGCCGAGAGCTTAGCAAGTGTCTGTGATGATAATCGCACTTAATCGCATAATTTTAGTCGTCCTCTGTTTATTTTTTAGTCCTATCAACCGTCTATTGGTGCAGCTTTGTGGAAGAGTTCCTCCAACTACTCTATTTGCTGGGAATTTCAGAAATGGGCTTTTAAGACATTTCTGCTCCACCCTGTTTTACTGTATCTTTTAACACATTCTTGAAGTTGACTCATTGGCAGCAGTGCAGCATGTGAGGGGGGGGGGGGGAACAGCCTGACAAATGGATGATCTCTCAAGTCAGCATCAGCAATGATTTATTTATTTTTGTCTTAACGGTTAAGGTAATTGGATCTGAGGTTGGTAGGCTGATTCCAGATCGCCACCGGAACGTGCTTTGGCTCTGGAGCCATCTTTATCCTGCTACTGTCGTATGTCCATGAATCACATGTATGTATGTATGTCTCAAACAGTGGCAGATACACATGCATGTGCCAGAAAATAAGAATAAAAACCCCGCAGGAATCCAGCAGAGTTGTGTTTGTCCATGACAGCGCCAACAGTGGAGTGTCTGCCTCAGCCAACATCTTACACACTCTCACACACACCCTCATCCACCATGGCGCCTTGCCCCAATGCCAGTATAATCCAGACTCCCGTACACACACAAGACGAGTGGAGCAACGCAAACATGCAGACACACACACACACACATCCACAAGGATACCACAGCTTCTGGCGTCCTGCCTGAGTAGGCCAGTCCAACTCTAAACGCTGTGATCTCAGCCTGCTGTTCACCTTCTGAGTCGGTTTAAAGATCACAGCGCTTTTGCCTAAAAACAAAGTCAAAGGCGTTCACGTTGAGATAAGAGCCCAACGGGTGATATTTTCTCTGTCTACCCTCTCTGTGTTTATGTTTTCAGAGAAAGCAAAGGGGAAACACGTCTCGGAACCCGAAACCAGTGGTGATCTTTCCAGACCCACTTCCTGCATAGTTGACCCCTTTTTGGTTGCTGTGGCTTCCACTCTGCGGTGCTGAAATTGCACTCTTTCTAAATCATAGGTTGGATTCCCTGTGGACAGATTAAAAATGGCATTGGGAAAATAGTTTCATATTAAAGGGGACTGTTTGCATTCGCTCACTTGCAAACTTTGAAAGTGCAGTCTTATGACTTGGTTTGATGTGGGTAGGCAGAAATGCCTTTCGTCAGTACTGGACATGCACCAATCGGAGTTTTGTGGGAAAAATCCGATGACCTTTTTTTGTAAATCTTTGATCTGCCGATACTCATTTAAAACAATTCAGATTTCTCTTTATTCTCACAATATAAGATGTAAGAACAGCAATAAAAAACGTTTTGACTGTGATTATTACTTAAATTATAAGCAGGCAACCTCCCAAAAGTTGACAACGATTGACATTTTCAACTGTCCTAACATCTTAGCTGTAAGCGTAGTTAGCTAAGCTAGCATTACTAAAACTGCTGAGCTTGGAGAATTCAAAAAGGCTGGCAACATTTTTTAATCCAGCGTGTTCCACTGCACAGAGGACGAAAGCAAAAACTATAAAAAACATCAACTTTGCTTTTCTTCGTTCAGCCTTCCTGTTATCTGCTGGAATTCTTGCTCTTTTTCGAAGCCTGAATGAGCACTAGCCGTGTCAACATCAGATAGAGAGTATATAGTTCCCTCACTGATACTGATTCTTTTTCTCTTGGTAAATGTATTCATACCAGTGAGTATTCTTGTTATTTGGACCTGGAAGCTGGTGTGGTGCATTTACTGACAGGAAAAGCTAAAAATCTGCTACATCTGGTCAAAAGCTAATTTCTCAATAAACCTCTCTATACAGAACTAAAACGATTTGCATCCTATTTGGTATTTTTAATTAATTTAAAATAACAAATCCTGCCCACCCCCCGGTTTAGTTATTTCTATTACGTTTTCTTTTATTTTTTATGTTTGAGTACCTTTTTATTCTGATGCACCATCTTTAAGGTGTGCACAGTCAGTGTAGTTTCAAAACATCCATGGTGCATTGCAAAGACCAACGGGCTGGTGGGGGTTTTATAACAAAAGAGGTATTATCTCTCATGTCATGGCATTAACAAAAACACAAAGACCCCCAGGAGGAGATCAGAAGAGATCAGAGCACACAGGACACAGCAGCTTTTACACACTCTACTGCCACCCTGGCTCTACATGAGTCAAGCCTGGGATCACTTTTTTTCGATCAGTCAAACCTTAGTGTGAGGCCCGGTGCACACGACAACGATCCAATAAAAACGGGATTGTTTTTCCGCGTGTCTGTTGACACGACAATGACAATGTTATATCTTGATGTGCACAACACACTATGAGGAATGCAAAAACAGAAAACTGTAATTTATCTGCCAAGCCACTAGTGGGCAGTATGTTCTTTGCGACACCACAACATGTTCATGCGTACAAACACTCCCTGCTTAAAAAAGGGACCACCACTAAAACTTTCAGAATAGCAGGGACTCAGATGCTTATATGGAGACGGAGGTTCAACGATTGATTCAGGCGACTTTGAATTATCAAACCACCACCGTGGTTTTTAAACTGGCATCTGATAAATTGTCCACATACGCATTAATCTCTACCGATCATACAGCACTTTTGCCAGGGCTTACCCATACAGGCAGGTTCCATCTTTTACACACGACAACGGAGACCAGGTTGTTTTTGAGGCCGTCAACCCAGGAAGCCATTTTCAAATTGTGCCATTGTCATAGGAAACGTGCACAGTTGTGGTGTACACAAACTGTAGAAACGCAACAAAAGTTTTCTACTTTAACCAAAAGGCAGAAAAGCTTTGCCGTGTTCACAGGGCCTCAGTTAAAAACTCATAATCTACTCTTAATGTATAGGTGCGGAAGAATTCCCCTGGTGTGCTCTTCTATAGGAGTGTCTCCAAACCAACATGTTGACTTAGGCCTTTCATGAACCTCAAGGACAGACAGCAGCAACTCCAGAAATTGTGCAAAACAGACGTTGAGGTTTTGCATTTATGCACACACAGCACTGACCGACAGCAAAACATTGCACTCATGAAAAATAGCATGCAAGCAGTCTGCGGCTACCTTGGGCATTCCGAGCTAAGCTTTTTCACTGTACATGCTGACCAAAAACAAAAACTGTTTGTGCAAGACTTCCGATCAAATCAAACTAAGAAACATTTTCTATGCTTTCAACCACTTGTGAAGCTGTATAAAGGCTGGATGCTCTGTAACCAAGTTTATCTGAAAGCAGAATACAGTTTAATTAGTTCAACAGAAACCTCTGCCCACTATAAGGCTGAAGTTCAGCATGTAGCAAAGGTTGACACGCCTCAAATACTTGGGAAGTTTCTGGGATTGAAGGAACAGTGTGCATTTGATAAGAGTAGCTGTAAAACAGTTTGTCAGATTGGAAACAGGTCAATGTAGAGCGCTGTCTCTGCTGTACTCTGCACCTGATGTACTTTGACACTAATAAGACACAGCAGGTATGGGGTGTGAGGAAGGACTGCATTCTAGACTGAAGGACATTCCTAAGTCAGCCTTGTGTGAATAAACAAGGCTAAAGATCAACCTGGGTTTGTATCACATGCAGGATTTTTCATCCATGGTGCAAAATAAAGTTTTACAGGTACTGTATATGTATCCATAAAACTGAAGGAGACTAAGAGTTTCTCTATCTCATTGATGATGACATTTGACATTATAAAAACACTGGAGAAAGACAAGAGCGTCATTTGTAATTAATTTAGTCAGAAATGAAAATTTGTACGCTGGTAATGCTACCTATAATTACCACAAACTAACCCGAAAATCAGGTCCAACTTTTACTATTACTCCTCCTTTTTTAAAACGCTGACACTATTCACTGGATTATTTGTTAGTTGTCATTGATATGCTTTTGGTACCACCAAAATATAAGCTATCAAGCACAAACAAAAAACATATTGTTTTAATGTGATCTATATAAATCCAGTAAAACTGGTAAATGAAGTTACGCTACTGACTTTGAGTAGAAAATGCAAAATAAAAAATGTAAGCCATCTTTATCATCTAAGAGCAACATAAGCCACATAAATCTGTGCTGCCAAACTGGTAAGTAACTTATCGACCAAATCAGGGTCAATAGAAGAGTTCAGAGGTCAAAACACATTTAAGAGTGAAGCAGGTTTTGCCTGTTATTCCTGCTTTTGGTCTTGTTAAATCTGGTTAAAAACCTTAAAATCAGTAGGAACTTTCCAAGGTTTTGATCTCATTCTAACAACCGATGCGCTAAACAATCAACCAGAGGTCAAAATCGGCCAATTTTGTTCTTTGATAAACAGGTTGAATGTTGAGATTGAAACTTTTTATTTCTTCTTGTCTTGTTCACTTGTGAACAACACAAAATAAAAACAAAATAAAGCTGGCAGTGTCTTGTTCACTTGTGAACAAGACAAAAATTGTCCAAATCAGTTATTTAAGGCTAATTTTAGAGTCTAAATACAAAAGGTCAAGACACAAGGCCTTTAATAAGTAACCTTCAAAAACCTCTGACTGGAAAGACAATCGAATGAATGGGTGGATTAACATTTCCCCAGTTTTGGTAAATGTGTTTGTTGAATTAAAGTACCTAATCCATTTAGAATTAACAGCTGGCTCCTAAAACAAAACCAAAACATTGGTAAAAGGTTGTTCAGTGCACTTTTAATGATGACGCAATATGCTTTACGTTAGTGAGTCTAAAAGATATAACATCAAAAGAGCTTCACAGAGATGGGTTTATTTTTGCGTGGTGCTCAGCTGAAACGCAGAAACAACCACTTACTTCCACCTACACATTTGTGTGTTTGAGGGTTGTTGTTTTGTTTTTACTTAACACTGCTTCAACAGCCCTGCTAAGGCTCACAGCCAATTCATCATCCAGCTTTCACGCGTCATCCATGTAATGGGCGAAGTACTCTACGAAAATAACGAGGAAACAGCCCAGAGCCCAAACAAACGCTGGAGGAAGTCCGTGGGTCAGAAGGAGGGCCCCACAGCCACCTCTGTCAGACCCGGTGACCACTACACCAATCTGATAAAAGAACCAGAGCCCAAACCAGATTTGCTGATAAGCAGGTTATCCTGCAGTGCATTCAAGCATGGATTACCCTGTGGGCTCCTAATGCATGCTCTCAGGTTTGTATCACAAACACACCTGCTGTTCAGATCATCTGGTAGGCTAGTACAGCATTAACCCAGAGCCAAAAAAGGATAAAGACACTTTATCTCCTCGGCTGCTGGGATCTAAGCTCTCTCACATTCTATCTTGTCTATAAACCTAATTCAGGGCTCCTAAGGAGAAAAAAAAAGCATCACATTAAAACAATTCCGTAAAACGTCCCAGCAATTGTTGTAACATTCTGGACATTTAGATGCTTAACACTTATCTGGTTGTATGTCAGCTAAAAACCATGAACCAATATCCTTTCCGTTGCTTTTTGGATTTCCAAAACCAGCTCAAAAGCCGAAGGTATGAATGCGACGGACAAGAACTTAAGTTGTGACGCGGTAAGTCAAAGACAGAAGAAAGCATTTAAATATAAATTGATGTAAAAAAAAAAAGACCTTTATTTTGTCAGGAAGATCTTTTCTTTTGTCTTTAAGATACTGATATAAAAAATAGGGTTTGGAAACGATTCAGTTTCAGATTTGGAAAAACAATGCATTCGAATTCCGTACTTTTCCAGACTACGCAGGAACTAGCCGTGAGCCGTTCATCACCGAGGTATTCAAAAGTTTTTAAAAGGTTGCGGGTTGAAACCTGTTTAAAATTTCCATCACACCATTCCTACTGCTTCTTTCGATGAGATGCCAGGGAAAGTGCTGGAGTAACCAGAGGTTTCTCTACCGTAGGGAGCACAAACACAGCCCAGACCCTCCCCCACTTGTTTCTGCGCAAAAAACGCAATAAGCGCTGGAAGACGACTACTATGTACTAGGTTTTCTTTCTAGATGTCTAGAAGTCTTTACATTGAAATGAGATACATGCTATGCTATACATAACATTAATATAACTGGATTCATCAGTATGTCAAGTTTAGCAAAAAAGCAGCATTGTTCTTGTGCAAACAGAAGAACAATATGTCTTTATATATATATATTAAAGACAATTACGTTTTCATTTAAGACAAACATAACTAACTTCAGAAATTATTACATAAAAGATTGTGACTTTGAGAGATGAGACAGCAATGATATATATCATGGGCCAAAAATAAGATCTATGTACATTTAGGCTGAATGCCGATATACAATATTTATCTCGATACGGATTTCTTTTCATAAAGTAATTATAAAAAGGCATCTCTGAATCAAAGCTTTATCCCAAATGTCCCACAGTCATGCATGACAGTGTAATTATAACGCAACATAGACCATCTTGATACAAACGATATAGTCTCATGTTATCTAGATATTTTTTTATATTACCCAGCCCTAAATCATATAATTATTTTCTAATCTGATGGGAGTCCCATTTGCCTCAGTAGCACCAATAAATAATGTTAGGCTGGCTGGAGCGAAACTGGAAGATGCTTGAAGTTGGCACACTGAAAGAGGGAGTAAAGCTATTTTTTTATTTATTCTGTTTTTTCAAAGATAATCTGGCTAAACATGAAGCTTCACACACATTTTTCCATTATTATTACCCTGGAGATACATACACACTCAAAATCTGCAAGTTTCTCTCTCACAGAGCAGACCACACACAAGCCTGCTCCACATTAGGAGCTTCTTTACTGAGTCATAACAGTAAAACAGAGAGAAAAAAGCTAAAAGCTGACTGTGGAGAACCCATGCTGTGCGACCACAGGTGCTGGGTGAGTAATGTTTGCTTCTGTCTGACTGCCAGCCTAATTCTAAACACGCATGGGCGGTAAACAATAACAACAACATCATGCAGCGGCTCCACAGGGGAGAAAATGGACTTTATCATCGGGAGATGATCGTTTTTTTTTTTTTCATTTTTCTTGCAAAGAGAATGAAAACTATGCGAAACATGTTAAATTCACGTTGTTTTTTGTTTTGTTTTTTGATATTATGCCCTTTGGTGAAACTTAATTTTATTTAAAAAGTAAATAACACTTCAGAAAGTACATTTTCTACTAAAGCAGATCTAATTATATTGAATTAAAAACGCTATAAGGCGGTAGGTACAGCAGTACAACACTCTAGCAAAAAAAAACTTACCTCTTGCTGTGGCGCTAAGAGTCCGAATAAAAGCGCGTAAACTCGTCGAAATGCAAAACAAAAAAAGCAAAAAAAAGAAGAAAAACAGACTATGTACGCTATCTAGTCTTTCTCACTATCGCGATTAGTCTAGCAGCAACGTGTCCGTGCGGCACTCCTCTCCATTGTGTGTCTCATTCTCCGCTCCTGATTTTTGAGTCAATTATTTAAACCAGCAGGGCTGTGTTGACTGAGCCCCACAAAGCGAGACGTATTCAAATGACTTCACCAGAGCCGGGAAAACCGGCCAATCAGCGGACAGGGGCCCCGACCAATACTGGAGGAGCAGGCAAAAAAAGAGAAACAAAAATCAAAATCTACAACCTCTGATTGGCTGAATGTCTGCTCGGCTTGGTTCGGTGTTTGCAGGGCCGAAAGAGGAGCTGGTGTTTTTGTTGGAGAGCTGAAAAATGGGAGGTGTAAGGTTTCCCCCCAGGAATGCGTTTCTGTGTGTGGATGTGTGGTGGTCTCGGTGACTTAAAAGTAAAAAGGCTGTTCGTGAAGCAGCTTTTGAGAGACAAGCCGTAGCAAACTAGTGCATGGTTGTAAAACGGAATGAAAGAGACACATGGTTTTCAAAATGTTTGTAAAATAACGCGTGGTTTGAATTTAACCCCCCCCCCCCCCCTCCCTGAGTTCATACTTTTTTAGAAGCACCTTTCGCTGCAGTTACAGCTCCCAAGTCTTTTTTGGGTTTGTCTCTACCAGTCCTGCTTAGCGCATGGCATGCAGATACTGAATAAGTTGCCTGTGCTTCATTGCAAAACAGCTCAGTCTCAGTCAGAGCGGATAAAAAAGTGTGCAAAATTAAATTTCCAAGTATTACCACAGTTTCTTTATTGGTAAAGGTCTGGATTTTGGACTTTAAAACATGTTTTTAGCTAAACGACACCTTTGCAATTCAGGCATTCAGGTTTAATGGTATTTTTCAGGAAGATGGACGGCTGAGCCTTGCACCCGAAGAAAGGAATGCCCACAGCATGATGGATTTTTAAAATCATTTTAAATATTCATTTTTTTTTTGTTACGGTATCCTAAAAAACAAACAACAAGCAAGCATTTCTCTGGAATCCTAAACAGATTAGTGTGAAAATCTTATAAAACATAAACAATTTTGTATAACTATTTAAAAGTTTCTGAGGGGGTGTAAAAGGTTATGGCTGTGTAATAGATCCTGGACAGAATGGGGGCACTTCAATGGCCGTTTTACTTTCCCTCACTCACTGTATTTTCTGCAGGGCCTCTGTCACTGTTGCATTGCCAATAAAGTCAATTACGGTGCTATATTTACTTCTGAACTTTGCAGTTAGGGGGACAGCTGTTTAAGAGGGCCAAATCTAATTTTCAGAACTGCGTTCACTTCTAAGGCCACCAACCGTTTCTACGCTTTACGTCAAACTGATCAATGTTATGTTGAACTATATCTGTAAGCAAGCCCACACAGCTTATACACTGTGAAACCAATTGCATGTACATTGACGTCGCTTACAGCAGTCCCTCCCAAGCTGAACCAGCTGAAAAAATCAGAACCAGCTTAGACTCACCCAGACTGGATGAAGAGGCCCAAATATAACCTGTGGCTTGACCAGATTACCCCATGTGAGTTCCACAATGTTGTTTTAAAGAACCCCTGTGTGGATTTAAGGCTCCGACATACTCATTAGTGTCCTTGAGCGCTTGTCGGTGGGATTGTGCCGACAGGCACGTCCCAATTTTTATACAGATTTGGCTCCATTGGAATTCAGCATTTCTGTGATATAATATGGTGGTTTATTAATTTTGTCATTAAAAGAGAAAAAAAGAAACTTAAAAGAAGGAAAAAAGTGATTTCTTGCAAGAAATTCAGCTTTTTCTCCTCAGGCAACTCTTTCTTCAAACAAAAAAAAGAAATAAAAAATATTAGGACTGCAGTGCATGGGCCAAGCAGAAACGTGTCCAAGCAGGTTGGAGAAAAGTGTTAGGTGATAAAAGAGTATCAGTGAGACTGAAAGTAAAGGTGTACAAAGTGGTTGGTGAGACCAGCGGTGTTGTATGGTGTAGAGACAGTGGCACTGGGGAAGAGACGGGAGGCAGAGCTGGAGGTAGCAAACGAAGATGCCGAGGTTCTCTTTGGGAGAAATGAGGATGGATAGGATCAGGGCTGAGTGCATCAGAGGGACAGCTCCTGTTGGATGTAGTGGAGATAAAGCCAGAGAGGCCAGAGCCAGATGGTTTGGACATGAACAGAGAGGGGACACTGAGTGCATTTGTGAAATGAAGCTGAGGGTGGCAATGCCAGGCCAACGAGGAAGAGGAAGGAGAGTGGAAGACCAACGAGGAGCTTTAAAGATGGAGTGAACCATGACAGGACGGTAGATGGGATGAGAGAAGAAGAAGCAGAAGAAGGTTTAGATGGAGACGACGACTGTGGCGACCCCTGAAAGGGTAAAGCTGAAAGAGCCAGAGTGTGTGTGCAAGATATCTTAATTAGTACACTAAATGGTAACAACGTGTTCCTACTTTTGATGTCTATATTAGAAACTGCGTCCTGGAGGAGAAGGATGGGATTCAAAGAGGGACTCATTATGGTTGCAGACTCTAACGTACGAGATTTTACGTGGAATTTACAACCTTTTTCAGTATCGTTATTCCACTTTTAATCAAAACGGTTCAGAGTGTGGGCTAGTAAAACACATTTCTTTTTTTTTCGCTTTATTTGATCACTTGCCCACAACATGTGTTTTCAGAACTGTCTCTTTAAAGCCAGTCATGCAAATGGAGTTAACGTGTTAATTTGGTATGAAAGCAGGGCCGCGCCTCAGCCGCCCATCTAACCACCCTGCAGTCTGGGTAATTAAAGGTGTGGTTGTATTTACAAGAGTTTTTACTGAGCTCTTGTATTGAGAATTGTTTGTTTGGGGGGGGGGGGGGGGGGGTCATGCCTATTTAGTCATTCTTACCTTTTTCATACCTTTTCCACCATATTTACTTCATTCTTCCCTTATTCCACCACTATCCCTTCCTCATCCATCCCCTGTGCCTAATTCCATCATTTACCCCATCGATCATCCTTACGTCATTCTTTCGCCATCCTTATTCACTCCTTTATGTTGCATTTACCCCCTTTACTACCTTATTAGTCCCCCATGTCAGCCTGATTTACCCCGTCCCATCCTCCTGCATCCACTATCCCTTTAAACATCCATCGTGTATTTCTGCCTCACTTGAACCCTGTCCAGACCTCATTCGTCCCTCATCCCCACCTTGCTCATCCTTCTTCATCCCTCATCCCTCACACCTTCATCACTTCATTCCCTATCGCCCACATCCCGCCATCCTTCATACACACCTCTCTCATCCCTCCTCCCCACCTCCTTTATACCACATTTTCCTCCCTACTTCACTCTTTCCTCATTTTCTTTATCCCTCGTCCCTGCCTCATAATCTCTATTTTGATCTTTCAACTCTTTTCTGTCTCTTCATGACTTCGTCTGCAATCCTTATCCCTACTTCAATAATTCCTTTCTTCCTTCCTTTTTCATCCTTACTTCCCTTATCACTATTTCTTTTATAACTTCATTCTTTATCCATTTCTTTCTTTTTTCAACCCTCATCCCTGCCTCGTTCATCTTTCATCCTCAACCCATTCATCCCTCTCGTTTCTGCCTGTTTTATTCCTTATTTTCTCAAACCTCTCGCCCACCTGACCTATTCGTTCACCTCTGCCCTAACATCTGAGAAGGCCTTTCTTTTTTAGAAGGGGGGAATTAATGTACTGAGACAGAACCGCCACTCCGAGTCTCCGTCTCCAGCAGCAGTTCTCCCCACATGTTTCCTTTAAAATTCCCCACTTTGCTTCTCTAACAACATCCCCTGATCTCTTCCAGAAATCTTTTAAACCGACTGTTGTGGCATGATCCCTGCCAGTAAAATGCCTACACGGCAGCTCTCCTAAGCCGTTAAATTGTACCTGATTTGTGTAAACATGTAATCTGATGTTGTTGACTCTCAGTGGGAGTATAATCCCCTACTCCCAGGGAGCCTGAAGGATTTCACCACTCCACAACTGTGGAGACATTATTCAACTCATAACACAAAGTTATCCCTAAATTGAAGAGAAAATGAGAAGATTGTGGCAACAGCATTCTCAGAAAACAACACAGATGCAATATGTATGTTTCATGTGGGCACCAGTGAAGTGGGACAGATTGAACTTTTCTCTTTGTCAGGCAGTACAAACACACTTCATACGGCCCATCTGCTTTTCTAAATGTTTGGAGCGTACTGTAAATATATATATAAAACGCTCCTTCCCACATTCTAATTTCACTTAATGTATGGCAATTAAAGCAAGATGGGTGCACATGCACCGGCCCCTTCAATTACCGCTGCCATCTACCTCATCTAGTCAGATCCTTTTCTCCCTTGCATAAATGTCAAATTACATAAACACTGATTTAGTCCCGCAGCATGCCCAGGTTCTGAGGTTGTAGGCGGCGCTCGGTTTTTCTGATCACAGACGCCTCTTACATTCTGACACATCACCATTCAGGCAAGAATAGCTGATTTCTGACTCGTTTTGGGCTGCGGGGTCTTCTCATTTCAATAATCCGACTCCTACGCGCCCACGCCAGGAGCCCTTCGCGCGCAGCTTCCGGCTGTGGTCATCTATTCATGGATCTGAAACGCACCGAGACAAAAACATTCCGATGTAGGCAAATGCATGCAGGCACATGCATCTTTCACCGGTGGTGGTTGGCTTTTAAAGTGTTCTATGAAGACCTTTATAGATATGTCTGTTCTAATGAATGTTCAAAATCCACAGCTGCCAAAAGGGCTGTTGATGAGGATTTACAGTTACAAATAAACTGAGTTTTAATAAAATAAAACCAGACCCACGTCATTATACTTCCAATTCTTTTTTGGATTGTCATCTGCTGATCTTGATATTACCCTATTTTGTTTGATGCTTTAAAAAGATGTGCCTTTAGGAAATGTCTGTTGTGACCTGCTGCTAATGGTACAAACAGCAGACCAGGTAGCCAGCATCTGGCCTCGCTAGGAGAGACCATGGGTTTGGGTCGAGGTGTCTCATTAAAGCCGGGCTGACATATCACAATGGTCTGCATTTGGTGTGATTTGACCTTCTGCTAAACTAAATATGCAGTATATACGGTAGAGATATCTCTTACTGGTTAATACCCGACCAAGAATGGAGCACATTCAGCAAAAAGGCCTGAGTTCATTTAAAAATCCATTCCATAATTAAACGCAGGCTCACGCCCCTGTTGCCACTCCTATGAAAGAAGCCATGGGTGTAAATTAAAAAATGTCAACCAGTCACTTAATAGTTTTACACATCCCTGTTTATTCCAAACCCACTTTGAGAAACATAAAAACAATTTAGACGTTTAAAACATTTGGTAAACAAATGTTATCTATTCTGATAACATATTAACTCACACATACTGATGAGGACGGTCAATTTGCTCCCTTATCAGTGTTTACCCCTGTTTTGCACACAAACGTTGGTATTTGTTAGTTCCTATAGTCTCACTCCTATGTAAACTGCACCCCTTTGTAACCGTGTACTTAACTATTAAATATCGGTTTATCTCCACCTTTGCCTGCACCTAAGATCAAAGAGGATGATGTCAGAGCGCCTCGAAGCGTTTGAGTGGGAAGAAAGCACAGGGTCCTGATGGCGTCCCCCCACCCCGCCCGTATCACATACGCCGACCAACTGAGCTCCATCTTCAACAAGGTATTCAACAAGTCTCTAGAAGTATGTGATGTACCCCCCTGCTTAAAACGCTCTACCACCTTTACCCTGTCCCAAAGAAACGGACCATCACAGGGTTAAATAACTACAGATCTATATCCCTGATGTCTGTGGTCATGAAATACTTTGACAGTCTCACTTTTAGACTTTCCAAAGAAAGTCTAGAAGTAATACTAAATAAATGTACCTGCACCACTTGCACTGAAAAAACCTGCATCCTGGGTGAAAGTATTTGCTCTCCAATATCCTACCAGCGTTTTCACATCCTATAGTTAAGTGTCTTCTTCGTTTTGCAGAAAGACACTTATTTTTCAAAATGCTTTAATATTGATCGCCAAGGAATTTGGGTCTCTACATTTAACCCATCCCTTTTTAGGGAGCAGTTGACTATCACTGGGCGGGACCCAGGGAGCATTCTGGGCACTAATGCTCTTGCTCAGGGACCCAGAGTGGCAGTCTGTGGGATTCAAACCTGGGAACTTGCAGCCTCTCCAGGATGCAAGCGCCCTGCTCTAACCACCAGGCCACCACTCCCCCAAGCATAAAAGGTAAGCATGAAATAATGTCAAAAAGGAAATAAAAATGAAGATGTTTTTAGAGTGAAAATTACGTCTTTACTTAAGATTAAGATTAAGGCTGATGCTGAAATGTATCCTAATTTGTCATTTTCAGACTTCAAAGCATAACAATGGAAGTAAACGCTTTGTTGTTGAGTCACTAAGGGTCCTCATCATTTCATCCCTTCGCCATTTGGTACGCCCACTGTGTGACACATGGGCATTTTGGAACGACCATGCGTCAGCACATCTTTGCCTTGGGGACATTTTGTACCTGCTTTGACAACCAATCTACCCTTTGTATAGTTCAGAAAATACAAGTATCTGCACACATTTAAATAGGCCAACAGGAGGCCACTCATTGCTCTTCAAAAATGATCAAGGGTTATAACCTCTCATATTTAATTGGAGTGCTCTTATGGGGCTTAATGCCACTGTCAATGAAAATTGAGTGAAATTAAAAACCTCATGGATATGATATATGATGAAATAATGTTTTAAAGAATGTTGGAACATTTTTGTGATAGTTTATCTTAAAAAAATGCTTTAAAATACTTCGAAAACAAGGGAAACAATCTGAGTCTTATTTCTGATGGGTATAAAGTTTTGCTAAGTTTGGATAAAATGGCAACATGTAAGTAAGAAATATGGTGAAGGGATGATATTGGCCAGAGCAGCTCAATTATTACATTGCCATTTTCTATTACGTTTACCCGAAAACAGCCAACAAGCAACTCAATGCATAGGCAATAATGCACTGGAACATTTTAGCATCTGCAAAATTAAATTACATTTGCATATTTACTAGATTTTGGAACGTTGGGAAAAAACTCACCAGCAATTCCCTTTTTGTCACTTAAAGGATGATTGTTTCAGACACCACTTTCATTTTTAACCCACTCTTCTTCTTTTTTTGTTTTTCCTCCCAAATATAAGGGTGCCCTGTGGAATCTAAACGAGTTGCAACATTTTGTCCAAAAACCTTTGACTTCTGTGTAATTTTGGATTTCCGGCAAAGGGTGACAGACAAAGCAAGGGGTGTCAGCCGGCAGCAGCAGAGGACGTGCATGCTGCCGTGAGCGTGGATGGGATTACAAAGTGACAGCTGTGTGAGATCATTACAGTTCGGGAAAGGGGGTGGGTGGGTTTAAACCCGGGAATCGGGGAACGGAGCGTGCTAGTATGTGACTTTGGGGCAAAGGGTTGTGGTGCTTTTGCAGCAGCACTTCTGTCTACGAGGAATGGGTCTATAAGTGTTGCATTTACAATCTGTGGTACAGGATACTCTCGCATGTGCTCGCTGGTGCTTTGCATTTTGGTTAATATCCATGCATTATATGAGCCAAGAGATGAGAAAGAGGAGCCCTGGTGTATATGTGGGGCCGACAGAGGGGTGTGGGTGTGAGGAGAAAAGGAAGATGTGTGTGACGCAGGCCTTCCAGTAAGAGGTCTGACTCAGCCACTGGAAGCCCCCTGACCCTGTCTGGAGACAATATGGGGGCAATAATCTGTGTTTTCACTTTGCAGAGCAGAAAGGTGACAAAAAGATTGCAGCTGGAAAACATGTTCACCACTCGGCCTTGGTTGTATAGAGACCCTGTTTTCTCTAGCTTAGTCATTTCCTTTTATCAATGACGATAAGGTATTAGATGAGGTTTAGAGATGTTTTGACTCTACAAAAATAGAATCTGGGAATCGCATGTGTGTGCCTTTATCATCTTTCCCGGCTAAAGCAAACAATCCATTCTCAAAAATAAAGGCGGTGTTGTTGTTGTTTTCTTTCTTGAAGTGATTGTTTTTCTGTGAAACCTCATTAATCTATTATGATGTCTCGTGTCATGAGTCAGGTTGGTGAACGGCGGATGGACAAACCCTTCACAGCACAAGAAAAATCACTCTTTTAGCACGTTGTAGCCTTGAGATGGTGAGACAACAAGGGAAATGCAGGTGTTTGATTATGCAATCGATGACTAAGGTTTGAAACGTCAGTCGTCACATCCGAGCACTTTCCCCTGCTGTCAGGCATGAGCGGGCATCGAACCAGCAGAGAGGAGCTGTTTGAATATCAGATGAAAACAGTTGTCCCTTTCTTCTCCTCATCACTGGCTTGGCAGGGATGGAGTTCTCACTCCTACAGGACGGTAACGCAGCACAACGGGAAACGGGGGCCGACCGATGTTGTTACCTGGTTATATAACCCAGACTAAAAGAGGAAACTAAAGTGCAGAGTCTATTTTTCCAAAGGACTCAACTTTTCTACACTCTATAGTAACCATTAACTCCCTGTTTCTAATCTACTCCCCTTTTACAGAAGTATTCAGGCTTCTTGAACGATACAGGCAGAGATTTCAAGGTATTTTATTGGGATTTTCTGTGATAGCCTAATGCAATCTAGCTAATAATTTCAATTTATGAAATAAAGGTTTGTGAAACTGAGTTCCTTTAAAATACAGTACAATTTTAAAGTGTATAAAAAAAAAAAAAGATCCAGTGCCACAAATTGCCACCAGAGGTTACATAATTAGCGAATACAGAGCGGCTATGTGATATTCATCCGTACAAATTAGGGCTTCACACTTTTGGTAGACGTTGCAATGATGATATCAGTTGTGATAACTAAGCATTTTCTTCCTTCATCTCTTTCTCGAGAGGAAAACCAGCTGGAAGCTGCAAAATATTTGAGACGAGGGCAGAGCTTTCCCTTCCAGGAGGACCGTAACCCTGAACGCACAGCCAGAGTTACAGTGGAATAGCAAAGATTATGGCATACTCATGTTAGAAGATGGCCCAGTCAAAGTCCAGGCTTAAATCCAAATGAGAATCTATGGGAATACTTGAAAACTGATGTCTACAGACAGTAGCCGGTTGGATTGAGCTTGAGCTATTGCAAAAAGAAATGACCAATACTTCCATTCTGTAGGTGTGTGAAACTGGTAAAGATGTACTCCAAAAGCCTTGTAGCTGTAATTGGGATGAAAGGTGTTTTGTACTGACATCAGAGGGACTAAAAATATATTTGTAATGTATCATGTCTATCCATTTCTCATACATTAAACTTCTGACAAAATCAGAAAAGGTTCATGCAGAATTAATACTTTTGCACTCACAGATGAGACAAGACTGCCTCCAGAGGTGTGGCACTCCTGTGATAGATGCTAGTAAGACAGACGGCCCGTTTCCTGCATGGACCCCTTACTTCCATGTCACACACACAGATATCCTTTTAGGATGGGAGGCATATAACAACTTGACTTGCATGGCCCACATGTACACACACACAGACACACCTTAACATCCTCTTTGGAAGGGGGGGGGGGGGGGGGCGGCGAGAGATGAACGTTTTGTACTAAACTGCAAACTTAAAAAAAAAAAAAAGGCAATAAAATTTACTCAGTCAGCCAAAAGGTTCAGCCAAAAAGTACAAACTGCTTTTCCACTGATGAAAAACATCTGAATCACTGGGAATTTTTAGGTTTTTATTGCTGCAATTTCTTTAGAAATTTGCACAACCTTGTGTGTGTGTGTGTGTGTGTGTTCAGTGAGAGAGAGAACAAAATACATGCATGTTGTGGATATAATGTAAAAGGTCAGGACCTTACAAAGGAGTAGACCACATCTGTCATCTCCCTCTTTCTCCCCAGCCATCTTAAAGTCTTAATTATCCATCTAATTAAAGCTGACAGCCCATGCAAAGTAAATATTTACAGCAAGTCAGTGAAACCCATATTCATGTAACCTTCTCCTTAAAAGACACAGTGTGGGCAAGGCTTCTCCTTCAGTTTCATTCTCTGCATCTGTATGAAATGCCCACTCTGCTGCCTCCCAATCCAAGCAATAAAGCGTTAAGCCACCGAGGAGTTGAGGTGGGATGTGGGCTGCCCACGCTCCCGCTAAAAAGAAAAGTATAAAGATACATCTGGGATTGAGCGGAGACTGAGAGTGATTTGATTTACTTCTGTAATTTCTCTGTAGCTCCGCTGGTTTTACTGTAAACCCCTCCTACACTGTCTGCAGATGTGGCGTTGGATCCAGTGGGAGGGAATGTATTTGTGTAGCTGTGTGTTTGTGCGTGCTCCTGCTCCCCGCTACATGCTCAGACTAAAATAGGTGCTTTCTAAAGAGGTTTGTCCACTTTCTCAAGTCCAATCTGTGTCATTTTAATTAAAATGACAGAGAAAAATGGAGTCTCAAGATATTCTGCAGACTTGTTCTGACTAAATGTAGAAGAAAATGTGAAAAGTTAAGGAGAGAAGAAGCAACATGCCATAAAAAAGTATTCAAAGCATAAAACGACTATCTATATACTATTTTCTTAATGCATCTGACAAAGAAACTTTAAAAAGCCTCATTCTATAGTTGAGCTATGTGCATCGATATTTCTTTCTGTTTAAACCCAAAAACTATTGCATGATTGTAAAACTGACAATTTCACAGATACAAGCAAGGACGTAGGAGAGAAAATGTGACCAGATTTTAAATGAGTCAGCCTTTTAATGCTTGGATGATCCATAGGTCCGAGTTCATTGGCCTTACAAATAAAAAAAAGATTTGTGTAAAATCAGGTTCCAGGAAGAAAAATGAAACTGCTGAGCTAAAACATGCAGCAGGTCTGGTCAGATGACCCCAAAATCTAACTTTTTTGGCTTACGTAGAATACAGTCACTTTGTATATGAGGAAAGCTATCACAGCACATCATCCTGACATTACCGTCTTTGCTGCTACATATGGTGGTGGCAGCACCGTGGTGTGGGGGGTGCTGTTCTCCATCAGGGACCAAATCATGACTTGGCGCAGTTCTAGAAAGTAATTTGCAGTTGCAATATTTGAGGAGCGTTGGATGGATGACGCATAGATTTCAGATGTTTCTGTTATTAAATTTTGTGTTTTTTAAAATGTCAAACCTTATCAGTAGCGGCTGACATAAAGAAAGCAAAATGCCATCAGGCATTTCCAAAGAGAAGTATTTCCGAACGTTTCTGTGAATGCAAAGCAAACAGGACTTTTGTAACAGTTTGAAGTTTTGTGAATCACAAACATGCCATAAAGTGTGTAGGAATCACTACTGTACTTAATGGCTGAGTGTGGCTTGATGGGTTGAGTAATCATCTTGCAATCGGAAGGTTGTGGGTTTGATTCCAGCTTCCCTTTGTCATATGTTGATATGCCCACGGGTGAGGAACCTAACCCCAAGTTGTCTACTGAGGTGTGTATCAGTGTATGAATGTGAACGTGGCTCTGGATTACAGTGCTTTAAATGGTCAGCATGACTGGAAAAGGGCTATATAAGTTCAATCCATTTACCATTTAATGGCAGGTGGAACTGTGGGGAGCTGCTCTAGAAACATTTCTAGGGCTTGTATTTATCAAACCGCCTTTTTATCTTATTATTATGAACCAGCGCTGCTTTGACTGTTTTTAATGCAATGTCATGTAATGTACTGATACCTTAACCTGGTGTGCCATAAGGCATCATAATACAACTGAACACACACATATAACACACACATATATATATATATATATATATATATATATATATATATATATATATATATATATATATATATATATATGCTAAAGTCTATATAAGGTTTGTGTTTGGTTTGGATTTGCTTTCATGAATCTTGTTTATGTCATTTTTCCCTTTTATAACCCAGTGTCCTTATTTTTAAGACTAGAGGAGCTGTTTACATTCCTGCCATTCTTCTGCATAATGGGATAGATATAATATCTATATTCATCACTGTGACGAAGTGTAAGCTGTCAACATGTAACACAAAGAATGCGAAAGAATCCAAGGGGATCCTGGACTTTCTATTGTCTACTGCGTTGGTAGATGGTGGAAAAACAAACTTATTTTCACCAAGGAGCAGCATTGTGTGCCATATATTGTTTGGCATATACAGTTTGCTGCTCTGGCCCCGATGAATTCAGCGTCCATTCGAGCGGCAAACAGCTGAGTGTGTTTGTGCTGGCCCGAGGCTGCAGGTGCATAATCAAACCCCAGGGAAGGAAGCAGAAGAGGTGGGGTTTGAATGTGACACAAACAGGAAGCAAGCAGAGTGTTCCCTTCTGCTCGATGGTGCACACAAAAGCTTTATCCCAAATTTTGTCCTGGTACAAGCTGTTTTGGTGGGCTTTTTTTGGACTATTACATAACATGGCCTTGTGAAAGATGTGGACTTGTTCAGTTTAGCTCAAGAATTTTTTTCTAAAGTTATTTAAGATCCCAATCCAATCCCTTGTCCCCTTTGCAGAATTTAATGTGAGAACAAATTTGAGTCTGTAAAGGCTATGGGCTGGGGCCACTGGAGGTTCAGGACTTGGCTCCAGGATGTAAGGCAGTTTTGGCAAATATAATCTCCCACTTCAATGACATCTGTGTCTTTTCATTTTTCAGATCAAACTAAATTCCTAACCCAAAAAGATTGTAGACAGCTCAACTCTTTATAAAGACCCTAAGTTAGAACTTTTCTTTTGATGTCTTTGAAAAGACGTAGAGAGTGAAGAGCAAGAAAAAAAAAGCTAAAAACACTGACAGCACAACTAAATTCTAATAGTTTCTGGAACATTTGCCCCGAATAAACTTATCTATTGATGTTTACGACCTTCAAAATCATTTTTATGTTAGCATGGTAGCATTGTGCAGCAAATGGGAGGCTTCCAAGTAAACAAAAAAAAAAGCAGTAAACAGTAAAAAGAAAACAGCAGAACACAATTTGTCGCTAGCAGTGGGTCTGTTAGAGAGGACAGAAATAGGAAAATAAAGCTAAAACTGATTCTTTTACATCTTGTTTGAATACGAGCTAGCATTAGCACCGCAGCACAGCTAGCTGCTAACAAAGTTAGCAAAGTTGCAATTTAAATCTCCTGTGAGCAGCTGGTAGGAAAACTTGGGGAAATTATTGGAAAATATACCAATTTGTATCCCTGCCTGTTAGGAATTGGACCAAAATTTATTTTCTAAACAAACTTTAACCAGTTAAATTCCTTTATTTAAAAAAAATAAGATTATTTGTACATAAGAGTTGTCATTTCTATTGGGCTTCCATTTTAGCAAGACAAGGTTTGGATTGTATTTGCATAGCTTGGATTAAGGCTAAACACATTTCTAGAGTGTTTCAAGTCAAACACCTAATGAGGCAGATCAGTAGGCAGCTTCGGGTTAAGTGCTTTGTCCATGGGCACCTTTACATGTGACAGGAGCAAGTTGGAATCAAATCAACAACGTTCAGCTTGCAAGGAAGCTATTCTTCCCACTGAGCTACCGTCATCCATCACATTTCACTAAACGTTACAGAAATATGCGCAATCGTTTGTTTCATCAGAGCTCAATGGACCGTTTTCAACCCCAGCAATAAAAAAATGCTTTACTATCCTTTTACATTATGACCATGTGGTATAGTTTAGATTATAATTGTCTGTATAAAATGGTATAGTTTCTGTGAGTGTGTCTTTTTGGGTTGACCTCCACACTGTGGGAACTGATCCTTCCACCGTACAAGGATCACTAGGAGCAACAGGAGCGTTGGAGAGGAGGAGGAGGGGGGGGGGGGGGGGGGGGGATATGGGCCAGGAGGCCAAGGGGGTGGTCGCCTTTTCAGGGAAGGACGGAAACCAGAAAAAGAACACCCTCTCTGTCTCACAACAAACCCCCTCCTGCCGCCGACAAGTGCATGAAGAGCCCCTCTCCCACAATAAGAGCCCCGCAGCGTGGCACAACAACAAATAGTGCGTCACTAACGAGTCACGGCAGACATTCCCGGCCGTCTGCGTTCGCAAGGCTTCTACTCTGTCCCGCCACTTCAAATGTGTTTGGAGACGGTTTGTTATAGGAGGGGTCCTGTCTGTGTTTACCTCTCCATCTCAATCCCTTTAGAGGCTCTTCTTGCCAGCTCTTGCGTGGCTGTTTATGTTGTAAACATAGGATGACGTTAAATCAGCTTGGTTTGAGTTTAACCAGCGTGTGATGCTCAAAGTCATCATAAATAATCGCCATTTTCGGCTGTTTTCTATAGCACCGGTAAGCATTTACAGATACGAAAGTTCCCAGTTAAACTGAAGGAGTTCAGAATAATCTCAAAAGTTGTCAGTGGTTTGAAAAAAACTCTTTTTAATTTCAGCCAGATGGTCCACCATCTAAGTTTATCCAACTTTGATTTAAAAGTGTTTTGATAAGACAAAGATTAACACTACTAGATGAGCATTAAATCTCGGTTTGATTCAGCAAAAATGTGAGCACAAAAAGGCAGAGTTTTTTTTTTCTTTTTTTGTAAATCAACAACAGTTTCTCACTTAAAACTGGCAGCGGCCCGCTCTTTAGTAAACACAAAAAGGGAGGGAACAGTTTGCTTGTTTTTAAAGTGAAGTGCTCCTCCAGCTCCACTCATGGGAGTGATTCATGTTCCAGTTGCAGTAGCGGGAAACAATAGAGAAGAGAGATTGAAAAGAGAGCAGGAAAACCAAGTCATAATGCTCTGTTTTCTAAAAGGTCCTTCAAAGGGGAAGCAAACACATTAAAAAAGAGAAGCACCTGTTTTTATTGCCTCTCACAATATTTTACAAGCAAAAGCCCAGGTTCTTCTACATTTTACTGGTACTGGACCCCATTACTGTTTCCTAGTGCGTCCTTAAATGTGTTGTGTATTTGCTGCCTGCCTCCTTTACTTAGAAATCCCGTAAATAAAATCCAATCCTCCAGCTGACTGACTTCAGAAGAATTAGTATTAGTGTACGGAGAATTCATTCTCACTATAAATCCAGCTGTTGTGTGTCTGCCTCAGTGGCTTGTTGGAGAACGTTGCTGAGCAAACGGCCTCATGAACACACCAGACAGGTCTGGAGGGGGGGGGAGATTTGAGTAAGTCTAAAGCTGAGTAAGGATATAAAACACTGTCCAAAAGTTTTCAAAATCTCACAAAAAAACTTTTCAAACCATCCGTCTGAATACGGAAAGAGGATGGCGCAACAATGAGCCGTTTCTCATGGCTGCCCACCTGAACTGACAAGCCTCTTGAAGAGAGGGAGCAATAGTCAGACAACCATTTGCAGGTTGCCAAGAGCCATGCATGGGACGCAGCAACCATGTGCAAGAAGGAGAGAAAGACTGAAGTCTATGGCCTACATGTATGACACTATGTATAGATAGGGTCGTTAACGCTGCACAGAACCCAAAATCATCATAATCAAACAAAACTGTGGCTGGGTTGTGCCGTAGAAATGCTTTCTTTAACAGGGAAGCTGGTAAGTATGGGGCAACATTTTCTGTTTCTAGATGTGCAAAATTAGTAAAGAGAAGGACCAAAAGACATGCAGCTGGAATTGGAGTGAAATGTGGTTTTGCAAAGTATTGACTCGGGGGAAGCTGGTAAAGCAGGAAGAACAAAGGTACACATTTACAAAAAAACTAAAATAAAATACCTGAAAAGCCTCTGTTATCTTCCTTTCACTTCACAAAGATGTGCTACTTTGTGTTGCTCTATCACATCAAATCCCTTACCCGTCTGTCCCATTAAGCCCAGAGATTGACCAATTGGGTTTTCAAAGTACAAAATGTAAAACAAAATAAATGAAAAATACATTTTTGACTAATTTTGCAAAGCACTGCATGTTCAAGTCAGAGACTGAAAAAAGGCAAAGTTCATTAAGGGGAAACTATGAACAGTTTCTTTCAGAGCCGTTCAAATCATCATAAGCAAAACGACTCAAAAGTAGCTGATGGGTTTCTGTCTCGCTTCACCGCCGGGTTTCAGTTTAACCTTTTAACCCCTACTTTATTTGTCTGTGATTCTCAGTCATGCCCTCCTAATTGCTGTCGTTACAATTGGCTCTTTCATATAATGCACACGCTCTTCCCTGCCCTCCCAGGCCAATGAATTTCTTTTCTCACAAGACGACATACTGTTGCACTTGTAAGACACGTTGTGCCTGTTGTGCTCGTTGGGAGCGCAAAAACTGATAATCTTAGAAGGTCCTGCCGCAGATGGGGTCGCATTTGATATGTAATTAGTCAATTTTGAACACTTTGCGCACACTTCATTAACCATGGGTTTTGCTGTTTGCAGCAGAGCTGAGCGTGTGTTCGCGTGCCTCTGTTCTTGTTCCAAGAGGCACAGAAAAACAAACGCGCTCACAGACTCCAGCTGAAAAGCTAAGTAGATGTAATACTGAGAAACAACGTCACCGTCGCTAATGCAATTAGATGTTGCATTGGGAAAAGACCACAAGAAAGCTTCGTCAAAAGAAACTTGCAGCTCGCTCTGGGGTGAAACGTAACATCTCTGCTGCTCTCAGCTTCACTAACAAGTCTAACCGCCTGCGTTTTGAAGCCTGGCGGGTGGGAAACACAGAGAGGTCTGAAAACTAATCAGCCACAGAGTTGTGACAGAAGGTCTTTGCACTTAACCCATCGTGACCTGTGCACATCAGTGATCTCATGTATGATTGGGCTGTTGCTGTAAATGTGTCCAGCTCACAGAGAGCGAGCGCAGGGGATGTTTGGTTTCAGGGTCTTTATATTGAGCTGAGCCGTCCAAAGTGTTGCAGGGTCAGATGGTTCGGAGGTGAGTCAGGCAGGCAGCTGCTGACAGCCATTGTGTTTGCAGACTGACCTTTGTCACAGTGATGGAGTGGAACAGTACTGATGAAGGCAAAACAGCCCTCTGCCAGAGCTGTAGCGTCGTGTTTTAGCAGCAAGTGGGCCAGGGATATGTGACTTGTCTATTCAGTCGAGGGAAAAAGAAAGCCCACCTTCTGTCAGGCCGACGGTTTTTTTTTTTTTTTTCCCAGTGTCCTGTCTAGCAATGTGGCAATAAAAATTGATATCTTAATGCCAAATAGAGCTCGACAGATTTTACTTTCACAAGTGGAGCAAACAGCTTTCGCCATAATGCTCCGCTTGATTTGTGCGTGTAAATAGCTTTATTGTGATTCCTGCAGGGAGAATTTCAAATTATATGGACACTACAATGGGAAAGTAGGAGAGTAAAAGAAAAACAAGAAGAGAAAAAAAAAAAGAAAAAGAAAGAGAAAGAAGAGGTGAAAGAAAGAAGAGATAAAAGGAAGAGAATGATAAAACGTCCTCTGTCTGCTCCATCACCTGGAAAGAGACACAAAAAGAACAGCACAACCAACAGACATAAAGCAACAGATACAATCGTGTAACACCTTGACACCATTGCTAAATCATATGTATTATTATTTAAGCTGACATGTGTAATGTGATACCTAAAAAAAGGTAAAAGAAAGTAAATAAATTATAGCCTTTCTGTATATAAGTGAACATTTAATACCTGGGACCCAGCACCTGTGGGAGATTGTGAGAGTGCACTAGTTTAGGTGAAAATTATCCAGAAGGAAATGGCTTGATAGTGATTGTGGAGAACCGAAGACCCACCTTCCCCGAGCACAGAGGCAGGGGTCAGGGGACCCATAACCCCGGACTCCCAAAGGGGCCCCCAAAGCAGTGCGCCCGAGAGGGGCCTTCACAGGAAATGTACAACCCCCCCCGAGGAAAGAGGAGAGACGACCCCGAGGAAATCCCCCAGCCACCGCAATGCCGACGCCCCCAAGAGCCGCGGGGACGAGCCCGTGGGCTCCGCCGGCAGCCGGCCCCGCTGAAGTGGTCCCGGCCATGAGCCCTGGGGGCCAGAGGCCCCAGGGGCGCCCCGCCCCCGCGGCAGGGGCCCCGGCCGCCCCCCGGGGGGCCAGGCCCCGCGAAGCCACCGCCGGGAATGGGCCGGCACCCACCCGGGAACCCGCCCCAAACCCGAGGACCGTCAACGCGCCAGAGGGTCAAGGCGCCCGCCAACGCAGCGGAGGAGGGCAGGACGTGGGGGGATGGGCTCCGCACCTAGCGGAGACTTGAGATGATCTTGGGAGAGGGAGCTGACCGAACCCAAACCTGGGGAAAAAAAAAAAAAAAAAAAAAAAAAAAAAACTCATTCACACCATCCCTCCCTTGTGCCCCACTCGCCACACACAGACACCAAAAAAATAAATAAATAAAATAAATAAAATAAAAAATAAATTAAAAAAAGGACGCTTTACACACATTCCCACATAGCATTCACATCCAAAAAACCCAAGTGGGGGGGGGGGGGGTCACCACAATTCAACAATACGACTGCCTGTGCCCGACCCTCGGCCCCGCCCCCGGACCAGGCGCCCCCCGGACCAGGCCCCCCAAAGAGGGGGGGCCGACACGACCCGCTCGGGCCATCCGACCAGAGCCCCCCATCACCCACTATATACCTAATAAACCCCCTCCCACCCCGACCTTACCCTAGCCACCCCTGCCCCCCATCCCTTCCTGGGGAGAGCAGAGGCGACAGCCCCAGATCCGGTAAGCCGCCGGCCAGCCGCAACAGCCCCCCGCCAAGACCCCGTACCCCGTACCCAGTGGCCCGCACCTCCTCCAGGCCCCAGACTCCGTGCCGCGATCGGAGATCGGGGGTGTGCAAAAGACCCCCGATCCTCCCTACGCCCGCTCAGATGTTATGTTGTTGCATGTTGTTCTCAGGTGTGTTTAAAACTGGGAGCACCGAAGGGGGTGCACGGCACAGCCCACCCCCCCTCCGGAAGGGAGCTGGTGCCAGCGCCCCCCCTCCAAGCAACTACCCAGAAGAACCCTCAATGTCTAAATGCGAGAGGGGGTGAAGGGAGCCGCCCGGGGCGAGGCTCACACAACATAAGCCCCCCCCCAGACGTCTTCCCCCCCACCCCCCCCATATCGTGGCCTACATGGATGTGCGTTGTGAAAATGTTTGGAGTGAAAGTGTCTAAAATGCATGATAAAATTGGGGAGAGGGACGTCACCAAAAGGTGGCAACCTCCAGTAACGCCCTCTCCCCAAGGACCTACATGTGTGGCGGCGTGATGGAGCAGGCAGAGGGAGGAGTCCGGGGATGGGGAGCAAAGGACTGGGGAGCCAACCCAGGGAGCCAGCTCCCCTACTGACTCCAATAGGCACCCCCGCTCCCCGAAAGCCCCACCCGGAGAAAGGGGCCCCTCCAGCGGCACCACCATAGCCCGGGGGCCGGGGAGAGGCCGCAGGGCCCGCCAGCCAACCACCCACCAGGACCAACACCTCTACCTCCCCCAGCCCACCCCCCATGCCTACTGTATTTAACCCCCCCCCCAAAAAAAGATTATTAATAATAATAATAATAATAATAATATATAATTAAATAAATAAATTAATAAGATGGGGGACCCTGGCCAGCCAGCCCGCACGAGCCATCCCAAACCCCACCCCCCAGGTGAGACCCGCACCGGGAGACTACACGGACCAGGACCGGGACAGGGGGCCGGACACAAGCCCACCAGAACGTCCACCAAACCCCCCCCCCCCCCCCCCCCCACACACCACCCGTAGATTTAAACCCTCCCCAACACTAACATTCAAACATCTCACCATACATTCGACACTAGACATCCAGGCTGGGTAAGTCACTACTCCCCCTCCCTCCCCTCCCCCCACAAGCAGAATGCCAACCCAAAGAAGGGGAAGAGCATCTGCCCTGAGATGTTAATGACCATGCCCCCCTACCAGCTCAACAGGCCCTGAGGACCCCCAGCGCTCCAGAGGCCCCGTGCAGGGGCGGACACCCGGGCGCACGCCGGCCCAGACCCCAAGCGGCACACCCCCCGGAACCGGAACCCCCGAGGCCCCGCCGGGGCCCCCGCCCGAGGGCGGCGCGCCCCAGGGACCCCAGGCCCCCAGACCCACCCAGGACCCACCCAGCGACAGCACAGCTACCAGGTCAGTAACCCACGTCCGTCCCCGCGTAGCTCCCCAAGAGCGCCGCAAGCGGTGCTGTGGGCCACCCGTAGGCCTCCCAAGCTCCTCCCATATGGGGGCAACAGACCCTGGAGTCAGACCCACCAAGCGCCCCACTCCAAGTGCCCCCAGAGTCCCAGGAACCCCTCCACCCAGCCACTGCGCCCTGCAGGAAGCAACCCACCGCCCCCCATTCCACTAAGTGATAGTGCTAATCAAAGGAGCCCAAAGAGATCGAACAGATGTTGATGCAGATGCTGTCTCAAGATTAATATGATCCAACAAAAGATCTCTATATTGATTGATACTGAGATTCTCCTTACTTTTCCAATTCATGAGGATAGTTTTCTTTGCGATACATAGTGCAGTGAAAACCATGTAAACTATTTTATTCACCAGAGGACTTTCCTCAAAATTACCAAGCAAGCAAACTGATGGGGAAGGTGTAATTTTACAGCTCAAGCACTTTGATAAGTCCTTACATATCTGTGTCCAGAACCTCTGGACTGGTGTGCATAACCATAACGCATGAATATAATTTTCAGGATGATTGCCTATGCAGTGTGGACAGATATTAGATTGTGCCAGACCCATCTTGAATAATCTTTGTCCTGTGTAGTGTACTCTGTGAAGGATTTTGTATTGTATTAGTTGTAAGTTGGTGTTACTAGTCAATTTGAAAGTTCTTAGACATATCTGAGCCCAGAAGTCTTGTTCAAAGTTGACTGATAGATCCTCTTCCCATTTCGTAATAGGAAGAGATATTGAATCATCTATTTTAGATGGTTTTTACCCATCGGGACATAATTCAAATCATCCGGTCCTAAAATCCTTCAAATCTAACCCCATTTGTTCAAAAACACTGAACAGAGCGAAAAACACCCCATGATTCAGGGGCTCTCAGTAGCAAACCTCACTAGCAATAATATAAAATAATGATTTTCAAGTACGACTGTTTTATTTTATGGCAATTCTGGCAAAGTTTTATTCATAGCATTGCTTCGGTTCATCGAGTGAGCAGTTGTTTATTAACCGCTCTTTTTAAAGTCCGACGACAGCATTTCAGTCTGTTTCAGGCCTGCACTTTGACTAGGCCGCTGCGACCTTAAGTGATTTTTTTTTCGGTACTCTTATACAGCTGCTGCTGAGTTTGGAAACATTGTTGTGTTAAAGACCCAATTTCAGCCACATTTAAGCTATCTTGATAACTATCTTGTACTGTAGATCGATTGGAAACGGCCTTCTTGCTCTCCTCAGATTGATGGACGGCCACGATTGCTCTTCTAAGGTCATCACTGATGTCTATCATCCACGGCATCGTTTTCTGGACCAGCAAACTGCCACAACTCCTGCATTTATACAACTGATCAGGTGAATCTGCCCACCTTTTTCTTTACCTCTAGACATATAAAACCCCTGAATTAAAAGAGGAGTCTCTTTCTTTTAACTACGGTTCAGTATGTGTGCGCGCACGCATGTTTGGAGAATTTTCCTCAATGACAAACGTCCCTGTCTTGTGTTTTGATGGAGCTGAGCTTGGAAAAAAAACAGGCGAGGACCTCACTTCCATTTCCATTTTCTTCAGCTTCCTCGCCCTTCTTGTACGAGTGTTTCCTCCAGGCACCTCCCAGGCTTCCTCCACTCCATCTCCATTTTCCGTTTCTCATCAGGACGAGTGCTGATCTTGCAGATAGATCTTTGTTTATGCAAAAAGCTTTTCTTTCACCCCCTTTTTGACATGAAGCTCAAAAATAAGACTCGGACAGTTGAGATCTGAGACGGCGGACGCAAAGCCCGCCTTTTCTTTGAGTTTGCAAAGTTTTCACTTTAACTGTGCCCCAGTTCTTTGATTCAAAAGTGATTTGAAGATTTTATTTAACTTTCTTCACTAAATGAGACATAGTACTGATTTGTGTCCAATGAAAACTGTTTCTTGAATTTCAGTTCTGATCTATTAAAATGTCTGGTTTTCCCATTCAGATGAATACATTAGCAGATCAGAGCACTCTGAGCTTCTGAGAAAAAGAGCAGCTTAGCAACTTATGTTTAGACAAAACGTGCATATTAAAAGAATAATTAACTAAACTTTCTATAATTCATCTACATCATTCACCAACTTGTTTCTAGGTAAAGTCAGAGATTAGCTTTGTATCAACTTCATGAACAGAAATTGTATACATCGTTTGCTTTTGGGCGATCATGAGCTTTTCTGCCGTATTGGCTCTGATCGGACTTATCTTAGACAAGGGAAGCAGCTTCCAGTTCGCTGACTGAACAACACAAGCGGAGGAATGAAAACAACTTGTTTCTGTAGAGACACGAACAGAAATAGTGACAGCTAATATGTGGGATCACAGATTATTCACTGCAGATGGTGCACTATATGCCGGCCGTAACATCATTTGGCAAAACCGAACACACACGTAAAAATGGAGACTGACTTTAAAAAAAACAATCTAACTTTATTGGTGTCATGTGATTTCTTGCTTGTGTTTTGTACATTTCTAGAGGAGTATAGTGAAGTTAAAGTTTAAAGTGGCCTTTTCTGAACTCTGAAGCTCAATAAACAATAATGAAAATAGAGAGCTTTGATCCTGAGGTCTACTCTCTGAACATATTGAATGCATGTCCATAAAACCCTCTTATGACCGAAAATATATACAGACCAGCCGGATATGTTCTGGTTGTTGCAGCTTGAAGGGCAAAAGAAAAAAATTTTCACTAAATCCTGGCTGCGCTGACAGGATCAGTGGCAGTTCTTGGATTAATGAAGCCATGGCCGAACCCCTCCTTCTGTTGACCACACCCAACCAATTAATGACATAGATTACAGGATATTTTGGGACACAGGTACCAACTTCCTACTGATTTCACATTCATATAAGAAATTAAAAAAAAATGTTCAGGGCACAACCAACAGATAAGTAGAATCCTCCTGCGCTCCCCTTTCTAGCGCCACAACATCCCACATGGCCCACGTAAATATCTGCCACCTGGAGGGAGGCTAATAGGAGAACTAATCACACTCAATATAAATTCAATAATAATGATAATGCGGGACAGCTAATAACCAATGGTATTATAACTCATCCTGCACAACATTTGAGGAAAACCTGTGTGATAAAGAGAGAAACCCATGGTGCAGGCCTTTTCCCCTCCATTACCCATAATGCAGCTCTAACACTGACACCTATTGTTTGATGCTATCAACTGTAGTTAGAGCTCACCGTGGCTATCTAACTCCCTCTGTACCCTCAATTTAGGTACTTTTTAGAAAAAAATGCTTTCATAAAAACTGCCCAGTGACACAGATATCGTCACGTCTGCTTGCTCAGCCAGAGCCCCAGGTTCTCTTATGCACTCAACTCTTCAGCTCGTCCTGCAAGCTCATCCCTTGTTCAGGGCCAGGTTTCTTACATAGGCCACAAGCTTTCATTTTCAAATTCTGTACTTCACAGTGTTTACGATACAATGCGCTCTAACGAGGTTCCCAAGGCTTTTGGGAGCGATACAGGGCCACAGCATCATGGAACTTCCCATATGCTGAACAGTGGACATGAGCGGCTTTTCCACATATACACTCTTTGTTTCACTCAAGAACCTTCTGGGGGTGTTGCTGCAGAAAAGATAAGTCGTATTGTGATCTGACCCAGACCCAGTACAGTTGAGTGCCAACCACTTGTTCCCCAAACAAGTGGTTGGCATAAAGTTAATATCTAATGAGTGACCCTTTCAATTCAATTCAAATTAAAATTAAAAAATACTTTATTTTTCCCACATGGAAATTAAATCTATATAATTTTCACATGTCACTGTTTGCTGGATGTAGCTAATAGAAAAATTTGGAGACGTTTATTCCCTCCCTTTTCACCTTCATCACTGTTATGTTAGCAAGACACACTGGAGTCCTTTTCACCCTTTTTTTGTCAAAGTTTTAAAGTGTTGTTGCTCTGACTGTAGACACAGGAAAGTTTAGGTGAGCATGTATTCTCTTGGACCGTTACCTGGCTTACAAACAACAACCCACAATTATCCTTACTTAGATGCCATCTTTGATTTTTTTTCCTAATTTTTTTTAAGCTAAAATAAACAGGAAATTATGTTTTACTAATGAAAAAAAAAACACTATGCACAGATATGTAATAATTTAACTGAAATGTGTACATTTTACAGAAATAGCAAGAGAATAAGTCTATTATACAGTATATACTATTAGAAAAAAAACTATTGCCATCTGATGTCATTCATTGGTAATTAAGATAAAATTGCTAATAATTGGCCCAACTCTTCAATGAGTAATTCATTTTAATCAGCCTGTAATGTAAACAATGTTGCCATGCTTGTTTATGCTGATCATCTGAACAATTTTCATTCTTATAACCTTTCCTATTCATATCAGATCATTTTCTTTCGAAGGACTGAGATAAATAACCCAGTTATGACTCAGAGTGACTCCCACGTTCATCACTTCGCTCACACACACATTAACAAAGGCTCTAAGGTGTCCCCAAGCAAAAGGGACAGCTGGTCTCACATTCATGTTTTTTTTTTTGGCAAAGAGATATCACATTTCTTCAAAGTTCCTCCTAAACATTTGGAGAGGTACACAAATAGAGAATTACTAGCGCGAGTGTGCCCTTATGAGCTCATGTCATGATCAAAAAGCTGCTAAATCAAAAGAGCGCAAATATCTGTAAACTTCAGCAAGTTTCAGCTTATACCCACATAACATGCAAATGTTCAAATGTTAAGTTCAGAAAAATCTCCCTTGCAGTGCTTTCTCAGACGGGTCCCTCTTCCTGTTTCTCACTCTGACCTTTCGCTTCTGCATTCTTACGCAACCAGATTTCATAAATAGAAAATGGATCTGTCACTCAATTATTGTATTCCTAGATGAAACAGACAAAAGGCTCAGATGGAGGTGCATGCAGGCCTTTGAGCCTCCCTCCATTAACCTGCATGACTCATTCAGTCCATCTGCGCAGGTGCTTAATGCCGCCGCATTTCTCTTCTTTTAATAGTTTGTTTAGAAGCTCAGAAATCAATAGACGCAGTGTCTGCTCTGCCTCTGAAAACTGAAACCAAATCCCGGCGCAAGCTTAAGCAAATATGCCCAAAGTGTAGGGCACAGAGAAGGTGAAGGCGGAAGGATGGCGAGCTGAGCGAGGAGGCTGGCATCCGCTCATTTCCCAGCAAGGGAAGCGGTGGGTTAGACTCAGTGTTTTCCTAACAGGTTCGCTCCGACGTGCAGAAACAATAAAAAACTGAGCGAGAAGCAGAGACTTTTCAGACTGCTCCATCCTTACGATTGATGTGTTTTTTTTGTTGTTGTTGTTTTAGCTGCTGCTGGATTCAAATCAGTCCCAGCGCATTATCTCTTCCTGCTTGGTTCTGTTTGCTTGATCCGTAGCCAGGTGCTTCCTGCCTTCTACCTACCAGAGCCAGGCTGAGGGTGGTGCTCCCAGAGAGCTACCTGCCCTTTCTACGGTCTGTGAAATGCTTTTTTAATCACTGCAAGAGCTTCATTGCAGTAAGCTTTCTTGTTCTAGAATTTACTGCTTTTTTGCATTCATCCTGACAGAACGCCATCCTCTTTTTTTTTCTTTTTTTTCTTTTTTTTTCACCACAGCAGTATGCTCGGTCCCAAGCTTTTAATTAATCCCAGCAGTGTTAATTACACAGTTTACAGAAATGCAAATCCCCACTGAGCTCACTTATCTAAACCAGACATGTGAAAGTGAAAACCCAACACACAGCACGTGTTATGTGATATAAAATCAAATGTTTTGCCACTGTGATTTAAGTATTCAGAACAAACTGATGATCTTCTTGCTTTCTGTAATCAACAGCGCCCTACCCTGTAATTTGTTTTATTTTGCCCTTTCTTTGCCCCCTCCCCCCCAACACACACACACAATTATGGTTAAATAAAAACGGTTTATTACGTACAGCATCCCTTTGCCAGCCCCAGTAGAGATGTGTGCAAAAGCCTGATTTTTCTGTCTGCGTTGATTCGATTCTGTCTTTTTGGATAATGAAACTGGTAAAAGACCCAGTGACGACCCATTTTCAGCAGATTTTAATTTGAAATCTTATAGCATTTCAAGAGGTAAAGCTACCAAGCACAGCAACACCAATGAAAGAAGAACAGGCCCACAGCATCACACATCCTCCACTGTGCCATACTATAAGGCAGGGTTTGTTGCGGAAAGGCTCAATTTTACTTTTATCTGACCAAAGAGTGAATTAAAGGACAGTTGTCAAACTCAAATTTTCATTTGTGAAAGAAGGACATGTGACTTTTTCCCCTGCATGCCTGAGAAACAACCACCTGGCATATAAATACCGTTATGGTTGTTACGGTGACTATGGTTGACATGCTTTGTGATAGTTCTCTAACAGTGAGTTTCAGACACATAGCACTGTGAAGTGGCAAAACAAACGTGTTCCAGTTGTTTTCATCCTCCCAATAATTGCTCTGATTGTAGATTTGAGCATGTTTAGGTGAGTAGCTTTTGTTGTAGCGGTTTTGTTTTTAAAACAATTTGTTCGATTGGCATATAGCCTTGTCTTTCCCATGTTGAAGCGCGACTGATAAAAATGGATCTTAATATTAAAACCCAGAGAAATTTTCAATCGTACTTTTCTTATATATATATATATATATATATATATATATATATATATATATATATATATATAACTAAATGGGTGCAGGGAAATCCATTAGGAAAGAAAATACGTAAGAGGGGGGAATTATATCTGTATTTAAGAATTTATTGGACAGTAAAATAACTTGAACAATTATATGTTTTTGAGGGAAAACATATTTTAAATATTTTTCCAAGCCCTTCTATTACCACCCAAATATAACACAGCCAAAAAAAAAAATCACTTGTAACAAATAAAGGTAGAAATATAAAGTTTAAGAAAAAGAATGATTGAAAATTAATGGTTTAAATAAAGAATTAGCATAAAAGCACAGAGATAAATTACAATTGTTAAAAATAAACAAATATATTTATATACGATTAATTGATCAATTACTGAATAAATCTCTCCTTTTTATTCATTTGTTGCGTTTACTGGCACACCAATTTACATATTTGCGCATTTTTGGCCAAATAATTATTTAATTGAGTCATTTATTTATTCTTAATTATGGCAGGATTGGTCCTCCATAGAGTTTATGCTACTACCGTAAATTTTAAAAGGGTTTTTACACATTGTAACTATGTGTGCCAATTACTGGGGAGGGAGCTCTAAAACGGAGGATTTAAAATAAGTTTGCAGGTTGTGCTCTTAAGACTTTTCAAGGCCAGGGGACAGCACTGTAACCCCCAGCGTGGGATCCAGGCTCATTAAAGCACACCGACCCCGTCACCCTGAGAGGATCCATCACCAGCTGAACCGTGACCCATTTCTGGGTGTGATCCTTTTATATCTAGAGACTTGGCTCCACAGTCCATTATTCAGCATCCTGGGAACTCAACCTAAAACACTGCACTCATCCCAAGCGTCAGTCGGGCTCAGTTTGAATGAGCTGACATATTCCAATTCATCTAAACATCTTATAAGTAAACCTACTCGTCATTGTTTGCGGGGTCACTGGGGGAGCTGGAGCATGTCCCGGTTTACATTAGAGGAGATACTACATCCTGGATTATCACAGCCAGTGCTTTGTTAAGAGTTTTTTTTTCCCTCAGCAAGAGGGAAACTAAGTGTCTGATGCCTTTTGTTTATTTTTGTCTGTCTCTCAGCAATAGAAACCAGCAGGTTGTATTACGTGAACACTGGTGGAAGGGTGGTGAGAACCCGTAAATGTTCCATAAAACCCAGAGACTTTTATTACAGCTGGGAATTGAAACAGCTGTGATCAGCGGTCCAGTTTAATACTGACTAGAAACAGAAGAATATATATATATATATATATATATATATATATATATATATATATATATATATATATATATATATATATATATATATATTTAATTTAACTGATACCTAAAACATGGAAACATTTTATCCCCTTACAAGGACAAACAATGTATTTTATTTGATTTTTATGCGACTGAAAAGTGTGCTGTGTATTTGTATTCTTTCCATCCCCCTTAAATTAATACTCCCCCCCCCCCCATTCACATTTGATCATCAACTCTGACCAGCTCCTGTCCCTGCTGCAGAAAAGCATCCCCACAGCATGATGCTACCCCTTTGTCACAGTGGGAATGGTGTGTTCAGGGTGATGTTGGCTACTGTTCATTTTTCTACTCATATAGTATTTTGCCCATAGGCCAAAAAGTTACATTTTTGTCTCAACTTCGATCCCTGGTTTTCACATGGTTTCACTGCTGCTTTGTTTGTAGTGAACTTTAAACAAGATTTCTTCTGGTTTATTTTTGTCCTGTTTTTTTTTTTCTTCTGTTTTGTAACTTTCTTTTAATCTTTTTAATGTCTTTTCATCTATTGAATGTCACCTTAACGCTTCTTGTACCTGTCACGGAAACCAGCGGAAATAAAGGGTGGGATTCAATACGCTTTACTTCTTCCCACTCGTTTTCAAGCATCTACATACATTATGTTGTGTCGACAGATATTTAACTATTTATTTATTTATTTATTCATTCATTCCTTCTACTTAATTTTGCAGCAATATTTTACTGTATTAACTTTTCTTGTTTTGTTCTTGGTACATGACATGCTCGAAATAAACTAAACTAAAAATTGTCAGTACATCTTGACTATCTGAACGTTTTTTTTCTGTGCATAGTCCTAGGTAAGTCAACAAATAAATAACAAAAATATCTGTGAATCTCTTTTTGCTGCTAAATGAATTGTATGCAAAATACTGTTTTACCCTTAGCAAAAAGTAGTTTATTCAAGTTTACTACGAGCATGCTTATTTCATACTTAAAATGAGGCAGTTTACTTGAAGTTTACTTTTTGTAAACTATATTCCACATACTTAAAAGTATAGTGGAGTATACTTGACTTATACTGAAAGTATAAACAGAACTCTACAACCGCATGTACATTAATACTAAGACTTAAGCTTATACTTAAGTATACTTAAATTAACTTCAACTTTTTGCAAAGGGAGTTCATAGAAGTCATCAGATAAACGACATATTATAGAAACAGAACACACCGAGGATGAGTTTTGTTTGTTTCTACCCATCACTTTGTGTGTGACAGGAACTGTTAATGATTTTTGTTTTCCCACGATAACAAGATACGTAAGAATGGTGAGCATGATTACAGAGTCTCATCTGTGTCTTTAGCAGCGAAACATCAACAGGGATCAAGTTTCAGTCCTCCTGAAACAGGAAGCTTCACACAATCTGCCAAACTTTCTAGAAAGCACTGCTCAACCCTCCTCCACACGCCCCGCCCTCCTGCTCCCGCTCTCTTTATGCTGCAACAGCTCCCCCCTGTGTTCCTGATAGGTACTGCGCCCCCACTGAGAGGCTTTCTTGGATCTGATGGGCGGGTCTGAGGGTGGAGCTTCACTTTGGCTGTCCTGCAAACAACTCAGACGCAGGTACATGCTTTTAAATGCTGTAATCCAGACTGCAAAGTGAGTGCAGGTTGTGTGGAAGTCGCCATTGAGAGGAATGCCATGCAGAGCCAGCGCTGTGTAGCAAATGGAGTGTGAAGTCGAACAGCCAGATGTTTCTCTCATGTGATTAGATCATAAGAACCTGATCAACAATGGGACGTTTTTTGGTTGATCTGCTCATACTGCTGCTGATTTCTATAGGACACGTTTATGCAGGTATGGTGCTGCAAAGGGGGGAAAAAAGAAAAAAAGACTCCTCTTTGTAAATGACGTGCAAAAGTTGCAACTGGTAGCAAAACTATGTGGAAAAATAATATGTTGCTTTTTGTATCATTGATTAAATTGTTATGGCCTTGCAAAATCCATACATATTTTCTCAAAGATAATTTCAGACTGTTTACATTGTATCTGTTAGTATTGTGTTTTTTTTCATGTAGTTTGTTATTGTGACATATGGCAGTAAACTGGATTATATTTTGACAGGATGTGTGCACTTACTTGTTTTGGCACCGTAACATGTTTGCTTTAATTTATGAAATGCTCCTTTAGACAAATCCTTAATGTACAAGAGTATTATACATAAGATTTGCTTATGATAAGGACATACGTGTAAAAACATGGGAAAAAGCCACGAGTTCTGCCTCAAATAGTTGCACAAGTCTCTGCACCTTTCTTGTACTTGATATGAAAGGCCCACATCCTCATTCAAGGTGTCTGTTGCTCTAGGAAGATTATTAATAATCCAGACTGTGCTGCATCATAGAGGCAGATTAGGACACACATGGGTTATGGGTGGTACTGACAGTGGGTTTATAGGCTTTATTCAGAGCTACATGCTGGGCCAGCCTGCTGACTACGTGCTTTATGCTGGGACCAGTCTTATCACACATAACAAGTGCTTTGCTAAAAAATAGTTGCATAAACAGGACATATTGTAACAATATATATATATATATATATATATACGGGATTATTTGGCCATTTTAAAGATTTAAGTACATGCAATCAGTGACATCTTGCCCAATTAAGCCCATGTCAAAAACATAATAATAATTCTAAAATTTCTGGTGGTGTGAAGGATTTTTTTATATATTTGGGTAAATGCATTTAGAAACCATGTTTAAAAACTGAAACTGTTGCCAATTGTTGGTGTTTTTCTGTATATAATGGTCTGATTTGTCCAACAAAAAAACAAAAAGAAAAAAAATTAAATGGTTAGTTTTCATATCACTCCGTATTGTCCCTCTGCTCATCCGCGCACAGTTCTTGACAACGGCATAATTGTAACAATTGTGCCTTTTTTCTCACTAAAATTACATTTTAGCACGTTTTTAATGAAAGATGAGTACTTTAATTACCCTTTCCTCCAAAGTTCTCTGTGGGCTTTTTTTTCCGGAGAGCTTTCAAGAGTTGTTCCCGATATACACCAACCTATGTCTCTGACCTCCATTCACAGTATGTTGTTGGCTGTTTTCACAAATGGATTATCGTTTTGACTGAGTGTTCCATTACTGCCATTTTATAGGTCAAATCAATGAAAGCAAAGATAGCTTTACTTTTTTTAATATACACACTTAGTGGAATGGAAAAAAGCCTGCTTATCTGCAGATGGTCTGTGAAGGCCCAAGAGGGTTTTTTTTAGAGAACATCAGTGAACAAGCAGCTTTACAAAGCCCAAGGAACACAGCAGACAGGTCAGGGATAAAGCTGTGGACTCGTTTAAAGTTCAATTACTTAATAAGACAATATATTTGAACATGTCAAAGAGCACTGTTCAATCCACCGTCTGACAAATAGAAAATGGCACAATTGGAAAACCAAGCAAGGCATAGCGGTCCATTTAAGCTGACAGGCGAGGCAAGGAGAGCATTAATCAACACTGCATATCACTTTGGGCATGCTATCCTTACAGTTAAAACATGGCTGCTACAGAAGCATCACACTTTTCAGATGTTTTATTTTTCAGAAGGGAAAGAAAAACTGTTCAGGGTTGATTTTTGATGTGGATAAAGCTAAATACACACCAATCCTAAAATAAAACCTAATAAATTCAAAGCTCAACTCCCTAAACATACAGCCACAGTTAAAATGGAATAATTTAGATCAAAGCACATTCATGTGTATGAATGGCCTAGTCAAAGTCCAGGCCTAAATCCAATTGAGAATCTATGACAAGACTGGTGATGTTCACCAATGCTCTTCATGCAATCTGACTAAGATTGGCCTATTTTTATTTCTAAACGAGATAAACTGGCAGAGATATCCCCAAAAAGACTTGGAGCTGGGCTTACAGCGTAAGGTGAATCCGGAAAGTATTAACTTTTGGTGGTAATGCTTCAAAATATAAAAAGTTCCAGGGTGTAAAAACTATAGTTTTAGAAACCACATATATGTAAGTTTTCTTGAAGTGATGTTCCAAACAACATATTTCTGGAGCAAACTATGCTAAATCAAAAGAAAGAATAGAACAACTTCATTTGTTTCTTGAAAATATGGATTTACAATTAAAATATCACTACATGTGTGATGAAAAACCCTCCCCCAGATCATGGTTTAAAGTGCCAATAACAATTATATGTCAAGCTAGCTTTCTTAACAGACCTTTCGGATCAGACTTCTGCTTCACTGGTTTTGAGTAAACATTGACTTCATTACATTAGAAGATTACAGTCATACCCAGTGAACATTAGCATGTTATTACGAGCATGCATTTCTTATTAAGAAACTAAAAGTGCTATACTAAAGAAAAGGTTTATGTAATGTCAAAACCACAATTAAAGCACAAGTTGGGACAGTTAAAATACCTTTATTTGTGTTTTATTTGTGTGAGATTCCAATTCAAGTTTCACAAAGTGTAAGTGTCGTAAAACAGCATCCAACTAATGCTGTTTTCACTGCGTTCTGAATGACTAAAGGGCAGATGTGTGTCATCTGGGTCAACAGAGAAGTCCAATTAGGATCAGAACATTTCATTAGGAGCCATTTCTAAATGCATTAACTGAAGTCGGATCGAAGCTGAAAAGTGCAGAATAGACAAACCTCATTGACAAACAAGTCCACTAGGATCAATGAAACACCGAGTCATCACCAAGTTAAATCTTCAACTCTTAACCCATTTGTACGAGCCAAATAAACATTTTTCACAAAACGTTTACATTACTTCAAACTGTTTTCATGACATTCTGATCACACGCTATACAAACTGGGTTATGAATTTAAAGAAAACTTAAGGCTGGGTAAACCGAAAATTCATCGATAAATAACAAATAGAACAAAGAGAATGTTTCATTGCTCTTGTCTCAAATTAGTTCTTCATCTATGTCCCTCTTCCTTGTTGCAGTTTCCTTCTATGGAAATGGCTACATCAACCTGCGAACAATAGAAAAGTCCATTCAGACGTTAATCCACGTACGATTTCGTACCTCATGCCAGTCTGGGCTGCTGTTTTTGGCAGCGGGACACCGAGACTTTTTACTTCTTGAGCTGATGTCTGGACGCCTCCAGGTAAGCCTCAATAGATGGTCTAAAATAGGAAATGACGGGCTATGGCTAGATGTTGTCACTATTTTAGACGCCAGGAACACTATGAGAGGACAAGGATCAGTTTGTTTTTTAAGACCATTTAGAGTTGATATAATTGACTAAAGAGAAACTGAACCTGTCTGAAGCTAAAGAGAGAGAGCTTCACACACTTAAAGCAAGGAATACTATCTTGGGATGTTGCGATAAAACAAGATAGTTGAGCGATGGATGATGTTTTTTTTGCTATGCAAAGAAGAGCCAGCAAGTAGGCATTCATTGTAATGTCAGAATGTTGAAACTCAGAAAAAAAAGAAACCCTGAGGCTCTGGTTTTATGGCAGAACATGTTCCTTCATGAATGAGACTGAAGAAGAAACTTTAACTGTTGGCTTTCCTTCTCTATTTAGTCCGGAAATCGTGGTTTATTTTAGGGGGGATGAAACAATAAGTAGAATGGTAAGATGGCCCCTAAGAAATCCTACATGTTTCATCACTCTCTCTTTCCTTCTAACCTCAACTTCCATGCTCCAGGTACGTCTGAACCTGGGCTCAGGTGAGCGGTCGCTACGTTCAGAAAGGGGCACCCATCTTAACGATCTGGCTTGGCACACAGTGGAACTGAACCACACACACCACAACGTCAACATGATTGTGGACCGAACCTCTCACACCACTCTCCGAATGCCAGGACCGGATTTGGAGCTTAGCATCGAGGATGGGCTCCTTGTTGGCGGGACAGCCGGACTAAACCACCCTTACCTTCGAAACATCTCGGCTGGGTTTAGGGGTTGCTTGGATGAAGTTGTTTTCAATGAACACAACCTACTGTCCAGCCTTCAGGCACATTCTGGGCACAAGAGCATCCACGAGGTGTCCCAGGGTTGTAGTCCACAGTTTTCAGCAACAGAAGAAGATCCTGTCAGGTTTTCCAGCTCTAAAGCATTCATCTCTCTTCCACAATGGGAAGTCCTCCAAGAGGGCACATTTGAGTGTGAACTTCACCCTTCGTGGAAAGATGAAAATGGACTTGTGTTATACAGCTCTGGGAGTCAAGGAGGGTTCGTCTCCATCGAGATCAGAAACGGTCACCTTGTGGCATCGCTGGCAAATGGAGAGGGTAGTAAAACCGAGCTGCATTCACTGACACGTGTCTACAGCAAGCACACCTGGTACCCCATCCAGCTGCTCCTGCTACCTGAGAGCATCCAGCTGAAGGTAGGCAAGGAGTTGGTGAAGGCCAGCCTGAGTCAGGAGCTCCAGGCCATCCAGCTCAAAGGGCCTCTCTTCCTTGGAGGGCTGGATGACGTTGCTCTGGGAAAAGCAAGAAGTCCAGGATTTTCTTCTGTTCCTTTTGGAGAAGGAGTAGGAGGAAGATCATTTAAAGGCTGCCTCCAAAAAATTAGGGTGAACAGTCAAAAAACTGGCTTACCTCATGCCATGGTCACCAAGGACGTTACTGTGGGCTGTAACGTAGGCCAAGCCCCAAAGGTAGTGATCCTTTCCAGTCCAACAGACCTCCCGGAGTTTGATGTTACCACTTCGCAGATGACCAGCAACAAGAGAGACACAAAACTACTGTTGCTTCGAACGCTGGAGGTAGCCGAAGGAGGCCAGGCGCTGCTTGAACCCAAACACATGAAGGTAGGACATGTCATGTTCTGCTGGAATGTCTCCTGGATTATTCCTGTGCCTGGTTTGACAAACATGCATGTGTTTCCATTTTCACGTCCTGCCAGGTGAATCTTGACTTTCGCAAACTGGGGATCCATCCATCACAGCTGATGTGCCTCGTCGTGGAGCCCCCTGTTCACGGTCAGCTGCGTTTGAATCCCAGCCCAGATCCAAATGGGTTGCCCGAGGAAACGCAGGAAAGGACCATCGGAATAGGGGCAGAGGAGAAGGATCGAACTTTCAGCATGCTGGACCTGTGGCAGGGCCGGGTTATGTACGTTCACAGTGGCTCAGAGGACCAGAATGACTTCTTCACGTTTTCGATCTTCTCTAACAATGAGAAGGAATTGCCCATATTCCCAGAAGACAGTCACCTGCACCAGTTTAATATCAGCATCGCTCCAGTTAACGACGCTCCTGTCCTCAGCTTGCCACAAGGAAACCTTTTTACTCTCCCGGAGAAGTCCAAACGACAGGTAGGCACACCCCAATGTCTAGATGTAGAATACTTTGAGCTATTTTATGATAAGACTATCAAATGAATATGTTCTCCATGACAGTTGACAACAGACATGCTGAGAGTCTCAGACCCTGACAGCAGTCCTGAGGATCTTGTTTTTAGCTCAATGGGGAACCTCAATTCGGAGGCTGGTTATCTGGAGAACCAAGATTACCCCGGCAGGTTGGTCTTATGGGCTGGGACACTGTCACATTGCTTTACAGACCCATTTAGATAGCTTAATGTCTGTACATGTAACTAAAAAGAAACCTCTAAAATAAAGGCTGCAAACACCCATTAGACAGCAATGCAGATAATGGAGTAAAACAAGGATAACATGACAGCATCTCTCTTCCAGGCCTATAAACGTGTTCTCTCTAAATGATCTAGAGGAGGGTAAGATCTGCTTTGTACACACAGGAGTTTCTGCCTCCAGGCTGGTCCTCAGAGCCAGTGATGGGCATAAAGTAAGTAAACATATGGCTACTCCACCAAATTCTAATCAGTTAAGTAAAATGTGCATTGTTTGAGTAAAACATTGTTAAACTGATGTTTTCCTCTTTCTTAGTGGATTGGTTAACTATCCATTTACAGCATAGATGGGAAATTGATGTATCATTTATCATTATCAGGAAAACATCTTTGTTTTGAAAAGAATCACGCTTTATCGCAATGATAATGATTATCCATAGTTGATGATGTCTGCAAACTTGTGGCAGAAATTGATTATTTTATTTTCTTCCATTTTTGTGTTTACAAAAGCATCAATAAATTTCTGTATACTGAAAAATATGAGTACTGTAACCTGCTATAGTAGCCTATTTTAGCAGTATTTATATTTGAGGGGCTCATATTGTATGCTGTCACATAGTCATAAACCCTTTGAATCAGGAGTTAACAACTTTTTATAGTCACTTTTATTCTTATCACAATGACAATTGTGATAGAAATTTAAGTCTTATTGTCCATCCTTACATTAGGGCACTATTCAAAAGTCTTGAATCGTGTTTATATAATTTATGCTTTTGGCTTTTTGCAATATTTTCAGTTATCTCATGCAAAAGAAGTTTGGGTTTTCTGAAGTTTTTTCTTGGACAGTGATTTCGGTTAAATAAATTTATGTCCAGTACCGGGAAATTTTCCGCAGTCTTCTTTTGGCTGCTTAATTCTAGTGTACGAGTCCCTCAGAAATGAGTTTCACATTTTGTACTGACACATAACAGACAACTTACCAAGAACCAATATTGTGTCTTTAAACCCTTGGTTACCAGTAGCCAGCCGCAAAGATACAACCTGTTTCCATCTTGTTGCATCTCTTAGGTCTTTGTCTATCCTAGATGTCCACTTTCCTAATTTCAAGTATCCACTGACACAGGCGCCTGATTATATAATGAAAAATATGCACCCCAGATGTCAACCACTAATCTAAAAGCTCATGAAACAACATCAGTGGAAGAAACTATTAATAGAGCCGTGGCGCATCCGAGTTCTATGATGGTGGTTTAGGGTTCAAACCTTGATTAGATGTCTATTGTTTGTACTTTGTGCTGTCAGTCATATTCTAATTTATGAGCAAATTTATAGAGCCTAAGTTTCTGTTCAACAATAGTCCCTAGAATGCTGTTTCTATATGTCTTACAAACCAACAGATACCTACATGTGTTCGGACATTGCTGCTGCGGTCGGCTTTGTTTCAGATCGAAGCGAAGACCTCCTGCGCTTACACTTAAAAAGCTGATTCAGAACATAGTCATTTCACCTTTTCTTTCTATGGTGTTCAACAAAAAAAAATATTCTTGATAATTTCCAAATCATCCTAGGTAAGCAAGCTTAGTTTGATCAAACAAGCGAAGAGATGAAGGAAGGTGGGAACAGAATCCAGCAGTTATTTCTAATATTTATGGATTTTGTGGCAGTTGAAAAAGCTATAACAAGAATCAACAGAGACTTTGTTCATACGTCTGTCTGCAAGGAGTGATCCGATTTCTTTGCGTCAAAAAATGGGGCAACGAATACATAGATTTGGGGCGGGAGTTGCTCCACTTGTTCCATTGTTCAGGCGCCTATCACAATATACAATATCCTTGTGCCTTAATAGGCAAAATTCAAGGAACAACTTTAAGAGGAAATCTTGAGAAAGCACGAGAATAAATTGTCCAGGACCATATTAAAAGATTAGAGGAACAACATTCAGGAAAATATATTTCAAGGTGGACAGTCATAGTCCCTATTGAGCACACACACTAAACATTTAGCCTAAATAAAGACACCCAACTCAGTTCGCAAATTTAATGATCCACAAGCATTTTGTAAACACAATTAGACATCAGTAGTTTTTTTTGTGGTGACTTTTCACTTTTCAACCAAATATCTGCAAAGTAAGGACATCTTCTCCAAAGATTTTCCACAACATTTCCTTTTCTTTCACATTTACAGGTCAGCAACACAGTAGTTTTGAGGATCATGGCGGTGACACTCGAATACAAACTAGTGAATAAAACTGGACTGGAGGTGAACCAGGGGGAAGCTGCCATCATCAGCAGCAGTCACCTTGCTGTATGGGTCAATGTGGCAGACAGTTCAGTAGACGTGTGGTATGACGTAACAGAGTTGCCACAGTTTGGTGAGATCCAGAGGTTGCACTCAAGTGGCGAATGGAAATCCACCACCTTTTTCTCACAGAGACTATTGGAAAAGGAAAGAATCCGATATATCAACACCTACCAGGGAATTCAGACTCAGGGCAACATCACAGACCAGTTCAAATGTAAAATAGTCATCACATCAACAGCCAAAGAGGAGGTTGTTTTCCCCATAGAGATCCGCTGGATTCAACTGAAGGTAACACGGAGCAAGATGGAAGTGACTGGCCTTGAGAGTGCCGTTCTCACTCCTGAAGACCTTCATGTGATTTCTAAAGGTGTTAAACTGAGCGAGAGTGACCTTTTCTTCAGAGTCCTGACACTTCCAAAGAAGGGCCGCTTGTTCCTCAACCAGAAGGTTCTGCAGAGGAACTCAACCTTCAGCCAAGAGAACGTCACAGAGGGTTTGGTCAAGTATGAACTCTTCAACAGGCTGCACGATGACGCGAGAGATTCCTTCAGCTTCCAGGTGTTTTCTACTCACGCCGCTTCAACGCCTTATGACTTCAGAATCAACATTAAAGCCGAGTCAAGTGCAGCAACGATTGTAAATAAAGGCCTTTCAATCCTCGAAGGAGCAAGCAAAGTAATTACGAAGGACGTTTTGTTCACTCACGCGACGAGTAACCGGGAGGTTCATTATAATGTAACAGTGAGACCCAGGCACGGGCAGTTACGAAAGATCAACCTGTCCAACTCGACTTCCATTAACGACAACATAGTGACGTTCACCAATCAGGACATCACAGAGGAGCGGGTCATGTACGTCCACGACGACAGCGAGACCAAACAGGATTCCTTCGTGTTTCAAATCGCCGTTTACAAACCGCACAAACACGCAACCAAGAAGGAGGACGGAAACGCCGCGGAGCACACCTTTAACATCTCTGTGCAGCTCGTCAACGACCAGAGGCCAGTCAGGGTCGTTGATAAGGTCTTCCACGTGGCCCGCGATGGACAGAGGTTGGTGACTCTAAAAGACCTGCGTTATCGTGACGATGACTCGGACTTTGAGGACAGCTGGCTGGTCTACACACGGAGGGGGATCCCAATGGGGGAGCTGGTGCTGGCCAGTGATCCCAGCCACAGGCTGTACGAGTTCACACAGCGGGACCTTGAGCAGGTCAGCATTTAGCTCCAAATAAACATCATGAATGAGGAGACAGAATAATTGTATAAAAAGCATTCACACATTTACTGACTTGTGCTTAAATTTGTGTTGGAAAGTATGAAGTCGCAGATTAGGGATGTGACACAGTTAGTCATAGGAAGTAGATCGATTTAAACAGTCCCACTGTCCCTCCACACCTTCTGCACTCCTGGTTTGTTTATTTGCAGTAGTACATGCTCTCGCTGAACATTTTAGAACAGTACAGGCTTTTATACGAGTAGATATATTAGTGGGGAAAGGATCCCATGCTGAAAGATAACTAGGCCACACTTATTGGCCTTGTGTGATCAACATTTTATAAAAAGAAAACATTAAACAGCACTTGGCCTTCCCCCTATAACATCCCACAATGTTGGAATGTAGTGAGTAATCTTTGGCCATGTCTTTTGGGTAAAATCTCTTAATATTGTCCAAAGATTCAGTTTCTGAGAGAGAGATGACCATAAAAGAAGTTTGATTCCGTGTCTGGTGAACCTCTTCGGTGTTGATTTGGACAAACGTATTGGATAATAAGACCAAATTGCTTATTTTTAGTTTTCAAACAAGAGGTACTGGAACTCCTTGTATTTCAAAGACTTCATGATGCCATTAGGTGGCTCTCCACATAGTCATCCTTTGTTTAAGAGACCCACCTGGAGCATTTTGCTGTAGGAAAGAGCAATCTGATCTCATCTGTCCAAAGCACATGCATACAGTTAAAGTCCCAGCAGTGTTTGGACATCTCACCTACAGTATGACAAACCCAACATTGTACTTTATATTTGTGATGTTGGACAGAAAAAACTTTTTCCTGTCATGAATGCAGTTTCTAATGATTGCTATTGAGACTTTGCGACCCCAAGATGTCTGTCTTTATATCTCTTGTTTTCACCTCATTGTGCGTAGTAGCAAAAATATATAAAGGTCTTTATCTGGTCTTTGCTGTTCTCCCTATAACTCATAGCTTTTTTGTTTTGTTTTTTTCGTGAAATTCGGTGGTGTTAGACACTAATTATAAGATCATCTCTCACTCTTAAACAGCCTCTCTTTTTGCATTTTAAACTTTAAAACCCCTTCTTTAAATCGGAGCTTGAAAATAGATTATTTGATTAAATATTCCACCCTTTCTTAGCTATATTCAGTGCCACGCATTTTGTTCTAACTCTTGTGTATTCTTCTTTCCTCAGAACAAGGTGTTGTTTATCCACGGTGGGGTGAGTTTTGGACGCTTTGTGCTTTTCGTGACAGATGGGAAACATTATGTTTCAGCGTTGCTGGAGGTAATTATACGTATTTTTTGCTTTGAATTGTATTCTTAAATGTCAAGGGAAAATGTTCCAACTGTTTTTCTACAGCCAACTATTAAATTAGACAATCATGACATGGTATAAGACAGAGAAGCACTCAAAAAGAATAGTGACTTTAAAAATGCGGCTACTATAAAGTCATTTAACATAGTCATGCATTATTGTAATCTCTGAAAGTGGTTTTGATCTTTTTTTCTGAAGGCCTTTCAAATTTTCCTTTTAACTTTGGCTCTTTGATTGTTAACTGGGTTTATGTAGACATTTTAAGCCTTAAATCGGTCATTGTTTTATTCAATAATATACATTTTTTAACAGTTTGCCATGTACTTTTTGCGGTGCAGGTGATGGCGCAAGATCCATACCTGCAGGTGGAGAACAACACAGGTCTCATGGTCCAGCAGGGGGGGCTTGCAGCCCTGACTTCTGTTAACCTCAGCGTCATCAGCAACCTGGACATTCGGGACCCTCAAGAAGTGACTTTCGAAGTTTACGTTCCACCTAAACACGGCGTGCTCTGCTTTAATGACGGGCAGAAGGAGGCGATCATAGGAACCGATGCCATTTCAGTCTTTACCCAGAGAGACCTGGTGGCGGGGCGCCTGGCCTACCACCACAGCGGAGGGCACGAGTTGCTGGATGTTTTCAACGTGACGGCGAGAGCCAGAGAAAGAAGCACAGAGAGGCTGACTGAAAGAGGGAGGAGGGAGGTGCAGCTGGATATTGGAGTGCCGGTGAAAATATATTTAGAGAGTCACCACAGACCTCCAACCGTTAAAACCAACCGTCCAGTCGTGGTGGCCGAGGGACAGAATACATCCATAAGCAGAGAAGATGTAGAGGTGAGAGAAGGAAGGTTCCTTAATACAGGAACAATACATGCAGCAGTCTGTTTATAACGTCTTACAAGTGTTATTACAATTATTATTCCGTCAGGATTAATTGTTTTTTGCCTGTTTTTACACCAGGTGGTGCATGAGGACAGTCTACCATCAGAGATAGTCTTCACCGTCCAAGTCCCTCCTACTGTGGGCATCATTTATAGATCATCTGCGAACAAAAATCAAGAAAATGTACAAGGAGAAAAGCAGGACCATGTAAAGGTTTGTTCAGAATTTAGAGGGTTTACCTCCCACTGAAAAATGAACTCAACCAACTCAAAGACAGATTTTCTCAACACCTGGCAAAGGGAGAAGAAATCAGAACGTCTAAAAAAACAAAACAAAACGAAAACCTTTAGTTGTGAACTCTCGCTTTGTTTTGATGGCTTTGTCTTCGACTGGCAGCCATCTCTAAGTTTAATAACAATGAACTATAATTATTAATATTATTTTTTTTTAGTAAAACAAACATTTTAAAATTGAATTGTACTCAACATGTGTTTTGTACCAGACCACATGGTGGCGCTTTACTGACAGAGTTAGAAAATCTGATTTTTTTTTTTTTTTAAATGCTCTTGTCTAATACACTTCAAAAGTGAATGTATTTATTCTTTAAACATTAGTAATCTTCATTGAACCTTACATTGTTTAATTGTGGACTTGGTTTTAGGCATGAGGCCCTAGTCATTAGTCTGTTGCCAAAGTCCCTAAATTAGAGTTTCCTTTTCAAAAACAAACGTTTTAGATTTCAAGGGGAGTTTTTCTTTCTTTCCATAATCAATAATTTTAGGTTTTTAAGCATAAAGTTCTCTTGGAAAATCAACTCACTTTTCACATTCATGTGTGTTGGGCTCTTTGTTTATTTCCACTTTTTTCTCTTCTATCATGGTTAAAATAGATTAAAACAAAAAACTTTTTCTCTCAGAATTGTTCAGTTTTTCTTTCATTGTACTATATAATAAGGTCTTAGTGAAGTTAGCACAGACAGCTTTTACCCAATCCTTCACTCAGAAACTGTGTTTAAATATCTTTTGGCTCCATTTTTCTATCAAGGGTTTCAAGGAGCAGCCTACAACTTCCTTTACACAAGAAGATCTCAACCATAGATCAATTATGTATCGGCATCAGGGTGCAGGAAGCATCAATGACACTATCATCTTGGAAGCAACCAATGGGGTGACAAAGGTTGGGCCTATCAGAGTGGTGATAGACGTCATACCTATCCTGCTTCCCCTACAGGTAGAAGGTCTAAAACGAATTAATGATCTCAGTTAAGCAAGTTTCTAACTAACGACAATAAATCTCTGCTTCTTCAATCACCAGGTGTTGAACCTGACCCTGGATGAAGGGTCGTCCCTGCCTCTCACATCAAGCATTATCCAGGTTGCCAGTCATCACTTTTCAGGATTGAATTTCCTTTACCAGGTCATTATTCCACCGAGGTTTGGACACTTGGAGCACAGCCGTATCCCAGGGATGCCCATTAATTCTTTTACGCACACAGAGGTATAATTGAACACATTTAAAAAGATCTAACTTGTCTTAGTTTAGTTCACCCTCAAGATGGACTTGGCCCTTTTACATAAAAGCTACATTATTATTGCCTACCCTTGTAATTCATTATAAACGACACAAAAGCAATTTGTTTTTCTTATCTGAGTGCATTATTAGACAGATTTATTTCATTGTATTCAATCAAAACCCTCTTTTTCATGAAAAAAAACCCTAGATTTCATAGTCTGTTATTTGATTTCGCCCATGCTGAAATCTAATATAAACATCTGTTTCTAGGTGGAGCGGGAGTACATCTCCTATGTCCATGATGGCAGTGAAACACTGAAGGACAACTTCACAATTATAGCCAATCAAACAGAGATGAAAAAGCACAGCTTGCCATGCACTGTTTACATCACAGTCACACCCGTCAATGACGAGACTCCTGTTGTGACCACCAACCGTGCCCTAAAGGTAGGAAATTACCAAGATAATGTTTAAGTTCAAAAGCAAAGCTGGGTGTTGATGCTATATTTGTATTTATGTAACTGTGTGGTCGTATGCTAATTATCTCCCCATTTTCTTGTTTATTTTACCTTGTTTGAGTCATTGGTGGTAGGGCATAGGGATGTGGTTAGGAGGTTGTTTTTAGGTTGTTGATGAAAAGTTGCTGGAAAAAATTGACGTTTGCTCCATGAAATGTTGGATTGCCTGTTACATCCTGGATGAGCCCCCAAAATTTGGTGGAAGCATCCACAATGGTTGATTAACCGTCTTAATTACCTGATGTCATCAACACAGCATAGCAACTCAACAATAATTTCCTTACTTGCATCATAATAAGCATCTTAAACATCGATAGGGGCGGGAGTCAAGCTTAAAACAATCACCAGCGGAAGTCCCATCCTGTGTGAATAAAGATAAATAAGTAAGATGAAAATAAATCTTGTTTTTTCAACTGATAGATAGAACCAACATCATGTGTTGTTTTTAAATGTGGCTCTGTTTTTTGGTTTCTCATAGAATCTACCAAAACATATAACACATATCTATAGTGCTCGCATCTATAAAGTCATGAAAAAAGACCAACAGGGCCAAAAGTTTCAGCTTTCTTCCTGCTTTTGAGTGACTGTGCAAAACAAATCATAACTAAGCTGTTCATCATCGTGTTCCAAACCATACAAATAGTTATAAACATTTCCTCATCTAATATAGAAATCAGGAGTGTATCAGTTACCATCTGACACCAAGACCTGATTTTAAAATGTTCTCTACCAGGCTTAAAAATTGGTTAAAGACAAATCAAAACTGCCCTCATTTTTAATTATTCTAAGTAGGTAAGAGTTGTGTATTATACGCACATTTTACAATTTGATCAGGTTTTTATTTTTTAAATTGAAGTAGCGTAGTAAGAAATTCTATTTTTATATAAAAGCCAAACGAGGGACAGGAGTTTAAATTTATATTAGCTATAATAAACTTTATATGCTCCACTTCAGTGACAGGCTTTGTTTTGTCACTATGCTTGTCCCTGTCAAATAAAGATGAAATAAAATAAATAAATAAATATTTTCACACTAGTTTATTAGGAGTATATGTGTAATGTCCTTCCCGTTTTGTCCTTCTGGTGCTGCAGGTGTGGGTGGGTTCTGTCACAGAAATAAGCACCGACGAACTCAGTGCAGACGACGCAGATACGCCCCCTGAGGGCCTGGAGTTCGTCGTCACCCCCCCGAGCAACGGTCACTTGGCTCTGAAGCGCGCTCCCTCCAGACACATCCTGAACTTTACCCAAAATCATATCCAGAGCAGACAGCTGGTGTTTGTGCACAGCGGTAAACACACAGATGTAGTGTCAATGTCCGAATGGGGCTCTGGTATAAAAGATTGGTTTATTTAACCTCTCTTGTCCCCATGCAGGTCCACTATCAGGGGGCTTTCACTTTCAGGTGAACGATGGGGTTAACTTTGCTCCTCGGCAGATCTTCAGCACCACGGCCCACGCTCTGGTACTTACTTTACAGAAGAACCATCCTATGGAGGTTTACCCAGGTAAACATCACCCAGTCTTTACAAATGACATTACAAGTTGTCAACAGTTGGCAGGAATTAAATATAATGTGGCTGAAGTTTTTCACAAAACATATTAAATTATTATCACTGATATAATAGGAAAATAGCACAAAAAGCCTGGAAGGAACACAACACAACAAACCTTTGTATATAACGGTTTGTGGACTTTAGAGTCTTCAGCAAATTCACAAACAAAATTTGCACGCAACAAAGCAATTGTTTAATGTGTGAAAAGCAGAGTTTGCGGATCTCAAACTGCATGCAAAAGAAGATATGCTCCCAAAACAGTTTTACTCAGCAAATGACGTCATTCTGCATTGAATGTTTGTCCACATTTAAATTAAACGTTACGCATGCAAGGTCAAGAACTCATATTTTTGGTATAGTTATGTCAGTTACAGCCTGGGCAAATCTCATTAGATTCTCAAAGACCAGTGCTGTTTGTGACTTGTAGATATGTGAAATATTTAACATCTTCCAAAAGCAGGAGGTGAAGAATGGGGGGAAAAAAAAGTCTAAAAAAACAAGGCAGGATTGTCAAAGAATATACTTCATTCTCTCTTCCATTGATGTGTGCCTGGTGTTTTATTTTTTCCTGTAATAAAGTAAATTGTCTAAACTGCGTTAACACACTGTCCTTTTTATTCACAACACAAACATTATGGTTGCAAAATATTTTTTAAAGATTTTGCTTCACTTGCAGAATTTGATGACCGTAACTGAAATACATTTAACAGCATTAACTTATAGAGTACTCATACATGTAACTGTGACCAGTTAGTCATTCTTCTCTTTCTTCTTTTCCTTTTGAAGGCTCTGTGACACCGATCTCAGAGCACGAGCTTCAGGTCGTTACCAACAACTTCAGTGACATCAGAAAGAACCAGTCCGTGGTTTTTGCTGTGACCACTCCACCCAAATTTGGTCGCCTGGTCCGGAGAATGCCCGATGATTCTTTCAGAAATATTTCCACATTTACTCAAAGCATGGTAAGAATGCACGATTTGTTCATGAATGTTTCAGTGTGTTTAAGACCAAACAGTAAAAAGTTAAATGAGGAAAATGGCCTGTACTTGTATAGTGCTTTATCAAGACTGACGATCCCAAAGCACTTTACACTACAGTCAGTCATGCTACATTCACACCCTGAAGGTGATGAGCTAAGTTAGTAGTAAAAAGGCCAAATGGCAAGAAAATATTTAAGGTATGAGGTCTTTTTCAAAAAAAATTGTTTGGGCCTGTAATGCTTGACCACTGTGAACCTGATACTCAAACCAGACACAGTGTTGTGTTAAAATGTTTATTATAAAAACTAAAATAAACAAGCCAAACTTAGAAGCAGGCAAAGGAGCAGGTTATATGCAGAGCTGACTGCTCACAATGGATAAGGACAGGTAGTGTGGGCTGGTGACAGAAAACTGTGTCAAGAAAAAATGTATCAGAACCAGCGATGCGCGCTAACACTGGAAAGCAACTCGCTAAAGGCTGAAGGCCATCTGGCACTGACAGGCTGGGAGAGGCAGGTAGAAATAAGCAGAGTCCCAGGTGGAGCATATGCAGGCAATCAGGCTCAGTGCAGGTGAAGCTACTCCACTAATCAACTGAGAGGAGTGGAGCAACATTATGGAATTACAGGAAATGAACAAGTAGATAAGGCAGCAAAAGAAGCTGCTAAAAATGTATCAGTGGATTTATTTGTTAATGTTAGTAAATCTGAAGTTAAAATGTTAATTAAACAGAAAATAAAGGATTTATGGCAAAAGGAATGGGAGAAAGGAAATAAAGGACGTTGGTTTTATAAAATTCAAAAGAAAATTGGAGAAATGAGAAGAACAGAAAGAACAAGAAGAGAAAAAAACAATCATTTCTCGATTGAGGTTTGGCCATACCGGATTAAATGGTACTCTGTTTATCTTAGGAAAACATAGGAATGGCAAATGTGACTATTGTGGGGTAGATGAAACAGTTGAGCACGTGATGTTATACTGTAATAAATATGAGGAGGAGAGACAGCAATTGATTCGAAATTTGAGTAAAGTAAAAGTTAAATTAGATTTATTTCAATTATTCAGAAGTTATTCAGCCAGCCAGAAATAACAACAAATGACTGACAGAAATCATGACAAGACCACATGTTAGGATAAGATAAGCAATTCCTTCATTGTCCCACAATGGGGAACTTGAGGGACAAAGGTGAGTAAGAGCAGAACCAAAACTCAGACCAATCACTGCCCTTCGGTGCAAAGGGCAGTGATTGGTCTGAGTTTTTACAGGCCTGCAGCTCCCACAGAGATTGATTATTTTTTTTTAACCTCCTTTCTCTGAATACATAATGTATTGACTACTTTGAGCATGGAAGGACCATTTTACCCAGTATAACAAAAAGTGTTTCTGAACAGGATTACCAAATTTAGCTTTAAACAACACAGGCAAGAAGTAACTAGAAACGCCTACAAGTCCTTCAGCGTGGCTATTATCTCTTGGCATCCCAGATGCGTTTCTATCTTATTATAAACATTTTGGAGCAACATTTAGTTTTTGCAATGTCGTTGCATATTTTCACCAACTGCCTTTACTGTGCCATGGTGTATAGATAATAATGTAAAACTTTTTCTACCCTTGCCTCGACTGATAATGGCTAAGCGAAAGGACGGGGAGAATCTATCTATGACAGCTGATCACTATTTTAGAATAATCTAAATCATGAGAAGGGGTGTCTAAAGTCGGTCCTCAAGCTTGCTGTCTTGTATATTTTAGATGTTTCCATGGTTCAATACATCTCAAGTAATTGACAACTTGCAAAAATGATTTAAACATAGTTCATTCACTATCCATTGTAATATTCTATAAGATTCAAATAATCAGAAATTGCAGTCTCTCCGCCTCCTGACTGGATCATCTCCCCCTCTCAGGTGAATGACGGGTTGATCCTGTATGATCAGAACGAGCCAGAGTCAGTCGAGTGGTCAGCGGCAGACTCCTTCTCTTTCACCGTGTCCTCTCCTCCGGCTTTTCTGCCTCCGCACACCTTCACCATTTTGATTTCCTACCAAGCCAATGAACACCTCGGCAGCCCTCAACATAGGACTAGACTGCTAAACAACGCAGGTACTGCCTCTCTTTCAGCTGGAGAAGCTGAAAAAAAAAAAAAAGTTCACAGAGTATGAGTTTTCTGTCTGTTTCTGTTTGCCAGGTGCCGTGGTGGCCGAAGGAGGCCGGGTGACAATTGACCGCTCCAAGCTCGATGCCTCCAACCTGCTGGGAAACCTTCCAGAGTTCCACAGAAAGAACCACCACATCATGTACCGAGTGATTTCTCTGCCCCGGCACGGAGCGCTGACCATACAGGGACACAATCTCACCAGGTGACATCCTGCATAGACTGTTTCATCCATCTTAGATTTAAACTCTCACCAAAGATGGATAAATTTAACGAGTTAAAGTAAATTATGAAATTAAGGGGTGATATCATTTGGATACATTTTATTTGGTTCTAATTAAGGGCTTTTAGGTTTTTGATGGGTTTTTTTTCCACCACAGGAGCCAGACAGATTTCTCACAAGGCACCCTGAACAAGTTCGGCATCATGTACCTCCACGACGACTCAGAGACGACAAAGGACAGCTTCACCTTTCGAGCCTGGGTGGCTCCTTTGCATCATTCCTCTTCCTCGCTATCCTTGTCTGCCTTTTCCTCCGACTCCTCGTCTTCCACCTCTTTCTCCCCTCTCCACTCTTCATCGTCGTCATCCTCCTTTCCGGCGCTGGGCACTGCCTCTCATCGCCACGCTGCCGCGGACACGGTGGCAGTGACAGAGATGTTCAACATCACGGTGACGCCCGTGAACGACCACCCCCCGTTAATCAGGAGCAGATCTCCGAGCATGAAGGTTGTGGTTGGGGAGAGAGTCATTCTCGGACCTGACAACCTCCAGGTGGGCCAGTGTTTCGTGATGGCTCTCATTTCATTCATCATTCATGAATGATCATCATTCATTCGATCAGCGGGAGTGCTGGCCTAGTGGTTTGAAGAGGCTTCCTTTTTATTATACTAATTTATTAAAAATATCGCCAAACCTTACATCACCCTGGCTATTTTTCTAGACCCATAAGCTACATCTGGTTCTATAGCTGTCCTGGACTGGCCCACTGCTTGCTAATTCAAAGATGTAGCTATTATTTTTTAAAAGCTGCTTTTATTTTTTGAAGTCAATGCCCTTCATTTTCTGCATAAGCAACCTTGTAACATAAAGGTGGTGGGTATGGGGGACTGAAAATGTCAAAATTAAAAATGAAAGCACTATAATTGACCCAATAAATAAACCAATACACCTTAAATGTGCCAATAATTTTAGATAACTAATTTTCAAATTTTTGATATGTCTTTGTTTAAAAATGTCCAATTTATTTATTTTACCACATTTTATAATTTAATTGACCTACACATTTTTTCTACATTTCAACATATTATTTATTTGAGCATTTATTTTGAACATTTTTCTGCCTACTTTTTAACTTTTCCTGAAGCATTTCTGTCTCAATATGTAAATAAGGTGGGGTATCCTTCGTTTGGTCAGCTCCTCTACCATTGGTCAATCAGAAGGAAGGTGCAGGATCTATTCCCACCATAATTATACTTCTACGGTCCATTAAATTATTTAATTATGTGTTAAAGTAAATAAATGGGATATTTTAAACAAAGACATATCAATAAATAAAAAAATCATTTATATATTTCTTTTAGTTAATAGGGACATTTTAAGTGTATTGTTTTATTTCTTGGGCTATTTTTTATTTCCCTGCTTTTATTTTTATAAAGTAGTAATATTAGGTGTACAACAATGAAGAACATCATGAGAATTAGGTCATAATATTACAAGAACAGAGTCATAATAATAATATTAAAGAATCAGTCATCAGTATCAAGGGTCATAGTTTATTGATCTGCAATGTTCACAGTTACCAGAAGAGGCTAAAACTTATATTTACAGTTTATGATTAGATATATATACTTGCTATATATATGCTTTTTTAACAGTCAGTCACTTTTGTTTTGCCTCTGGGAAAATAATTGCTCACGTATGATTTAGCAGACTATACACCATCCATATTCCAGTGATGTGAGAGTGAAATTTCTCCAAATTATCTCTCATTAAATACAATGTCTGAACTGTATTTAAAACCCTATTTTGTCTCAATGGAGCCAGTTAAAGCAATGAATCATTTCATTATCTATCAAAATTGGTAATGGTGCATAGAAAACTTCCATATGACTCAGTGAATTAGAAACAGCATTCTGGGTGGATATGGTCACCTATTTTTCTTCCATGCCTTGGTCTTGTATGAACCTGACTGGTCAGAACCTCCGATCCATTGTTTGTGGCAGAAGTAACAATAACTGCATCTTGATGCAAAAAGGAGTGAAAATTGCACACAGTAATCTGCTTCATACCCCTTCTGCAGTGATAAAGGCAGACAGTGTGTACACAATATGTGGAAAAGGGAAGCAATAGCTTTATGAATTTACCCTGGTTTGTATTTTATTTTTTGATTCCCTACAGGTTTTACAAATATCTAACTTCTCTCGCGCGTTTCGAGTGCCATCTCTTAAGCAAAATCAACCAGTTCCTGGCAATTAGTGTGTCCCTACTACTCATGAAAAATGTTTTTGATTTTACCTCTGGGGATTTTATGTCTTGCTGAAGATTTTTTTTCTGAAGGAATTTCTGATGGCCATTTTATTTATTTATTAGGTTGAGGACCATGATACTCCACCAGAAGAGCTACACTACCTTGTGATCAGTAAGCCCAACAACGGGTACCTGACGTTGGGAGAAAGACCAGAACCAGTGACCTCTTTCACCCAATACGACGTCAACCACGGCCGACTACATTTTACGCAGCAGGTGAAAAAGACTAATTCCAGTTCTTGTAAAAACTTTAAAAGTAAACCATTTCATTTTCTTTCCTGCCTTTCATTCCATGTCATTGCTATGATTTCTTCGACAGGGTGAGGTCTCGACTGGGGTTTTCTACTTCAACGTGACTGACGGCCATCACCGACCGCTCTACAAACTGTTTAGCTTGGAGGTGGTTAAGCCGTCTGTATCCATGGTCAACAACACCGGGTTGTCGTTGGTGCAGGGCCGCACGGCGGTGGTGCTGACAACCAACCAGCTGGCGGCTCAAACCAACGGTCAGAGGCAGGCCAATATCTCCTATACAGTCACCAAGCACCCACGCCATGGTCGCATTGCTATCAATGACCAGGAGGTCACCACCTTCCGGCACGAGGACCTCCAGTTAGGTCGGGTTGTTTATCACATGACTGATCTCAGCGAATCAGAGGACAGCTTCCAGATATCTGTGTCAGCCTGGTCCACTGGTGTTGACTATGGGAGAGTAACAGGGCAGACTGTTAATGTTACTGTGAGGCCTCTGATCTACCTTAGAGAGCCAGTTAGGGTCCCAAGTGGTATCGCAGTGAAATTGGGCAAAGCCATGATTGATGCCTCAGAGCTTGCCAGAATCAGCAGGGTCGATCCGGTCTTTGAGGTTCTTTCTCCACCGAAACATGGAAAATTAGTCAAGGTAAGTCTGTTTGTCGTAATCTTTGGATCTTGTGGTACTGCAGGTTCCATTCAAGCACCTTAGAGCTCCTCTCATATCCTCTCGTGTCATGAATATTCATTTAGATCTAAAGCTTTTCTGTAAGACTTCTGTAAGTATCTGTCCATGCAAAATTTTGCACTTGAAATCTTTGTAATCTACTGTACCCTTTGCAATCATTAGGACCACTAGTAAAGCTTAAGAACCTAAATAAATCTTTGAGCATAGTGGCATAATCTCACATAAAAATTAAAGGAGCAAGAAGTAAGAAATATACTGCAAAATCAACCTAAATCGTTCTCACTTGTCCCCTGGGATGGAAGTAAGATTCCCTATAAACAATCGGTCCTTTCCATCAACAATGTCTAAGTCACATTGTTCTCCTTTCAAACCTAGAGGTATGGTCCGGAACTACTTTGGTGCAGTGTATGGCCTGTGTTTACTTCCTGGTTCCTGAGCCAATCATATAAGAGTTCCCAGGGTTCCCAAAACAAAGCGTAGCATTTGGTATATACAGTAATCCATGACTTTCTTTTTCTGTGACGTGTAAATATCATGTCACACACGGGCTAGTTACTCTGAGCTACGCTTCAAAATGGGAAAGATAAGAGCACATGCCATTCCGGTAAAGCAGATGTTTGATGAGCTTCATAAGTTAGAAAACAGATACAAGAAAATGGTTACTACTTTAGCTTGATCACACATACAGTCAGGGGTAGAATTAAAAGGTTTAAACCTCTAAAACTGTTAGAAATGAGGCTGGGTGAAGACCCAGGTTTCATCTGTCATCACAAAGCATAAAGATGTTAAAACAAGCAAAAAACATTGCCAAATCTCACTGTTAGAAAACTGTATTTCAAGTCTCCATTAAAAACTACAAGGTACTATGTACAGTACATGACAACTGGTTGTTTGAGGGAAATGCCAGAAAAAATATGTTTCTGTCCTACCATCACAAACATAAATATGTGGTGGATGAAAACATTGCTGGTGCTTTATCTGAAACCGTGTGCATTGGCCAGATAGGACTGATATTAGATGTTTAAACTACATACACTCCAGGTGGTGCATAAACATAAGCATCTTGGGGGATCCATGGACCTTTTTATCTTCCAGAAGTCCAGGAAATAATGCCAGACTGCATGTTAGGATTAAAATGTCAAAATAACAAGGTTCCCCAACCCCCCCAAAAAAATTAATTAAAAAGTCTTTCAGCAGAAAACTGATCCAAAATATATGTCCAAATCAGCGATGAAACTGTTCGTCAAATACACAGTCAACCTTCCTCTACAGCCATCTCAGGCTCCAGGATTAAATCCTATAGAAAACCTGTGAGCTGAGCTGAAGAGAAGAAAGTACCAGAAATTGCACAAAGAGGAATGGTGACAAAAAAGCTTTCTCTCCCTCTATGCTGCAAACTTTTAAAATGTTACAGAACAATACTTCTAAAGAGCAGCCATACTAGTAAAGGTGGGTTGTGAAAGGTATCAAAAGTGGTAACATTTTTACTCCAGCTTCATTAAGTTTAAGTCTTTTTAAACATTTTATCAGGGATGCGAATTAGTGTGGAGAGTTTTACAAAATGTGATATGAGCTGCTGATGAAACTCTCAAAGCGACGATTTTGTTTCCACGTATACAGATCACCTACGACCCCAACCATGCATCAGAGGCACTGAGGTCATTTACATTCAGGGATGTGGTGCAGGGCCGAGTTGCCATCGAAGAGACTCTCAGTGACGCCGACAGCCAGATCCACAATAACGAATCCTCGCTCACAAAAGCCCTTGGCCACACACCAGCCACACCCCTTAATGATTCCTTCACCTTCCTGCTGAAGGCTGGAAACGTCCAGCCAGCAAAGGGTGAGCTTCACTTCACCATCTTCCCCCACCACCAAATGCGTCATGGCACAAGAGGATTCCACAAAGCGCGCGGCGCAAGTCACGAGCGCACCACCGCCCATTTCGGATTACACAACAGAACGACTCTCGGAGCTGGACATGGAGAGTCTGTGATGCACAGTACGACTGCTGAGAGCTTGCACCCGTACGTTCTGTCAAATAAAAACCAAAACAAGACTCAGCGGAAGGTGAAGCACCACAGCCGCTGGGGGAACCGTACGCGCAGTCATGGGGGAAGATCAGGGGGCAGCCCAGAAGTAGCAGTAGAAGGGCACACTCACGCCCCACAGCCTCACACTCCTCCTGTCCTAGAAATGCAGGTTCCAATTATCCCTCCAATCCCCGACCTGGTTCAAGTCGAGATCCTCCCCCGTCCTGCCTCTGACCCCCTCCTCATTATCCTACCACTGCTTGCTTGTTTGCTTCTCATCATAATCCTCGTGGTTCTGATTCTGGTTTTTCGCCACCGCAAAGAGAAACAAGCTCGGCGGCGACTGATGCACGAACTGGCTGCAATGCAGCTGCCCAGCGAGGACAGTCCGTACATGGGACGGCCAGAGAGAAGTGTGGCCATGCCCAACGTGCTGGTCACCCAGCTAGGCTCTGCAAGTTGCCCCACCTCCCCCAGGATACCCATGAGCCCAAGGAGGAGTCTGGCTCCTGGAACGACCTTCTGGGGGCCGTTTGAATCTGATTTAGCGGGTAGAGATGGAAGCGTCAGAGGTCGTAACAGTAGCCAAAGAGATACTTTAGGTCGTGGTAATATGCCCCAAGTTTTTCCTGCAGAATATAAAACCTCTTGGAGATCCCGGTCCCCTACCCCAACTCTTAAAGACGGCCAGTACTGGGTTTGAAGACAAGTCATTCGTACATAAACTGTGCCTTATAAAGCAGTATTAATAGATGTGTTTGCTTTATACGGGCCCTATGTGGCATTTCAGGCCCATCTAACTTATGTGTTTAGAAAAGACCAAATGTATGTTTCTAATTTACTTAGTCTGACTTCAGTTTTTATTTTTAGCTTTTATGATGAAAGTTTCATGTGACTATATGTGTCTTAGGGGCAAGAGTTTCTCGGGTTACAGTCAAATAAATTAACAGGGAAGACTATTATTGTAATTTTGAAAATACTGCTAGACAGTAAAGTTAAATATTAAACGCAAATACACGTTGGCTTATTCAGCTCAATTCAGTTTATTTATATAGCGCCCATTCACAACACATCAATTCAAGGCACTTTACAAAGTCAACTCTATCGAATCATGCAGACAGACTGGTTAAAATGTTTTTTTTTAAGGACACGCAGCAGATTGCATCGAGTCATTAACTAGCAGGATTCCCCCCGCCTGAAAGAGCGTGTAGCCACAGTGGACAGCCGCTTGCATTGTGTTATTGATTTTGCAGCAATCCCTCATACCGAGCATGCAGGAAATCTGCAGCAGAACCAGAACCAGAGTGAATCTGCCACGACTGACTGGGGCTTTGAGAAGTTAGAGCAGACTCACGAAAGGACACAAAAGCACTGATCTAGGAGTCCTTTCTATGTGAGAGAAAAGTACAAGGGAAATGGCAGCACTAGCTCTATTAGTAGCTTCATCTAGGAGAGAGGCACAGCTAAGCAGATAAGATCTGGGCCAGTTTTTAGGTCTACAGGATGAAAGAGAAAAGTCTACAGAAAAGAGCAAGGCACCTGGTTCTATATGAAAGGTATAAACGGTAATAAAAGTTACTTCTTCTAACCTTCATGGGTCAGCTGTTAGGTTGGGCTTTATTACACCATAACTACAAACATTAATGCATTTTATTTGGATTTTATGTGATAGGCCGACATAAGCTGTTTGCACTTCTGCATAGTTGTAATTAGAGCTGCAAGTCCTTTTGGGTTTGTGTCCCTCAGCTTTGCACACATTTTGTTCATTCCTTCCTGCAAAAAATACCTAAAAACACAATTAGATTGGTTGGAGAGCAACTGTGAACATAGATTGTATGGTCCTTGCATGGATTTAGGATGAAGTTTGGACATTGACTGAGCCGTTTAACACAATATTTAAGTTTCAATCCAATCTAGTGTAGCTTTGACTGTTTAATTTTGTTGTTTTGCTGGATTTGAAACCTCCACCCCAGTCTTGTATCCTTATACTGATATTCAGCTGCACATGAGGACTACATTTACAAACTAGGTGACTTCTGAAGGCCATGGGTTGCACTGGATTGTTGTCTAGGGGTGACAGAAAAGGGGAGGCTGTTAAATCCCCTGACTGCTGGATGAGAATTTGAAGCTAATCCAGATCTACATGGTGAAATAAGACGGCAGATAGACATTTAAGATGCCAATTTTTTTTGCCAGATTGACAATAAGCTATTGGGACAGTTCAGATCAAGATGGATAAAACATCACTAAGTGTAAAATAAAAATTTTACTTACTAACAACAAAGGAAAAAAACAAAAAAATCACCTACCAAAACAAAAGGGAGAAAGCTTGAATAAAAATGGCAGCTCTTCCCTATAAAACTACCCTGGTAAAAACATTAAGGTCACAAAAGGCGTATGACCGTCTAGCGGTTCAACTGAGATGTGCAGTTTCACAGATTTTTTGTTCCTGCAACTGATTGACCTGTAGATATTTAAGCAGCAATCACTTACAAAAGGAGGAGGAGCTCAGAAAACAACGTGGAACGTCTCAGTCTCATAATATTCCAGTAGGGGATATAATGTATGGAATGCATGGCACACGTTTCACATTTCTATTCCCACCTATTCCAAGTACATACCTCCCTGGGTTCTAAATCATGAGCATCATTCATAAATAATATATAATCCTTGTTACTTGTCATTGCAACTTGTAAATTCTAATGTATCCTCTGCGTTTAACCCATCCCTTAAGGAGCACTGAGCTGCCACTGTGTGGTTCCCAGGGAGCATTCTAGGCCTAAGGGTCTTGCTCAGGGACCCAGTCTGTGGGATTTGAACTGAAGTTAGAGCCTCCCAGGATGCAAGCACCCTACTCTCAGCACTAGGCCACCACTCGTTCCAAATAATGTTCGACTACATAGATTTTTAGGTGGATCATGCCCTATACTCTGCTGAACTGGATAAAACAACATTGATGGCAGACATTACATTTATATACAAATATACACTTCTGGAAGATTAAAAAGACAAGGGTTTGGTGAAGTGCACATCTGTACTGCTCAGGTCTTTCAAACTCTGGGGGGGAGACCTTCTAATAAAATACTTTGAAGTCTGTGGCGGTAGGGGTGTTAATACTTGTGCAAGGCACTACATGAATAAACCTTTTTTGTATTTTGAAGTTTCTTGTTTCATTCGTTCAGGTCTTTAACTATTTAAGGCAGTGAATTGATGCAGCAGCTTCTGTTTAATAGAGTATGTGTGAACAATTTAATGTGAGATGTAGAAGAACGTAGGCTTTGTTTCTTCTTAAAAATAATTTTTTTGTTACTTTGGACCTCATAACTGTGTGCTTTACCCATCTGTGTTGTTTTACTCTGTACTGTTCATATGTGAAAATTGTTTTTAATAAAAACATGTCATAATTTAGGTTTTTGTTTGTTTTCTTGTATCAGCCACTATCCAATCACCTCAGTCTCCTCAGTCACCAGTCATTTAGCCCAGATCAGCTCCACCTGCTGCCAGTAATTACTTCCAACTCTGCTCACCTGTTTCCCTGTCCTTATATACCTGCTTCAGCCAACTTATCCCTGCCAGAACGTCTCATCTTGTTTTGTCTAGTCTGATGTGCTCTGGCTCTACCAGTTCCTGGGTGCTCAGCCAAGCTGGACTCTTCTGATAAAAGTTGCCTGTGTCTGCGTGCTGCACAAGTCTGTTGGTTTCCCCGTGAGTTCCAGCCGCTCGTTCTGCCCGTTCTGGTGGTTCCTCGGTCCACATTGCCTGTTCTGCTCATCCCTGCCTACCTGCACCATCAGCCATTACACATCTGGTCAAGTCTGGTTCTGCATGCCTGCCTCACCTGCCACTATTAATCCTTTTCAATAAACCTTTTAAAACATAACTCTATATTTGGCTGAATATCTGGTTAACCAGCATTATTGATTACACATGTTTCTTAAATCTAACTGTCCTTGTCAGACAATAAACAATGAAGTTCTGAATTTAACGTTTCTAAAAAAAAATCTATTTAATTTAAATCTATATTTAATAAAAAGGCCAACAATCTGCCGGTCTTTTAAGGTTGCAGTTTTTGAATTTATAAATTACCTCTCAAGTTTCCTGAAGGATAGCTTACAGATTGATTTAACAGTTCAATGACTTTATATTTATATTCCTAAAAGTATATTTTATTTTTTAGAATTTAAATATTTTTTGCACTGTACTTGCACTATAAAGTAAAACATTGAAATAAGCGAGAAGCAAAACGTGCAGCATGAAGAGTGAGTGAAGAAGAGAAAGAGGCAGTCCTAAATAATGAAGGGCCTGTGGTCAAAGTAAACTGATCTGAAGTTTGTGATTGTGGTGTCCGTTTTCAGGAACACTCGCGTTGCTGCCTGCACCGGAAAAACAAGTTCTGGCATATATTTAATCTGATTACTTCCAATAAACACGTTTCATTAATCATTTAATATCTTTGAGACTTGTAGATGGATAGAGTAGCCTCTGACATCTTTAAAATGAAAGTGTATTTAAATATACATTTAGAGTAATTTAATAGAACCTGAAAACTGTGTTTCTGATTTTAGAAAAAGGTGGACCATTGCTGACTTTTAAGCAACGGCGTGTACACAGAGAGGGACAAAGAGCAGTGCACTTCAAAGCATGTAAAAAAGCTGTAGAAATTTGACCCCTGAGTTAACATTTCAGACTGTTTTGACACCGTTTAAACATCAAATAAATGACAGGATGAAGGTCATAAATTATATTCTGCAACAAACAAACAAAAAAAACACAATCTTTAAAATGTATGGAAATCTTCTCAAAGTCATGTTTCTGTTTTATTTAAATGTTTGAAGAACAATGTTAAATAGAAAAATGTAACGATAATGCTGTTGTGAACCTTGTATAGTAAGGCGGCCACAGGTGAAGCCTCGCCGGCAAGAACCATGTTTGCCAAAACGGCAATGTCTAAATGTAAAACTGACAACAAAAACAAAAAAACATAGTAGCACTAAGAATTAGATTAGCTCAGTTATTTTCTAGAATTTGTGCTTGTCTGTTCAAGACTAGGGATACCACCCAACAGAATCCAGCATACAACCAGCATCCTTATCATTAGGGCTAATTTCATCACCATTATGCTCTACATTTCTCCGGCGCCTTGGTCAAGCTCCTCCATCTAGCTCCCCATTTCCCTTCATAGGGCCCTATGACTCCAAGGCCATTTTGCAATATATTGAAACTTTTTCTCAGGCTTAAAATCATCAGATAAAAAAAAAAAAACATGAATTGGGTATACAGACAGACAGACAGAATTACTTTTTAGCAGGTTTGACTGGTATTTAAAATGTTCAAATACAAACTCAAACTCAGATTTCTTCCAAAATGCAGAATTAGCCCTGAATTCACTGCATAAACGTTCCTGAGGCCCAAAGAGTACGCCATTGCTCCAGAGTGCACGGACACAAATACCAGTTGTTTTTTTTTCTGTTTCTAACTAACATTACCATTTTTGGAAACATTTTTGTATCCCATTTTGGGTCTAGAAATGACATTTTGGCAAATAGCAGTCTGACACACTGAGGTGAATGGACTGCCACCAGTTTGAAACACTATATATATTTCTTTTTCAAAGCAAACACATTCCTTTAAAGAGATATAAAGTACATAATAATCATAAAAGAGGTCTACAACATCTTCATGCAGTCTTTTTCATGACAAAAAGCGTTCGTGCCCCTGGACAAACTGACTAAGCATGAACGAAGACTACGCTTGGGCTGGTACGAAAGTCTGATAGTATGATAACCTTGAGCAGAAATACCACAATGTCATGCTGTTATGGTATTACCAAATAAAAAAAAAGAGTTGAGAGAAATGTGAAAAAAGAAAATCCATTCATGGTTGTACTGAGATTAAATTGTAACTCAGCGTCAGCTAAAACACCCAAGAAGCAGCAGGTCGATTTTCTTAAAAACAGATGTACACAGTGGAAGACTTTGACAAAATATACAATAAAAACCAGACAAACATAGCTCTGAGGCAAACACGCCTATTCAACAGAATCTGATGTTATTTTTGTAATTCGTAAAGTAACTGTTAGTTTGTTAGTTGTCTGAAAGGCTGTATATTTTACTGACAGACCTGGTAACTCCCATAATATTATAAAATTACCAATGTTTGTTTAAAATAAAAGATCACCTTAAAAACCCAGGCTGTGGGCCTCCTATGTTAGCTCGCTGTTTTGCAACTGGAAGAAATTCCACACAGACGGTTGTATTTTTCTAACAAGTAGAAAGATTCAGGTGACCTTACCTGTATTTGCAGGTCAGATCATTCAGCGTGGTTATTTTCAGGTGTCAGTGAAATAATCTTTGGTACCTCAGGGCCCCATCGTTTGGACCTCTCCTGTTATCTTTACATGAAATCAGCAGATATAGTGCAAACTATTTTTATCCTATACTAATAACCAGCAGCAAACTTTAGACTGAACGTACAGAATTGCTCCATCAAGGTTATCAACTGTTACAGAACTTTCTGCAGCCACATATGGACAAAATATAGGTAATAATTCTTGGGTCTGACTCACTAACAAGTACACACCTGACCTCTCTGCCTGTAAAAACCTTGATTTTTTTTTACAACCACCACACCTTTAACGGGCACCTAAGCAGTGTTGTTCAGTACAATTGATTTTTGCAACTCATTACACACTTGTCTGATCCTGCAAAGGTCACATCAAAGTGCAGCAGCCAGACTTATTCCTAACGCTAAAGTACAAAACACATTAGTTCACATGGCCGTCTTTCTGGGCTGTCAATTCATTTTCAAAGAGATTTAATTATTTCATTAATGACTTTTAAGGGCTACTCTGTACCTGCGTAGTATGTCTCGAATAAGGGGGACGCTATGCCCCTGGCTGAAGCCTGAGGTCCTAAACCAAGGTTTTGTTGGCTATACCAGAATCCTGACTAAGAACTAAGTATGAATGAGCTTTTTGATCTAATCTGCGAATGCATCTAACCTGGCCCTGGGTAAAAGAGAGCTAATGACCTCCTAAACCACCATGTTTTTCTTACAAATGGAAAATCTTCAGCATCGCTGTTGAAGAAATGGTTCTGCCTCTCTGTAGGCCACTCTAAAACCTGTTTTCCAACCACTGAAAGGTGGAAATCCAATATAATTAGTGTACTACAGGCTTGGGACTCTATTTGGTTCCCTTTTTTGCCTATTCTCTTTTAGTTGGATCATTGCCTTAACTGAAGCCTGCAGATTTCTTTTTTTTTTTAAGATGTTCTGGGGTTTTATTTTATTTATTTTTTGACTCCCTGGATGAGTCGCTGATATCCTCTTGGAGATTCACCTCTGTTCCATGTTTGCTCTTTCTGTGGATGAAGGCTCACACTGTGATCTGCTGGAGGCTCAAAGCCTTAGAAATGGCTTTGTAATCCTTCCAAGTTTAATAGATATCAGTGACAATCTTTGTCCTTTGCTCTTGAATATCTATGGCTTTTGAGATCTTATAGCCAATATATGTCATTATCATGGCAGCGGTCCAAGTCTGCAGTCAGGCTTTGGGTGTGGCTGGTGAAAAAGAACCAAAAAGGTGGTTTATCACACCTAAGGGGGGCAGTTACATTTTTCACATAAGGCCAGGTTGATTTAGCTAGCTTTTCCCCCTTAACAAATGACATAATTAATATATATATATATATATATATATATATATATATATATATATATATATATATATATATATATATATATATATATATATATATATATATATCTTTGTATACACTCAGGTTATCTTTGATTTTTAAAAAATGTCTTTTAATGATTTGAAACATTCGGGTCTGACAAAAGGACAAAAACAGCAGAAATCTGTTAGGGGCCAAATACTGTTTCACAGCACTGTATATAAGAAGAATATGCAGCAAACATAATCGGATTATAACACTGTGAAAGAGTTGCAGTATCCGAGTTATCCAAAAGGGTTGAAGTAAAAGTAGATTTTTTTATTTTATTTCACTTTTACAAAATGGGATGAAGGTGAAGAACATGTCGTCTTTGCCACTTCCCACAGTCAGAATTTCTGAAAACTACACATTCATACAATACTGAGTGGGTTATTCAAGTAAAACACACACACACACACACACACACACGGGATAATGATCACAAACGTTAAACGCAGTCCTTTGTCCATGTTTATGTTGGGTAAAACCCACATCCCTCCAGGAGGAAACCGGGGAGTCAGAGAACCTGACCCAGAAAGCATGATTGAAACTGCAGGCCTCAGCACACTGGGAGCTGCTTCATGTGTTGCATGGAGTGTTCACAAAAATCCCTGTAACTGGTACACTCATCAGAACTGCTCAGATAATCCCACAAGTTGTCTTCTGGCAGTTTTTCTCTTTCATTTAAAATATTGTAAGATGTTACCAAAGGATGAAATCATTAATCCTTTGATTCTGTGCTCGGGTTTCTTTCCATCTCCTTTTGGCAAGCCCTCTCAACCTCCTTCCTCGCTTTCTCCAGTCCTATTGGTCGTTGTCGTATTTCTGCAAGGCGTCCTCTAGCTTGGCGGTGATCTTCTGGAAGAAGCTGATCTGCTGGCGCAGGTGGTGCTGCATCTGCAAGCGGAAGTCCCGCACGCGTGTGCGGTGGAAGTGCTGGATTTCTGCTAGTGTGGCACAGGATATGATGTTGCAGCGATCGTGGAGCTCGCCCTCCTTCTTTGGACAATCTTTCACTTTGGTCAGAGCACCTGTTAAAAGCAGGACAAATTAAACAAGTTAAATTTTACCTATTAATTCCTTTTTGGATAAACCTACTAATGTACCAGGAGACTGGTCAATGACTAACAACGTTGAACAAAATTGTTCTAAGTTTTCCCACCATGAGCGGTAATTTATTATTTGCAATACATGCAGAAGTGATGTTGCATCACGTATGTGAGAGGGTAGCTGCTTTAAAGAAGGGTTTTACTAATTTACTTAGAAGTTAAATAATTGTGGAGTTGACATTTTAAACAGGCTTTAGCACCTTAGGCCTATAGTAGCAATTAGCAAGATTAGCATGTTAGCATCAGTAATTATAAACAGCTTTCTTCATGTGTCCTCCCTAAAGAATTTCTCTTTACACATTTTTCCAAACCGTGCTAACATTGCTAAACCTAGCTTGTGCAATGACAAGTAGGGTGACCAGATGTCCCGAATTGTGCGGGACTGTCCCACATTCTGAAACAATGTCCCGCTTTTGACTGGGTCAGATTCGGTCCAAAAAAATGATTCCACGTGCGCTTTTGTGAAAGAACGCAGAGCTGCGGTCATCGTCAATGAGAGCTGAGTCAGCTGTCAGTCAATATGTAGCAGCGCTCCACCTCATGAGCACCTGCGTAAAATAAAATGACAAGGATTTTGATGCATACAGATTATTAAGGAAACTACGTCGAAGAAAAGAAACTGCAGCTACAACATAGACTGGAGAACAGTTTTTAACTGGGTGAGGCCAGAGAAAGGTGATTCTCAGAGTCATGATTTGGGCTTTTATCTGTCTTTTTGGACTGATTGATCCTTCCATATTCCATGCCCATCTCAGCCACGACTCGCTCTCCATAATCAGCGTCACCTGCTGCCACCAATTATCATCAAGTCATTCCACCTGGTACTCCGCCTATGTACACCTGCCTCCCTCAAACACTCGCTGTCAGAAAGCCTCTTCTCTCATCCACTGCTTGCATGTATGCACCTCAGCGTTTGTGTGCTACCGGCCTTTCCAGCTGTTCCTGCGCTCGCCTTGTCCTCACCAGTTCCACGTTCTAGTGACCATTACACAGAGAACTTCTTGTCAAGTTTGACAAAGTTAGGCGGGGTGAAGCAACACTGTAGAAGCGAGTCGCACGAGTAACAGACAGCTGAAAAGCCCTTCTGTCCATCTATGGACTCATTTTTACTCCAACCCAAAAACACCCGCCAGACAGACAAGCTACAGCAGCCAAGATTAATTTAAACAATATTTAACTTTATGCAAAAGTTTTATAACGTTTCTCTAAGAAGCGTTAATGGGGGCTTGTGACTATCTCTCCAGTGGTTAATGGGCGAGAGACGGACAGGTCGCCAGTCACAGCGCTAAAAGTTAACAGTTTTATTAAACTTCCAAAAAGTTAAATAATGCCTTTTATAAACTTGTGAGTTGTGATAATTCATTGTTGTGCAATAACCAGGTAAAGCAGAGACTGATTATTGTAATGTGTGATCTGTGATACATTAAATGTATGACATCATCGCAGTGTTGGTGATATGTGTCCCACATTGTGCCTCACAGGCATCCTATTGTCCTACATTTGGTTATTCAGCCTAGTAAGTGGAAGCTCAATCCTAAAGATGATCAAACAGGGCAACTTTATTGTCACACGTTCAGCCTTCTTGGTTTCTGTTCAAGAACAACTTAAACAGAAGCCAACAACAAGAACAGCTGCTTACTTCGTTGTGCTTCCTGTGATTTCATCATACTTCCCTGAAACTGAAAACAGCCAACTTGAACCATGTGGGTAAGCAACTAGCCCACACCAAAGACAGTACTAGTTGGTGCGACCGCTTAGTGCTTAGGTATGCTGCATGCAATTCTGGCAATAAAGATTTTTGAGTTTGATCAGTCAGTCACCGATCAGAGCTGGGGTAAGCTGAAAACCATCCGTCTCTGGTCACGAGCAGATTTTTTTATTAGATATCAAGACTAAATTTGATAACTGGTCAAATATAGCAGTGCTGCCTAAAGGATTAAATACATTTCTTGCAAAAAGATCTTCGTTGTCATTGCAGCTGCTAGTCATCGCTGCAAGATCTGCAAACTACAGGGCAAGAGGTCACTTTGTGAAGAAGCTGACAAAATCAAAGCGACCGTGAAAAGCAGAAATGAAATTCTGAGGAATCAGACGAACCCTTAAGATTCTCTGGAACAAAAAACGGTGGTGGAAAAAAAAAAACCTCAAGACTTGGGGTCTAGAAAGAGCAGTTGGGACACGGTATGTCTCCAAAGTCTGCAGTCAAGTTGTAAATGTTTTCCACAACACATATAAAGAGTGTAATCAAAATTCCCCAAATTCCTTTAGCAACTCTGAAATGGTAAATAAATATCTAGTCGATTGTTTCATGGACCAAGGCTAAAACTGGACCTTTTATTCCCCCAGAAACCAATGGACTAAACTTTTCCTTCAAAGATCAGCCCATATACCCAGTATGATAGGTGGAGCCCACTCTATGGTTTCCCTTCTTTGGAAAACGGTACCCCTACTTACAAAAGGCTCTGCAGTAGGTTTGTCATCCCTCAGGGTTCTATTTTAGGCCCTCTTCTGTTTTCTTTGTATATGCATCCACTAGGGTTAATTTTTTGAAAAGTATATCTTTTTTGTTTTGCGGATAACATTCCTATTTACAGCCATCTAAAAATGAGCAATATTGACATTCCTACCTGGCAAAAAACGTCTATGTAATCAAGGAATTATTGTTTACAATTCTTTAAAGCTTGGCAAACAGATGAACTCAAATGTTAAAGCTAGCTTCTTTCTTTTCAGCGTCATAGCAACAGTAAAGCCTTGGGGAATAGCGTCAAGGCCTCAGTCCTTGAAGCGACTTTCCCGGGTTTGACTCCCGACCATCGCTGCATGTCTCACCCCTCTCTCTCAACCCTATTTCCTGTCTGTCCTCTTTGAAATAAAGGCCACTAGTGCCACAGTTTATCTATTCATTTTTACCATATTCCAATGCCTTATACAACGGGTAAAATTATTCAGCCTTCATCATCTGCAAGTGTTGAAACAATACCGAGTGACCTTATCGCTGCAGTGCTGCCCTCTCCACACTGGCTTCCTGTTTTTTCCAGGGTGGCTGGAGAAAACAGCCGATCACAGTAACAATGACTGGATGTTTCTTCAAAGCTGATGAAAAAAACCTGCAACAGCATGTACTGGTTTTGTGCTGCATGTGAAAACACTGCGCCGTATTCTCCATATGTCTGTGCTAATGATTAGAGTTTTTAAGACAGAAGACTTTTCTTTAATACAAATCATCCAGGCTTGGTTAAATTCTACCATAACCCTGGGCGGGAATTTCTGCTGTTGTCTGAAGGAACCAGACTGAAACTTTTGGGCCCCGATTCCAAAAATAGACGTTTCGCGACACAATCTGCGTTGTCAAGAATAAAACCTCTTAAGAAGGTAGATTGGGCTGATATTACTTTTGTGAAGATGTGGTTTGTTGACAAACTTAACCCAAAAAAAAGACTCGATGCTGCTGAACTTATTTGTGGTTTTCCAACAAAGTTTAGTTTTTTTAAGGGTGCGTAAACGCCTGCAACCACTTTACCGTAATTCTTTGCAACCCAAACAGATTTTGGTTGTTTTCCTGCTGAATTGTACAGAATATGCGTCAAATTCAAGGTGGGGAAAGTTTGGAAATGTTTTATCGTTTTAAGCCTCAAAAACCTGAAAGTTTAACAAGGTTGTGGTGAGAGCCATGGTGTTTACTCACTTTTGCAGGCTGACTTTATCTACTGTTGTGTGTTTCTTATAACTATATGACCAGTACTATGGGACAGCGATGAGTTGCCTGTAAATGGGCTCCATAACTACATTTGACCCATTAAAAAGGTGTTAATCTTATGTTCTAATCTGTCTACACTATTTTCCTGTCTACACTAAAATAGCTTTTTAGCTAGTCGGCGCAAAGATGTTTGTCACTAAATGGGAACCCTGGTAGCCTGTTTAGTCAGAACATGCGTTGACCAACGCGACCCTAAAATAACGTCAGTTTAAAGACAAAAAAAAAATCAGCCGGCTGGCTTTTTCCATGACACATCTCAGTGCGAATGACTCAAGTTTTAGAGCAGAAGTTGTCTGAACAGACCTGGCCAATAAAAACGGGTATGGAGAGGAACAAGGAGTGAAGCACTGGCATGGCAGCAGTGGAAGGATCTCATTCCTTTGGTTTCTCAGAAAAAACAACAACAACTATCTCTGTACTTGCGCAGTCATAAAAGCAAGAAGGACTTTGCTCTTCCCCCTGGCCAAGGCGATTACAGCGCTGTAATTTGAACTTGTGTACCACCGTCCTGGTGGGAAACATCCACAAAAAGGAAGAATGAAAAAAAAAAAGTAGGGGAGAGAAAAAGAGGAGGAGGGGGAAAAACTAATCTAATCCTAAAGCTGCTCTGTTGCTGCATTCCTGCAGTCCGGGGGCAACACGGGACAAGAAGCCCAGGAATCTCCACTCATTCGAATCAGATGTAAAACTTTTGGTCCTCACACGCAGAACCAAGATTGACAAAAAAAAGACACATTTAGGTCCCCAAAGCTGAAAGCGTTCCTTCCAGGTAGTCTCTTCTTTGCACTTCAGTGCAACAAGCTTTTAAAGCTGCAAGACAAACGGTTCAAGGCCCTATTATCTGGTCATAAACTTGGTCATATATGTACTGCACATTTAGTTGTTGTTTTTTCGTACAGTTTAATGTGTAGATACATCTGTAGTTGGATATAGAAAGCGGGACTAAACCAGCACTCTTTGACTTAACTGCTAATTCCACCAGCCTGACAGTAGACTAAACTATGCGTTAGGGCAATGAGGTCATGGCGGTTAACTCTGCTGACACATGCAGAAAGCATGACGGCAGCAGTCTGCACTAACTCAACTGTGCTTATCTGCGCTCAGACGCAGAGACCGATATCTTGGGAGAATGTCTGACAACTTGAACTTCTTTTTTTCCTGCCAATCAAAATGCATCAAAGCTGTAAACTCGAGTTTGTTTTTTTATTTTTTTTTGGTGTCTGTAAACAAGCCCAGAAACATGTTGTTCATTAAAACACAGTGTTCTGAGTTTATTAAAGAGCAGTTAAAATTTAAGGGGCATTTACCTCTAACAAGGAATCCAAAGCACTTCATTTTTTTTCCCTTTGGACTTTTACTATGTTCATTTGTTAAATTAAAGTTAACTATATAAAACATAAATGTCTTTGTAGGAAAAATTGCCCTAAGAAAGACAATTTACATCAGCAGGGCGGACCTCAAAGGAATTCTAAAAATCGGGATCAATCGGTTTAAAACCCTGATTGGTGCATTTCTTTTCTTTTACAATGCAAGAACTATAAATAATAGTTTTAATTGTACACTGTTTCTTCCCAGGCATGGCTGAAACACTGTGACTCTTTAGCTGTTGTCTCACTACAAACAACGGTTGGGACTTCTCCCGTCATATCGTGCGCCATCAGAGAAATGCTGATCTTTAACGTTTCGTTTTAAACTTGAACTGCTTTCGTGTGCTTAAATCTTTCTGGTGACCATCAAAAAAAAAAAAGTGCTTTTCCAGTCAAAAAGAAGGTGATGTCATGTCAGTCACAGGGACATTTTCAATTGGGGCTGTCTCAATAGCTCGGAGCTGACATTGTATCAAGAGAACAGAGCTCAGTGGACTAAGAGAATTGGTGCCTCAAGGTTTGGCAAATGTCTGACATTAGCATGCCAGCAGCAACTCCCTCCTCCCAACCTGCAAGGAACTAACAAGCTAACTCCTCTGGAAATGCTTTGTGATGGTCTGTGTGTGTGTGTGTGTGTGTGTGTGTGTGTGTGTGTGTGTGTGTTTTCGTACACTGAGGCTCAGTACTTGTATTACAATGACCCGCTGATCTCAGTTTTCAACCCAGATTTACTCGGCAGTGGGGAAAATGAAAACAGATGTCCCACTCCGTATGGAAAGAGACAGAATCTTTGCATTTTTCCCTCCGCTATGTTTGACGCCATCAGTGAAGAGATTAAAGGCCGCATGCTTGAAACCTGTGGTTCAGTTTCTTTTCTTGATGTTAAATATAGCAGCATGTTAAAAACTGCAGTTTTGCAGTGTGGAAACTGAGAGCCAGTGGCCTCCGGTTATTCAGCGCACGGCTTCGTCTCTCCCCCCCCCCCCCCCCCCCCCCCAACCCCTTCGCGTCTGTATGTAACTTCTGATGCATATTTCTTTCATTACTCACCACAATATTTGGACAGTTCTGAGGCGATTTATCACAGAAAAATATGAAACCTTGACCCTTTTCCCAAAGTGATGAAACAAGCAGTTCCCCACCTTTCTGCACATGGATGATGTCAGGAAAATTGGACAGATGTCCTCTGTAAAGGTCCAGTAGATCAGAAATGGGTTCTAGGTCCTGGCGCGGCTGCTCTGCAAAATACTCCCCTATGGCCTCGTAGGCCTCGCCGGTGTAGGAGATGGCTTTGTTCAGGCCTGCCGAGTAGACCTGCTGGTCCAGCTCGAACGCCTGCGCCAGATGCTTGAAGGACTGCCCGACCTTCTGGTACTCCTTCTTGAAGCCCGTTATCTGTTTGCGGGCAAACTCGTTGATGGACGAGTTCACCACAACAATGTTCTCGTCCATTTTCTTGGTGAAGCTCTTAAAGCCCTCGATCTTGCTCTCGACTTCCGGCAGGTCCAGAGGGACGACTGGCGTGCTGGGACGTAAAAACAAGCAGGGACGGACAATGAAGTTAGCCTTGGATGACTCGGTTAAGAGTCATTCCTAACTTAGTGAGTCAGCAGACACTGGGATGGCGATCAACATATGCTTCTCGTTAGCGAGGATTTTTAAAAACTAAATACGAATTTGAAAGTTGCATGGAGAAGAAAACCTTAGGAGTCTAGAAATTATTCTTCAAATCTCATGAGGGAGACACGAATTGTTACATTTGGGTTATAACATTAAGCAGTTCCACTGGTCTGGTAGGGTAGTATATTTAAATGGATACACACTGTTCAATTTGTCTTTTGAAGGGCCTTGAAATTACAATTTGCTGTGAAACTAAAGAGAATTAAAAATCACGTTTCACCGCCCCCCCCAAAAAAAGCCTCTCAGGCGACATTATTAGCTTACAAAACATGTTTCCATTTCTGCTACAAGCCCTTCCTCCCTTGCCAGGGCTGCCAGTGCAATGCATCTAACAATAGCAACATTACTAAGTGAGAACATCTGGCTGCAGACACATGGCATCCGATTTCCCTCGCTGAACTCTATCAGACTACCCTGCGCATTAAAAATTTAACCAGTGCCACTGGAGACGCGCATTGCTTTCCAAAGATAAGAGGGCGATCAAACGTGCGAATTACTCCCATGATGCTTTTGTGGAACGTTTCTGAACGCCATCCCAACAAGGTCGGAGCCAGTAAGGGGATGAACAAACACTCAGAAGAAACACATTCGTTAAACCTCTAACAGATTGTTTTGACTGATTTAAAACGAAACGACCAGCTTTATGAAAAATAAATCCCTAGTGTATTTTAGCGACGCAGCCTACCCCCGTTAATGTACAGGCCAAGCTTTCACTCAACCGACAAAACTTGGAAAGGCAAAAAGCCATTTAAACTCCAATAAACAATACAAAAGATCAAAAGGACGTTCACCAAATGTATTAAAACTGATTCCCTTAAGTTGCTCTGGATTGACATGATTTCCTTGTCAGGGTACATCCAGTTTTTCTTACTTAGGCCACTGCTTTGTAAGTCTGGTGCCAATGATTAAGATCGCTCGGAGTGCAGGGAACTATCTTCAGAGAACGACCAGGAACTCCTGACAGTGAGAGCAACAAGGACAAGTGTAATCTTCTAAAACAAGATATCATCCAATAAAGGGAAGAATCGGAGATGTAGACATGATTTATCCTGGCAGTTAATTAGAAATTCTTCACGCTTCCTGAGACTCGGTTAGTGCTGCAATGAGGAAAGTGTCTAGTTTCAGTGACCTCAGATTTCCGCTCCCATCCTCCGCAGGGAAGCGTTTCTTACCTGATCGTCAGGAAGAAGTTTGCCCCGACCAAGTCGTCCCTCTCGGCCTTCCTCTTGCCCATTTTCCAGGCTTTCTCGTCCGCGCCGCACGTCAAGAAGTGCTGGAAGACGTCGCAGTGGGCCAGGACGGGGTGGCTCGTCATGTGGTTCATCCACCAGATCAGACCCTTCCTCCTCTTGGAGATGAAGTCCTCTTCGAAGCGCCCCGTGGCCTGCTTCTCTGGCAGGTGGGGCACCGAGATGACGGGGAAACGCTCTACGAGCCGGCCGTAGAGCCAGTCGAAATGTTTGTACCTGGAAACAGAGACGGGTTTGAGGGTCCGGCGTGAAAGCGAGGACGGACGGTAGAAGGGGTCGCGTAACTCGCTCACCTGCGGTTCACCTGTACGTTGGTGTGCGTCGGGGTAAGGCCGTACGACATGTAGCTCTTCATGCCTTTGAACTTGGTCTGCCTCGTGGGGTCGTCGATGGTGCACGTGAACGGATAAGGGTCCTCCTGCCACTCGGGTCCGAACTTGCCCATCACCACGCAGATCCTGTCCCCGTCCTTGACAAAAGCAGAGGCCTCCCCGAGCAGGAAGGCCTCTCCTCCGGACTTGACGAAGGTGGAGAACCTGTTGAGGTTCCTCCCCACTGTTGCCGAGCTCTTGGCCTGCTGCTGTTGGCCGCTCCCCCGGCCGGGCAGAGAGGTGGTGACCGGGTACAGGGGAGGGGAGGTGCCGAAACCCTGAGGCCCGAACTGAGCAGGAGAGCTGTCGTCCCAGTCGTCGTCCCAGTCGTCATCGCTGCCCTGGCTGGTGTTGAAGCTGCTCCCCCCACCGCTGCTAACCTTAAACCTCCTCTGGGACTGGGAATCGGGGGACGCGTACGAGCTGTGGCTGGGGGACTGGGTTATGGCTTTGGGCGAGGCGACGCCGTTGTTGCTCGTGCTGGAGGTGACTTGGTCTCTGATGATGTCAACATAGGAGGCAGGGAAGAGGCCAACCTCCCCCCTGCTGTTCTCCCCCTCCAGCCAGCCCTCCAGCTCCTCCTCACTGAACAGTGTCACCAGCTCGTTCTCCGCTATGGAGATCTCTCCTGGGTTTTCAGCGTGGAAATCATACAATACCTTGGCTTTCAGTGCCATCGTTTCACATTTACTCATGTTACCTTCAGATCTAAAGTCGTGCAAAAGAGTTGCCTCAAAAACTTTCCGATCAAAGTTTTTTAAACAAAAAGAAAGATCCTGCTTAAAATGGTCATGAGATTTTTTTTAAAAAAAAGCTTCACTTTGCGGCTTTATTTGCTATGATCCAAGCGCAACAATAAGTCAGGAAACACTAAGAGAAGACAAACAGCCTTGTGTCCAACACCCACCTCCTCTCTCCCTCTTTCCGCTCCTTTCCGTGGGTTCAAATATCATCTGTTCCTCCGCAGATCTTAGACGTCACCGGAGCTAAAAAAAAAAAAAACGCCCATTCTTTATGAGCTGAAAACGATCGATCGGAGCTGAGGGCTGACAAAGACTGCGAGGGCTGAGAAAGCGGCTGTTTTTGCTGCAGATAAAAGCCAGGGTGGGTGAAGTTCCTCCGGGATGCTGGCGGGTTAAAGGCTGCAGGCGCAACACGTAGTTGACTGAGGGACGGAGGGTGGAGCCAGCTGCCGCTTCAGCTCGGCCACGGAAAAAACTGCTGAGAGAAATGCGCAAAAATAAATAAATAAAAAAAGAAAAGAAAAACGTTTCTGAAGTTGGCCGCGACGTCATCAGCGCGTCACCGAGTGAATAACTTCTGGAGTCAGAAACTTTTAGGGACCAGTCTCTTTTATTTATTTATTTATTTATTGGGATATGGAAACGGTTTTAGATTTTGAGGTTTAAAAATAATTCAAACTTATCGAAAAATTGAGTGAATATCACCCTAATTCAATAATAACCAAGTTGCGTTTTGCTATGTACGAAAAAAAAACCAACAACATTCTAATAATATACGCAACGTTAAATATAGGCTATTGGTCTACTTCAAAATCGTTGTAAATACAATCAAATGATATGACTCCTCTTCAGTTTTTTTTTTCCTGCAACTTCAAAATTACTTTTAGAAATCAGCTTTGGTTTGTACATTCAAAACAAATTTCAGTGATTTGAAAAGTGGTAAACGTTGTTAATTTAACGAGAAGCTGATTCTAAAATTCGGCTTGATTAAATAATCACGTTTTTTTTCATGATGTAGAACGTAGAAAAAAAGTATGAAATATTACACCCAATATATACACAATACTTATCATATAGGCTATAAGAATAATACAAATGATAATAATGACAGCAATACACATGGCCTACACATACATAGAAGGTTATGTGTATACACACACTAGATGTATGTATGTATGTATGTATGTATGTATGTATGGATGGATGGATGGATAGATAGATAGATCAAAGCTTGAAATATTTCTCTCTATGTTTCAGGCATTTCTATATAATACTTTCACTCAGAATTTAGTAGCAAATAACTTTTTACAATATTGTATATCTTGTAGATGTCCCTACAAGTGAGGGCTCAAAATTTATCTTAGCAGAGATTTAAAATGATCAGGTTGTTCTTTTTGTAAGTAAAACGTTGTCAGATTTGTACCAATCAAATTTTATTGTCAGACTGATGCATTGCTTGTCCCTTATTGTCCACCAGAGGTCACTGTCATTTCATTTAGTTTATCTTTCCATTCTGTTAGCTTCTTATCTATTTTTTCAAGAATGTTAAGAACTAGGACATGTTGAAAAATATTTATTTAAAAAAATAATGGTTTACTATGGCTTTTATGAACTATTTATTATTAATACTACTACTACTACTACTACTACTAATAATAATAATAATAAATTACATTTATTAGGCAATATAAAATTGAAAATGAAATAAGAGTGCTATGCTTATTTTTAACAGCAGTTGTAATGCTGTTGGAAATATTTTATTAGCACAGACTACCAACAGAGCCTGGTTTAAACACCACAGCCTCCCTGAGTATGGCCGCTGACCACGTTAGTCACCCTTTATGACCACAGCGTACCCATTTTCCGGTGGCCACTTCCAGCAGCATATTCCACCATGTTGCAAAGATTAAATCATCTCAAACTGACTTATCGAACATGCCGTTGGGTTCACTGTGCTCCCATGGCCTTCACAGCTCTCAGTCCCACAAAGCAATTTTGGGATGTGATGGAAGGGGTGATTCACATTATGGGTGCAGCTGCCAATGTGGACCAACATCTGAATGTAAGGCAAACAAGAGGTCCAGGCCAGTACCAGCAAAGCATACCTAATAATGTGGCTAGTGAGTGTAGATATGAACAAAAACAATGTAGTTGGGCCATGGTCCCATCTGAAGCACATCACCAGTTGTGACAAATTAAGGACACCAGACTCGGTTTTTCCTGGCAGCAGCAGGGCTGGCACAATGTTGTGATGCTGGCTACGCCTACTGCTGGTCCCTGTGAGTGACCATAGAACCAGATGCAGAAGTGTCCTGGATACTAGCCAGGGTCAGCAGAGGTTTATAGGAGGCTGCATCCTCCCGGTAAGGACAAAAAAAGGTCAAACTAAACCTGGTTTTGTTTTGCTTGTATTCTCCTTATGCTGAATAAACTTAAACCAAAGTGTTTAAAACATGACTAAATTACTACAGTCTGGCCACATTTTCAGAGTTGTTTGTTTAACATCAACTTAGAAAATTAGCAAAAACAAAACAAAACGTGGATCAACTGCAGCATGGTTTAAATTTAAGGTGAAAAATTGAACAGAATTTGTCTTCATAATAATAACAATAATAATAATAAAGTAATTTAGCGAAAATGTTAGTTTCACTCAAAAGAAATGAAAAACTCAGGTTCAAAGAAGCAGGATTTATTAAGCAGACCAGAAATGTAAACACTTGTCAGAACGTGCCTTCAGTTGTGCTGTGTCAGAGGAGCTGAGCCGCTGCTGTGTTCAGAGCCACCATGGGGGGAGGGAGGGGGTCACGGCGTGTCTGATTGTCATTTCCCAATGAGAAGAATGTATGAGACAGAGTAAGACTCTCCGGGGTTTTCTTTTAATAAGACGAAAGAATTAAGTCTCATTGCCCAGGCGTAATTGAAAACAAAGGGAACAATAGCACTTTTATTTTGTCTCAGAGGGGCCGCAGGAGTGGAGGCCAGGGAGTCAAAGGTCATGACTGTGGCTCCAGGCGGGGAAGGACAGGGAGAATGAGGTTCCCGAACGAGGAGTCTTGAGTGATGAAGAAGCCTGAAGAATGTGCGTGAGCATGCTGAGAAGAAAAAAAAGAAAAAAACAGCTTCAGACTGACTCTAGAAAGTAGGGCTTTTTGTCTGGTTGGGTTTCTCACCTGCAAAGCAGCTCTCTGCTGAGCAGCGATGTGTTGCAGCTCCGCGCTGTCTCTGAACTCCTTCATGTTTGGTCTCGACAGTGGGATGCTAGAGGATGACAGGACAGACATTTCTAATGTCCAAAAGCTGCTCTCTTCAGTCTTTGCCCCATCAAACAAACAAAAAAACTTGGGGTTTTAATGATTTAATGAAGCTGAGTTTTAGACTGAGGTTCACCCTTGTTAGTAACTGACTGCTAACTTGCATAAATCCTAACAAGAACAACAATAATATAATGGGAACAACAATGTAAAACGTTCTAAAAAGCCAATAGGGCGGAATAAACAAATGAAGAAAAAAAACACACGGTGGAAAGGAGGAGACAATGAAGAGGAGAGAAAGAAGGAAGAAAGGGATGTAGAAAGCAGCGAAGGGATGTAGGTGGGGAGGAAACAAGGGAGGAAGGAGGAAGGAAGGAAGGAAGGAAGGGATGAAACGAGGAAGGAGGGAAGCAAGGGTTTGTAGGAAGAAGGAAAGAAGACTGGAAAGTCTTTCACTAGGGAGGGATGTAGGAAAAAAAGGAGGAAAGAAAGGAATGTAGGTAGGGAAGGATGTAGGGGAAGAAGGAACGGATTCATGAAGGGAGGGATGTAAGTAGGGAGGAATGGAGGGGGGAAGGAAGAAAAGAAGGAAGGAAGGAATGCAGGTAGGGAGCGATGTAGGGAAGGAAAGGAATGTAGGTAGGTAGGAAGAAAGGAAGGAAGGAGTATAAGAAGAGAGGGATGTAGGGAAGGAAGGAATGTAGGTAGAGAGCAAGGACGGAAATAAGGGAGGAAGGAAGGAGTATAAGTAGAGAGGGATGTAGGGAAGGAAGGAAATGGTGCAAGTAGGGAGGGACGTAGGGAAGGAAGGAATGTAGGTAGAGAGCAAGGAAGGAAGGAATGAATGAATGAATGAAGGAAGGAAGGAGTATAAGCAGAGAGGGATGTAGGGAAGGAAGGAAATGGTGTAGGTAGAAGATAGTTAAATAGTCCTTAGAATCTCCCTGCATGTTTACCTCTTTGCTAACAAAGTAACATTCTGCATACTTCCTGCAGTGGTACGTTATCTAGCAATTAAAATAACCACTGAGAAGGATAAGACTGCTACCTGGCTCCTGGAACATTCATGGACTGAGTCTCCCTCAGGCGCCTCTTCTCCTTCTCCAGCTCTGCCAGGATTGCCACCCGTGCCTTGTTTGGGAAGGCTGGGAGACAAAAACCAGACCAGAGAGACACAGAGAGGTAAAAAGATTATTAAATATCAGACGATAAGTGAGACCAGGAAGTTAAGTTAAGCAAAGCTGCTCTTTTTCTGAAACCTGGCTTAATAAAATAAAAAAATCCACTATAACAGGATGGTTGGCAATGGAATTTAATTCTACTTTTGTGCTTCGAGTTCTGTGCGTGCTTATATGAAAAGGGAAGTTTCTCAGGTCTTCTAGTGTTTCCTTTGGTCCAAATATACAACGATCATCCAGATAAAGCTGCAGAAAAAAAACATCAGTGCCCACAACACTTACCCTCAGAGAAATGGCCCTGTGCATTCATAACAAAGAGAGAGATGAGCATGAAACACACTGCTGCCATAACTATATTGAATTAAAGAGGTAAATGTTGATTTTTTTGTTGTTGTGTAAAGTAGAAAAGCATGGATCTAATGTTTAAATCTCAACCATAAGCTTATTAAAAACTACATATAGTAGAAACATACTTCTGATTCTGTCTGATGCTATATTTAAAATGCGACAAATAAGAAATATAAACTGGACTATTTCTGATCGGGTCTATAAATGCAGATGGACTTAATCCTTACTAAGCTTAAATCTAGCATCATTAGTTTCACTGGATTCTCTCCAAATCCTGAGATATTATGAATAAATATACTGTCTATTTTACACAATAATCAACTTCTCTTATATTTTTAATGGTGATTTTTGTAGACAAACTGGTTTCTCTGGTGTTAAAATCCAGGAACAAAAACTACCAAAGAGCAGAAAAATCCCATTCGTAACAATCAGTCGTCAACATTTTGTTGACAAATAGTTTTACTGCCACAATACAAGTTGTTAAAAAGCTTAATTTATTTAATTCCAAAATACTATATAAATCAGATAAAAATCTGGAATATGGATTTCTTGTATTTTGGCAAGTTGACCTGATACATCAGGTCAGAGGGGGCCTGGGGGCCCAGGAAGACTTCCCCTGGTCTCTGAAGCTTGCAGCTCCGCCCCTGCAAATGAACAGGAACTTTAAAAAGCTAAATAAAAAAAAACATGTTCTTCTAAATCATTACCTTGTCCTGGTGGATTAGCAGCCATGTGTCTGAAAGGCAGGAACCTTCAAGTTGGACCGAGAAGCGACCAGAGCTGATGAGATGAAGGAGTTAAATGTGTTTGCCTTTCGTTTCTGCCACACTCCTGCCTGCTAACGTTGCAACACGGAGGAGTGAATCGGGCGAACGCTAAAAGGAGCTCTGCTTCCTACCAGCAAATATACGAGAAAGTTAAAGAAATATCACAGCCGGCAACAACTCTTTAGGAACAACTCTAACAATAAAGCTCGGAGCGTAAAACAAACACAGAGCCGCCGGCTGGGAAACGTTTGATCATTCGCGTTTTCTCTGTTGTACTCGGTTTGTAGTTTAGATGGCGGGCAAAGAAAAGGAGGTCTCACTTTGAATATATTTCGTCTACTGGAAAAGTTAAGAACAACATTATTAGATAACTGTTCAAATAATCCTAAATATTTTTTTTCCTCATTTCTGAGCGTGACGTATGCTTTGATGTTAACCAATAAAAGCATCCCTAAATAGATTTCTGACAGCTGTTTTTAAAGCACAAGGTGGATAGACAAATAAATATGATGTTTGTTCAGTAAAGCAGAATCAACATTGAATCCTAATGTCCAATTAGATAATTGAGTTAAGGCCTTTTCTGCTTCATTTAACCACTCTACGTTAGAAGTCCCTTTAGTTTGACTTCTAAAATACTTAATGCTGGCAAACCTGAACTGGATTGTTTTGACCGAATAAATAAAAAACTATCTGTGACCTCTTAGAGCTTTAATCGGTTTTTGAAAATTAAAAAAAGCTGAAATTTAAGACTTAGTCACATGGAATGCATCTTCAAAACGACTGAACTGTTCTCTTTATTGTGTCCTTCCTTCTTTCCTAGCTACCTGCCTTCTGTCTTTCCTTGTGGCCTGAAGGAGGAGAAGGACATAAGGAAAGAAAGAAGTTAGGTAGCTAGCACAAATTATGTCCTCTCTCGCTCTTCTCCTTTATTGTGTCTTTCCTTCTTTCATGTGTCTCCCATCATCACTTTATTTCCTTCCTTTTATCCTTGTGTCCTATCCTTCCATCTGCTCTCATTATGTCCTTTGTTTCCTTTATTGTGACTTTGATATAAATTTTTGTTTTTATTGTAAAATGGCCCAAAACGGACTGGAAACTTGGGGACCTTTATTTTATTTATATCAATCTTTCTGGTGATGATGAAAATGAAAAGCTACCTAATTATTTTCCCCATTGCCTTCGAATCTTGGCTACTCGTTAGCTCGGAGCGGTTAGCAAAGCGGTGGAAGAACCACTCAGCTTACCCGTCGCCTCGGTTATAGACGATCTTTGGATCGTCAGCCGTTGACGTGTTTACAACCGGGGTCTCCTAGAAGAACATCCGGAGCTGGGCAGCGCAGGACCAGGTCAGCTGACTGTTGGCATCAACTAGCGGCTGTTGTTGCCATCTCACCTGAAGAGGAGCCCAGGGGGGAGGAAAAGCCTCTCGTCTCTCTCCCCCCCAAAAGGCTTCGAGCCGCTCACCAGCCGGAGCGGCCATTAGCCCCAGTAACCGGCCACGTCTTCCCGCCTTCCGCAGGGATGAGTGTCGGCGCTCCGAGAGGCCTGGCCAGCTCGGGGCAGAAGCTCATCACGGAGATCCTCCACCCGCTGTCCGCCGCCGAGGAGCCGCCGTCCCCGGGGCCAGATGTCACCGTCAGCGCGGAGGAGAAGGAGAAGGTGAGGACGGGCTAGGAGTCAACTGCTTGTTTGAAATAAAACGCGAAAGAAGAGAAATATGAGCCAAACGAAACTCCATAGAAGCGCTCTGTTTCATCTCGTTTTATTTATTTTAACAGGGACAGCACAACTAAGACGTGCTGGGCAGCTGGTGCAGCGTACACGGAGCTTGTAGCAGAATGCTAATTCAGGCGTTTGACCCAGGAAAGCAAATGCAAAAAAAATTAAAACTGTTTGTGCAAATTCGGGATTACAAATTTATATAAAAAGCTACGAAATAACAAGTCACATTGCAAAGATAAAATAAACAAGTCAGATTAGTTCAGAGGTGGGAACCAGTCACTGTTCTTCAAGTCCCAAGTAAGTAAATCTTTATCAAGTCTAGTCCCAAGTCTGAAACTTCTAATTACAAATCGTTTCAAGTCTTTAATAATGTTGAAATACATGTTAAATGTAAATAATACAGCATGTGTTCTTTTTTTTTTATCAGTATTTATCTCAAAACGTGATGAAACCAGAGCAGCTGACCTTACAAAACAGTCAAATTAAACTTAGCCTGAAGAACAGGCCTCCTTTGAATTATAGTTTTCCAGAATATTCAGTGAAAAATGCAACAGCAGAACTTCACATTCAGACCCAAACCAAATTACTCTTGGGAGCATTTTTAAAAAATCTTGTTAATTTGACAGGCTGTGCTGCAGCTCACGCACACATTCTGTTTGTATATGCTAATTGAGTGAAACAAATTAATGGTGCGCACGTTTTAAATGATAATGTCTTAAGCTTCAGATTTTGGGTAAAATATCAAGTCTTTTCAAGAAAACAGGTTCAACTTCAATTTAAGTCTCAATTCACTGGTGTTAAAGTCCAAGTCAAGTCACAAGTCTGTTAACACTCTTTCAAGTCAAGTCTAAAGTCCAAAAATCAATGACTTGAGTCCAAGTCATGTGACCCGAGTCCCCACCTCTGCAGATTATTAACTTTCGCAGTGTTGATGTTCTTTTCAGCCAATGTCTGATGGCGACTTCAGATCCTGGTTGACCAAACGTTGTTCGGCATCTTTTGACCGGAACGGTTTCCACTTCCTTCGTCTCTTGTTCTCACACCTTCATTGTTATATGTTTGTCATGCACTTACATATTGTTTTATCAAAATAAAACTTAAGAAAATTGATGCCACTCTACTGGTTTCAGATCAAATGCTTTTAAAGTTTGCTTGTTTAATGTGATTTAATGGCTTTGTGACAGGTTTTGAAGCCTGGTGCCAGATAATAGAGCAATAATATCATTGGATGCATGTGCATTTGAGCGGCTTTGGTGGACATACAGGGCAAATAGTTTGTTAATCTTCAGTCTTGGATTGTTTCCGAACATGACCACTAAACCTTAGTTTCGAGTCAAAAATAATCCTCAGATATTTGAACTCTGATACTTTCTTGATTTCATTTCTGTTCATATTTATTTTGAAGTCTTTCTGCCTTTTTCTTTGTAGAGAGAAATACATTGAAACAGTTTTTGTATAATTTAACATTAAACAATTTTCCTTGACCCATTGATCTATTCCCACCAGCTGTTTAGTTGATAATTCAGCAGCCCGATGAGGAGCATCTGCTGTCACATAAATGATTGTGTCATCTGCATACAGTTGGCAGTTTGCTTCCTTGCAGATTTTAAGCAGATCGTTTATGTATAAGCAGAAGAGCCGAGGCCCCAGTATAGAGCCACCTAACGTCATATGTGGATTGGTGCTTTCTCTTAGTTATTAAACTCGACCTTAGAGCTTAAACCAAATCAGATCTGATGAATCGAAACCAGAACAACTTGAGATTACACAACTAACCTGTGTTCTTGTTGTCAAGTTAAACTAAAAAACACTTTATGTTTGTGATCGGGATATTGAGTGCTTTGAAAAGTGGAAGCACTCTGATACCCGATGTTCAGCATTTTCATGACTGAAAATATCATCCGTGTTGTTATAATTACTGCCGCAACTCCCACAGGGAGAATCTGCCAGCTTCATTCTACTAGAGACTGAACTCTGTCGCCCGTTCTTTGCAAAACAGCTGAAGCTCGGTCAGATTGGTCTTGAAGAGTGTCTGTGGACAACAGTTTCAAGCCTCAACACAGATTATCAATTGGATTAGACTGACAGACCCTTCTACCGTGGCTCTGTATGGATGTTTAAAACTGATATCCTTGCAGCCTTGAACAAATTTAGTGTTTTTCACCTCCACCAATCTTCCCATCAGCCCTTCAACCAGTCACCCTGTCCCAAATGGGGAGCAGCGTCTTCACCACATGCCTCTTACACCACCATGTTCCTAAATGGGCAGGGTGTGGCCTTCCAGTTGTTTTTACGCCGAGAGTAAATCACATTCAGGTGAACTCTGTTTGGCGTATTCCACCTTATCAAGTCGGGTTGTTTGCACATATGTTGCAAGACATCGACGACCACGCTTCGTCCTTTTTTTTTCAGTCTGGAGAACACAGATACGCAAATTCTAAAGGGGGTGGGAGGTGGTCATGGCATCCTTAACAACCTCTAAGTGCCGCGTAAACATGGACGGAGCACGCGAGAAGATCGCAAAGCTTTTAAAATTGATTTTGAAGAAGGCAGCAGCTGTGGCCCCCCCCCCATTTCAACTCGGCGGTTAATCATTGCCAGTAAGAGACGCTGGCAACTCTTCGTCATGGTTACTCGCTTTTGTGTGGCGCTGCGGTTCTCGTCCTTGTTTTCTTCCTTCCTGTTTCAGGCGGGAGAGGGAGGCGACTGGGATGCGCCTCACTGGAGAAATGGACAGACGGACACAAAGCAGTACATAATTGTGACGGGGAAGGAGGATGGTGCGTGGTTTGGGAAGTTAAACGGATACACATCTGAAAAGGTGTGGCATGCATTGGCTTTCCTCTAATCCTCTAATATGTCATCGTTAGAAGTTGCTTGATTTGGTAAACGGACCTCGCTGGTTCTCTGAATGCTCAGCGGTTTGGTCAAGAACATTAGTGAACAAATGGCCTCCTGGAGAGCAAGGAACACAGCAGACCGGTCAGTGTGGGATGGGTTGGAGCAAGGTTGGGTTACACAACAATATTTCCAAGCTTTAAGCATCTCATGGAGCGCTGCTCCATCCCATCATCTGAGAAATGGAAATGGCTTGGCACAACTGCACACCTACCAATCAGAGAGGTTACTCTGGGGGAGCTGCAGAGAGCTACAGCTCAGGTGGGAGACTCTCAGTTGGTGAGAGATTATGGAGCTCAGCAGAGGACAGTCCTGGAAGACGACCTGTTGGAGGTGGGGGGGTCCACCTTCCAGCTGGTCGATCTTAAACATGCAGCCAATAAAATGGGTTTGGTCAGAGAACACGCGTGTGTCAGGATGGCTCAGTTAAAAGCCTCTAGAAACCGATCTGCAGTATGATGTTCCAACCCGACCGGCTGTAGTTCCCAGGAGTGCAGAGACGCGTCCCCAAAGCCTTGCAGCTGTAGTTTCTGCGGGAGGTAAGAATCGAAAAATACAAAAACACCCTTTTGTCTGTTTTGCGGCCGTATCATCACAAGCTGTTGTGACATAACGCACGAAACGAGGCCACCTTTGTAACTCTTTTTTTTATTCTTTTTTTATTTTTTTTTGCAACTTCCTCTCTTTCCGGAACCAACAGCGACCGATCAGCTGCTCAGTAGCAGAAACGGACCGGGGGCCCGGCTGCTCATACGCAGCAATGTCCTGACGCGGTGTAATTATCCGGGCTGTGATCACCAGAGCGGGTCGGCTCTGTCAGCACGCCGTCGGTGCGCGCTTGCTGTCTGCCAGCGGCACAGGGAAGCTGTCGGCGTGTCAAGTGGACGGAGGAAAAGGAAGACAGAGGAGCAGCTCTTCTCTCCTGAATTTGACACGTTGCACACGTATCCGTTCTAAAAGAATAAAAGCTGCTCTCACTTTCTGCGTACGCCTTGCTTAGTTCTTCTGCGTGTGAGTCAAGCTGCGTCGTTTTAAAGTTTTAAAGCTTCCTGGCGCTCGCAGGGTCTCTGTGTGTGCGTGCTGGTTACATGTGTGCAGAAGTTGTAGAAAGATCAAAACTGCAAGGAGCAGTCTGGCCATAGTACAACTAGCTCCCCTCTCTCTGTCTCTCCTGTTTTTTTTTTTTCTTTTTTGTTTTTTTTTAATCTACCAAGACGGAAAATAAGCAGCCTTGACTTCTTCCTGTTCTTCCGCGCCGCAGTCAGAGAGCTGTAGCGCGCTCACGCTCTCTCAACGAGCGCGACGTTTGGCGACGGAAAACGGCTTTGGCTCTTTGTCTCCCTGAAACGGCACCAACGTGACGTCGCTGTGGCGTTTCTCCTCCTCCAGCAGGAAGCGGGCCTGACCAACGGCATGCCTGAGGAGGCGTCCAGCCCCGCCTCCGCGTCGGTGCTGCTCAACCGGCTGCAGCTCGACGAGGACCCGGAGGCAGACGCTCAGGACCCGTACGGCTCCGCAGAACCCTGCGACCTCTTCGTCACCGTCGATGACCCGAAGAAGCACGTCTCCACCATGGAGACCTACATCACCTACAGAGTCTCCACTAAGGTTTGCTTTCATGACACATTATTGTTTCTTTGCTCTCATTGAATGTGACCTTCTTATCGTTTAATGATCACGTCTGACGCTCAGGAAGGCAACGGCTCGGTGGTCGTCTCCAGACGTCCTGCAAAAATACCATCGGCTTTGGTTCCGCCGCTAAAATCAGCCGTCCGCTCCATTTTAAAACAGGTTTTTGTTGCTAGGTTAGACTACACGACTGGATCATATCGTACAATAAACGCTGAGTAAAGTTAATAACAACCCCAAAGTTGTTATTAACTGGCAGATCTGGATTCTAAGAAGTAGGAAGGAAAGGAGGCAAGCATCAAATAAAAATGGTGACATCCCAGACTCAAAGATAATGTCATGAATGTAATCTGTACATCTATTACGTCTGGCTTAGATTACTGCAGCAGGGGTAAAAACAGAAACAAAGAGGGACAGAGATGGAGCTGGCCAAGGACATCAATGGAAAGTTGAGTGGAAGGAAAAATGAGTGTCGCTACTCCTTTTTTAATGTCATACAAATATGGGGAAAAACTTGGGTAATATTTTTATGTAGATCTGTCAGAGTCTATTACCCTGTTTACACTACCCTTTTTTAACCGAGCCGAGACCAGTCCGAGCTCGGTAACCGAAGATAACTCTCCAGTGTAAATGGTCAGCAGACTGAACTGAACCGAGTCAGACACAACCGGACCGCGCTAAATGCAGACCAGTTCCTCGTGTGGTCTCGGCCTGTTTTTTTTCTGGCCCGGTTATCTGATAATGAAGAGCGCATGAGCAAACCGCGTCATCCCCTTGCAGTCAGCTGACTGTCCGCGGTTTTTCCGGCGTGTCTGGCTGCACGTCCCGATTCACACTCCATTCAGACATTCATAATAATACTAGCTTCCTTACCATGCCACACGATTTCCAGAGATGATTCTGCTTAGCAGTGTGATGAACCTCAGCGTCTGTCGTTGTTTCCTGCGTCTGTAAATCCTTATTAGACGTTTGTTTGTCTGATCCACTTCCCAAAAGTTGACTCTGTCCAACCATAACTTCCTGAATGTTACGGGCGCCGCCATTTTGATTTGTTCGGTCCCGCCTTCAATCCCAGAGAGCGGTAGTACCGCAGATCGTCACTAGGAGGCGAGGAGCAACCAAGGAACCAGGATAGCGTGGTGTGTAAACAAACGGTCGTCAGAACGAGGCTCGGCCTGGTTAACTGATCCAAGCTCGGACTGGTCTCGGCCTGGATCGGTTTATCAAGGGTAGTGTAAACGGGGCTTATGTAGAAGCCAATATGTATAAAGTCCATATAAGAAAGCAAATGATGTGCGTATGGGTGTGTGTTTCACCGGAAAAGGCAAATCGGTTTTGACCGCTCGGCCGGGAAACGCTGTCACCACACAGCTGGCCGTTTGTATCATCTTTCGTTTTATAAGCAAGCAAAGGCTTTTAACTGCAAGAACAGCGTCTGGACATTTCCCGCTTACCATCTCACCCCGGCAAATGCGCATCAACCATAAGATTCTGGTTTAAAAACACTCCAGTGGCTTTAAGCGTCGGCTTAGCCCCTACAGTCCATAAATCTATGGTTTTATTTTACAGAAATTACAAAAGAACAAAGCCAGTTCAGAATCAAATCCACATGAGCCACATTCAAAGTGTCATGAAGTCATTTTTTTTTTTAAACTTCAAGCCTCATGGCGTTAACGTTGACGCGAAAGACTTAAGACACAAGATAAAATATCCATAAAAACATAAAGAAGTGTTAAGTCAATAAGCTTATTATTGTTGTGGTTTCCTTCTGTGAAATATTTCTTCACTATTAGGCCTGGCCTCAACACACCAAAGCCACGTTGCAATATTGTCTGACCTTTTATCTGACAACGTGTCAGCATCTTCAAAAACTCAATATACGCACCAGCCACGCTCAGGGTCTCTGCACAAACATGTCGAATGTCCAATTCAGGTGACATGAACTGGGTGCAGAAATGTGTGAAAGGCACAAAAAAAAAGTCATCAGTGCCTGAACTTGTGGAGTCTGATGGAGGGCAGCAGAGACTTTCTACGCCTCCGTCACACAGAGGGATGGATACGGATGGGAGACGGCAAAAAGAAGCAGGAAAACACGAGCCATGAATGGGAGAAAGTGTCTTTCCATCCGGATCTTCAGGTGCCGCTCTTAGTACTTTGATTAGCTGAAATCTGTCAGCAGGTTTTGCACAAGTAGAATGTTAAAAATCAGTCATTAAACGGTAGACTTCATCTAGAAAAATAAAAAGGCAACAATGACCTACATTAGATTTAAGATCTCGGCTTACTTTTAAAAGTCTCCAGCAGGTGTTGGGTTCATCTCTGCTGGATTGGTTTGGTGCTAACCAAAGCCTCTCGTCAGCTACGTACTGCACTCGATCCTTTGACCAGCGGTCTGGCCACGGCTCATCTAGTCTGACGTTAACGCTGACTCGTCTTTCCGCGGCTAAACCGACAGCAGCACCATCGGTTCCCATCGGATGCGCTAATGCTAGCTTGCGGAGTCCGACCTCCGGTTCCGGTTGTGGTAAAGGTCGGTTCGGGGTGCTGCTGTCGTCCTTCCACTCCGCGCTCCTGGAGCCAGGTCATGATCAACTCTGCGATCGTTCTCCTCCGCTCTTCCTCATCCAAAACACCTTCATCCTCTTGAATGTACGCTTTGACTGGGCCGTTGCAACACCCGATTCTTCTCTTTTCCTCTCCAGTCAGTCTGCCGTAGATTTGCTGCTGCCGTTTGTGACCCGGTCCAAGCTTCACTTGTCAGACGGCTTAAGGCTTGACTCTGGAATATTTTGGTGTACAGCAGAAGTCATGGTTGACTCTCTGCACCACAAGGCAGCTGGAGCCGGTATCTGCAAAACAACGCCAGGTGTGAGGGGTCGGTTTGCTTAACGTTGGAGCCGTACACTATGTGCACATTGTTCTGGGGCTGTACGTTTTTGGCAAAAATCTAAATTGCGATATAGTTCAACCATAATTGCGATTTAATGATGACTTTTCTCTACGTTAACCACAAGCAACAAAAATGGCCTGTAGATAAAGATGTTTTTAAACAAGGACTATTTAAAACAAGATATGTAACTTTTTTTATGAATCTGATTATTATTATTATTATTATTTATGAGAACAGAGTTTAACTTCAATCCTTGTTGAACATAAAGTGCGACCAACAAACAAATCTATGCTATGGTGAGACTCCTGAAAGTTTTTGGTAAAAGGTATGATTATATAAACTCTAAAACAAATAAGAAAATTCTATGATCTCACTGCTGCATCTCTCTTCTCTTCCATGTGGAGAAAACCCACTTTAAACATATTACAACACCTAAAGGACGCGTCTCATCCATTAATTGTTACATAACCAAAAACTGCAGACCTCTGTGATTTGGAAATTGTGTTTTGTTTTTTTTTTTTTGTTTTTTTAAATTGCGATTATATTGCAAATGCGATTAATTGTCCGGCCCTACATTGTTGCACGAGTCATCTGAGCATCCACATGCAGCTTTGCGAGCAACACTAGTGCTGCCGTATTAAGCGTTTATCCTGACAACTCCTCTAGTGCTGTCATGATCTTCAACATTAGCCTGCTAACATAACCCTGTGCCAGCGTGCCCCCCCCCCCCCCCCGCCCCCCCTTCTTTTTTTGTGCCACGGACCAGATTGATGGAACGATGAACATCACTTCCCAGCTCGATGGGCAGCAACGGTGGCCTCTATGATGACTGCGGATGGCTTCCAACTCGAACACTTCAGGGCAGCTGACTGCCAAAACTCCTGGTTTCACAAACCCGAGACCTTTGCTGAGCAGCGTTTGTTCCTCCGACCTCATGTCGAAGCAGGGAGGCTGTTTTCCGTGCTTTAAGTTGTGCCATCATCATGTTATAAAACTACCTTGAAAGTGCATTTACCAGCACCTTGTGAGCAGTCAGACCGCGCCTATAAAACGGAGCAACAGGGTAATTGCTGCGGCTCTTTAGAAATGAGCGTATGTCAGGCTGCTCTAAAGAAGAAAAAAAATAAGAGAGCTCAGCTTCTCTTAATCATTAAACCGGTCAGATGTTCCCTGGAATAAAGATGTGCGTCGATCAAAAACAGCAGCCGTTTCCCTCATGCGACGCGACACGGATTGATTTTCAGTACAAGTTCAGTGGAGTCATTTTGTTTGTTTAATGTTGGCATAAGTCTTAATGGTAAGCATGTTAGTTTTTGCTCCAATCCAGAAACGCGAGGCGGTGTTGCCGCCTGCAGGCAGAAGGTCGTCGCGGTGTTTGTGCCGGCAACGCTTGGAGCCGAGCCCGTCCGCCGCGGGTCAGATCGCAGTTACTCTTTTATTTTCCGTGGCAAATGAAGTGTTGGCGTTGCACAAGCGGTCGCCATGGACACTAATGTTTCATTAATGTTAAACACCGGTGTCTCTCACTGCAGGCAGGTTTCCATCACAGGACCTCCCCCTTTTCTAACGGGGACTTCCAAACATACGGCGAGAAGTGCTTACACTATGCGCATGGAGCGGCCTCTCCAAGGCCCTGACCTCTAGTCTGTTTGAATTAGACGGAGCGTGTCAGAAAAGGAAGGAAAGTTTGTTTAAATTTTCCTAACTCGAGGTGAATTCTTACAGATGAGGGCCAAAAAAACGGGTCCAGCTCCTTTCAGTGTCGTTTCAGAGGTTGTGCTGAAGGGCGCTTTGTCAGAAGGTTTGCTTTTTATATTTAACTACTGTAAAAGGCGTGCGCCGGTCTGTTAGCATGCCAGTAATCCACTCGAACCTGAGGCGCCTGGCTGCTGAGGCTGCGTAGAAATGCCTCGGACAAGAAAAGCACCCAGCGGCGTTAATGGAGACTAGAGGGGCAGGAGGCGTCGTCGTCGGGTCGCAGAGGGATGGACGCACTCAGGAGAAAACGGCCGTATATTACAACTCATGTTGGGATATTTCAGTGTCAGAGAACGTGTTTTTCTCTGAGCTCGTCTACAGGTGGCCCTATTTTAGTCTTATTGGCCTTAAATGATCAGGAAACCTCCAGTGAATCCTAACGACATCTTCCTATGTTCATATATGATGCATATGCATTTGTTATGGTCTTTAGAGGTTTTATGACTTAAATACTTAATAAAAACCACATTAAGACAGCTTTTTTTCCTGAAATGTCTATAAAACTGTAACCAGAAATGTGTTTATTTATTTTTTCCCCCTCCATCCAGACGTCACGGATAGAGTTCGACCTTCCGGAGTACTCTGTCCGGCGGCGCTACCAGGACTTCGATTGGCTGAGGATAAAACTAGAAGACAGCCAGCCGACCCACCTCATCCCTGTACGTCCCCAAAGCTCCCCGCAGCCCACCCTGTCCTGGCGTGACGCTCCTCATTCACAATACCCCCCCCCCCCTCTCTCTCTCTTGTCTCCAGCCGCTGCCTGAGAAGTTTGTGATGAAGGGCGTGGTGGACCGCTTCTCGGAGGAGTTTGTGGAGACGAGGATGAAGGCTCTGGACAAGTTCCTGAAGCGCGTGGCGGACCACCCAGTCCTGTCTTTTAACCCACATCTTAACGCCTTTCTGACTGCCAAGGTAAAGCAGCAGTGGACTCAGACGTAGTGGGTCAGAAAGGAAAGTCGTCCCGCGCATTTCTGAATGTAGGGCAAGAAGTTGCAGCGGTCGACTATAGAACATCTTGAACAGCGTTCTCCGCATGTATAAACAAAACAAAAACACTTTAAGTAAGTTCATTTGGTTATGTAGTGGAATAATCTCACGCTGGAAAAAGAAGAGAGAAAATCCCATCCTTTAAGTTGAATCCATTTGTGTGGTAGTTATAAGGCTGGACGTATAGAAACAGAAAAGCATATCGATAAATTAGAAATCATATTGATCGATATTGATAATTATCAACAAATTCAAAACATTTATCTTAAGTGCAGCTCTGATTATTTTATGCTGTTGCTTAGCGACCTAGTATTAGATACAGAACTCACAAACACTGAATTCAAACTCAACCCTTTATTCAACCCACTTTTTACCAAAAATGCAAGTTTTAAAAAAAAGAAAAAAAACTTATGCTCTCTGATCTCTTTAAAGGGGGCGGAGCTTGGTGACGGCCTGGGTCTGTGTTTGTATAATGTTTATATATTATATACACGTTGTAGGCTAGAATGCAAAAGGAAGGAAAACTGTTATTCTATTGAACTTTTTATTGACTTTTTTTTTTTATCATCGATATATATTGTTATTGAATTACCATCCAGCCATAGGTTGTTAATGCATACTTTAATTGTTGTTTTAAAAAATCAGTGGAACTGGCTCCCCAGCCAATTCCTATAAAATAAATACATGTATTTTAGTCTAGAACTTTATAGATTTTTTAAAAGTTAATATAAGTCTCTGGGAAAGAAGGATGTAAGTATTGGTAGTCCCTCCCCCATCCTGACTCCCCTGGGTCCAGTTAGTTTAGTCACTCTTCAAAATGGGAAAGAGAAGAAACCATAACAGAGTAACGTAGACGCTTGTTAATTTGCATAAGTCAGGAAATAACTATATAGGAAATGTTCCCTACTGGTTACCCTGACAACATCCGTCCCTGCAGGACCTGAACAAGCGTCAGGGTCTGGCCCTGCTGACCAAAGTGGGGGAGTCCGTGAAGCACGTGGCGGGAGGCTACAAGCTGCAGGCGCGGCCAGCTGAGTTCTGCGCCATGGGAGAGTATTTGGACATGTTCAGCCAGAAGCTGGGGACCATCGATCGTATCGCTCAAAGGATCCTCAGGGAGCAGTCAGGTATGGGGAAGACGCAACCGATGGGCTTAGCTGGAAGACGGACCAACTAGGTCCGTTATTGATATCCAACTAGGAAGAAGTCAGGAAATGATGTAAAAGTGTTCAATAACTCTCTGAGGTATTTTAATGAACAATCAAAAATTCATTTTAAATACAGTTTCCTTTAGAATGAGCTGGGAAATGTGGCAGCAGCATCATGATGTGGGCTGATTAGAGTTGATGGGAAGATGAATGCCTAAATTAGAGCAGCACTGGGATGTAAAACCTGTTAGAAGTTTCAAAGACTGGAGCCAAAGTTCACCTTCCAACAGGACGATCCTGAACAAAAACATGCAGCCAGAGCTGGTGCAACTAAGCTCAATATGAACAAGCAATTCAATTCAATTTGATTTATATAGCATCATTTCACAACATGTCATCTCAAGGCACTTTACAAAGTCAAATTCAATCAAATTATACAGATTGGTCAAAAAGTTTCCTGTATAAGGGAATCCAGCAGGTTGCATCAAGTCTTGACAAGCAGCATTCACTCCTGGAGAACCGTAGAGCCACAGGGACAGTCGTCTGCATTGTAAATGGCTTTGCAGCAATCCCTCATACTGAGCATGCATGAAGTGACAGTGGAGAGAAAAACTTCCCATTAACGGGAAGGAAAACCTCCAGCAGAACCGGGCTCAGTATGAACGGTCACCTGCCTCGACCGACTGGGGGTTAGAGAAGACAGAGCAGAGACACAACAAGAGAGACAAAAGGCACAGAAGCACACATTGATCCAGGACTACTTTCTATGTTATATGGTAAAAGAAGGTGATCTGGCTCCCCTGGATGATGTCACAGCTAACAGAACGCCAGACCAGGTGTACCTACTATGAAGAAAAGAGAGAACAAAAGTTAAAAGCTGAAATGACAACAAGCAATGCAGAATTGGAGAACAGTAGAACTCAGTAGAGTGAGAGAAATGGAGAAATAGGCCCTGATGTCCTCCAGTAGTCTAAGCCTATAGCAGCATAACTATAGAGGTAGCTCAGGGTAACATGAGCCACTCTAACTATAAGCTTTGTCAAAAAGGAAGGTTTTAAGATTAGTCTTAAAAGTAGATAGGGTGTCTGCTTCACGGACAAAAACTGGGAGTTGGTTCCACAGGAGAGGAGCCTGATAGCTAAAGGATCTGCCTCCCATTCTACTTTTAGAGACTCTAGGAACCACCAGCAGACCTGCAGTCTGAGAGCGAAGTGCTCTGTTAGGAACATACGGAGTAATCAGAGCTCTGATATATGATGGAGCTTGATTATTAAGGGCTTTATACGTTAGAAGAAGAATTTTAAATTCTATTCTTGATTTAACAGGAAGCCAATGAAGGGAAGCTAAAATTGGAGAAATATGATCCCTCTTGTTGATTTTCATCAGAACTCTTGCTGCAGCATTTTGGATCAGCTGAAGGCTTTGAATTGCATTTTGTGGACTTCCTGATAGTAAAGAATTACGTCTATAACGAGCTGTAAGTCTGAAAGAGACAACCCCGTCCTTCACTCAGCGCCGAGGTGTTTATCTGCAGAGAGCCGCTGCAGCTCGACTCCTGCATGACAAGTGAAGCTGTAAATACGTGTGAAATGTTCCCCGTCCCCATCTGTTGAGTTCCATGCAGCCCTGTTACCACCTAGAACAGATAAGACGGCAGCCGTTGGAAGCCGTTATCTAAGCACGTTTTCCTTTTACCTCCCAGAGTACCTAACAGAGCTGCGTGAGTACGGCGCCGTCTATTCCAGCTGGGCCGGGTCAGAGGAGCAGCTGCAGCGCCCCCTGGAGGGCGTGTCCGGCTGCGTGACGACGAGCTGTGGCGCTCTGGAGGATCTCAGCGACAACATGGGCCAGGACTTCCTGCCGGTCCTCAGAGAATACGTTCTCTACATCGAGTCCATGAAGGTAAGGCTGCGGTCAGGCTGGAGCCGGCAGCGGGGAAACACGCCAAACCGTCCCTCCGTCAGCTCTTAAATTCACCAGTTTGTGTTTGGTTTCCTTTATTACAATATTTGAGCTTGGCTTTGCAGATGATTATCCTACCTCCCTCGACCCCATCGCGTCCCCTATGAACAGAACACCCACGCTTGTCCCCCATCGTCCTCACCAGGTTCCCCAGGTCCACAAAACCCAGGCTGCCTGGTTCAGTCGACGCTTTTCTGATCTACCTGAGCAACTCTAGAGGGACAAAGATCAGCAACACAGGCATCTGTTAATGCTTGCAGCTCAGAAAGCATTATGCTTTGGTAAAACTATGAGATTTCCACAGGAAACAAAGTTCTGACCTTTTTTTTTTGAGACTAAAGTCAAGTAAGTTTCCTTTTGTGACAAAAGATAAAGGAAGAAAGGAAAAAAAAAACTGTTAACGCTTCACAGTTTCTCCAGCTGCCTTTGAGTGCCGGAGCTGCATCACCTTTGCTCCCTAGACAAAATCCACCAGTCTCCGTTTATTTTTTGCGTGCCTCATGTCCTGTCCGGCTCCTAATTCAGCAGGCCTGTCTGCGTCGTAACATTCGTCACACGCCGTTTCTTGGAGAGTGCGCATATTAACTTGGAAGCTTTCCCTCCGATTGCAGAACGTTTTGCGGAAGCGAGACCAAGTTCAGGCGGAGTACGAGGGCCGCCTCGAAGCAGCCGCGTTGCGCAAACAAGAAGACCGAACGCCGGTAAGCAGCATCCTTCCTCTCGTTTGGTTGAATTTCCCAAGTGTTCGCTTTTGAGGAGGCTCTAGTCGGCTGAAGTCGCTTCTGTTGCTTGTCTGGAGAGTAAAAAATGTGTGTGTCTCAATCTTTCTCCCCCCTGAAACCTCCCCTCCACACCGCAGCTTTAGATCTTGCTAACGAGTAGCGCCGGAGCCCCGGTTCCCCCTGTAGCTTTTAGTTTTCTCTGCTCCGCTGCAGATTCCCGTGGAGGTGGAGAAGTGCCAGGACAAAGTGGAGTGCTTCAACGCCGACCTGAAAGCAGACTGGGAGCGCTGGCAGAGGAACAAGAGGCAAGACTTCAAACAGCTCCTCACGGGCATGGCCGACAAAAATATCAACTATTATGAGAAGGTACGCGGGCCGAGGTCACGAGCTGTCGCTGGAACTTAAAGGCAACCCCAGATGTATTCGATGCATTCGTTTCATGTCATGAACCGCTAACTTTTATGTGCGCTGTTGGGATTTTATGTGACAAGCAGCACAAGGTTGTGCGTAGTTCTTAACTGGGTAGTAAATGATATGCGGGTTTTTGAAATCTTTTTTTTTTATCCTAAAAGGTGTAACATGCACGTGTAATCACCTCCACCCCTCTGCTCTGATACCCCCTAAATAAAACCGGGACCTTTAGAAGTCATCTAATGTAATCCCTCTGTGCGTGGTTTAATCTCAGGATTAGTAAATAAGTAAACTTTAGTTATATATAGCGCCTTTCACAGGATGAAAATTACAAAGAGCGTCACAATGAAAACAGCCATGAAACGACACAAAATAAAAAGATAAAAAAAAACAACACAAATGCAACATCATAGCATGAAACTAATTAAAAACTAGTTAAAAGTCAGTCGGAACAAGTGGGTCTTCAGCTTCTTCTTAAAAGAATGAACAGAGTCAAGACAGCGGAAAGCTTTCCTTCCACAGTCTGGGGGCCACGGCTTTAAAAGCCCGATCCCCTCTGGCCCTGAAATTAGTTCCTGGAACCATTAACAGTCTTTGGCTGGAGGATCTCAGACTAGGAGAAGAGGAATATGGTTGTAAAAGGTTGGTAATATAAACTGGAGCTTGGCCAGTCGGGGCTCTAAAATTAAAGGCTAAAATTTTAAAACTGTTAAAGAATTGACCTGCTGTGGTCCTGAATAATGTGGTGTTTCTGTTGTAGCCTTCTGTAGTAATAAAAAGACTCTTGAAACCAAAACTATATTTCACCATATTTAATCTAAAAGGCAGAGGGATGTTTACAGCTTCAGTACTGGACTCTCGTACACAACAACACAACGGGCAGACTTCCGGACGCCAGAGAGAGCGCCCCCTTCATTCCTCACACGGACATTAAGTAGGACCCATTGTGTCCACCCATTCAGGGGCGTAAATGGTATGATATCAGTGTTCCGTTCATAACATCGGTGGAGAAGATCGTACTATAATGCAGACGTGTCCAGCTTTAAAATGTACCGGTAGCCACTGTAAAGAGATTAAAACTGGGGTAATGTGCTGTCGATTTCTTGACTGCAGACGGCCAAGAGCTTTCTTGCTTTTTTTAAATATTTGTATACATTTCTTTGCTGAAAGAAGCGGTTTATGAACTAATCTGTGAGAATGACTAGTGACATGGCAGAATCAAAAATGATGCTGAGGCTTGGTTTGACAGAGGAGGCCAATACACCTGGAGAAATACAGCTGCTATGTACCTCTACTTAAATTGATGGCCCAGGCCAGGCCAGGCCCAGCGATCCCCAAACTGCTTCTGACCCACAAATTACCAGCAGACACAAGAATTGGATCAGAGTCAAATAAACTGCATCAGATCTGTGCAGATACCTTTCTTTATCCGGTGTAAGTAAATCGCTCTACCTTTTTTACTGCTTTATGTTGTTTAGTTTCATTTCTTAAAAGGATCACAAGACCCCATACTTGTTGTTCTGCATCCTCCGTGTACGAGAGCAACATTTGCACAGGCTCACAAGGATCGGGGGGGGGAAACAAAACTTTTTGACCTGCATGAAAAACGATAGACACATCTGCAGATCCCCCTAAACATACTATTCCCGTTGGGGATCATGGTGGTGGCAGCATCATGCTGCGGGAACATTATCCTCCAGCCTCTGAGTCCAGACCGGAGGCAGAGGTTGAGCCTCCAGAAGGACGGTAACCCTAAACGCGCCGTTACAGAGCTGCCGTGGGCTGGTTCAGGTCGAATCATATTCATCTCCAACTAGATCCACCTGAGAATCTGAGGCAAGATTTGAAATTTGACGTTCTCGCGGACACGCTCCATTCAGTTTTTATGCTGCGTTGCAAAGAGAAACGGCGACTAAAGTGTGACTGACAAAAAGAAAATGTCCCCTCTCCACAGTGCCAGGCGGCATGGGAGTCCCTCATAACTCTGCTCCAGGAGAAACAGACCGAGGACAAAACGAGTGAGACGGAGCTGAACTGAACACGAGCTCTCGCCTCACGCTCACCCACGCGGAGGAAAAACGGCGACAAGACGGCGGCCTCCCGCTGCTAAGGCCCGCCTCCCGTTCTCCCCGAGAGACGATGACACGGCGAGCAGCCGCCTTCCACGCGGACTCGGCCTGTGAAGGAAGAAGGTAATGAGTGGTGCGTTTAAGGTCAGCTGGGAAACTAGACAACCTTCTGTACAGAGCCTTCTCTCTTCTTTTTTTTTTTTGTGTTTTTTTTTTTTCTACGGACTTTTTCTACCTAATATTTCGGATTAACGGTCTTTTTGTTGTTGCCAACGCTGCTTGTGTTTGTCTAACTCCGCTTGTGGAGAGATGCCTTTTTCATCCGCCCTCTCCGCTTTCACGCTGAGCCAAGCGGAGTAGCGAGGACCCGAGGTGCCACAGTTCAATACACCAATAAGTTGGTAAATGAGTATTTATGAGTTCAATAAAATTGTGAAGAAATAAATACGTTTATTCAAATGATTAGATGCTTTATATAAAAAAATATTAAATGAGAAAATGGTTGATTAGAATTTGAATTCGTTAAATGTTAAAGCATTCAGAATTATTTTGGATTTAGGTATTTCACGCTTTCGCCTGTTCAATTTATTTTAAGTCAAGATATCCGGTGGAAGTCACTGGGCAGGGCGGGGCCAGGCGCTCCTACAGACGAGGGGATTGGTCCACAGACGAGTTGGGTTAACCAATCAAATGTCAGAGTCCATTTGATGGGCCAAACTGTTATTTCAATTTAAATTATTTCCTGATCAAACGTGGAACAAGAACATATGATAAAACTGAATAAATATGGAAGTAGTTATATATGAGATGCATTGTGAGTTTAATTGCTCATCAATGAATTCATCATTAATATTTTAAATTATATATTTACGTTATCGCCACGTTTAAAAAAAAAAGTATAATTTTTTTGATTTAATGCACTACATTTTTATGTGGATCATTATATAGGTATATACAGATATAAATGATTATTTACCAAATAATAAAATCTATTGGATTGTGGCCTCACCCCCCCCCCGCCCCCCCGCCCCCCCCCTTGCTAGAAAGGGAAACTCTGAAACAGTTATGCCAAAAAATTAGATGAGACTAAATATTATTTTCTGCTGTTACATAGTAATCGAATTATCTAAGAGTCAGAAGAGTTCTTCACTTTGCAGGGCTCATTGCAGGAATAAAAAAAATAATTCTTGATCTCTTTCAAACAAGAGTTTAGACATTTTATCCCATATTCTCTTCCAACACCGGTTAAATCAGGGCTGTGGTGACAAAAGCTAAAAGACCAACCTGGGAAGGTTTGCAGTTTTACATCAGCTTTATTGATGAGTGTCTAACAGCACCCCCCAGTGGCGGGGCTTTTAACCGTTTCTCATTTTCCTGTTAGATTTATTATTGCTATAGCAGTTGTAATGAGCATTTAAAACCGCAGTATCTTGATATTCCAGCACCTCTTCTAAAAGCTAAAGGTGGGAATGTTGAGCAGTGTGGGATACGGCTTTGGAGGAACTTTGAAGGAAAAAGTGAACGCTTTATAAATAATAATAATAAAAAAAACAGTTCAGAGCTGGAATAGCTGAGTCATTCCAAATTGGTGATGTCTTGAGCGTAAAGAGGAACTCAAACCACCCGATAAAAAGTGGATTTTGCTCCAGACAAGCAATCTGTTGCAGAACCTACGTTCGTGGCGATGCCTCCCTTCCTTCAAACAGTTATTTATTAAACAGAAACGGCATGAAGCCGTCATAGTGTTGACTTTGTGGACACGTCTGCAGAGCTGTGACTCAGCGGGGAAAACATCTGAAAACGTGGAAGCAGCCTGGCGAAATATCCCAGTTTATGTGTCACACATGTTTTTTTTTCTTTCTTGCTCATTGAAGGGTGAAAAAAAAAAAGCCTTTGCTGCCCACAGATCAAATCCAGAGTTCCTATGATGGCTGTCAGCCACAGGAGGAAGATGAAACCTGCTGAAAATGTCATTATTTCTGCCCTCCTTATATTCCCCTCCTCAGCTGTGTGTGTCTGGCTCGCTATGACTTGGCATTAAGTAGCAAAACGTGACCAAGGATTTCAGGGCAGGCTCAGCCGTGTGACATTATCCCGACGCCACATTCACTTTTAGCTTTGGTCCATTGTTGCACAGATGTAGCCTCAGATAGTTTTTAATCTGTCTGGTGAAAGAAGAGATTTTCACAATAAAGGTACCTTTTTTATTTAATTTTTGAAGCTGATGCCACACTGCTGGGCCTGCCTTCTTTGCAACCAAACTTAAAGGGACGGCTTGGTGTCGGCAGCTTTTGGATGTTCCCAGCTGCCTTTTGTTTTTTGTTTTTTTTGTCCCTCATTCTTATTTGTGTTTCGTGAGCTTTAAACTTTAAAGCAGCTACCGGTACTTCTTTAATCGTACTGCCAGATGTGAAAAAGGACAAAAAAAAAAAATGAAGGAAAGTAGATTTGATTCTGTTGGCCATGTAAGGGCCAGATAGAGAAGACGGTTCAGGTAGCTAAATGACCCGAGGCAGCTACGACAGAGGATCACGCTAAAAGCCTGCGTGACCGTATCTGACTGAAAGAACATCCGAATATGATGGTTCTCATTGAAGAGGGGGGCAGAGAAGAGCCAAATACATTATCTCTTTATTTTGCTGGTAACGTTTTCTAATACTGCTGTATTAAAACAAATTTTTTTTGATGCTTGCTTATATTCTGCGCCCTCTTCAGTTGTTGGCATCCCTGGTGTTGATGTATAAAGAGCCTTTAAACAAGCGGACGGCAGTGATGATCTAAAAAGAACCGGCGTGGTCGTCTGACGTCAAGCTTTAAAGGTTTTCTTTTCAGCTGTTGCTCCAGCGGTCTGTTTCTCAAAGAGCCCAAGAGGTTCTGCACTATGCTAAGGTTGTCGCGGACCTTGGAGGGGGAACAGGCCCGCAGCATCACAGGCCCTCCACCGCACCTAACGGGGCTGTTGTTAAGCCTCTTTGTTCCACAGTGGACTCACCTGCTGTGTCTGGTGTGGCCACTCTTTGCCTCATTATCAGTTTTTTTTAATCTCTGAGCGACGGGGCAACATGAGCTTGGGTTAATTTCTCGTGAAATGTTGCAACTATTTCTCCGACTGTTGATACGGGTAACTTGAGGAGAGTAGCTCTTTTCTTCCGTGCACATTTACTTCTCTTGAATGTCGTGTTCTCTTGTCTTTCCCATTTTGAAAAAGTGGTTCGGAGAAACGGACCTTGATGGTGAGTCGTATCCATACCTCACCGACGCAAACGGCAACGGTTGCTAAATTAGAGTTTTTTTCCGATTAATGTGAAAAACTATAATTTGAGTTGTTGCATCTATTTTATGGAAATTGTTAAAGGGGCCTATAGTTTTTTTTTTAAAAGCCTTTCTTTAAAAAGAAAATTTGGATTATTTTTTTTTTAAAACCGGGTGAGATCTGCAATAAAAGACGAATTTGTGTTCAGGCTTCTTACATTTCTCTACCAGGAGTGCCGATAAATGTGGCGAGGGCTTTTATTGGGCAGAAAAGGCAAATTAATCGGTACCGGTGTTGACCTCAAATCGAGGCAAGCAAGGAAAACAAAGGTAAGAGTTTAAATGTCTAAACTTAGTTGTTTTAACCCTCCCCCTCCCTCAGAGAGAGGCGTCATCTGATTTAAAATATTGGAATAGTAAAACAGGTACTTGTGCATCCGTGGCCCTCTTAGGTGGTTAACGAGCGTTAATAAAGGTCTGGACGTGTGAGTTCGGTAGAAGAATGGAAAGCTGGTTTGGCTTGATCTTCTGCATCACAGAAGTTTGCTGATGTCTTTTTTTTGTTTTTGTTTGTTTCTGCACTAAACGTGTCTGTAACTACATTTCACTTGGTTGCTGCAGATGACAGACTCGCGTGAAGCGAGGCTGGCTTTGTGGTTTTAGTTCGGAGCATCCAGATCGATCCCAAAGGCGTCTTTGGTTCAAACCGACTGAGGTCGCGTGTCCCTGCAGGGACGTCTGAGCGGGCGGTTTGGGTCGGGGACGGTTTTCTTTCATGCTCAGTGTGCTCCTGTCCTTCCTGTGTAACCTCAGCTGTGCAGATGAAATCAGATCTTCAGGAATCCAACGTGTGTGGAAGTCAGAGCTTTTCCCGACGTGAGTTCAGATCTGTTTTTGTCTCCTTTCCACCCCAGTGTGCTCTGTTTACGTCCCTGATTGTACATTTGAATGTTAATAACAAATTGTTATAATTCTTATGAATAAGCTTGTATACTGATGTTTTTGATGCAATTTATCTTTACCACGTTTTTTTGGATATACTGGACCAATAATAAAGAGGATAAATGATGATTACTATGTTTCTGCTGAAGGTTGTTTCTTTTTTTTATTTATTGAGAAAAACTAAATATCTCAGAAAGATGGAGGTAAACAAGGACTGGCTGTAAGTCTTTAAAACTTTATTTTACATTCAAATAGACATGTGTGAAGATAATTATAATTACCCTGTTGTGCATCAGTAAAATTATACAATTAGAATTAGATTCAATACAAACAATATCTAGATTACGATGTAAACTGCTGCCATAAGGATGCTGTAATGGACATTTTCATCTGATTTCTTAAGTTGTGTGGGTAGTTTTCTCATGGGAAAAAAACATTTTTAAAGTGTAAACAATGCCTTTTACGTAATTTGAGTCCAAATAAAGACTTCCGTGATCATGTCTAAAAAGTCAAGTGAAATCTAAAACGCACAAGTTTGTCAGGATGTGGACGTAATCGATTGTGTTCAAATTAAAAACGAGGCATTTTCATTCCATTTACTATAAAAATATCTGTTATAATGTATTTGGTTAAAGCAGCACATGAAAGCCGCAACCAACAAAAACCTGATAAAATAGTCGCTCCTAAGCTGTCTTTGCTACCAGATGGTTTACGTGTGACTCGCACCAACAGTTGGATTAAAAAGCATCAAACCTGCCACCTACCATCGCATTTAACAGTAAATGATTTAAGCTTCATCACTGAATTTTATGAGAAACAATTTCCAACTATTTGAAATCAAATATTTGAGCAAAGTAGAACTTGCTTTGGCACATTTTTAATCTTGATATTTGCTTCTTCATTTCTATTGAACCTCTACAGTAGGACTTAAAGCGGAGGCAACGAACAAATAAGATACATGTTTAAACAATAAATGCCTGTGACAATCCATTAAAACAATTCGTAGCTAATAAAAAAAAAAGCTTCTAATGTGTTCAGAATGATCCTAGCAGTGAAGGAGCAATTTCAGTGTTTTCTGCAGGATCTACCAAGCTGCAGAAACCTTTGGATAGGGCACCATACTGGCCATTTCCAGTATGGTGATGGACTGGTGACCTGTCCAGGGTGGACCCCGCCTCTCTCGTGATGCAGTTTTGTCTCTATAGTGCCAATTCAGGACACGTCAACTCAAGGCACTTTACAAAGTCAATTCAATGAAACCATCCAGAAGGATTGGTTAAAAAAAAAGATTTTCATCTCAGGAAACCCGTGTTGAAATTAATAAGGACCTGCTTCTGCTTATTTCTGAAGGCCCGTCTTACCCCGGTTTAAGATTTGGCAGTAAAGGAGAAACAATTATCAGAGGCAAACATTTAAAATATGCATATTTAATTTGGAATTCCAAAGGAGACACAAAACTTATGTTACCATTTTGCCGTATTCGGTATATTTACCTGGCCTCCTACCCCATGGTGCTGCAAGCGATTCTGTCTGCTTTACACTACCCTGGAGACATCTTTTAAAAGACTGACTGCCCCTCCTGATTAGTTTGGCTTAGGACTATCTGCCCAAAGCAGAAGAATAACAGAACAAATAATAAACAAAATATTCCACTTGGTTATTTATGTTTTTTAAGGAGAAGCAGCAGCTGGAGTCGCTCCTAAGATCACTAGTACCTCAAACAAAGACACTATTCTGTTGCAGATTACTCACTAATTAAAGTGTAACAGACTCACAAAGTTAACTGTGTGCACTCCAAAGAGTGGACTAAAAAGTCAGCTTATTAAAAACATCAATAAAAGGTTTTTATTGTAAATCCAAATCTAAAATAGCCTGAATGGAAAATGGAAAGAAATAAAATAAACGGCATTCAGTACCATTCAGCCTCTTGTCTGTGTGGCAGCAGCAACGGCTGTCGCAGAAGCCGAAATGGAAGATTACTTAAAAACCGTAGATGCATACAGCAAGGCACAAGTTATTCATACCCCTGGCAGATTTGGGTTTTAAGTCTTTCTTTTTCCCAGAGCACCGCTTCTCACTGGAAGTAACATTCATGTTTTCCACTGACCGAGTCAGATTTTTACACTTAATGGCTCAGCCTGTAATGCGTGCTTCTAGTTGATAAATCTACTCCACAAAGGGATACAAAGCAAAACCCTGGAAACCAGGCGTAGAACACGTAGCCTACGATGGTAGCGAGTAAACAGAGCGAGAGTAGAGGAACCGACCCATATGATGTCCCCAGTTGTTCTGACTCAACTGCTAAATCTCCAACGTGTTGAAAGCACTGGCCGTGAGTCACAAACCTAACGCTGATGTAACCGTCCATGACACTTTATTCAACCTTTGACATAATTTCAAAAACTGTAACCCTTTTTTTTTTTTTCCCCGGTCATTTGAGTTTGGCATATTCGTCACGTAAAGTGTCGTCAGTCCAAACAGGCCTTTTTACGAAACTTAATTAAGGCCGTGTCGGCAAAGTCTGCTGCCCCGTTTCAAGCGGCAACATTTGAGGAAGTGACATGTTTGCGTTTTGGACACTTCGAGTCTCGCTTCCCAGTTGTTCTAAAACAGAGTCATTGCTGGTGTCTGTGCTGCTCCTTCAGTCTCCCAGAATCCTCACGTATTGTTGCTTCTGAGCCGACCTGCAGCCGACGATGCTGGAGGAAGGACACGGAGAGGACGCTTGAGAATATGAGCCAAGGAGAGCATCAGAAATGGTTCTCTCAGTGGTTTTCTGGGTAGCGTACCTGATGGGAATCATCGCCAGGACCGTGAAGATGCTGGAGATCAGAAAGACTAAGCCTGGGAGCCAGTTCAGGGTGTTCTGGTAGATCTTGGTGAAAGTGGGAATGTAGGCTACGCCGGCCAACTTCAGAACCATCTGCAGCACGGTGAGAGTGGTGCCTTTCGGAAACGAAACGGGACATATGGGTAAACAAAAAAATAAATGAATGCACAATAAGGCGTGGTAAAGGACCATTAATAATCTTCAGCTCTGCTCTACCAAGATCACAGCACAGAGTCTGAGTCAGAGACATTTGAACAGCTGTTTACTCTTTATGGTGAAGCCATGAACTGGATGGACCAGCATTTCAGGAGACGCAGGCTTTCCAGTACATGACAGGCCTACGCTTTTCTTCTCTAAAGCCTCAAAGATCACATGTGCACGACTTAAACCATCTAAAAAGGCAAATCCAGCTATCTGCAGAGGTATTTTTATTTCTAAAGAATCTCTGACCCATATGGATTATTGCTCTGTTTGATTTAAATGAAACAAATTATCCAACAATAGTTTATTATTTCTGTTGCAGTGCATTAGCTGCATTAAAACAGGCTTTGAGAGGTGTGATGCAGTGAATAGTACTTAAAAAAAGTCAAGAATGAAAATATAATTCTAGTTTTCTACACGCAAACAGACATTTAACCACGGGTGGGGAGCTTACCACAGGAGGATGCAGGAACCTGCTGGGAGACCAGAGACCTGATGGTCGGCATCGGGATGAGTGCAAAGAGGTTTAGTGAACGGGCTGTGGAGACAAAGTTGGATTAATTATTATCTTTCCTCTTGCTTTGGAGCTAATGCTACCTTCTTTCAGCCCGTCTGCCGATGCAGTTAAATTCCAACTTCTCCAAGTAGCTGCCAAAGGAGCTCAAGGACAAGACGAAGGATTTGGACCAGCCTGAACTGGGCTACAAGAAGATCTGCTGAAGGCTAGGTGAGAAGGACACGGCCAGCCCTGCATTTAATTCTTGGACCGGAACAGTTTTTCCTTCAACTAGAAAATGGTGTCGGCTTTTCAAGGCGACGATCCTGCAGGAGGAGCAGAATCTTTGAGTTCCCGCGTGGTAGCGTGGAGAAACCTGAAGGATTCGGAGCGTTTCGGTTCAGAAAGGGGGAACAAAATTCCCTCCGGAGGCGTGAGAGCAAACCTGGTGACGCAGTCTAAAGAAGTCCTCACTTTCCAACAAAGGTTCCTCCACCAAGACCCAAGTCATGTTAGACTGAAATAACACATCGCTCAGTTATATCCCAGCCAGTTTTAACCTTTTGACACCATGAGATTTGGTAGAGACCACATCTTTCTATGCGTTAAACTGAAAGGACCATTAAAAACTAGACGATTTCCTTTTGAGCACAACTATAAATATTACTGTTGCCTTCCATTCGCAGTCGGAGCTCTGAAATCCCAGCTTCCGGTCTGAAACGTCACCTTCTAACGGCTGCTATGTTCTCCGACTTTCCCCTCGGAAAGGCCGATTGTGTCGTCCAACATGGCAGCGCCTCGCATCAACAGAAAGCTGAGATAAAAACACGTTTATTTTAAGCGACTAAGTCGTAAGAATGCGTCTGAAATCAATATTACACGTAGCGGCTGCAACTCTGAACCGAACAAATTAAAAAAGTGGTGTTTGCATGTGGAAAGTACAGCTTTAAAGGTATACTATGCAACTGGGATTGATTTTCCAGCGAGGCGCCCCCCAGAGGGCGAAAGTAAAAGTGCACTGTCGTAAAGATGCTCAGCTGTTCTCCTGGTTTATCCGTCAAGCCAGGCGCGGTTGTTTTGAGCTTAGCAGACAGGCGAACGCAACGAATACAAAAGTCGAAAAAACGGCAGTACAAACAATGACTAACACAGTGAAAGTATGAACATGCACACAGAGAGAGAGAAACCATTCCAATGCAGTGTTTCCCCTAGGAATTTGCTTACCGGACGAGCGGCGGAGCGGGGGGTGGGGGGGGGGGGTGTAGAGACAAGCTTTGAGCGGCCGGAGGAGCGAGCGGCCGGCGGGCGGGTGGGCGGGGGAAAGAGACAAGCTTTGAGCGGCCGGCGGAGCGAGCGGCCGGCAGAGCGGGGGGACAAGCTTTGCGCACATATGGAGTTAGTTTTTTTTTTTTTTTTTTTGGAATGTTTGCGAGGCAGTAGCATGAGGGAAACCCTCCAATGTTACTTACAATCGCATCAGCAGGAATGCGAGGTCCGCGTCAGCCTTGCAGCCTTCTCTCTCTTTTAGCTCTCGCCATTCGGAAAAAGCTTGCCCGATGTTCACCCGTGTACGACTCGTCTTTCTGTCCAGAGCCCTTTTCCTCTTTCTTGCCTGCTCCAACATGGGCTTTCGCTGTTTTATCGCTGGTTCTGCCATGATAACTGCACAGATATCGCCACTGCGCTAGTAACAAACATGTTCTCGCCGTAAAGCAAGACCGACTCTCGCGATCTTGCACGAGATTCTGAGTCTGTGGGCGCGGGCCGAGGGCTCCTGCAGTTGCAAGTGCGGTATTTCCCCCACAGACCACCAGGCCAAGAAAACCTTTGTTAAACCTGAAATGACTCATTTAATCATCCAAAACGGTATGGAACACATTAATTAACTGAAAAATGTTGCATAGTGTGCCTTTAAAGGACATTTATAAGAGGTGCTACGAACAAAACAACAGCTTTCTTGGCCGTCAACATATTGGATTCCGAACTTATTGTTTGTTTTTTTTTTACTTTGAAATCCCGACTCTCAGACTGTATAAACTGGAACGCTTTTTACTCTGGGCTTCCCCCGTTCCCAGCTCCTATTTTCAAATTACGAGGCAGATGCAAAGCAGCATAAATCTGACAGTACCGCTGTAAGCCTTGAGCACTGCCAGACAATATAAGAATCAGAAGACTTTATGGCTTCAGGCTGTCGGTCCCTCTTCCTCTTTCCACTTCCTGTATTTTTGAGGAAATGTGCAGATAAACAGATAAGACCAGGGGCAGAATAAAGGCATGAAACTGTACGGCACGACTTCTAGAAGCCTGGAAGAAGAACAGCGTCGGCACCACACGGCCCCAGTAGGATGCCGCGTTAGTTTGCAGCTAGAGGCAATTATCCTTCCCGCTGCGGTTCTGACCCAACACGCTCCGTCTCACCGATGTAGAACATGGAGGTGGTGGTGACGAAGGACATGAGGTAGATGCCCGAAGCGAAAGACAGCATGCCAATCAGGATCATGGTCTCGTCACAGACACATCTGCGGAAGACGATGACGCCGACGAAACTGGTGATGAAAATCATGCAGCCCGCCGCGTTTCCGTAGCCCACCTAGAGGGAGAGAGGGGAACTGCGTTTAAGTCGAAAGACACTAAACAGCCTGGCAGATAAACCTAGCAACAACAAAAAAAAGAGTCAACAATTATAAATGAGAATAACGTGTGAAAAAAAACAGCTAAAGTTACTTGTGCGGCAGTCCAGCTGAGCGGCGATTTCAGCACAAAGGAGCCCAGGATCTCTATAGCTCCGCCCACGGCGAAGTCGTAGAGAAAGGCTGCCGCAAACAGGAGAGCCAGGTTCACCACGTTCATCCCCGCAAAAGCCTCGACGAGACGAGTGTTACGGGAGGCGTGAGACAGGAGGTGGTAGCTTTCCTCCGAGTCCTCGCTGTTCCCTCGCCTCACCTTTGATTGGGACGGAAAGGCGGGAATTCGGTTCAAGTGGGGAAACGTGGCAGAGAATCTGCAACCGGAACCGGCCTGGAGCGCTGCAATCGGTGCATCTTTAGCTGCGCTGAAACTTTCCCCAAACATTGTCACATTTTGCTGCATTAGAGCCACAAACCTTTATGTATTTGAACTGGGATTTACGTGACAGACCGACACAAAGGGGGCGCATGGTGGAAAATGATGCAGAGTTTCCTGCTCTGTGATGGGCTTAGAGCACAGGGGGACAAAAGTCAGAATTCTGACTTTAATCTCAGAATTCTGACTTTAATCTCAGAATTCTTTGATCTCAGAATTCTGAGATTAAAGTCAGAATTCAGATTTTTTTCTCAGATTTCTGACTTTAATCTCAGAAATCTGAGAAATTAGAATTTTAATTGCCCTAATTGCCCTAATCTTTTTCCATAGATTTCTGTAGAAAATGCGTCTGTTAGATTTGAAACATAAAAATACAGTTTTGCCCGGCAAACAATGTCCTAAACCTTTTGGGTTGATTGTCTTTTTCCGTTTGTTTTTTTGTGTCTTTTCAGCAACAAGAAGAGGATTAATTTAGGCTCATTCTTGCTTTATTTTACAAATAAATTTGTAAATTTATTTTAAATAAATGGGTGAACCAAAGCCTGCCTTTTGGTAAAACCTTTGTGCTCTAAGTTACTATTAACTTAAATTAAATTTTGATTTTTGTTGTTCCGCGACCTTAAAATGTCACATAAAACGGCCATAAAATAAGTTTTGGTTTGGGGCTGTAACGTCGGAAAATGGGGGAGGGGGAAAAAAAAGCTAAAAGGATATAAATACGTTTGCGCTTGCCTTTTTACCTAAAGGGGCCGACTGTATCAGAAACACACAACAACAGCCCAGCTGAGTTATCATCACCAAGACGGTGCAGGAACCAATCAATAACCGGCATGATTTACTGACCTGCAGCAGGACTCCAGAGAATATGAGGCAGAGCAGGTGCAGCAGCGTGCTCACACACAGCAGGATGGTCCCGCTTCCCAAACTGAAGCTGTGCAACTGGAACAGGTGACCCGACACCAAGCTGCCCACCAGTCCCGTCAACCCGTACAGCAGCTCCACTCTCATCATCACCTGCGTGGCACATGAACAGAGTTGAAATCAGCGTTTTCGTGCCAGAGGAACAGCTTTTCACATTTTTAAAGCCACAGATAAACACGGCTGTTTTAAAGTGACATAATCACGTATTACTAGAAAACGGGGACTGTCTCACATGATTTGGCTCGACGCATACTGTATGTGAAAGTGAGAATCAAAAAAAAAAAGAAAAGCTTGCAAATGAAAAAAGCAAACTGACACGTGAGACAAGTGAATCGCGACGAGTCGGCCCTCCCCGGTGTGATCATGTGGCCGTGTGTGGCTGTGCGTTCAGACGGGAGAGGTGGATGTCAGGTGGCTGTGATGGAAAAGGGCAGATAGCAGCTGAAAAGTTATTAAAAGCTACAAAATAAACGTCTGACTTGCTAGTGAACCTGGTCACGCGTTCTTCCGCTGCGCATTTCCTAAACAGAATCACAAATAGTTACAATGGAGTTAGAAAAAATTCTGTTTTTAATCGTGTCTGGTTTAGGTCAGGCTGAGTCTACAGGTGCATGTCAGGGTTTTTTTTCACTAATTCAATTCAAAAGCTCAAATGTTTATTGATTTATTGCACGGTGAGGGATATATTTCAAGTTTTTATTTCTTGCTGTTACTTTTGATGCTTGTGCAACAAAATACGCTCGCACGTACAAATTGCACAACAAAATAAAATATTTCTAGAACCACAAAACCTTCTTAACCCCTGCAGAGAATGATTTAGTTTTACAAATATACACACCATATAACGCTTGGATTTACTGTGGAACCAAAATGAGCTGTATTTCTTTTTTTAGGTTGAAGAATAAAGAAAAAGTTTAAACTTTTACAAGGAAAATAAATCTTTCTCTGATAAAATGAGGCCTGCTGCACAGTAAATTTATCTGAGTAAATTTATTCAGAAACAGATTACATTTGGTCCCTCTGGGGGGAAAAAAATACTCAGTTTGCGTAAATTTTACCTTTCCTTCCACATAACTATAGAAAACTAGTTATCCCACTTAAAAATAAACCACAAACTGAATTATGAGCTAAATGATGTAAAAGAACAGAAAAAATCCTATGAACCATTAGCATAATTTGGTAGAAGTATATGCTGGTTTTGTATAAAAATGAAGCAACTGTCAAACCAGCCAATATATTGTCTATAAAAAAAAATAGTTATTGTTCCAGATAATAAAAGAGCATCTCCGGAGCCTCAGGTTGCAAACCTCTGTTATAGTAAATCAAAACTCTAAATTCAGTTTCTCGAAAATATCGGATTGATAAAAGAGGATTTTTAGGACAAAAACATTATCTCATGGTCATGTACTGGCCAACACAGTCATGGAGAAGAAAGTGGAGGATCATAGACTGCTCACAAGAAGACTAATCCACAAAAGGTCAATGCTAAAGATGCTAGTTGTTCACGGAGTGCTGTGTCAAAGAAGAAAGTTTGGTGTAAGGAAAAACTGGTGGGAACAGGAGCATAAGCAGCACTGACAACAGCAGCCCTGTGGGAATTTTAGAGGAGCGACCAAAGAGTTTGGGTCAGAGGTCAATAAATTTAGACGGAAAATGTTTTTGTTCATAAGTCAATACTAGATCTAAACATGGACCACAGTGGAATGCTGTTTATCTGCTCATCTTCAGAGGTGATCTTTAGATCATCTCTATATCTGCGTATGTGCTACACAACCCTGTGATGCAGAAGAGCTTCAGGCTTGTTCTGACAGTAAAGAAATCCTGACGACTGCGGCTGCAGTCTGTGTTTCTGGAGCCGCCCCACATGGACGTACCCAGCAAACGGGCTGCAACTGCCACCGTCCCTTTGTTCAGAACCACTTCTAGGCCAGAGACATCAGAGGCGGCTGACCTGAGCAAAACGTGCTGGACTCTTCAGTGCTCCAGAGTCCTCTTTTTTTTTTTTTTTTTTTTTTTTTTTTAGATAAAAGCCACTTTGGGATTTCATATAAAAATCGAGATCCTGCTGGTTTTTGCTCCATTGTGTTTTATCAAGCACCATTTTTAAAGCCTTCCCTCTGTTGACAAGCTATTGATTGCATTTTCAGCAGGATTTTACAACTGTCCAATGTACCAGTACATGGTTTTATAACTACGCTACAGGTGAGCTGAGCACGGCTAATCGCCTTCAGGACACCCTACGCTGGTGCGACCATTTATGCAAATGGCGCCTCGGTTAAGTATTTAGAACTCATACCATCAGGTGCTATGCTGGGTACTTTATTTTCATCATTGGGCTTTGCTTTTTGCTTTTGCTTCACAATCCTTTCATGGCTGTGCCTTATCCCTGTCGGCTGAGGTCATTGTTCTAACATCTTTTTTCCTTCCACTCAACTTTTTCTGTTGGCGTGTTTATCCACAGCTCTGTGTGAACCGCCAGCTTCCTTATCAGTGGCAATTTGTGGCTTACCCACTTTGTGGAAGGTGACAATGATTGTCTGCTGGACGACTACTTTGTAAACTTCTCAGTGTGTACTGAAGTATTTCTTTAATAAACGCTACATGGCAGTGTTTTTCAAAGTGGAGGGCCTCAGAAAATATACTTAAATGCTTTTTAATTCATTATTATAAAATATAACTTGTATTAATATATCATACTGAGTTGACAGACTCGGAGGATTTAAAACTGAACTTTGAGGCTCTTCCCCTGCTCCCTCCCTCTACACGCACATCCAGCCTAAAAGAGGTTTGATTTCTTTCGTTTTGTTCTTATCAGCAACAGTTTGTTGAAAAGCTTGTTAATCAGTGGGAAGATAACACAATGTTGAGAACATGCTAGTTAATATTCTGATGCTAAACAAATGTAACTATTGAATAGTGAATAAAACATTTTTTTTTACATATTTTGCGTTGTTGTTTGTGGGTTCTGGCCAGAAGCTAATGCTGTTCATGGGGCCATGGCATGGAAAAGTTTGGAGACCCCTGATGTATGGTGCACGTTTTATTGGTCCTTTTAAGGCCTTGTATTCTAACTTTGAGCGGATTTACTTTTCAAATGTATCCAAATGTATTGAAATGCACCTGCATTATCATTAACATGTAATTTTTTTTTAAAACGAAAGTCAGTCAAAATGGACATGTTGCATAATGTTTATCAAACTATGTGTACAGTTACGCGGTCATAATTGACTTAAGCAGTTTTTTTTTATTATTTTTCACGATTGTGTTGCCCACAAATAACAAATAAAGTTTTTAGAGGGAATGAATGAACAACAGGTGGCCTTTCAATAATATAACATAAATTTAAAAAAAATCCTAATGCTTACTTCATTTCTACTTGTCCCGCTTTATGCGCTCAAACCACCAACCTTGGAGCGATCAGCCGCCGTGGAGCCGAGCGACGCCAGGGTCATGACGCCGGGCCAGTAGGCGCTGAACCCCCCGGAGAGCCCGAAGACCACCGCGGCCGCGAACATCACCTTGAGCGGAAGACCGAAAACAACCACCAGGAGCAGGGCGCACCTGGACAGCAGGTACCCGGTCAGGGGCGCCACGATGGGCGCCCTCCTCCAACCGCGGTCGCCGAGTCTGGCCAGGAGCAGCGCCGGGATGATGGGCGTGAGCCGGATGATGAGGCTGTAGGTCATGAAGAAGTCAGTGATCGCTCTCTGCTGGCTCTCCTCCGACGGGTGATCGGGGTCGGTGACGTTGGCGCATCGGTCCTTCACCACCATCTGCAACGCCGTGTCGAAGAGGGTGCTGCCCAGCTGCTCCAGCACGATGATCGGCTCAATCTGCCGAAACACCGCGAAGGCTGCTGAGCATGAGCCCGGCATCACCATGCTTGTTGTTTGGGTTTTGTTTCTTGTTTTTTGTTTGTTTTAAAAGAGGCACCAAGACAGCGAGTGACGGGTTCCCGTCGTTGCTCTCTTATGGAGATGAGAAGCGCGTCGCAGAAGTAAACCGCCCCTGATTTTGGAGACGGGGAGGGACTCTGCGCGCCCATTTCCTCATCTGCTCTGCGTAATCTCCATGCTCAGTGAGTTTCACTGGATGTTCCCTAAAATGCAGGGAAACCACCTTAAATGTTCATGAGTCCTCAGTATCAGGGGCGGATCCAGATTATTATGTGGGGGGTGGGGGCACACAGGGGGGCACTAACAAGTTACAAGAAAATCTGACAACTACCGACCTCTTGCTTTTACAAAGTATTTTTACATGTTTTTATCGGCTCTTTAACCGAATAAGATGGCCCGCAGCGCTCATCTGACAGGATCATTGTTGTGCAATATGATAGTTTTTAAAGTTTGTGTGATAAACTTTCGCACGAGTACTGTATTACCGTTCAGTTTACGGTTGAACCATTTTAGTTTGTCGACGTCTTCAGTCTTTGAATGTTGCTAAATAGTGCATTAAATACATATTGTGTTGGATAATCACCCCGGGGACCTTTCGCTAAAGCAAATACTAGGAAGGGTTGGTACGCATCGACTGCTGCTGCCCTCAGATTCTGAGGAGTCATCAGCGTCAGAGCAGATCTAAAGGCATGGACGTAACAAAGTCAATACCTCTTTGTATTTAATATTTAAAAACCAAAATCTAATCTTAAAATACAGCATAAATGATAAAATTTTTAATAAAAATGTTTTTAATTTCATGCCATCAGTTGAGTATGTAATTTAATCATTTAATTTACTATATATAAACAAATATTTGGCATAAATACAAGTTCATCCTTTTTCTCATATATCTGTATTTTCACCTGGAGGTTCTAATTTATTGAAATGCACCTGCATTATCATTAACGTGTCATTTTTTAAGTGAAAGTCCGTCAAAATGGACATGTTGCATAATGTTTATTGCGGTTATGTAAAAATATGTGTACAGTTACGCAGTCATAATTGACTTAAGAACAGGCGTGTTATTTTTCACGACTGTGTTGTCCACTGATTACGAATAAAGTTTTTAGAGGGAGGGGATGAACAACAGGCAGCCTTTCAATAAGACAACATGAATTGAAAAAAAATCCGATTTCTGTCTTCATTTCTAACTATTTGTCCCGCTTTATGCGCTAAAACCACAAACCTGCCAGTGCTGTCAATCTGACCTGCATTGTCCCTCCTCTGGCCCACCAACTGTTTTTTTTTGTTTTTTTTAAATAAAAACTTCTGTCTCCTCTCTGTTTGCCAAACATCCATCCATCTATCTATCTATCTATCTATCTATCTATCTATCTATCTATCTATCTATCTATCTATCTATCTATCTATCTATCTATCTATCTATCTATCTATCTATCTATCTATCTATCTATCTATCTATCTATATATCTATCTATCTATCTATCTATCTATATATATATATATTCAACTTTAAGCAGATGAATGTAGTTTGAATGAATTAGCATAGAACAAATGTGGATTATTGACTCAAGGACAAAATAAAAGCACTTTTATGGCACATTTTGCAAATACCTCCTGTATTTGCCCTCATATGACCTGCTTCCACCTCCCTCAATAATACTCAACAAATTATGAGTTGTACCTATCCAACACACATGAGGAAACGGAGGTTGAAAAATACACTATGCAAAAAGGGAACTAAAAGTAAGTAATTTTTTCCTTGAAATTAGTCTATTAGGCCTTGATTTTTAAATGATCTGCCAATGGAATAAGATAAAACTGGAACAACTCATCTCCATCATCTTATTTCAAGTGCCGTATATCTAATTATGTTGTTTTAGGGGTCAAAATATCCATTCCGTTGGCAGATCATCTTATTTACCTGCAAGGACAAATACACTCATTTCAAGAACATTTCATTCACTTTCAGTTCCCCTTTCTGCAGTGCAGAAGTTATTGTATGTGTGGTTTAGTTTAATATAACATGTGCATTCCCTGTACTCTGTAAGAACAGCATTTATTAGCACACTTTCAGTTTAAGGGGAAAGTGGCATGCTTCAGACACATGGATGTACAGTAGGATGCATGCCTAATAGTGATGTTAGAAGCGTGTGTCGAGGCTCGCTTCATTTAGGGGAGGAGCCGGAAATGATGACGTGCGAAGCGGGGCTGCCCAGCCGTACCACGTGACCGCTCCAGGAAGTGGTTCAGCCCGCCTGTGGGTTTTTGACACCATTTCTGTGTGAAAACGTTTCACAGGTAATTCTACAGTCAGTGGATGTACTAACACTATCAACTACTAGGAAATTATGTGCTGAAATATTTTACATGTTATTCATATTAAATATATATATATGTATATATAAATATGTGTATATGTTATATATATATATATATACACTAACCGGCCACTTTATTAGGTACACCTGTCCAACTGCTCGTTAACACTTAATTTCTAAGCAGCCAATCACATGGCGGCAACTCAGTGCATTTAGGCATGTAGACATGGTCAAGAGAATCTCCTGCAGTTCAAACCGAGCATCAGTATGGGGAAGAAAGGTGATTTGAGTGACTTTGAACGTGGCATGATTGTTGGTGCCAGAAGGGCTGGTCTGAGTATTTCAGAAACTGCTAATCTACTGGGATTTTCACGCACAACCATCTCTAAGGTTTACAGAGAATGGTCCGAAAAAGAAAAAACATCCAGTGAGCGGCAGTTCTGTGGGCGGAAATGCCTTGTTGATGCCAGAGGTCAGAGGAGAATGGCCAGACTGGTTCGAGCTGATAGAAGGGCAACAGTGACTCAAATAACCACCCGTTACAACCAAGGTGGGCAGAAGAGCATCTCTGAACGCACAGTACGTCGAACTTTGAGGCAGATGGGCTACAGCAGCAGAAGACCACATCGGGTGCCACTCCTTTCAGCTAAGAACAGGAAACTGAGGCTACAATTTGCACAAGCTCATCGAAATTGGACAATAGAAGATTGGAAAAACGTTGCCTGGTCTGATGAGTCTCGATTTCTGCTGCGACAGTCGGATGGTAGGGTCAGAATTTGGCGTCTACAACATGAAAGCATGGATCCATCCTGCCTTGTATCAACGGTTCAGGCTGGTGGTGGTGGTGTCATGGTGTGGGGAATATTTTCTTGGCACTCTTTGGGCCCCTTGGTACCAATTGAGCATCGTTGCAACGCCACAGCCTACCTGAGTATTGTTGCTGACCATGTCCATCCCTTTATGACCACAATGTACCCAACCCATGATGGCTACTTTCAGCAGGATAATGCGCCATGTCATAAAGCTGGAATCATCTCAGACTGGTTTCTTGAACATGACAATGAGTTCGCTGTACTCAAATGGCCTCCACAGTCACCAGATCTCAATCCAATAGAGCATCTTTGGGATGTGGTGGAACGGGAGATTCGCATCATGGATGTGCAGCCGACAAATCTGCGGCAACTGTGTGATGCCATCATGTCAATATGGACCAAACTCCCTGAGGAATGCTTCCAGCACCTTGTTGAATCTATGCCACGAAGAATTGAGGCAGTTCTGAAGGCAAAAGGGGGTCCAACCCGTTACTAGCATGGGGTACCTAATAAAGTGGCCGGTGAGTGTATATATATATATATATAAATAACATGCAAAATATTTCAGCACATGACTTTCTCAGTACCTGATAGTTTTAGTACATAAAAGTATATGGAATTTGACATTTTAAAAGTTTTAAGCCCCCCCTTAACATGAGAAAATCCTCATTATTCGATGATGTAGCGCACATATTCCCTAGTTACTGGGGGAAAATAGGGAGTACCAATATGGCGGCTGGTGGCTTCAAAGCCCTCCAGTGTATAATAGAGACCAGTGGTTTTGACGGGCGTCTCAGTATTCAGTTAGAATGTGGCTGTTTGTTGGAGAGTTGCCAGCAGTTCAGGTTTCACTCTAGTTTTATTTTTATTTTTTTTCATAAGCCAAAGACGTGATACTTTCTTACCGGAGAACCAGAAAGTGCCCCTGGTTCGGTTCTCTGACAAAAACAAAGTGTTTTTCTTCATAGTAGGTACACCTGGTCTGGCGTTCTGTTAACTTTGACATCATCCAGAGAAGACGGCTCACCCGTTACTACCATCTAATGTAGAACAGATTACTAGATCAATGTGTGCTTCTGTGCTTTTTGTCTCTCTTGTTGTGTCTCTGCTCTGTCTTCTCTAACCCCCAGTCGGTCGAGGCAGATGACCGTTCATACTGAGCCCGGTTCTGCTGGAGGTTTTTCCTTCCCGCTAATGGGTGTTTTTTTTTTTTCCACTGTCGCTTTATGCTTGCTCAGTATGAGGGATTGCAGCAAAGCCATGGACAATGCAGACGACTCTCCCTGTAGCTCTACGCTTCTCCAGGAGTGAATGCTGCTTGTCGGGACTTTGATGCAATCAACTGGTTTCCTTATATAGGACATTTTGACCAATCAATATAATCTGACCCAATCTGTATAATATGATTGAACTTGATTTTGTAAAGTGCCTTGAGATGACATGTTTCATGATTTGGCGCTATATAAATAAAATTGAATTGAATTGAATTTAGCCCTGAAGGTGCGCCGACCACTCCAACCACAGGGTACTTTCAGAAATGGCAAAACACTTTTGTGTTGACGAACTGGAACTAAAACACGACTCCTGTCAACGACATTTGCTCTCATTTTCACTTTCTATTTCATTAGAGGCAGTTGAATCAAAGAGGTCCTACTTTTATTTTATTAAAAAACACACAGCATGTACATGAACCACTCTGACGCCACACGTTTCCAGGTTTTCCTTTTAATGTGAAAATATCCATAATATGCGTAGCAGGAGTATATTGTGAGCCTCGCGTGTGCTATAAAATAATCAAGCAGATTATGAGCGTACAAGTGGTTAACATAGAAACAGGTTACTCCGTATATTTTGTAACATGTCACTGATTCCATCAAACACACACAGACACACACAGACAGCGTGGGTCTCACACTGACCTGTCTTGAGCCGCTAAAGGCAGATAAGTGATCTAACAGCATTTAAAATGATAAATAAAAAAGAAAATCATCTCTGCATCTCGGGTTTAAACATAAAAAGCATCATAATATTATTAATAATATATAAATCACACAGTGCAGCAGCTCCTGTGTGTGCATGGGAGTGATTGTGGGAAGGATGCCTGGAATTAGGGCTGGATTGACGACGATCCTGGGGGCCTGTGGCACATCCTGAACTGGATTTCTGCACAGCACGAGCTCAGCGCACCCATATGGACGTTATTACACCTGAAAAAGGCTCTTTTGCAGTTACTAAACTTTTCTAAAAAGGAAAAGCAAATCGCAGGGAAAGAAGTAGCTTACAAGGAGCAGCAGCAGCTGAAATCACGAGGGGTGGAAAACAGGTTTTACCTCTTTTTACTTCTTCCTACATGTCCTTCGGTTACTTTTGTCCTCCAACGCTGCACTACAGTTGTGTCTAAGTTATTCCTTAAAAAATTAACATTAATATAAGAGCAGATCCGGTTTTGACGGTGAAATGAACACACGACAGCGGTATGCGCCGTTCCGGCTGCTACTGGCACAACAGCAGCTCCTTGACCTCACCTGCTGAATAAGTTAATACAATCAATGTTAGTAGGACGTGTCCTTCAGTTTTTTTCTACATATATTTTTATTTTCTGAAGCCCTCCTCTGTGAAGCCGAGGTGTTTTAAGTGTGTTTGGGGACACAGAGTTGCTCGCTGAAGGACATTTGAGCGGACGTGCAGATCCAAGCTGTGACCTTTGCTTTGAACGAAGCCCTCAGAACCACAGGAGAAAAGAAACTCACAACCCGCTAAATAGAAATCTGGCTCCTGAAGCCGTTTTGACTTTTTTTTTTTTTTCCTTCTCCTGAGCAGGTTTCACGTCATCATGTCGCATCATGCTGCCAAAAATGACACTGCTCCTACAGTTTAAAGCCAAGAAACAAGTTCCTGCATGACTGGAGTTTTCTCTGGCGGCACGGATCATAGAGTAACAGAGCACCCCCCCTCCCCCACATGTTGCTGCACATTGCTGTGCATTTTTACCCCCAACTCCATCTGCTTGTGTCTACTCACAGATTATAAAAAACACATGTGTCCGATTTACTGAGCGTCACTGGAAAACAAGACGAGCGTGATGCTGTTGAGCAGAAATGCAGCACTTCCTGCCGCTGCTCTGTGCTCGTTTCGTTTTTTTTGGGGGGGGGTAAAAGGGGGCAAACTCATGCACACAATCAGTACTTCTTAAATAGAGTAAAAAGCATCTTTTTTCTTGACATTTTTGTTGTTGTTGGTATAACAACCTTTTTATACAAAACCTTGTCAAATTTTATCCTCAGCCACATGTTCACGCATCAAATGCACCTCGCTATAATACATGAAACAACTGCTTGCATCAGAAAGCACAGGTCAACAACGCCAAATAAGAAAAAACAAAGTGAAGTAAGTGATTTTCAGAGTATAAAACAGTCTACCCTGGAGCTCTTAATTCAGTGAAGTTTAGTGATTATAGACAAACGTTCGCTCTGATGTGGTTACATCTTTATCTCTAGGTCCTACTGAAGGTGCAGGAATACAGAAGAAGAGGATGAACTACATCCTATGCAGCAACAACTACTGACGGTCTAAGGCAAAGTTAGTTTTGCTATTTCTTTGCAGGTTTTATACTTCTGAGCGCTTAACAATCCAGGGTCGCTGTTGATCCGGCACTTTAAATTGAACACAGACGCTAGAGGCTCCCACCAACACGTCGCGTCATAAAACAACGCGGGTCGGCGCGCCAGTGGGGCCCTTTTGGTCGAGTTCCTCCAAGACACTGTGGTCCTCTTGCAGCGTTATAAAATGGTTAAAACATTATGGGAGTTTCAAAAACGTGTTCATGCGTTCACTTGGCTTCGTCTTTCTCTCACAACCCACACACACACACACACACACACACACACACACACACACACACACACCTGGTTCTCTTGCTGTTGAGACTTCGGGGTTTCTAAAACAACCACAAGTCCTCCTAAAAACTCTCACAAAACACGATCTTTACATCTTAGTTCAATAGTGAAACTGCAGACAGATAATCTCGAGTCAGTCAGCGTCTACCACCTTGTGCAGACGTCACACTTTAAACGTCGAAGCCTCAGAAAACCCTTCTAAAACGTCTCCAAAGCAACATCCGCCTCGCTGTTACACCTTCAGTCCCTCTCATCTGGCGTCATGTGATCCTCAGGATCCTGTTAGCATCATAAATACTGATTAACCCTCCAGTCATCCTCGTCTCCCCTCTCCGTCTCCGTCTCCACTGTCCCTGAAATAAGTTGCTCACTCCTCCTCCTCCTCCTCTTCTTCTTCCTCCTCCTCTTCCTCCTCCTCCTCCTCCTCTCCTTCCTCGTTGGCATAGATACCGGCCTCCCACTTCAGCGCCATGTTGGTTTTCCTCCTGGTCACCCTGGTGGCCTCCAGAACCTGAAGTACAGGCGACAGATTCGAGCATGGTCAGAGCAGCGTCATGAACGGAAAACTGCAAAAACGGATCTAAAAATAAGTAAAATGTTCTTAAAATTAGTGTATTTGTCCTTGATTTGAGCAGGTAAAAAAGATTATTTGCCAATGGAATGAGTATTTTTACCCCTAAAATAAGATAATTAAACATCCTGCACTTGAAATAAGATGACGGAGATGAGTTGTTCTTATTTTAAGTGCAAAAATCTTATTCCATTGGCAAATAATCTTATTTACCTGCTCAAATCAAGGACAAATACACTAATTTTAAGAACATTTTACTTATTTTAAGTTCCGTTTTTGCGTTTCTCTGCAGGTCGACGGACGTAAGAGGGGCAGCAAAGTCTTTAAAAACTCACAGCAGGGATCAAACTCCGACATGCAAGTTACTGGGGGAGGGCTTTTTTTTTTTTTTAAAACACGTCTGCAGTGATAATGGCCTTAAAAGTTGTGTTTTAAATTGCACCTGTTACAGGGACAACAGAAGAGAAGTCACCAACTTATTCCAGCCGCCGTTCATCTCACACATCCACACCAAGACGACGATGAGTAAGCAGATTTTAAAGACACACGACCGCGGCGTTACACTGGAGCAAAACTTTACTGAGGACAGGAGACTTTAGGGCGTTTTCTTCAAGCACAGCTAAAGAGAACGCTCCCGTTTGAGCTGGGGCCATCGGTGGATGACATGCAGGGACAACGACACATCCACACGGTACGTGCAAAGCAGACGATGGAATAAAAGAAACAATATTAGACATTATCGGGATCTTTCAGCCTTCGTCCCTGAAGGGCTGAGCCAAAGGGCTGGTAACTCAGCTTGTGACAAATAAGATGCAGTTCCAGTTTACGCTCTTCTCAGAGCCTCGCTTTTGACGTTATAAAATTTAATAGCTAGTTTTTCAGCTGCAATCCCCCCTGAAAGCTGTCTGCAGGTATCTGGGGGGAGGCAGCTCACATTATACACAGAGGAAGTCTCTCATTCAGGGAGAGAATCATTAAAAAAAGGTTAAAAGCACTCAGATTGGAAGTAAAAAGATTTGTTCGATCGACAAAATAACAAACATCAGCATATTTACACCTTTAAGCGCTGTGCACGCAATAATAGGACAAGCTCTTTAAACATACTACTTGCTGGCGTCGCAGCAGACAAGAGGTACGAAGAGGAACATGTACTTTGTTTAATTGAAAATCTGCAGTTCCTATATTGTCCACGAGGGGCGCTGTGTTTTAATCAGCAGATGGTAGCAATGAGCTTCAGATGTGAAAAATTGATTTTAAATCATTTCTTAATTTTTATCTGTTTGATGTATTTTGTCATGCAGGACAGTGTTTTTAAGTTCCAAAAAATGTGAATAAATGTTTTTCAACATTGTACAATCACTGTGATCAGTTCTTATGCATAATGCACAAGTAAATGTTTAACTGAGTAAATTGCACATACGTTTCTTAAAAACGCTGTTATTCAAAATATATTGTGTAAAAGTGATATTCATTTAATATAAAAATCAACAACAACTCCACTTTTATTAGTTCTATTTAATCTTGCAATGAGTTTACTCGTGTGGCCCTCTTGAGATCAGATTAAGCTGTATGAGGCCCCTAAACCAAAATGAGTTTGACACCCCTGGTCTAAAGCATCCAAGGGCTGGCCAATATATTGAGATTATTTTAAGGGATATAAGATGTGACTATATTGTTTAAATGGAGGGGGTCTATGTTGTGTTAAAATTATATTTGTATGTATTCCAGTAGGTTCTTTTTCAGCCGTTGCTCATATTAATCTACAGCTGTTTGTTAAAAAAAATGTGGGATAAAGCTTTGATTCATGGAAGTCTTTTTATAATTACTTTACAAAAAGAAAAACCCGTCGAGACAAATTTCGTATATCGGCACTCAGCCTAAAAATATGGATATTATTTTTTTGTCCTCATCGCCCAGCCCTAAAGCTCCCTGATGCATCTTTATTATATATAAAGCAATTATTAACAGAGTTTGTACATTTGGTTTATAAAAGGCAAATGTGGATGAAGACACATGCAGAACCAGCAGGACACAACGGAGCAAGGCAGCAGGACAACAAGCAGACCTGGGATCAGATTCTAGTGTGCTTTAACACTTCAAAGAGAATATTTCTGTGTGAATAACACTTTCTTATCTATGTTTTTTATTTGCTTTCTTCGTTGGAGGACCGACTTGCTTCGGTAGAGGATCTCAGAGGTATTTGGTTATTGTGAACAACCAAACGCCCACATAGTGCAAATGTAAAGAGGAATGCAGGAATGTTTCTGACCCAGGTCTGCCTGTCAGGGCACTTAAAGGAGCGACGGGGTCTCGGGCGCATTGAATACCTCAGTGGTTACCTCATTAGCCCGTAACAAGTGCGCGTACTGAGCGACCAGCAGGAGAGAAGCAACAGTACAGCACAGTCAACACATGAAGGCATCAGGAGAAAAAAATGAACCAGAACCACATTTCAGGGTCATGATGTCAAGGTCATTCAGTTTAAGTAAAGTAAAAAGGTTTGGCGGTATGCAAAGTGTTCTTAGATCTCACTAGTATCTTTATTTTGAGCTATCCGTGTGAGAGCTCAAACTGGCTGAAAAGGAGCGTGAACAGAAAGCGCCGGCTTCGGTCACTTCCTTTCACTTTCATTTTTAAGCGTGCGGGTGGGAAGTTCCCCTCCGTTGCTGCTCTGTGGGCTCATCCCAGCGGAGCCTGGATGGCAGTCAGCCATGTTGACTTTATTAACCACAGCAGCATGCGACGTCTGAGCCGAATCCTGTAAACATCTGCAGGTTTCACTGAAGAGCCACAGGTTCATCTATCCAGGGAAACGGAGAAGCCAGGATGGGGGAATTCTTCACACTTCAGATAACATCCCCCCCCTCCCCCCTCCCACCTGTCGTACGGTCTTCCCTGTTTTAAAGCCTAAACGTTTAAATACTTACACTGCTGTCCTCCATTTTCTCTTTTCTCTTGACCTTGTGCGTTTCGTAGTCTTCCAGCAGCGTCTGCATCAGGTTTTTGGGTCGTGATCCTCCCGAGTCCTCGCTGCCAGCGTCAGACAGGGCACCCTCTGAGGGGGAGGGGGAGACGGGCGGGGCAGGCCGAACCTTCTCGATTTTTCCTGCAAGACCACAAATCACAATGACCTCACCTGAGGCAGGATGTTTCATTGCTCTGCTGCCCTTTCAGACAATATGTTCGCTGACACAGTGGGTTGTAAAAATATCCACACACGTCAGTTTTTAGGTTTGAACTTTGACTAGGCCAACTATGGTCGTTATCTGCAGAAACGTGCCTCCAGTCTTTTTGCCCCGTCAACATAAGCCACCCCCACAGCATGATGCTGCCGCCGCCATGTTTTATGACGGGCCACGCTATGAGAGCGATGGGCAGTGAGGAACGAGGCTCTGATCTAGGGCTGGGCCTTTAATTTATCGTTTTATCCGTTATGGTGAGAAATGTCTTATCACGATAAGAATTTAGGTTCATCTTGATAACGATAAATTCCAATTAGTAATGACTGAAAACCCCAAAAACTGCCAGGATTGTTATTTTAGCTGTTTTCTGCACTGTTGGTTTGTTCAGATGATCAATTAATATCAATAAATTAAAAAATATAATTAAATGTCGTTACTGTTTGCAGTTTAGTGATAAAAATCACATTTCTTGATGCAACTTGTGTCCTGATGAAACACCTTTTGAATTTTGTTTTAATATTATGTTACATCATTAAATGTGTTTTTTCAGGACAGTATTTGTATTTATGGGGCTATGATTGACATGAAGTCACCGTTACCTAAAAAGACTACAAGAAGCTGGTAACATTGAAAGTCCGCATCGCCCATAAGACCCGAGGGCTTTACTCCTCACAGGAAAATGGGTTGAACATTTTTTTTGGGGGGTATCAGAATTTTTTTTAAAAGCCATTTATCATTTGCACCACTTTGTGTTCTATTACATAAAATAAAGTAATAAACCAAACTTTGTGCTTATAACGTGACAAAATGCTGGACGGTTCAGAGGGTGTGAATATCTCCGTGAACGGGACGGTTCTAACTAACCCGGCGCTGTCCGTGCCGTCAGCGTCAGTCTAGCCGGCAGGCTGTTGCTCTTCATCTTATCTGCAGGGGAGACGGTGGCGGCTCTCACTCCTGCCCTCGCCGATCCCCGGCTGCTGCCGGCGGTGCTGCTGGGCCGGGCGGCGACAGCGGGCTGCGCCTCCCGCTGCTTCTTCAGCTCTTCCTCTCTCTGCTGAGCTGCTCGGATCTCCTCCTCAATCATGGACAAGGTTTTCTGCTTTTTGGAGCGCAGGCGGAACGGGCCTTGGGCCGCTTCCACCTCAGGGCCCCGAGTCGTTGCCGCTGTGCTGCGCAGTTCAGCCGCCTCCGAGTATTTGCTGAAGTAGCTGAACTCAGACTTCTCCGGGCTCGGAGGAGAAGGGGGACGGTAGACGGGGGTCGGCCTGGAGACGGGAGCTGCGGCAGCAGGAGTGGGATCGGGAGCTGGGGCTGGAGCTGAGGAGGCTAGGGCTCGTGTGTAGGACGACTGGATTTTGATCCTTGGACCTCCGTTCCTGGGCCTCTGCGGAGGGGAAACGGGCTGAGAAGGTGGAGGAGAAGGAGTCTGAAGCTGTGAAAGTCGAGATGGACTGGAAAACCGCTCCTGCTGCTCGGCCCGTTCTGAGTCTGACGCGACTCTTTCCCCCGACTGTGTGTCTGGACGTGGGGACGGGCTGGAGGACACAGGCGACTGGAAGCTGGGCGCTCCAGCAGAGGACACAGGCGAGGACGAGACTGGCACTGGGCTGCTTGTAGAGGCAGAGGACGGTGACACCGGGGCGCTCAGCTGGGACGAGTTCAGCTCCGATGGCTCGGCCTCCCCACCGTTCTGAGCCGCGAGGGCACTCTGGATGGCATTTTGGACGAGTACGCCGGCATGGTACTCCAACTCCTCCTCCTTGGGGCCGCCGCCGGTCTGCCCGTTGACTGGGGTGGTGGGCTGGGGCGTGGGGGGCGACACTGGGGTGAGTGGCAACGGAGTCGGCGGTAGAGAAGCGCCGCTGTCGGACACGTTATCCAAACTGAAGAGAGTGGTGTCCTGAGAGCGGACGGACAGCTCGTCCAGCCCCGAGTCAAACTCCTCTGGGTGGAAGGGTTGCTCGAAATGATCTTTTCCTTCGTCCTGCTCCGGCAGGATCGTCATCACGGCTCGAGCACACGTGAATTCCCCTGCGACGCCCTCGTGGGACCACGTCACATGGCTCTCTCCGGCTTCCGCAGCGACGTCGCCGTTCCCTGGGCCGCTCCTAGTTCCCGGTTTAGAGAAGGGTTTGGCAGAGTACAGCTGGGAAGTCACGCTCTTCTTGGCAGCCTCTCCCCGCAGAAACTGCTTCCTGGCAGAGGAGAAATCAATCTGCTCTTCCACAATGTCCTCCTTCCTGGGCTCGTGTGGATCAAAGGACACCATGGTAGGAGGACCTGACACCTGGGGCTGCAAACACAGATCAGAACAAGGCAGAGACGATTAGAGGAGAGCAAAGTAAAGTAGATACAGTGCTACGTAAAAGCACCGCTGGTGGCAGTGGCTCCGTATTTCAATATGTGTTTTTTTTGCCACTGTCACGCCTTAATTTGACCCTGTGTGGGACAATAAAGGTATTTCTATCTTATCTTTGTGTGGCGTAAAACTAAACTAACTGCACGTCACCCTGAACACACAGTGAAACAAAGTGGTGTCAGGATCGAGCTGTGGGGAGGTTTCTTTCTTCAACAAAGACAGGGACGCTCTTCAGAATTCATCCAAGGATTCATGGAGCTAAATATTTCACAATCCTGGAGGAAAAACCTGCTAGAGGCTGCAAATCTCCTGAGACTGAGGTGGCAGGACGACAACCCCAAATAAACAACCCGAGCTACAACGTTTACATCAAAGAATGCTCATGTCTTAGAATGGCCTAGTCAAAGTCCAGGAGAACCTGTTGCAATTGTTGTTCACAGATGCTCTCAATCTAAACTGACTGAGCATAAAACTATTTTGCAAAGACGAATTTGCACAAATTTCAGTCTGTAGATGTATAAAGACGTATCCTAAAAGACTTGCAGCAAGACGTGGTTCTACAAAGCAGAAGGGGGAAAAAAATGAACTTCTGCTTAGCAGTTATGCGCCATTTCGTCTCGGTCTGTCACATAAAATCCCAATAAAATAAAGTGTTTGGTTTTAATGTGACCACATGTGGGAAAAAAAGGGAGGCATAAAGAGTTTTGCAAACTTCCACAAGAAATGTTACAGTGCCGCTGATCCTGAGAGGAAAATCATGAGTAAAACGAGGTTTAGTGTTTAACTGTCACCTTCACATCTTCCTTTAAGGTTTAGCTTAGATACGCCTCCTTCAGAGCACGAGAGAGCGCCTCATAAAACCTCCAAACAGCACCATGCATGTGTACGTTATGTACAGCGTGTGTGTTCTTGTACTTGCAGCTGAGCGGGGACATTTTTTGCTCCTTTTTCTAGTAAAGTGAGGATTTCCGGGCTAGGGGTTAAGTTTAGGACTAAGGTGTCAGTTAGGGTTAGGTTAGGGTGAGTGTTGGGTATAAAGCAGTAAAGGTAAGGTTTAGGGCTAGGGTCAGGTCATAGAAAGGCTTGAAAATGAATGGAAGTCTATGGAAATCAAGGCACGGTACATAAAACAAGGATGTGTGTGTGTTACCTGAGTGTATGTATAGGGCTGAGTGTGTTTCTGCTGCTTCCTTTCCTGGTATTTCTTCAGAGATTCCAGCTTCTCTCCATCCAGCTGCTTTTCCAAAGGGACCTTGAATGAATAAACAGCCCAAGAACTGATAAATCAACCTGACAGAGCGGTCTTCAGGGCTCACAGAAAAAACCCCAAAGACTCGGTGGTGCCGTCTACCTCCTGAGGAGGGTTCCACCAGCGCTGTGCAATGCCAGGGTTCTTCCTCACTGCCTGGTCCTTGATCAGCTCCTGGCGCTCGCGCTCCAGCTCCTGAACCTGGAGAAGATGATAGAGCAACTAATGATCCCAGCAATTCCTGATCAGGAAAAGGAAACTGTTCATAGACACTTTGTGTTTGTCCTCTTTAAGTATTTGTTCTGACTGTCCGGAACATCACAAGCTCAACCAAAGATGTGGCTGAACTCTTAAATACAAAACATAGAAACATGTCTTATCAGTGCTGCTTCATGTGTGACTACAACTGACCTTTAAGACCTTTTTATCACATGCCGTCTTCATGCTACATAGGACTAAATGCATTCCTTTCTTGGATATCAAGCATGAAATGTAGTAAAAGAAAAAAACTTTAGCTAAAGCTGGGAGTATTATGGCATTTCTAGATAGCTGACGGTTTACAAATTAATGTTATTAATGCTGGATTTTTAAAACTTTTTTTTAATATTGCATTAAATTACTCTGCACTGCAAAAACAGAACTGAACATTAGTGCATTTGTCCCTGATTTGAGCAGGTAAATAAGATTATCTGCCAATGGAAAGAGTATTTTTACCCCTGACATAAGATAATTGGATATAATGCACTTAAAATAAGTTGATGGAGATGAGTTGTTCCTATTTTAAGTGCAAAAATCTTATTCCATTGGCAAATTATCTTATTTAACTGCTCAAATAAAGTACAAATACACTAATTTCAAGAAAAACTTATTTTACTTATTTTATTTACTTTACTTATTTTTAGTTCTGTTTTTGCAGCGTGGAAATTTTGTACTCACATTTGGCTGATTTTAAGCAATATTTTTTATTTATATCAACTACAAGGTCTTCCTTTCCGTCACTTGTTTGGGGTTAGGTCATTTAGGAAAGAATAGCTGCTCAGAGTGAATGTCATTTTGCTTGTTTAAATGACGGTTACCTCATGGTGACTTGTGTGTTTGCTAAATGTGTCAGAGGAAACAGACCAGCTTGTCTTTTAGCTGTGGATAGCACATCTATTCCATGCCACCCGCTGTGGACATCTTTACCTCCTCTGAGGGTCGTCTCCTGGTCACCCTGACCTGGTGCTCCTCTCCAGGGGTGAACAGTTTAGCTGGTCGTCTCTCCTCCTGAAACGCCCGCAGCTCAAACTTCGCCGCACCGCGACCCGACTCGTCTCCCTGCACGTGCCCGTTGGTTCTCACGGCAGACTCCGGGTGGGGGGGCGTGTCCGGCCTTTGCTCCCCCACGGCAGTTGACTGGTGGTTGTCAGACGCGCAGACGGACGGAGACGTTCCATTGATGCTGACTGGTTTCGTGTGCTCTGATGGCGAACGGCTCCCATTGGCGGACGTCTCCGAAGCTGCGTCCAGCACCTGGTCCAGGTAGCAGATCTCCTGCAAACACAGAATGTTTCACACATAAGTAACGAAAATGATATTTTTACTGGCGGGAATGAGAAAGTAGACATTTTGCTGCAGTACATTATTATCTTGAACAAATAGACATATAGTTAGCTTTTAAAACATATTATTCTAAAAATATACCTGGACATACAATCTTCCATTAAAATGTAATATAAGAAAAGAAAATGTAAAAAATTTAGATACAATTATATAGTTAAGAAATATTATGGGCATGAACCTTAGCAGGCCTTTACTTAAACCATTTCCCCCCAAATGAAACACAAATACTTTTAAGACTAATCTTAAAACTTTCCTTTTTGACAAAGCTTATAGTTAGAGTGGTTCATGTTACCCTGAGCTACCTCTATAGTTATGCTGCTATAGGCTTAGGCTGCTGGAGGACATCAGGGCCTATTTTTCTCTCTCTACTGAGTTCTACTGTTCTCCAATTATGCTTGTCGTCATTTCAGCTTTTAACTTTTTGTTCTCTCTCTTTTTTCTTAATAGTAGGTACACCTGGTCTGACGTTCTGTTGACTGTGAAATCATCCAGGGAAGACAGATCACCTGCTATTACCATCTAATGTAGAACAGATTACTGGATCAATGTGTGCTTCTGTGCTTTTGTCTCTCTTGTTGTGTCTCTGCTCTGTCTTCTGTAACCCCCAGTCAGTCGAGGCAGATGACCGTTCATACTGAGCCCGGTTCTGCTGGAGGTGTTCCTTCCCGTTAATGGGGAGTTTTACTTTCCACTGTCGCTTCATGCTTGCTCAGTATGAGGGATTGCTGCAAAGCCATGTACAATGCAGACGACTCTCCCTGTGGCTCTACGGTTCCCCAGGAGTGAATGCTGCTTGGGGGGACTTTGATGCAATCAACTGGTTCCCTTATATAGGAACTTTTTGACCAATCTGTATAATCTGATTGAATTTGACTTTGTAAAGTGCCTTGAGATGACATGTTTCATGAATTGGCGCTATATAAATAAAATTGAATTGAAATTAGAAAACATTTTAGTACAAAACTCAGAGCAGATTTCCAACAGCTTAGGTGGAGATGACCAGAAAAGTATGGATACAATTCATCTCAAATCGGTTCTATGCGCTTTCTAAATGCTAAATAAAATACAGCATATCAGAATAAGTATAAAAATATATTTAGATACGTTTTTATAGATAATTATGAATAAGAAAGAGCACATAAAAAGTAATTTTTTTGCAGCAACCTGATCATCTTCTGACTGACGAAAAATTGTGAATAATTATTTTTAACTAAGGCTGTAAGTAATTGTTCACGTTTGTAACCACAGAGATGCAAATAAGAGTGTTTTTACAAATGGAACAACGTAAAAGCAGCATACCTGCACCACCTCGCTGTCTGGACTCTGGCCTTGGTTAGTGGGGCTTCGGAGGCAGCAATGTTGGATCTGCTGGCTCTCCAGCTCCATGTTTGCAGGCCTGTCAGAGATAAAGCTGACTGATTCCTGGAAGCTGACGCTCTTCAGTGCTCGCTCTCTCGGTGAAGCGTCACTGACATCCTCGGCTGCCCGCCACGGGTTCTGTGTCGGCAAACAAACGGCTTTAGAGTCTGTGCAGCCGAAATGAGGTCTGATGATTAGTTTAGCAACAACTATCCAGACTCAAAGACAGCAATCAGATCCACTTAACAAGCAGATTAACTTTTGACTTTTGTCCCTAGCTCATCTGAGGAAACGTACACAGCTCATACAAACAGAGCAGCAATCTGCACTGCAGCAGGAATGTGTTAAAAGACCTGCTCTCCTGTAGTGCCTTGCCTGGCTCCTACCACTAGAGGGCACCAAATGACACACTGACACTTTAACTCATAAAAAGGCATTTGTGAACTTTGGTATATGATGTAAAATGGATATATACAACAAGTTTATAAACGTTCCAAATAAAATATTAAAAAACTGGATTTTTTTCCACATTCCTCTTATTTTTTGGGGTTTTAAGTTGCCATTTCTTCCTTTTCTTTTTCTATTTTCGCTTCTTTGACCGAATCCACTCTGCTTTACCCAGTTGGTCGATATATCTTTCGAGCGTTCATCTTGTCAGAGTTTAGATTACAGTTTTGGTTCAGTACCAGGTAGTGTTATGAGACTGAAAAACATGAACACCGCACCCTGGTTTTTCCCCCCCATCTTACTAAGAATGTGTTGCAGATGCTTGTACAACAGCTAAAAAACAAAATAAAAAATGTTGCGTAATGTTTGTCTAAATGAATTACAGATGAAACAAAACCAGCGGCACACTTGGAGGAATGCGGGCGTTTCGATATGATGATTATGTTTATCTTTTTATGTCTAGTGCTACAGCGACAAACATCAATGTGCTTTACTGGGATTTTATGGGCTGGAGCAACACAGAGTTGAAGGAGATAGTAAAGATTGCATGTTTTTCGAAGGTTCCTTTACCAAACAGTCTGAAAAATGCCGCCTGCGTTTGTATCCGGCAGCAGGAACGTCTCCACCAGCTTTGCACATCTACTACTTTGACTCGGACACATCAACCGTTCCGCTGTAGCTCTGGATGTCTCTCCCTGCTGAAGTAAAGCATCTCCACAGCATAATGCTGCCGCCACCATGCTTCACCACGGCGATGGCGTCTTCATGGTGTTCTGCCATGCTGGGTTTCCATCGCCCTTTTTAAACGGGTTTAAACTAACGGCTTCTTCCAAACATTTACAGCACTAACAGAGCGGCGCGTCTATGCTGTTGCTTTCTTTCCACGATCACAAAATGTGAAACATATCAAGACGTATGAATCATTTTGCAAGGCACTGCCTTACGTGCAGCTCTGATTTGGCCCAGTGAGAGTTTTCCGGGGAAGCGCTGCGCCCAGGAATCAGGCCTGCGGCCTCCTGGTTCAGTGACCCGTCCATTCCACGCATTCCTGCCCTGCTGTTCAAAAGCTGCTACGTTTGCAGCCTCCCGCATTTATGGCCTGTCCCTTTGTTCCTATGTGGGTCCCTGACAAATAATCTATTGGCCTCTCTTTTTAAAAGGGCCTTGCGCCAATTGCTTCTTCCGTAAGCGCGTGTTTATCTCAAAGGGTAGCTGTTAACCTTTGTCTCTCAACTTTTGAGAGCGTGTGCGGAGATGAATGAGGGTCACTCGAGTAAATTGGCTCACCCTTCAGTTAAAGCGCACACTGGCAGAGGAAAGAGGGCTTTGCAGCTTTTTGAGCCTCCATCAGAACCAGTGGCAGATTTTAGTTGGACTTATTATTAACCAGAGGGGTAAATCTGGGTCATTTTCAACATGTCGCCTTCCTGTGTCCGCCTGAATCCCCTCAATCCCCTTTTTTTTTGCATCTTTTCCTTCCTCTCCTGCTTGCTCTCTCCACAGATGCGGAAAAGGCAGCCAGAGAAGTCACATGGTGGATTATAGCAGCCTGCTTGCTGAAAAGGACTTCTTGTCTGTCTAATAATCAGGCAACAACTTTCTCCCCAGGGTGGTGCGCTCTCCTCCACCCTCCCTCCTTTGGGAGAAAAAAAAGAATCCATATTTTGTCTATTCCCCATTAGACTGAAAAGTAATCCCTTTACAAAGCAGTCCTATTATCCTGTCTTAGTATCTGTTATCGTTTACAAGACTGCTTGAATTCCAGGCTGAAGTAAGGTAGCATGTTATATGCCAACATTTAAAAATTAGGAACTTAGATAGTTATAACGGAAGATATCTGGTCACAAAGTCATCCTTTTTAATACAACTGTAATCCAAATGGAAATGAACATCGGTATATTTGACTTTGTCTCACAGAATAGACACAAGAGGCTTAGCGGATATTCCTGGTGTCAATTAACTGGTGGCACATAAAACCTAGGGTTTTATGTGCCACCAGTTAATTGGGATGAAATATGGTTTTAGCTTGTTTTGTATGAATTTAACAGATATGTGTGGGTTTAAATCTGCTACGTGTTGCAAAATCTCAAGGCAAAAAGGTTTTGTGACTTGAGTCATGTGTGTCAAGCTGAATTTTCTTTGATTCTTTTCTATAGCTAATGTAGTACCAGATGTGTGAATTCTCCTGTTTTTACTAGTTGCGTTTTTATCCCTCTTTGCAATGGCCTTCCCAGTGAGACACTGTATTGGCTGCAGCTCCCTGTCTGTGTCACGTGACCTGCTCTGCACATTGTGCACCACCAACCACTAAGTTTGGCAAGAAGGAGAACTGGAACTGCTTGGCAACGAGGAACGGGCAGAGTTATCAATAAGTCATATCTTCAGAAACAACTGATCAAGCTTTCTCTGTTCTCACAACACCGTAGTAATTTTCATCAACTTAGTTCACCGTTTGTTGGTCAATCTTTAGGCTGCCCTGCAGAAAAAACTATTTGGTATGAAATAAAAATGCACCAGCGATACATGTAGTAGCCAAGGCAACGGGAAGCTTTACCTGACTAAGCAGCCAGAGAGCCTGAATGACAGAAACTGGTCTGATTCAAAATGGCCACTATGCGAAATGATGTTTTGGAGTTGTTGAGCAAAAAAAAAACAAAAAACACAAGTTTTGTGGTGGCTTTGTTTTTGTTATATATATATATATATATATATATATATATATATATATATATATATATATATATATATATATATATATATATATATGCTTATGTAAACATCTCCTGGAGGAGCTGCGTCAGCCGTGGCATTTACTACATGTTCCCAAACTGTATCCTTTAGAGTAACAAATCGCAGAAGAACGCGGTGAGAATGAGTTGTGTTGAATGAAGTGATGAAGTGACAATAACAATATATTAGATAACAGCCATTAGCCAGTCGCAACTACTAGCAAAGCACATCAGCTCGCCCCTTCGTCCCCGTCCCTTCCAAGTTATCCCCTTAGCAGTCGGCCCAAAGTCTATTGGCTCCTTAACCATCAGTGATGGTTATCGGGTGAATGTTCCTTCGTAGGATAACGGGACTGATTGTTTACCCCTGCAAGTGTGCTTGCAGCATATTTGTTTGCGTAACATGGATTTCTGGCACAGCGCTGAGCTAAACCAGGACCGGTACTGATAGCGGAGGTGTGCTACTTTGGAGCCAAGTTTATACTCACACCACCCTTTAGTTTTCCCCCCCTAAAAACTCATCGGAATATATAAAAAACAGCAACATGGTTTTGATGGACGAAGAAAGTCCCAATCCATCTGCCCACCACAATGTGCTACCAGGGTCAGTTTTCATCTCACATGGCCATTTTCCAATTATGGAAAATGGCCATGTGAGATGGGAAGAGTGTTTTCTCCTTTCGGTTAAAAATGTGACAAAAATGTATGTTTTAAATACTTTATATGTATAAAAAATTAAATATATTTGTCCAAATTCATCAAAGTTGTCAATATCTTTATGTGTTTCTGAGAAAACCATGAAGTGGGACACGACCAGTACCATTACAGACTGCATAATCCTGATCAAATTATGTTATGTTTCTATTGTAACCTAAAGCTACTGAGTGTTGAAACATAGACATGGCGTGGTTTTAATCAAACGTTGGACTGAGCCACACTATTGGCCAATATTAAATGATTTGAATCATCAACAACAAAAAAATACTTTAGTTTTTGCCATTAAACAAGTCTTTTTTTTTTTCTACTGTCAGTTATGTCAGCGATCATGTGAGGACCAGATGTAACCTCTAATTTCACACTCCTATCGGCTCCTCTTCTATATGCGACACATGCATGTTTGTCCACGCAGGAATGTGTGTGTGTGTGTTTGTGTGCTGGTGTGGGAGTGTGTGTCCAGCGGACAGTACGGAGGGGGAGGATATCCTTTTACAGCCTCAGGAAAACAAAACTAAAGTGCAGGAATGTCTCCTTTGCAACACTATTCTGCTTCAAACGTACACTTGAAAGAGGGTGGATGTGACTGTGCGGCGGTGCAGCAACACCAGTGCGTGCACGTTCACATGGAGTGTGTGTTGGTGTGTGAGTTTTTGCCCCACACTGAGGTGAGCTGACATTCCAGGCATAGCTTGCTGTCCTCAAGGCGCAGACTTTAATTCTGGTGATGAGGGACAACGTTAACCCTCATTGTCCAACGAAGGAGCCTTTCTGAGAGTGAGGAAGTGTGAAAATAAAACCATGCAAGTAAGTAAAAGTAAAACTGATCCTCCCAGCATTCACCCGGGGGGGGGGGGGGGGGCAGTTATCGGTGGGGGCTGTAGTTGATATTAAAAGGGGTGGGATTCTGTGGAAAGGCTTACCAAACCCTGTTACTGAATCACGGATCTTTCTGTCAGCTACGTCTCAGAGAGCGGTGCTCTAAATCTAAATGCTGTCTCATTCTCGGCCTGTCTCCATCCAGAACATCTGGAAATGCTTACACTCTGACCGTTAAGCACAAAGAGCCAGCAAACACACAGACACATAAACACAATGTCAAAACATGTGCACGAAGCTGCATGCCGGGGACTCTGGGGGGGGTTTGCGTACTTAAACACATCCAGAGGCCTTGATCGTGGGTTTCTCTCTAAATCTTTCCCCTTAATAAGATAAGCGGCAGAGCCCTGGCTTCGGAGAACAAACGTATAACCACTTATTAGCTGAAAATATGATGATTCATCTTTGAGACTACATATGAATTCAGGGTAACCCCTCCTGTGTAAGCCGGTACCGTCAGTTCCTGGCTTTGTTTCTTGGATAAATCCGACCCTGTGTAGTAACCGGACCTGTCTGCAGGTTTAGCCTCCGCTTCTCATGTTCAAAACAACCTGGACTGTGAACCCAGGCGCAAACAGAAACGTCCCGCACACATCCGTCAACCAGCCAGTGTAGCCGAGAATAAATCACATTGTTCATTACAACATTCAAACTCAGCCCGCAGTTGATATTCTAGCTTGGATAAGAGATAAGTTAGGTTAAATCTAAAATGCTTAACAATGCGTTTACTGTATCAGTCCTCTGAGATAAATACTGTCTAAACTGTATCTTGGGGGGGGGAGCTTTCACCTCACCTGTTGCTCTCCAAAACACCAGCGGATTCATCTATTTCGGCGTCAGCTTTGGATCCTTGTCACAGCAGCGCAATCATTTCTACCATTTGAGTGTCTTCTTCACATAAGCGTTATCCGTTTTCCTATTCTGGTCTGTCCTCTTGGGTCCAGCCCTGATCCGTCCTGTTCCAGATAGTCGGAGTACTGGACTTTTCCCTGGCCAAGCCTTTTCCTCCCCTTCTTCCCCTCCTTTTCCTCCCCTCCCGTCTCTTTCCTCTCCTCCACAAAGCCTCTCCTTTCTGAGCGGTATTCCTGGCGGCTGCATGGAGCGCTGTGATGTCATGGGCTAAATGTGTGTGTGTGTGTTTCTCCAGATGCCCACGTGCACAAAGATACCTACTGTGCGAGGCCCTACACACGCATACGATGAGGCCGGGGGAAAAAAAAAAAAAAAAAAAGAAAGCATCCACTCCACACACCCAGGTTCCCTTTAACCTTCAGCGTCGGTCAGAAGCAGGGGGAGAAGCAGAGGGAGGGACGCGGGGCGGCGATGAAGAGACGATGACTGAGCGGGGTGCTGCTATTTTCTTCTGTCATCATCGGCATGAAACTCTTGACTCAGTCTCTCATGAGGGTTAGACAGACTTACTGGCTGCGGTCACATTTTATTAAAAGCAATGAAACCCTGCTGCCACTTCTTCACGTAAAAGTCTCTAAGCTTAGACGGTTTTCATTATGTTTCAATAGAAGTTCATTTAGGGGGGAAATCTAAACACTGATCTGTAGGTTTGAGACTCTATATGAGGATAAAATACAAATCCTTGTCACAAACTGCAGTAGTTTGGGAAACTATTCGCATCACTGTTAAAAAAAGTCCACATTATGTACATTGTAAAAACAAACCATTGCCTAGTTAACTTGGGTTTTAGTGCATAGTTATAAAGGAGCAGAAAATCGAAACATGTTTTTCAGGTTGTTTTTAAGAATAAATATTTGAAATGTGTTGAATGCTACCAGCTTTGTACAACTACAGATGAAATATCTGCAAGTTCCTCTTTGGAACATTTCTAGGAGCAGCAATTTCAAATCTTGACAAAGATTCTCAATTGAGTTCAGGCCAGGACTTTGACTAGACCGTTCTAAAGCCTAAATGTGCTTTGCAAATAACAGTGCAATCCCTTAGCCAGAACTACAACAAACGAGCCCAATGAATGCCGGTTGTGAATTTCTCAAGAGAATTACATAAATTCAAATAAGAAAAGAATACGAGAGGCAATGGATGTAAATCTGAAAAATTTCAGTCAATCATGTAATCAAAGACAGTAAGAATTTTAAGATCTAAAAGGAGGCTTTTCAAATCAAAGATGTTTTGAGTTTTTGAGACCCTGCAGAACTGCTGTATATGTTTTAGATTTTTACTTGTGAAAAAATGTTGAAACCATACAAGCTTTTCCCTGCATTTCACAAGCCACTATTATATAGTGTGCATTTGTGAGTCTATCACATAAAAACTCAAGCAAACGTATTGAAGTTAATGGTTGTGACATGGTAAAATGTGTGAATACCCATGCGAGGCACTTTAAATCTAGCCAACTTTTTGCCAGAAAGACCTTCAAATCCCTGAGGCTTGTTTGTGTGTCTGCGGGTGTTTTGCGTGCGCAGATAAATGTTGGGACATAAGATCTGTGAAACCAGAGCTGACCGGAGTCACGGTTCACTTTCTCTGCTCACAAACACCCCAGCAAGACGTAAAGGAGCTGGAAACACTTTCCTCTCCTTTACAAGAGCCATTACAGGCCGCTGCAGACAGGGAGCATGGGTCAGGATGTACGACAATACCCAAGAAGGTAAAGATGTGGTTTCGAGCTGATATACTGCATTTTTTCCGCTAAACAGTTTGAGGAAACTGAACCAGACCAGAAGGCAAAACTACATTTCAGTTTTTTTTCACTGATTATTGTTCTTTCAAGCCCAAAACAGAACCACGTTTAAATGAGGCGTATTTCAAAGCAAGGAGCCCCTTTTTGTAGGACTTGTCTTTCATCAGTCCAGACCACCAAACAGCTACAATTAAACTTTCAGTTTAATGGGCATACTAATTTTGATCTCATCAAAAACCGATGGAAATCAGAAGAGTGTGTGGCGAGCAGCTGGGTGGTCCACAAGTCAGGGTCCTATCCTAAAGCGAGGGAACTGAAGCCTAAAAAAAAAAGAAGCATTTGTGGGCCCTGTTAACAATTATACATCCCGTCCAAATGGAACAGGCAGTGGCTAACCTACTGGAACAAGGCCCCCAGAGGAAACGACGTGAAATGAAACATGAGCAAAGAATGCCATTCAGAATGTTTTTGTTTGAAATAACAATGCACATGCTCCTGCAGAGGTCTCAAGCTAACGGAGACACGATGATGAAACCTAATCAGACCCAGAAAACTGGGGCACTAACCCAATTATGGCCTGCACACCAGGGACCTCTCACAACCATGATTATTTTCATGCAGCAACAGAGCAACATGGCCATCGCTGCATGTCGGCGCAGGTGATTTATAAAGAGATTAGCTAATTACAGTGAGTCCAGTGACGAACAAACTGGAAGCTAATAGGAAAAAATAAAAAACCTGCAAATGGAGGCCAGCAGGAGGATAGTTTATTCGTGTGCTTTAGTGCACGTGTGACTTCATGCATCTGGGTCGGCTTTATTAAGCCAATAAACTGCAGCGCCCGGAGCGAACTGAAGCAAAGGAAGCGGGCTGGGATTGATCAGAAAGGGATAAATGAAAGAAGCTACTGCAGCAGATCAGGGAGATAGAAATGATCTCCCACTGTCTCTGGGTGGGGGAAGGCCTGAGTACATTAACGGTTAATACGATGAGGGACCTGCCCTGTGCTCTAGTCATTGACTTACTGAGCTTAACATCAGTTGCAAATCTGGATTTCCAGAAAACAAACAATTGTGAAATATTTACTGTGGTGATATTAGTGGGAAATAATCCACCTTCTTTTAACTCATGACTTTAAAGGTGCGTTGACACCCTAACGCCAACATGGGGAATTTTTCACGTTGATCTCCTGCTGCATCTCTCGCAAACAATTCATGCGGACAACGCTGCAGAATTTCGCCCAGCTCGCTTCACCGCCCCATCAAATAGGAGGAGGGTCTATCCGCTTGCCTTTTCCTCTTGGCTGTTCAACTCGCCATGGCGGACCTCAATTTTACCCAGCGGGTAACGGTCCTGTATGTAATGTGGAAAGCAGAACAACGGCGTTGGCGCCGGCTTCCCTGGGTCACCAGGTCCTTCAGACACGCACCCGGTTGTGCGAGTACCAACATCTGCTCCAGGAGCTGCGATTGGATGACGGTCGCTCCCATCGGCACTTCCGTCTGTCCAGGACCAAGTATGAGGACCTGATCTGTCTTCTGTCATTAAATCAATCAGTGCTCAATAGAAAGACAGCCTAATTGTAGTGTCTAATTTGTGCCTAAATAAATGGATGATGAGCACCTTTAACGCAAAGCGAATTGACAGTAAAGTTCAAATTGTTGAACTGCAGCGTAATTTCGCTTTGCTCCAGTCGTGCATCCACCGCCCTGTATGCAGTTTTGCTTCGCTCTATTTGCCCAATTCGCATCGCCGACCATTAAGTCGCTTCTGATCTTTATATAGGGATAACATGTAAATCACTCCCTCCAGTCGCCTTGTTTGCATTCGGTGTGAACGCACCTTAAGCATCTTCAATACTTTCTTCTGAAAGGTATGTGGGTAAATGTGCTACAAGAGTCCCCTGATTCGATCACATGAAATATTAATGTGCAGTATGTGAGTGCATGGTATTTAGAATATAATAGCTTACGACTAAATTCACAGATCTGGTTACCGGCTTTGGAGATCAGTTGAACGCGGTAGAGAAATACAGATAGCAAAGTCTACAGCATGTCAAACTATGTTTGTGGTAAAGCAGTCTGGGGAATATTATTTCTGTCAAAGAGCCCAGATGCAACTGAATAACGTAGCAAAAATACATCATCATACTTGATCAGCTTGTAAATGTGCTGTGGACAATGGCTGGAGCAGTTCTCTCTATGAAGCTGCTGACAGACACAATGCAAACAAATCTTTAAGTTGTTCAGGTGTTAGTTTAGATTTTTAGCTAAAACCTTATCGGCCACACATTATACTGTATAATTTGTTTTCTAACATAATAAAGGCGGTTCACAGTAGGATCAGCTGCTTCCCCAAATTAAACATGTTGAATGTGCCAGCAGGTTTTTTTAGATAGGAAAACAATTTCAGCTTGAACAGATCAAATCAGGAGGGAATGTTTTATATTTACATTTGGACTAAATAAAAAAAAATATTTATCAGTATTTTACTGTAACTGACAGTGTTTATCTCAAGCAAACGAGAAGTAAGTCCTTCCAGGCTGTTACATCCTCCCAAATGCAGTTCTTTCCACTTGGGGAGCTGCCTTATTCAACATCATGTAGTCTAAATGTGTTTTAGACACAGCATAAGTGAATAATAAGGTAATCTATGCGAGTAAAAAGTGAGCATTAAATATATTTTTTGAAACTAAAAGCAAGACTTAAAGATGCAACATGTTGGATTAAAGCCTATCACGACTCCCTGGTCATTTCAACAGGAAATTGTGCACACTTGTATCTGTGGAAATAGCAATCAACACAGGAAATAAAACAAAAAAATCAGAGACCATCTGCAAAATAAACAGTCCAAGAGGCTCACTTCAGACAGCGGAAGTTATCAGAACTGGAACAGCTTGGCTCTGATTAGCAACTCCGAAACAACATCTGAGAAAACGGTAGAAAACAGCTGCTGTCCAAGGAGTATCATGGGGTGAAACAGATTTGTCCTTCTTGAAACAGAACTGGCGCTACAAAAAAAGCGGCTGAATGAGTATCTTCAAATAGTTACACGCACCTCCAAACCGGCACGGTAGCGGCAAATTGCAGAGCAGCGCTAAATATTAATAAAGGCAGTTCTCACCTACCCGTCTCAACAGAGCATGAAGCAACAAGGAGACTGAAATCATGTCACGGTCCTTTTGAGGGTTGAATGCTAAAAAGGATTGTGCAACATGTCTGGACCCGGAGCAAACCATTTGTGTCCCCTCCGAGAAGTCTCTCGCCACCACTCGCACACAACCCTGACCCCCTCGGACCCCTTCCCAGGGCAGCAACAAAGGGCCCCCGCAGGAGCTCCAGTACCATTCTCCAACCAGAATACTAATGCTGCGCCCCACAACGGCACCCCCCCCAACGCACACGGGCATGCACACTCACATGCTCACCGATGAGGGCCCTTCAGCAGAAAGGTCTGTAGCCGGAGGCTGCGGCCAGTTGTGCGCGAGCTCTCCAAACACAAGACGGACAAATTAATACTCCCGACAGATGTACTGGACCAACTGGGATAGACGTGATCTGAGGGCGACACTGAGCAGTTGTACTGTATTATTTTCTCCTTAGACTAAAAGGTAATGACTATTTCGTTTTGGTGCGTAATTATGTGCTTATAATAATAATAATAATAATGTCCCAACTGTGTAATAAAAGCAATACTTACCAAACGCTTCACTGCGTCAGGTAATGTATAGTCACAGCGAACTGTAAACAGTGTTTTAGACCTCGGTACAGAGTACAGGTTAAGCTGATATTTGTAAGCCAACAACACAGTTGTTGCTGCTTCTTTTATGAAGCTGTGTTAAAAATTGTCATCAGCCGCTTATGGGTCTTAAGATATTCCACAGTCTAATAAGTTGCAATTTAGAAAAACCTAAAAACTAATTTCCTTGAGTAAAATGCCAAATCAAGTGATTTGAAGAGGGGGGGGGGGGAGGGTTCTCTGGTTGTACGGAGCGGCGCCGCTCATATCCGGCCCGAATCTCACCTGTTTTGGCTCGTTACTGTCACATCTGGCTCTTGTTTACAAGTAAGAGAAATGGCTGTTAGGAAAACCCAGGAGCAGAAACTAAAAGAAAGCCAGTTGCTACTTTAATTAAGGTAAAGCTTTTTTTTTTTTTTTTAAACTACAGTTGGGATGCCTGTTAAGCAACAGAGGGAAGGCTAGCTAGCTGAGCTAATAGCTCGCATAATTAATCAGCATATATGAGCTTTTTAGATTCCCCATAAAGAGCAGAACAGTAAAAATTCTGCTCAATAAGTAAGTTTACTTAAAGCCTAAAACAAATTCCAACATATATTTACTTTCACCACTGAGTACATCTGTTAAAAATCTTTTACAGCTACAGTTTTAGCCGATACCGACTGGATTTATCTCCACTTCTGACCGATGTAGAACCAAATACTTGTTTTTTCTAAACAGCTAAAAAAAAAACACTTGTTCATAAATCACTGTCATAATAAGTACATTAAACGTCTGATTTTTAAACAGAGGGACTATCAACACACTCACTCTCCAAGTTCTCTCACCCCTCACTAACTTATGAAATGAGATAGACATCATTACTATACCCTAATTAGAATAATCAATATATTGTTTTAGTCCCAAGAATGCAAAAAGAAATGCTTTTCCATTTTAAACAAAATAATTGCTTTGTGTTAATTCCATAACACAGTGAATCCATGGTTTTTCTACTCAAGCTTAATAATACCATGAGAGTCGCATACCAACGTGTTCGGACAATTCTTATAGCTCCTATTAAATAAGGGTAAATCTAGTCGCTGTGTTCTCATTAAAATACAGCAGATTTGTTGAAACAATTGTTAATTAAATGCAAAATGACTTTTAGAAATTTTACTGCTTACACATTATACAGTAATATTAATTAGGAACATCAACCTCTTTTAATTGTAGAGTTTTACAAATCAGTACAAATTATCTGATCACTATAGATAGTAAAATGATTTAAATATAACAAAGAGATTCTGCACACGTTAAATCTGTTGTTATATACTAAACTAAAGAAAACCCAAATTGTAAAGGATGTGCATGACAAACTAACTAGCTCAGACTCTATAGGCGTTTAGAAAAGTTAAAAGCAGTACGGCTTGTTTGAGGTTTGAAGAAAGATCTATTTTTTTTTCTTCTAAAAACACCATAGAAGTGTATCTCAGGTTTGCAAGGTTGCATCTGAAATAACCACAAAACGTCTTACATGTGAGATCTAAGTAGAGATGCTTGGCCATAATGTGCATGAAGAGTACAACTAAGCCCACAAACACGTCACAGAAATCGCCCAGCATGGAGGTGAAGAGCGGACGATTTAGGCTTGTTTTGTGGCCACAGCATGTCAGCGCCTTGCCGTCACTGAGTGAACTCCACTCTGTACACCACAATATTCTCAATATCAGTGAATCTGTTTTAACAGCTAAGGCTCAAAGGAAACTGAGTCATTCAAGAAATGAAACAATGGTGCTTGAAGAAGAGTAAGCAAAAAAAAAATCAGTCACAACCATGTAACAGTTTCATTAAATCATACAGGAAATATCGACCGCAGGTTATTGTTGTTAACGGTGGTTGTACAAACTATTAAATGGTGGAGTGTAGCTAGTTTCCTCTATTTTTGGCTTCATCTTCGTTTAACAAATAATGACAGTCTGTTGCGTAGTTCTGAGCACTAGAGGTTCCACTGAAATAAATTTTAAAACTGAAAAAAACCTGTGGACTTTTATTATGCCTATAATTAGGGCTATAATTATAGGGTTTAATTATAATATGCCCTATAATTGAAGGAAGTCTGCACTATTGCTGTGTGTGCTATACTATAGGCAATGACAATAATACATGTTGATCCATGTAGATACTTAGAAGACTTTCCAGCAGCCGCTCAAAACAGTAAATGTCTATGCCACTGAGATTATTATTACCTACATTAGGAAGGAAACTTGAGACCAAGTCTAAAAACTTCCTTTGAAATACAGAATAATATTTGGTTAAGCACGCCTTCCTGACCTTCTCTCAGTCTCGGCTATTTAAAAGTACAGCTCTCCTCTGTAGGTCATCCAACAGCCCACAGAGCAGATCCCTTTGTTTCATTTTAGATTTTCACATCACAAAGGGAACACCAACAACGCATCGCAACCATTCAGTTCTCCTTCATTCATCGCTGAGCTATTTTACGTTCTTAGCAAATCTTCTTTAAAATCAGACTGAATGAAAAACCCAGGTTTGGGAAGGTTGAACATAAAAAACAAATATTGGAAGAAAGGGGCAGTGGAGAGTGGATAAATTGTGATTTTGGGCTTTACTGTGGATATGTGTGAGTCTCTGTGGCTTTGTGTAGAGAAAAAAAACCCACAGAGAATACAACTCTAATCCTCTCCCAGTAGGAATCCAAACACTTTGGTATTTTTTTCTCCACAAGACACTGAATGCGCAGACCACATGGTGACGCTAAATGCTAACAGAACATTTGGTAACTTTCTTTTAATTTAATTTATCAGATTTAGTAGAAGGTTACTTGGTCTGTTTTGAATTTGAAGCAAAGCTTAGTTCAATTTCTTGTGTTGCAGATCCAAACCTACTTCGACTGGTTTGTTTGGCTTTGTGACAAAACTTGCATCAGTAAGTTCATCCAAAACCCACGTGGAAAAGTCAGCAAGTTTAGATAAAAATTAAGCCTAAGATGATGAAACATAAGAGCTGTAAAATAAATGAATGTCTGAAAAAGGCTACAGCTTCCAGGTCGCTCCGACAGTGTAAAGTCCTGTATTTCCACACTGCTTAGCCATTACTGAATCTCCCTGAGATTCAAGGTGTTATTGAAGACTTGCTGCTTATTCCCAACTATGCCACAAAGCACGTTAACCCGTGCGAGTGTTGTTAGGACAGAGTGGATCTTCTCACTACGATAGCTTAGAGCATTAACCAGCTCTGCAGGGCCGCCCTGACAAGAGCACCGGGCTCATCAGCGGACTATTTCTGGAAACTAGCTCATTAGCCTGAAGTATTTAGACAAAGAAAAGAGGCTTCACACTGGACTAAAACAGCCCAGGATAAACACGTCTGAGCACGGCATTTGCAGTGTTGTCCAACGTTATCCTTCATTTCTATTTCTTACCCTTTTCTACTAAAATCAACAATAACATTTTTACATTTTTGAAGGTGAATAATTATGATTACATCTCAAAGCAGTTCATTGTACATAAGTGTTTATACACCAATTGTGTATAATTCATTTAAACTGGTTGTTTAATGGCTGATATTAGTCTAACTCCTTGGTTGCCGACTCTGTTAATACGTAGGTCTACCACTGGCTGCATATTTCAGCTTGTGCTGCCTTTATCTGCCCTCTTGATGCCAACGAGAAAACAACTTACATGCTGAACACAAGTCTCATGTAGTCCAGGGCCTTGCAATAAAAAGCCACAGAAACTCTACTCTTCAGTCTTTGACCTCCAGGTTTGTTAAAAACTCCAGTGATGACACCCATGAGTCACAACAGCTACACCTAAGTCCGTCTGGTACGGCTTCATGGGTCCAGGTTCAGACCTTCCAGGACTTCTCCTGAAAAAAGGGGTTCTGACTAAGAGTCCATAGGAGGCAGCTTAAAGAAGAATGAGACAAACTGACTGTTATTAGACTGGTGATGGGGGGAAAGTGTAATAAGCTAAATGTTCTGTCTGATACAAAGCGCAGCATTAGTCGAAATACAACAACACCCTTGAGACAGTATTACTCAGTAGGGCTGTAAGGTAAAAATACAGCCCTGTACACATAAATAAAAGACTCTTTCTAGCAGGCAGGCTTTTGTATCAAAAACCTCAAAAGTTCACTCTGAAATTAAAAACCTCGAGTCAATTTAAACTACAAAGTGCCCTGCAGGCCACATGTCAAACAAAAAGTTTGATTTAATCTGGAGCTGAGAGCTGAACCTTGACATTTAAACTCAATATCTTCTCCTGGAGCAAAAATACAAGCTATATCTGCTATGAAACGTTTACCTGTAACTCACTTGGTGCAACACTGTTGTAGCAGTAGCTGGAACTCAATGACTTTTAAATGACATTTTCAGGTGGTCTGGTGAAAATGATGCTCAATGTGAAAGATACATAATAAATAGATAAAACTCCTTGCCAGATGATTAGAAGGTCACTGGGCTTACCATAAACCCCACTTCTCTGCTGACACATCCCAGAAACTCCAATTCTGTTTACTGCTAATTAAAAAGTCACCGATGTGTGTCATCACCAAGATCCTTAGATAACGTTTGTGTGGAGTGCTTTAGACAATGGCTTAATCCTCTCTCGTTTTGTGTCTTCTTCCAAATGGGAGCAGTGATAGCTTGTGAATGATGTGTTCCTTACGTAATTGGATGAACCCAGGAGTGACTTCTTCAAGTGTTTTTTTATAGGTAGAAGAAGGTGGTTTTTGTTAAACCACTCACTGCAAATTAAATAAGAAACTTTCCTGCCACCAGTTTAAAACCATGTAGCTGTATGTCAAACATTGATATAAAGGTGGTTTAACAGGATTTGGAGAAAACACTGGCTGTTAAGAAAATAATGCCCTGAACCTAGCCATAAAAATTCTGAAAAACTCAATCCTTCTGTTATGTAGGTCTAAAACTGATATTGGAGGACAAGTACTCAGCAGATTTACATACTGAGTGTTGGAGGAAGCAACCCTGACCCCGGAGGTCAAAACTTTCCTGAGTTCACCGGACAAGAGAGAAAACTTTTTACTTTCATTTCAACATAGCTGAGAGTGGCAGAAGTACAGCTTTTTTTCCTCAAAAGTTGGCTCTGGTTCCTCCATTTTTTGCATTTCCCTTCTTGCACCCTATGTGTCTCAGTGTGTTTGTTGTAAACAGTGTTTGTGTTAGCAGATATTTTGTGCTCTGCTTTGTGTTCTGTGAATGGTTTGTGCTGCACAGTACAACAACAACAACAATCGGTGGATGTTGTGGACAATAGTGGGTTGTGTATCTGAAGCCATTCTGTGGCAGAGCTGTATTATTGCGTTTCCTGAAACTTTCAAATTCTCTTCCTCTCTAGGGCAAAAATATAATCATGGTGGACAAAATATATTTCTAAAGGTGGAATGTGGCATAAAATATATTATTTAGCTCTTGTAGAAAAGAAGCATCAAGGTAATTAGAGCCTTGTAAAAAAGTTCACTTTGTGTTTAAGTCAGGGTGCAATTGGGTGGGGAGAAAAAAAATCAGTTTTTTGATGCATCGAAATGTAGAGGGACGATTCGTACTAAATTAACTAATGTCAACGTGCGATTACCATATTTTTCGGACTATAAGCCACACATTTTTCATAGTTTGGCTGATCCTGGAATTTATAGTGAGGTGCGACTTCTATATGAAATATAACACAAGGTTTCCCACAATGTATTATAAACCTGGTGGGCTACCTCCCGCCAGAATAAGTGTCGTTTGTCTGTGTGAAATGCCTCGATGTTTGAGAGCGACATAAAATGGTAAAGTAAAGTTCCCGTCCAGGAGAAAACCTTCCGGTGTAAATAAGCTAACGTGCTACCTGTTATTAGCTTGTACTACATTCACGCTGGGCCCCTCCTTTGAGCATGACGCAGCTTCCCCCATTCTCCCACAACTCCCCACGATACCTACCGCCAGGATTACCCCATTTTCTGGGGGAAAACCCTGTAACACGTTGTTAAATTCATACTGACCAACATGAACCAAGGAGTAAATATTACCATCTATAGCCACAAGAGGGCTCCCTTAGGCTTGTGAAAAGTATATTCTGCTCCTGTACCACTTAAAGATTCATTGGAACACTAACTTGTAGACAACAAAGACTGAACACAATGTTGTTTGGCATTTTCAGTATGCATTCACGCAGTGGAGCGTTGCGTGGTGGAGTTCTAAGGGGGTCCCAGACCACGACAGAACCCCATCATTTGGTTGTCCGTGAAGATAATAACAGCTAGCATCAGCTTATGTTGTCTGGGCATTTTAAAACTTCGCTGGCATTTTTCTGTTACTCTCAAACATCTGTCATACTGTTAGCTTAGCACGTAGCACCATTACACTCACGTTCTAATTTCAGTGTAATCTTTACAACTTGCACTGGTGAGAAGCTCGCCGGTTGTGGTTGGTGGCTTGTTACGCTAATTTTCCCCATTCTACCTCCCGGGTCTGTTCCATGTTATTCAGCCTGTTGTGGATGCAATTGTGTAATTGAATAAGTTGCCTTACCAGATTGTTAGTTTTTAGTCTTGGATTGTGTGCAATAAATTTCTAAAATCAATGTGACTTAGAGTCCAGCACTACTTATATGATCATCTGATCTGCTGGCATAAATAAAAAAAACACAATATGTTGTCATTTCCAAAAAGTAATATAACTGTTCATTGGACAGCAGTAGACTGTGAATCCCGCCACCTGATCCCAGTACACACACACACCAAGTAAGGAAATGGTACCCACTTTCAGATCATAGTTCAGTGTAAAACCACTGCTGATCAACATGTTTCTTAGATCAGAAGGTCTCTTGAAGATCAGGCTGTGCTAACGCTTAGGGCACACCTGGTTTGTGCTGCAGCAACTGGGAAGACACCCTCATTCCACAATGCAGTACTTCCTGAAGTGGTTCAGGGGTGTAGTGGGTTGACTGACTGACTGACTTTTTCTGATCAAACCCGATACCGATACCTGGGTTGAGCGTATCGGCCGACACTCAATACTGTCGAATGAATGAACTGTATACCTTGCCACATGAGCGAAGGCATCAAGCTTGACATAAACATTGTTCAAAAAAAGGTCTGCGTGCTCTTTAGCGCGGTGCTTATTATAAGTTTGTGGTGTTGAATTTACCAACTTTATTACCACCCCTCGCAGTTTTGTCGTTGCAGATATTGCACGTTTCAGTCAGACTTGTTGGCGTATCGAGTATAAAACGTTTCCATTTAGCAGACTTGGCTCGGTCCGGTGCTTGCTCCATGTTGGTCTGTGTTTGCTCATTACTAACTGATGTGCGTGCTCTGCTGGATGAGTTGAAGTGACTCGACCGCTGTAACCGTATCGCTTTGTATGAGAATAATAAAAAAAGAAATGACCAGACCCGAATGCTGGATCGCCGTCATTCATCCAATATCCGATCCAGTTAGTTAGTCAATATAGGAGCCCATATGGGATCCGGGTATCGGATCGGTGCATCTCTAACTTCCAAGCCCCATTCTGAGGCATAAAGAACAGGTAGATCAGAGAGCTAAAGGATTACCTGAAAGGGGCTAATGTGACAGCAGCTTTTAGGAGGTAAAAATAGGGATTTACATCTCACCATAAGTGGGCTGCAGCAAAGAGTGGTATGTTGGAGCCATCAAGTCTGCATTACAACTATTAAATGCTATTTACATGTCAGTCTGTTGTTTTGGAGACATAAGCTTAAGTTCATCGTGATTCTCATGGTCTTCAAATGTTACTCTTTGAGTTGGGAGCTGAAATGTTTGCGGAACCACTGATCTAGAAGAAAACATTTGCAAATTGCAAATTTGAAAAGTGATCAGAGAGATCCGTCTCTCTCTCTCTCTCTCTCTCTCTCTCTCTCTCTCTCTCTCTGTGTACTCTCCAGCTTTGTGAGGCACAGTTATCATGGCAAAAGGGGATTTTAAAAAGCGAAGTGTGCTGCAAGTAACATCGAAGTTATGAGACGCGCACCAGAATCACACATAGACTCTGCTGTGTCACTTTGTCATATATTACTGTCATCTATTCCCAGAAGGCTAATAAAAATAGGCACAAAGCGTCATTCACAGCCTGGAGAACTACTTGGGGAAAAATAATGTTTATTGTTCAGTCTGGTAGCTGACCAGAGGGATGTTCACATGACTTGTTATTCATGATAAAAACCCGACACACACGTTAGTTGTTCTTTTCAAGTTATCCACCCATTGTCAGCTGATACATATAACTTGGGGACCAAGAGATGACAGTAAATATGCCATGATCCAACCTAGTGTGTCATTAGTGTTTTTCCTCTGCTGGCCTTGTTCCTATTTCTGCCTCCTCTGTTGGTCTGGCTCAGCAAACTTCAGCTCTTATATAACCTGTGATTGTGTTTGCTTCAGTGTGGGGGTATGGTTTCTTTCTGGGAAGAGGGAGAGGTCTGAAGGAAGAAGACATCAGTGATAACTTTATTGTTCCTGCCGGTGTTCTCGCAAACTCCACGGCGCTAAAACGGGCGGGGGCGGAAAAGCGCGCTTCCCACAGACACGCACTGCCCAACAAAAATCTGGACGCTGCACCAACAGAAAGTGTCTGATGGTCCCTCTGGGTCCTTCAGCGCGTTCCTGCCGGCTGTGATCTTTTCTGCCACGGGACCAAGCAGAGGTATTGGCGGACACTCTGCCTGAATTGGCAGCTTGCCGCTTGGCTTCATTATTTCCAGAATCAGCTACCGATTTCGAATGATGACCACACAAAGCAGTTAGGGCAGATAATGAGCCATTCTACAGGGAGCTAGAACCAAAAAAAAAAAACATCCACCCCAAACACAACCTAGAAAGCTCGTTAGTTTCAAAGATTATATAGCTAGTGTGACAAGAATGCCATTGATGAGTTGGCAGGTTTCATGAAGGACAAACCACTACTGCATCTATTGCCTTGCTAAAGTATTGATATCCCCCGAACTCCACAAACGACATTGTACTTTATAAGGATTTTTTGTGTTAGCCTAACACAAAGGAGAGAGTTTACACAGAATCTTTCATACAAAATCTAAAGTATGCTATGCATTTGGATTTGGCCCCTTTACTCCAATAACCCCAAATCAAATGCAGTGCAACCTGTAGAAGTATCTTAGTTAGTAAAGAGATTCCAACTTTGTGCAGTTTAATCTGTGTAATACAGCTGTTCTGTGAAGGCCTTGGCGAGGTTTGCCAAAGAGCAATAGTGAACAAACAGCATCAGGAAGACCAAGAAACGCAAGGAATAAAGTTGTAGAGATGTTTAAAGTAGGATTAGTGTATAATACAATACCACAATCCCTGAGCATCTCACTAAAGACTGCTCAAGCCAATATTTAACCATGGAAAGACTTCATAACCACAAAGCTACTAAGATGTAGCTGTCCACCTAAACAGACAAGTAGGTGACAAATAGTATTAATCAAAGAAGTTAAGAGGCCAGAGTTTCCCCCACTATTATAAGCCTGGCAGGCCACAAGGTATTTCTTGACCCCCCCCCCAAGATAACATAACAGAAGCTAACGCTAGCTGTTATTAGCTTGATGGACACAGACAGCCCACCAATGACAGGGTACTGTTGGTCTGAGCCCCTCTGAGGTGTGCCGTGCTGCACCAGTGCTCCATGAGCATCCCCAGGTTGGATTAGATGGGATTGGATCCAGCTGGGTATCCGACCCAACAGAAAATTGGGTCATAACATGTCCACAGCAATTTGAATCCATTTAAGTGACCCGGGCCAATCAGACTGCTTGTGCATCCCCTACAACTGTCCAACCAAGATAGTCCAGGGTCTATTTTTGCCTGTCCTACGCATCAGTTCCTTGTGACAGGAAAGCCATAAGTCAGGTCGGTAGAGGAGAAACGGCGGCAAATTGAAACACGTTCGCTAAGGGGGAAAATTTCACAGTGAAACCTTCTACTCGCAACGGAAACAGCGAGCGACTTCCGGTGAGGTTGTTCGACAGATAGTTTCGCCAGGACCCACACACTGGAACTCCAAGATGGACGACAACTGATTGTCAAAGTACTGAAAAAAAAGTAAAACTTCTCTCAATCTTCTTTGAGCTTGTTGGTGCAGCGACAGCAGCTTGTGTTTATGCTGTCTTGTAAGACCGGTATACACTCTCGCGTGAATACTTGATATCGTGAGTCCGGTGGTCTGTAGAGGGAACCTTTAGTCGGAGCCTGTTGGTTTTGGAGACATCCGATTGGAGCGCGAACCTTAAACATACACGCAAAGCTGCGATGGAACGCTAGATCATTTCATAGTGAAGTGTTAACAGCACGAAATCCAATTGAGAATCCATTGGAACAAAACTGATGTTCTCTAATCCAAAGTGACTGAATTTGAACTTTTTTGCTAAGGAGAACTGGCAATCGTATAAGTCTCTATATGTGTAAAACTGGCAGCTACGGGGTTCTACAAAAGATGAACTCTACAAGGGCGGTTGTTCTTTTCAGATTTCTCTCTTTGTAGAACATCTTGATAACTGTATCATGCAGTCCATCATTATACAATCACATTAAAATACACTGAAATCTGTGGCTGTAATGTGAATAAATCTGAAAAGGTTCTCAGGAGAGCGGAAGTTTTTAAAAGGAACTGTATTTCAAAAGCTCTATTGACTGCTTTTCCCTGCTTCTTTTCTGCAGGTGGCTTGTGTTTGCGAAGTTTTTGCGATGTAAGCTGCAGCACAAAATAAATAAATAAAGCTGTCAAAAATAAGAAAGCCTTGCAGACTGGGAGAATATTCCCTACGAGGACAAGCCTCTGAAACGCCATCATCCCTGTGACAATAAACAGCACTGTGGTGAAATGTCATTAACTCCACGGTGAGATCAATCAATCAGTCAAGTAAAACTAATCAGCAAGACTAAAGGCAACGAAACAACAAGGTCAAACTGTTCAAGCTTGAAGCGGAAACAGTAAAACTGTTCATGCTTATTTAAAACAGCCAGTGGTTGGGTTTAATGGAGCCGAGTTCTTGTGGACATTGAGGGAGCACACTTAAAAACACCATAACGCTATCATCGCTAAGATAACTTAACACTATTCTTCAGTCTCCAGTAAAAGATTTACAAGCCGCTTGGCAGCTACAAAAAAAGCAAAGAAACCGAATCTGAAAAGTTCCCCATAAAAATAATAATAAAAAAAATCAGCTGCAAACAAACAAAGTCGTCTTTAATGTGCTGCTTTTACCGAGTACAAGCCGCCTCTCTCTTTGACTGCATCCTCTTCAACCACTGAGACACAAAAAATGGCAAAACCTGCCTTCAATAGGTGCCAGTTTTGGATACAGGAAAAACGGCTCACCACTCAGAGTGGCATCCTGATGGGATGAGTAAAAACAAAACAATATCACAAAATCTAAACAAAGATTAAAAAAAAAAAGAAAAAGAAAAATGATGCCTTGTAAACTGGTTTTAAACAACATTACATCAACAATGGCTGGTGTTATTTTGGTTTACACACCGTGACTGTAGTGTTTTTTTTTGGCGACCTGACGTGTTTCCAAACAGCTGAACTGCTCGTTTCTGCCCGACTGAGAAAACCGTGCACGCTTCCTTTCAACCAGGTGACCAGCAGTATGCAGCAACAAGTGGGGGAGGGGGCAACGGCGCATTACTTTAAGCTCCATGCAACTGGAAAAAAACTCATTCCGGGACTCTGCTGGCATTTCAGCAGAAGGACTTGAACCTTGATACCGCTAGTGTGAAGCGCTTTGGGGTCGTCAGACTATTTAAAGCGCTATACAAATAAAAGCCATTTACCATTTAGCTTGCTTGTGCTGGGTTATGGGCATCCGCCATTATTAACATCAGTCAAACAGTTGGTGAGCAGATTTGTTTGGTAAGTTTAAGGAAGGCACGGAATGTCACGTTTTACACAGGATCAAGATCAGTCCAATTTAAATAAATATATATATAATTCTCTATATTTTTGATGCTGTCTGTTGCTTTTCTCCTGGGTGTTAACGTATTTTGTGTTATTTCCTATGTCCAGTTACTTATTAGATATTAGATACATTGCTCAGTTCATGCATGAACAGCCTTTACCTTCATATTTTCACAAGCTTCAGGAGATATTTTTGATTGGGGACAGAGCTAAAATCGTGTCTACAGCAAGCTAACCACAGAGATTTGATGTCCTAGCGAGAGGCGCAGAAGTCTGCCAAGTGGATGGTCAACGATTCAATCAGTCTTCTTCCAGTGCCAAATGTCAAAGTGTCCTTTGGCAGGACACGGATGCCCAAGCTGCCCCCAAAACATCTTAGATCCACGCGTCTATTTTAGAGCAAGAAAAGGGCCCTTGCAGCCTGCTAGAGGCTGAGCGGCTGTTTAAATGAGTGAACACAGCTAACAATGTCAAAATATAGTAGAAACCACAACGTCAGATGAAGAGCAGCGGTGTGCAAAGATGAAACAGAGTGTTTTTTAAGAGAAATAGTACGAGAAGCAGCATCAACGACGCTGTTGCTGTCTCTCCACCCTGTTGGTCAGTCTGCGGGGGGATAAAAAGCAGGTTAAGGTCATTCCAATATGTAGGTTAAAGTGATGCAGAGGAGGAGGACAGTGACTGCTGCAGCAATCAGTCTGGTCCATTGACCTCCTTTGGTCGCCTCTCTTTAGTTTCTGCAGTATCCTGTGTCCTCCACATTTTAAAGCTAATCAAACTGATTGTTTCTGACACACACACACACACACACACACACACACACACACACACAGGAATGACCCCCAGCTCACACACACAGGCCTACACCTTTCACTTAAGCTAGTATTACACTTTCCCTGAACGCCTTCAGCATCTTTTTCCAGGCAGAAACACACAAATGTCCCCGAGGTTACATTTCAAAGCTACTTTTGAGTCATTTTAGTCCAGTTCTCTCTCTCTCTTTATGTACCTGCGTGCTGGGTGATGAAACAGCGCCGATTCCCGTCGCTTCCTGCAGCCGACTAATTAACGGATAATAACCGGGGTTAGTTTATCTTCTTTTTTTTTCTTTCTTTTTAAAAAAGGCAACACGCTTAACCAACCGGTTAAAACGCCGCCGCTGCTTCTTCTCGTCGACAGCCTCAGCCGCAGCACCGACGCTCGGCCAAACGACGCGGGGACGTAGCGGCGCGGGTCCCAGCAGTAGTTGTAACGGTGACGGTGGCCGTCCTCCAACTGGGATGGCAGCGAGCTCCTCTCACACACCAGCTTTTCCTCCCCCTCCTCCCCCCCCCCCCCCCCCACCTTCTCCTCCTCTCTCTCTCTCTCCCTTTTTTCTCTCCAAGGCACGCGCGATGAATAATGAAAGGCTCGCGAGGTCCCAGGAGTGGTTTCTGTCCCGTTTTCTTTCTTTTTTTTCAGAGCGCGAGCCGAACACAATGAGGCCGACCCGCGTGGATCAGGTTACCACCGTCCTGCCTTTCATTCATTCATTTATTCAGCCGCTAAACAATCTGACTGCAGCCCGGTCAGCTCCCCCCTCACGGCGTCCTGCTCCACTACACCTCCTCCTCCTCCTCCTTCCTACCCTCTTCTCCTGGAAAATGCGCGTAGTTTGCGTTTTTTGGAGAACCAAACTAAAACAAATAATCTCTTATGGTTAGATTTTGCTTTCAAGTAGACTTCCTTGAGCAGTACTTATCCAGGCTTCCTTAAGGTTTTTAACCTTAAAATTCTTGCTCTTGTTCTTTTTTTTGTTTGTTTTTCTTAATTATTTATTATTTTAAACATTGACACAGTGTTTTTGCAAGTCTTGTGTTGTTGGTCTGTATGCGTTTTTAAATATAGTATGTCCCGACAGGTCTTGTAAACGAGAATAGTGTCTCAATGAGACAACTCATGTAAATATAGGGTTAATAATAATAACAATAAAAAAATATTATTATTAACCGTATATTTACATGAGTTGTCTCATTGAGACACTATTCTCGTTAATAATAATAACAATAACAATAAGAAATATTATTATTATTATGTTTCTCTCCAAACTTTGGTCAACTTTTTCCAATTTTATCTTCTTTTTTTTTATAAATGGAGGGTAATGGATGGGTTTTATTTTTACAAATAAACTGAAAAGTGTGGCGGGCATTTGTGTCCAGCACAAACACAAGGCTCCTGATCCGCATGCGTCTCGTGTGCCTGTCCGGTGCGGCTTGCAGTGACGTGATACATCCAGGGGCGCCGATTTATGGTTCTGCTGGTGGGTGCTCATTGTGCTTGCATGACTCGTTGCTATTTTAACACGCAGGCACATTGCTAGAAATAAGCGGGCTTTCTCCGTGGGTCCTCGGGAATCTCCGTGGGCACGACCTTGAAGCACCCACAAAATCGGCGCTTATGGGCACATCTGTCAAGGTTCCGAACACAACTGCAGTCTGTGTGGTATTTTATTTAGAAAGATTAATCATTTTGAAGAAAAAAAAATCTCAGCTTCTGCCTGCTTTCAACTTCTTTATCCAGCGAGGACGCTTCACAACAACTGTCATTCAACTGTCTTTATTGCAGTTACGTCAACCGCTCCACTAGGGGGAGCCCAGTTAGATCTGAAAGGTCTACCTACCATTTCATAACTCATAAGTCATTTTTGCTTGTTGGCCAGCAGACAGTTACGCCGTAACTCTGCCACACCAAGAAAAAAAAAACATAACTCAACTATTCATCTACCTATCCATTTTACAACTCATTTTGCCTATTGTTAATCACATTATTCTTTTAATACATGTATGGGAGCAAATATTTAATGACCGCCAGGAGCAGAGCACCATGGCTCGGGTTGAAGTCAAGAAAGGGTCTCCTGAGGGCGTTTTGTGGCTTCAGCTGTTGCTGAGGAATATAAAAATCTGATATAAAAATATAAAAATATTTTTTTTCTCTCTTTTTTTATATTTATGTTGGGCTTATAAAAATGTTTAGACATTTTTATTTTGCAGCTTTTTGCAGTGCTCTTGAAGCATTATTATTATTATTATTATTATTATTATTGTTTTTATTATTATCTCTTTATGTTGCCCCAACCCTGATCTAGTATCTTGAACTTCCCCTATATTCTCCAATGTTGCATTATTTGTTGTTATTTCAACTTTTAACTTCCTGTTCTGTCTTTTTTCTCTTAAATGTAGGTACACCCGGCCTGGCGTTCTGTTAGGTGTGTGTCTGCCATTATCCTCTCTAACATAAAATTATTCCTGACAGTGCTTCTTTTTGTGGCAGATGACCGTTCACACTGATTTTGGGGGGGGGGGGGGGGGGGGGTTCCTCTCCACTGTCGCCACATGCATGCTCGGCACAAGGGATTTCTGCAAAGCCAACAGCAATGCAGAAGACTGTCCACTGTGGCTCTATGCACTTTCAGGAGGAATGAATGCTGGAAGTCAATGACTCAACTAATCTAATGGGTTTCCATAGATAGGAAACGTTTTGACCAATCTGGCTCCATGACTAGATTGAATTGACTTTGTAAAGTGCCACAACATGTGTTGTGAATTGGCGCTAGATGAATAAAATTGAGCTATGTCTCTCTACATGAATAGAATGAAATGTTTGCTTATTCTTCGTCACATATTTAATGTTCAGACTGAAGAAATGTGTGAGTGTATGGAAAGACCCATTTTCTAAAATTCACAGTTTTTCAGTGTCTGGACGTTGACAGGGGCATTCTAAACCATGAATATGCTTTGATTTAAATCAGTCATTCTACTGTCACTCAGGATTCCCCCGTATTTATCTCCACCCATCTTCTCCGTCGCTGCTGAAGGAAACCTTGCCCACAGCATGATGCTGCCCCCACCATGTTTTAATAGGTGCAGCTTTTTGGTTTTCTGCAACACGACTGATCTGGACGTAAACCAGAAAGTAGGTTTGCATCTCATCTGACTAGGACCCCTTCTTTCACATATTTGCTATGTGCTTGTAGCACACTATAAAAAGGATTTATTATGGCTTTCTTTGAACACTGGGTTTGTTTTAGCCATTCTTGTATTTTTGTGTCATGTATTGTCAGTGATCGTTTTGACGCATTCATTGGTTATATTTAGGGGTATCAGAATAAAAGGGAATAAGTACAAATGCAAACCACAGTTTTCAGGAAATAACATAACTTCTCCCCCACTTCATGATCATGTGCTACTTTGTGTTGGTCTGTGATAAAATCCTAAAATAATTTTCCAAGTATAACTTCATACCATGTAAAAAAAAAAACCAATATATACAGTATATATATATATATATATATATATATATATATATATACATACAGTATATATATATATATATATACATACAGTATATATATATATATATATATATATATATATATATATATATATATATATATATATATATATATTATTTTTTTACAAAGTGCATTAATTTGTCAACAGATGCTCTAACTTTCAGAAAATTACAAAACAGAATTACCTCTAATAATAATAATTCACACATCTTTGAAAATGTTTTAAAAAGTATTAATGCAACTTGTGAGGTTTTGAAAGTAGAGCAATTAAAGTCTGAACAGCAGTATCTGCTTAGATTGGACTTTTAAGGAAACACATCTTGATGAGGCTTTAATTAACATAAAAAGGTATTATTTTACATCTTTTTTTTAGCAACACCATGATCACTTAACAGTTACTATAATCTCTTTTGTTGATTTTTTTATCCCCTCCTGTGCCAACTGTTTTGTTTAGGGGAAAAGTCTGGTCTGCGGGTTGGCTTGTTTTGCTCCTGTTCTCTTTTACTGCCAAGTGAAACTGCAGGGATATGTGCAGTATGTGGTTTTGTCATTGTCTTCCTGATTGTTGCATATGTTGTTCCAAAGCCAGCAGCTTAACCATGACGTGAGCACTAATGCAAACTCGGTGTGCAAGCATGGAACTCCCTGCTTCTCAAAGAACAATCGATCACCTTATTATGTATTTTATTTATTCATTTTCAATATTTCACCTTTAATATAGAGGCTGCAAATTAGATGTTCATTCTGTTTTTTGTCTTTTCATACACACAGCATAATTAACTTTTATCGTGTGGATGTGTAAACTGTGCTGATCAACAAGGTCTTTCAACAAAAGAAATGAATAGGATGCATTTGCACACAAGAACAAATGGAGGTAATTAGCAAGAGCTTACATGTGCAACTTTTGTTAATTTACCGAAATGTATAAAAAAGGTAAAAAAGGGTGAGATATTTTTCCTTTTGGGAGCCAGAATGTTCTGTACCCAGTAAGCTCTCAGCAGGAGGAGCAGAAACTCATCATGTCACACATTTTTCTAGCAGAAAAGAACTAGCAGTCCTGTCATTGTCACATCACTATGGTTGTCCTGTTTTTCATATCTGTGCTAGATTCTTATCTCGGCAAAAGTACTTTGTAAAACCCAAGGGTTAGGGTTAGGGTTATGTCCTTACAGATTTTTTCTTTGCAGTTTGTGTGGAACCAACGTCTTCAACATATCTTGTAAAATCATTTTTCATGCCCACAAAAGTGTTGAATGTGGATTGATTAACATGCAATACTCACCAGGGCAGTTTGGCGATCTATCCTTGCAAAGGGACCTTCAAAGCCATTTGCTGTCATAATGGAAACCTCTTGGCTGTAGCCTGCGATCACAGTGAAATTTGAGTTATTGGTAGCGTTTTCATTTTCTTCTTTTTTTTAAAGAAGAAAATGAACTGCAAACAGTTCCTGCTAATTCAACCTTAACCACTGATGAGTAAATGTCCTCACACACAAACATTTAAGATGTCTCCTCTTTAAGCTGTCAGGTTCCCTCTCTCCTTTGCTAGCTTGTCTCGACCTCTGTCAGCACCGGATCTTCAAATCTTTTACAAATTTAAAAAGTGGACATTTGCAGTCGAAGTCGAAATAAAATTAAAAGCAACTGTTGCTTTTAGACATCACTGAATCAGTGAATTTAGTCCGTCTACAGGTAATTCAAGCCCAGTATGAAACATGCTAAATAGCTTCAGAGGAGAGCTAGCACTATGGGGGTAGCAACTTCTTGCTGTTTGGAGGACTACAGCATGACAATGAATGGGGCTAAATGGGGAATCCTGGAAGAAAACCTGTTAGTTTTCTAAAAGCTACTTGAGTCCAGAGCGTTGGCTCTCCTTCCAGCGGGACAACAGACCTAAACATACAGCCATGTTGTTGTCTTCTTGGGAATCTGTCAAAACTTAAAAATTGCTTTTCACAGACACTTCTTCATCTGGCCCAAGCATGTTCAAAGTCCAATTTTCTGTCCCTCTACTGATTTTGTGCGGCCCCCAACAACATTTCCAGAAAGATTTGCTCCACCGGCACAGGTAGGTAGTGCAGATGGAAACTCTTTCTTTCTGATTAAGACAAAATTATTGGACAAGTTAAACTCTTACAATTCAAAATGTTAGGTATAATATGAAGCATCCGTCTTTTATTAACCACATTTTTGCATTCTCTTTAATCTCCTAGTGAATAGAACATCTATCCAATGCCTTTTACTCAAATGCAGACTATGGTGGATTAAAATCTATTTATTGACTAAGATTGACTAAATAAAGCAAGAGTTTTCATAGAAATACTGACCCAAATCCTGTTCTTACCTAAAATAATTTTTTTCATTTTAGAATTTTTTTTTTTCCAAGCCAAGAATTATTTGCAAACTGAATGATCATCTTTTATTAAGGCAAATGACCTTTGGATCTACAACGATTTACACATCGTTTTCCCACAGAATATCTGACTAATAATGATCACGTTTTGTAGAAGAGTTTTAAACAATTACAACATAATATTTTTTTTTTTAAATTGTATTTCTTCTATTCATTTTTCGGCCCTCAAGTGCTTTTAACTTCACTATTTTAGCCCACATGCCAAAAGGTTTGGACACCCCTGATGTAGTCTGATTTCATGCATGGAAGAATGGGTAAAACTTTCAATCTCCAGGTTAGAAAAGCTACATAAATAGCTTTTCATATAAATAAAAATTTAATTGAAAAATACAGCATGCGGGTGACATGGCATGAAAAGGTGGCTCAACTGAGTATGAACTCAGGGGGGCAGAACACAAATGAACACCAACAATTCCACTTATGCACTACTTTGTGTGGTCTAACTGAGTGAGGGTGAAGTGATAAAAAAGGAAAATGTTCAATTATAATATGCATAATATTAATACTATTGCAAAGAACTCTAGGCTCCATCATACATGCATGAAATTGTTAAAGTAAAGCCCTTAAAATGCACAAACAGTAATTTATCTTAAATGTTTTGGATAGTCTAGTAGCTTGAAAGTAACCACAGCCACAAAATTTCTACCTGCATAAGTTGCTTTTTTTTCTAATTTACACAGTCTTAAAAGACTGTGTAAATTAGTCTTTAATTTTTGTATACATACCTTAACTTCATCTGATGTCATTTTAAAGTTTTAATTATAACCCTGCACTCAACAGTGTGGTCAAACTGGATCTCTGGCAAACTGTAAACTTCTATGCTAATGTGACTCTTGGCACATGTGTTATCGTTCTGTCCAAGGATTATCTGCAGTCATTGTTTCTGTTGCAGACCACAGACAGACTGAGGATAAGTCAATAAATGTTGATTATCGCAAAATACACTCCCATCCTGTGTGCTGACAGAGATAGAAAGATAAATCTGTCTGTATGTAGCCTGAATAGGGCTTCCAGATGCTAATAGTATGTCTGCATGTCCAACGTAATGAGTTATCGAATTGTACTACAAACCTTACACCTTTAGGGTTAGTGTTGGTGCCACAGGTCTACTAGGCTTTGATTGTATGTCCAAGAAACATATTAAAGAGATTCTGGTTATTTATTTTGTTTAAAGTTTGTCGATGAACCGAACTAGCCACACAGGACTGCCCATTTAAAAAACTATTTACAATGGCTTCAATAATGTTTCATAATCATTAAAAATATTTGAAAAGCCTTAAAATAAATGTGCACTATATTGCAGTAATAAAATGTAGGGCCGGACGATAATTCAATAACAATATATATAGATCGATTGTCGTACATTGTATTCTAGCCATGTAGTTTAATATTAAAGTCATTACTTCCAACCAATCACAAACACAGTCCTAGGATTGCTCCGTCACCAAGCCCCACCCCCTTTTTTCTTTTTTAAAAACTCGCAGCTTTGATAAAATGTTGGTTGAATAAAGGGTTGAGTTTTAATTCAGTGTTTGTGTGTTCTGTATCTAATAGAAGGTCGCTAAGCAACAGCATAAAATGGCCAGGGCTGCACTTAAAATATATGTTTTGAAATTGTTGATAAGTATCGATATCGATCAATATGATTTTTATTATATCAATATGCTTTTTTTCTGTGTCATCCAGCCTTAATAAAATCTCAACGTCTATTCAAAAGATACAACTTGCTGTTTTTTCTTTGTTTTTTGTTTTTTTGCAAAACTCCGAGTGCCACAATTACTGGCCCCCAAGGATTTTCGATAAAAATCTTCAGCTTGAGCATTTTTTTTTCATTCACACTTTATGTTGATCAAATTGTCAATGAGCTTTTCTTGGGCAGTTCACAAATTCGTGTTTTTGTGGGTTGAAATATAATGCGACATAGATGCCACTCTTGAAAAAGGAAAAGATAGGAGAACGTATATAAAGTCGAGGTAGACGTCTGTTGATCTCCGTCAGTAATGAAATGGCATTTTGGGTTCATCAAGTTACCATATAAACATTTTATTTTCTACACACCTTTACCAGGTAGGCCAAAAAATTGTGAAGGATCTTAAACCACCTCTGTGTTTTGATAATATTTATTAGCTTCTCAGTTTTATTTATTTGTAGATACATAATATGCATTGTATTTCTCTGTACCTTTATATCTTTATATATCAATGAATCATGGTCACGATCATTCATTGATGTCTCATTTAATTTGTGTTAACTACCAAGCGTAGAATAATATGGGTACCTCACAGATGTAGCCTGGCAGATTTAGCTTAACTGTCCAGGGGTGATGCTGAAAAACTAGTCCATGCATTTGTTACTTCAAGGCTGGACTATTGTAATTCTTTACTATCAGGAAGTCCACAAAATGCAGTTCGAAGTCTTCAGCTGATCCAAAATGCTGCGGCAAGAGTCCTGATGAAAATCAACAAGAGGGATCATATTTCTCCAATTTTAGCTTCCCTTCATTGGCTTCCTGTTAAATCAAGAATAGAATTTAAAATTCTTCTTCTAACGTATAAAGCCCTTAATAACCAAGCTCCATCATATATCAGAGCTCTGATTACCCCGTATGTTCCTAACAGAGCACTTCGCTCTCAGACTGCAGGTCTGCTGGTGGTTCCTAGAGTCTCTAAAAGTAGAATGGGAGGCAGATCCTTTAGCTATCAGGCTCCTCTCCTGTGGAACCAACTCCCAGTTTTGGTCCGTGAGGCAGACACCCTGTCTACTTTTAAGACTAATCTTAAAACTTTCCTTTTTGACAAAGCTTATAGTTAGAGTGGCTCATGTTACCCTGAGCTATCTCTATAGTTGTGCTGTGATAGGCCTAGGCTGCTGGAGGACATCAGGGTCTAATTTTCTCACTCTACTGATTTCTACTGTTCTTCATTCTACGGTTCTCCAGTTTTGCATTGTATTACATTGAAATGACTGTCGTCATTTCAGCTTTTAACTTTTTGCTCTCTCTCTTTTTCTTCATAGTAGGTACACCTGGTCTGGCGTTCTGTTAACTTTGACATCATCCAGAGAAGACGGCTCACCCGTTACTACCATCTAATGTAGAACAGATTACTAGATCAATGTGTGCTTCTGTGCTTTTTGTCTGTCTTGTTGTGTCTCTGCTCTGTCTTCTGTAACCCCAGTCGGTCGAGGCAGATGAACGTTCATATACTGAGCCCGGTTCTGCCGGAGGTTTTTTTTTCCCGTTAATGGGTGGTTTTTCTTCCCACTGTCGCTTCATGCTTGCTCAGTATGAGGGATTGCAGCAAAGCCATGTACAATGCAGACGACTCTCCCTGTGGCTCTACGGTTCCCCAGGAGTGAATGCTGCTTGTCGGGACTTTGATGCAATCAACTGGTTTCCTTATATAGGACATTTTGACCAATCTGTATAATCTGACCCAATCTGTATAATATGATTGAACTTTATTTTGTAAAGTGCCTTGAGATGACATGTTTCATGATTTGGCGCTATATAAATAAAATTGAATTGAATTGAATTGAATTAATTGATCTTTTTTTATTTAGTTAATTTCTGACCTATCTTCTACTTCTGTTTTCTTGCTGCATGACATGTTTGTTTGTTTCCACCTTTTCATGACTCCGTCCTGCGTTTCTACTCATACACTCTTTTGGCTCTCACTTCCTAAAACATTTATTTTAGGAATAATTCCTAAAATAAATGTTTTGGAAAGTAGAGCTACAAGAGTTTTAAATTGAACTTAGAAATAAAAGCAGCTATTGAATTTACCCAAGTTTGTAAAAACAAGACGGGTGAGTTTTTTATTAAAGTATGCAATCAGATCTTCAAAGATTTAGGCTATCTATGTTCACAAGATAAGGACTGCGCCATAAAATGGTTAATGTCATGATTTATTTATTTTTTTGTTTGGTCTGGACTTTTCTTACTCAGCCTTCACCTCTAAGTCATCATCCAATCAGCTCAGTCTCCCTCCAGCCACCACTCTGCTCTAGATCAGCTCCACCTGTTGCCACTAATTACAGTCAACTTTGCTCACCTGTCTACATATACCTGCTTCAGCCAACTCATCCTGTCTTGTAACTCTGTGTTTGGTTGAATATGAGGTTCACCAGCAGTATTCATTACAGGTTAAGTGGAACTAAAATGTTTTGTTCACAAAAAAAAAAAAAAAACAATAAAAAAATAAACATGTTTATTTTGCTTTTATGCTAGACTTGAATTCTTATCTGTCATTCTCTGTAATAATCTTTTTATTTTTTGTGGCAACTGCATATTATGAGTCCCCACGGGATTGTTGCGGCAATATTAAAACAATCTTTCAAGATCGGTGGGGAATTATACTCAAAGCCAGGAAATCACAGTCTCTGCCACATCCTATGCCATCAATGTTTCTTCTATTGGTAGCAACGAAAACCATCCAGCCTGCTAAAATTAAATGTGCTAACATCAAAAAAATTATTTTTAAAACCATTTTATAGTACAGTCAGGCTATTCCTGCTTCTTTTACATACTGTATATTTACATGGTCACCAATGCTATTAATGTCATATTAATTTAAGGCTTTTACAAAATTTATTTGAACTGTTTACTTCTAGGTTGGAATAAATCTGTGATTGTTTTTTTTAAAAATCCAGAATTAGGTGCAAAAGTTTAATTTTATATTGGGTTGTCTTCAATGCATACAGATTAAAATATATACAGATTTAGTTAAAACGACCTTAACCAGTTGCACCACTCTCACAATTGTTGTAGCCATTAATAATCGTCTGGCCTAATTCTGACGGATATTTTACCACCCTTCTCAGCAGAGTTAGTTCAAGATGGTTGAGGTGAGCGCTGTAGGAGCCCCATTTAAGAAACTTAACATTAGCTTGCTTTATCCTTTAAAAACAAAGGTTTGCTTTAAATGATGAACCTTCAAGGCTCAAGCCGGTTATGAAATGGAGGCTGATGAAATGCCTGCCCCGCTGTCCACATTGAAGCAATTTAAACATTGGCTACAGTGACAAAATGTATGTTTGGAGAGGAGAAAGGGAGGCTTTTAGAGTACACTTTATCAACTATCAAGCGTGATGGTGGCAGCATCATGGTATGGGGTGGATTCGCTGGCAACGGCAATGGTGTATTGCAAAAATGCGAGCAGAATAACGAAGACTGGAGGACTGTACCTCCAAAATCCCCTCAAATTCCCCTCTTATCAACAGCTGGATGGTTGACCCGTGGTCACAGCTGCGTGGTCCAGCAGAACAAGCAGTCACAACACGCATCAAAAGACCTTAACCCTGTTTCAAATGTGTGGGCTATGTTAAAAGCCTGGTACATGTCACAAAACAAACACATTTAAATGAACTCTGCTTATTTTGGCAGTAAAAAATGGTCAAAGATCCAGCCAGAATGATGCTTGGGTGGTGGCTATAAGAGTGTTTGTGGTGGAAGTGTAACTAGCTAAGCGACCATCAACCAAATATATGTGGAGGTAGATATTAGAGCTTGTCTGTATGATTTTTAACCTGGTAAGCCAGCTTGATAATGTGTAACACTCTCCGTTCTGCGCATTATCAATCTCGGCCATCGAATCTGTTCAGAGAAAGAAGGGACATTCAGCAGAAGCTGATTGGGTGAAGCGACACGTAGAGCCCGCCTACCAATAGTTGGTTTTAGCCAATCACGGTATCAAATGAAAATGTCGCGAGCAGCAGGCGCCATGAGAAACTACAACAAGGCAATTCTTGCTGCTCTTCTTTCAGAGAAGAAATCGTGGGTTCTGACTAAACAGATGTGATAGCAGCAGCTAAGCGGGCGTTGTCCTGTGCTGACATGTTCGTTTTGGCTCAGCTGTGGGCTCGGCAACTCTTGCTTTCGCCACAGCTGTAAGTCCCGCCTGAAACCCTAATAGTGCAACGTGATTGGCCTGATTCGTTTTTTTGCTTTTGGCCAAACAGCTGAGACGGGAGCGGGACAAGATGGATTCCCGTGTGTTTGTGAACACACCAACACCTCGAGAATTAGGCTTGCAGGGAAGGTTATATGAATTTCACCATGAGTGAATTTGAGATGGACTTGAAACAATATCATAGCAACATGAGGGAATGTTTTTGTGCATTCAGATTAGATCTTTTCTTTTACTTTTATAATATTCATCCCATCGACGTGAAAAAAATACGCGCTGTCCAAATATTCTTGATTATACTGAAAAAAAATGATGTTGGAAAAATTTGAACCCTGACACAATATGCGTGCTTTGTTAGTGGCAGTGGACATTATGATAGCCGGGTGCAGTAAGGACAGCTTGTGATCTCTTGTCAGCAGCCAGTGGAAAAAAAAGTGAATGTTAGTGACAGATGGAAAGAACAACAAGCAGGAGACAGCAGGGGGGTTCACTGGAGAAACTCAGCTTTATTGACAGAAGAGGGAGAGAGAGAGAGAGAAAGAGAGGGAGGGAGAGGATGTGACAGAGTGAGAGGGAAGTAGAGAGAGAGGTGTGAGCAATAGAAAATGGCTCCTTATTTTTTGTTTCAACAGTCCAAATAACCATGAGGGCAGGCAGACAGGAAAACAGAGACCCCTACAGATTCAGGGGGGTACTGCAGGCTTGGCAGTGTGGCTGGTAAACTGAGCGTCCGATATGTTTGTCCGTGCTTTATTTCCAAAATTCAAGCTGCATTGATCTTCCTATGTTCCCAAACTGTGCAAATGTTTTCTGATAAAGGATTTTGTCCATTTGTCCACCCTCAGATAAAGATTGAAAACAAACAATTTCCAGCATGCACATTTCTTGATACTTTACCCAACCAAAATAGAATTAGGCATGTTTTTTTTTTTTTTCCCAAACCCAGGTGAGTAGAGAAGGACAATTATTCATTTTCACTGAGCCATACAGTCTGCTTGGTGTAAATTGAATATCTCATACCACAAGCTTCTAGAAACAACAGTTGCAACGAAATGGGGAAGAGTTATGTGAGGTTAATGGTGAGATCACACAGAGCAAAGCAGTGGGTTGAGAGAAAATATAAAGATCTTCATTGTGCGCTCAAACTGTGACTAAAAGGCATTGCTGAATATTTCTAATTCCACAATCATTAGAATTATTCTATGCATCTATAAACATGTGGTAAATAAATGCATCATAAAATAAAACATAGAGGATATTTACATTCTTGTTCAACATAGGAGGCCAGATTCTGGCATACCTGCTTAATAAGCTATCAAAATAGCCTGCTTGATTCACCGGTGTTTGCTGTAGCCAGTCACATTGACTCCATTTTTGGTATTAAGGGTCAAGAGCAATTCCATACTTAGAGCTCAGTACATAATTGCAGACAGAGTCGCCTACAAATACATATTTAAGAGACCGCTCAGTGCTAGAATTATGCTCTTTGTCGTAAAGCATTATTTGTTGTGTCCACCAGTGTTAGTAATCCAGAGCAGGAAGGGAAGTTAGGTCCTTTAGTGGAAGATCTGGGTCAGTAAAGCAGTGCAACAAATCATTGTTGAGAAGGTATTAATGTTGTCTTTAAGTTAAGTTGATTGCGTTTAAGTTACAAGTCTGAAAATCAGAGGGCAGGGATACATCTTGCACGAACGCCGCTCTGGTCAAGCCTCTCTCCATCCCTCTATCTAAATGTTCAGATTTGATGAGCTTCCATATATTACGGCTTTAATGCTTGCCTCAATCTAAAATATGTCTTAATGCCACAAAATATAGGAAATATTCTTTATTTCAGACTAAAATAAAGCTCCAATGAATTTGGAACTGTATTGTAAATAGACTATTTTCAGTTTGAGTATCCTAAATATATTTTGGATTTCAATTCTGATATATATATATATATATATATATATATATATATATATATATGCTTGGGAGCTGCCAATTGGCTCTAAACTAAAAGGCAGTTTCACTCTTTGGAATGAGTCTGGACTGATCAAACTTTTATTATACACACAGAAAAACTGAGATTCGTAGTTTCCCCAAAAACATTCCTTAAACCTAAGCTCTCTCTTGAACCCAGTATTGTGTTTCATCTCATCTCGTGAGCTGGATGTGTCATCCTACCGCTTCTTCCTAATAGTGGGCAGCTGCACAAGGGTTTAACACCACTGACTGTGTGACTTACAACTAAAAAAGGTCCAACTGGTGGGTGGATTAGAAAGCCAAGATCCAACATCCAAGATGAATCACACCTGATTCACAGGTCAACTGGTTGTCGAGGCGCTTTACCTGCTTTTAGCAATACCCAAGTTATAAGGGTTTATGCATTAAGACTGTGAATAAGTGATGTTCTGTCCTGGACTGAATCTGAACTGAGGAAATTAAAGACCTTTAAACCCCATTATGTGGACATGGGGAGCCTCTCTTAACAACATACGTCTACATGTATATTCCTTCATATATGTTCAGATCCTTCTGAACAAAGGCTTTGCTGCCTGTAGCTGGAGCTGGCAGTGCTTTTAGTTTCTTTGTATTTGTAAAAATCACACATTTGTTTAGTTTTCAGCATCACTTAAGTGATGTCATAGACAAAAAAAACTAAACAAACAAACATTAAAAATGTATAACTTTTTTCTAAAACCTCAGAGGAGCATCATAGTTTTATTAATTACATAATATTAGTTAAAATTCAGTTTCCGCAGTTTTGTGTTAGTAGTTGTACATTTCTTTTTGTGTCTAGCTGTTGCATTCCCACACTGTATTTGTTTTCAGCTGCCCATACTTTTAATAATTAGTCACACTGGGAAACAAGAGTTGGCTGTTTTGATCCCACTAGCTGCCAAATGGGGATCTGGACCTTCCTATTGGCTGCTGAGCTAGGAAGAACAAGAATGAGAGGAAATTCCCTCAGCAGTGGAACTGCGGGAGTCAATGGTGGAAGCAGAGGAGGGAGAAGAGGAAAAAAACAAAGTTTCCTGTGGAAACACGCATCGGTGGAGTTTTTGAGGTTCAAAACGAGACGACATGTGGTCGGACAGCCGAAGCAAAGAAGGAAAAGTCCAATAGAAACATCTATTTATCTCTATATTGTGTTAGAACTATCAGTGTTGTAGGGTGAACAGGCACGTAAAGAAACCAAGGCAACATATACCCACTTCTCCGTCCTCTGGAGAGAGACTCTGTACAAGGAAAAGTGTGGGCCGGTTCAGTTCGTACATCTTTCTTAGTGATTGTTTTTGTTGGAGTGTGTCGGACCAGGAGACGGGAGGATGTGGCCAAACAGAAGGAGTTAATGAGAAACAACCGAGGCTCTGTTTGATCGTTTAATAACATGCATCAACAGAGGAGATGATCTGGTTGATTGACGTGTGACTGATTGTCTGTAAAGCCCTATTTGGCAAACAGCCTGTTGCTCTTCATTATCTGACTTTTCCATAATTGCGCCGTTTCTTTTGCAAAAGTATTCACACCCCTTGAAGTTTTCCACGTTTTGTCACCTCAAAATGATGAACTTTGCTGTATTTTATTGGGACTTTATTGGGTGTATCTGATACACCAAAGGAAATTGTGCATGATCGTAAAATCTTAAGTGTGGCACGCATATGTATTCACCTTCCTTCACTGCAAAGGAGTAAGTCTCCACCATCTTTTCTCATCTAGAGACTAAAACCATCGGCCATACTTTTATGCAAAGTCAGTCTGGATGGAGAGTGTCTGTGAACATCAGATTGTAGTCTTACCACAGGTTCTCCGTTGGATGTTTGTCTGGACTTTGACAGGGCCGTTGTAACACATGAATACATTTTGTCCTGCTGGAAGGTGAACCTCCATCCCAGTTTCAATTCTTTTTTAGACTTGAACATGCTTCCTTCTAGGATATGCTGCTTTTAAGGACCGTGCAGCAGCATTAACTTTAACCAGCTTTCCTTTACCTCTTGAAGAAAAGCATCCCTCATTATGATGATGCCACCATCATCATAATGTTTGACAGTTTAACATGGTTGACATTTTGCATGTCAACCATGTTAAAATTTGGTCTCTAACTAGAGCACCTTCTTCCACATGTCTGCTGTCTGTCTGTCGTGAATTGTTGAAAGCTGCAAGAATTACTCTTGACTATCTTTCAACTAGCGATGCACCTATTTGAAAATTCGGGCCGCCATCGATATCCGATATTAATATCGCTTTTACGTCTGATAACCGATATTTAACGGCGTGTGTACGCACGTACATTTACGTTTCTGCGATGGTCAAATTTTGTAGAGTTTTTTGTAGCGACTGAAAACTATGCTAACTGAATCATTGAATGTGAGTTAAATTCTAGACTTACGCGCTGCCTTTCGTATGTCTTCTTTCGACGCCGTGAAAAAAACGACCGCACTGCTGACATTGCATCTCTGCTTCATCTAAAAACCCCACAATCCTGGCTGTGATACATCACCATCACATGACCAAGCCCGTCCCCTCACCTTCTTGAAACACAGGCACAAAGGGCAACTAGATGGAAATAAAGGTTGTTGGTTGTTAATATCGGCCCAGTTTTACTTATCGGATCGATGCCGATATGTTAGCTAATGCCGATACATCATGCATCCCTCTTTTCAACTGTGTTTTTCTTCTTGCCACACTTCCATAAAGACAGAATTTGTCTTGTCTTCTCTAACCTGAGCTGTGTTTTTATGAAGTATTTTAAAAACCACTGGCTATTTTTCTCACACGTCACCTTGTGTTGGTCTATCAACACACCATCCCAATAAAAATAAATACATGTAAAAAAAGTTCAAGAGGTATGAATATTCTTTCCATTTTTTTTCTAGCAGCACAACAACAACAAATTTTGTGCATTTCTGTGTTAATCTGAAGTCAGCAGATGGAGACGTTAACAGAGGAGAGCAAAAGGAATCAGGTGGCTGAGTAAAAAGTCAAAAGGGAGACGAGAAATGGAGTGTGTTTGTGCCAGTCGCTTAGAGTCCAGAGGAGGAAGGAGGAAGTCAGAGTGTCTGTTAGTAATCATCCAAACACAGAGGAGAGGAAGGTGATAATAAAAGCTCGAGAGAGGGAGAAGATTCAGTCACATGAGGATGCAGCACTGGCACCGTTTCCTCTTGTCTGTACCTGTGGCGGGGGTGAGGCCGGGAGGCGGGGCTATGTTTGCATCTGGGTTTGCGGGGGGCGAGGACGCGCTGTCCGGCTCTCGTCCGTCAGATGACAGTTCCGTGCTGACGGCCTCGGAGGTGGCCGGCCGTCCCGACACCAGGTCGGCGGCGGTGCCGTCGATGATGGAGATGTCGGTGACAGTCTTCTCCCTCAGAGATTTCTCGTCGTCTTCGTCGATGAGCACGACCTCGGCCTTGACGGCCCCGTCAAAGCCGAGCAGCCTCCGGCTCTCGCTCGTGTCCTCAACGTCCTGGTAGCCGAGGAACACCATGGTGACGGGGTGCTCTGTGCTGGCCGGGGGCAGGGAGCCCAGCTCGTTGCTCTGATGGGCCGAAGAGCCTGGTTGGGAGGTGATGGGGGCAGAGGAAGGGGGCATCATACCCAGCCGGGTTTCCCTTTGGAGGGTGACCTGGGCGGGCGGGCTTGAAGGAATGGATGGCGGGGCGCAGGAGGGCGGTGACAAATCATCGACATCTGCAGGGGAGACGTAAGCTTGACGTGCCGCTGGGGTCACAGTCACCTGACCCCTCCTGCTGTCTCCCCCTCCTCCCGCGTGTGAAGGCCGGGCAGCTCGCTGGACCAACTCATCCACCTGCGCAGAGCTCCAGCCGTTCTCCACGGTGCTTGTGGAGACGCCCCCAGAGGACGTGACCTCGTAGACCACTTTCCTGCCGTCGTCGTAGACCTTGACCCCCCGCGAAGCCGCCTCCAACGGGCTGACGCGGTTGGCCGACAGGATGCGCTGCTCACCGGTCCGCGGGTCGTGCTGCACGTTGATCTCCATGGCGAACATTGCTGTTAGAACAGGGGGTGGGGTGGGGGAATGGGGGGGGGGGGGTGAAGAAGGAGTTAAGGGGTGGGTTGGGAGCAGTGAAACAAAAAGGTGAGGGGATGAAGTGTGCGCACACAGAAACAGTTTCTGAAAAAGTGATGATTAAAATAAAATCTGTTATTGCTGCGTATGATGTAAGTAGAACAGGACCTATTATTAGTTTGTCAAGAACACGAGGAAGTCAGATAAGTGTGGGAATTAGACTAAGTTAAGATCAACAGACAACGGCACCCTTTACAGTTCCTATAAAATAAATGTGGCTGAAGCATTTTTCTGATTTATGCTTTCAATCAGTGACTCGTGACTTTCTGTTTTCCAGATTTATAAATGCGATATGAGGAACAATCTCAAAGCCACTCCTCAATATTGGAAAGACGAGCGGACACGCTACTCAAGTTAGGCAGATAAAAACATTTTTTAACTATTCTAAACTTTGTCAAGTCAAGCAAGAGCAAGAGTTAAACGGTTTAAAACGACAGGAAATGCGTTGAAAGAGGCTGGACGACGACCCAAGTTGGTCTCCACCATTGAGGAGGTTGATAAGGGAAATATTTAAAAAATTCCCAGAACTCGTTTTTAAGAGACCTGAGTGGCATCTAGGGGTCCCCGAATCTCCATACCAACCATGAGATGCTATCTATGCATTTCTGTTCCCACACCACCGGTCCGACATATTGGGGGAAAAAAAAGGGTTGCACAAAGTTTGAACACCACAGGACACTGATGTTGTGAAAAATCATTGTTTTTTTGTTTTTGCTGCAATATTTTATAGTCTACCAAATAAATATACTCAAATAAAACGTTGTAGAGGAGTGAGACAGACGACACCGGAGCTCTGTCTGATCACCTCGTCTACGGTTGGATTTTTCTCATTTTTTTTCACTATTAGATTATTGCTAATGCCATAACACTGAACTTAATTCAATGGGGTTTTTGCAGCTCTTTACCGTTGGTGCCAATGAGCATGACGGGCGCTGTACAAGCAGCTCCCACTTTGAATGCCGAAACTCCACAGCTGCTGAAGTGGAGCTTTTGTTTTTCATGCGCTCGCTGCACAGTCAGCAGCCCTTTATATAATGAATCGGGCACGCAAGGAAAATAAGCCACACTTTACCGAAGTATGTCATTATCGCTTTGTAACGCTGCCTTTTCCAGAACAAAAGTAGTTCAACTCAGTTGTAGTGAAGTTTCGCTTTTCCTCATGGTAATACTAGTAAACTTATAAAAAAATAAAAGGTAATGGAAAGCATCAATCCACTCTTGATTTTCTTTAACTTTCATTTTTGTGGCTTTTAAGTAAGAGAAGTTATCTTGGGTAACTTTTTAAAAACTTCATAGTTAACAAGTAAGCTCCTATGTCAGCTCGTCTGTTATTCTTGTCATGTCAAACTGGTCATAATCTCTCTTGGCTCAGGCCCCAGACCTTTCTGTCCTCCCTTCCCTCCCTCTCTCTCCCTCTTTCTCTCCTCCCTTGAATCTTACCAGGTCTTGATGCGGCGTGCTCTCCGGAGGCAGGTCGGCCGCTTCGGAGATAAGCAGCCAGGTCTAGGTGGTTGGGATCTGGGTCCTGGTGGTCCGAGATGGGGGCGGACATTCGGCCGGCAGCATCTAGTGAGCGGGAGTGCAGGAGGGGAAATGGCACATGAGAATCTCACTCAACTCCAACTCTGGGCTGTTGGTGATACGTAAACATGAGCACGCTGGACACACACACACGCACACACACACACACACACACACGCACACACACACACACACACACACACACACACACACACACACACACACACACACACACACACACACACACACACACACACACCCCTCAGTGATGTGAAGCCACACCCGTTTGGAAGATAACACACACACACACAGAGCCCAGCCTCCGTACAGGAAAACCAACCCCACCCCTGCATGACCCTGACCTCCCCCATCCACAACAAACAGCGTCCCACTCTCCCCTCTCTGTGTCTGTGTTAGTGCGTGTTAGCACTGGTACCCCTGAGGTACAGTGCTTATGCAGCAGAAGCGCGTGCATGTCCGCGGTTGTGTGTTTGTCTTTCCACACGTGTGTCTGTGCGCGCGCGTGTGCAGCTAGGAACAATACATTAGGGGCTTACAAGGCTTGCTGGTGAATAGTGGCGAGATAAAGGCAGCGGCTGCAGGCTGCAGAATCATGGCCTTGTGTGCGTGTGTGTGAGCTACAATAGTCTCGCTGAGCTTCGCTGTGTGTGTGTGTGTTTTTTTTTTTTCATCCCAAGGCATGTACATATAGTATTTCTGTCTACGTGAATCCCCGTGCGCGTGGCTGACTGTGTGTTTGGGGGATTCAGGTGCCAGCTCTGGCTTCCAGCTCTCCTGCCTCAGCGAGACTATTATTCACATCCCCATGCAGATGCACACATACACAGTCCAGGGTCAAGCAATTGCACTTTCAATATGTGCGTGTGCGTTTGTGCATAAATTTATTGCAATTTCTCATTACCAAAGCCTTAGATAGTGAAGTTTCATTAATCCGGTATAATGTCCGCGAGACACAAGCAAACAAGGCCTTTAAGATGGATCCTCGAAGTCAGCACAAGTAAGAAGATGATTAAAAATGCTGCAGTTGGTTTAGTCATTAAAAGTTCACCTAAGCCACCCAGGCTAAAAACTTTGTCTAGACTACATGGGTTGACCTTGTTGTGCCTTTGCGAAATATTTTATGGGACAACTAGTTGAAAAAACTTATTTGTTTAGGATATTGCAGATATAGTTTGTCTTGAAAAAAAAAACATACTAAATGGTTCTCAGTCTGCTCATGTTCTGAGCCTCTGTTCATCCTGGACTAAGACTGAATACAGTCCAGGACCTCTAGGATTGTTAGAAAGTTGCTGGAGTGCTGGTGCGAAAACGACAAACGTGTTATCACTGGGTATCCGGTCGGCACGATTATTCCAACCTGAAGCAGTGCGATGCATATTTATGTTGGAGAGTGCTTTTAAAAATAATCATGCACTTTAAAAAAAAAATCTGTTGTTTTTACTAACTCAAGTAATGCACTAAGACTGGGACTTTAAGCCCAAAGATGGATTTTATGACTATGAGATTATAAAATGATATTCTAAACCTGTTTTTTTTCTTCTTTCTCCTTCTCATCACTAAACACTATCCCAGAGTGAGAAATAGGCTACATTATGCATTTGTAATGCAGACAGAAAAACTCATAACTTCTTTGGTAAACTGTAAACTGTCCGACATGCGCAATTTGGAGGTGTATGTACTTCTCCCCAGCTGGAAGTCCAATATCACATAAACCCACAACATACCGCTGTGTGCAAGGGTAATGATGATGGCCCTGTAATGTGAAGGTTGGGATTCTAGATGGCTTGTCTTAGCTGCTCACTGAGATCCTTTAGTTTTAAACGTGTGCAGTGGCAGATGCAATGCACATATCATCCACACCACCGAGAGCGTTGCAAAGTTGTCATGAGGCCAGTCTGGCTTCAGCATCTTTCAAGGCCAACACACATGGGTGTGGACAGACCCTTGTTGTGTCTCTGCTCTGTCTTCTCTAACCACCAGTAGGTTGAGGCAGATGACCGCTCACACTGAGCCTGGTTCTGGTGGATGTTTTTTCTTAAAGGGGAGTTTTTCTTTCCACTGACGCTTCATGCTTGCTCAGTATGAGGGATTTCTGCAAAGCCATGGACAATGCAGACGACAGTCCTTGTGGCTCTACGCTTCTTCAGGAGGAGTGAATGCTGCTTGTCGGGACTTTGATGCAATCAACTGGGTTCCCTTATATAGGAAATTTTTGACCAATCTGTATAATCTGACCCAATCTCTATAATCTGATTGAATTTGACTTTGTAAAGTGCCTTGAGATGACATGTTTCATGAATTGGCGCTATATAAATAAAATTTAATTGAATTGAGAGCTGCAGCTACCAGATGCCTCCACGACACGCTGCAGACACAGATATGCCACCACCAGCTCACTTGGGAGTTTGATGCATACTCAAAATAGTCAGAGGACTCTTACATTTCATATTTTTGGAGAGCAAACTGCATTCTTACGGCACTTTAGAAAACCCGTCCAATAATCTGCAAAAATGGTCCATGTTGTGGCTAATTTTCAATGCCAAGATGTGGTTTTAGGCCAGTGTTAAGACAAAGAGGCATCATGTGACCATTACAGGCTCACATGTGAGCATCTTCTTCACACGTGTGTTTCAGTTGTCTTACCTTCACCCTGGGTCATCAGACTCTGCAGAGAGAAAAGACAAAATCTACTTGAGCCATTGAAGTAGAGTAGGTTCATAGGTTAACAATATGAGAGCTATTGCTGTGCCGTTCATATCAAATGTATTGTGCATTCATTGTTACTGAGGCTGCTTCAGTTTTTGATCAGCATTTTGGGTGATTTAGTATTTCAGTTCAGAATCTGAATCTAAATCAGAATCAGGTTTAATCGCCAACTTGCTTCACATGACAAGGAATTTGACTTCGATTTCACTTTCCTCCCAGTGAAGACATTTTAGATGCAATACTCAAAAAAGGTAAATGGAAATATTTAGAGATTAACACATATTAAAGTCATTTTGTGGCAGGGAACCTACATTTATTTTAAAGCTGGAGTACAGTATTATTCAAATGATCTCCATATATCCAAACCCTTGACTTAAAAGTCACAAATTATTACATTTTCTTGGCTTTACTTGATTTTTTTTTGTTGTTTTTACCTTCTGCAGATCTTCAATAGAGCGTTCTGTTTCTTTCAGACGCTCGCGAAGAACTTGCTCTTTGGCAGAAATTTTCGACTCTTCATTCTCAAGTGCACCGATCTCAGACTCCAACCTGCAAGCAGACACATAACCCCCCCGGACCAAAACGCTGATGTTACTTTCAGGGAAATCAGAAAAAAAAAATCTCTGAACTGTAATGCAGTTGTGCAAGATTAGCCCAATGATGGTGTCCACTCATTTTAGTATATTCATCGTTTAAAACACTTTAAAGCTTTTACTGTAAAGGACAAACCTTTGTCCCTTACAAAATGTAGCAACATGACATTTGACAGCAAATAAATCTCTCTAAACTGAGGACTGAGCTGCAGTTTTGTTGTTTTTGGCTCCGACATGAGTCCAATTGCCGGCATTTTTTTCCCTTATCTTTCCTGAACCTTGACAATTTCAAAAAACATCTTCACAATTTCATAAACTGCAACATAAACAAAGCCATGTTTAGATATAAGCGTGTACACTCCATGCCCATAGACTGAAATTGGATGTAACAACAATACTAGGAAGCTCTCTGGGAGGAGGACCAGGGTTAGTTTCCTTGCTGCAGAATATGTCCCTCGGGGGAAATGAGGTATTTGTGAGGTCAGTGCGTGTAAGAATGTGTGTATGTGAAAGGTATTAGGGTTCAAAACAATACCACATTAACAGACAGGCCTTGTATAGCCTTTAAGTTGCGCTCACTCTTGAACCTGGGACCGTGAATGTGTTGCAGTCCTTGACGCTATGACTGCACCGTTTCATTTCAGGGACGTTTCACCCACCACACATCACTAAGACTAGTCGACTTGTTTCAACCAATGTCTGAATCTTGGAGGGGTGATCTGGAAGCCACGAGGATCCTAAAGCAGATGTGTCAGGTTGCCCTGTTAGATTTGGGGATGTTGCTGTGAAGCCACCCGTGGACCAGCTTTGCTTCTTCATCTGCGCTCATGCAATAACCAACTCTCTTTTGTACTGTACCAAACATGCACCTGGGACGGCTGCATGCATTATTCTGGCAGCAGTAATGTCATGGAGCTGTGGTGTCAAGTTTACACTGGATGCAAATATGTCATCCCCCCCGTCTCTCCTGCTTGCACGGAGTTGTTGTGAAAGCTGAACCAAACATGCAACCAGCGCTCTTTATCTCTGACTCTTTAAAGTATTGTTTGGAGAGGAACAATTGCTTTATTTTGGGGCGGGTCAGGGTTATCTAAAATAAGGCGCTTAACGGTCCGTGTATACAAACAGCACCTCGAACTGTCCTTGCTTGCAAGAAGGGCTTTAACAAATATAGCACCGTACAAGACAGTGTCCACAACTCTGAAGATTGTTATCTGAGTTTATTGTCTTTCCTAGCTTAACGCTAACATGGAAGATGCTGTCTTATGATTTCCATTTATGTGGATTTAGTTTTGGGAGTTTACAGTTGAATAGACAGTCTTACAAAAGCATTCATTTTGTGACGTTGCCACCCCGGACTTGATAGTATTTTACAGTAATTTTGGGGGAGACGGCAACACAGAGTGGCGCATAATCTTAAAGTGGACGGAAAAGAATACATTCAAACTGCTTTTCGAATAAAAATCTGAAAAGTGTGACCCGTACTTGTATTCAACCCCCTTCTGCTCTGGTACACCTAAACAAAATGCAAAGTGGTGCGTAGCCGTGAAGTGGACGGGGAAGTGTTGCTGCGATGAAAATCGGAAAATTGTGGCATGCAGCTGCATTCAGCACCATACATAAAGCCAGACAGAAAAGGACCAAAGAAAAATTCATGGGTTGGAATGACTCAGCTAAGGTCCAGACCCAAATCCTGTTGAGAATCTTTCAGTGGGCTTTCCAGCCTGAGAAAGCAGAATGCGTAAAATGTTCAGCCTACTGATGTACACAGCAGGTAGAGGCCTATGCCGTAAGACTTGCAGCTGTAATTATAAGCTCAAGGGCGCTGACTATCAACAGGCACCCACAATAATAACAATAGTAAGAAAAATATTTTTATGCCAGAAAAACATATTAAAGTTTGTGATTCTAATGTGACATAATGTGAAAATGTTAAAATCCTTCTGCAAGGCACTGTGGCTAAACAATGCTTAGGGTGTGTCCAGCTTCTCCCTCGTGTGCTTGGACACTCAGAGCTCATGGAAGTCACCCAACTCAAATTGCCTGAACTCAGAGATCTAATTCCAACGTGCGTAAAAAATACTTGAATTTTAACAGTGCGTGGGAAGGAACAGTAAAAAGCCAAAGCCAGCGGCATAATCCTAATAATCTGTCTGACTGTCAGATAAGAATAAAAGCGTTACCCGGCTTTCTGCAAGGTCTTTGAATTATTTGAAGTTTGCAGGGACACACTGGCGTCTTTCCACATGAAGCTTGCATGTTTTTCCTGTGCCTGTTTGGGTTCTCTCCGGGTACTCGCTTTCTCCCACAGTCCAAAAACATGACTGCTGCTGGGCTAAACCATCTCTCTAAAATGACCTTCAGACGTGAGTGTGTGTATGAATGTTTGTCCTGCATGTCTCTATACTGCCCTGTAATGGAGTGGCTGCCTGTCCAGCGGGTACCCCAACCACCCCAACCACCCCCACCCCCTGCAACCCCAACAAGTTGCCATTGATCGTGGATGAAACATTGGCTTTTATTTGGCGCCATCTAGCGGCTGAAGAAGTGAACACACGTCATTTCTTTTCAGACAACATTGTTCTCTCTGAGAAGTAATCCTGAAAGAAACCACAGTTACCACCGTGCCCATCCTATCACAAAACTACAGCGACACGCAGTTGCCATGGTTACGGCTTTCCACGTCATTCCTCGTGCGAAGCAGAGAGCAGGAGCAGCACATCTGGTTTTACGACCCAGGATTCAGCTTTTAAAGAAACTAACTTATCCTGCTTTTTCCATTACAACCCCCCCCCCCCCCCCCCCCAAAAAAAACCCAAAACAAAAACAGCTTTGGTTTGTGTTTTAGGTCATTGTCCTGCTTGAACCCATGTTTCCACCATAACTATTGATTTGAAGTGAAATTGCTTCTTTCACTTTTCTTTAGAAGATATCTGGCTTGTCCATGTGGGTAGCTGCATATTTCAGTCCAGCTTGGAGTTTTTAATAACAGGACAGGGGCTTCATGTTTTTAAGATTAATTCATGGTGTTTGTTGTGTCATTATTCCAAGAAATGGTTCAAATACATCCCTAGAGTTTTAGAATTAAGTAAATCCTTGCATATGATGAGTGCATGCACATTTCTTCCTGCCACACATTAGGGAAAACATCCACAAATTTAAGATAAGGAGACTTGCATGTGCAGTTCAGCTCAGCGTGGAGGACGGTGACCTCCATACAGCTTATACAGCTGCTCTGTAAGAACGGCGTTTGAAAGGCAAGGAGGCCCAATCTTAAGTTAACTTTGTAACTGAAACCCATCAGGCCCAGTTTAATGCCCCAAAGTCAAATCCAGATCATTTGGAGAGGATTTAGCGTTCACATCATCCAACTTCAGAGTTTAGCCAAAACGTTTTTTGGAAGTAGGTGGTGATCATTAATTTCTGCCTTGTAATTAGTCCCTCATAGAGCAGAGCCAGCCCTCAGAGTCCTTTGTTATTAATTTGGTCATGTGGCCTCAGATCCACACACAGCTTTTCTCCCCCCGTCTAGAGGCTTTATCCGCCTCATTGTTTAAAGTTTAAAAGGTTCCGGAGAAGAAGGCTAGTTGTTGAGTGATGACTTTAAATACAATGCGTGATGCATTCTGAAATTGGGTCAATAGTTAAAAGGCTTTCTCACAAAAAGTTTCCTTTAGAAGATGAATAAATTTGAAGAATCATGCGTTGAACTTGCATTGTTTTTAATTAAATCTGTAAGCTCATAATCACACTTGTCACTGTGGCATAGATGAAAAGACGATTTCAAACACGACTTGTTAAATAAGTCGCTGCAGACAAAGGCTAAAGCGGGTTAAAATATGAGTACGCTGCATACAAGAACCTCAAATGCATTTTCATTCTCTGCATTTTGCATGGGAAAATGTATCTAACATCTGATTATTTTACTATTTTTAAACATATTGCGGATTTGGAACCAGCACTTGTAAAACTAAAGCTAAACAGTTTGAGATGAATGAAACTTGTAAAATCAAAAACGGAGCATTGGGACCACCCTAAAATTAGAGGAGGTTAAAAAAAATACAAAACCTTGATACATGGACTAGTCTCACCTGGACTGATTGGAGATTATTATTATGATTAGAGAGTTTGAGATGTTTGACACATTTTCTCTATTTATGTGAAAAAAAAGGAGGATTACAAGTCTTTAAAGTCATCTTCGTCTCTTGAGCTCAATTTATTGTAACACCTTTAATGCTGGTCTGCAGTGGTCAGGAAATCAGGGCTATGAGAAAAAATAGCTGCTCACCCAGATTTGCCCACACAGCAATAAATTAAAAGCTTAGGAAAAAAAACAAAATGGAAATGCAGAAAACAAGGCTTGATGAGGTCTCGAGTTCATCAAAAACTTCATCAAAATCCATAGCAAATCTTTCATAGTAAGATTTTACTTTCGCAACAAAAGATTAGTTCCTTTTTTTAGACTTCTTGCATTTTTTTTAACCACAGGTGCAAATACCTGTAGAGGGCGCTGCAGCTTTAGTAAAAAATTATCACATCTTGCATAGATGAAAGAATTTTAGGTTAGAAAAATAAACTAAAGCAAATATTTACCGAGTGTCAGAGTGGAATAAAGTGCAATAGATTTATTGGGCGAAAATGTTCAAAAAAAAGCTCACTCCCATACATATAGTTGTTTAGTTGTAGTTGCAGACCTTTAGTTTTTGTAAACCTGCAACCTACACGTGAAAATGTTCACCTTCTTAGGCTCTACTCAACAAAATAAAAAAGATGTGGTTTATAATCGCTTGTACATGCATGTTGCGGATAAATAATGGAACGATGTGAAATGCTGGCAACAACAAAACGAGTAGGCACGTTCCATCTGCTTCAGCTGCACAGATAATGCCCTGTGCAAGCATCCAAAATGCATCACACTGTCTCACACCTGTAAAAGCTAGAGCTACCTCTCTGAGGCCAAAAAAATACATAAATAAATAAATAAACAAAACAAATCCAGCAAAGATTATGTAACAGAGTGAAGGGCACTTTACTGAGCGTGCTGCAATAAGCAAAGTTTGCAGACTTCCTGCACCTCGATCTCCTGTGTCCTGAGTTCAGAGCTAAAAGGTTTTCTGGTCTGGTAATTTATTGATAGCTACAACAAGATAAGATGCAACAATATTGATCCGCAATGTAGGGGGAGAATTCACCAGGGAAAGTCGGATGGACTTTGATTACACACACACAAACGGTAATGTGTGGTTATGCAACTACATTAAACACGCATGAAAGCGTGGGAAAAGTGGGCCAGGGTATATTAATTACAAAGCGCAGACCCACAGTTAATTTTGATACATGCACCGTCAGTACAACTAAGCACACAAAGGCCCTCCGCTTGCTGCATTGGTCTTTCCTTAAATAGAGTGGTAAAATATAACTGGACCGTCTGAGGCAGATGCATGCGTGGAGCGGAAACCACACAGATCCCTCACAATGATGGCGACATCTGCACAAAGCCCTCTGGTGCTACATAAAACGAGCAAACAATCCAAAAGCAGCGCGATGTGGGCAGGCACGGGTCAATGCCACCTTGTGAAAGGACCTTCCTCAGCTAAATATCCCTTTTTGTGTTTACTTATCCCAGCCATGTAATGATAGAGAGGTCTGTAAAACCACAACTGCTACAGCTACACTGTTATTCAGGCCCTTTGGTCATTTCTGCTAAGTTAGAGTCTTCTTCTCCACACAGTGGAAGGTCTTCTGTTATCTCTCTCTCTGTCTTTCCCTTTCCTCTCTGTCAGTCTCAGTAGGTGTCTTGCCATCCCAGAGAACTGTGTGTATCTCCCCAGAGCTTTTTTACGTCCAAAGACTAGAGTCTTTGCTAATTCCTCTCAGCGAAATAGCTCCAACTAAGTATAATTGGATGGAGGACGTCTGTGAACATAGGTTTTTTAAGGCATGCCACCATTCTCAGCCGGATTTATGTCTGGGCTTTGACTGGACCATTCGTTCTTAACAATCTGCAGTGAGTTGCTCTGGCTGGTTGCTCTGCTTGGAGGTGAAGCTCTGCTTCAGCCTCAAGTCTTTAGCAGCCTCTAACGGGTTTTCTTCAAAGGTTTTCCTCCATTTACCGTAGTTCCATCTATATTTCCGTCAACTCTGACCACCTTCACTGTCCCTGCTAAAAGAAAAAAATGTGATACAGCCACAGCCATGTGTCACTGTTAGGATAGCAGTGTGCAGTGTTAGTTTTCTGCCATGCAAAGTGTTGTGTATGGACTCTAGAATTTTCAGTTTTCTTTTATCTGACCACTTTTCTATGAAGGCCGGATCTGTGGAGTCCACCTGAGCTCTGGCTCTCTGCAGCTCTCCCAGAGTTACAATGGGCCTCCTGGCTGCTTGCTGGTTCAAGTTTTTCTTACAGGGCTTGTCAGCTTTGCTGGGCAGTGTGTAGCTGGATAGGTAGGTTTGCAGTTGGGCTAGGGCTGGGCGACCAAAAACAACTTCTCAAATTTTTCAGGCTCAATATACTTTTCATAAAGTGATTATAAAAAGGCATCTCTGAATCAAATCCCAAATATCCCACACGACAAACAGCTGTAGATAAATGTGAGAAGCGGCTGAAAAATAACCTACTGGAATCCATAAAAGTATCATTCTAATACAAAGTTGCTGAACTTTTATAATCCAGTTAAATTTAAAAGTACACAACTGAACGTTTACTGCATTTCTGCACCATTATTATTTTGCACTGCCAACATTGAACTTTTAAGATCAATGCCTTTTTTGCACCATTATATTTGCACTATAAACATGGTGGAACATTCTTCTGCACACTTTTTAAAAAAAAAAAAAAAAAGTTTTCTCCTGCACTGTTACATTCTTGTCACTGCTGCACTTTATATTGTAATGTTATCTTATTTCAATTGCAATCTCATTACATTGTCGTAAGCTGTATGCAACAAAATGTCGTTTTGTATGCACACTGTACATAGAAAATGACAATAAAGTTTGTCTAAGTCTAAGGCTAACATTGACCATCTCGATATAAATGATATAGGCAAGGTGGCCCAGTGGTTAGCATTCTTGCCTCACAGCAAGAAGGTCTGGGCTCGGCAGGGGCCTTTCTGCAGGGTGTTTGCATGTTCTCCCCGTGTCTGCATAGGTTTCCTCCAGGCGCTCTGGTTTCTACCACTAAAGAGATGCTGGTCAGGTCGGCCATTAGTGGCGGCGCGCTCAGTCGCAGCAGCTCAGGCTAACCCTCCGTCTGATCTACGAAATTTCGTTGTATGCACCTTGTATTTATAATGACAAATAAAAGCATCTAATCTCGACATTTTTAAAAGCTCGCTTTATTGCCCAGCCCTAAGTTGTGCCGTACTCATTTTCAGACGGTGGACTGAAACGTGATATGTGAGATGTTCAATGCTCAGGATAAACCGCTTCAAACTTCTCCAAAACCTTAGTTCCTTGGTCTTCATGATGCTGTTTGTTCACTAATGTTTCTACCAAATCTCTGAGACTTTTATACAGAGTTTCAAATACCCCCTGGTGAGCTCTGTTTGCTAAATAGATAGCTTATGAAGCTCACTGGTTGCAGTGGGGTTTATTTTTATTTCTGGGTATTTAGGGGTGGACCTTTCCGGTTTGTATTCCTAAAGAAGGCAAACATCCATTCTTTGCCTTCAACTTTACAATTATGCGCTACTTTGCGTCGGACTGTCCCACAAACACCCGATGAACGCATTGAAGTTTGTGGTGACGTGACAAAACGATAAAACGTTCCAGGAAGTCACTGTACGGCGAAAGATAACGTCGCTTTATGTGATTTTGTAGTTTTAATGCCAACAGTCTACAAAGCCGTCGTTGTTGTCCAGATGTTTCTGTGTGTGTGTTTTTTTTTTAAACAACATGTTTTTCATTAAGTTTTTACATTCCAGTGGATACTCTGAAGGGACGTTTGTTCATTTCTAGCTCAGTAGCTCAGTTGTTCTCTGAAGACACACACAGTTCCACTTGCATGCTCTCAAGAGCCAGAAGAAAAAAAAACACAAGGCATCCATAAAAGAGCAAGCCCTCTGTCTTTGTCACTTATGGTCTCACTGAAGTGTCCACTGGTGCATGTGGTATTTAAATCTAAACAGCAAGGACAGACAGGGCGTCTGGACTGGGACTGTAGGAGGATGGAAGTGTGTGTGTGTGTGCTTTTCGTCACTGTAATCCAGGCTCTACACGTGATCGCACCTTTACGCGCCGCATCCATCTCACTCCCAACCCTGCCACTCCAGCTCATGAAGATAACTCACAGTTGACCTCTGTCCCTCTCAGCAGTGGAAAGACTCCAGATCGCCACGACCCCACCTTGCAGGTTTATTCTGGGATGGTGTCACACAGGGAGTAAATATAGACGCCGCACCCTCAGCTTGAAATGCGCACGCACAGATCCACACACTCACAGGCGAGCACGCGCTTGCCTGTCTCTGTCCTCTCCTGTCCAAACATATAGACGGGAAATTTCCCCCCCCCCCTTCACACAATGACATCAGGCTAATGATAAAGTGCAGAGTTTCTCAGCATTGGTTTGATTTTTAATTGTGTGATTGCTACAAATCACAGGTCCAACATGAGCAGCGGTCTCTTAGGTCTCTGCACGTTTTTGCCCTGTTACTAGTCTTCTCGCTATGTTCTTATATGCATTTTTTAACGCTTAACTTTTTCTTGAAACCAAACTCCTAAATAATATGAATGTATTGCCTCTTATGTTCATCTAGAAACACCATTTAAACTTGAAATATTTCAGCTCTGTAACATATTTAATTGTTTCGACAAAGGGGGTTCACACAGCGGCATAGTTGGTAGAATCTCCCTGTGGATGCTTGGGTTCTCACCAGGTACTCTGGCTTCCTCCCAAAGTTTAAAAACATGACTGTTATCTTAATTAGTCACTCTAAATTCCCCTTAGGTCTGAGTGCATGAGTGCATGGTTGTTTGTTCTGCATGTCTCTGTGTTTGCCCTGGGATTGATTTGCACCCAATGGCCACTGGAGAAACGCATCAGCCCCCCCGGCGACCCTAAGCAGGTATAAACAATGTATGGATGCTTTTAATAAATAATAGTCTAAATTTCCAGATACCTTTAATCAGATTTTTCTTTTTCTTGCTTAAAGCAAATGCCGTTATTCACTGTGCTGCTTTGCTGTCCTTGTACATTCCACAGTTTTTGGAAACAAATCCTATTTAACACTCCATGAACGGGTTAGACGTCGAAACGGATGGAAACGTTTCCACTTTAACTCTGTTTAACTTTACACATTTCTAACCACATTACTGAAGAGTAAGCTAATTCTATCCACTTCTCCAGTGACCCCAATGTAAAAAAAATCAGATCAACATCTCCAACAGTTGCAAAATGGGATTGTAGCCCAGGAATAGTTTGGCCAGAGTCCGACGGTGTGTTAGATATTCAAAGTTCTCGGTCTGAACTACATCAGTCTTGGTGGAAAACTGGCTGCAGTGCAGATAAAACATGGGTTATAGTTCATTAGCAGGTATTAACTATCAGCAATTCTGATTAAATGCAAATCTAACATATTGCTTCATAGCAGAACCTGTGTCAAAATCTGACTTTACAGGACCTGTGCTGCATGCTGCATCTAAATTTGGTCAGACCTCCACGCAGTTTGGGGACAGCAACAAATCCTGGATTTATTCTGGCACACCATACTGATTTGGAAACTGACTCCAGTTGTGCAAACAGCATCCTTTGGTGGGGTTCTTTTAGGTTGAAATCACAGTTGTTTTATTGCACACACAAGCTTGCTGAGTATGACTATTATTTCTGACCTCTTCAAATTGCTGCTTCCAGTGTTTTCAGTCCTGCTATAGTGGGGAAAAAAAGAAAAGGAAAAGGAAACAGGCAGACACACGAGCCTGTAGTGCTATGAAAAGCATAATTGGGTTTGTAATTAATTAAAACCACCAAGAGCAATATGTCTTTTTCAAAGAGTGTCAGACAGCGGTTCTGCTGAACAGCAGCTGAATGAAGTGATTCATAGGAAATAGATCCACATAACAACTGTACTGTAGCCCCACAATGGCCGCCCTTTGACCATTCACTGCTGTTCTGTTTACACCAGATCGACTATTGGCCCCGTGTTCCTGACACCGTCTTATGTTGATGTTATTGCAAAGCGAGTGATAATCCACAGCATTTAACAGAGTCTCTTTCATGCACTTAGGTGACAGATGAGGAGCTGGAGTCGGAGCGTGAGTCTGTGAGGGCAGGCCGGCCCCGAACATCTGGCTCGGCTCCCATCTCTGTATTTCAGAAGAAGATTTCAAGATATTAATGTTAGTTCCTTTTTTTTTTAGCCGCCATGGTTCCATCCGCAGATAGTTAACTCCTGAAGATGGTTCAATTTTAGTTGTTGCTGAGGTTGTGGTTTTTTTCCCCCGTGTCTCTTCAAAACTGGGAGGAATATTTACGAGATTAGACTCATCGCTTTTATTTGCTTCACTCGAAATCACAAAAAAATACATTCTTCCATGGTAAATTTGCCAAAGATTTAGCAAAGATTTAGCCAAAGATTCAAAGAGTTCAAGTTTTTCCCTCAAATGCTATTTGAAAACTCAGCTTCTCTGCTTCAGTTTTATGAGCTCCTCTCATGAAGTAAGACGTACATCTGCCCCCTCTAAACATTTCTAAGTCCTATAATATTCACCAAGCATGGTTGGTTTTCAGATGGCAACATTAGATTTTATATAATCTATAGCTATTGCATATTGTCTTTGAAAAAGGGATCATACCCTTGAACTTCTTCCAAATTTTGTCATACCATAACCACACACTTCAATTTTTTTAACAATGTTACAAATTAGACTAATATTAGACCACATTTAGGAAGTGAAAGGAAAATGTTATATCCCGGTTTTAACTTTTTTACCATTAAAAACCTGAAAATTGTGTTTATATTCAGCCCTCTTCACTCTGATTCCTCTGAACAAAATCCAATGCAACCATTTGCTTTGAAAGGATAGTTACTAATGAATAGAGTCCACCTTTGTGTCTTTCTAAGGAGTTGCTCTGCGAAGACTTGCCAAGTTTGTTGGAGAACACTAGTAAACAACAAGAGCGGCATCATGAACCAAGGAACACATCAGACAGGCCAGGGAGAAGGTTGTGAAAAGGTTTAAAGCAGGCTTGGCTATGAAACATCTCGGGGAGCATCTCAGGTGTGCATCCACCTAAACTGACTAAGGCACATATACATGAAACAAATAATTAACCAAGAAGTGATTATTTGTTATCTCTGGAGGAGCTGCAGAGATTCAGAGCTCAGGTGGAAGGATCTGTTGAAAGGACAACTAGAAAGGCTCAACAACACATAGCCTACATGTTTCTAGGGGACACAGCAAACGTATGCAATAAGGTGATTTGATCAGAGGACACCAAGACTGAACCTTTTGAGCCACACAGTAGGGACTGTGAAGATAATCAGGGCTGAGGATGTGGACATGCTTTAAACTTCTTTATAAGTTTAAATACGGGATAAAAAGAAAAATCTTTTTTTTCCCCAAACATTAAAAAACAAAAAAGTCTATAGAAGGGGTGTCCAAACTTTTCGTCAAAATTGTCAAGTCAAAAAATACCCGAGGGCCAGAAAAATATAACCACCCCATCGTTGTTGAATGTTTTCTACCTGCACCACAAAATATGATCATTTTAAATAGATTAAAACATAGACTATCTTTATTTAGCCAGTTTTAATGAATGAATTCCAATCAGATTTTAATGCACCGAAGTCTCCATTTGAGTAAAAGTCGTTGGATCGACGTGGTCCTATTCACTGTGAAATTAAATAAAATGTAAAATGTGTTATTAAAAGACAAATGCTCTGTGTTGAGCCTAACATTTAATTGCAAGATTTTAGCTTGTCTGTAATAATTCTTCCCTAATTAAAAGTGAAAAGTTTCCATCTGCATCAGCCACCAGTGCTGGTCGGCCAAACATTTCTTGAAACGCAGTTGAAGGGCCACACAAAATCAGCACAGGGGCCACAAATGGCCCCCAGGTCACACTTTGGACATGCCTGGTCTATAGTCTTGATTAAACTTTAATGTTATTGCAGCTGGTGTCGGCTCCAATCCAGAAAAAAAAAACTGACTCCTTTACTTTGTTTTATTGAAAAATTCTAATTTCAGAGACCATATCATAACTGCGCCGCCTGCAGACTCTGTTCCTTTAAATCACTCGGTCTCTGTTTCTGAGAAGCAGCACAATCTAAATCTCAAACCTAATATCATGCTGGCTGGCACTTTATTCATAGCATGATCTCATCCCCCGAACTTCACCAGGGAATAAGTGACTGTCTTGCAGCAATGCTAAGTGGGAATCAGGAAGCTCCTCCTACAGACACAAACAAGGGGAGTTCATGCGGAATCGCATCATTCTTTCCCTTTTTCTTTATTATTCCATCTGCTCGGTATTTGTCATACTTCCTCTAAAAAAAAGGTTACGCCCTGCTTTTCAGTTGCCCTCTTCATTTCTTCAAATCCAAATTACACCTTTTCTATTTATGGTTGCAGGTGTTGATGAAAGGCATAACATCTGACGCATGCTGCCACTGATGTTTACTCTTTGATAGAAGAAGACACAGACCGATTTTGCATTTAAATTTCTGACATATGAATAAAACACAAAAAAAACAGGACTGAATAGCAACAAACTACAAGGATGGAAAGGGAATTCCAATAGTTTATACAATCTGTTTAAGGGAAATCAAAGCTTGCCGTACCAGAAAGCAAACAGAGCAACAGCATATTTAACAGATGTGGCGGATTTAATTTAGCAGTACACACATCTGTTCAGAGTCAGACTGTTTTACAGCTGGATAGCTTTCACACTTCGAGATCTGCGTATCAGCGTATTCTGTGATGAATTGTAATATTTTAGCCAGCTATCTTGCCAAAATTAGCATTAAAAAAAGCCCAAATCCAGACAAGCAGCAGTGTGGTACCTTTGTATCATGTCTTCAAGCTTCTTCCCTTGTTCTTCATCGTGTTCCAGCTGTTTCCGCCGTGCAGCCTCTTCCTCTGCTGCCATTCCCTGGAGGAGCCATCGCTCACGCATCGCTTTGGACTGTAGGGGACACAAAACATGGTAAAAGAGTACTCAAAACCAGTTATCTTAACTAAAGGGACCTGGTCACGTACTGTGACTTCACAAATTTCTACGCCAGACTTCACTCTGGTCATAAAAGCGGTTAAGTAACCCTAACCCTGTAGATTGGTTGGTCTTCCACCACACCAAGATGTCACTTTACTGCAAGACATTGCAGATGGCATAACAATGTATATGTCTGCTGATCGCAAAATAATTTTCAGGCTCAAAAAGGACCAGGTAAACACTATGAGAATGAATGCTTGCCATGTGTTGATTTATTTGAAGATAAACATGTTGTTTTGTGTTTTTTTTTCCTGTGATCAAAATACATGACTAGGCCCTAGATTAACTCTGCAAAGATGAGAATTTTTTTGGGATGATGGAGATCTTCATTAAGAGCTATAAAAAGTTGTTTTAAATAGGAATCCTGTTGTGTATTTTAGGTGAATTAAAGGTTGCTCCCCTTCCAAATACCTACGGGATTGTTGTTTTCCTTTGCATGAACAAAATTACTCTAAGAGATGCAACACAACTACTGTAATTCTTCAACATTTGCTAAACTTTGTACATTCGGTTTTCTGCCAACGATGTCAATATTCTGTTCAACTCGAACCACAAGCCAGAGTATACTTTGGTTTTCAAAAGAACCTTAAAGGGAGGAACAGTTTGCATAGCTCAGCTGTGAAAAGCCCGTTAAGTGGAGGTCCATCTTGTTTTGGTCTACAGACGGTACTCAAGTCTCACCTAATGGTGAAATATCGCTTATTGCTCCTTTAAGCTAAAAAAAACATCAGCTAGCACCTTGTGCACACAACATTTTGTTTGGTGTAAATGATTTGTTGCATTTCTAATGTTCGTATAAATCCCAACTGCATGCGTCTTCTCTGGAAACGGCACAAACTGAAAACGAGTTCCGGAGTGGAAAGTTCGGAAAACATTCCGATTTCCGTTTTCATGTAAACAGGAAAAACAGAATCTTAGTGAATGGGAAAGCAGTGGCACATGTGCAGTAGGCCTGCTAACAGTAGACAAGGGACATGGGAATGTCTGTATGCAAGATGTCTGCACGCATACATGTCTTTATGCGTGCACATCTTGAGATTCAAAGTAACATAACGCCTACTAGTGCTGGGACATGGGAATTACATCGAGAGAGTCATGTGCAGGGAGACAGTAATTAAAATGTTTCCATGTACATTTGTTACAGCAAACAGAAACAAAATGTCCAGTTATCAATGGGTCATTGTTTTGTACACAGGACAAGTTGTAAAACTGTGCTGCTGAGGAGTTTAAAGTGAGAGATGACTAAAACAAAATGCTGGGAATATTCAACCTTTGGAAAGGAAATGTGCCCTCTGTCTACAAACCTCCACCCTTAAGGTCTGGGGTATTAGCACGCTTCAACCCCACTTTTTCAGGTTCCGGCAGTGGAACGGTAACTGCTCACAATGTCTATTTGGCATTGCAGTAAAGTTTAGAGCTATGTGTTTGGTTCATGGGGCATTAAATATACAGAGTTATCAGTCTTCTCAACCACAGGAAGTTGGTGGGAATTCTTTAATGTTTTATAGATGCCGTCTAAAGCTGTGTTTATGTGACCAACGTCTCCATCTGCCGCTGCAGCTTTGTTGTTGTTACCACAACACAGTTGAGCGGGAAGACTCTGCTTCACCTTTGGCTGTTTACTCTCAGTCTGTTTCTTGGCTGTACGTCTGGGAGCTTAAAGTTAAGAGTGCGAGGAGCTGCACAAACACTTAGAAAGCATTTAACCACCTGCTGCCAGAATATGGCTGCTCAGATCGGCACACATGAGCCCGTTCTACGTGTCACTTATTCTAAAAAAAAAACCAACGTACCATTCAAACCTCAGAAAACCTTAAACACATTCTAATTATTTTTTGTTTTGAAGATATGATCCTTATGCATGGTTCTCACCAAAAATGTACTCGTTCAATTGATATGTCTTATATGTCTTTTGATCCTTGTATTTACAGGCATTTTCGATCAGGAAAAAGACAATAAACAGTAAACTTCAAGGATTATGCCAAGATTACTTAAAATAAACTTTCCACTTTGGACAATTTTGCTCTTAAGAAGATTTTAAGCCCATATCAGTTGTGACCAAACGTTAAGATCTAGACGCCAGTGGGAAAATCCAGCATTTTGGGGAGACACAGTCTCAACAAAGTGCTTGTTGAGGTCAAACGTTGCTTTGGAATCAGCATGATGTTTACACGGTCCCAGGCTCAGATCAACGCCTCCTTTCTAAAAGATTTCAAGCGTGCAGCCTTGAGGTGCTTATCAAACTCTCTGAGCTCCAGTTCCCATTTCCTCTCCCAGGCCCGCTGTGTCTCTGGAGGGCTCCCAACAAAGCCTTCTTCATGTTGCCTGGCCGTGTGGCACTCGGGGGGTAATGGCCATAAAATGAGACTGTGTTTCCAGATGTTGATTACATCAGGAGTTCAACCACACTGAAGCAGGAGGCAAGAAATCTAACCAGAGCAGTACAGTGGCTCCTAGCGTCATTAGAGGCCAGAGTCCTTTGGTGCAGCCAATCATGTTTCCTTTTTTTAAGTTTTAAGCCTTCATTCTGATTCAGGTTAGGCATTTGATTATCCTTCTGCATAATTTAGTTTAAATAATTTCACAGGTCTAAAAATTTGACCTCAAATTTCCTCAGCTATCACAAGAGGGCTGCAGCCAAACTCATTCCATTGGTCTATAAGATTGGAAATTATGTCCAAAACGATTTATGCATTTGTGAATCCTAAAATACCTGTAGTGTAGATTATTCATCAGTTGTTCTATTAAAAAAAAAAAAATCAGGCATGTTTATTTTAAGATCATTGTCAAAATTTCAGTCTTTGCTAATGTTTTTCTCACGGTGGCTATCGATAGCAACACAAAAAAAAGAAAAAAATCCATCCTCTACAACAAATATCTACTGAAATGTTAAACTCAGGGCAAACATCCTCCATCATTCTATTTTCTGCACCTGCAGGGTAGCGACTTTGTCCAGCGGAAGATGGTCAATAGAAAGGAGGTGGGGTACCCCCTGGACGGTGACCAGTCAATCACTAGGCCACACAGAGAGGTCCAGCCATTCACACACAATATTCACAGTAGTGTATTATTGTTTGTAACATGTTTTTGGATGGTGGGATAAGAGAACCAATACATGCTTGGGGATTCATATTCTATTTGGATTCTTGTTTTGGCAAGGCAAAACCTATAACAAGTGCTACGCCGTGCAGCCGGAGCAAAATTAAGTCCTATCAAGTGTGGAAAAGAACAAAAAAAACAGAACCGTCCTTAGCTGGGCTACTTGTCTGTAAATTGCTTCCACTGTATACTCAAGGTGCCAGTTACATACATGTTAACTGATAAACTGATTGGTGTCAAGATGGACTCAGACCGTAACCTTCAGAGACACATAAAGAGACTTACTAAATTGGCCTTCTATCCCCCGAAAAAATATTTCCAAGATTAAAGGACTAATGTCCCAGCAGGATCTAGAAAAATTCATCCATGCATTTATTTTTAGTCAAATCGATTACTGCAAAGGTGTCCTTACAAGTCTGCCTAAAAAGTCAATACTCCCTGGATCTCAGAGAATCTGTTAGTCTATAAATCCCTGAATGGTTTAGCACCTAAGTACATCACAGACTTGTTATCAGTGCATCAACCCTCCAGACCACTAAGGTCTTCTGGCTCAAGTCTACTCTGCATACCTAGAACCAGAACCAGAACCATAAATGGAGAAGCAGCATTTAGTTCCTATGCTCCACAAATCTGGAATAAACTTCCTGAAGACTGTAAAAGTGCTGAAACCCTGAGTTCTTTTATATCAAAATTAAAAACACATTTGCTTAGGATTGCCTTTGACTGTTCTAGTTAAACTGTTTTACTGAAACATCATTAGTTTAGGTTTGTAGACCAACAATTTTTGAAATCATTAATAATTGCTTTTAGTTTCCATTTTCCTATGTTCTATTTTGTTTCAATTTACATGCATTTTATTCCAACTGTTTATTTACTTGCTTTTATTTTCCCATCATTAATCATGTAAAGCACTTTGCATTGTTCTTGTACTGATATCTGCTATACAAATACATTTGCCTGGCCTTGCCTTGATATTTAATCTGCTACTCTTCTAATTTCTCACATTGGCTTGTTGTGCTGCACTGTGAATGCTAGCTGGAGGGAAAACTAAATGTGGAGATACACATGCCACTCTGCAAAATTAACCAAAAAATTTAAAAAAGAGTTTAAACTCTCAGTGAGCTGCTGTGGGGGAGATACTCAGACGTTGCACAATTTCATTGTTTCAAGAAGTCTTTGAAATATGAGAGAAAATGTGTTTACCATGAGTATTGGGTGGATAAATGTCGTTTTGTATGTGCCTGCTTTCTCCGGATAAACTCCTTGGTCTTTCCCATCATCCAGAAATGATAGAGTAAAGCCTCTTATTGCAACAAATTCTGCGCTGCCATCTGACTTTTCCCCCCACAGTGTCACCTTTTGAGTTTGCACTTTAAATTGTGTTTCCTGCTTTCACTTTGGATTTTTTATTTATTTTTTGCATGAGTTCTCAGACGTTTGAAAGATTTTATCAATCTATATATTATTTTTCTGACATATCTGACAGGAACGAAGTTACCTGATGTCGCCGTCTTCTGTACTGCTAACAGAATCCTTTGTTAGGGTTTCCGTTTAGAGCAAGTAGCTTCACATGGCTTTAATCAATGTGTCTCTCCTGCCCATAATCCAAAAATGGGTGTTAAACACTGGAAAACTCTGGAGTGTGGAATCAAATCTGTTCAACAATGGATCCACTGATGCAAAATTAGTTTTATCACTCTAATTAGTGATTGGAATGTATTTTTATTGCAAATATTAAAGCTGGCTACCATAGATGCTTGCAGTATAATGAGAAACCACATATATGCCCTTACCCACCCAGTGTGTCTACAGCTACTAAACCTCCGGGATTTTCCAAATTAAGTCATTTTGACGTGAAAACAAACAATTATATTGCAGCAGTGCAGCACAGGAAAATTAAATCCATTAAGTAGATTTGCAAGTTATAACCAAAAATCGTTTCTTAGCTTACGTTTGCCTTTTGACAGTTAGTAGTCTTTTGGTGCCCAAATGTTTGAGGAGCATAGTTTGGCAGTCTTACGCTGCTTTTTTCAAGTTTATGAGCAAAATACAGCACTTTACCCTTTGTTCAGAAGATTAAATGACGCAACATACTTCAATTGTTAACTAAGTTATATTTTTTTCCACCAACTTTTCCTCAGCTTATGAACTCTTTAATGCTTTTTATTTGTTCTCTGAACAAAAAGAAAAGCCTGGTTTACCAGTTTTGGTTGGCAGTAAGTGTTTGGAGTTTTATTTGTGGGTGTGTTTGGATTTAAAAGGTTCTTCTCCAAAGAAGAAATCCGCCTTCAAAAGAAACTTTGCTGTAATATGCCTGTACACGTGCCCAAATTAAAGTTGGGAATTTAGATGGAGGTGGTACAAGTCAGCAAAGGACTTATTAGTCCACCCAAGATGTGTAGTTTTGTCCAATATGGATTTTGCTTGGACTGGTTGGGTATACAGCAAACCTGGGCTCAACGTGGCCTGTTTATATGTGGCTTACTAGAACTCAGGCAAGCTCAGTTGGGCACCCTGTTTAAGTATTTGTTAATAAGTATCCCAATTTAAAATGTGCAGCCCATGTATCTTGCATACTGAATTAGAAATGGTTAAATACAAAACAGGCTTATGTTTGGGGTCCAAAGTGGTCTAAAGCTATGTGATGGGTGTAGGCGTTCAACACTGGTAGCAGATGTGGGACCCATCTGGTCAAATCAAAGGGATTTCACATGGGCAAACACAGCCAAATACTTTAAACACCTGCAGCCCTCATGGGGATTATTTAAGTTAGGGTTAGATAAGGGGAAAATGCTGGTTGTTTTGGTAGGTTTAACAGTTGTCATGAGGCCACTATGTGATCCATGAACAATCCCATATTTATCGTCCATATCATGTCTTCGTGTTGCTATTTTCACTGGCCAGCCTCTTCATTAGGTACACCAGGTTTTGGTCCATGTTGACACGATGGCATCACATACAGTAGTGGCTGAAGACTTGTGAGTTACGCATTGCTGATCCTGATCCCCGTTCCGCCGCATATCAAAGGAACTGTGTTGGCTTGAGATCTGGGGACGGAGGAACTCACTGGAGTACACAGAAGTCAATGTTAGGTCCAGGAAGCCAATTGAAGAAGATCTGAGTTTTGTGAGGTGGTGAACTGCTCTGCTGAAAGCAGCCAATAAGAAGATGGATACATTGAGGTAGTAAAGGGATGGACATAGTCAGCAGCAATCCCCAGTGATCCTTTGGTGCACAAATGATGCTCAATTGGTTCTAAGTACCCAACCGTTTTCCAAAAGAATATACAGCACACCTTTCCACCACCACCAGCATCAGGTCAAACCATTGACACAGGGAAGAAGGGAGCCATGCATTCATGCTTTTTTGTGAAACTCTAAATGCTGGAGATGAAACCTGAACTCATTGAATCAGGCTGCGGTTTTCTACTCCGGGTATGCTCCAGTTATTGTGAGCTTGTGCAAATAGCCTCAGTTTTTATTCCTAGCTGATCTGAGTGCTTACTTATCAATGTAAATGTAGGATGTATGCTGATTTTGTAACATCCACACAATGTTAATACGTTTTTGTTGCAGTGCTACCTATTTATGTATTGCCTTGATCACCTTGTGCCATAATGTAATTTCAGAGAAAAAAACAGCAGTTACGTATATGTTCCTTGTTTAATCCCAAAAAAGTAAACTTAACCAACAATTATAAAACTTTAGAAGACCCTAAATCACTTTCAGTATATTATCATGGCCCTTTTAGGCAGACGGTGTTGCTGTACAGAACTGAAAAATATAAATTACCCTAATACCACACAGTGTATTTAGTGGATTCTGATGATACTGGGTGAAGACTTTTAATGGGGGATGAAACACGTCTCCCTTTTTGTTCTTCGGACACCAAATGCAATTCATCTCCCATGCATCACTAGTGACCGAAGTGATCATTCCTTTCCCTCAAAAGAACTTGGTCATAGAAAATGAACAACGCATAAAAACATTAACAAATCTACTAACCTTAACATGCTGAAGCTGGAGCACCAGTTCGTCAAGCTGGCTTCTTTTGTCTTCAATTTCAGTTTGCCGTTTCCGCTTCTCCTGAGAAACAAAAGAAACAAAATAACACATTATTTAATGACATCCAATATTAAATATTCGACAGGATTGCTGTACTTATACTGGTTTGTACCATTTTAATCCATGTATGTTTACTGTAAACTGTTTCAGGATGTTTTGCCGGTTCGTACATATTTATTTTAACCTTGAGAAGAGACTGGGAGAAACTGGGCCAATAACGAAATAGGTCTGTTTACATAGATGGAGCAATACATTAAAATAGCTGGAGGTCAGGGTTTATTTAAGTTTGAGAGGGTTTAAAGTGCACAGCCCATGCAGAGATGATGGATTAGACCTTGATGCTGAATCTAAACCGGAAGAGAGAAAAAGATCCTTGACTTCAGGGAGAAAAGAATGAGGCTGATTTGTGGTGCAAAAGCTGCCTGAGAGTGAAAAGTAGATGCCTATAAAATGTATGGAAATATAAACACAACTCATTCCAGGACAACTCTTCTTGGGGCAGGAGGACGGAAGATACTGAGCATGTGAACAGAGCTCTCTCTCTCTCTCTCTCTCTCTCTCTCTCTTAGTGAGAGTTGAACAAGGATTTCTAGGACATTTCCTGTCTGCTAAAAATATCTTTCTGGGAAAGCCCCCAATGTGCGAATAAACCTTAAGGGACGGCTAAAACAAATTACAGCAGTATTGGATTTGGAAGATACATATACACATATATACTGTGCCTTGCAAAATAATTCACATCCCCCACCCTTATTACATATTTTGCTACGTTCCAACCTATTAATGCTATGGATCTACTGAAAATAGTCTAATTTGGTGAGGTAAAATGAGAAACAAAAGAATATAAGAGAATAAAAAAGATGAAACAATGCTAAGTCTCAAAGGTTCTGGTGCAACCAGTTGCCTTAAAATAAAGTATATGATTGGTGAAATGAAGTCCACATTTGCTTAATCTAGGCGTCCAATGATCTGTCAGTATAAACACGCCTTTTGTGAAAGAGGCATCACAACACAAAGACCAAGGAGCTCCCCAAACAGGTCAGGGACAAAGTAGTCAGGGTGGAGTTATGAAATAAAATTCAAATCTTTGATGTTGCCCCGGAGCACCATCAAATCCATTATTTTCAAACTGAAAGCAAACAGTACCACAACAAATCTGCCAAGAGCACTGCAAAAACGGAACTAAAAATAAGTAACATTTTCTTAAAATTAGTGTATCTGTCCTTGATTTGAGCAGGTAAATAAGATGATCTGCCAATAGATAAAATTTTTGCACTTAAAATAGGAACAATTCATCCCCATCATCTTATTTCAAGTGCAGGATGTTTAATTATCTTAATTTAGGGGTCAAAATATTCATTCCATTGGCAGATGATCTTATTTACCTGCTCAAATCAAGGACAAAAACACTATGTTTAAGAACATTTTGCTTAATTTTAGATACGTTTTTGCAGAGAGGGGGCCGCCTACCAAAACTCACAGACCGCCTACTATCGAACTTTTCGGACACCAAGGAAAACGTTAGAGCTGGTGCAAAACCCAACGCATCCCGTTACCCTACCAACACCACCCTGACGGTGAAACATGCCGTGGAGATGTTTTTCAGCAGCAGCGACTGGGAAACTGGTCCGAGTCAAGGGAAAGGTGAATGGTGTTGAATACAGGGAGGCAATATTATCAGGTCCAGATGGTAATAGACTCCTAGAAAAGAAGACTGGATGCCGAAGTTTAACTGAAAGTGCTTCAAGGAGTATTAGTTTAAAGGTGTTCACAACTAGTAAACCATGTTGTTGAAGCTTTTCTATTTTTACATTGCCACTCCTAATGTATTAGTTTGTTTTTCAACAAAATTTTGCAGTATATGTCAACTCATAGATGAAATAAACTAAATAAATCCTCTATCCTGGTCTTATTAGCTTTTTAACTGGGTTGCACAGGTTTTTATGTCCGCTATACAACAAAAGGAAACAGGGTCTCCTGGGGTCCCCAACCAATCATTTCAAAAATATATATTGGTTATTTGACAGAAAATACAAATAGTTAAAAAGATAGATAAAACATTTACAGGCGTCCCAGCTGAGTAAAGAACATAACCTTAACACAGCAGTTAAGCATTATAACAGCTTGAGGCAGTCAACGAGTGTTGTGAGATTAGTGTGCTTGCTTAGTGCCACAAAATTACCAAAATAGGCCTCAGGAGGAGGGCATGAGCACTGCAGTGGTAATTTTTCAAACACGTTTCCACCATTCTTTTCCAATAAAACACAAAAATACAGTAATTCTATAAACATAGCGGAAACTCCGGCAGTACATTTCAATAGTTTGACGCAGGCTGGAAAAATATTTGCAGTAGGACTGATGCAACTACTGTCCTTCTGTCTCTGTTGCGCACACATCCATGCACCCATGTATGAACACACACACACACACACACACACACACACACACACACACACACACACACACACACACACACACACACACACACACACACACACACACACACACACACACACACACCGCAGGAGCCTGCAAACACCAGTTCCCATGGTTGGTAAAGTACAGTCAGAGCCTCCGTGGAATGGCAGACAGATGTCAGGGGACTGTTGGGAACATGTGGTGGAGGACTGAGCTGAACACACAAATGCAGACACACACGCAGGTTTCGCTTCGTTTTTCCTATCCTAGTAATAGTCTGAAACCTTTGAATACGAGATTACTATCATATGCTAAACATCGGGACCAGCTGGATCCAAAGCTTGGCACACTGACAAAGTAACAAATAGCTGGTATAATATCAAGTTACGAATTAAGGGCCAAATTAAAAACTAGGGGTAGAAAATAGAAATGGTCTATCTTACAAACAACCAACTAACTGGCACTTAGTTTAAACTTCTTCATCCATCGTTCATCTATACCCGTTTATCTATGCTGGGTCGTGAGGGGGCTGGTTCCTATCTCCATCTGTCATTGGACCAGAGGCGGGTTAAACCCTGGACAGGTCACCAGTCCATCCCAGGGCAACATAGAGACACACTGGAAAAACAACCATGCACACACACATACCTAAGGGCAATATAGAGAGGCCAATTAACCCAACAGTCATGTTTTTGGATTGTAGGAAGAAGCCGGAGTACCTAGAGCGAAAGTAGTAGTTTATATCGCTGAGCATAAAAACTGAATTGAAGAAAACGTTTTAAAAGATGAGGAAATTAGTAAAAGCGCAAGAAAAACAGAATGAATGAAAATGAGAAGTTTCTGGCTATTTCCACCCACATATTCTTCTAATGTAAAGACCTTGTAATGAGAAGCTTGCTTTGTTGACATGAATGGGTGATAACAGGCAGAATGCACTTGTTCTGGCCCATAACAGTTAAAGTTAACACTGGCATGGATTAAATTCAAAGAATTGTATGGCATTTTGTGTAAAAATGGCTAAAATGATAGACTTAAAAACACTTGCTCAAAGAACTATTACCGTCTGGAATCAAAAACCGCTGAGTTATCAGGCGGATTAAAAGAAGCGGTGCCCTGATGAACAGGCAGGAACAAATCCCTCAACAGCGATCTCTTCACTGTTTACTCTCATCGGCCAAAGACATCCTCCTCTTCCGAAAAATATGTTGACATTCTCAGTGACACGCTCATTATGTCCCACGTTCTGACTCACAGTACTTGGCCCCGCTTGGCCTGCTGCTGCTGCTGCTGCTGCGTGGCCCCTGAACAGAAGTCGCCGCTTTTCCCACAAGTGTTGACACAATGTGGAAGAATGATGGACACGCTCAAACAGAAAGTCGTGATCAAGTATTTAAGTATTTAACCTCCCGTTGTGACTCCGGTTTTGTAACGTTGTTTGTTTAAAAAAAATTCCACCAGCTTTAACACATTTTGTCACACACTTCTCCCAAAGACAAGACGAGGTCAAAACTCGCTTACTTAACAGTTCCTGTAAATTTAAGTTAAGCTGACTCAGTCTTACACTGGGCAGAGTTTGACCAGTGAGTAACGGAGCTGTGAAAACGCACTAGTTTGCTAATAGTGTTCAACGTGGAAGATTAGAATGTATAATAAAAGATTAAGAACTCAGAAAACAAACCAGGCCAACTATACCATCACACTAACAAAACGACCAGCCAACCAAGCCAACAGAACAAACAACCCATGCAAACCAAGACTAAACAGTCAGATCAACAAACCAAACAGCCAACCAAGCTGACCAATCATCTAAATAACTCTGTGGTGGCATCAGCCATCTTCTATGGAGTGGTTTTTTGGAGCAGCAGCTTATCTGTAGCTGAGAGGAAGGGGCTGGATAAGCTCATTGGGAGGGTCGGCTCTGGCCTGGGATGCCCTGGGAGGAAGCTGGAGTACCCTGGAAAAACCATACATGCACAGGGAGAACATCCAGACACATCGTGCAGAAAGCCCAGGTCAAACAGAGGGGCGCTTTGCTGCATGGCAACAGTGCGACCGACTGCGCCTCCAACCAAACCAACTAAACCACACCACCAGTTAACCAAACAATTTAACCAAATAAACCAACTAAGCAAACCAGTCAATTAAACCAACCAAATAAAGAACAACCTTCCAACCAACACCCTACAAAACTAACCAAGAAAGAATAATAAACCAAACCAACTAAACCAACAGGTAAAATGATAAAGGTAAAAAGATAAAAATGATCTAAGCAAACCATTCTATCAACCAACCTTACCACCCAAGTAACCAACCTCCCCCCCCCCCCACAAATAAACAACAACAACAAACAAACCAATCAACCAACCAATATTAAACCAATAGAACAAGCCAACTAAAAAAACAAATGACCCAGCGTAACAAAATCACAGAGGGAGGTGAAAGGAATCACATCTACACGTCCAGAAGACTTCAAAAGCTGTAATTCTGAATTTAACCAAAGCAAAATATGAAAAAATTGAATCTAAAGCAATTAAATAAACACAAATTACCAAGGAGACCAGATGACCCAAATTGTTGTAGAGTGAAACTTCTTGTAAAGTTGTAAAACTTTTGTAGACAGAAATAAAGAGAGGTTTCTGTTGCCACGCTGAACCGATTAAAATCATTTTCTAAATCAGAGTGCTGAACTGCTAAACTTGGAAGCTTAATTTCACACATGCCACATTTTAATGGAAAATTATACATTTTGTTCTTCTAACGGCACCATCTGTTTTAGGTGATTAAATGTTTTCTTTCCCCATTTGGAACTCTCTTGTTTAGTGACTTATGACGATGTGTTTGGTTTCATGCACTTGACATTTCAACAATTTTAGAAAGATCAGATTATTTATCCATTAAAACCTTGGACTTGTGCTTGCCTATGGCCATGGCTGTTAAATGAGGAATGTTTTTGTTTCTGCTGCTTGAAATCTAAGCTCAAAGAGGAATATATATGAAGAGAACTGGGCTTTTCTTTTGTTGTTGCTGCACACAACATCCCAGGTATTTATTTATTCTTCTAATTTTCAGGACTGCTGTTGTTAGGTTATTCTGGGGTTCTTTCATACATCCCTGTACTGAGCATGTTAAAGTCAAATATTACCATTTAGTTTACAACATATGGTTATATGCAATTTTTTTAAACATTCCCTGTCTTTACTGAAACAGAAAAATGCAACACATATAAGTCAAGAGAGCGAAATAAGCGTCTGTTAACATTTGTATTGATAGAAGCCCACTTTTCAGAAAAAAAAGCATTTTCTTTAATGTTTTCAAGCGTGTTTTGTGAGTTTTTAAATAATTTAAATAGAAAATTCTAAATGAGAGCAAGTTTCTGAGAATGAACAAACCCACATACTGGAAACAAACTTAAATTTGATACCCTGAATACGTACAGCACTCCTTTTAATTTGATACATAGCATGCTGGTACTCAATATTTCCATCTACTTTGATGAATCCAAAAACATGTAAAAGAAAAAAAAATAAAATAACTGGACTTCTATTCTGAAGCTGAAGACATTAAGCTTTGCATCCAGGAAGCTTTCTCAGTTCAAAATGTCTGGAGTAGCGTGGAGTTCCAAACTTTATAGACCTGCGGGCGAGGCCTCGTTAGAGCTCTGATTTGCATGTAGATTAACCAGGAACTGATCGCCCCGCGCAGTGGAGAGTAGTTAGGCATCCTATGCTCCTGTAAGGACACATACAGGAGTGGAGGATGTGGAATCTGGGGGTCAGAACAGAAGTCCAGTTTTTTTTTTAACTTTTTTTTGTTTGGATTGATCCATGAGCTGGATGACTGGGAACCTTCACCAGCATCTACTTTGATGGTAATCACTACAACACGTGTTTTATTGCTTTAATTTTAAACAAAACAAAAAATGGATTGATATTGTGCAGTATTTACGGACATAGCATGTATAGTAAACTTTCCTAACTTAATTCTTTCAGATTTCTGACGTGCTTGGGAAAGGGTGTTGAAAACTTCACTGAATGACTTATCTTCATTAAGATACAAATACAAATGCAAAGCATTCAAATTCCTTGCTCTCTAAGCACAATGTGCCAGTGATGTTGTAATCCCGCATGTGATAGTGAAGCAAATGGTTCTTATGCTTGCAATCCTAGAGTGAGTTATACTTTTTCCAAAGAGTGAAAAAGTGAAACCTAGAAAACCAGGTGATGTCAAACAATGCCCACATTTCTAGAGCAAAACTGCTGAACAAAACGATTGTACACTAAGATACCATCATCAGGCAAAAGGTTAGGCTTTCAGACTGGAGCTATTAGCTAAACTATCAATTAATCAAAACTGTTCCTTCTTCTTTTTTTAATATAAAATGTTTATTTAAAAAAAAAAGAAATGAGAACTTTAACATATGCAGATACCATTCTTAATACTCTTCCCTCTGTCCCTTGGGAATTTTGTAGTCAAATTATTATACTGAGAAATATTGCGCAACTTTAAGAAACTGATAAATCATCAGGTTTTGCTTGTGACTTTTACACAAGCACTTATTTAAGTAACAGCATATATGTATTTTGCAAACAAACATCAGAATTATTTCTGTGCTTTAGAAGGAAGAACTGGATTATAATACCAAATGTAATCCACCAGAACAACTAGAATAACAGGAGTTTTGTGACATGTTTTAAACAGATATATACACTACTACACTAATTGCCTTTGCTTGTTAAGAAGATTAGCAAAAACATTAATTTGTGTATAAGTAAATGCAATGTTCAATAGGATGTTAAAATATTCTGAATAGGAAACATGATATTTTTAATTTTTATGCTTATTTATGGCAATTAAAAGTAATACCAAATACTGTCTAAACTAGATATATTAATTGATGTGACATTAAGAATTTACAGACTGAGAAATATTTACTTTTGTGAGTTTACTCAAAAATGCAGCTCATACCCATTCGCTTTCAAATGTACACCTAGAAACCAGACCTTTTTAAAAGTGAAAAAGCCTCGCTTTTAGCATGAACACGTAAACTTTAGGAGCATGACCAAAAATAGGACAAACAACCATTCACGCACACACTCACACCTAGGGAGCATTTATAGAGGCCAGTTAACCTAACAGTCATGTTTTTGGACTGTGGGAGGAAGCCGGAGTACCTGGAGAGAACCCACGCATGCACAGGGAGAACATGCAAACTCCATGCAGAAAGACCCAGGACCTTCTTACTTCAAGGCAACAGTGCTACCCACTGTGTCAGTGTGCAACCCCCTCCCCCCCCCCAGTTTAAAACCACGCATAATAATTGCATTACTGTAATTATGACAAACACTGGTTTGTATTTTGTTTTGCACATCTTTGTTTTCCGAAAGCATGATAGTTCATAAAGGGAGATAACAGTAAAACAAGGGTTCTTGGATAACAAACTAAAACAAAACTCAGCCTTGTTTACAGTGTGGAAAAAGGCATGGTGAGCAACATAAACTTAGCTTTACATGCTGGGGAAATTGTTTCTTTGTTAGAAAATGATCTTAAATACTCGCCATTGTGGCAGAGAAGCTGGATAAAACCAACAGAGATTAGAGAGAGCATGTTTTTTTTTGCACGTCCAGGATTAGATCAGACCGACTACTAATTTTGCGGTCGCTGAATTTGTGGAGAGGGAAGGGCAGCAGATCAGATTGGTTGCATTCTGTACATGCCGACACGCCCAGCAGGGAAATCTAACTGGGAAGATCGTCTTCCATTCTGTGGGCAGCCATACCTGAGAGCTTACAGAAGACAGACTGAAATGGACCTGGGCTTCACTTGTCACGGGTGTGATTACACACTTAGAGGAACTATGCATGCTATAGTCATGTTACCACTACTATTTATCAATTCATAAATCATTTTGAACAACATAAACTGTTTTGAAGCAAAGAAAAAAAACTTTTCATGTGACAAAACAAGGAAAAAGGAAAATGTGAATATTGCACAAGGCTGATTTTAAAAATGTGCTGGATACACAAATACCTTCATTTTTGCAGACATTTTAATATATTACATTTAATAAAACAGAACCCTAATTTGGTATCTCCACAGCCAAGAGTGGTATCAATAAATGACAAATTAGCACATTGCTGAAATGTTCTGCATGCCGATGTCACGAGCTTACAGCAGCAGGTGGTCACTTTACTCAACAGGTCCTGCAGGGGAGAAACTAAACTATGAGCACGTTTAAATTCAAATCCAGGCATAAGAAACGACATGTGGCTTTAATGAATTTGGTTGCTGAGTTATTTTTTTTAACAGATTTAAAGCTGAAAACTTTTATTTGCAGTTCTGTCTATGGCCTGCTTGTATTGCGCTGTGCCTTTAAATAATTATTACACCTCTTATACAATACCACATAACATTTTTTTTTTTACAAAACAACCACAAACATTAATGAATTATTTTGGATTCTATGTGATCGACCCATACAAAGTCTTGATTTTCAAAAATATTTTATGACATGCATTTTTATTCATCCCCCCTTTACTTTGATACCCTTAAATAAAATCAAGTGCAGTCAACCTCCTACAGAAGTCCCGTAATTATTAAATAAAGTCCAACTGTGAGTAATTTAATCTCAATATAAATCCATCTGTTCTGTGAAGGCCTCAGAGGTTTCTTAGTGAATATTAGTGAACAAACAGCAACACGAAGACCAAGGAACAAAGGAAACCAGGGTATTTCAAAGCAGGGTTATTAAACAGTATCTTAACCTTTGGACATCTCAGCCAGCATTGTTCAGTCCATCATCTGCAAACCTAAAGGGTTTGGATTCACCATAACTTCCCTCAATGCCAACACCTGATCTACAGACACACCAATAAACTAGATTATTACTGAAAAGTTAATTAATTTAAGTAACTCGATTCACTATTGAAATAGATTATATAGATTGATTACATAGAGATTGATGCTTCCAAGTCTTTATTTCTGTGATGATTTTCATCTTACAGCGTACAAATGAACATTTAAGTTTAGAGTACTATGTCAGACCAATTTAAAAAATCATGTTTAATACAGAAATGAGGGCTTATTAAAATGATGTTTATTACCTGTGTAAAGTTAGTTATAATACAAAGACAGGTTACTATTGCAACATCCTACTTTGTGGCTGGATCCAGTCTTGATTTATTGAAGTAAGTCACACAGTTAGTATAGCATCTTGAGATATCCTTTTTGATGAGCAAATATCCCCTGGCACATGTAGGCAGCCAGGTCCGTGGCATGCCAAAAATGCTACGACAGGACATTTGAAAAAATAAAAAATAAATAAAAAATATCAATATTATAAAAATATATTTTGCAATATAGTGCAGTCCTCCTATAAACAGGCATGGATGTCCCCCCAAACTAATAGTAAATGCATTAATCAGGGCCCCTTGTTAGCTGTGGAGGAGCTACAGAAATTGACAGCTCAGGCAAGACAATATGGTGACAGGGCAGCTGTTCCATAAATCTGACTTTTATGGAAGAGTGGCATGACGAAAGCTGCTGCTGAAAGATATCCATAAAAGCCCTGCTGTTTGCTGCAAGTCATGTACGGGCCATACATGTATGGGACACAGAAAACACGTAGAATACAGTGCTCTCCTCAGACAAAACCAAAATGGATCCTTCATGCACTACATGGATGTTGCTATGTGGCAGAAACATTTACACAGCATGTTGGGGTGGCAGCATTATTACTCTCAACGAGGACAGGAAAGCTAATCAAAATTGTTAGGGAAGATGGATGGAGCTAATTACAGGAAAATATACTGAAAAAAACGTGTTAGGTTCTGCAAAAGAGTTGAAACGGAGCGAGGGTTCACTTCCCAGCCCGACAGCATCACTAAAGAGCTAGCATGTAATGTCAGTCCAGACCTAAAGCCAACAGAGAATCTGGGGCAAGATTTGAACATTGCCATTCATAGATTGTTTCAATTCTAACTTGAATGAGCTTGCACTACTTTGCAAAAAAGAATGGAAAAAATGTCACTCTCCAGAAGGGCAAAGCTCTTACATACACAGCCCAAAATATTCTACTTTATGTCATGATGTACACTTTACAATAAGGCTGGATGTTTATAATGCAGTGGAAAAAGTAGAATATTACATGGTAGAGAATTATGTTTCCAAATGCTTATTGAGCTTGCACTTGTACTTTAGAGTGAAATATTTAGTATAGCAACTCTAGATGAAATATATAGAATTTGAAACGTTTTAGCCAAATATAGATTGGGCTCACTATTTGGCAAGAAACCAGTCAGCTTTGTCTCTTTCTCGTCCTTTATTAATGCATAATAAACAGTTGTTAATGAGTTATAAAATGTTTACAGATTAAATTAGAATATGTATTGTCTACAGACTACTTAGCCTCTATAAAGCAAGCCTTTTTGTAAAGTGGTGCCTACATTTCCAAAGTGTGAAGGGGCAACAAGAGCTCCATTCTAGCCTCTCATGTCGCATTTATCTGCAAAAACCCCGACTCAAAGTCAAATATGCACACAGAGGCATGCAGCAAGAAAAATACAAGCACATTCACACACCCCAATGACCAGTAGGTCCTGGACAGCTGCTGCTACTTTTAGGGGGCTTGTAGCTCCTTAGGGGCCCGAGATCCCATTCTCCCCAACAAGACACACCCTTCTTCCTTTTTCTAGTTGGCTTTGCCTCAAGCACAATCCACAATATCAAGTCAATAAAGGAGGCTTCCTTCACCGTCCATCAGCCCCCTGGAATCCAGTTTGCTCAGTCATCAATTGACAACGTCTACTCTGTCCAGTATTCGCAACCTATGACAGAAATTCAGGAAGCATTTCTGATTTTGTAAGAAGAACATTAAAGCTGAAACAAACTGAGTTTATCTCTGCGTTGACTCTACACGGCCAATGATTGACAGCAATTGATGAGAACAGAAATAATATTTTTATCTACAGCACAAAAAGTTTAGTAGTATCTTGGGAAAGAGTGTACTGTAGCCACAGGTCGGTTTATGCAAGCAGCTATTTTCTTATGAACTTGGTCCATTAAGTTTAAAACATGTCTGCCGCACCTCAATGGCATGTTCTCTTGTCTTCCCTATTTTGTAGAGTGCATAGGAGAGATGGGCAACACCATAGTTGTACCCAAGGTAAACAGGAAGTAATCAATTAGTGATCAATTGGTGCGGTCCTGTGCCTCGTGTACGGAGGTTATTATTCCTCAAAGTAGACGTCCGGGTTTAATTCCCAACCTCAAGACTTTAGCTGCACATATTTCCTGATCTCTCTGTGTCCATTTCCTGTCAGAAACATGGGATCAACGACCGCTAGGGCCCAGACTTGTAACACCCCCACATCCCCCATGCATGCACACCCACACACAACACAAATGCACAAACAGAGGTCTGTGGTAAGGTTTGATACAGTTTTGGTACATTTTTATTGACTTTACAGTTTGACCCTCTAGTGTGGAGCTGCTATGATGTGCTCTTTGTACTTACTACTTTGTACTTGTCACTCAGTCATAAGTTAGGCTGTAATTGATGGATATTAGTTTCTTTTTACAGAAACAAACTAATTAAAGAGAACAGAATATAACAGAAATACCTTTATTGTCCCAAAATGGGTCAATTAAGGCATATCAATCGCAAATTATTCTAAAAGGTTAAGAATCAAGAATCATTATTGTCACAATGCAGCCAAAATGATATTTTGGTGACAGACAGTGTGTGATTCAAACAGGAACGGTCACACAGTGAGTGCAGCGACGGACAAATTGATCAGATGATGTTTTAGTCGCAGCAGCTGGATGGTTTTTGTAGCACACGATTTAGCATTTCTTCTCCAGTTAATGTGACAGAAGCAACAGAAGAAAGAGGACCAATGTTTATATGACCTTTGTAGTTAAATACAGTTACATAGTCATAGTTACCCCCGATGTGATGTGAACTCAATCACAATATTTGACCATAATGACGAAAAAATGATAATTTTAGTCAGATGATATCTCTTAAACCAGTGCCCCCCCCCCAGCAGTGCACTTATTGGAGGCCATTACCCTGACCTTTCACTGCATGCTGAGATCACAAGTCTCAGTGCATGTTGTGGTCTAGCAGCAGTGGCAGCTCACTCTCACCATGCCCCACTCATCAACAAGCGTTAAACCTCTCTAAATGTATACTGAGATTTTTTTTTTTAAAAAGCCCTGCAGAGACTTCTTCCTCTCTTACAGTTAAATAAAACTAATATTCGGGTTGTAGGAGTTTGTGAGAAAAAGTCTTAACTGCATTAGTCTTGCTGATGAGAGTCCTGCAGCCTTAAGACAGATAGAAAAAACACTTTGAAGTGCAGAGATTAGGATTTTAGAAAAGATCACTCTGAAAAAAAATAAACCTCCAACTTTGTCGTATGTTTTTGTTAAAGATCATAGTTCATGTGGGTTACATCATTTTTGCTTTTGCATGTATGTGTGTGTGTGTGTGTGTGTGTGTGGGGGGGGGGGGGGGGGGGGGGACTGAGAGTCCAGAGGGCTGAGGTCATCTATATAAACATAAAGACACAACAGAGGAGTCAGTACATGAGTGCATGCAAAAGCACATGGACTTTGGATGTATGTTGTCATGCTGCTTGTGGCTGGAAGGCTAAATGGGTAATAGTTAATTAGAGTGAACGGTTCCTCACCATTCATTGGCTGGTGCTGAAACCACATGCAAGGTCTTTGGTCAACATGCACCTATTTACTGACGCACTTAAGTTTTTTTTTTGGCTGACCCTGACCAGACTCTACTCCATACTGCTTCCAAAATTACATGGTAATAGCAAACTAATTGTAAGCCTGAATTTAACAAGATGACATCAATACTGTTTCTTAATCTGACCAATTAGCATCGGCAGCAGTTTAGTCAAATAGGAGCTATGTTTTTATGTTGTTGTTTTTTAAATTTTGGATAAAACTAATTTTGATTTCTGTGCTCAAAAGAAAAAAAAACGTAGTCGTGTGTCTTTTTGAATAAAGAGGGGGAAAACGATATCCCTCCGCTGGAGCGCATCTTCCTAGACTGACATAGGAGCTGAGGAAGTAAAGACAGGAAGAGCAACTCTGCCCGTATTTTCTGCAGTTTACGATTGCAATAACGGATGATAACTGCTGAAAGTAGATTTGGCGGTGCAGATCACCATTTTGAGCAAGATTGGTTCTGAAGGTGATTTTTTTTTACACGCTGATAACATTGCAGAAACCCAACCCATAAACCATACTTTAATGCTTATTAATTTGTTGTCTTTTTTGTCTCCAAAATGTAAAATTAGTATTACTTTATATGTAAATGCTTAATACCATGTCTATATTTGTTTAAGAGGCAAAGAAAATATTTCGGAATCAAAGTTTTATTTGTTTACACATTGTGTAAACATCAGGGCGTTATGATTAGTGATTTTGCCATTGCTGGCCAGAGCTTAACATTTTATGGCACCAGGATGTTTTCATTCCAATTCTGAAAAGTGCTTGAAAATAAAAAAAATGAAAATATTTTTTGTACAAGCATGTTTTTTACTAGTGTCATTTATTGCAAAATTGCATATTAAAATGCCCAAATAGGCTTTTACACTTTCAGAAATAAAACAATAAAATTTGCGATTAATAGCTAGTTAACTATTGAAATTATGCGATTAATTGCGATTAAAACTTTTAATCGTTTGACAGCCCTAATAAAAACACAATAACTGTTTTAGGAAGAAATTTGCTGCCGATCATCCTGGATGAATAAAGGAAAACTAAAAAAAAAAAATTCTATCACTAAATGCACCATACCTTAGTGCTACAGGATTGCATAACAATCTATCCTCTTCAGTGTGTTGCCATTGTAGCTGCGAGAGAGTAGGAGAGAGAAAAACGTTCTGGTGATAACAGGAAGGCTGAGGGGAGTACAGCTAGGTTGCTCTCTTTTACCCTTTTGAGCTATAAACCAAAGGCTATTGTTTAACAGGCTAGATTGAGAACTGTTTTAATCATAAATATCAGACATAAGGTAAGGATCCTGGCAATACAAAAGGAGGCTTCTGGTTTACTAAATCTAGCTCAGCTAACTTCGCTGTTTGGTAACATGAGATGCTAAAGTCTTTTAAAAATGAACTCTAGAAAAACAAAGGGCTAGAAAAAATATTTAAAAGAAAAAAAGAACGGGCTAACATCGGTATAATAAGGTCAATGTAACAAAACAAAAAAAGATGAACTGGCGACCTGGCCAGGGTGTACCCTGCCTCTTTGTCTGCTATGTAAACTCCTGAGTTTAAATGTGTTATAATTATAAAAGCATAATGAATTTCCATTGAGAATTGTAAAGGCAACTTTAATTGTATAGTTATAACTTAAAGTTAAAGCCATGAGGGCCATGATTCATTTATGAAGCAGACCGATCATTGCTGCACGTGAACATAGTAATGACTGTCGTCTGATAGCTATAGATAACTATAACTGTAGAAAATTGACTCTAGAAGTTGCTGTGTTACATGCTAGTTTGTCTTGTACTGTGGTCATGTCTGAAGAGGGTTTCCAAACATCTGATTTTTTGTTTTAAAGCTTCCTATTTGGCTCAAGTTCTTCTAAAGTATTAATGAGGACAGACATCGATGGTGATGGCAGGGAAATCTCAGGGGAGCGATCAAATATTGATGAAATCCTTAGCTAGTCAGCAGCAGACAGAAGCTACTTATGTACATTGTGTGTCTATTTACTGGGTTTTATCATAGCCAGGCATGAGGAGGTGTACAGGAACAGAGTAGTAGAAAGATAGAGTTTCAATCCTGCTAAAACTTTCCTTCATAACACTCCGGTTGAATTCCAAGAGATACCACAATAAGTATATATATATATATATATATATATATATATATATATATATATATATATATATATATATATATATATAGACTTCTTCCTCTCTGAGTGGTCTTTCAGTCCATGAACATAACTTGTTTGACTTTGGATAGTGATACTCTCTTATAGGGCTGCACGATATTACGAAAAGTTGTGATATGCGATAATATTGGTAAATGTTGCGATACCGATATAGCTTGCCATAAATACAGAAGAAATCAAAGCATGATGTCTTTCTGCTTTAAGATTATAGTAAACACAGACTGCAGAGATAATGAGTTGTCTATTCAGCGACTAAAAAAACATTCATCTTTTCCATCTGAAACACAAGGTTTTACTGAAAAAGTTGGCTCTGTTTGACTTGTAATGTTTTGGCAATTAAACAATTTGGCTGTGGTTTATCAACTGCACCAGCTCTTAACCGTTTCTAACTTTTTAAATTGCATTTAACAACAAATGTCACCAAACATACTAGGGCACTGAGACCCTGAAAGCAGGGTTCTTAAATATTGCACTCCAGGCGGTTCTTTGCAATGTGCACATTGCGATCTATGATACTAAGATAACGATACATTTGCAATATATTGTGCAGCCCTGCTCTCTTATCAGCTTAAGCCAGACTCTTCACGAGGTCTTATGCTTTGGTTTTTTGGTAAATATGCACATTTTGTAACAAAACACAAGCAGGAAAAATGTATGGTTTTTTTTTTGTCTTAAATAAAAGCCGTTCGATCAGTTTATTCATTTTTGTTCTAAATGTTGGTGTAAATATCAAGGAGCAATAGAATATCATACTGTTCCATGTCCAATCATAGCATTTGGAATCCTTGGTTTATATCATACAATAATTATTTTCCTGCACGTCCAGCAAAAAAGACCCGGCATCCCTGCCAGGATAAAACATGCTTGTTTTCCTTTGCTAAAACTGTGAGAACTTTCCACTCTGTTCTTTAGATGTTATGTGGAGGCTGGTATGGCTGCCATCTTTCAACGTGGCCAAAATAGTCTCTCCATCTGCAGCTCCAACAACTCACACCCCCCTCATTCATCCATAGACACACACACACACTTTTGTGTGTGTGTGGTATGCTGTGGTTCCTAACTCGTGCCAAATTTAGTCGTGAGCAGTGAACTCTGGTGCAACTGTTGCTCCTGAGTCCTGTTAGCACAAAGCCCAGCGTTTCCACAGATTCCTACGCTAAACATGACGGCAACTCTCCAAACATGTTCCTGACAGATCACCTTTACACGAGAAGCTGATGTAACCAGAAACCTTAAGCAATTGGCCAAAACCAAAACTAAAAAGAGGATTTTTCCACCAACGTCTGCATTACTTAATTCTCCACGGAAAAAAAAAAAAATGAAAGAAAATGAAAACTGACACAAACGGCAAGACAAACGGAGCAGGTCTGCGAGACAGAAGGCTAACGAGGGGGTAAAGAACATTACAACTGGAGCAACAAGAAAGGACTGTGTTCAGCGTGAGGAAAACGTGTAGGAGACCCTGACGTTATCTTGAAAGGCTCCCAACTTGCATCAATTAGATTTTTTTTTTTTTTTCAGGGTCTGTTCTGAGTGCAAGACAGTAATACAGTTTTGCAGATTGAAAAGATTGTCTTTCGCAGATACAAAGATGGGTGAATATAAACAGAGCTTATAGTGAGACAACAAAAGTTTCCAAATAGTTTTGTATGCAAGTTTTCAGTAAAGGATCTAATGAAATAATATCAGTCAACATAAAGCAGTTTCGTATATTGAACTAAGTTTTATTTCAGATGTCTGCTTAGTTATTTGCACCTTTGCATAAAAAAAGCAAAGAACAAAAGAGAGAGAGAGATGATTTTTTTCCTGTTATTTTGCAAAAGCATGACGGATAATACATGGAGACACCGAAAGAAGCACAGGGGCTGAAAAATCTGCACAATCTCTGGAGTTGAGATACTGAGGGAGCTTGACTGCGACGTCCTGCAGCCCTGGAGTCTGCACGGTTTTCACAGATAGACGGCAAAACAAACAGGCGGAAGGTCAAAGAAAAAGAGGAGGAACAAAATATGAGCAGAATGGAGTTGAACACTTACCGCCAGGGCTTGCAGCCTCTCTTTGTGGAGCTGAGCCTCCTCACACGACATCCTGAGGGGGAAGCAGGGGAGAGGGAGATGAAAGAACAAGAGGTGAGATTCTCAAAGAGTCCCTCAACTAGAAGATCAGAGACACAGAAGGGAGGGAAGTGGAGGAGTGAGGTAGAGGTAGAGCAGGATGAGGAGGAGGAGTCTCCAGATGAGGTCCTTCCTCAGCAATAATCCAAGCAGAATGAAAGAGCTCTCACTCGGTGGCCATGTGCTTCACATTCTCTGTCTTTCTGTCTGTCACCCACTCTTTCTTTGGCTCCCTGCGCCTCTCCTCCCATTTGTCCCCCCCCCCCCCCCTATTTCCTCCACCCCCTCCCTGCCTCCCTTCTTTAGGCATGAGCCATGTGTGATTAAACAGCTGGGAGGAGCAGCTGAGAGAGGGACGGAGCAGGGGAGAAAGACAGGCAGGCAGAGAGAGGGCCGAAAAAAGTGGGAATTAGGGAGAGAGCGACGGAAATTGCAGAAGCAAGGAAAACTGAAGAAGGAGACAAGCAATTTTTCATATTAGAAAGGTGAAGGGAGGTGCTGGAGATGCTGAAATAAAGATGAAGAGGTTGAAAAAGAGCTGGTGTAAAGACTTAGAGTCCGTAAAAACTTTTGCCTAACATAATAATACATGAAATAATGAAAAATACAATGGATGACTCTGCTACTGTTGGAAAATAGAATTGATTTTTTTTCTGTTTGTATGTTGCGTGTAATACCGTTTTCTTATCTTAAACTTGAGCCCTTTGGATGCAACCTGTCACTGAGATAAGTCAGTAGAACAATATCCAGAATGTCCCTCCTTATTGTCATCAAGTTATCTTTTCTGGATAAACATGTTCTGAAAAATGTATAGGTAGCAGAAAACATATGTGGTTAAAAAAAAAGACAGAAATTTAGAAAATAAATGTAGCAATAAATGTTAAATAACTAATTATTTGAAATTTAATCCAAAACAATCGCAAGAACGTCACCACCCAATTGTACAAAAACGTGTTGAAGTTGTTAAATCATCAGCCAGAAGTAACGCATAGATGAATGCGAACTGAAAAAAGTTAAATATTAATAAATGGAAAGCAAACTACGGAAGCGTGTTGCTGTCACTTGAGAAAATAATTTATTTGAAAACTATCATGTTATAACTTGATAATTATGTTGTACAAACAACATAGTGTATTGCATAAACGTGATAACTATATTGTATAAACGTGATAATTATATTGTATAAACGTGATAATTATATTGTATAAACGTGATAACCATCATGATAGCATTATCCAGTCAGTGGCGGGATGCTTTTACCTTGCATGCCATCTACTCGGGAAGTAAAATGGCAAATTTACTGGAGTTGATCACGTTTTACTTTATGCTCGGTAGAAGAGACGGAGAGATACTGATGCTGCTGCACACTGTGGATGAGATCTTTTTATTTGCATGCGCACACTGGGAAGAATCCTCAAAAGAATGGGACTCTACAGAAGGAAAAATCCATCAGATCCTCTACATGCGGCGGCCTTCCTCACTGACCAGCCGGAGAGTCATGGGATCCTGCATGGATAAAAAAATCTAATTAACAATAGTTTAGTTTATCTGAATCTTATACGTAGGCTAAAATGTCAGGCTAAAGTAGGCAAACACAAACAAAAGAACTAGCTTCATTCTTATTGTACTAATTTCTAACCATTAATGGCTAATGGTTGATTAGCAATCCCTCATCCCTAGTATGAGGGATTGCTGCAAAGCCATGGACAATGCAGACGACTCTCCCTGTGGCTCTACGCTTCTCCAGGAGTGAATGCTTCTTGTCGGGACTTTGATGCAATAAACTGGGTTCCCTTATATAGAAACATTTTTGACCAATCTGTATAATATGATTGAACTTAACTTTGTAAAGTGCCTTGAGATGACATGTTTCATGAATTGGCGCTATATAAATAAAATTGAATTGAATTGAATTAATAATACATCTGAAATACGAGTGGCCGGAAAATACACTTACGCGTTCTTCTTCCATGTGTGAGAGACACTCCTCTGGTACGCCGCGGTTTCGCAGCAATTGCAGTAATGGACTGTCCTTCCTTTTAGCCATCCTCCTCAATCAAAAATTTACTTGGAACCCCAACTTCTTCTTCTGCTTATTATTCCTCCTCTTCTTCTTCTTAAATGAGTCCAACTAAAAGTATACTACCGCCACCATCGGGTTGAAGCTATCATGTTTGTACAATATAGTTATCACGTTTATACAATATAATTCTAATGTTTGTACAATATACTATCATGTTTTTACAACATGATTATCATGTTATAACAAGATAGTTTTCAAAAAATGTATTTTCTCAAGTGACAGCAACACGCTTCCGTAGCAAACTGCATCTCGTTCTGGTTTACAGCTAGCATTTTGCTTCCTAAAGCTGTCGTTTTAGGTGTAACTCCGCCCCTGTAGCCACGGTGTACAGTACATGTATTCAGGTGCTTCATTCCCGGTATTCTCTGTCATGCACCTGTCTTCACATTTTCTTGAAGTTCTTCTTCCAGTCAGTCTCTAACCTTCTGTTCCCCTTCTTTCATTTTTACTTCCATGTCTCCTTTCACAGACAGGCATCCTTATAAGGAAAAACAGCAGCTGTAGACCTTGCTCACTCTTTTGGGAATTCAGAAGCATGTAACACACACACATTGGAGCTCAAACACATTAAATCTAGCAGCCACTGGCTTACTCCACGGGAGGGAAAAGAGTGAAGCAGATGGAACAATGTAAAAAGCCACTTGAACCAAAACGTGAAACACATAAACTATTTTCATGAAATAGAAAACAATATTTTCTATTTCCTGTTCTTCAAGATAGAGTTTCAAGTATTAAGGACAACTTCGGAATACAGACAACTATAACTCAATCGGTGTGGACAACTATATATACACAGCACATTGTCTGCTGTGCTCAGCTAAGCTGTGAAGAAGGGCGAAAAAAGTGTCGTTTAACAGAAAAATCAGATAAAGCATTTCAAGACTAAACATGACACAGAATTCAAAGGTTGCTGCAGCACAACCAGGACTGCAACAAGTACTCCAGAAACGTGAAAAAATAGCAACAGACAATCCATGTCCGGGAAGAAGAAGTTAAGCTCATACCCAATTCATCACCTATCAATGATATCTTAAAGTTATGTGTGATCAATAAGTACCGATTTATTAATAACTCAGTATCAGTACTTGGAATCGGCAAGTAACTCGTACTTTTACTCAGTCTGGAAAACAACTGGTGTTAGGCAACCCCTTATATATATATATATATATATATATATATATATATATATATATATATATATATATATATTAATGAAAGATCTTTGGTTCTCATCCTCCAACCAGTTCAATTGTTCAGCGTCATGCTTTAAATTTTAATTATCATGACTATGTAGAGCGTTAATGCTGTTAGATGTGAGTACCCTTTCTAAACTAAGTGCAATACAGTGTAAAATAATCAATCATGAGCGAATTGTAAGACCAGTCTTGAAATAAAGATTCTGAATTAAAGAACATTCAGTTCCTGTTGAGTTCATTATTCTAAAGAAACTTAACACTTTTCTCTTCTTTTTCCTTTTCCCTTTGCAGGTACTTTTTCTTGCTTCTTTTTTGTTTGATTTAACGTTAATTTAACCAGGTAGGACAGATTAAAAACTATTTCCAACTGAATTTTGGGAAAAGGCAGGCCTCTTTAGGGTAAGAGGATTAAGGGGTTTTAACAGAAGAAAAAATAATAATCGAACAAAAACAGTATAAATAAAATAATAATAAAAATAATTGAGTTGACGAGGACATTTAGAAATGTGTGACTAAATAAACATACAGACAACATTTCCTGGAATTTTCATGTAAAGATATGAAAGACACTCATTCATTTAGTCTAGCCCTCACATTTGGAAAAACCATACTCTAAGTCTCGTTCTTAAAATTCAGATGTTTTTAGAATTATAATAAAGAAAATCAGTAAAAAACTAAAACTAGAAAAAAAGCTTTGCTTTTTAAACTTCAGTGATTGTGCAATTTTTTGAATTTTACTTGGTGCTTTTATATTGTATTTAATGTTATATTCAATTTAATATTTTAAATATTAATTATGTTTTTGTCTTTAATTGGCAAATAGTTCTATAAGCATGACAGAAACAGAATAGAATAGAAATATTGTTTATTGTCCCTCAGTGCTCATACTCACAAACTTTTAAGGTGTTTTGTGAAGTCCAGAGTATATTTCTTGTTATTAAACTTTTTGACTCTTGCTGTGTTATTAAAATGCTCATGTTTTTTCCCCCTTGGCTTTCTTTCCTAGTAATGTTTGCAGACATTTTTCTTCGACCGCTGCAATGTGGCCACCTTTCCTCCTTCTTTCGGCCCTTCGTTCTGGGGTTAGCTGCGCTGGCCGGTCGTCACTGAAAACAACGACATCATTGTTCCTGAGCGTCGCCACAACGAGGCGATGACCTCACTGCGCAGCCGGCCCAACACACCGCCCAACCAATCCCAGCCCAGAGGTAATGGCCTCCAGATGTGGAACTCGAGGCAGGAAAGCGCACACATTGACTCTCACACACAAGTAGAAATGTGTAACATTATGCAAAGTGAGAGTAGGAGGCAGAGGCAATGAGCAGATGCGGACAAAGAAAGTAAGTCAGTAAAATTGTGTATTTGTGTGTTGTTTTGTGCGTGATCATGAATTCAGTACTCCCACATTTCAGTTTTGCTAAAAAACACACGGATGGAACCACACTTTTCTCCTAATATGCTCTCCGGGAGATTTGGTTATTGTACTACAGCATAAATGCACGCTGTACAGAACTGTATATGTTTATTAACTGCGTTGAAAATACCTTCTCCTGTCAAGTAGACCTAAATCTGTTCACACTACACAGCAAATGTGCCTGTATGTTATTTATGTGAATAAAAATAAAGCCCCCATGTGTCAGTTATTAAACTTTGAAGGCCTGTTGTAAAGGTTGGGGGGAGGTTAGGTTTGGTTAGGGCTAGGAAAGTAGCAGTTAAGGGTTAGAGAGCATATGTGTGAGCGAAAAGAGAGAAAAGGGGTGGGCGATGAATTAAAACAACTCCAGGAGACATATTTTAGGCTACGAACTGCCAGACCTTGATCTCATTCATACTTTATTCATTAGTGATGGATGCTGAGCTATGTCTGGATGTCATGTCTGGATATGTTTCACAATAAAAGCTTTTTTTTTTTTTTTTTTTTGAAAAAGTGTTTGTCTGTGTGTGTGTTTTTTTTTTGGCTAATTGCCTCCTTGATTTAAAATCTCAACATTTATTTCAAATGTTTTTATTTTATGATTAAAAAAATATCATTAAGCTTTTAGAATGAACTAACAAGGGGACAAATTAATTCTTTCTTTTTTAAGTCTTAAGTGATTTGGTAATTTTGGTAATTATCATCAAAGTATTATTGCCGAAGTGCAATGCAATTGCTTTGACTGTATGTTAAAATAAGTGTAAAGCACCCTGGATATGATTGGACATGCTTTGGGCCGGACACTTTATTGCACCCATGTTTGAGACTCTTGTTTTGAAGTGAGAAAGGAACTAGTTCTTGAGATGCCCTGCTTTGTTCACAGAATCAAAAAATAAATACTGTTCACAGGGTTGGCTGACAACACTTGGTTACAAAAGCTTCAATAAGCCTCCTGGACCTTCTAAACCATATAACTGAGGGATCATTGTTAATGCTTGAAAGAAAGCGACAGAGAGAGGGATAAGATGGTTCCTCTCCTGTGGGAGTTGTCTACTTTTAACACTAAGCTTAAAACTTTCCTTTTTGACAAAGCTTATAGTCAAAGTGGCTCATGTTACCCTGAGCTACCTCTATAGTTATGCTGCTATAGGCTTAGGCTGCTGGAGGACATCAGGGCCTATTTTTCTCACTCCAGTGAGTTCTACTGTTCTCCAATTTGCATTGCTTGTCGTCATTTAAGATTTTAACTTTTTGTTCTCAGACCAGGTACACCAGGTCTGGCGTTCTGTTAGCTGTGACATCATCCAGGGAAGACAGATCACCACTATTACCACCTAATGTAGAACATATTACTGGATCAATGTGTGCTTCTGTGCTTGTTTGTCTCTCTTGTTGTGTGTCTGCTCTGTCTTCTCTAAACCCCAGTCAGTCGAGGCAGATGACCGTTCATACTGAGCCCGGTTCTGCTGGAGGTTTTTCATCCTGTTAATGGGGAGTTTTTCTTTCCGCTGTCGCTTCATGCTTGCTCAGTATGAGGGATTGCAGCAAAGCCATGTACAATGCAGACGACTCTCCCTGTGGCTCTACGGTTCCCCAGGAGTGAATGCTGCTTGTCGGGACTTTGATGCAATCAACTGGTTCCCTTATATAGGACATTTTTGACCAATCTGTATAATCTGACCCAATCTGTTTAATCTGATTGAATTTCACTTTGTAAAGTGCTTTGAGATGACATGCTTCATGAATTGGCGCTACATAAATAAAACTGAATTGAATTGAATTGGATTAAGATTCAAATAAACTGTCAGCTTGTTGAATTAAGCATTGGATGCCGCATTGGATCCTCATTCAAACTATGACGTAAAGACTGGTCATACCAGGACTGGATTATTCTACCCTGATTACAGATTCTTAAAAATTACAGATCTCTGTAACATTTACCCCTACGGTTCTCAATCGTGGTACTCGGGCTAGTTTTAGTATAACTCTGAATAGTGTCTGCTTTCTCAGTCTGTTAAACGACATCATGCATCTCCTTACAAGAGATCCTGTAGAAGTCACTGGATTTCAGAGGGCACATGTGTGAAAAATATCCACTCGTGCAGAAAACCTTCTTGAAAGTAGATGGGTTGCATACAGATAAGAGGCGGATGTCTCTGGACACCACACTTGTAACCACCTCAGCACTTTCTTTTGGATCAAACTGTCTTTGAATGTATTATTTTCGTTCTGCAGTTCCTGGCGTCTCTCCCATTGTGTTTTTCACAGGACATGCATATGCTTTCATGACCTTGCATATTTACTTTTCGGAGATGAAGATTGGTTTAGTTCTTCCTTTCCAATGCAGCACTGTTTCATGTGGTAAATCTGTAGCTTTAAATGTAACTGTCCAATGAAAGGAACACAATGTGCTAATGTGTTGCCTTTCTTCTGCTTATCTTCAGCAGCAATCCTGTGAGATTTGATATGCATTATTTAGCCCATTAGAACCCCTTCAATACTTGTTTGTTTAATGAATAGCACCGGCGAATGGGTCTTCTGTGGTCTCTGCACTCCTCTTTACCACAAAATACTATCTCGTCTTTCTGGTGGATAAATTAAGGAGTGCTCTGTGTTTTTTGATTTAAAAGGAGCACCTCAGAAGAAAAGAGGCAGAGTGAAGGGAGGATAGGAAGGCCCTGCCTGAGTCTCCTTTTCTTTTTTACAATTAGAACATTAACTATTGATGCCCCAGTAAAGCATGTCGGGTTCATGCCTCAATGCACTTTTTCTGCCTGCCTCATGGGTGTGGTTCTTAAAGAGTGCGCAAAAGAAACACAACAACTCTCTGATTTGTCACTGGAACTGCTTACCGGCAACTGATTGAAACGTGGTTGACAGTGAGCAGCAAGACGTCTCAGTAGTTGGCAATCAAGAGCAGTAACTCCTCAGCTTCTTCTAACCTGCAGCATCTTAAAAAGCTTTACACACACTTGGAGCCAAGCGACGGAGTCTATGAAATCACCATAAAACGGACCGTCCCCCTATGTGATCAAGACAGTTAGGGACATGTGTGAGATGCTTTGAATATGTTATATCAGGACAGAAAACAAAATAAAAGTGTCTTTGAATCAACATTTTGTTGTAGCAATACAAAGACAAATAAACCTCCATATGTCCTTAAAGCTATAGTTCAGATTTTTGGATTATGTGGAGTCAGGAAGCATTTTCCACAACATGGCTGGTAAGATCAGTCCATCTTTAAGCGGACATTTGAGATGTTCACGGTGTGTGCTTATATAAATAAAGTTGACATCAAGTAACTAGCGAGTGACACCAACAGCACTGGTGAAGCATTAGCCATTTCCATCTCCACTTCACAACTACTTTCCAACTTGGCTCTATAGATCCCTCCCTGGAGTAGCAGCAGTTGAGATGGTGAATGTAAGCCATCATTGTAATGATTTTGTCTGTTCCTGCCTGTGAAGCCTCTGTCTGCAGTCTCATAACCTCATTCCCTGGTCCTGCTCCTGCACCCGCTCTGCACAGGTAATCAAGGTCTGAGCAGTTACACCTACAGAGCCTTCAATTAAGCGGAGTCGCTGCACCTGGGAGGAGCACTATATATTCCAGGCTCTCCCAGTGTGTAACCGGCAGATTCTTGAAAGCCACTGTGTGAGTAAAACATCCAGCATTCCTTGATTGTTCGCCTGTAATCGACCTGTCTCGTTCATGTGATTTCTCCTGCCTATCTTGCCCCTGTCAGATTCTCCTGTTGGCTTCTCTAGCTGGACCTTGACTTCCTGAGCCGTCTCTCGACCTAGCCTGCCTGCCTCTTCCCCGGCCTGGATACCTCTGCCCGGTGTGTGCACCGTATACTGTGAGCCGTGCGGACTCCGCACTGAGTCTCCGTGGACATTTTACGCTTCATAGTTGAGCGTAACTATTGTAATATAAATTTCTTGTGGCAGATTCCTAGGATTCCCACACTTTCTGCCAGTGAGACGAATCAGTGGAATGGACGTTTAAATGTTTGATTAGCTAGGTGAGCACCTAGAGCGATTTCTTTCCCAGTGGGTACCCACCATACGTCTGTCACTGCGAACTGCTTGTTGCAGCTCAGTGTATCAAGCTCAGCGTCACATATAAAACAGTTTGATGCAAAGACTTTTTGCCGCCAAGCAGTTTATAGTGTGACACCGTGTAGGCGGTCATAAAAATTTAGCTCTGCACGGCGGACTCTGAGCAGAGTCCTAGAGTATGCATGGATTGCACACGGATGTCCACGGACTCATGTCCACAAAAGCGTGTGGGCGTAATCTCTGTTTGTTTAGACTGGAGTCTTTCGGGTCAGGGTGTTATCTACTGCAGTGAAGATATTGACTGCTCATAAGCTCTCCACAGATTCTCACTTCAACAAAGCTGAACTATCCCCTCACTTAATGGCATCTGGGGACTATTTACATCCATCTAGACTTTCCATACAGCATGTGTGAAATACTAAAATAACTTAGTATTAGTCTGAACTAGTATTATTACTTGAAACACATACTTAAGATACATTTTTCACAATAATTTCCCATTTTAGTTATTTATGACATTTCTATTTTCTTGTTCATCTTTGGATCTTTGCATCTTCTGAAGTTTTTTCTGAAAAAAAAAAAAAAGACTCAGGAAATAGCTCGTTAACCTAGTTCTCACAGTTTTACAGAACGGAAGTGTTAACCAAATGGATATTTAAAATCTGAAAAATAATATTTGACAAATTGCTTAAGACATTTTAAAGGCTGAATTGTTAGATTTTTCATTTTTATGTCTTCATTTTACCAATATGTTATGTATCATCTCCCAGAGACCTTAGGATCTGTGTATCTGTTCTGTTCTGCCGCGCATTTAACAGTTAACCTCAGATCTAATCAAACAAGAGCTCGCTCAGGCATCAAACTTTCTCTTTCAGGCAAGGTTAATTTTGCACGCTGTTTGGCCTGACTTCTATGGACATTAGCATTTGTTCGCGTACAGCTGGGAATTAATCTGATTACTTCAGGGCAGCTCTCCATGTCTAAAAACAGGTTAGCGTTGGCATCAGAATACAGAAAAGACCAGGCTTCAAGCTTTTAATGTTAAACTCCCACTGTCTTTGTCTTACTACAGCAATGCTGTCATTACTTTACTTCAAGCCAATTCACAAGCTGGCTGTGGGCAGCCCCGGCTGTATGAGTGGGAAACATATTGACAACTGGAGGAGTTTGTTTTCATAATCTGAAGGAGCAGCCGATGGAGTCAACTGCTGATTGATTTCCAGAGCTTTTCCCCTAGCTTTTTGCTCTGTGTATACATCTTGTAGCATAAATTGTATTAATGATTATTAAGTGTCATCCCCACCCAGCAATTTTTTAAAAGAATCCCCATAAGTTTTTGCTCTTCCTATGTTTGCTGTTTCATTTATGCAACCATTTGCAGAAGTAACCCATTCAAATTCCCCATCGTATCACTTTATTGCATGTTTTAATGAGATTTTATGTGACAAACATTAACCAACATATAATTAATAGGCTGGAAAAAAAAGATGCATGGGTCTGAGTTTGTTTTTGCAAACAAACGTAAGAAAGCTGTGCCATGCACTTGTATTTTTGCCCATATACGCCGATGCCCCTATATAAAATCCAGATCAACCAACTGCCCCCAGAAATCACCTGGTTAGCAAATTAAGTACACTTGTGTGGTGTGTCATTTTATTTCAATGCAAAACACGAAAAAATCACATGGTAATGCATCGTGTTGGGACCATCACGGTGAAGGAATCCCTTTCTTCAGCGTGGACACGGGAGCAGTGTATGGTTGATGGGAAGATGGAAACAGTTAAATACAGGGGAATCCTGGAAGTAAAATTCGACTGTGGTGGAGGTCCACCTTTCAGCAGGAGAATGTCGCCCGCGCATTATTTCAGTGTTGCCCTCCTTTATAGTAAAACTAACGTTTTGTTTGATTAAATGTTTTTATTAGCTGTGTGGCATTCTTCTGTCATTCGCTATCTTTTCTGGAATAGTTCAACTCTTCTCTAGTCATGCTGAAAACCCAAAGCTCTTTATATCAGAACCACGCTGACCCAGGCGCATGCACACCTTCATACACCAATACACAGATCGGTAGGCAACATGGGCTTAAGTGCCTTGCCCACGGGCAAATTGAAATGTGAGGAAGCTGGAATTAAAGACAACTTCCTACTGAGCCCCAATTGCCCTAGCTAGGCAACTTAATATTCACTCCATTTTCAACAAGTAAATTAAACTTTTGTAGGATTGGATTACCCAGAATGCAATTTTCAAGCAACTAACCCTGAAATAACTGATTTGAAGCTTTAATCTGTTTTGTTTTTAATCATCACTAGATGCCTTCCCATTATTAGGTGATGACGGCTTGCTTGTCCAGATGTAACTTTAGGACAAAACTAAGAAGATTAAAAAAAAGAAAAACTCACACTGTCTTTAAGATATGACAAGTTTGGTGAAATGGTGTCTTTCTGCTGCAGGAAGGAAGACATTTAAATTGTTTTAGCGGAACTGGTTAATTTTTAGTCCGTTTATAATGCTTTACAAATGGTGATTCATTTTAATGTAAAGTACTGTAGTTCATATAATTTTATTTGAATCCTTTGTGTAAAATTCAGGAATAAAAGTAGGAAAACCCTTAATTTGAAAGTTTCAATTACATGTTGCTTTTTCCAGGATAATAAGTAAAAAATGTGTTTTAAAAATATATCTTTTAATTCGCTAGGTAAAAAAAAAAAAAATGTTTAGTGGAGAGTAAAATCTTAATTTCAAAGACAGACCTGGACAATTGAACATTTCAACTTTATGCGGAAACACCCCAGGCCAACAAGGTTGCAAGGCAACCAGTATATTATATTATATTATATTATATTATATTATATTATATTATATTATATAGCTGAGAAAAATCCACACAGGGGAATAGATGGACTGCAGCATGGCGGACTGTGCTGACACAGAAAGGCAGGACCAGTCCGCAGCTTCCCCACCAACCATGCTAAAACATGCCGCACCAGTCACCTGCAGTAAATGTAGCTGTATGTGCGCTGGAAAATTAGCATGAATGAATTAAGGCTGATATTGCAAAAGGAAAAGCAAGTCTCACTATGGAGAGAAAGTGATGCAAAAACTAATTATAGATCCAGAGAGTGGCCTCAAAGGGTCGGTGAGCAGTGAGGTGAGATGTCTATGGGGGAGCTGTGAGGGTGACTGAAGAAGAACAGAGGGATGCAGCATGAGAGGGAGGAGTGCACAGGGTGTACAGGGTGTACCGCGTGTCCCCGCTCCAGTCATGACTGAGCTGCAGCCTCACCATGACGGAGCTCCCGTTCCCATGACAACCCAGCCTGTCAGATGGAGGGATGCAGGCAGGCGGTGGAGCGATGGCGGGGAGCGGACAGAGATGTAAAGATAAAGAAGGACATCTACTCACGGGGCTTTGGCGGTGCCGTTCCTTTGCAAGGACGTGTCTGACATGTCTGCAGCAACCCGCCTCCCTCTGCTGTCTTCCCTTTCTCCTCGTCCTCCTCTTGCACTTCTGTCCCCTGGTGTCCTTTTGACAGAGTTGTGTCCTTCTCTTCCTCCTGTCCTCCTCTTCCTCCTTCCTTCCCACCTCCTTATCTCCTCCTCCTCCTCCTCTTCCTCCTTCCTTCCTCCTGCCTTTACGGTGTGTGGTAGTTATGGATATGACAGAGCAGCAGCTGCTGCGGTGCCTGCATCACCCCGCTCCACTAGCAGGAAGGAATGGGTGGAAGCATGTTACTGTGTGTGTGTGTGTGTGTGTGTGTGTGTGAGTAAGAGAGAAAAATAGAGAGAGAAAGAGAGAGAGAAGAAAAAGAAACAGAAAACATAAATGTATAACTTCAGATGAGGCTTTCCAAAAAAAAGAAGAAAAAAAGAGGTGACAATGGAAAAGCAGGAGACCAAAAAAAAGAGGATGAAATAAACGATTTGAAAGCGTGGACCGGTGTAGGAAATTGCCAAAATGCAGCAGAGCTACAGAAGGAAAGAGCAGCTTTGGAGAGTTGCTCGATAATGAAAGGAGTGGCCAACCTGCTTCCTTGAGAACAACCTTTCCTCCTCTGAGATGGAGGGGACTTTCTTTTTTTTAAAGAGGAACAGAGGAGAACAGAGGTCTTTTAAAGTAAAGAGGGAAAACGATGAATGTGAGAGCTCAGTTGCTTACAGAAAACCACTAAATGGGGATGAAGGAGGTTTCCGTAACATCTGCTCCTTTCAGGTTGGATGGCAACAAACAGTCTAGATCATTTTCTAGAAGCTTTGTAAATGCAGCAGAAATGTTCTACTTTGTTTTTCCCTTGTGGGCAGACATCAGCTTCTTTAGGTAAGTTATGGTAAGCAAAATCATTTATATTTCTAAATACAAGAATATTGGGCAATAAAATTGTACAGTATTTTAATTGTTGCTTTCTTCAAATTCAGAACTTTAAATGCCTTGAAGTTTATAAGGCTTTGAGCGATGTGCGAAACCCCACGTGATTATGACGTGATGTTTTTCTGTAACCACCTGACTGGTTACTTCACAGCCTCTGAGTTCATTCTAGGCACGTCTGTGGATGTATCTCAGTGCAACAGCATAAATAAACTGCTTTGCCGAGTGAAATCTTATCAGCTAAGACATTAGGAAGGACATTAGGGTTCATCCTTGGGTACAATTCCCAGATACCTGAAGGTGCCACGTTCATTGGTTCAATTACACTATGTGCAAATGCAAACAGACTCACACGTTATCATACTTTTCAGGAAGGAGATGAGTTCTGTGTCCCAAAGACGAAGGCTCCACCATGTTATGGAGGAACCGGAGCCTTTCACTAAATTCAATGCCAATATTGGGAAAGAACATGAAATAGAAATATTTCTATAACATCTTTAAGACCAATCTTGAAATAAAGTCTTAGGAATAAACATATAATCCAAATGGACTATGAAACTATGAAAGTATACCGCGTAATTAATTAAACAAAATCAATGTTTTGGACACATTATCACCAAGCACTGATTTCAATCCAAGGGCTGAAAAGCCGTCTGTGAACCAGACGGCCTACAACACGACTCACAAACAGCCATTCTGTTAGGAGGAATAGAAATAAATAATAGCAAACTATTGAAAGAATCATGGGGAAGTACACCCACAATATCTGACCAAGCTATGCAGTTTAAAAGCTGCATAGCTTTTTAAACTGCAAAGAATGTGAAAGTTTCACATTCATTCATATTTTTTCTGAATATGAATGAATGTGAAACTTGTTAATTTGATGAAAATCATTAAAAACTATCTTTTTTTTAAATATTTTCACAATATGGCAAATAGAACTAATTTTGGTTACCCTAACTGACCTGAAACAGAAAATATTTAGTCTGATTTGATGGCAGACAGTGACGGAAAAAAGGCTGTTAGGTTCTTAATTTAATTTATATTATAATATTATATTAATAGTGAATGCAGATATCCGGTAAGAACCGTAACTGTAAAGACAACATGTGAAAACTAAAGCTAAAGATGCTTTCATGTGTGACGTTATTAAAAATAAATGAAAATTCAAAGACTCTGTAGCCAGATGTCAAAAACCCCAAGAAATACAGTTTTAATGCATCAAGAATACAACTTAAGGAGAAAGAAAATCAAAATCCAGATCCTGAAATTATGTTTCTCTTCAATGAAAAACTGTAATGAGAGCTTATGATTGACTTTTTTTATCGCAATTTTTGTGGCACAAGTGGCTTTTAATGAAAGTAGGCGGAGAGTGAGGGAGAAGACGTGCAGCAAAGGTCCATGGGCTGGAGGTGAACCTGGGAGGATGCATCAAGGATGAAGGCCTCTGTACAAGGTTTGCGTGGACGATCCCTGGGCCACCAGCACGCCCCGATGATTGAACATTTTAATGGTAATAGAGAGCACAGTAGTACTGTAGTTCTTACAGCTTTCCAGCTTGTTTTATGTTGGCCAACTTAAATTTACACCCAATTTAAAGCAAATTCCTTTGTTATATTGTTACCAGCAGTTGCTATTTAAATTGCATAAAATTCCCATTTCCCCAAATGGGACAACAGGTGTTTCGGAAGCATTTTCAATGCGCTCAGGCACCAATTGCTAAATAGTTTTTTGCAGCTAAACAAAAATCACATTCATCAGCATGTAAAAAATAAGTAAAAACTAAACCAAAAAATAAAAATAAAAGAAAGAGGAAACATCAGGGCCAGACAACCGCCATTTACAGCAGGTGATCAGTGTGTATTAGAGTCACTTCTTCAAGAAGCAGAAACAGCTCCCACCTCTGGGTGATCCAGTTACTGTTTCGCTGAAGGTCAAGACCTTCGGATAACTTGGTCATCGGAGGATATCGAGCAGCACTGACCCCTTTGGCCTCATTCCAACGTTACAATCTCTTCCCACTCATAATGGTCTGACATCGGTCTAAGTCGCCTGGTTTATTGGAACCTTGTTAACCGTGGCACGTGTATGCATTGGGTTCCTGCCACTTCTCTTGCAGTAACAAAAAGAGTCTCAGCAAGAAGCTGAGATAAGGCCCCTTTAATAGTGACTGGAACTATGTGCAGCGGTCCCTGTAAAATACAGCTCTCTGATGGGGAAAACGCATTCAAACCTCCAAATTACACATACTTTGTTCGCTGGGAGACAGAAGGAAGTTGTGAGCTCTGGAGGCTATGATTTATTACACAAAATGGCACGTTCAGCAGTTCAATTTAATCCAAGAATACGTTATTAATCCCCCAGGGAAATTAAATGCTGGTGTATCTCATGGTATGGGGTTTCTTCAATGAGTTGTTGTAGATGCTGATGGCTGCAGGCAGGACGTTTGTCCTGTAGTGGTTACAGCAGATCTGGAGAAGCCTCTGACTGAAGACACTCTGTTGTTGTACAACAGTCTGATGAAGATGATGCTCAGGGTTTTCCATAATGTTCTTCATTTTATAAAGAATCCTTCTTTGCAAAGTAATCGCTAGAGGATCTAGAAATGTCCCCAGAACAGAGCTTTTTGAGCTTCTTTAGGTCAGTTGCTCTGATGCTGCTGCCCCAACAGATGATGGCAGAGGAGATCAGACTCTCCATAACAGACCTATAGAAGATCTGCAACATCTTGCTGCAAACAGTGAAGAACCTAAGCTTCCTCAAGAAGTACAGCCTGCTGGTTCACTGCGTCTGTACGACTAATCAACTTACCTGCATTTTATCCTGTTGCTGATAAGCTTTTCAAAATCCATCCTCCACATACAACACAACCAAATGGTGGAGGTGAAGAAACCTCCCATATTTCTGAGGAAACATGCGGTAGCATCATCACGGACGAAAAAGCAGCAGGGATGACCTGGGTCTAGTATGAAAGACACGGTAGGGAGTATAAAGGAGGTTTTTTCCTGTAAATTTGCCACACACCAGTTTCATTTTATTAGTTTTAGAGCTCCCAGAGCCTTTATGCTCTCTTAATGTGGTGTGCAGGAGGCTTATTAGCGCTTGTTTAAGCCATTCCTAAGTAAAAGTAGGTGCATAAAGATCAACTTGCACCACAAAATAAAAGAACTTGGACATGAAGAGCTTGCAGGCATTTTTCTAGTGAGGGATCTACATTTAATAGTTAGGGTTTGATTATTAAAAAAAAGTGGTTTGATTAAGATTCAAAGAAAAGGTGCAGAAACCGAGGGCCCCTTTAACGCCCGTTGACACCGTTTCTAACCTCAGAATGTCGCACTAGGATGTTTTTATGGCATTCCAAGCTCTCTGTTAACGCAAACATTACAAGACGTGTTGCTATTACATTCCAAAGTCCTGTAAAATGGGGCTACAGCTAAAATAAAAGACTGCAGCGCATGGTCGGCCAAAGGCTCGAGGCATGTTATCTATTTTCTTTAATAAATTCCAGCTAGACTCCAGTTGCTACTGAAAGTGAGAGCTGCTGCAAGCTGTTTAGTCTGTGGGATCTGGCTGCAGATAGTTGTCCAAACAAGAAGCTCAGCAGTGTTTTTATGGGGTCTGTAAGTTGCTGGCGGAGTGCTTAGCTGCAGTGATTGAAGGGTAGGAGGAAAGGCGAAGCTCCTTGCTTGGCTTTCTCCTTTTTATTATGACTTCCAGCCCTGCTCTTTTTACACACCATCCCATCAGCTGAGCTCCTTGTCTTTATTGATATTTTCTGCAACGATCTGTTTCCCACTGTCTTTCCTTCTTGCCTCCCAGTTCGAGCCGCGTCGCACAGGTCACGTCCCATAAAAGTCCCAAGATGTGTCACATTCCACACCGTCTCACATTTATGTTTACACTTTTAACAAGTTAATCTCAACACCCCCAACCCCCCCAACCCCCGCCCCCCTGCGTGTGGCCTCTTGTCTTTCCCCGTTTCCCTTCCTGACAGTCCGTTTTGAGCCCATGGTTATCATGTTGCTTGGTATGCCAGTTATCCAGAGGCTGCTCAGCGGGTTTTGGTAGTGACCTTAAATGGGCATCACACATGCACATTCTACCCTCCACATATTCTCTGTCACACTCATTCTGACTCGGCAGGTTGTGTGTTACAAGACCACCAGGAGGTGGTTCGTCATTTGAAGCGGATTTCAGAGCCTCTGCAGTTTGAGATACTGTTAATGCCAGAATTCAAGCACACAAACTTCCCACCATGTGTGAGAGCTGAGCAATTTGTTCTTCAAAAAATCTGTTTTGTTATTCTTTTTTTTTCTCGGTCAACTTTAAGTTCGCAATTTGAGTTTCACATGCATGACTTTGGCAACTATTATTTCATGGATTTTTCTGAGGGGTAATGCAATTCCACATTAGGATGTTAGCAAAATATAAAGGACTCTTAACAATTCCCATAACATAAATGTGAAGCAATTTCTCATCTTCACTGTTCTTTTAAAGCTCAGCGTCCCAGGGACATTTATGTTGAAGTTTAACAATGACCTGATGAAGATGCTCTTGTGTCGCAGCCTTCAAAAAGCCACTAGATCTATAAATGTAACCATCTACTTAGCTTAGATGAGAACAAAATCTTTCCCTTGAACTGCTTAAATAGATTTTTCTGTAGTTTCCACAAATCATGCAAAAAGACCCAAAAAGCAGATCTTCTTTAAGGCCCACAGATCCATTACAACTCAAATTTGACCTTTTTCACTTTTAAATGTGGGCGCATTCAGTCAAAAATCAAAGTAGTAATGGACAACTAAGACGGTGGAATTTGGAAAATAGAAAATAAGGAATACAGGAGAGAAACAATTTGTTTGATGGAAAATATTTCTCTCACAGCGTCATGCTTGGCGGTCTGGCTGCCCGGGGGACCAGGGTCCTGGTTTTGACCTGGGCGGCGGGAGATGGTGGTGTGGCCTGGTCAGGGAGGCTAAACGCCCTTCGTCTCACCCTGAACCTTTTTGGCCGGGCGGGATGCTGCTGACGACCTACATCTATGTGGAGCATCCGGCTGACCTGGGGCATTGGGGCCCTCCAGGGCTGAGTCCACTGGCTCTTTACTGCTCCTGGGTGCCGCGTGTTTCCTCCTACCACTCTCGGGACTCTGACAGCTGATCACCTCCCGGTGACAAACTCGCTCACGTCCAGGCACATACAGAGACGCAAATAATCCAAATGGTTGAAGGTAATACCAGCAAAGGTTGCTATAACAACAATGTGTCCTGCTTACTTTGATGCTGGATTCAGTCTCGACTCGATGGACTCGGGACCCCAGGTGATCTAGAAATGTGCAGAGATACTTTTCTCTGTATGATCCAACCATGTGACATGTTATGGGAGAAGAAGGAGCCCTGTCCCCTTTGCAAAATTTTAAAGCGTTAATAGAAAAATATTATTCAGTGTGGCTTGGGGGATTTCATCCAAAACAAGAAAAGTTTTTCTTATTTTTTTTATGAGTAAATATGCTGAAACCAACATGGGATGGGGAAAAAGTATATTTGCACACTTGCATCACTGCATTCTTATCTAGCATTACAAATGCTGCCGAACTCTCAGTTTCTAAAATGCATTTTGCACAGATACCCTTTGCACAATAATTTCTGCACATACAATCGTTTTTTTATTTAATAATACTGTTTACTATGAATCACTGCTGCACCTTATCCTGTAATTTACTGCAATTTACTGTAATTTTTCAAGCTGTATGCAAACGAAATTTCGTTCTGTACGCACTCTGTGCATACAAAATGACAAATAAAGTTGTCTAAGTTTTGTCCAGTGTGAAATTCTGCTATAAATATAAAATATTTTATCTAACTTTATTTTGAGGCTTTTCATATATTTTACTAGGAATTCCTTCAACGGAGGAGTGGTGAATTTACACATTCTTTTATCACCTCGGAGTTTAAGAGGCTTCCACAAAAAATAAATGTCTTTCTGTGCGGCTTCCAATTACAGATGCGGAAAGATTCAGAAAGTGTTCTAGCAAAGAGAAAAGCTTTGGAAAGGCAAAAGTTATAAGGAGTTACATTATTTCTTTGAACTGCTTGTTTCATGAGGTTTTCGTTGATGCCAAGAGCTTGTACTGTATGAGATTGTTCAGGAATCTGTGTCAAAGTTAGAGACTTAAAGATTTGATTAGAAGCATTTAAAGAAAATCTTTGTGCTTTGAGGCCATCGTCTTTCTTTGTTCACGGTATGTGATTTGTTTCTACTCTGGCACTTCACTGTCAGTGGGAAGCTTTACTCAGAGCTCAGATAAAGACGCATGACAACTGTCTGGCAGAAACACAGGGGACAAACCTGGCAGAGAAACCTGTCTGACAGAAGTGATGAATGAGGTGTCAGATATACCAGCCGAAGGAATTGATATCCTCTTTCTGGGCGCCCACGATTATGAGGAGCATGGGAAAGTTCGAACAATCATGTTTTAGAAGGTGCTGACAGTGGCTGTACCTGGGGCGTGTGCTTAAATTCAGCCGACTTCCGCCATCTTGTGGCCATAAAAAGCCAGCCAAACCCCAAAAATAGATCCATAACTGCAGTGTCAACCTGGAGATGTGTGTTGCATTTTATTATTAATAGAAGGATTGGAATAACCATTGGCACGTATGGGGACTGTCTAGTTGCGGAACTATGGCGCCTTTGGGATGTAATCTTTGACAAAATCTTAAACTGAAAGGCTTACTGGAGCATGACTGGTGAGCAAAAGAGAGCACTTTATGAATGTGTGTGATGAGGAAGCATTAATGTATTGTCAATAGATTTTCAAAAATCTATGCATAGTTAAAAATGTACCAAATGATTTTTTTTTTATTATTCTGGTTGATCTGTTATCCTATGCCAGTTGCTGCTGTGTTAAAGAAGATAAATCAGTAAATTTTTTCCATATTAATGACCTCTGTCTGGCAGTGACATAGTCATTAATCCTTATCTGTAATTGGAAAGGGACAAAGTCCCGGTGAATAAACGTGCAATGACTGTAGGCATCCAGCAGAGGTCCCTGCTTGTCAGATTTTGAAGTTGCAAGCAAGTTGTTATAGTCTATAACATGAATTCACATGAATATACTATAAGGCATAGTCTTCTAAGGTTGTGCCTTATAGTGTATTGGTATGAAATCGTAATTTTTTTCATAGCTGTATAAAAGGAAGGGTTAGAGAAAATGTTTTCAAGACTCCTGTCTGAGAAAGGATGTAAGAACATTTCTGCAGGACTTATATTTTCAAGAAGCAAAACGGACGCCCCCTTTTTACCTCCTCTTACTCCTTTTCTTCTTATATCCAACATATATGGTTTTGATTGACCTCACTGAGGTTACAGCAGATATGCCAGAACTTATTCTTAGACACTGGAGCATATACCAGGTCATGCAAATGGGATTTGGTTAGCTTTACCTTTTTCAGCATTACTGTTTTACACATCTATAAAAACATATTTTCTCTGGAAAATATAATAAACAAATTTGCATCTAAAAATGTTGATGTCTCTTAATTCTGTCTAACCATTGTTATGTTACATCGTACAGTGAAGCTTATTTTGATGACTGATATGCTGTAGGCAAACATGACAGTAGACTACGTACAGTAATAAAAAAACATGATCAAAACACCAATATCGAATATTTATTTTGTCCAAATTAAATAATATGACAGAAATGTCATGCGGCACTTTAGTCAGGAGCTCAGGTTAGTTTAAAAAGCCACAAATTTCCATTTTGCCATATATATGCCTTACAACGGTCTGTGACTAACATAATAGGAGGTAGAAATATTATAAATGTAGTTTAGAAGCAAAATGAAACAACCAACATCAGTAATATATCTGCAGTGTTTCAGTTTAATACCCGTGTTTGATATACACCCGAACAAAAAACAGTGCAACTATAAAATTTTCATGAGGCTGACAAAAAAATTTCAACTGCATGACCCACTTCAGCTGTGGAAAAAACTTTGTTTATCACAGTGAGGATGAACAATTCATGAACATCCTGGTGGGGCTCTTTTGGTGAACATGAAGAATGCTGACATCCATCTTGTTGGAAAATACCTGATTAAAGGAAATTAAATATTCAACAAAAGAGCCGAGCTCCTGTTTCTGTAAAGGTACACAAACAACTCGGGGTTACTGGTTATTTCGGGACATGACTTGAAGTCGCTGCTTTGACAATGTCATCCATGTGGAGGGTAGGTTGATTGGTCCGTTCGGTTCATATTGGCCCCATCTCCGGGTGGGTGGGCCCGTGGATCGACAGGTCTGGGGCTGGGATGAGGGGTCAGGACCGAAGTATGGACCGGGAAGGTTGGGTTGTGCCCCCCCCCCATCTTGATTTTAGGGTTCATTTACTGGGTCCGGGGCTGGGTACGCCTTTGGGGTGCCGGTGCCTGGACCTGGGAATATAGGATGTGTGTGGTAAGTGCGAGTGTGTGTACTGTGTCCTTTTCTTTTTTCTTTTTCTTTTTTCTCCGTGTGGGGGCACTAGGGTGGGAACGAGTGAATGTGACTGTGTATGTAGTTTTCTGTCATCTCAGGTTTACACTAAGTGTGGAGCCCATCCCCCCCGTCCTGCTCCTGGCATCTTGGCCTGGTCAGGCATTGGTGGTGCTCGGTGTCCAGGGCTGGGTGCCCGGGCAGGTGCCGGCTCGCTCCTGGCGGCTGCTTCGTGGGGCCTGGCCCCCCCTGTGACTCACTTGGCCATGGGCCCCAGGGACCCGAGGCCCCACGGGCCCATGGCCGGATCCACTCCGCAGTAGCTGCCTGCCGGCGGAGTCCACGGGCTTGTCCCCGCGGCTCCCCGGAGCTTTGGCATTGTGGCTTTTGGCGGGTATCCTTGGGGCCGTCTCTCCTCTTCCCTTGGGTGGGGGAGGCAGATTTCCTGTGTTGGATCCTCTTGGGCACCTTTACTTTGGGGTCCCTTTGGGCATCTGGGGTTTTGGTTCCCTTGGCGTCTGCCTCGGTGCTCTGGGGGGTGGATCTTTGACTCCTTACAACCGCTATTGAGCATTTTTCTCATGGATAAACTTTACATACACAAGCACACTCTCTCAAATACCTACAGGTGCTTGGATCCAGGTACTTACTGACTCACTTCCATACAGAAAACCCCTATTATTATCTTCAGTTGTCACTTTATACATGTCGTATTAAATAATACTGTATATTCTTCAGTGATGGTATCAAGGCATTGGCTGATTGTATCTGTAATACTTTATCAGCTGGTTTTGCTTTTCTTTTTACATCTCTCTTTGCAGGTGAAGAAGCAGACTGAGGATGTTGTATCGTTCTCTCCCTTTTCTGTCCTCTTTCTCTTTCACCTTTTCTCCTTTTTTTCTCTTCTACCTTCTTGTTTCAGTGTCCGTATAGCATGAAATATTCCCTGCATTAATTATAATAAAGCTACTTGCATGTATAAATCAAGAGGAGCACTGTGGCAAATGTGATAAGACTCATCTGTTGGGCTCTTTTTGGCATTAAGACAACAATTCTTATTTCCACATTGCCAGACAGAACACTATAAAAAAAAAGAAAAGAAAAGAAAATGTCATCCATATGAAATGAAGCTTAAGGTTTTCCAGAGGTTAATATTTATTATTGTGAGAATTTATAAAATGTAAATAAACCAGCTCAATTTATATGCAATGATGTATTAATTTACCATTTCTGGAAAGCAAAAACTACAATATTTATGCAAATGGTCTGTGAGAAATGTGTTGGTTCTACACAGTTTACAAATAGTCATCATAGCCATGGAGGTCATGATAAATAAGGACTTATTAATTTACTTGAGTGAATATTTTTTCCCCAGCATGCACACACATAAATCATTGCATTTAAAAAAAAACATTAAATTGATTGTCATAAGTTATACATGCTGGTGAAGTTCTATGCATGTGCTCTTACTAATATTCAGTCATTGGTTGCTACCTTTTTCTTTGCAAGTTGTATTTCGGCTGATGCTAAATGCTTGTTTTGCCTTTTTCCTGTTCATATGATATCGATGAAGAGCTCTTAAACTCCAGTCCTCAAATGCTTTGGTCCTGCAGCGTTTGGATGTGCTTCTTTTTAATCATAACTAAATTAAATAATTAGGTTGTTAGTAAGACTCCATGGAACTAAGGAGGAAATTCAACCATCTAAAAGTTGTAGGACTGGCTGGAGTCTGAGGCCTCTGAAGAGGGGTCTTGCCTCAGATATTGGAGATCAAACAGCACTTGGCAGTGAAGCACCATCTGTCATATGACTTGATGCAGGGGGACTTGTCAAAAAAGTCAGCGTGATTTCTTGGTCAGTAATATCTGTCCACCAAGGTGGATCCAAAGTAACCACTTTAACCTTAACCACTACCTTACTGTTTAGATATTTTCTTCTGTTTTGCTTTTCTTTGCTCCATCTCCCAGTCATAAGTAGTAAGATTTATGTGCAAGAAGAAAAATCTGCTCAATATGTTAGTTTTGAGGCTTAAGTAATATACTTATGTATAAGCAATGTTGTCAAGGTAAAGCAAGGAAAGATAATTAGACCTACATCACCAATATGGATCCTCATGAAGATGGTTAAAGAAATTATCTACTGCCATGAGTACATACAGACACTTGGCATTGATTCAGTACTTATTGTGGACTTATTGAAGGAACAAGCTGTTACATGACGTGAAGCTGAGTTGTGACATTATATTTTAAAGCAGTTTTTAAGGTGACCTATTATGAAAAAAAGTACTTTTTGTAAGTCTTTGTACTTCCATTTGGGTCTCTACTGCTTCTATAAACAGCCCAAGTGGTAAAAAACACATAAAACAAACAATAAACAAACCAAAGAAAACTTGCAGTTGTTCTTTGGTAATAAGTAAATGTTTTGTTGGTGTCTGGAGAACAAGCCGTTTCAAAAACCTGCTGATTATGACGTCACGATCGGAGGGCACTGCTCCTCACCTGGCAACTCCGGTCGAGCCCAGCCCCTCACCTACAAATATTTAACACATTACTTTTATATCACATCTTACATTAATGTATATAAATAAATCCCATATACAACTTAACACTGTCATTAATACATGCCGGAAAATGTGCATACATTTCCCTCCCACTTAACTACAGCGGAAATGACACTAACTGTTAGCATTATGCTAATTTGCATTGAAAACCGTACGGGGACGCTAGCGCTATTAGCGTCTCTGAGATTCGTCTGACCTAAGACAACCAAAATGCCTCCTAAAAGTATCCTACACAAACCAACCCTTTATAAAAACATAACACTCACAGACAGATGATCCCAGGAAGTTGAGAAGATACAGGAAGAACAGGATGGTCTATTATACAGACAACTAGGTTAGAACGATGCTAGTTTACATTGAAAATCCTGTAGGGATGCTAGCGCTATTAGTCTCTTGTTTTTTCTCAGATTCTTCTGAACTAAAACAACCAAAATGCCTCGAAGAAGTATTCTACACAAACCAACCCTTTAAAAAAAAAACACAACACTCACAGACAGATGTTCCCAGGCAGTTGAGAAGATATAACAGGATAGTTTAACCCTGCAGAAAAATGGCTCTCAACGTAGCTTCAGAACTCTCTCTAAGGCTACGTTCACACTGCAGGTCTTGATTCTCAATTATGAAATCAGATTTTTTTGAGGCGGCTGTTCATACTTCTATTAATGCGGTCGCCATTAGACGTTTGTCTGAACGGTTCAAGACCGCAAGATAACAGAAGGAGACGTCACAGAGCAGCACATTCTTTGCGGAAGTAATGGTGAATGTAATTGTTTCTAGAAGTGTTCAATAAAGTTTTGTTGCAAATAGAAAAAGAAATGCGGATACCAGCAAGCATCTTTCCTTGCTATTATTAGAAAGCTGTTGAGCAATGGGAGCTAACAATATTATAAGACCATGTCATAGCAAGACGAACTAAGAAGAAAGCAGCACATCAATTGATAACGGCCTTTTATGGAGCGCTAACTGCTACTGCTGTGTGTGGATGTGTAGCTGTAGCAAGGAGAGTGATGTAAAAGATGGATAAAATGTGACATGATCGTTCAGACTGTGGATGTTTTTGAAAAATATCCAATTCGTATCCGAATTAGTACCACATATGGAAGTGGCACAAATCGGATTTTTTGGGGGGTGAAAAGATCGGAATTGGGCTGTTCACACTGCCGTGAAAAAGACAGATATGACATTTGGGCAAAAAGATCAGATTTGGGTCGCATTTCCCAGCAGTGTGAATGTAGCCTAAGGTAGCCCTGCAGGAATAGGCAGTTTACCATTCAGAAATGACTTGCATCTTTTCTGAAGAGGCTCCACTTCTTTAGCTTCTGGGTCTGATTCAAGGTCGAAGACAGAGGTGGGAATCTGGCTTGAGGAAAGTAAAAACCCTGCCTGTTCGTTCTGTTCACTTAACCAGGTGATTTTAGTCCCTGTCTATGCTGTGGAATTGAAAATGCAAATGGTTGGAAGTAATCTCTGCACTTCCTGAACCTCGATTCCCCTCTGGTGAAAGATGTACTGTCGTACCACTGGGAAACTGTTTGCTTCCATTTTCTCTAGTACGAAGTTCGAGTGTAAACCTTGAGCTGCGGTCGTGCCCAGCTGCAGCTTATTTTATAAAAGTGACAGAGCCCTAAAGAAAGTAGCTCAAATAGGCAAAACTGGGGAGGTGAAATCTGATTATCTGAGAAGGATTTTGTGTAAGAAAATGTAACAAACATGTTTTGTATAGACCTAACCTAAATGTTTAAAAGGAAGCATAATAAGTTATCTTTAACATGCCTAAAAAAAAGCAGGGAATGCCCTTCAAGCTCTGGGAAATCCAGAAGTTCAGAGAAGGTAAATTATTGCGTGGAGACCTCTCCGCTCACATTGTGGGAAATCTTTAAGGGCACACAGCACAGTGGCAATGTGTGTGTGTGTGTGTGTGCGTGTGTGCGTGTGTGTGTATTTCCAAAGTAAATGTTGGTCTTGTGGGTTTAATGTATTTATAACTGTATGCATTTGGAAGTTCCTGAAGGTGCGTGTTTGTGTGCGTGCTTGCGAGTGTGTGTGTGTGTGTGTGTGTGTGTGTGTGTGTGTGTGTGTGTGTGTAAAACTGTGGCACTCAAAATGAAGGCCAGGGCCCCCGAGACAAACTTGTCCGCTTACCGGCTTGGTTGCCATGACGACAGGGGGATGGGAAAGGCTCTGTTGGAATTGCCATTAAAACGGAGAGCGATGAGCCACTGCATGCCTGCACATCTACACAGTGCATTCACGTGAGGACAAAGCACTTCTAATACGCCCATGTATGTGACCACAGCGAGCGGGCGTTTAATAAATCCATCAATGTGCTAATGCCGTGGTAACAGCACTGTTTAAGTGGTTAGCAAATAAAGGAAGTGGCTTATTGTGATGCGCAATCCTCAGTCCTTGAAACAACTCTGTTTCAGAATTAATACGGCGCTGTGAAAAGCTCTTCATCCTCTACAGACTTCTAACAAAAATGTTCAGGCTAATTTTAATATCCTGAATACATTAAAAAGCCAATTTTAAAATGATTTCATTCATGAAAGAGTAAAAGTTATTCAATCAAACTTGACCCTAGTGAAAATAAAATTAGCTGTGATTAACCACAACTGTTGGGCTTCTAAATTCAACTTCACAAACCACACCCAGGCCTAATCTAGACCAGACTTGTAGAGTTTGAAGAGAAAAACAATTTAAAATGATCTGTTTAGTAGCATGAAGTTGATCTCAAAATAAAACACACCATTCCCAATATAAACTCAATTACCATATGTAATGTCGTCTTGCCTGTATCATCCATAAGTAAGCTAAAAGTTGGTTCTGACTTTTGGCATCTTATAACCATTTCAGTTTATTATGATTTCCTCAAGAAACCTGAAGGCAATTTTTATTTCTGCATGTTAATCTTTGAAATTACTCAAATAATCAACCTGTCTAAGAAACACTACAGTAACAAGCAAATGGATGTTTTCTTGATGGAGTTCTGTTTTACTTCATTTTCAAGTTTCTTGCTTTGATTGCAAATATTTTAGGACAGAAGTGTAATTTCCGTTCAAATAATAAATTCTCAAGCCTTTCTCATTTCTTCTGAGTTTCCAGCTTTCTAATTTAGGTTGCTCCTCCCAGCCACTCTCGTCACAATCTCTGGCAGTCAAGGAACATGTCTCAACCATCTTTTACTTCACATTTATTTGTAACAGTATAGTATATGTATGTTCAGTTTTAATGCGTGAACTGTCTGTCTGACCTACAGTGTACTTTTCGCTCATTCCATCAGACCAATCCTAAAAAAACGCTTTTCTTACATAGTCAATCAAATCCGTGTTGCTCCTCCATGATATGCTGTTTTCCCGGCATCATTGCACATGTGTTCCCAGTCGTGTGACATTATGCTGAATCAGGCACCTCTCTCATGTGTTTGTCACTGGATAGAAACAATAGCATCGCATTGGAGGGCTTCATTTTGTTGTGGAGCTCATCTTCAAAGGAATGCAAAGACAAACATATTTTACATGAATAAACAATGAAAAAAAAAAACGTTGATGCTCAAAATAGACCAGTACTGCAGCAATTAAGCTGACATTATAACAAAAGTGTGGAGTGCAGCATCGGGGAGCTGAAAATAAAAAAAAAAGTATAGTATGCATATGATTTCAACCTTAATTTACTCGGATACCTGTAGATAAAATCCAGGTTGAATGCCATCTGATGCATGTTATTTAATCTCAGCAGTTCTGTGAAGGCCTCGGAGGTTTGTTAGGGAACATTAGTGAACATACAGCATCATGAAAGCCAAGGAACACACCAGACATGTGAGCGATAAAGGTGGGTACACGTTTAAAGCCGAGTTCGGTTGGGCACCATCGTAGCGCTGGGGTAGAGACCAATGTATGGAGTTCTCAGTCCTAATGAGCCCTGGCACGTGGTCCTTTGCTGAATGTCTTCCCCTTTTTCTCAGCCTACTTTGGAATAAAGGCCACAAGATCCTAACTTAAAAAAAAACTGGATCCTTCTTAACTGATGAACAAAATATTATATGCCTTGCATTGAAAAGCTTGAACTGTTCCTGAAAAGCTGTTAGGGGGTAGAGTGAGAAGATATTTCGGGATCTTGGAAACAAGATCCTTAATGCAACCCACAACTAAAAACACCCAGACAGGACACTGGTAGAGCAGCGCAGTCACTGAAAGATCATTTCACGTACCCCATATGAACTATCTTTTAACAGTTCTTTAGATCCAAACTCTGATGTGAAAAGTAAAACAGCAGGAAGTTGTCTTGTGTTGCAACAGCAATTGTTTCCCGCTAATGCGATTGTATCTGAGCTCTTGCAGCAGGTTGAGTCAGTCCGCTGGCAACAACAGAGTCGTGATTTCACACCACCGATGGGATCTTTTAACGCGCTCATATTCAGGTCATCTAAATGTCTCCATGACAATGTTCTTAAAGCCAGCAGCTTCCCTAAAATATATGAATACCCTGGCACCAATAATTAACTCCTGCAATCAAACTTTATATCCGTATCAATCTGCCGGTTCATTACGACAAGCTCTGTACCAAACAGCATTTGACCTTTACTTTGAGGGCCCGCATCAGCCACCATTAGAAATAAAAGAGGAACAGTATGTTTTTTACACTTTGACATATGAATCCTACACAATTTGATAGGTGGTCGTTAAACGTGCATCTCGTTTGCGCTGGCGCTGTACTCACTGACCCGTATGTCTCTGAGAAGTGATAAAACACAAGGATGGAATTGAAAGAAAAGACTTCAAATGCTTAAGATGGAGCAACGGTTGTGTATTCTAGTTTTTGTTTACTGCAGGGATAAGTCTTCATTGTTCACCCACACAGGAAGGACACAGCCACACCTTTTTAGTGGGGATGTTTTTTTTTTCTATCAAAGCGTGGAACTACAAAATATATGTGCAGCTTGGATAAAATTTTTTTTTTTTTTTGTTGAACCCCTCTCTGCCTTGGGCAGACTCCTAATGCGTTTGCTCTCCTTCACCTTGTGTGTGTTTATTTGTACGAGTTGAATCATACTGTGGGCTTTCAGCCCTCTGAATTAAATAGAGAAGAATTCTGCCTCTTTTCCCTAACGAATATGATTAAATCACATAAATAGGCAGCCCAGCTCACCTTTGTGGGTCTGCACTGCATGCTCAATGAGTGTAGATACATGTGAGTGTGTGTGTGTGTGTGTGTGTGTGTGTGTGTGTGTGTGTGTGTGTGGGGGGGGGGTCTAGCCTAAGGCTTGTCCATAAAATTGCCCTGAAGTAAGAGATAGTTTGTGTTTTTGTATCTGTTGGTTATTTGTTTTTTTTTTAGGATACAATGCTACTGCAGATTTAGGCTTCTTATGTAAAAGCCAATAAATTATTCATTTTCAGCCAGTTCTCAAAACATCTGTGTGTGTGTGTGCGTCTTTAAAACTGCACAGCTCAATTAGCGGTGCCACAGGGATCATTTTTAGCCCATCCTCTGCTGACATCATAACCCTGTTTGTGCATCTCAGTGAACATCTGTTCCCATTCAGTGCAAATAATTCACCTCGAGAAATGTGATCCTCTTCACAGATCAGTTGTATGATTTAGAGCAGCATCTCGGGAAAAAAAAGAGATCACTGACTGACTTGACTGCTTATTTGCTGAAAAGAATCCTTTGACTAAACATAAAAGGTTATAAAACATATCTTCTGTACGTGAGATAAGACCCAGCAAAATAGTATGTGCAGCATGGACCCTGTAGCAACATGGGCCCATACCCAACACACTTTACTGATCTGTGTATTCTGACACCTTTGCTCCAGAAGCGGTTATAACTTTTTACTTTGACCACTTTTGATAGAGTGACGACTTCAAACTAGAAACACCCCTCAGAAGCTGCTGTTTTAGTGATGTTCTGACCCAGTAGTCTAGTTTTGGGACCCAGAACAAAAAGGAGCAAACTAATCAAGCAAAACCCAAAGAATGCTCATTCTTTGTATGGCTGATCAAAGGTGTCAAAAGTATTCACATTTATTACTCATGTGTTTTTAGTGCTCTGTCAATTTTAAGCAAACAAGCGGTAGCTGGCAGCGCCCCCAAACTTAATATTTACCCTCACATTTTATACTCTGGAAAATGGCCTCAAACAGATGCACAATGTTACAACAGCATATCTTTGACCCTGTTATTATAAAGCGTTGGTTTGTGTAAGATACTTATAGGAGGCATTTTGGTTATTTTAGGTTGGAAGAATGTCAGAAAAAGATAAGTCGCTAATAGCGCTAGTGTCCCTATGGGATTTTCAATCCTAATTAGCATCATGCTAACTGTGTCTAACCGTTCTGTGTCTTTTCAGCTGTAGATTATATGCACATTTACCGGCATGTATTACAGCCATTGTTAACTTGTGTATATTACTTATTCCAATAATAATTATTTTACACATGACTTTTATGTCATGTCTTACATTAAGAAATGGCTCGATTACTAGACACCAAGAAAACATTTACTTACTACCAAAAAGAGCTGAAAGTTTTTTTTTTTTTCCCCCCACTTGGACTATTTCTAGAAGCGGTAGAGATCCTACTGGAAATACAAAAATATGCAGAACAGTCAATTTTTCCCAATAGGTGACGTTTAAGATTCACTAATCCATATATTTTCTCTACATTATATAACACTAAGACCAGCTTCATTACTGCATAATGTATATACATATGTTTACAGTATTAACCCTGACCAGTACTGAACACCGGGAAAGAATCTGAGAGAATTGCAGATTCTCCAGAAGAAACTGGAGAATCTGCACAGCCTTCAGAGAAGACAGGTGCAAATCTGAACAAATGGCGCCACCTAAAGCCGGGCACACACTTTATGTTTTTTTGCCCTTTTTGGGACGATTCTTCAGTTGTGCGAGATTTTTTTTGGATCGGGCCGAGTTGCAGCTGCATCGTGCGTCCTGCGTTGTGTAGTATACAGGGGGTAACGAGGGGCGATTAGCCTCTCACAACCATCTCCTGATCAGGAATTGTTTGGTCGGATGAAAATCAAACATGTTTGAAATTCAGTCGGCCCTCTTGTGGTGATTGTGAGCGCATCCTCCTGTTGAAGCAGAGCTACGAGCGTCTACGAGCCGATTAGGATCGGAGAGTGGAGAGAAGTCAAACTACGGAGGAGCAACTCGTAGAATTGCCAAGGCAGCTCGTTTCGTTCTAGTGAGCCTCATATTTAACAGTGAGCATTGACACTTCTGCCTTTTTCTTCTTCTACTGTTGACAGTTGGCTTCTGGATAGACAAGTCCGACAAGCGCCATCTCTCTATGGGGTTGTGTCCGACGTGGCTTTTCGATGTACAGTGCGAGCAGTCAGGTCGCATCCAAGCATCGGGCCGCACAGTGTAAGAACATATATAGTGAGCAGTGAACTTTTAAACCCTGCGGTTTCGTCGTACAGTTTGAGCTGTGTCTGAGTTCAACGATTGAAAATATCGTACAGTGTACGCCCGGCTTAACTCCCTCTCCCCGTCGGTCATGATCCACTGTTCATCAGTAGTTTATTAGTTTTGCTCATCCTTTTCATTTGTTACTCAATAGCGTAGTTGAAGGTTATTAGCTTAGTTAAAGAGTTTGCTCACTAAAGTAATTTAACTGGAAGCTGAAATGTTTTGTAAATGATTCTTTGTATTTTGTAAAGAAGTTGTTTGTTTATTCTGTCCACGCGTGCAGTGCTTGCTGTTTGAAAATGCCAGTGTGGGATTTCACTCCATCTGTTATTTAATAATACGACGCATCATCAGAAAGGGATTCATAAAACAATATTTGACAGAGATTGATACCTTTTTACCTTTTTTAGGTGGTGCTTGAAACTTTGTTGATAATTGCACCTATTTATAGCTACCGACCAAACCTGCTGTTGCACAACTTAATTTGGCCAAACTGCTCATGTCCTTACGCTTGCCCATTTTTACGATTCTAAAACATTAACTTTGAAAACACAACAGTCACTGGCTGCCTAGTGTACACACAGTGTACTAGTTGTCGTTTCTTATGCATGTAAATTGTTAACAGTCAGAATGTTAAAATCTTTAAACAATTTTGGCTGAATTTACAGAATGGTGCATTTTTAAATGTTGAAAACAGCTGAATTTCTTTTGTAAACCATATTTTCATATTATGCTTGCATTTTTATTTAATTTTTTACAGGTATCCAGGTAAGCCCATGTAAAAGGTAGCCTCATTTTTCTCTTCCTAGCTGACAGGAGGGGCACCTCACAAAGCTCTTCTGAACTCGGACATTAACAAATTAATTCATCCATGCGACAACTGCCTGCTGGATGTTTATTTGCGACCATTCTCCGTAAACAGAGAGTCATCCGAAAGACTCAGACCAGCCCATCTGGCCCCAGCAATCATGCCAAGTCGCCCATATCCCCTTTCTTACCCGTTCAGATGCTCAGTTTGGACTAATTTATTAAGATGCCTTGCGATTGGCTGAGTCATTGTTTGTTAACAAGCACCTGAACAGGAATAACAGACAGTGATAAAGAATGTTCATAAAGCTCCAATAAGGTAAGATTATGTTTGGTTAAAATAAATGTATTTGAATAATTTTTCGATCAAGATGAGGAGAACCTTTGATTATGTCAGAAAGACAATAGAAGGCCTATTGAGGAGAGGGTGAATGAGGGGTTTCTGGGGAGGCACTGAATAGAGTGTGCTTGAAAAAGGAGGCGAAGCTATTAGCATATCGTATCCACTGGATAACGGCAGTGTTAAGTTCACCCATCACATGCAGACCCATAAGAGACTGCTGTGTTTTTTATACCGCTGCTCACCTTCATGCTTTTGAATTAATCTGGGATGCTCCTGGCTAAACTTTTTTTTTTTTTAAACTCCAGGGCTGCAGAGGACAAGTTGCAAAGTGCAACTTTCTCTTTGTCAAACATGGGTTTGACAAAGAGAAAGAAGCTGACTGCAAGAAGGCAAGCGCATAAACACAATGGGAGTAGTTCATCTAGTTACTGTGTCGCAGATCTTGCAGATAAATGCAAAAAGAAGGGAAAAAAAAAACGAGAATGGGTGTGATGATTCATGGCTGATCGAAATGAACAGCTCCAACTCACTCCGCAGCGCAGGGCCTTTGTCTTGCCTCATTAATCCTACTCATACCCCAATCTCTCTTCTTCCTTAAACCCAAATCCCCGTCATCCCTCTCTGAATCTTTCCTGCAAACGTATCTCCTCATTTCACGTCAAACATAATTCAGCTCCCTCCTGTCTCTGCTGCTCCCTCCTCTTTGACCTTCTCACTCATTTTATCACCTCCTTCTCCCCTAACGTCCCTTCTCCTGCATCACTCCTGCCCCCTTGAAGCTCTGGCTTCCCAGCTGTGACCCGTGCACGCTTCTTCTCCCTCTGATCCCGTTAAAGCTTCATGTCAGCTTTAATGTCTCTCTGCACATATTAAAGCAGACAGGCATTGTGAGTGTCTGGAAGCTGGAGGCTTAGTCTAGGTCTGCGGAGCCTTCTCTCCGTTATGGTGGTTTGAATGTCTTTCAGAGATGTTGTGACTGTTTTCCTATTTTGCTGTCTGAAAATTTCCCACTGATTCTTTGCCGGGGGTACCTCATGACTGCGGCAGGCTATTCCAGTGTCAGTACTGTGCTCTTATATAGTCAAGCCAATAATGATGCATGACTGTCCCTGGAAAAAAAACGGTGTAATCTTGAAGGTTTGCTTTCTAAATTAATGCTGCTGTCTAAGAGGTTTAATTGATCTTTCTAAAAGCATAGCTACTATCCAGTAAGATCAGATAATACTGCTGGGCTGCCTCTTTTCATCTTTAGTGTGAACTCACAGCACGTATTACTTCCCAGCTGATACCAATAATACACCTTTCCACCCTACAATTTAGAGACACTTGAGGATAAGATATGATCTTGCTTTCCTAGAAACGTGCTTCATGAAATTTGTCAATCCAACGTAATAAAGTAGTGCTTAAGACATTTCCAATATTGAGCGTTCACCCACGTGTTGGTCCGTGATGACAAGGGTGGGTTTAAGGTTGCTGATCAGGAACTGTGAGGTAATATAATAATTGTATATTCCATACCAAACCGTAATCCTACAATTGCAAAAGCTTGGTCATAAATGGCTTTGGAAGAACCTTGTATAAGAAGTGTGATGCCAAACCTCAATACTGAGTTTTGACATTAACTCAACCTTACAACATCAATGCTGAGGCACCATAATCCAAGCCCACCTAAAACAAGTACAGTCATATTTAATAGATTAGAATATTAAAAAGTTCATTTATTTCAATAACTCATTTCACAGTAAAAATAAATTATATTGATTTATAACATGCAGACTGAAGTTTTCAAACCTTTATTTCTGTTAATTAAGACGGTTTTCTGATTATAGCTAATGAAAACATGACATTTAAAATTGGAATATTACGTCAGACCAATAAAATACATTTTTATTTTCATACTTTTTATAATTTTTTAACAATCTTAACTGAGTCATTAACCAAGGATTATCCTTTTCTATTCTCTGCTAACGTTAGAAATAATACATGAGCTACAAAGCATTAGAGGAGTTAGAATTACAACTTTGGCCTCATAATATTGAAATCAGCATGACTGAGGCATGCAGCAGAGTCGAGTTTTTACTGGGAGAGCTCTTATGGGTCACACTAAAAACGCACCTTTTCTAAAGAGTGTGCATGCAAGGATCACAACAACATTAACGTCAACATTCAAAGAAAGACATTTCCAGCTTTCATTATGATCCTTTTCCATTTAAGGCAAAAAAAAAAAAATCTTATTTGTGAGTTTGCTGCTTTGCATAAATGCATAACAGAGCAGGTCCTCGGTAAATAACAGCAAAGGCTTGTTTGTCAGACTGTTCGGTTACCTTCAGACACAATGTTCAATCTAATGTGTGCAGGCATGGAATGTGCACCACAACATGCAGCGAGTTGCATGCACACACAGTTTGAATTCATGAATTTATTCCTCATACTCCACTCTAAATGTATATATTTATGTTAGAATTCTCATTATTCAGATATCTTGTCCGTTTCCTTCCTTTACTGACTGCTAATATTCTTCCTTGAGTCCTACTTCTCTCGCCCCTCTTCTCTCCTAACACTTCCTCAGTATTCTCTTCATTTATTTTCAGTTCATTACCAGTGTTTATCTTCTCCCTGTGCCTCCTGTCCACTCTAAAGCCTGCCTGGTATCTTTTATCTCATTCTTTCTCAGATTATAGCTTTTTTGTGTAACTCCCCCCCCCCCCCCCACATTGAGTTTATTTTTTCCTTTAGCGACTGAGCGTTCCCACCCTGGCATCAGTTTGTTGGTTGCCAAGACAACCTCCTCAGCTAAGTTATTTATAGCAGCAGATCAGAACAAATCCCAGCCAATATAGGCGTGTATTATTGTTTTTTGTGCATTTTTCCCTGTCTATAAAATGATCAATGCTGCTGATAGTAAGTTATCTGAGATATCAGCAAATTAAGATACAGTTCACATGAATTATTATATTGGGAGCAGCACAGATAAATATTCTACAGCCGCAAATGTCTGCAATTAAAGGACGTTTCCCACCACGGGACACAGCATCAGGACAAAGACTCCAGGCTCACATATTCAGGGGCCTCTTCAAGGAGTTCACCAGTATCTAAGCTACTGTTTAAATGCATAAGTCACCTGCAGCTCTCATTCCCACCTTTCAAACACCCTTTTTAAGGATGACTGATATATGTTGTAGCCCCCTCAGCGGCGAGCTCACACTAACTCTGCGGGGCCATCCTTCAATGAGCTGTATGCTTTACCTAACTGGCTGCAGCAACTACGATGTAAAAACAAACCTCAGGATTGTCCCAAACGTGGTCTAATGAGAGAATTCGTATGGATGTAAAGCCAAAACAATTATTTTAACAATTGCAAACCAAGCTAAAGAGTCCATGGAAATGTATTTTCGAATATTTAGGTTTTATGTCATATTTGCTTTGCAGGATAGCAAGGGGCAGCCAGTGTTTTGCAGAACTCTGTTAAAAGTGATGCTCTTCTGCCTCCTTTGATACCATAAGAAAAGGATGCTAATCTGTTAGAACTATTTTAAATTAATTTAAATCCACAGTTTGATTTTTCACAGTTTAGAATTAATTAGATAAAATTGCTGGAGATTGCTCTCTGGTTTACAGATAGAACCTGACTGAAAAAACAACAGTTAACAACGAAAACTTTCCAAATGTTTTTCTTTCACCATTAATGCATTCTGTTAGCTGGCTTTCAGATGTCTAAATAACTTAGGTGTTTTTCAAATGTTGAAAGAAAAACTTTAGCTGGAAGAAAATGTGGCTGAGTTTAGTTTTCGTGTATTTCTTTCAGGTGTAGCCCAGACGATAATCTACAGTATATAAACCATGATCAAACATGTTTCATGGATCCGAGAGCACGCATAAGTATAGAGGGTAAAGTTAAAACGCTGAACCATGACGAAAACAACACGCAAACAGACGTGAATATTATAGCGAGTGTGCAAAAGAAGGAGAGAATAAAGCGGGGAGCTTTGGTCGGATCAGGTGACGGATCAGGTGAGAAAGCAAAGCATGAACGAAATCACTGGTCAGGCCTCTCAAGGCAAAAACTGCTTGTTAGGGTTTCTATATTGAGGTCAAACACATTTTATATATGATTTACTCTCAGAGTGGTGCACCACGTGCCTGACACTGATAACAGAGCAAATTAAGCTTAAACACAAAGCATAGGGGGAAAAAAGCTCAAATGTAAGAGAGCTTGTGTGCAGTAAACTGATTCAGCAAGTTTGTGGGTGTGAGCTAAACCCCTGCTCTCCACAAGCACAACTTAAATTAAGTCTTAACAATTATGACCGTTTTAGCTAGTTTATTGGTCACAAGGTCGAAGTTATTAACTGCATTGTTAGTAAAAAACTGCTAACTAAAAAAAACTTTATTTTGTATTTTGCTCAATGTTTTTCTTTCTGTTTCCATGAATCAGAAATCATGTAAAAGTATTTCTTTCATAGTTTATGAGTTTTGCAAATGTATTTTGTTATTGTCTGCAACCTTTCAGATATTGCACGTGAAACTTTGCCCATGTGGCAAAATTTTGCACGTTTCCATGTTAGATTGAGGTACTCATATTAATATGAACTGTTCCCTTTAAATAGATAAAATAAAGATAGAAAAAACATGCTGCGTTTAAAGCTCAATACATTTAACCAACGTACCATCCCAGCATTAAGTGGTACTCTTTGAGCATTACTGGATTTCTGTGGAAACAGATGGGTATCCAGTGAAAACCTTCTTATTGTCGGTCCTCTTCCCGTGTGTACGTGCATTTAACTGTCTCTCTCCTACATCGATTGCAACCGAGGCCATAGCTCTGGTTACGTTGCCATGGAAACGAGCCCATCGCTTGGGAGCCACCGAGAAACTAAACACCCTCTGATCAATAACCGTATTTAATAATATGCCCCGGCAGAGAGAGAGACACACATGCACAACGCAGACACACTGACCCGGCAGACTCAATAAGTGCTGTTGTATTGAAGGAGCCTTTTATTGAGATGATACATTTAGTATGAGCAGAAAATAGCCAGACACTTTTGAAGCCCACTGAGACACTTAACAGAGCGCTGGAGGGAGAAGTCATGGCAGTTAGCAAACTGCTGAAGAGGGAAATCTGGAGTGTTACCACCATTAGTCTCACAAAAATGTGCCGAAAAGAGCAAAAGCTCAATATATAGACATTTCTAACAAAGATCTTCAAATGTTACAAAATTACTATAATAAGCTGTGGACACAATTTAAGGAGGATTAAAACTGAAATGTTTGCATTGAGATTTACATTTTTTTTTTTTTTTTTTTAGAAATAAAAGTAACAGTGCATGCATGTTACGTTAGTGGCTATTAGTGAGAACAATTTGAATTTGTTCATTTATGTAGTCTGTATGTGTCTGTGTGAAGACACAATTTTAGTGCACCAGTACAAGGTTGACAAAGATGAGTAAACACAAGAAAAAAACAGTTTTCCACTTTTGATTTCATTTATTTAGCTAAATCCAACCAGTCTTGCCATATAGGGGCTTCTCAAAAAGCTACAATATCGCTATAAAGTTCAATATTTTTGTCAGTCATTTTAGAAAGTGAAACATTACACATAAGGTGCAATATTTCAAGCTGTCAAGCTGTGATTTTGATGATTATGGCTTACAGGTATATTAGAATATTATATAAGATCAATAGGAAATGGATGTTTTAATCAGAAATGTCAGGCTTCTGAAAAGTAGGTCAATTTCTATACACTCAATATGTGGTTGGGCCTCCTTTTGCATGAATTACCAGCTTTTAGTGACTTTGGCAGAGTGAGCAGGTGCCAAGTAGTGCTGAAAAAATGTAATCAGCATCTCTATAAGGTTTGTCACCAGAAGGAAGCCTGAAGAGCTGTAAAAACTCCTAGCAGATGGCTTTTTGTCAGTGACTGTTCTCTGGACAGCTGTCAAATCAGCAGTCTTCCTCATAATTGTGTAGCCTACTGACCCAGACTTAGAGACCATTAGAGCCCCAGGAAACCACTGCAGGTGATTTAACTAGCTGATTAGGGTGTAACACCATCCCTTTCCTATAACAATATTCTAAATTTCCAAGAGACAGGATTTGGGTTTTTTGTTATCTATAAGTCCTAATCTTCAAGTAGATATACCTGTATGCAAACGTAATTACCTCCCTTTGATAGTTTGTGAATCAGTCATGGCTAGTCAATTTCACTTGGCACTCACAATTTAATAAAACATGTTTGACAACTCCCTGTGATGGAGCGGCAACATGTCCAGGGTGTACCCCGCCTCTGACCCTGTGACCTCGGGAGACAGGCACCAGCCTCTCGCCGCGACCCTGTACAGTTAAGCAGGTCTAGATGATGGATGGATGTTTGACAACATGAAGTAAGCTAAGAAAAAAAATTCAACAGCAATACATCATACCCCAAATAAAAGAAATTCTAGAACAGACAAAAAACTATGTTGTTGTCATCAGTCTGGAAAAGGTTAGAAAGCAATTTCTAAGGTCCTGCCCCCACCAAGATGAGATTAGGTGTATCAGCAAAGGTATTTTGTCACTTAGGCTGTTCGTCCACATGGATATGGTGTTTTTAAAGACCGTAAACGATCATTTTTGAAACTGAGTCCCAAAGTGGTTAAATTTCAAAACACTGCTTTAATTTTTCTTTGTGTACTTTTTAGACGTAATGCCCTCTATAATGCACCTCACTCTCACAAATAACAAAGAGGGTGGCGTCCAGTGTTGTAGCTTTGCTATAGCTGTTGGTAGCGTCGTCTGACCCTTTTTTTGCATGTTTCTTTGGTAGTGTGAAAGCGCCACCGATGGGCCCGGCGTACCTACTGTAGCCTTTTTGGTTGTGCTGCATCCTCTCGTGTGAACGCGCATTTTCTCTTAGTGGTTGATGAAAATGTACCATGTTTAGGATTAGCCACTGGGAGAGCTATCAGCCACAACCGGGAAAACATGGAACCCACCTTACCGAAATTACTCCATTACTATTTTTTGTTGCTGAACACATTTTTTGTTTGTTTTTGAAATTGTCCTGGATCTTTTTTTCGGGGAAATTTGACAACTGCGTATGTCAGAGTGGTTCTACTCTAAATAAAGCCAGATGCATATACATACACGCACATTTGGTTCGGGATAATTGATTGTGTGCCCAAATAAATGACACAATCCCGTTATTTTTTGTTTTTTAACGGTTACATTTCAATCCGACCGTGAAATTTTGTGCATAGAAACATAACTAATGTCAGTGTTTATGACTCAACAATATGAAAGAGAAAATAGGGTCCATGGGAGAATTCCAACGCAAAAGCCCTCGCTGACCAAAAATAATAAAAGTAAAATCTGAAAGGACAATGTTCATCAGTTCCTGAAGACTTTTGCAATGCAGTGGGACAATGACGTTTCTCCTGAATCAGTGCTTCTCTGCTATTTCTGTGTCTTTGCTCTGTCTTCTCAAACACCCAGTCAGTTGTGGCAGATGGCTGTTCAAACTGAGCTTGGTTCAGCTGAGGTTTCTTCCTGTTACAGGGGAGTTTTTCTTTCTGCTCTCCTTCTGCCGCATGCTGAGCCAGCAGGAGTGAATTCTGCAACTCAACGACTCAATGTAATCTGCTGGGTTTCCTCAGATAGAAAGCTTTTTGACCAATTTTAATAAGAAACTGAATTTGACTCCATTGTTTGATATTTAGCACCAATTGGAATGTATGTGGCAATTGACTTGGAATCTGTGGCTCCATCTGGATACCCTTAATAATAGTTTCTAGCTCCTGCTCCTAGCTCCTGTTCCTTGACCTTTCATGGGGTCAACAGTAAGAACTCGTGGGGAGGAAAGGAGCTTTGGACTGCTGTGCCAAATTCGGACAGCCTTTAACTCCGACGTCATAACGCACATGGATGATGCAGGTCAAATCCGGGCCTACTGCTTTCTGAAAATGAACTACAAAGTGCGCAACCTCTTCTCTCCGGACATTTTTGTTGATTTCCGTGAGGGTGCTGTGCTGATACGTCATGTCACCGAAAGAATTGTGGGATACCTAAAGGGTTCTTAGCACCGGTAAGGGATGTTGCGGGGTTCCTAGGCAAAACTAGTCACAAGATGAAGCATGCAGGCTCCTTTTTCTACCTCCTTCCTTACTGACTGCACTATCCGGACAGCACTTATCATGGTGACCGCTGACACACTTCCACATTGGCTAAAGAGTTCTTACTCAATAAGGGTATTTGGATTGAGCCTGTATGTGTCAGGTTTTGATTCAGGAAGAGGACCCCAAATGAGGGCAGCCAGGAACAGGGTGGTGAGTGGAAAAAGTTTAATGAATAACCATGATAAAAACTTACAGGGCAGACATGAGGAGGATCATGGACAAAACCAGCCACAACTTGGCCAAGTGTGCCATGAACAAAAATGGGAACAATCCAGTAATGGTACAAATACAAACTGGAGCTTGAGTGGTGGGGAAAACAGGTGAGTGACATGAGAGATGATGAGCAGTAACAGAGGAACTGAATGAGCTTGATTGCAATATGGCAGAACGTGGGAAGCAGAAGGAGAAAAACGCTAATAAACATGAAGGAGACTGAACAAGAATGCCCAAAGAAAATATGCAACAGAAAGAAAACATAAATATCCAAAACAATGAGCGTAGAAACATAAAGTTAAAAAATCAAGACTAAGAAAGTGCAATAAACAACAAGGAAAATCATATGAATCATGTGAATGCAATTAATAGCTGTAAGTTATTGTGTGTATTACCTTTTCTCAAAATCTTATTACTGCAGATTTTTTTTCTCCTAAAATCATATTTTGGTATGTATTATAAAAGGTAGCCATTTCTTTTTTTATTTCTTTTTTTTTTTACATTATTATTTTTTCTCTTTCTTCTTTTCTCTTTTTTTTTTCTTTTATAGTCCAATGTAAATTGGTTTTGGAGGGTGGGCATTATAAGCTTATTGCTTCTGCCAATACACCCTTTTTCAGACTGTTTTACAAGGACCTGTATTGTCATTTATTGTATACTTGTGTGTCTGAAATACATTCCAATTCTGTAAAAAAAAAAAAAAAAAGATGAAACAAGCAAACAGAAAATCAAGCACATCAAGACCTCCATCAGTACTGTTTGACCGAATTAATTTTTTTTTAAGTGCCTCAAGACGACATGTGTTGAATGAGCACCATATAAAGAAAGTAAATTAAATTAACAGTTGTCCTCACATAAATTCTTCCACCTAAGCTGTGGATCTCTGCAGCTCCTTCAGTCAAAGGGCCTCTTGGCTGCTTCTCTGGTTGAAGCGTTCCTTGCCTGTTAGGTGGACATCCACGCCTTGGTAAGTTTGCAGTTGTGCAGATGATCTGTGATGTTTTCAAAGCTTGCAATCCGGAGAGAAAAGAATGGGAGAGCCATTGGTTACACTGGGTTTTATTTTGAGGGGTCTTAGTAACGGGGGCTGAATACAGGCATATCACACTTTTCAGATTTTGTACAACAATCTAAAAACCATATGCCCTGTTGCTTCAGCCTCATTAGTTTATGAGGACATCTCGCATGAAATACGTGTAAAATACATTGAAGTTAGATGGTTCAACATGCAAACATGTGAAGAAAAATTCAAGGAACGTCAATGTATTTTGGAAGTCACAACATATATTTAGCACAGCAGATATTTAGATTGTGTTGATAGTTTTGTGGTGCATTATTAAGCACCCTGCAGAAACTCGACAATTCTGCTGAATCTGTGCAAAGCTTCTCTGGCAAACAGGGGGGAGTAACAGCAGGCATACCGTGTATGAGAAGACAAACATACACAGTGTAATTATTCAATAAAAACTGATATTTGTGTATCTAAGGCAAATGTACTACCGTGCTCACTCCTGGATATGGCACAATACAGATAGTCAAATGGATAATCAAAGTCAAGGTATTTTGAGGTACATCTTCTCATGTGCTGACCTTTGTTTATTCTGTTGTGTACTTAAGCTTCTTGTATTTAGAGTTGTGTTCAATTTCTGAGTTTCTTATTAGGTGAGTCTGGCTCTTTCTGTTCCATGTTCTCTTTAATTCCTGATTTCTTGCTTTGTCTGAGTTTCCCAGTCTCCTTGTGCTTTTCAGTTATTGTCATGTCTAGCTGTGATCTCTTTGTGTGCTGTTTTCCAGTTTCTGGTCGCTGGGTTTAGCTGTTCTGCCATTCATTCTTTTTGATTTCCTCTGTGTCCGTTCTCCGGTTTCTCCCTCAGTTGTTCCCACTCTGTTAATAAGTCTCATCTGTTTTCTTTCCCACTGATCACTTCCTCTGCATAGATTCATCTTTGGTTCTTCAGTTACTGCTGGTTAATCCAATAAATTCTGCCTTGCCCCGCTCAGTTGGCTTCCTTCCATGTTCCTGATCACCATCCTTGGATTTGTTTTGTGTTCTTTAACTTGTTTTCATTGATTTTGGACATTGGACATTGTTTTTAAAGTTTCATGTGGATAAATATCTTTATTTTTGAATCTACCTCTCCCTCACTCTTGCCTGTATCTGGGTCCTCCACACACCCACCATGGTGACACTTTTACTAGGAATTTCCCAGTAAGGTTAAATAAATAAATCCTGTTTAAGTTTGAAAATTAATTTACTTTAAAGTGCTTTAAAAACCAATTACGTTACACCAGTATTACTCTGTCCTCATTAGTGCTGCGAATGTGTCCCATTTAACTCACTCAGCAATGATCAAGGCACTGCATTTTCCCCACTCTTTTTGTTACACCCGACAAGTATTCTGTCCCATTTGTTGCTAATGTCCACATTAGCCTTGATAATATGTTTTAATATGGGGTTGTCTGGGTTAAGAAAGCTACTAGAATGTTTTTTTTTGTTTTTTTTTTACAATGTGTCACCTAAAACGGGTTTGTACACATACAGCAAACGTCTTTAATAAACTCGCATTTTGCTCCTGCTGACAATGTTTTCCTCTGGAAGACTTTTGCTGATGTGCTAGACTAATACTAGTAGGTTTTCATATTTCTTTTGACAGGACTCATTAATAGTTGATGTTACTCACTTCGAATCTTTGACAGAAGACCAACAGCAAAATTGTGAATTAAGTCCAAGAATGTGGAAAATTTCAAAAATGCCTAGATCGTGACCAGGTACTTTATAAGCACTTCCCTTATAAATACTGATGCTTTTGAGCGTTAGCAAAACAAAACAGATCTATAATGCGCATAAAACTATTCTTCAAGGCAGCTGGAACAAAATATGGAAGCAACTTTGATGTACATACCGTAGGATTAATAATGGGTAGCTGTGAAGTCTGGGAAACAACAACACTCCATATAGTGGGAAGCAGAAGACCACACTGACAGAAAACAAACAAACAAACAGGGTGGAATAGACAAATAAGAAACAAAAGCTTTAACACAAAACATCATTTAAACAAATCTTCAGTAGAATTGAACCCACAGGTCATAACAGGAGCTACAATGTGAGGCAGCTTGCTTCTACAATTTTGCTCTTGAGGTTCTCACAGACGGTAACAGCGTCATTATTCTGCTTTACCATCTTTTTTCTATATTGAGTCAGAATTCCCTAAAATAGCCACCACTGTACTGAGCAGGTTGTATTTGAGCTTGAACTCTGTTTGAGTAACCCTGACTTGACCTCCCTCTGTCAAACAGTCTTTTCAGCTTTCTGAAGGGTGCAGCAATGGGTAGATAAATTCCTTGTTCTTTTACTGTTTGCTCAGGGGAATATAGGTCCAGGGCAGCTGAAGATGGTGCAATATTAGGCAACAACTCAGTCAGCTTTTATGTGTTTGGCTTGCAACCGTAATATTCAGAACTGTTTGCAGAATTTAACTCGTGATGATGGGCATACATTATAAGTTAGGAAAAAAGGTGTGTGCTTTTAAGGTTCTGAAATCAACTGAATAAAAATAATCAAAATAAAGAGATGTTTTTTTTTTTTTTTTTACATTTTTAGGGTTTTGTTGGCTGTAGGCTATGTTATATTATAATGTTCAATTTGAACTTTTCAAGTGTAAAAACATTCTCTGTGAAAATAGTGTATTAAGAGGTCCACTTCTCTGAATTTTACCTGCTGAACTTTTAGAATGTACTTTCTACTCAGAAGAAGACACAAAATAAGGATAACCAGTGATAAAATTCAAATTTAGTGTTAAAATTCAGCATTTGATTGTCACAGTTTTGCATATAACTTGTCGGTATTAAACAACTTTCCTGACTTGTGTTTCCATTATTTATTGTGTTGTCACTCAATGCTTATAGATCCCCATGATGAAGTGTCATGTTTCTTGGGTGGGGAGTAGAACCGAAAGGCATACGATAACCTTAGATGATCATGGCAAACATTTAATAATGAAAACATACAGACCATGAATAAGGAGAACAAGACACGGAGCATGGGCAGAGTAATGGGAGGAACCAGAAATGAGAAATGAAAATCAGGAAGCTCTAATACTGAGGGAAGAGTGGAGAATAACATTGGATTCAGGTGACCTAATCAGTGAAATCTGGAACTGCTGTCGAAAAGAGCAAACTAGGGAGACGGAGGGAAGGTGAATAATTAACACAAAGGAAACTGAAGTAGACTCATATGAGCTACAAACCAAGGGGGAAAAGACTTATTCATATGGAATCTAGCCAAAGCGGAAGTGCATTAGCGTTCACACCGATAAGTGCTATCTGAATAGGTGAGGATGGAGGTAGGAAACGGTGCCTGTATGCCTCCTATCATAGTAATGTCCCTCACTGATGGTAAGGAGCCAAAAGAAATCCCAATAATCCTTTGTGTGACATGACGTATCAGCAGAGTCCACCTCAAACGAAACTGTGCGGAGAGAAGAGAGCATAATGGGTGGAGTGAAGCGATGCTAGGTCAATCTGTAACGCTAGTACTGTTTACAGTGACATTACTGCTTCACGCAATCTGTGTGTGACACATGCAAATGTTTTTGCCTTCATATGTTTTGGTTTGTGAAATGGAAGGCCTCAGCTGTTCGCTACATTTGTCTAACATGCGTTTTTTTGTAGTTCTGTTTTGGAAGGCTGGAGGCCCGGATTTGGCTAGCGTCATCCATGGCCGTTTCCTTTCCTACCCACGTTAGAGCTCTTACTGATGACCTCATGAAAGGTCAAGGAACAGGAGCTAGGAGCAGGAGCTATAATTAGAACATTTCAGATGGAGCTAACACTGATCTGAGAGCCTATACTACAATACAGACAACAGGACAGAGGAAAAGCAAGAAAGGAATACAAAAAGAATAATCCTATCTGACAAGACCTTAGTAACATTAATAAACACAGAGAAATGACATGAATATAGCAAGACCTTTCTTAAAATGATAAAGAACTCTGAAATGATCAAAGCACAAACACCCAAGGATCATGACATCAGGCAGTTCCTCTAAGGCAGGGGTTCCCAAACTTTTTTAGCCGGGTTGACGCACCCCCAAGATTTATATTTTTATATATATATATATATATATATATATATGTGTGTGTGTGTGTGTGTGTGTGTGTATAAATAAATAAAACGGTTGCAGTTACAACTCAAACGTCGTAACAACGCTTCTAAATCTGAGTATGACGCACAATTTCACGCCGCAAAATACAAACACGAAGCAGTTTGATTTTTGTCCGATGACGAGCGAGCGAGAGAGAAAGAACTGGTAAAGCATTACAGAGTAACAATAACTCTAGCGCTCCATAAAGATGTTATTAATCAGAGAAATCTTTCTGATTGTTTCACAGCGGTTACCTTCAGCAGGTAAACACGCCCACGGCAACACACCTCGGCTCCCCCAGCCCGTTTCTGTCTGAATATGCGCTAAAACTGCCTCTTTAAAATGATCTGCACGGCGCAGTCTGCGCCTGTCTGAATCGCAATGAGAAGTATTACACATATATGCGTGAGCATAATCAAAAAATCCCCCCAGGAGCAGCGTTTTATTTTTTCCAGGACCCGCGGTAACAACAGCGGTATGCGTGTCATGCGTCAGTCAGAGCTTGTCACCGGTTCAAAGTCGCGGCCCCTTGAGCAGCGGCGCTGTTTGTAGGCGCTGCGCGATCCATAGAGACCGAGACACTCAATTTAATCTCGTAAATAAAACTTTTGGCCCGAATTAAATGTTTCCTCTGCTGACGTAAACGACGTAAAGCCAGGAGAGAGGAAGAGACATTTTCTGATGCGCTCGTTTTCTTCTCCCGGATCCGTTGCGATTTTCTTCTCTGTTGCCTCCAATTTCTCTCTCACTCTTTTCCTCTCCTCTTAAATGACTAACTTTCACCTTAGATGTCTCACCTGTTCCCCTGATTTCAGCCTATTGAGCATATTTGTGAGAACTATTGAAGCACAGACCACATATGCGCATATACAGCACAACGCAGATTTTTCATCTTAAAATGAAGCGTAGAAGAAGAAATAAATACAGTTTATTAACATTTTCGTGTTAATAATGTATCGTTCCGTTATGACACCCAAACACCAGACGAGGCTTTGCTGCTAACACTTTATTTTACGACGAACAGGACGGGACAGCTTGCACTCCCCGAATAAAGACTCCTCTCCCCAGAAGCCACACATTTCTTCCGCTATGACCCCAAAGTAATCTGATTTAAAGGAACAGTAAGTGTGCAACAGTATTTATCAATAAAGTCTAATAAGGATCATTACAATACATTTTTATTTATTGATTAAATTAACAGTTTTTTGAGCTTTACAAAAGAAATGCTTTTTTACACTTCTTTATTGTGTGGGGGGAAAAAAACACGGTCAGACGCCATTACAGTTTTTGCCTCCCGCACCCCCTAGTGGCAGCTCGCGCACCCCCAGGGGTGCGCGCACCACACTTTGGGAAACCCTGCTCTAAGGAGTGAAGACCAGGTGGGTGACTCTCTTTGTGCACATGCCTTTAACCACACCTCAACATCCCTGGTAATAACATGTCTCTACCTAAATAGGCCAATGATCACCACCTGATCCTGACACGTGTGGAGAAAGCGCTGGAGAGGTAGAGCCCCTGTGCCTCCTCTCAGCCAAATATGGTCTGCAAAGTATACTTGTATGCCATGTCTTATATACTTAAACTTACTCTACAAGCACTTCATGCTGCCGTGATGATACAGTAATTGTTTTGTTGCCTGATGGCATTATGTGGTTAGGATAAAAATGATTCATACACCTGGAAGATTTACAGCCAAGAACTTTGTTTGTGATAAGAAATAAGCTTAGGTTATGCCAAAGTATAAGAGAACGTACAAGGAGTATTGAGAGTTATTTTTGTTCTTATTTACATTTAACAAAAATGTCCTGTCAAACATTTTCAATGTTCTTTCTAATATTCAGGTTTTCTTTTTCACATTACAGCAATCAAACACTTCTTATAATTTCTTATATGCATTTTGCTCGCTTCTGCTGATATTTTAAAGTTTTTATCTTTGCTGATAGGCTCCAGGTCCGAGGTTGGAAGGGCTTCTCACTATCGTCCTAATTTTTAGCTCCTTCCACAGATTCAGGCTCCAGACTCTGACTGCACCAATCCAGAAGGTTAATACTAGTTCCTGTTAGAAGAAACATGCTGGTCAGACTAAAAAAATATTTAAACCTAAATCTGACAGAGGTATGATTAACTAAGTTTCTATTTTTTAATTAGCAAATAACTTGTGTTAAAACTATGGGGTTACATAAGTGTGAATGTTTATTTTTCTAGATGAAAAATGACTAGGGAAATGATATTTTCAGACCCTTTTGTGCCATTTCCTATGAGCTTAATGAGTTCCCTTAATTTTTAAAGGATTGCATAAGGATGAGTTGCTGAGATGCAACTGTTTTTATTTTTTACCTCATTGCACCATGGTACCATGAGGGTTAAAGACAACCAGTGTAAACATAACTAAAGATTAAACTGTCAAAATCATCTGAAACTTGCAGAGAACATATGGCATTGGACAACAAATAAATAAAGTATACAGAGTGCCATTAAATTATTAGTAAACACTAACATCTATATGATTTTCTTTCCCACAGTGGCTAGTCCACTGGGACCTGTGAAAGAAAGCTTTCCAAAACACACACACACACACACACACACACACACACACACACACACACACACACACACACACACACACACACACACACACACACACACACACACACACACACACACACACACACACACACACGGAGCGAAAGCGAGAGAGAGAGATATACATTAACATGAAATACTCAGTTGTTTCAAAATAGATTTTCCTACATCAATGTGAAATGTTTTACTTAGCTCTGGAAAAAGAAGCGATTAAGCTGGACTTAACACATTGTCATTCTTTTACTAATTAAACAAAACACATAAACAACTATTGGAGGATATGATGAAGAAGAGAGGGACCTGATTGGCTTTTAACCACTACCAAGGTGGTTAGTAGAACAAGGACCAGGTGAGTCTGATCAGAAGGATGCAGTGCATCTGGGCACTGAGATAGACTGAAGTAACTAGGCAGAAATGTACAACGAATGCATACAGAGGGATCTGTTGAACTGTGAGCATTACTGAGCACAAGGGAAACATACAAAAGGCACAGAAAAACTAAAGCACAGAACATAATTACACGCTAGGAAAATCTAAATTAAAGAATAAGCCTTGATGAACAAAACTAAGTCAGAAAAAAGTCTATGGTGAGACACCCCAAGGATTTCTTAATTCTCAGCTGGTGATGGGGTGGATTCACTGGCTTGCTTTGGGTGATTGTCATGTTGCAGGGTCCAGTCATGCTTCTGCATCAGGTATTTTACAGATGGTCTCACATTTTCCTCATGCACCCTCTGATATACAGTAGAATTCATGATGGGTTCTATGATGCCGATCTGGGTAGGCCCTACTGCAGGTATTAACTAGCTGAAAGGAACACTTCCACCTCTATGCTTTGCTGTGTTTATCCTGAAAACAAAATCTGGTCTATACCAAACATTTCCTCTTTTCTAAATATTTCAACTTGAGACTCATCTTTCCAACAAACACTTTGGTTTCTCTGTGGCAAATTTCATATCGGCCTTTGTTTTTCTTAGAATTTAAAGATCCCTCACTTCACAGTGAAGTTAAACTTCTGATTGTACAGGCATGCACTGTTACAGAAAAAATATGTTGTAGGTCCAGCAATGGCATTTTCTGTGTTTTTGATACTTTTCCCTGCAACTTGTCTTCTTCCAGGTTGAACCTCCTTGGACAGCAAGATCAGGGCATGATGATCATTGTTTTAAATGTTCTCCCCTTGTACAGTATTTTCCAGACAGTCAAATCTTGACTTTCAATAGTTTTCAAACTTGTTTAAGTTTTTTATTTGTTAGGTTACTACTGGCATTGCTTGGATATTTCATTATTGTTAAGATTGATTTTTAAAGATCAACATGTCCAAATATGCTGGGAAAAATGTCAAAGGTTTTTGTAGGGTGTCCTAACATTCATAAATGACTGTATGTATGTACTTGTACACAGTATTCCTTTTCTGATCTTGGTTTGCTGTGACTGAGGGCCAGGGATTGAAGAAGAAAAAGGAGGGGCAGAGAAACGGGGCTCCAAGAGCCCATGGTTGGAAGAGGGTGAGTCAGAGCATGGAGTGTAATGTAGCGTGCACGATGAATCTAGATCACTGAACACACCAGTGTTTCCTGTGTAATCTCTCATAGCTGGGATGGGCAGCATGATTTTACTTCAGCGTGTTTGTCCCAGTTTTGGCAGCAGTGCATTTACGGCGCTGATGCTACAAGCAGCAGGGAGCAGGATGTTGAGGAGTTCAGGCCCTCCTTTGACACAAGTATGCACTGTAAATGAGGTGGAGAGATTAGAATTTTATTTTATGCTTTTATTGCATGTGTTTGGTGTCGGAATGTAAGTTTAGGAAAACCTATTGTGTTCAACTTTGTTTGGTAAGAACAGTTTTCTGTTTTTTTGCAACTGGGAATATTTCCATACAACCAAATTTACCTTCTTTGTAAAATAGGGAAATATGCCAGCCTCTATGCTCTGTGCATCACAAGAAAACCTTTGTCACCCTGGGACAAGATGGTTTTGAATCTGTTTGATTCCATTCAATTCAATTTTATTTGTATAGCGCCAATTCACAACACACGTCATCTCAAGGCACTTTACAAAGTCAAATTTAATCAAATCATACAAACAGATTGGTCAAAATGTTTCCTATCCAATGAAATCCAGCAGATTGCATCAAGTCTTGACAAGCAGCATTCACTCCTCCTGAAAGAGCGTAGAGCCACGGTGGACAGTCGTCTGCATTGTCCATGGCTTTGAAGCAATCCCTCATACTGAGCATGCATGAAGCGACAGTGGAGAGGAAAACTCCCCTTTAACAGGAAGGAAAACCTCCAGCAGGACCAGGCTCAGTGTGAACGGTCATCTTCCTTGACTGAATGGGGATTAGAGACACAAAAAGCACAGAAGCACACATTGATCCAGGAATCCTTTCTATGTTATAGGAAAATGACGATGATCTGCCCCCCCTGGACGGTGTCAAAGCTAATGTCCTCCAGCAGCTTAAGCCTATAACAGCATAACTACAGAGATAGCCCAGGATAAGATAAGCCACTCTAACAATAAGCTTTATTTCAAAGAAAGGTTTTAAGCCTAGTTTTAAAAGTAGACAGGGTGTCTGCCTCATGGACAAAAACTGGGAGTTGGTTCAATAAAGACTATCTTATCTTATCCACAGGAGAGGAGCCTGATAGCTAAAGGATCTGCCTCCCATTCTACTTTTAGAGACACTAGGAACCACCAGCAGACCTGCAGTCTGAGAGCGAAGTGCTCTGTTAGGAACATACGGGGTGACCAGAGCTCTGATATATGATGGAGCTTGATTATTAAGGGCTTCATAAGTGAGAAACATTTTTTTGAATTATATTCTTGATTTAACAGGAAGCCAATGAAGGGAAGCTAAAATTGGTGAAATATGATCCCTATTGTTGATTTTCATCAGAACTTTTGCAGCAGCATTTTGGATCAGCTGAAGGCTTCGAACTGCATTTTGTGTTCCTGATAGTAAAGAATTACAATAGTCCAGCCTGGAAGTAACAAATGCATGGACTAGTTTTTCAGTGTCACTCCTGTATGAACAGGAGAAGATTGTCAGTTTCATATAAATGCTTATCCATTCATCTACTCTGCTTACACAGGACACTCAGCACAGGGACTATAAGAGCATGTTTCTGTTTAGCTGTCTAAGTTCAGCAAAAGCACAGCTGTTTTATTTATAGGTTGCTTGCCTCCCTAAGAAATTGGAAAAATGCTTGGTGAGCAGTGTCTGTTGAGGCTGCAGGTGGACTTGACTCAAACGCTTTTTATGGTGGACCTAAAAAAACAGCCAGAAGGTCGACAGTCTTCAAATTAAAAACTTTCATATGCATTGAGGAATCAAGGTGCCACAGTACAATATTTAAATAAGTCATTGGAATAAATATTTATGTTTGCAATTCAACGGTATGAAATAAGTTGTGCATAAATGCAATGTGTGTGACGTCACAATTGCAAAAGTCGGCTTTGAAGCTATAATTGGTGGAACATCTCTACTGCCAACATGCCTGATATACGCATATGAAGCCTACTGGGTAGATTTTAGACCCTCCTGATGCCCACACTTTATGCATAATATTTAGAGGCCATTGTGTTAAAGGTTCCAAAGAGAAGTGGGGACTTTGTCATGAAGGTAAAGAAAGAAAAGAATTAAGGAAATGTGTGTTAATCATAATGGATATTATGTCAATATTCGGCAACTGTATTCCAGTGAGGCTACATGTTTTTCTAATATCCAACAGCCTGATACCTTTATATGTTTCACTTATATCTTGATTATTAAAATATTTGTGATATTCTAAACAATATAAAAGAAATGTTAGGGGACTAAAGTTAAAATTATACCAACTATTGTTTTCCTTTTACTTTAGCAATAACATTTAACTTTTTTTCTTCCAATATTCACAAAATACTATATGTAGCTGATATTGTTTATATATTAATTATGTCTTTTGTTGGGCTGAATGAATGAATGAATATGAATGAATGAAGTAATAGTTTTATTTCGGGCAATCCAGTGAAATTAATACATACAAACATTATGTATCAATGATAATGTATACAATAATAATCATAATACATATATAATTGTGTATATATATATATATATATATATATATATATATATATATATATATATATATATATATATATATATATATATATATATATAATGTCTGAAAAGAGGTATCAAGAAGTGACACTTATTTAATCATACCCTTTCTCCTTCTTATAGTCATGAGCACCAACAATCTTCCTGATTCCTACTTTACTTATGAGTCCATACTACTCAAAGTCTGTTAAATTGGCATATAAATCAATATACTGCACATTATAAACACACATACAGCTCATAGCCCATACAACCACAGCCATTGCAAATGTCTACACCCATGTGCAGTGGCTAAAAGTACCCATTGGTGTTCACTGCCCTTCTTCCCTCTCATGCCTTTTTAAGAAGACCAGTTTGAGCATTTTCCTAAACAGTTTCATGCTTGGAAATTGCTTTAATTCAACACTGAGTTTGTTCCACACCTTCACACCACTTATTGAAATATTGAAATGCACATTCTTTTCATGTCTGTCCGAGCTGCATGGGGACCCTGTTGTTATCACTGTCGCTTTGCAGCAGGAAGGTCCAGGGGTCCACCACCGGTCTGGGGTCATGGTCCACTGAGTTTACATGTTCTCCCAGAGCATGATGGGGTTCTCTCTGGGTCTGATTACCGCTGTTATAAATGGCCCTTCTTTGTCAGGCATTGTCTGACTGTGGCTCAATTGAGTAGTTGTCTTGCAATTTGAAAATAGTTTCCCCCCTGTCACATGTCGATGTGCTCCTGGGCAAGGCACTTAACCCCAAGTTGCCGACCTACCTGCGAATTGGTGTGTGAAGTAAGTGTGACTGGGTGAATGTGGCTATAGTGTGAAGCGCTTTAAGTGGTCAGCATGACAGAAAAAGTGCTATACAAGTTCAGTCCGTTTACCATACTGACATGGTGAATCTTTTATTTTTTTTGCCACTGTGTGTGAAATTATTTTGTAAATATTTAACTGGAACCAGAATTTAGTTAGACACACTACTTTAGTTCCTAAATACGGGACGGTTCCTTATTTTAAGGGACATTTGGCAACCCTTAGTTGTCTGGTGGCACGTCCGGGGCGTGCCCTGCCTCTTACTGGTCATAGGCAGGCAAATAGAAAAGAAGTGAAGAGCATATTCTGTGTTAATGGCGATTCATATGAACGTGGTTTAATGAAAATTAATTTAAAAAAAGCAATAAATTTGGACCATGGCTCTTTCAAACCCAATCAGCAGCAGAGGCAGCCGCTCCTCAGCCAACCATCCACCTGTGAAGCCCTGACGCTCCATGCATAGTAAACGGGGGGCTCTTAAAGAGACACCCACTCTTAATCTCGGATAAAGAAACGCTGAGGGCTTCCTTCGAGTGGATAGGAGGGGGGGGGGATCTAGAGGGCAGGCTGCCGGGGAATATATACGGGGCTCGACAGCCTGCTTGCTTGTAACACAAGGTCCCTTTACAGAATTATCCACGCTCCGCTGGAGCCGCCTCTCCCCGCCCCCTTCCGTCCCTCCGACAACACACAGCATCCGTCCTCATGGGCTCACACGCTGCGTGATCCTCATCACAAACCGACGGAGCGGCAGCTTGGCCGAGCCTCATGGAGTAGTGGGACTAGTAGTAGTAGTAGGAGGAGGTGGGCTGCTCCCGGTCGCCTTTTGTTACTTTTTTTTTTATTTCTTTTTACAAAATCCCCCCCTTCTAATTTTATGGAGTTGCCTTTTTTGCCACCCTCCTGGAATATTGCTGCGTCTCGTCGCGGTAAGTGTCTGTGCTGCAGATGCCGGAGGGAGGTAGGGAGGTGGTGGGGGGGGGGAATCGGGACTGTGGAGCTATTGTCTGTCGCTGAGCCAAGTTCAGATTTCCAATCAAGACGCCGCGCCGGGGTCGGGTTTAGTTAGAGCCGTCCGCATAGTTAACGCCGCCCGGCGGGTTGTGTTGGGAGGCGTTAACGTTGTTTTATAGTGGGTAGAATGTCGGTAATTGACAGGCACCTGTCTCTCTACCAGCAACAGTGGCCACCTTATTTAAAGCATCATCGGGGGAAATCCTCCAGCTCTTTGTGCGCCTCTCGGCCAACAACTGCATTTTGAGTTGTTTTTTTTTTTTTAATGTATATATGTTTTCGTTTTTGTGCTAATGTGTCGCCTCCGTTGCCGAGCAAAATGTGTTTTCAGCCCAACAGGAGGAAAAAATGTGGCCCTTTTCCCCGCCCCCCTCTACCAGCACCAGAGCCTGGCCATGGCTCCTCCAGCAGCACCCGTAGCCGTGCGGAGACGCCGTTGATCCCCCTCAGGTTGCTCAGAGACGGAATCCCCAAGCCTGTTAGGGGGTCTTTACCATCGTTTCAGGGCTACCTCGAAATTAAATCAGTGTTGCATGTGTCACCATCCTGTTCTCATGGCCTTTTCTTTCATTATGTTTTCACTGCGGTGCTGCATCTTTCTTTTTTTTTTACTGTAATGGCTTGTACAAGAGAAGGAAGGGAGCCTGCAGACCAATTTCCAATTTGTAAATAGTAAATGAGCATTTGAGACGTTTGCAGTGCATTGAATACGGCATTTCAAGCCGTAAAAAAAAAAAAAAAAAAAAATCTTATTAAAAGGAACAAACACCTGCATTCCCAGTTACGTTCTGCTCAGGCAATGCAAAGTAAAGAGTATCTGCAGTTATTATTACAGGAGCCATTGCTACTTATGTCGAGTCACCTGCAGACAAAATCCTGTCTGCCCGTTCACCCCCTGCTCTTATCCAACTGTGTGCCTGTACATTTGCACTGTGCCCTCCCTGCCTCGCTTGGCTGAGCATTGAAGACAGGAAAGCGTCACCCTCCCAGAGAGGCAGCATATTTCTAACTTCAGTCCTAAACGTGCATCTCGCTGTGTGCATTTGCTTGCATATCTACGGGCGTGTCTTAAGCCTGTGTCTGTGGCGTGGGCCAAAGCCTACGAGTCACGTTATTTAGCAAGCCAGATGGCAGGTGGGTCGACCATCAGGTGAGCCTTCTCCTTCCTACTGTGGGTAGGATCTGGTGAATGCTGGATTGCAGCCAGATGCCGCACAAGTGTGCACCTGAGCGTGTCCGAACGTTGTTGCACGCATGTTTTGGTGAGTGGATGCTCACTTCTCAAATCGCCGCATATGTTAGCTGGCGTAGGCTGTTTTTGTGGACGCTTGCATATGTGTATTTTTTCCCGTCTTTGCCTTTTAATGCTTAGACAGCGAGGCTGAGGTCAGAGTGACATAATTTGCCTAAGGCACGATCATCACCAGGAATGACTGTGCGGTAGAGGCATATGCAGGGTTCCTACATCTTGTTGATGTATAGAAGTGTATAATTTACTTTAATAATTTTCAAGGTATGATTATGGGAAAAAAATGCTTGTTTCCAAAGTCTTACAGTGTCAGATGGCATGGATTTAATTGATTTATTTTAAATTGACATGTCTTTTCTTTAATGTGCCACGTCACACATTGATTTTAACATTTTGGTTTTTCACAGACTGGGTGACTTCACAAACACTCAAGTATCAAAGAGAGGCCTTTTTACTACCTGGTTGGTTTCTAGTCAACTTTTAAATACATGTTCAACTGCGCCTGTGGATCTAAAATTGGGTCTTAAAAGCCCAAACAGAGAACCAAAGCTGCTTTGTCTAAGAATCTTTACAGTATAAAGTTCACAAAGTTCACAAGCTGTGCTTTAAATAATTCATATTTAGTTTAGTAAACTATGTTCCTTATTTTGACGAGTCCAGCAATTATAGATTTTGACATAAAGCTGATCTGTGTTGGTTCTGATGCCACAAAAGCTGTGGCCCTGTACCACACTCTAAATATCAGGAGCCACTTTCAGAAATGTCATTTTATTACTTGTGGAACCTTCAGATAATAAGACTCATCTACTAATTGATCAGGTTCTTATTTCAGTGCCAAGAAGTTTTGAAAATTAGGTTTTTAAAAAGTCTAGAAATTTTTATCTGAATGTAACATTTTGTTGTGAAAACTTTGAAAGATTGAATTTTTAGTTCTTTAGTTTTAAACAATTCTCTTTTTAAGAATGACATGACATGGCAAATCTTCTACAACTTTACAAATTCAAGAGAATAATCAGAAATTGAAAATTTTTAATATAGAAATTTAAACTAGAAATATGGTAAAGTGCCAGTCAAACAGAAATTTCTATATATATTTTTTAAAAGTGCTTAAAAAATCTACTGGTGTTTTTGAATTTATGGTTCAGTTTTATATAACACACCCTATAATATCTTGCATTTCTTTGTGGATTTGACAAATGTAATGAATCTGTCTGCCTCTTAACTCAGCTGAATTTAAAGGGTCCTGCTGTTTCCCTGTTTATCAGTATCACGATTAGTCCTTTATCACAACTCTGATAATATTTGTATCACTTTGCATCTTTTTTACTTGTAGGACAACAATTCACACAGCATTCTGTGTTGTGCACCAATAAAAACAAATGCTAGTTTAAACATTCTCCTACTTATTCCATGTTAAGTATATATATATATATATATATAAAGATTTTCCTCATTTTGTTATGTCACAGCTAAGAACTGCAGTGTATTTATTTAGATTTTAATGGTAGAGTCCAAAACAAGGTTGCACTTAATTGGAGAGGGGAAGGAAAAGGATACAAGGTTCTAAATAAGTATAACAAAGAAAACCATTCTGGCAAAATTCAAAGTGTTTAGGTATGTTCTTTAAGTTCTTCTCTTATCAGGCACAGAGTTTGTTAAAAACACACCTGACATGTTTCGACGGCAGACTTCAGTCTTCGTCGCGAAGTGTCATCAGCCATCAGCTCTTGCAATCACAGCTACATGTGCTGAACGCTTACACGGTCCGTGATCTTGGTGGATTGTTTTGTGTGATGTGAAAGGACAAAGCGATCAGTAATGATGGGTCAAAGGTTGTGTTTTTAATTGTGGAACTTTGATGTGAAAGGGCCTTTGGAGGAAAAAGTGGTTTGAAGCTGCAAAACACTTAAGATGAAAGTTCGCTTCTGCAGGGTGAACCAATAGCCCTAAACATACAACCAGAACTACAGTGGAATGGTTTAGATCACAGCTTATTGATGTTATCAATGCCATATTGTCCTTTGTAGACCAAGCCCAGACCTTTTACAGAATTGAAAATCTATTGGAAGACTTGATAATTGCTATTCAAAGATGTGGATTTTTTTTAATAGAACTGCAACACGGAAGATTTTAGAGCTAAAATATGTTCCACTTATCATGGTAGAGAACCCTCAGAGGGAATCCTCTAGGACAGTGGTTGGTCCACCGAGATTGGTTAAATAATTCACCACTTGTGTGAGGATGATTCCCCAGTGATGGATCACAACAGGCACTGGGATTTTAAGATGCATCCTGACCAGCTGTAACAGAACTGGTTGCTGTTGCGTACATCTCTTGATCCGTTCATCCAGGTGTCCAGTTGTGCAAAAGAAACATTAAGAAGATAATTATTGTCAAGAAGAAAGTTAGGAATAAAAAAAATAAATACAATCCAAAGGGAATTTATGTTGTCTTCAATTTCATATAATCTGATTCTAGTAAGCTGCACCAGGAAGTGACATTTAAACCTGTCTCTAATATCCAGCTCTTACCCTCAGAAGGGGCTAACTATTGATTTCCATACACATACATGTACACGCTGAATCACACCTAAAGCTTTTCCATGGCTTGACAATAGCAGGAATTTGATTACATCTAGACATGGGGGGCAGTGTGATCAGTGCAGTGGTGGTGTCTCAATTGGGTAATAGATCTGTCACAGTGATGCCCCCTGGGAATGATCGGCCCTATTGGGCGAGATAAGGCCTGCCTCTGGAGAATGAGCGACCCTGCCTTTATTTGAAAACGCTGATACAGGTGATAAATCTCACAGAGGGTGAGGTAGAATGGTTTTGCCAGACTTTGCAATATTGACTAAATGCTGAGCATTTTAAACATCTGAACATAACCGAAGGTATATTGTGAAATCATACACTTATATATGTTACATTTGTAGAGAATTGTGAAAAAAAAGATGAGAACCAGGGTTAATAATGCAATTCAGAGTTCAAATCTGTAAAGCAGGTGCAATGCACTCTATTGCCCTGCAGTACTGCAACGCACCAGTTTCTATAGAGGGAAAGGCTGTTTTGCAGTGTTGTCCCACTATAAATACATTTAAAGGGTTTACAGGATAATTTTAAAAGTAAGGTTTTGGGTAGTTGTCAGCAAGCACCATGTTCTCTGCTGTGGACCGATACCAACAGAAAAAAAGGGGATGGAACCTAATGACTAGTTAGGATAGATTTAGTCTATTTTCATTTCATTTCAATTGATATACTGTATAGAACCAATTGCCAACTAATGTAATTTCAAAGCACGTTAAACATATGATTCATATTCTTAAATATATAATCAAAGCAGTTTAATTCTACAGACTGGTACATATTCAGTTGCATACATTCCGATTTGTCCCTGGTTGTTGAACAATGCAATCAAACTCGGTTTATTTTGCTAATTGGGAAAGAGTTTTCTACGTGAAGAAGCCTACCAGATTGAGTCACTGACATTGCAGCAATGCCTACTCCTGAACAAGCATATGGTAACGGTGAAAAGTGGACTAATTTGAGTTGTAAACATTGCAGAAAATCTCTCATTATTAAAGAGCATTTAGCAACAGTGGAAAGGAACAAATACATTTGTTTCAGGGGCTAATTTTCTATTTTTTATACAACATAACACTGAAGATAAAACTTATACTTATGATAGCAAAGACTCCACCTTGAATCTGATGTCTTGTGTTAATGATTTAAATGGAAATCTATTCAGCAAGGAAGTCCAGCATAATGGCGTCTGAAATGTAAAACCTAGGGACCCAACAGACTGACTTCCTACCCAGGGAATTAAAACATGTAGAGCCTTGTCAACTGGCAATTTATGACAGTGGTAAATGAGTGCGATTTAAAAAAAACAAACAAAAAAACTACTGAAAACATTTTTTTTGGTTATATTTTGGTCGACATTATATTAGTAGGCTTTGGACTAGTTGTTTAAAGCACAGCATCAACGAATGGGAATAGCTGAATTTCTCACGTTTCATACACATATTTAGCAGTTTCTTTTTGTTTTTTAACTCCTTGGTGTTCAAATGCACTAAAAGTATAACATTTTTTCCAGGGACACGTCACACGATACTAATTTAGATGCGTGGCTTTCATCTACTATATTTAACAAACTTTTCTCTGTTATTCCTGGATGAATTTGAATTATTAAAAAAAAGTGACTATGAGCACTGATTCCATGTCCTGTCTCTCTACTCTCTTCCTGTGTCCACTATGACCTACGGGGCAGCCGCCCTGAGCCTGACAGTCTCCTTGGTTACATAAAGATGAAGATTAGACTAAATAAATGTGTGCAAAAAACATATTGCATATATATTTTAGTCCATCTTTTTTTACAACTGTCTGGATCTTTCTTTTCTGTCGAGAAATTGTTTAGAGTGAAAGCAGGTTTACAACCGCTTTTCTTCTTTCCGTCTTTGGGCGAACTCTGTTGCGATCGTGTTTTTTCAGCCATCGTTCAAACCTATACGTTTGATTAGAGCAATTGAGCATGAGACAAAGTAATGTAGTCATTGTAATGCATGTATTTTAACGCTCAAAGCCTTAAGACCAAAGCCTGTGTGCCTTTATGTTCACGTCCACAATCTCCGCTTCACACAAATTAAAATGATGGTGTGATTTGTTCGGTAGCCAAAACGTTAGAACTTGATTGACCCTGGCACGTGCAAATGCGTTATGCAGTTCGCCTATTCACATGCCGATCTCTTCCGGTCTTATGTGATTCGTGGTGAACAAATTACCCGACCCACGTAGTCCTTCAAAGGATGCCGCCCCTGAATTGGGAGACACACCCGCTCTCTTAACTTTAGAAGCTTTACAATTTGTCATAACTGACTTCCACGGTTGCTGTGGTGCTGACCCTGCTCTAGCTTTTTGGTAATATCTATTGTCAGTATGTATTGTGTTGTCCTGTTACAGTCAAGAATCTGCTTAATTTATCCCCTAGTCCCCTTGTAGAAGGGCTTAGAGTGCAAGAGTGTGCACCCCAGATTCTGTTAGACAGCTCTTTTACAGAAATAGGTCATTGCCCTTTGCTATTTTATATGATGCGTCATCTATCCATGATGGTTTGTCTTATCAGAGGTTTGCCTCTGAAACATTTTTTTTAAATTACAAAAGTACACTAGGGATCTACTTTAAATGTTTTCAAATATTAGTCCTTTTGTTTTTCATGTTTAAGAAAAAAAACATGAAAAACATTTATCAGTGGTTTCCTGATTTGTAGCATTCTTGCACCAAAGTAGTTTCTTCAAAACAACTGTTGTCACAGACCATTGTCGCCTTTGTCAGTTTTGCATTACAAAGCCATTTTTGTAAGTTATTTTATGAGAAATTGCGGAATTGAAAGTGATAAAGACGTGAAAGTGAGTATTTAATGGTCAGGAAATGCAGTATCAAAACAAATATTTGTTTATCTTGTTCTTCACATGGTTTCACTGCCTGGTTAAAGAGACAGCCCAGTAAAGGTTTATGAAGTAGAGATTACCTTAAGTGCTGTTGCATTTGAGAGATCTGGATTGTTTTCGGGACTAGTTGAGAACCATCTACAGCAGGTAACATTTTAACAGCAGATAACTACACAACACAACTTTAAAAAAATTGGCATCTACTCCTTTGACACATTTCACGTCGTCATTGCTATGATGCTGCTGCCAATGTTCACATACCACCCTGTTTGTAAAATAAAGGGGGCAGTTGACTTGCGCAGATAAAATCTCATGGAGTTCATCCATCCGGACTCATGTCTTTGATCTACTGCATGGTCTGGCCATCCATACCCTCTTAGTCCTGTTGGATGATGTAAAGTTCATCTGCATTGATTGGGATGTAGCTGAATATTTGATGATAGCTACATATTTTCATCACCAACTAATGCAGTTATATTTGAACTGCTTTGACTTTCCTGCATTGCTTGCAAGGAGTTGAGGGAATCTTCTCGTAAAGCTTGACCGAAACTAATCTAATGGTATATTGTTGAAAACAAAAGTTACAGAGCAGAAATATGTGAGATATTCTTTATCTTCGACTGGGCTAAGGAGACAAGATGTTATTGTGATGGTTCTGAATTAACGCTTGCAGATCAAAAGCCTGTTTGATCTTATTATAGACTAAAATCTAGAGATGTAACAAGGCGGCATGAGAAAAAACTTTAATTGAATCACTGAATGTTTAAAAAAAGTCAAAACACATGAGACACTCATTGGAAGAAAAGATGTTCTGTTAGTAGAGACTTATATTCATGCATATGCAGATACCTTGAGGCACTTTCTTTTTAGTGAGATTTGTTGGGATGTAAAGCAGCATCGAACAGTCATTTCTTTACTACCTAAATAAACCCTGTCTTGTTTGCAGAAAACAGTGGTGGAACTCTTGTAATATCACATTTACATCTACAAACTTTGATCTACAAGCAGAGACAAGGATTATGACTGTACTTTACCTTCATTCCCATTTGTGCTAGTGTCAGCAACATGTGCACTTGAACCTGAAAATGGGAAGGTACATTTTGTTGAACGATGAGTCCAAATTCTGCGTTCAGCAGTCGTATTGTAGGGTCAAGGTATGGAGAAGGTGTAATGAATGCTTATTGCTGTGCCCATAAGGATTTTTGTGGAGGCACTGTAATGGTGTATGGCAGCTAGGGTCGTCACGATTCATTGAATGATTCGAGGACCTCAATTCTTAAAATTTGAAGCAAAATTATCTGCCTCTAAGCTTAGTTACATTGTTTATTCAGTGCCCTGTGTTACGGCCAGGTGGCTAACGCTAATGGTAGACTAGCCTGTTAGTACATGGATGACAAGTGTGGTTATCTGCTACGCAGGCCGAAAGCAACGGGCAAAAAGTGGCGCAGAAAAAGAGACCTAAAGTTCTAAAGTTTGGGGACATTTTAAATTTAACAGACTGAGCTTCTAGCTGCCAAAGTTTAGGCTTCTCTCGCTGCTCAGCCCCAACTTTACCTCTCTCGCCCAAGCTCGTTTTGATTGGTTAACATCGTGGCCAAACGGCCAATCACGTACGGGCCATACCATTATGTCAAAATAGAGAAGGGTGAAGCGAATGCAGCTGTGAGTAGAGAGTGAGTTTTTTTAGGTGGCTCTGTAAAATTAACTGAGAGACAGGAATAAGGAAAGCATCTGGTTGCAGTTTAAATATGTTGGAGAACACAAAGCAGAGCTCATTCACTACAGAATGAAAATAATTTTAAGAGCAGGTTCCGTTAAAAATCTGCAGAGATATCAGGGATGTCAATTTGGAGGAGTTTGGTTCTGGTTGTGTGCTGTGGATGTCTTTGCAGATGTTAAGTTGTGCAACTGAAAAAGGTTTGAATAAATTATTAAATCGTTCTGTAAATAAAATAGTTTTTTCTTCAATTTCCAACTTGAACACTTTTTATCTGAATATACCTTATCTATTGCACAGTATTTTTCTTTCTCTCCTGCTGTAAAACTTAACCTTAAATTTAGCTTTTTTTCCTATTAACTATTCTTGCTTGTAAGTCTGGTGTCTAGGCCCACCTGTTTTTGCCACCTTCACACCCGAATTTCCCCACTGTAGGACAGTAAATCTATTTCTATTCTATTAAACATAGGTAAGAATGGATTGAAAAAAGGCAGTATTTATTATGCATGAATTTAAATTAGCTGTTGACCTTTTGATGAATGTGTAATTATTTTTGTCTATTTGTGGACTAAAAAGAACTTAGCTAAGTTCGGAGCTAAATTCAACTTCAATCTAAAAAAAAGTGAAACTTTATTTTTTTTTTTTTTTGTTTGTGACCATTTTCACTACAGAGTCAGCTGATGTATTGATGTTAAATCAACCAGAGACGGCTGTGCTCATAACATTTTGATCTTAGAACTTTTTAGCTGCAGATTTATCCTTGTTGTTCAAAAAATTTTAAATTATTTGCTCTTTAGCATTTTCCCCTTTTTATTTTTATTACTCAAAATAAGCTTAAGTAATTATGTGAAAAATCTGCAGCATACATTTTTATAGGATTAGTCGATTAATCGTCAGAATAAAATAGTTGTTTGACAGCTCTAATGGCAGCATCTCCCTGGCTTTAGAAATAAGGCTTGTCATCACTGGGAGTAATCTCAATGCAGAGATATCAAGATGAGGTTTTGCAACCAGTACCAGTTCCAAATTTCCACAGTCTGGGCCTGAATGATGTTCTCCCAAAATTACAATGCTCACCCCCACAGAGTGAGGTTTATTAGAGTCTATACTAGAATTGACGTAGGGGAGTGGAGTTGTTGGAATTGGTCCGTCTGCATTCCTGACCTCAACACAATTGAACACTCTCGGGATCAGTTTGAGTCAGTGCCAGAGTCCTGAGCAGCCCTGGTTGATATGTATGCAAAGCAAAAGCTAGCATCTGTCACCATTTGGGGATCAGGGGTCTCATTTCTAAAACTTTGCGTAGAATCGATACCAAAAGTGTACGTACTGCAAGAAAAACAAAATGACATACGGTAAAAAATAAAGATTTATAAAACCATGCGTATCCACACCAGCATGCAATTTCTATTTATAGGTCACAGCTGCACCTGAACGTTTGTGTTCCAGGTTCCGCCTCACTTTCTGCTCTCTACACACCCAGATTCTTTCATAAATGGTAAATGCAAAGGAGCTCATGAATGTTAATGTGGATTCAAAAAGGGTCAATCGATAATTTTTTTTTCATCATGGTGACGTGGCAACCACGGAGAAAAAGCAAAGAAACTTTGGGAAAATTTCACACAGGCGCTTATTAAATTTGTAAATCAGAGGTAAAAGCACAGATGTTGCCCACATCAGAAGAACCCGTTAAAAATGAAGCCCGATTCCTCCGAGGCCGTGTGTTCAGTTCGACATTCAAAGAAGGGAGCGAAACCAGGGGGAACGAGAGGATTTCTCCCACAATGATAAAGATCACCACTCCCCCTGAAAAAAAGATTAAATAAAATAAAAACAAAAAACACTACAAAAAGCATTTTAGGAATCCAGCGGACGCTACACTGCATGGGTGTGCAGTTAGTGCACTGCACTCTGGTGTTGGAGAGCAGCCTTTCAGCACCTAGGAGGGAGGTGTGGCCACATTCCCCTGTAGGTTATAGTAAAATGCAACGCAGCAAACTGGCCAGTCATCTCCATTGGCCAGGAAATCTTTGATCCCTGAAACCGCGTTTCCTTCTAATTCTCCCAGTTACAAGGTCTTCCAACCGTGCCGATGTATCCACCGCGCGGTATTACGCATGAGTTTATTTGACCATTTACAGCAGTTAAAACTAATAGCCTCCCACCTTGTCACAATAATCTTTTATTGTTCAAATGTTGCGTGGGCTTTTATTTAAGATTTAAGATGGCTTATGGGCTTTTATGTTATTGAAAGATCCTTTTGCATAGTCGGCGCAAGCACGAAAAACACTATATTTTTAGTCTGTGATGGAGTGAAATTGAACATCTGAGAGCATTAAGTAGTCTGGCTGCAAGTCACAACTGCGTCGCCAATTTTCCCGTGTCTCCAGAACGAGCATACGCCTGGGTCTGAGTTGCAGTGAGGCCGCACATTTTCTTTCAAAGTTGTTTTATTTAAAATAGATCCCGACTTTTGCGTGGAAAGTGACGTACGCACGTTTCAGGCCCCATTTTGTGCATACACAAGCTTTCTAAATCAGACCCCAGAACTGGACCACGGAGCACTATTAGAAGGTGGCCTGGTGTGAGGAACTACCTTTTCTTTCATATTATGTTGATGGCTAGACGAGTCTGCGATGCTTACCTGGCGAACACACACATCCAGGATGTATTAGGGGTAAGCCATTACAGCCACTGTGATGAGTTTGGCAATGTTCTGCTTGGGGGATCCAAACATCCTTTGTCATGCACCACCTACGTAAGCATTACTGCAGACCCTGTTCCTTCGTATGAAACTGGTATTCCTTGATGTCAGTGGACTCTTTCAGGAATATGTTTAGTGTTGACTTGGCTTTCCATTTCTCCCGTGGAGCATCTGTTGGTGGACAAACTAATCTGATCCATGGAGACTTCATCCTTCAACTTCCACAATTTAAAGGATGTGCTGCTCGCGTGTTGGTGACAGATATTGCAGCACACCTTCAGGGGTCGAGTGCAGTCATTGCTGTCATGGGTCAGGGCTGCTTTGCTGCCAAACGGGGACAAACAAGCTTTTTAAGCAGCTCTAAAAATTAAAATCAGCGTTAACTATGGTGGAGTAGGTGGTTAAATTATGTAAAAAGACAAGCTTCCGAACACAGAAGTCCTTCACCGAATTTAACCGTTATGTAAATGTTCAGTTTTATCTTCTTTTAATCCTCTGTGTCCTCCTTTGTCACATCTCCTTTGTACCTTTCTGTTTCTCACTCTGCTCTTCCCGCTACGCATACCTGATCGAATTCAGTGTTCTGTCTGATGTTTAGCACCCAGGGGAGAATGGGCTGGAACGATGGAAGTTGCTTTTGATGCCCACATTCGCCTATATGTGCATGTCTGCCTTCTTTTAGGATGTTTGATACAGAAAGCTTGGAACAGCAGTTGTCTAAAATACTGTAAAATGGAAGACAGATTATTCAATCACAGGATGATCTTTAGATCCTGGTTCTGTCACAAGTCGGTGTTATGAAGCAAAGAAAAAAAGAGTTCCCAGGAAACACTTTAAAATTGCTACAAGGGACGATTGAAAACTATTTATAGCACCAAAGATGCTCTGTTGGCAAGAGTATTAGCCATGGGACTTTACTGTTTCAGTCTGTGGGAGCTGCTGTGCAGTCAGCAGAAGAGGAAGGAAGAAGCAAAGAAAAATGAGATTTGGATATCCTGTTAACTATGGATCTTTTTCTGAGCAAGCCGCACTGTGAGTATTTGCTATCTGGTGACCGCTGGAGTGTTTCCACATCCTAAAACCTTGACTTTCATTGTACCTGAATATTGACTGATGAACAATTGTAATTTTCTCAGACAGTATTTTCCAACGCGGCTTTATAGTAATTATCTGAGTATGGAAAACTGTTTCCATCCATCTGATGCTGGCCAAGCCTTTGTGCTGTTTTATAACACCAGGGCACTTGAGCTTCACAAACTCTTGGCCAAATGTTCACGGTCACCTTCAGGATTTTCTGGCAGAGAGCAGAACTAATGGTTCCGTCAATTATAGAGGATCAAAAAGCAGCAAATCTGCCCCTGACCAATAGTGTATTTGACTATAGTGAATATATTTGACGGTCCTTATGGTGTCCTTTCTCTGAAAAGCTGTGGGTTTTATGCCAACAGTAATGTAATTCCACTTTTGTCTCTGCAGTACACATAATATTTTCCCTAAAGGCTTGGGGATCATCATTTTTTGGGAGATGTGAGACAAGGCTTTATGCTCGGCAGTGGTTAATGCCTTAGAACTCTCCCAGGATGCAATTTGTGCTCAGTCTCTACCTCACGGTTGAAACCTGAACCCTGATCTTAACTGAGGCAGGTTTACCCATGCTTTGGATGTTGGTCTGGGTTATTTTGTGACCACTCTTTGAGTAATTTTGGTTTTCCAAACACCCCTGGAAAGGTTCAATAATTGTGCTTCCTAACCCTTTCTTGAATTTATTTAGATTGGGCATGATGTGATGCTTTTTGAGATCTTTTGATCACTTTATGTTGCTAAAGAGGTTCTATTTGAGGTATTTTAGAGGTCCGGCTGGAGTGATTTCATTGGTAATTAAAATTTTATTTGTGATTTAAAAAAAAAATGAATAAAAATCACATACTTGCAGGATGTTCTTGGAGACCATTAATTTTGCCTTTTCACCATTTTGTACATTTTCAGTTTTGGTCTTCTCATAAACAGCTGCTTTCTACAGTACATCCCGTGTATATGGTCCATGTTTTCATACCCACCTTAAACATAGTGATTTAGTTAATTCATTATAATTATATCCTCATATGTATAATTATATGTCATAGTTAACCTTACAGAAATTTGGTTATGTCACTCAAATATCCTCTACAAGCAGGAGGTTGGTTATAGCTAGTTTGGTTTGATCTGCCTTTTTATCTTACATGTGTCATCTGGTCCGAACTGGAACCAGAACCACTATCTTTGGAAAAAAGGTATACAATAAAATGTCATAAAAATATTGTGCAATTTTAATTAGTGGTGTGAAAAAGTTTATCCCCTTCCTGATTTTTTGTTTTTGCACACATTTAAATATTAGTCCAAGACAACACAAGTAAAGGCAAAATGCTGTTTTTAAATGAAATGTTTTTTATTATTATGGTAAAAAAAAATCCAAACCTACAGGGCCCCCTGTTAAAAGTTAACGGTGGTTTATTACACCTGAGTTCACCTTCTCTAACCACACCCAGGCCTGATTACTGCCGCTCCTGTTCTCAATCAAGAAATCACAATAGGCCCTGCCTGACAAAGTGAAGTACACCAAAAGATCCTCAAAAGCTAGACATTGTGCTAGGATCCAAAGAAATTCAGGAACAAATGACAAAGAAAATAATTTGGAGCTATTAGTCTGGAGCCATTTCTAAAGCTTTGGAATTCAGCGGACCACAGTCATAGTCATTATTCACAAATGTCGAATACATGTATCAGTGGTGAACCTTTCCAGCAGTGACCAAAATTATCCCAAAAAGTGCAGTGATGATTCATCCAAGAGGTCACAAAAGACCCCACAACAACATCCAAAGAACTGCAGGCACCACTTGCCTCAGTAAATCCGGCAATCTGTTCGTGACCTCAATCTTAAAATAATTTAGGTTCTGTAGCAGGATAATGATCCAAAACACACTAGCTAGTCCACCTCTGAATGGCTGAAGAAAAACAAAATGAAGACTCTGGAGTGGCCTAGTCAAAGTCCTGACCTGAATCCTGTTGAGATGCTGTGGCACTACCTTAAAAAGGTAGTGAAAACCCTGCAATGTGGCTAAATTACAAGAATTTTGCAAAGATGAGTGGGCCAAAATTCTTCCACAGTGCTGGAAAAGTTTTTAGGTTTAGGGGCCAATCCCTTTTTCACAAAGGGCTAGGTTTGGATTTTCTTCTCCCTTTATTAATAAAAACCTTAATTTAAAAAACGGCATTTTGTTTGACTAATATTTCAATTAGTTTGATGTTTTGAAACACTTAAGTGTGACATGCAAAAAAAAAAAAGAAACCAGGAAGGGGGCAAATACTTTTTCAAACCACTATATCTCAGAAGCACGACACAAAGTACAGTATGTAGAATGATTTTAGATCTCCTTTAAAGACCTGTCTTTTTAATATGGCTTTTGTCTCTGGTTGAGCAGAATTATCAGGCTGGTTTTATTGGTAGTTTTACTGTCTTGATCTTTTTATTGTTTTAAGGGCTCTAATTCTACTATCTTCACTATAGATGTTGTATTTTAGGCTGTTGCTTATGTTATATTTTTATTTCTTTTATCGTATGGCCCTGTACAGCACTTAGATCACTTTGGGTGTTTAAAGCGACTGTGGCTTGATGCGTTGAGTAGTCGTCTTGCAATCGGAAGGCTGTGGGTTCGAATGCTTAACCCCAAGTTGCCTGCCTGCGTATCGGTGTATGAATGTGAGAGGGATTGGGTCTAACTCTAGTGTACGGCACTTTGAGTGGTCAGTATGACTGGAAAAGCGATAAATATAGTTTGATTGATTGAAAAGAGATTAATTAGTGGTTTGCTTATGTGACTGTATTGGCAGATTTGAGTGATATGAGGAGAGGAACATACAGATTGACTCATTCGCAAGCGGTGACTCTAAATGTGTTTAAAGAACGTCCTGAAGTTGGTGGGAACTGACATACTTGGACCTATGAAATAAGGTGTTGCTCTTCAGTATGTTTTGGTTTTGCAAAAGTACTGTGGTTCTGACATTTAAGCTGTTAACCTTGAAAGGAAATGGAAAGGTTTTGAAGTAGTTGCACCAGCAGGCAAAGTCTGGCGGTTGTAATAAAAAACCTCAATAAGTGCTGTAGTTTAAGCTAAATAAGAAATTTCAAGCCAGGGCCACATAATAAATAGCTTGTGGAAATGGGAGGAAATGTTTTTTTTTTTTTTTTGTTTCACAGCCAGCTTCTGATTTTCAGCTCGAGGTCAAACTCGCTGTGACAGGTAAACGGCGTTCAATCAGTCATCATCAGGCGGCAGAAAAAAAGAATCAACAGGGGATCGGGAGATGGGTTTTTAGTTGTGATACTGCTGGGCTCAATATTTCACATAGAGCTCCCGCTGTCTCTGGAGCGTCACAACCAGAAAAAGTGATCACAGCTGAGTGGTCGGGCAGAGGAGATACTGATGAGCGCTGACAAGTCCTGTGGGCTACTCGTGTGATGAGCTTACCCCTGGGTGGATGATCTGTTCTTGTCACCTCTGACTGTGATCAACTGGCGCTGAGCTAGAATAAAAAAAATCTCTCTGGTTATGGTTTTTGGTGTGTATTTTTAACACGTCTTAAGATTCCCGGAAAAGTAAAATCCCGGGGAGCCCTGACTGTGACTCGGAGTGTTCTGAGCCGCGAGGCCGGTCTGCCGGGCGCTAAATAAATGGCTGTGGTGTAAACTGTTTGACATGGAGTGTGGGGCCTTTACATTTTTTTTTTTTGATTTGAGTCATCTGTTACAGAGCCTGTGGCGAAATCGTCCAGTTCACAGTCAAACTGTCACATTCCCATATTTCTTCAAATGTATCGGCCCTGCGCTTTGACCCTGAGGATGGCACAAAATGAGAAGTCAGGCTGCAAAGCTTTTAACATTTGTTTGCAACACAGGAACTCAGCAGAGTTAGGATTTGAAACTACAAGCAGTTTTCAGCACATTTCAGCTTGAATCTTTAGGCAGCTGCTAACTTTCTTTGCTTGTTGGTAGCCACACAGTGGTCCTTTAGTGCGCCGTAAAAGACCCATGAACTTTATCCCAGTTTGTCACATTGTAACTACATGCTTCAGTGCATCTTGTTGGGGTTTTAAATGATAGACCAAGCTAAAAAATGTGCATGACTAGGAAGTAGAAGAAACTTATTCATGATTTTCAAGATCTTTTACAAATCAAAATGTACATATGCTGGTGAAGATTCTCAGTCATCCAGGTCATGGTCAGCGAAACGTCTTCAAACTTCGGAAAAAAGTCCAATTGTTTTGTTTTTTAACTATTTTGATAATGTACATATTATGCCATGCATTTTAGCATTTCAGCCCCATGGAGTTACTGCTACATTTCAAACCCTCTTTTTAAATAGCTGAATTTCAGTCAGATTGGATTGAATTCTAAAGATGTGGCTCTGAATCTGGTCTGGACTTTAACCTTCTTTTGTGGTTCCAGCTGAATGTCTAAGGTAGTAGTCCCGCTCAAAGGTTAACCCCTTTTCTCAAGTCTTTTACAGCCTCTAATAGGGATGGACAATAATTAAATATCAATATTTATCGCCATATAACTTTATTCAATAAAGGTGATATGACATTTCCAATATTTCAGTATACATTACAGTCTATGATTACAGCATTTGTCACTGACTGACGTTCTGGGTTTTATGTCATTTTATGTGGTTTCCTTTTTAAAGCAAACATTTCTAAAATCTTGGAGTTTTATAAACATGGTAAAAGAATTGTCATAGGTTTGTAAAGGCATCTGTTGTGGGCATTCCTTGCAGTCTTTCTGAGGCTTTGTTTTTGTTTATATCGGTATCTTAATTACATCGTATCGACCGAAACTAAGAAATATATTGTGATATAAGTTTTGGCCATAGCCTCTAACACATTTACCTCCAGAATCACCTACTGAGCTCTATCCATTTCCCAATCAACCACAACTTCCCTGTCCCTGCTAATGGAAAGCATCCCCACTTCATAATACTGCCACCACCATCTTTCAACATATTGGTTGTTTTCAGGGTGATGTACATGACAACGGTTGCATTTGAGCTTTAGTAAACCGTATCAATGTCTTTACTATGATGCCCTCTTCTTGACCTGATAAATTCTTCACCCCTCTGTTACTTTCTTCAGTGCAGCTCCTGATCTCATCTTCTGACTCGTCTTCCAGAAAATATAGCAGGTGCTACATTTCTCATTGCTGTATTCTAGCAACAAGCACGACCAGCAGGATATGGCTCTCTTCCCATCACTAACCTAAGCTGTGTGTCTCTGCGGAGCGCAGCTAGAAAAAAAACACTCCTCCATTTCCTCTAATTTCACCATTCATGCTTTAAACAAGACATTTTCCAAAGTCTGCTACATAACTGAGAGACAATCTGACGCCAGATGTGAGCTCGCTGTCTTTATCGCACTGCACCAATTACACCATTTCTGTACATGCACTTGGTAGAAAGTTATGCCGATTTTCATCTGTATAATAATTTCTCTTTGAATTTGAGATTTGGAGCTTTTCAGAAAAGGGTCTGTAGGACTATGTTTGGGTGAGCTGTTCAGTTACATTTGTTTGACAGTCTTTGCAGTTAGGCTTATTAGACTTTTTCCACTGCATCAGATTAAACCATGGATTTGAAACGCAACGGGAGAATGAGGATGGGTCTACAACCTGCACTTGATTCCCAGTGAGTGGCATTAAGAGAAAACTGGTTTGTCAGCTGACTTTGACATATATTGGAGAGGAGAGCAAATGTGGATACATTTCTTTTGCTCTGCTGTCTTTAATATTATGGCTTTCAGTCGGGGCCTTTTTAAAATCTGACTGGTAGAATAATTATATAAACATTTAGCTTAGGGACAGTTTGTTTGAAGTCACAGACTGTTAGCCTCAGTGAAAAGAAGTGAGTATTTCTGTTCGTGTGGTCTGATAGAAGTCTGTATTTAACACAAAATCCCATGTAGGCCTGTACAACTTTGCCAAAAATCACAATTGCGCAAAATTTCAACCATAACTGCGATTCAATTTGGACTTTTCTCTGCATTGACCACAAGCAACAAAAATGGCCTGTTGATAAAGATGTTTGTAAACAAGGACTATTTCAAACAAGAAATTTTACTGTTCTTATCAATCAGAATTTATTTTTCAAAAGAATAACTTGTTGAGTTGGAGATCAATCTTGTTCAACTTAAATTGTAACCAACAATCAAGTCTATCCATTAAACAGTTTGACTGCTACTTAATACTATGGTGAGATTCCTGAAAGTTTCTGTTAAAAAAAAGTATGACTATATAAACAAATAATAAAATTAGATTATCTCACTGCTGCAGTTTTTTCCTTCCATGTGGAGACAAACCAACTTCAAACATTATCGACACCTAAAGGACGCGTCTGATTCATTAATTGTTACGTTGTCAATGATTGCAGACCTCTGCGATTTGGAAATTGTTTTTTTTTTTTAAATTGCGATTATATTGCAAATGCGATTAATTGTTCAGGAATTGCTCCACAGCATATTTTGGTTCTACTACAGTGGGACTCGAAGGTCCGCTCTTAAACTAATACTTTGCTGAAGTAATTGATTCAGTTTCATGAGTTCACACCTGTCATTGCTTATGGCCCATTCTGATTAAATTAAAATGAACTTCAACTGTCCTCTAGCTAAAGCTATAGTTTACACAGAGGCTACAGAGGATCATAATTATCTCATTTTGCAAAGGTACATAATATCCTAATGAAAAGACTATACAATAAATGTGAAAAGAGTTTACAAAGAAGCCACCAGCAACACCAAAGGAGCTGCAGGATTTTTTTAACACTGCCCTAAACGTGACGACCTCATAGATGCTGCAGGATCGGGCTAAAGATACGGCTTTAAAAAAAAAGCCTTGTTGTTCAAATAAAACTTTTTAAGTCTGGCTAAAATGCTCTCAAAATCCTGGCGCCGAATGTGTTATGGTCTGATGAAACCAAACTTTTAGGTTTGGCCACCCTTTCAAAAGTTGAGTTTAGCCATTCCTGGCAGGACCTCTTTAAATTTGCTTCACCTTACAACTAGAGAAAAGGTCTGAAAACACAGTTTTATCTTGGGTACATTTTGTTTCAAGCAAACCAATTTGACAATGACTTAAACCTTGTACTGTGGAATGCATTTGTTTCCAGTGCATGTATGCATTTATACTACACCAGCAGCCTATGATAGCATCCTCTGCTTTAGTGTTGAATATAGAGGTGGGTATCTAGTAGATCGTAGAAGGAATAAGACAGAACATCTCATTTAGCATAGAAATCAGAAATGTTCATGATAGGCTGCTTTAGGTGTTTGGCTTTTACTCTCTGTTTATTGTGACTGTGGTTTCATTGATTTGAGCTGCAGGAACCACAAATCAATCTTTGCAGCAGTATTAGTGAAGTGTTGCAGTATGAGACGTGGAAAAAAGGCTACATTTCATTAGTAGGGCAATTTAATTCTAGTGTTTTTCTTCCACTGTGATACAAATAAAAATATGAAATGTCTTGTGGGCGGCTGATTTGTTTCTCCCAGCTTGTCTATGATAGAAAAAGTCACTGAGTCGGAGAAGGCCTCAGAAAGTTTCCCTGTGCACTGAGATGGATTGCATTGGCTTTCAGTAGGACTATTTTTATAGGTTCTTCTCTTTTTTCTTTTTTTGGGCCACGCAGGCTCCTTCAGGCGTGCAGGCCTTTTCAGGTGGATGCTCGCAGTTTCAGAGAACTGTGAGCGCATCCGTGAATAAGAAAACCTCAGTTTAAATTCACTCGTCAGCTGTCCGCTCAGTCGAAGCGTCTGTGAAAAGGAGAGCGAGCTTCCTCCTGTCCTGCGACGACAGCGAGTTGATGTTTGCGCCGGTCTTCCTCCAGGCGAAGACGGGGATAAATTAGAGGATGATTGGAAGGATCCGCATGGGAGTGTTTCATTGACGCTCTTGCGGAGATCCGTGTTGCCGGAGCCCCGGTGAGGTGCTGCAAGTGCTGGGACACAAACGGATTCTATGGTATGGAGTGTCGAGCGGAGCAGCCGGGGTAGAGCGGTAAACGGGTTGGGGGACAGCCACTCGGGGAGTGATTAGACCTGCCAGCGTCAATGTTGGCTGTCTGGGTGTAACGTCTGACGGAGATGTCTTTGGTTTCAGTTTGGAAAGGAAGCTGGAAGCGGTGAACGCGAGAGGAATCTCTTCTGGAATAATATTACACACTCACCAGTACTGATAGCAGCAAATGTTGTCCTACAACAGTAAAATAATAGCTCTTGATGCCTATTCATCGTGTGCGGCTGGCTTTTTATTGCAAACAAACTCTGTACAAACATTTCAAAATATTGTCACTGCTTTACATTTCCACTGTTGGGCACGTGAGAGCATCACTAACTACTGTTATATCTAAAAATGTAATGGAATACCACAGTTGTGATTTGTTTAAACCGTATGGTGTGATTATTTAAGGTTTTTGGTGTGATGCAGGAGCTTGTTTGATATTGCTTTTTTTTCTTCTTCCTCTTTTTTTTAGCAGTTTGTGTTTATGGAGCTCTGGCTGTATGCGGTCATAAAAGTATTGCCAAAAGACGGAAGGATTTTAAATCGTCTCTAAATACCACAAATTATCTTGATAAAATTGAAAGTACAGAATCGCTTTTCCATATCGCTCACTCTTACAGTTTCAGTGGAAAAAACAGCTTGCATCAGTAGCTGGGGTTGTGCTCATAGAGGCCAAAAAATCAATCACGATCTTAGAATTGGCAAGTTTAAAACTCCTGAGTTGGTTTTGCTTTTGATCAGCTTACTAGACCGTAAAAAGTAAAGAACGTGGACTGTAACTCAATTCTGATGTGTGCAGAAACACTTTAACATCTCCACTAAATCCATAAACTTAAAGACTGAGTCGGGTCTCAAGTTCTTTGTCTGAAATGTTTCCATGTAGTGTTATGAAATCCTGTTGTGATGATTCTGCGTAGCTTTTTTTGGCAGCACTGTTGGTGCCGTTTACTGATCTGGATTGTGAAGTGTTCATACGCACTGCATCTAAAACAGGGTTGTAGAATCAGATGATTCTAGGGCATCTGTTTGCAAAGATACCGGTGATACCTGTGATTTATGTTAAACTGTCTTTCAAAGCTGCGATCTACAAAGATCAATAATACAACAGATCATCAGATTATGAATTTTTTGACTGAGATGTTTGTGGTGATGTCATGACATTGCTCTGAGCTCACTTCCCGGCTGTGGAGAACCAAAGTCAGAACTGGACTCAGCATAAGTCCTGGTTTAGCATCTAAACTGCTCTGGTGGGAAAAAAAAACAGTTTGTGGTTATAGGCATCTGACAACTTACAGCAAATATTTTTAAAATTATATTTTCTTTTTTTTGGTCTTTTTTAACATACTGCCATGGTTTTGACGTATTTGGCCCACATGCAGATCACTCTCGGGAGGCAAAGAGCGGTCTAATCTGCTCGGAGCTGCCTGCTGAGTCCTGACACATACCAATTGTATTTTTTTTTTGTTACTGTGTCCGATTTTGGTGGTCTGCCCCAATGATGGTTGTTTTCTAAGAATTATAATTAACAGTACACAAAGTAATGTTTTTCTAGTTTCTGGCTCAATCAAAAACTTGACGGACTTCATAATTAAACATATTTCTGTTTAAGAAACAAGGGTATTTCTCACTGAAAATGTACAAATAATACTCTACATTTTGTTGCTTAGAGGAATATGCAAAAAGGTGTGCATTAAGAGAATTACATTGTGTTTCTCCTTTATAAACCTGACTTTTAGATATTTACTTTTGCTTCGCATACATGTGCAACTTAACAGATAGTTTACAGTAACTTGCAAAAGCATTCACCACCCCTTGGCATTTTTCATCTTTCGTTAGCTCACAACCTGGAACTAAAACGGATTGTTTTAAAATGCATTGATTTAGATTTTTGGTGTAATAAAGTAGGTGAAGAGCCGGGGGGTTCAAAGAACTGCACCCTCTTATTTATAACTATACACAGAGAAAAGCACTTCTTGATAATCATAACCATACAACTAAATAAAAAAAAACGTCATCTATGCATCTTGATTGCAAATTATAAATCTTAGAAATTAAGATGCACTTAAATCGAAACCTGCTGGGATTGTAGCTTGCGCCAGTAGCCTCCGATGGGGGGAAAAAAACAACAAAAACTTTCCTTTCAGTAACCTTTTACAGATTTTATTTCTTAGACTTTTGTTTTAAAAAATAACACAGAAGCCTCTAATGGCTAACCTTGTGTCCTCTGTAATTCACAACACTATTGCCAGTTCCACCTAGTCGTGGTGTGTTCAAAGACCAAAGAAAAGGTTACCTTTAATTGTCAGGCTGGCTCACCAGTCAAGCTGTTCCACCTGGTAAGTGGAGGCACATGGTCAAGTCTGAAAATGCTGTGTATCTCGTTATGTCTTCCACAGATTAGTTTTCACTTTAAAAGTTATTACACGTTTGTCTTCTGCTGCTTGTGAAATCACAAATTTGTGTCTTTAAAAGAAGAGGGGTTGACCAATGGGGTTATATATATTTTAACATCAATTGGTTTATTGGTTGTATTTTTGTTATTAAATTGGTTTTGTACAGCAGAGAAGTTCTGTAGAGGCTGATGAGGCGCTACGTTCTGTGTTCACTGCATTCATTATTCAGGACTGTGCGATAAAACCACAGAAACCCAAATTAGGAACTTTACGCCCTAATGGGCAATTAAAGGCAATTACAACTTCATAAAACATTCATGACCACCTATCTTTTTTGTAAGGATCTGAGCTTTAAATCAAAACTAACTACAGCATAATCCGATCTTTTCAGCTTTCCTAAATGCTTTTAAAACCATCCATTCCTCTTAAAACTAGCAGGGACTTCTTTCTGTACAACTACAGCAATATTATGTGCCGAGAAAAATCTATTTCTGGCCATTCTATAAAAAGACACAATTATAAAATTTAATACATCATTCCCATCAGTTTAGAAGGAGACATCAGGGTTGATAAATGTGAATACATCTGTGGTTTTGCAGTCCAAACATGTTTCCTTGTATTATTCCAATGTTATCAATCAAGCTCATGCGTTTTCTGTATTTGTAAAAGTGCAGTTTTTGGATTTCATTGAACTCAAAACCGCATGTTGAATTTAATCACAAATCAAGCAAGAACCAGCTCTTCAAAATAAATGCTCTTCAAAATAAACACCTATCAGTCCGGAGATTAAACATTTAGCATGATTCCACCTTTATTTTGTTGACATGAAATCGGCGGTTTCCCCCCCACTATCCGTCAGTTGTTTTTTTTTGTTTTTTTAAGAATCTCCCGATCAGCAAATCTCTAGAAATGTCTTTATCCACACAAGTTCTTTTTTTTTTTTGTGGCACTAGACTGGAAGCTGTTATTGAGGGAAAAAAAAAAACAAAAAACAAAACATTTTCCAACCTCCTAAAACACCCTTTGCCTAGTGAATCTTAATTTTTATATATATATATATATATATATATATATAATCTCTTATTTGAAGGAAACCAAATAATTCTACAGATACCCTAATAGATGTGAAAGATTTGAATCAAACTAAAATCGATAAAAATGTCCCTGTTTATGCATCAAAGCATAAGTTATTCATCTGATCTTTACTAAGCTTGACACAAAGTTAATCAAAACATATACTGTCTGTTCATGTGTTTAGAGACATGAACAGACTTTTAATGGGGGGGGAAAAACACTTTTTTGTATTTGTGCTGCTGATCAGAGTCAGTCAAGGAACAAACCAGTGGATTTCAATGACTGGCTGATTGGTTCAATACTGATGATAATAGGTCTTCTTATTCTAAGTGCTACATCAATATCACAGTTATCAAGTGGTATTTTCAGCTAAAACAAAATGAAATTAGTAGAAAGTGTGTGTGTGTTGTACTTGCAGCTGAGCGAGAAAATTTTTTGTTCAGTTTACTTGTAAAGTGAGGACTTTGACCAAAAAAAGGTCATCACTTGTTTCTGGACTAGGGGTTAGGTTTGCACTATGGGGTCACTGAGGTTAGGGTCGGGTATAAACCCTTAAAGGTCAGGGTTAGGCCATAAAAAAGCTTGAAGAAAAATGCAAGTCTATGGAAGACAAGGCACGGTCCTCACTCTGCACTTTAAAAAAGGATGTGTGTGTGATATGATCACATGACTGCTGACACTTGACGTTTTTATGTCTTCACAGAGTGAGCTTCTTTGAATCTTAAGAGCACATAAGTCTCCTGACTGGGGACAAGATGGCGTCCAACAACACTTTACGCAGCTACTCCATCATCCCCTGCTTCATCTTTGTGGAGGTAAGAAGCTGTGTATGCGTGGACGGATCTGAGTGATGAGTTCAAACTAAGAAAAATCGTTGCAAATGTGAAGATTCAGCTTGGAGAGAATTCACGATGGGCTGCCTCACTAACCCACTGCTGTTAAGATGCCAGTTTGCTGCTGAATCTATTTATTTTGACCCTGCTACTCTTTTCCTGATAATCGAAGGCACTTGTGACAAAGCATCTTGGCCCCTGTGAAGTTTTAATTTAGTCCTTAAAACGGTATTAAATAGGTTTTTGTGAAAAGAGAGAAAATTGGCTGCACTAGTTTTTTTTGTTTTTTTTTTTCCACAATATACAGCCGAACTGCAGCTTTGTTTTGGAAAGTATATTGTGATGTATATTTTACTCTGTCACTCAGCCCTAATGGTAAGCTGAAATGTTATTTAAACTTGAAAGTATTGGACGCCTCAGTCTCATTGTGAAGATTTATGATATCAGGTCATTTGCGATATTCTTGCCGTAGTTTGATGGGGTCAAAAAAAGGTGTCAAAGGTGATTTAACAGAAAAATGTTAATAGTAACCCTCAGTAATGCCCCATAGTAACTAACAAAAACAGTAATTGTTTCACCGCAACTCTGGTGATACAGAGAAGGTACATGCATGTACGAGTGACGATTTATGTAACTGCAAGTGGCCTTTTTGGGTGAATTATACACAGCTCACCAGAGCATAAATTGTTAGAGAATCTAGAAAGCTGAATGTGTATTTCTGCTTGTGTGTTTGTGGGTGTGGAAGAGCTCTGCAGCCTATCCATATTTAATTATGGTTTCACATGAAATTCCTTAATGAGAGAGATGTCTCTGCACACTTGGCTTTCTTTACCCCCCCCCCCTTTCTTTTGTTATCATGCTGTCTCTAGCACTCATGTGCGCCCTGTAAGATTTCTTAATTGTTTGATGTTTCAGAGGATCAACCAATCTTGTCAGCCAGTCATATCCATAAGTACAAAAATGCAATTTCAAATTAATATTAAGCTTTTTCAAAGAAAGAGCCGAAACATACCTGCCTTTATGTAAAAAAGTAATGTCCCCCTTTGATGATGAACCACATCTACTGGTTCAGGGTCACTAGCCACACCCAGGCCTTGTTACAGACTGCCTTGTAGAATCAATACATGAGCTAAACGGTAACTTTCTGACAACACGAAGACGGTTTAAAGATCTCTAAAACCAACACATCATGCCCGGGTTAAAAGACACGGAAGAACAGATGAGAAACATAGTAACTAAGCTAGCTATTAGTCTGAAAATGATCATAAAGGCAATTCTAAGGCAAACAGCTGAAACGTGGAACAGCGTAGGATCTCCTCAGAAGTGGTGAGCCTACCAAAATTAATCCAGGAGCACAATGCTTTTCCCCCAAAGTGGCTTCGTTGTCTAGTCAGGGTGTGGAGCTAGGGACTGATCTTAACCTTTTGTCTAAAAGAACCACTTTAGTTTTTCACTGTCTGAGAGACGCATCATTACAAGTTGACGCCACATCCTTACTTCTCATCCAGCTAATGAACGATCCCAATACCAATACTTCTCTCTTATCTGGCAGCAAGGTAAAGTTTTAGCACCAGTTTTTTTTTTGGGGTGGGGGTGGGGGGTGGGTACCAGAGATAAAACTTGGTTGGAAACACAAATAAGTGGTGCTAAGTAAGCACTAGCACCAGTATGGCTTTGGAACCAGGCTGAAAGGGGCGACTGTGGCTTGATGGGTTAAGTAGTCGTCTGGCAATCGGAAGGTTGTGGGTTTGATTCCAGCTTCCCCTTGCCACATGTCAATGTGCCCCTGGGCAAGGCACTTAACCCCAAGTTGCCTACCAAGCTGCGTCTGTATGAATGTGTGCACGTTAGTGAGAGCGATTGGGTGAATGTGGCTCTAGTGTACAGCGCTTTGGGTGGTCAGCATTACTGGAAAAGTGCTATATAAGTTCAGTCCATTTACCATTTGAAAAGTTCCCATGGAGAACTTATTTAGGAGCTTACAGAAGAGCTTAGAACAACATCTAAAGAGATGCAGGCCTCACTTGCTTAAGTTAAGGTCACCTTTTCACATGGGACCAGATTGGTTTGGATTGTTCATTCCAATCAATATAAACAGTGTTTTTGAAAACTGCATTTTGTATTTGCTCAAGTTATCATTGGGGGAGAAATCATTTTTCATTACACTGTGTACATTTGGTTAAAGGAATTGGAACATTTTCATTTGAAATTGAACCCAATCCGTCTTCATGACTTGGACTGAGCTTTGGATCTTATTCTCATTCTGTGACCGATGATGTTGTTCTTTATCTGAAATTGGTTTAAAAAATCTGATTAAAGTTAGTAATAAACTTATTTACCTGTACTTAAACTTCTGACTTTAGTTGACAAAAAATGACTTTCCTACTAAACAACTAACAGATTTAAGTTCCATTGCACGGAGTGATTGTTTGAGGTACCAGGCAGTATACAACAAAATAAATTAAAATGGTTAAAAAAACATAGTAAATGACAAGACAAATGGACATACTACAATTGACAGGCATTCCTCAGTTTAATATTTTTTTTTGCATTATGACCCATTTCTTTTATTGCATCGTCCTTCTCTAACATTGTGCCTTATTGCTGTGCAATGTGCTAATTTGCTGGTGTCAAGGCTAGAACCCGACATTAAATGTTTAATTGGGCTTTGCTAATTATGGCTGTGCAGATTGTTTACTGATGTGTCACTGGGAGGGAGTTAAAGGAAATCACTAATTACACTGTTGATGTATAAACATGTTGTTAGTTATTGCTGCCAACCGAGTGTATGGGATGTTTATGCAGTTACAATGCTGACTCTCTCTAACGCGTTGGGTTTGATAAAAGATCCAAATATTGATGGTTGCCGTAAAGATTGCTTTTGGGTTTAGTGAATAAAGAGCCTATATTCTGGCTTTTTAATCTATAATTGAATTTCTTTTTACTGTTATTTTAATATAAGGGGTAATCGTTTACAAGCTATGAATAGTTAGAAATTCATGCTCATGTTTGTTGTGGAATATCTTCGTTACTCATAAGGGTCTTTTTATTAGAACAGTCTCTGATCTATTTGACAGAGAAAATTGCGTTTTTTGCAATTCTGTCTACCAGTGTTTGGGGATTCATGGGAATTCTAAGCGCTTTCCTTCATGTCATCAAATTAGCAAAAGGCAATTGAACGAACCATCACTGGTTATTGTCGAAGCTCAAACAAGATTAATCTGCAATAATAAATACTTTTTGTTGGAATAGGGACATCTTATGAGGGTTCAAACCCAGGCTGTGAATGATGAAGGCATTTAAGCATATTAAATTCAAGATTTTATGAGCGGGTTGTGATAAGTTACACTCACTGGCCTCTTTATAGGTACAATTGCTTGTTAATGCAAACTGTAAATCAGCTACTCTCACGCCGGGAGCTCAACACATTTAGACACCCAGGTGTGATGAAGACAACCTGCTCAAGTTCAAAAGGAGCATCACAATAGGGAAGAACGAGGGTTTAAGTGAGTTTGGACGTGATGTGGTTGTTGGTGCCAGATGGACTAGTCTGAATATTCCTAAAAACACTTATCAGCTTTTTTTTTTTGACCCACAACCATGGTTTCAGGACTGAAAAAGGGGAAATATCTACTGAGGGGCAGTTGTGTGGATACCTTGTTCATGTTAGATGGGAGGTGGCAGATTGGTTCAAGATGATAGAAACAAGTCTTTGCAACCAAGGCATGCAGAATAGTGTCTCTGAATGTACGCTGTGTCCAATCTGGAATTGTGTTGATTTCAGCTGATATTCAAATAAACGCCTTGAAAACATGGATCCATCCTGCCTTGGATTAACAGGCTGCAGGGCTGTAATGATGTGGGCATTATTAGGTGGGCACACTCTTGGCCCCTAAGTACCATTCAAGCATTGTTCGAACACGACAGCTTCCCGGAGGTTTTTATTGATTTTTAATGTTCACACACCTTCTGATGATTATTTCTAACAGAATGATGCACAGTGTCACAAAGCTCAGTGTCAATATGCACCAAAGTCTGAGGAATATTTCCCACACCTTGTTAAATCTGTGCACGAACAATCAAGCCAGTTATGAAGCCAAAAGAGCATCCAACCCAATACTAATGAGGTGTACCTAGTAAAGTGGCCAGTGAGTGTATATTTAAATGTATGTTTCAAAATGTTTTTCCCCTTCTAATAGTGGTGTGTGGTAGGAACATCGGTTTGTCATTACATATTGTAATTATTAAGATAATTGGTTTGGTTTTAGATAAAAACTACCATTAGCTTTGTTTACATGCACAAAATGTCACAATCGAATTGAAATGCATTTGGATAAAAAAACAGAAAATAATCGGATTGTACCATCTATATGGGCACACAGTCAATTAATCTGATCATAATGTGCGTCTATATGCATGTGGCTTTATTCAGAATTGAACCACTCTGACATACGCAGCTATCAAATTTCCTTAATAAAAAACACAGAAGAAGAAATACTTACGTCTTTGCTGAACAGCAAAAAAATAGTAAACAAAGCAGCATTGTACGAGTTCCTTTGTCTTCCGAGCGCCCAGGTTGGACTTGCAAGATCTTCTAATTATGGTTGAAACGTTACTGAATAAATAGTAATTTTGAGCTCTTTTAATATTTTGAGTCGAACGGTTGTATTGGGAGCCCCGACAGTTTTGCTTCCCGACGTATTTGCACCACTAAACAAAGCGGAAAAATGTCACGCTTACGTGCACATGAACATTGGTACAGTTTGCCACATTCGGTATAACTTCCTGACAGACGTTTACATGCATGATGATCGGATTATCAATTGTATTCCGAATGAGAGGGGTGGTGTATGCCAATTTCATTCCAATTAGCTTGTTTATATGACGCCTTTTTAATCCGAGCGGCTGTTTATTCTGATTACCTTTGTCCATGTAAACGTAACTAATCTTTCTAAAACCATCTTTTGTGTCACCTTAACATAGTTTGGCTTCACACAATGTTTTTACATACCATGTCATTAAAAGTTACTGTTGTGAAAGTACTTAGGTGCTCTACAGGAAGGCCAGACCTCTAAAGTTTAAAATGCAGATTTTAATGGAAGGTATCGATTCTAAATAGTTTATTACATTAGTATTCTTCCAATGTTGAATTATAATTTCTAGCATTATACAGTTTATTAACAAATAGTAAAGATACTATAATGTAATTTGTATAAAGAACATTTCAGGTGTTTATAATGTAATTTGACGTAAACACATTATCTGTTTTTTATTTTAATTTTTTGTGTCCTGGCAGTGTAGGGTTAGGGTTAGGGTGAATTGTTGTCTTAATGCCAAAGAGAGCCCAACAGATATTACTTTCACAAGTGGAGCATTGCTGCTTTCGCCATAGTGCCCTGCTTGATTTATATATGCAAAAAACTTTATTCGATTTTATTCAAAGCTGAGTTGTGGATCAAATCTTACACCAAGATCGGTGACTGCTATAGAGAGGGGAATGTCTTGAGTTTCTAGGACTGTTTCTGATGACGTTTGAGTAGAATTGTGAACGTGCATCTCTACGTTTCTTTGAGTAGTCATTTTGATGTTCCCGAAAAGCTTGTCTGTGCACAATGAGACCTGTGGCTTTGTATCTCCGTTCGATGGCACGCCCAGAGGGCTTCATTTTCCGTAGCTCACTGGTGTACCAGGGGGCTGATTGGGAGAATGAGACTGATCTGGTTTTTGAGCGGGGCGTGGAGATCCAGCATGCTCTAAAGATTGTTGTTGTAAATAATCCAGAGTACATGACTGATAAGCAGTTTAGAGTGAGGAGACGTTGGAGGTCAGATGCCATAGTCTATGGATTGATTTTGTTTTTCAGGTTTCTGAAACAGATTTGTCTTTTTGGCTTGATGAGGATGGAGGGTGAGGACATCTTCATATAAATGGCCTTGTGGTCAGAAACACCTAGTTCACCCAGAAGATTGCTGAGATGAACAGAGTATCTCCCTTTTCTGTTTTTCTTTTCCTGCTTTTTTTTGCGTCATTGTCCTTTTTCTTCTCCCTCTTTCTTCCTTTCCCTGCCTGTCACAAACAGAAGAAGGCAGAAGGACGCCGTCGTCATGTGACTCAAAGATAACACCCTGATTGGATCAGCCAGTGAACATGTAGTTCAGTGCCAGAGGCTGTGCAACATAAAAGATTGTTATTCATGAACGTCTTGTGGCACCTTTTCATCTGTTAAAACCATGATCATCATTTGCTTCCATTTAATGTGAGGAAGAAAACAATACTGCTGGATAGAGAGCTATAATGTAAATAAGAAAAAAAGAGAGAACTGTTTGCCAGGAAGCTGGGGCAGAGGAGATAAATAATGATCAGATGGAGAGGAAGGATAAAAAATAAATAGAAAGGAAGTGAAACATTACTTATTTGAAATGAACAAAGGCAGATCTGAAAAGACAATCTGTAGAGACTGAGGAGATATACTCTGCATGAAGTTATGTAAGGTGCAGAGCTGCAGGCATACATTTAGTTAAAAACAGGTCAACATAGACTTATCAGATTTCTGTACTAACAAAAAAAAAACCTTGAAGCAGCATCTTAAGACAGCATTGTATTATTGCTAATAATAGGCTTCTTGGGGGACAAAAAACAATGCATAAAAACATCAATTTACCTTTTTATTTTGCTCAGCATTTCCTTTTCAAGCTTGCGAAATTACTGAGCCTGTCATCTCAAAAGCAAGGAAACAAACCGTCGACAAAAACCCGCAGGATCTGATCTTCTTTCATCGTTTATTTCATGGCTGCGCTGCGAAACAGTGCTTTATTAAAATGAAACGCCTGCATTCCAGATAGGTACTGGTCAACAAACAGGCTAATTAGGTTGCTAGTTTGGGCAAGAATCACATCAGTAATCAAGTTATTTCAATTTCCGCATCCTTTCAATAAACTGTGTTTACTGTGTTTCAAATTAGATGTGAAAACCACCTGAAGCCTAAAATATTCTGTGATGTTCCATTTGTTCTAGAAGAATAGTAATCATAGCGTACCAGAATAAAGCAGCATTACTAAATCACTACTTGCATGTTGCAGTTTGTGAATGGATTTACAAAACATAATCATGATTCCTTTTAAAGATGCTAATTTCAGTTCTGTGCTCCACTACAGATAACTACAGCGTTAGAATTAAACTTGCCTACTTTGCAAACCCCGGCTTTAGAAAATGTGTCCTGTGTTTTGTTTTTTTGAGGGGGGAAATACATTTCCAGAAATAATAGTGAGCTTTCATGTCATTTCAGTTTGACATCAAAAATATAATGTAGGGTTCTGTGGTTGGCAGGTCAGACTTGGATGCCTAGTTCTGTCAGTCTCTGCTCTTATCTGCTAACATAAAATGACAGTGAACTGAAAATCTCCGAGTTTGTGTTGGATTAATGTAAAATCTCCCTGGCTGGCTTTATGATGTGACGAAGTGAAAGCATTCAAAGAGAGAAGAGGGGGAAATGCATGTTGACTTTTTTTGTACTGTGCTATAGATTTGTTTTATGCAAAGGATTAAAAGTAAAATAACGCTCACTGTGGACAATTTTGGATAAAAGTTTTAGAGACATTAGTGTTCAGTGGTTCAATTTTCCTATCAGTCAGGATTGTAAATATCTTAGTATCCAACTAATAGCAATTAAGTGAGTCCTCTTCTTTTACTGTTTGGAAAAGTGTAGAGGAAAACATCGTCATCATCATACGCAGCTGACTGACAGCTCAAAGATGAGTTAAACTAAGTGTGTAACTGAAGAGTAAGTCTTAAAATTGGCGGCATGTTTTAACACATTCTGACAATTAAGGAATATGTATTTTAGAGTTTTCTTTACAGCTATCAACTAAATATTGTATCAGAGGGCATCAAGAAAAACAATGGCTTTATTCTCGTTCACACAATACAGGAATTGGCAGAATTAATAGAAAAGCTCATTGAAATTTGTGCTAAAGACTCAACACCTGTAACACTTTTTATGTCATTTTAATACGGCTAAAGTTTATTGGATTTTCTCTTTTATTGCCATCATACACATCTGACAGATCACAGTAACATGTGGCAGAGGGGCTAGAGACACCTGATGAAATACCCAAACTGAATTAAACTACTGGAATGAACGGTATAAGTCAACTTGTTTTGTACTTTTGAAACCGTGACTGCGGCATCCTTCATGCTGGACGCCACCTTACACCTTAATTAGACAGAATAGTGTTATTGATTAGTTTGATGAATATCTCAGGGATTAACAGAAATGGAAAATTTGGAAATATTTGTTTGACTGTGTCCCTTAATTATCTTCTTCAAAAAAAGAAAGTTAAAGGGTATCTTGTGAAATAATTTTGCTTTACTCTCCTGGTGGTCAATACAAAAGCTTGATGGAATTTGAATACTGCATACAAATAGAGGAAACCCCGCACAGTTTCTGGCATTATATTAGAAAAAGTTGATCTGCAGAGATATTTATTTTCCCCTTCCCCTTCATTGAATTATTCAATGCACCCCAAGTCGGAGAATATGTGAAGGCTGTAAAATATTTCATGATTACACTGGAGGCACAGACAAACACAGAAAATAAACTAAATGTAACAAATCTTAAATTCTTCTCAAAGCGGGACTTCAACTAGGCTTGTTCAGTGGCATTAACCATAACATTTTAATACTCCTGCTTACTGGAACCCTAATATCATATTTTATGATGAATAATTTGAGTTGAATGTTTTGTCCTGGCTTTACCTTATCCGGATACCCTACCAGTATTTTGTATAAAGGGGAATTTTGTGCACTAATGTATAAATAATATTTGTAGAACCGTTTTATGACTGTCAGTCTTGATGGTCTGCTGTTCGCACTGCTAATACAGCATGTCACAGGCTTGGGAGTGAAATTAATAGACCCGAAAGTTACATTTTAAGCTGCGAAAGGACATTTGTTCTCGTGTAAAACTGTCACACCAAGCCACCTTGTGAAGACTTTACAGAAAATAGCGTGCAGCCTCCAGGGATTAGACTGCACCACTATTTCCATTTCATTGGAGTTGGCACACCTTGACATTTTTATTCAAAGGTAATTATAGGACTGACTCAACCAGCGGTGTTTGTTCTGTAACTTGTTGAGCTGAGAACTGACGAGACAGTTCAAGCTTGGAAAGCAGAAATTTCTTTTCAATTACGGCCTATTTTGACAATCTGAAACTGACTGATGTCTAATGGCAACAAGTTGTTGTTTTTAGCCTTCTGGGATTTATAATGCAAGAAATAATAAATAAGTGGAGGTTAAGCAGTACAGTGCACACTACGTTTATAGACATAAGTAATGGGTGTTAATTGATGCATGTGCAGTATGAGGGATTGCTGCAAAGCCATGGACAATGCAGACGACTGTCCACTTGACTCTACGCTCTTTGAGGAGGAGTGAATGCTGCTTTTCAAGACTCGATGCAATCTGCTGGGTGTCCTTAGAAAGAAAAACTTTTTAACCAATATGTGTATGAGTTGATTGAATTTGACGTGCTGTGAATTGGTACTATATAAATAAAATTGAATTAAATGGGACGGAAATTAAAATGTTGCAGAATTGAAACAAAATTTTCTTCCAACCTCCCAATTTTTGCCGATGCCGATTTCTCTTATAGAATCAGAATCAACTTTATTCGCCACATTTGTGGGTACAAACAATGGATTTGACTTTGGATTCCAATGAGCTTCCTGACTTCCTGTTTGCGGTAAGGCGTATTGTGTCACTTCCTGTTGTTGCTGTGTGAACGACGGATTTTTGCTCCAGGCTCTCTCGCTTTTTATCTTTAAACCTCTTTGTTGTAACACCTGTTTCCAAACATAAGCACTTTTAAAACATTTTCTGTGACTGCTCATCACGTTTGGGAACTCCTCGTGTTTCACACGGTTTGTTCTTTGGCGTGATAACAGGGCGCTAGCCTAGCTTTAGCCTAGCATTAGCCTAGCGCTAGCCAAGCCTAAGCCTCATAATGGCTTCTCCGTCTCTGACTAAGTCTCCTATCTACTGCTCTCTGTGTCAGATGTTCAGTTATTCCTCTGCCTCCTTTAGTGATAATGGTACATGTAATAAATGTAGTATTTTTGTAGCTTTGGAGGCGAGGGTGTCAGAACTGGAGACCCGGCTCCGTGCTGTTGAAAAACCAGCTGATAGCCGCTCCTTTGCTAGCGCGGAGCCACAAAGAGTAACTTCACAAAGAGTAACTTCACGTAGCGAACAAACAGCCGCACTCGAACAGCCGGTTAAGCAGGCCGGCTGGGTGACGGTTCGTAGTAAGCATAGCTCTAGATTTCAGCCCCCAGATCACCACCAACCCATCTGCGTTTCTAATAAATTTTCCCCTCTGAGCGACAGTCTCGCCGAGGAGCCGACCTTAATTATTGGCAGCTCTGTAATAAGAAACGTGGCACTAAAGAAACCAGGAACCATAGTTAAATGCTTACCAGGGGCCAGAACGGGCGACATAGAATCCTACCTAAAACTGCTGGCTAAGGATAAGCGTAAATACCGCAAAATTGTTATTCACGCTGGCGGTAATGACACCCGGTCACGCCGATCAGAGGTCACCAAAGTTGGTGTTGCTTCGGTGTGTGAGTTTGCTAAAACAATATCGGACTCTGTAATTTTCTCTGGTCCCCTGCCTGATCTGACCAGTGATGACAAGTTTAGCCGCATGTCATCATTCAACCGCTGGTTGTCTAGGTGGTGTCCAGAAAACGACGTGGGCTACATTGATAACTGGCAAACTTTCTGGGGAAAACCTGGTCTGATCAGGAGAGACGGCATTCATCCCACTTTGGATGGTGCAGCTCTTCTTTCTAGGAATCTGGCCGGATTTATTAGTTCTCCTAAATGCTGACAACCCAGGGTCCAGACCAGGAAGCAGAGCCGTAGTTTAACACACCTCTCTGCAGCTTCTGTACTGTTACCCACCCATTATCCTATTGAGACGGTGTCTTTCCCACGGCCAAAACTTAACAGATCAAAAACTGATCTAAAGGGAACAAATCATAAAAATCTAATAAAAATCCATACGGATCACTTTGAACCAAAAAATAAAAGAATTAAATGTGGTCTATTAAATATAAGGTCTCTCCCTCCAAAGACTTTGTTAGTTAATGAATTGATTTCTGATAATCAGATTGATTTATTTTGTCTCACAGAAACTTGGCTACAAGAGGACTACGTTAGTATAAATGAGTCAACTCCCTCCAGTTATTCAAATTTCCACATTCCCAGATCTGTGGGAAGAGGAGGAGGAGTGGCAACCATCTTTCAGTCTGATTTATTAATTAGTCCCAGGCCAATTAATAATTACAGTTCTTTTGAACATTTAACCCTCAGTTTCCCTCATCCAAACTGCAAAGCAATAAAACCTCTTCTGTTTATTGTTTTGTATCGTCCACCAGGCCCTTACACTCAGTTTTTGGATCAACTGTCAGACTTCTTATCTGATTTGGTGTTAAATACTGACAAGGTTATTATAGTGGGTGATTTTAACATCCATGTTGACACTGAATGTGATAACCTTAGTGTAGCCTTTAAAACTATCCTAGATTCAATTGGTTTTGCTCAAAATGTGCATAAGCCAACGCACTCTCGGCTCCATATTTTGGACCTTGTGCTGACATATGGCATTGATTGTGAAGAATTAACAGTATTCTCTCACAACCCTGTCCTATCTGATCATTTTTTAATAACATTTGAGTTTAATCTAACCGATTTCTCCACCCCCAAAAGAGGGTTCCATTATAGTAGATCTTTATCGGATAATGCTGTATCAAAACTTAAAGAGTCTGTCCCCCTCTTAATATCCTCAGTATTGCAGAAATGCCCTGTAGATGGCAGCAATGCTGTTTCTTCCCATTCACAAATAGATACATTTGCTAACAGTGTGACTTCCTCATTGCGTTCTGCATTAGATAATGTAGCTCCCTTGAAAAAGAAGGTGATAATTCACAGGAAGCTGGCTCCCTGGTTTAATTCAGAGCTGCGTTCCTTGAAGCACAATGTTAGGAAATTGGAGAGAAAATGGCGCTCTACACACCAAGAGGAATCCTACTTAATCTGGAGGGACAGTCTATTGTTGTATAACAAGACCCTTCGCAGAGTTAGAGCAGCATATTTTTCATCATTAATTGAAGAGAATAAAAATAATCCTAGATTTCTCTTTAGTACAGTTGCCAAACTTACTCAGAGCTGCAGCTCTGTTGATTCAACCATTCCCTTAGCTCTTAGTAGTAATGATTTTATGGGATTCTTCATAAATAAAATTGATGCCATTAAAAATAAAATAATTGGCATCCTCCCAAACATGATTACCTCGTCCCCAGTAAGTAAGGCAGCATTGGAGGAATCTTTAGAACCTGCGCTGTGTCTGAACTGTTTAGAAGCAGTAGAGCTTTCTGAGCTATCTAAAATCTTAGCTTCATCTAAACCTTCTACCTGTATGTTAGACCCAATCCCAACCAAGTTGTTTAAGGAGGTATTCCCTTTGATCAGTGGTCCTATTTTAGACATGATTAATCTATCCTTAGTAAATGGATATGTACCACAGGTTTTTAAAGTAGCTGTTATTAAACCTTTACTTAAGAAACCTTCTCTTGATCAAGATGAGCTAGTAAACTACAGACCTATATCTAATCTTCTTTTCTTATCTAAAATTCTTGAGAAAGTAGTTGCTAATCAACTTTGTGAACATTTACAAAGCAATGACCTACTTGAGGAGTTTCAGTCAGGCTTCAGAGCTCATCATAGCACTGAAACGGCTCTGGTGAAGGTCACTAATGATATTCTCATGGCCTCAGATAATGGACTTGTGTCTGTACTTGTCCTGTTAGATCTTAGTGCTGCATTTGATACAGTTGATCACAATATTCTCCTACAAAGACTTGAACATACTGTAGGGATTAAGGGGAAAGCATTAGGCTGGTTTAAATCTTATCTGTCGGACAGATTCCAGTTTGTTCATGTTAATAATAAATCTTCCTCAAACTCTAGGGTCACCTGTGGAGTACCACAGGGTTCAGTCCTTGGACCAATTCTCTTTACTATATATATGCTTCCGATCGGCAAAATTATCAGACAGCATGGGATTAATTAACTTCTTAACCAATCACTTAATCTGGATGACATTAACTTGGCCTCTGGTAATAAAGTAAAAAACCTTGGTGTTATTTTTGACCAAGACATGTCATTTAAATCCCATATTAAACAGGTTTCCAGAGTTTCCTTTTTTCACCTCCGGAATATCGCCAAAATTAGAAACATTCTGTCCAGGAGTGATGCTGAAAAACTAGTCCATGCATTTGTTACTTCAAGGCTGGACTATTGTAATTCTTTACTATCAGGAAGTCCACAAAATGCAATTCAAAGTCTTCAGCTTATCCAAAATGCTGCAGCAAGAGTTCTGATGAAAATCAACAAGAGGGATCATATTTCTCCAATTTTAGCTTCCCTTCATTGGCTTCCTGTTAAATCAAGAATAGAATTTAAAATTCTTCTTCTAACGTATAAAGCCCTTAATAATCAAGCTCCATCATATATCAGAGCTCTGATTACTCCGTATGTTCCTAACAGAGCACTTCGCTCTCAGACTGCAGGTCTGCTGGTGGTTCCTAGAGTCTCTAAAAGTAGAATGGGAGGCAGATCCTTTAGCTATCAGGCTCCTCTCCTGTGGAACCAACTCCCAGTTTTGGTCCGTGAAGCAGACACCCTGTCTACTTCTAAGACTAATCTTAAAACTTTCCTTTTTGACAAAGCTTATAACTAGAGTGGCTCATGTTACTCTGAGCTACCTTTATAGTTTTGCTGCTATAGGCTTAGGCTACTGGAGGACATCAGGGCCTACTTTTCTCACTCTACTGATTTTTACTGTTCTCCAGTCTACTGTTCTCCAGATTTGCATTGCATTACATTGAAATGACTGTTGTCATTTCAGCTTTTAACTTTTTGTTCTCTCTCTTTTTTTCTTCATAGTAGGCACACCTGGTCTGACGTTCTGTTGACTGTGAAATCATCCAGGGAGGACAGATCACCGACTATTACCATCTAATGTAGAACAGATTACTAGATCAATGTGTGCTTCTGTGCTTTTTTGTCTCTCTTGTTGTGTCTCTGCTCTGTCTTCTGTAACCCCAGTCGGTCGAGGCAGATGACCGTTCATACTGAGCCCGGTTCTGCCGGAGGTTTTTTTTTTCCCGTTAATGGGTGGTTTTTCTTCCCACTGTCGCTTCATGCTTGCTCAGTATGAGGGATTGCAGCAAAGCCATGTACAATGCAGACGACTCTCCCTGTGGCTCTACGGTCCCCCAGGAGTGAATGCTGCTTGTCGGGACTTTGATGCAATCAACTGGATTCCTTATATAGGACATTTTGACCAATCTGTATAATCTGACCCAATCTGTATAATATGATTGAACTTGATTTTGTAAAGTGCCTTGAGATGACATGTTTCATGATTTGGCGCTATATAAATAAAATTGAATTGAATTGAACTCTTGCCTTGTGTAAAAAAACAGGCATAATGGCAAACTACAATCTCTGACAGGAAAGAAAATCTTTCAGGGAAAAGGTTTTTTATTTTATTTTCCTCAGCAGAATAGCTGGCTATGCTGACTGTTCATCAGAGATACAACCTAGGGATCAGAATCAGAAATACTTTAATAATCCCAGAGGGAAATTATTTTCTTTACACGCTCCAGACATACAAACAACATAATTATATATATATATATATATATATATATATATATATATATATATATATATATATATATATATATATACACTACCGTTCAAAAGTTTGGGGTCACATTGAAATGTCCTTATTTTTGAAGGAAAAGCACTGTACTTTTCAATGAAGATAACTTTAAACTAGTCTTAACTTTAAAGAGATACACTCTATACATTGCTAATGTGGTAAATGACTATTCTAGCTGCAAATGTCTGGTTTTTGGTGCAATATCTACATAGGTGTATAGAGGCCCATTTCCAGCAACTATCACTCCAGTGTTCTAATGGTACAATGTGTTTGCTCATTGGCTCAGAAGGCTAATTGATGATTAGAAAACCCTTGTGCAATCATGTTCACACATCTGAAAACAGTTTAGCTCGTTACAGAAGCTACAAAACTGACCTTCCTTTGAGCAGATTGAGTTTCTGGAGCATCACATTTGTGGGGTCAATTAAACGCTCAAAATGGCCAGAAAAAGAGAACTTTCATCTGAAACTCGGCAGTCTATTCTTGTTCTTAGAAATGAAGGCTATTCCATGCGAGAAATTGCTAAGAAATTGAAGATTTCCTACAACGGTGTGTACTACTCCCTTCAGAGGACAGCACAAACAGGCTCTAACCAGAGTAGAAAAATAAGTGGGAGGCCGGATTGCACAACTGAACAAGAAGATAAGTACATTAGAGTCTCTAGTTTGAGAAACAGACGCCTCACAGGTCCCCAACTGGCATCTTCATTAAACAGTACCCGCAAAACACCAGTGTCAACATCTACAGTGAAGAGGCTGCTGCGGGATTCTGGGCTTCACGGCAGAGTGGCAAAGAAAAAGCCATATCTGAGACTGGCCAATAAAAGAAAAAGATTAAGATGGGCAAAAGAACACAGACTTTGGACAGAGGAAGACTGGAAAAAAGTGTTGTGGACGGATGAATCCAAGTTTGAGGTGTTTGGATCACAAAGAAGAACGCTTGTGAGACGCAGAACAAATAAAAAGATGCTGGAAGAATGCCTAACGCCATCTGTTAAGCATGGTGGAGGTAATGTGATGGTCTGGGGTTGCTTTGGTGCTGGTAAGGTGGGAGATTTGTACAGGGTAAAAGGGATTCTGAATAAGGAAGGCTATCACTCCATTTTGCAACGCCATGCCATACCCAGTGGACAGCGCTTGATTGGAGCCAATTTCATCCTACAACAGGACAATGACCCTAAACACACCTCCAAATTGTGCAAGAACTATTTACAGCAGAAGCAGGCAGCTGGTATTCTATCGGTAATGGAGTGGCCAGCGCAGTCCCCAGATCTGAACCCCATTGAGCTGTTGTGGGAGCAGCTTGACCGTATGGTACGCAAGAAGTGCCCATCCAACCAATCCAACTTGTGGGAGCTGCTTCTGGAAGCGTGGGGTGCAATTTCTCCAGATTACCTCAACAAATTAACAGCTAGAATGCCAAAGGTCTGCAATGCTGTAATTGCTGCAAATGGAGGATTCTTTGACGAAAGCAAAGTTTGATGTAAAAAAAATCTTATTTCAAATACAAATCATTATTTCTAACCTTGTCAATGTCTTGACTCTATTTTCTATTCATTTCACAACATATGGTGGTGAATAAGTGTGACTTTTCATGGAAAACACAAAATTGTTTGGATGACCTCAAAATTTTGAACGGTAGTGTATATATATATATATATATATATATATATATATATATATATATATATATATATATATATATATATATACACAACATTCACCACAAAAGAAATATAAATATATATACATATGTAACTACAGATCTAAAATAAAGTGATAATGGCAATGTGCAAAAAGAATGGATAAATGTCAATAATTCTATAATTCTGCGCAGAATTACAGAGGGGGGTGTCTGACTCTCAGAGGGAGGCGTTGTAGAGATTGATGACCACAGACAGGAATGATTTCCTGTGGCGCTCTGTGGTGCATCTGGGTAAGAGGAGTATTCTGCTGAAGGAGCTCCTCTGCTGGGCCAGTGTGTCATGGAGAGGGTGTGAGACATTGTCCAAGATGGACTGGAGACTGGACAGCATCCTCCTCTCTGCTACGGTCGAGTGTCCAGCTCCTCCCCCACGACATCACCGGCCCTCCTGATCAGTTTGTTTAGTCTGTTGTTGTCAGCGACCTTCAGCCCACTGCCCCAGCATGTGACAGCAAAGAAGATCGTACTGGCAACAACAGACTCATAAAACATCCTCAGCATCGTCCTACAGATGTTAAAAGACCTCAGCCTCCTAAGGAAAAAGAGTCGGCTTTGGCCCTTTTTGTAAACCGCCTCGGTGTTTCTGGTCCAGTCCAACTTATTGTTAAAGTACACTCCCGGGTACTTATACTCCTCCAGAGTGTCAACAGGGACCCCCTGGATGGAAACAGGGGTCACAGGTGTTTTTGCCCTCCTCAGATCCACTATTAGCTCCTTAGTCTTTGTCACGTTGAGCTGCAGATGGTTCAGCTCACTCCAAGTGACAAAGTTGCCCGGAGATAGAAACTAGCTCTGTGTTGGCTCATTTTAGCCATCAGATCACTGTAGTGCCGACCTGAGGGTAAAAGTCGTAGATGATCAGTAGCACATGAGGAAGCTTGTACTTAAGTTTCCACAGGAAGTACAGTTTCTGCTGGGCCTTCTTATGGATGGTGTCAATGTGTGAGGCTAATCTCAGGTCCTGAAAGACTGAAGTCCACAATCATCTCCACATTTCAGTGCATTTATGAATGAGTTCTAACATCTTGCCATCTTTCCGCTGAGCAGAGCCGTAGCAGGCAGCTGCCGTTTGTCTAGCTAATGCTAACTGCTATCAGTTGCAGTCACCGCTGGTGGACATTTGTGACGGATGTTGATGGAAAAACATCATAGACGACTCAAATCCCTTTTTGGTTGTTCCCACTGGAGTCATATTAAAAAAGATCAGATGAAAATCGGATTCAGGACCACGTATGAAAGTGGATTAAATGTGACTTGACTAGATTAGATTTGGGCCAGATCTGAGCTTTCCCACTGTTTTTTTTTTTTTTTTTTTTTTTTAAAAGCTTGACCTCTGGTCACTTGACCTACAAAATCCGATTTGGGCCACATTTGCCTGCAGTGGGAAGGAGGCCTTTATGTGTATTATAGAAAATATGAATCCTATCCTTGTTTGTGAGATTTTTTATGAAAGGATCCCAACACTTTCCAGCATGTTCTATGACAGAGGTTGAAAGCTCAAAGTCTTTATCTCTCTTACTGTCTTGCAGCCTTGACATGTGGTGGGAATTAAAGTTTGCTTTGAAAATAAGTCATAGAAAGCATAGAGCTGTCAAAAGCTATTTTAGACCTTATTGATACTGAATATGTCTAAAATAACCCCTTCTTCCCTCTGTAACAGCGTCCAATCTAAAGAATGTTGTTATTGCTGCGTCGTGTCCGTGCTCACTGATTAAGAAAAAGACTGGGGTTTTAGTTTTCTGACAAGCCACTTATGGGTCCGGTTCCATCAAGCTAAAATTCATTTGATTGGGGACATCAGATGATTTTTGGTGTATGTCTTGTATTCAGTGGCTTCCAAATCTCTTCAATTTTTTTCCTCATTTTATATTTTTCTTCCAAATTGACAGGGGATTTTACAATCTTGACCAGTAGACTTTTGGAAGTCTTTCATAGATTTTCTTTAAACTTCAGCTGCTTTTTTTCACAGGTTCAGTTTAGTGCTGCGTTTTTATTTCTTTCGGGTTTTTTTAAGCGTAAATTAATTTTGAGTGCTTTAAAATTATTGCTCCATGATGTGTAGTAAAAGGTTAGGTCACAATAAGAAAGTATGTTAAAGTTCTTCATATGTACTCCGTAGTACGTTTCTTGAGGTTTTCTGTCCAACCCTTTTTTTAATGTGCATTTTCCCTTAAGCCTAACACACTTATGTGATCCAGCAGGGTATTACATGCAAAGGGATTTGCATAATTTTTAGAGGTTAGCTATGGCTAACAAGTATTTTTCACAGCTGGAGCTTATTTGCAAAGGTATTTAAAAATCATGAAATTCATGTTGTCTAATGTCGATTGTATGTGCACCATTAAGGTGGAAAAAGTAAGAGGATTTACAATAATCTGACATAATTTATTTGCTTGTTGCTGTGAGTTGTGGGTACACATGTGACATGGATTATCAGTACATAAACCCTTTTTATTGCACTTTTTCAAACCGCTTTATGTGTGGGGTGCAATTAAAATTTTTGGATTTCTTCACTGCAGCTTTAGGAAGGAAAGAAGCTGTTAGTGAGCAGAGGTTTGCATAGAAACCAATAAACACCCACTACCCACCAACTCACACCTGGACACCACAACATGGCCATCTGTCGCAAGACTATATGGACATTAAGTCAGTCAGTTGGCTGCACCGGCCAATCACACTTCCTGAAAAGCCCAAGTGTGCAAAACAGTCTTTAAGGTCTGCTAAGACTTGTACCGAGTTCCAAAAGTCAGTCCTTTTTAAACAATATGATTTACTGTGTTACATGAATGAATCATTCAAAGCTTCTTTGATGATACATTCATACCTGCAGTAAATTCTGGGCAATATTCTTAAAGCTTCATATACAGAACTGTGCAATTAAACATGCCTGATAAATTAAGAGTGTGCAAAATATGCGTTCACAGTTAGTGATATTGTGATGTCTTCTCAGTAGCGGGCGATAGCCCTCACAGCTTTTGTGAAGAAGCTGTTTGAGCCCATTAGTTTTGGATTTAATGTTCCTGAAACGTTTTCCTGATGGAAGAGGGGCACACAGTGCATTGCCTGGATGAGATCAGTGGCAATTTTATGTGAAAGATCAACACAAAGTGGTATACAATTGTGAAGTGTTAAAAAAAAATATTTTAAATAATGTATAATTTTCTTTCCAAATAAAAAAACTGAAAAGTACAGTGTGCAAAAGTATTCAGCTCCTCTCTGAGAGAAGCCAACCTGACTGTATAGAGTCCACCTGTGTGTGATCTAATCTCAGTGCAAATACAGCTGCTCTGCGACGGCCTCAGAGGTTGGTTAAGAGAATATTGGGGAGCAAACAGCCTCATGAAGTCCAAGGAACACACCACAGGTCAGGGATAAAGTTGTGAAGAAGTTTAAAGCAGCCTTAGACTACAAAAAGATTTCTCTTTTTTAAATTAAATTTTCAATTCAGTTCATTTTTATTTTTATAGCGCCAATTCACAACACGTCATCTTAAGTCACTTTACAAAGTCAAATTCAATCAAATCATACAAATGGGTCAAAAAGTTTCCTATCTAAGGAAACCCAGCAGATTGCATCAATACTTGACAAGCAGCATTCACTACTCCTGAAAGATCATAGTCACGGTGGTCGTCTGCAATCCCTCATACTGGGCATGCATCAATTAATACCCATTACTGATGTCTACAAACCTAGTGTGCACTGTACTGCTGAAACTTCAATTATGGCCTATTTTGATAATTTGAAACTAACTGATGACGCATGTCATGTCTAATGGCTAACAAGTTTTTTTTTTTTTTAGCCTTCTGGGATTTATAATGCAAGAAATAATAAATAAGTGGAAAGGCCCATAAAGACATGAGAGAGTTTGGTGTGGGTGACCTTGCCTCAGCTGCAAAAGAGTCCAGACCTCAACCCAAAGTAACAACTTGGCGATGAATTATAGCAGAGACTGAGAGCCAGACGTTCTTGTCCAACATCAATGCATGACCTCACAAATGACCTGGAAGAATGGTCAAAAACTCCCACAAAGCTGTTCCATGCAGCTCTTATAGCTGCCACAGGTGGACCAACATAATTTTCAATCTTATTTATTAAAAACGGGATGTCAGTTAAATTCATATGCAAGTCAAGGCAAGTGAGCAAATACTTTCTGCTTCGAATAGGTACAATTATATGATGGCATGGTATAAATTTCCACTGTTATACTCAATTATATTTATCCATACATTCTGACGAACCCAATCAGTTAGGTAGAATACAGTCATTTCTTACAGAAACAAAAACCCAGAAGACTAATTATTTTGCTTCTTTAATTTAGAAAAGTCTTTATAACGGAAACTGCTTAGTCAAGTTGATGATTAAATCTGGGAGTGAGTTGTTGAGTGCTTTGAACTATGCACATTTCTACCACAGAACACATGCATGGCTTTAGAGTCAAGACACAAAAAAATATAGTTTTTTATACAGCCAACTGTTTTATGATTTTAAAAGTATTTTATTTATTAGCAAACGCTATAGCAAAATTGCCTGTGGGAAATCTGGAATATTTAGTCTGCCACATATAAAAAATAAAATAAAAGGATCACGTCTGTTGTGTTTAACTGTGTATATATAGTCTGTGTGCGTCCTATGTCGGTGTCACCGCTGTAACACGCTGTGACAGTAGAAGATTGTTGATTCTTGATGCTAACCACAACCATAAAATATGTTCATGGTTGTGGTTGTAATGTCACAAAATGGGGAAAGATTTAAGGGGTATGAATATTTTAGCAACCCACTGTGTGTGTGTGTGTGTGTATATATATATATATATATATATATATATATATATATATATATATATATATATATATATATATATATATATATATATATATATATATATATAATCTGTGGACTGCCTAAACGAGCGTTGTTGTGGGGATTCTTTTCTGTAGTGATAAAGTGACTCCCAGTGTAAGACGCATGTACTACACTTTGCTTTTTTCATGTTTCCAGAATCACACAAACCTTTAATCTTGCTGCCTCAACTTAAAAAAATAAATAAAAATGTGAATTATAAATGTCTTTTTTTCAGGAAAAAAGTTAAGGAGATAGTAACTATCTCAAACAGCTGAACACTTTTCTCGGCTTTTCAAAATTACAATGTGCCGATGGTACTAAACTGCAGTTAAATTTAACACCATCACCATACATCCTCCTCTTCTTCCTTAACATATAATGCTTTTGGCAGCTTTGCAGCACGGATCTGTCTCATCTGTACTATTTGACGTGAAACCAGCCGGCTTCTTTGATTGGTTAGAGGGGCAACACATCGGTAGGGGGGGAAAAAACGCTGCCACGCAGTGTGGTGCATCTTGTGTTCCACTGCCGGTCCGTTGTCGGTGACTAAAGATGCTATATATAAACAATATTTATTTAAATAAATGAAAGATGCCTGCAGCTGAGTGTAGAAATACACATCAAAAGGAGGCCATAGACAAAAGATGATGTTGGTGGGATAAAAGGATGAGGGGCTGAGGGAGGTGTGTGTGTGTTTGTGTGTGTGTTGGGGATACATCACGAGAGTTAGCATATGACTGAGGGGGGAAAAGGAGAGCGCGAGAGGAAGACATATAATTTTACAGGATTTTATGCTATTTTGTATCAAAATCTCCTTTATTACCTCTGAGAGAAGAGAAGAGCAACATCGAGGAGTCGCCCAACAAATATAACCCTGTTAAAGAAAATGACTTTTCACCTGTGCATGTGAAAGCTGACAACTCTCCTTTACTTTCTCCCCCGCTCTCTTCCTCCATCTGGCGCCGACATGTTTTTCATCCAGCTGGTCATCATGTCTGGCACGGTGCTGTTGGCCTACTACATGGAGTGCACGGACCTTTTCAGTGTGCACGTGCAGGGCTTCTTCTGCAACGACGCTGATCTGATGAAGCCGTACCCCGGCTTGGAGGAGTCCAGCTTCGTCCCTCCCCTCATCCTCTACTGCGTGGTCGCAGCTGCTCCTACTGTTATAGTGAGTAAAACACAAAAAATATATGCAAGTTTTAATGCAGAGTAAAAGTTGCCCTTTAAGGATTTTCATATCCATGGGTCTGTTGTATTTTAGAGGTTGTATTATATGCATGTTGTGCCTTGCTTCTATTTTACTTTAATCTCTTTAAAACAATAAAATGTTTCTGTATTTAATTAGACCAAAATATTTGTATCTTTTTGCTTGTGGTTAAGAGAATAGTTGCACTTAAATCTGAAATCATATGTTGTTTAGGTTTCTACATGTTTATCAACTTTTTAAAATGTATTTCCTTGCAAATATTAGCAACATTTTCTAGTAAATGCATTTTTTCCCACTATATTTCTTTCTTCCCCATTAACTCTTGTACCGTGTCACACAGCTGTATTAATGTCATATATATATATATATATATATATATATATATATATATATATATATATATATATATATATATATATATATATATATATATATATATATATGTATGTATGTGTATATATATATATATATATATATATATATATATATATATATATATGGGCACCATATAAAATGTTATCAGCTAGGCTGCCATGGAATTTCATAAGATTTTGTGAAAGTCCCATCACATGAGCCCACAGCTCTTACATGCTATGTATATTGCACGTAAGCATATGTGACTCATACAATGCGGTACCAACCCAACAGTAGCGTTAGCTAATTCCACGCTATGCTTTGCAATACAGATGCTTTACTCACTCAGGGATTCAGAACGCTTTACATTAAGAGTATGACCTGATTCTGACTAATTATTTACTTGTAATTACTTGGGGACACTTATTGATGAGTGATATTTAATTCCCCCGACTGTCAGTTATTAAGGCTAAAGAAAATAAATACATTGAGATGATGACATCACAGCAAAAGCAACATAACCCATAGCGCGCTGAAACAATGTGAGTTCCACACACTTGATCCTAATACTGATGTGCTGTTCAGAACAGAGGAGTTTCAGAAGTGACACGCACACTTTAAAGGCATGACAGGACCCCCCCCCCAGTCCTCCTCCTTTATTCCTGTGTACACGCCTGCTTTTCAGTACACCAGCAAACATGGGTGGATGGAAAACGACGCTGCAGGGAGTTTAAGAAAGACGTTTAATGGAAATAGATTGAGGTCAGCGGAGCTTTGTTGATGTACTGCATATGCTGATAAATGTATGCTGATAAATGTATACCAATATTAATACTGGTACCTGATATCAAATATTGTTATAAAACTAGCACTTTAACTGATGTAAATCTGTCTGCACTCTTCTGAAGTTGCAAAATCATCATAAAACTTGAATAAATAAATTCAGCTCTTGCCCAATAAAATTTTTTGAGTTTTTAGTCTAATATTTATTTTGAGCATAACACTTGCCGGTAATTGGAGCAATGGAGTGTGAAGCCTGACTCAGACCAACGCTCACACCAGTCCTTTCTGCTGAGTTGCTATCAGTTCTTGCACCATTGCTCTAACTTGGCAGACTGGGACTACTTTCTGTCATTTGGCGATTATAAAGCTTGGCAAACAAAGATCCCACGTTGGGTTATCCAAGGTTCCATTTTCAGGCCACTTCTGTCCAATATCTCCCTGCTTCCTCTAGCTTAGCTCATGGAGTGTCAGTATACCTATTGCCAAATTCATGTTGATGATGACTTCAATAGACAGACAACTTTATGCTTCGCATGGCCACAGCTCCATACATCCTCCTAGTCATTCTCTCTCTCTCTCTCTCTCTCTCTCTCTCTCTCTCTCTCTCTCTCTCTCTCTCTCTCTCTCTCTCTCTCTCTCTCTCTCGTTCGTTTTGTAGCAAGGGTGGGACTGAATAAGCATCTGCTTCTTTCCACTCCATTTGGACATGAGTGGAGGGTTTTCTGCACAAAATGACACAAGAAGCTAATATACAGTTTTATTTTTAGCAGCTTAGATTGCTATGAAGGTGTATTTGTTCACGCCGACAATCTGAGGTCTGCTCCCTGAAAACCTGAGATGCGTAGAAATGGTTGCCTCTTTTAAATAGGTGTCGAAACCCGTAGTTTCCTCTAGCGTTACAATGAAAGATCAGACATTATGCATTCATATTGAATTTATATCTCAATTTTTTTAAGGAGATTTCTGGTCTTTAATGTGGTTTATTTTGCCGGTATTGTGTTTTCCTGCAGCACTTTGAGTTACCATTTGCATGAATGGTGTTTACAGATAAACTTGTCTTGCCTTTGAAACATTCGTCTGCAGCACTGACTGCAGCACTGAGCCAGCCATATTTGTCGGTGTGCTTCGCTTCTTTAGCGTTGATGCTGCTTCCTCAGCCGATGGCTGCAAATACGTTATGCAATATCTTGCAGCAAATGCTCATGCTGATTATCATGTCTTCTTCAAGCTGGAGAATCTCTTCTGTGCCTTCTGTAAAACTCCTCAGTGTCCTTCACCTAGGATTTTAACCTCAGCAGTAGTGGAAACCCTCTCTAATTTGTCTTGGTCACTTTTTTTTCCATAACTGTTTTTATTTTACTTTTTAAATATAGGATACATACAAAATCGGAGTTGCATGCAGCATAATGAAATATCAAATAAAATACACGTGACCTGTCAGTCACTTTACAGTTCAAGCAGCCCTAGCGCTCTTCAAAGTCCCTCTATTTGATAAATGAGATGAAAGGCTTCCAGATATTTCCAAAATTGTTCACTTTGCCCTGCAGCATGTGTATGATTCTTTCCAGTGGAAGAGCTGATGCCATTTGACCGTAGCCACTGATCCAATGTCGGCCTGCAGGATTTTTTCCAGGAAGAAGAGCAAACCTAGATCCACAAGTGTCGGTTCTTCATTTGTATAGTTGTGTCTCTCTGGGTAAAGGCCAAGCAGAAACAACCTGGGGTATGTTTTTCCACTTTTGGAAATCATCTTTGTAAAGACATCCTTAATCTCCTCCCAAAATTGCATTATTTTGTTGCAGTACCACATCCAAGGTACCAAAGTGCCCCTGTGCTCTATGCATTTTGGGCACACATCAGGTATATCACCATTATATCTACTCATTTTTACTGGTGTTGCATACACTCGCATTAACCATTTAAACTGTATCATTTTAAGGTGCGTGTTGATGGATCTGGTATGAGCCAGAGTGCATGCTTTCTGCCAATCTTCATCTGACGGATCTAGTGATAAATCATCCTTCCAAGCCTCTAGTCTGTCACTGGAGGTCTTGGTCACTCTTATTTTTTGTCCAATATTAATTCTGTCTCCATTTTAATCCAAACAATTCTTAGGTTTTTGCATTCACCTTCTTTTTTTAATCTTGATACATGTAACTATTAATGTGAATGAGTCACAGCAGAGACGGTCAGCCTACAGTTAGTAATACAGATAATTATTCCTGTGCTATTTCACAATATTACTGGTGGAAATAAAATAAAGATGGAACAAGAAAGCCACAACAGGCTATACCCATGTTTAAAGACTGTTGATTAAACACCTCCTGTTGAAGTTGCAGCAGTCAGCCACCAGGTGTCAGTATTGTTCTATTGTTCTAACGTTTTAAGTCAGGAATCTTGACTAGGTTTTAGCCCATTATTAAAACAAACCATGGTAGATGGATTTCTTTTTTTCAATCAACAGCTTCTCCATTTGTAACGTAATACAGACTTGAAGTAATGTTAGTCAATAGCACAGTAATAAGAGCGGAGCATTAGTATGTTTTATGGATATTTATTTTGGTGATATTTATCATACCATGAATTTAAAAGGCTCTTTCAACTTGATGGGTTTTCATTTATCTAACATGAGTAATAATTACCCTAAATGAAAAGGAGGATACATTTACATTTTTTTATTTTAATTCACTAACTGTGGTTTTTGGATGATCAATAATAAAATAGAAAGCTTTTTTTCTGTATCTTAAAAAAAGGTTGATTCCATACATGTCTCACTGCTGGAAAAAAATAATAATCAAAAGCAACCACGTGTCAAAGATGATAGGTAAAGGGTCAAGCGGGAAACGGACTGCGCTGTTTCTCATTCTTCCTCCAGTCTTTTAGCGCTGACATAGCCATGCACATAACTTTTCAAAAACTGGTGCAGATCAACAAAGGGTGAAGGCTGAATGAAGTAACTCCTTGCGTCTGCTTGGCAATTTAACGGGAATAAGACAAATTATATATTTGGCTGGCGGTAGTGTGCTGTGGTGGTGATATGTGAAGCGTAGCCACTTCATTCTCTGTGGAGAAAATAATTGTTTGTGTGTCACTGATATGTGGCGCTTCTTCAGCACTTTTGAGCTTATTTCAAAGACTCTGTTTAGGATTTAGTTCATTTTAAAAATAGTTGTTTGTCCTCTATACATTTATATTCAAGTGTAGAGAACAACATACACTGCTTGGCCAAAAAACAAACAATATAAACGTCGCTACCTGAATTTATCTAAGCAAATAGGTGCTAGTCTCTTATTGGATAATTACTGCATGATTATCTAATTGGACAGGGCCTTCCACGACAAGTTATTAAACCCCAACTGATGTGACGAGTAGCTTCTGATTTCTTTTTTTATTTCTTTTTTTTTTTTCCCAATTTGACAATTTTTTTTTTTTTTCCCCAGTGTCCTGTCTAGCAATGTGGCAATAAGAATTGATGTCTTTCCTGCAGGGAGAATTTCAAATTATATGGACACTACAATGGGAAAGTAGGAGAGTAAAGGAAGAACAAGAAGAGAAAAAAAAAGAAAAAAAAAGAAAGAGAAGAGGTGAAAGAAAGAAGAGATAAAAGGAAGAGAATGATAAAACGTCCTCTGTCTGCTCCATCACCTGGAAAGAGACGCAAAAAGAACAGCACAACCAACAGACATAAAGCAACAGATACTATCGAGTAACACCTTGATACCATTGCTAAATCATATGTATTATTATTTAAGCTGACATGTGTAATGTGATACCTGAAAAAAGAAAGTGAAAGAAAATAAATAAATAAATTATAGGTTTTCTGTATATAAGTGAACATTTAATACCTGGGACCCAGCACCTGTGGGAGTTTGTGAGAGTGCACTAGTTTAGGTGAAAATTATACAGAAGGAAATAGCTCGATAGTGGTTGTGGAGAACCAAAGGCCCGCCTTCCCCGAGCACAGAGGCAAGAGTCAGGGGACCCATAACCCCGGACTCCCAAAGGGGCCCCCAAAGCAGTGCGCCCGAGAGGGGCCTTCACAGGAAATCTGCAACCTCCCCCCCCCCCCCCCACCCCCCCCCCCCCGAGGAAAGAGGAGAGACAACCACGAGGAAATCCTTACTTTTCCAATTCATGAGGATAGTTTTCTTTGCGATACATAGTGCAGTGAAAACCATGTAAACTATTTTATTCCCCAGAGGGCTTTCCTCAAAATTACCAAGCAAGCAAACTGATGGGGAAGGTGAAATTTTACAACTCAAGCACTTTGATAAGTCCTTACATATCTGTGTCCAGAACCTCTGGACTGGTGTGTATAACCATAACGCATGAATATAAGTATCAGGATGATTGCCTATGCAGTGTGGACAGATATTAGATTGTGCCCAACCCATCTTGAATAATCTTTGTCCTGTGTAGTGTACTCTGTGAAGGATTTTGTATTGTATTAGTTGTAAGTTGGTGTTTCTAGTCAATTTGAAAGTTCTTGGACATATCTGAGCCCAGAAGTTTTGTTCAAAGCTAACTGATAAATCCTCTTCCCATTTCATAATAGGAAGAGATACTGAATCATCTATTTTAGTCAGTGTCCTGTATGATTTAGACAGTAGTTTGGGGGGGTTTAAATCTAGGAACTCTAATATATTACTTGGAATTTGTAAACCACCTTTAATATGCTTAAATTTTTTTTGTAATTATAGATTTAAGTTGTTCGTATTCCAAAAATTTATTTTTACTAATGCCATATTGCATATTTAGTTTGGAAAAATTGATGAACTCGGTTCCATCAAGTAAATGTTCCAGATATTCAATACCTTTATTCTTCCAGTATGTAAAGTTTATCATATTATTATTTTGTAGGATGTCAGGGTTGTTCCAGATGGGTGTACGACTGCATGGGATAAGCAATGACTTTGTCGTTTTAAGAAACTCCCACCATGCTGTCAGAGTAGAGCTGATATTGATATTTTTAAAGCATGTATGCCGTTTTATATTTGAGCTAATAAACGGCAAATCTGAAATCGTGATATTATTGCATATTTTCTGTTCTTTATCTATCCAGGGCTCGTCTAAAGGATTATGCTTTATCCATCCAGCTTCTGATTTCTTAAACAACCGTGTTGAAAGACGCATCCTGTGGTCGTGGAAGAACATGATAGTCTGTTTCAGAAGGGTCAGATCATTGGAAAGCATCAAGCAGAGACGGAGATTGCAGAAACTACTAAAATTGGTTTGAGAGCTGCCCAAAGCAGTATTAAAAGTGAAAGGATAGAAAAACAACATAAAACTCAGGAGTTTAATAGTGACAGAGCATTTCCACGTGCACAATGTGAGGGGGTGTCGAGGGATTGGGACTGAACAGCTGTGTAGCCTTAAGAAAACCACTAATAAGGAAAGCTAACCAGAATAAAAGGCTCCATTTTGCTAGAGAGCTTAAATATTGGACTCAGGAAGACTGGAAAAGGGTCATGTGGTCTGATGAGTCCAGATTTACCCTGTTCAGAGTGATGGGTGCGTCAGGGTAAGAAGAGAGGCAGGTGAAGTGATGCACCCATCATGCCTAGTGCCTACTGGGGCAGCGCTATGATCTTGGTCCGGTCCAGGTTCAGCAACAATATGTACCCAAAGAATGAGGTCAGCTGACTACCTGGATATACTGAAGGACCAGGTTATTCCATCAATGGATCTCTCGTGCCAAATGGCACAGGCATATTTCATGATAACGTCAGGATTCATCGGGCTCAAATTGTGAAAGAGTGGTTCAGGGAGCATGAGGCGTCATTTTCCCACCTTGGTCCAGACCTTAACCCCACTGAGGATCTTTGATATGCGCTGGAGAAGGCTTTGTGGAGCGGGCAGACTCTACCATCATCAAGATCTTGGTGTAAGATTAATGCAACACTGGATGGAAATAAACATTGTGATATTGCAGCCTATCAAAACATCGGCACAGCGAATGCTAGCAGTCCACTGAAATATTATTATTATTATTATTATTATTAATTTATTAGTTTTTTTGTGGTGACCCCTTTTTTTTGGCCAGGCAGTGTACAAGTAATAATTACTTTTTTTTCTTGATAAATTCAATTGTTGTAACCAGTGTTGGGCAAGTTACTTTGAAAAAGTAATTAGTTATAGTTACTAGTTACTTCTCCCAAAAAGTAACTGAGTTAATAACTGAGTTACTCCACAATAAAAGTAACTAGTTACTAGTAAAAGTAACTATTGCGTTACTTTTTCGTTTCTGGCTTTTTTATTTATTTTTTTACAAATTATTTGCTGACATGCCCATTCATTGCACCCCCCCCCCCCCCACACACACACACATACTCCCCCTTTTGTGTTGAACAGTGAAGTGTGGTGAAAACAGCTTTAATTCTCCATCACATAACTTTCATATCACGCATGCATTGACTTTTTCAACAATTTTCTCTTGCGGTTTTCAGCAGCAACGGCATTGTTTCTTATGGTTTAATATTGTCCATATGCCTTCTTTAAATATTTCTAATTCTACTCGCAGGACATGCGCAATTCAAAACTTTTTTCCTGTCATTGCCATGGTGAATCACGTTATTTGCGTTCCGGTGATCGGGATTTTTTTCATGCTCACGTTAAAAGGTCGGTTTCATCTGTTCTGAAATCGGACATGCTGAGAACAGGGCCGGATTATCCATAAGGGCCAGTGCCCAGGGGCACCAACCATGGGGGGGCACCACATGACACATGCTTTAAAAATATATTTTTCATAAATTGTTATATTATTTACTTGAAATTGTTGAAAGACCATGCATTATTCGTTTTGTGAACACTGATGTCACAATAATAATAAATGATAAATAAATCAAGATTTTTTTGATTTCAACATTTTAAAATGAGATATTTGAATATTGCTCACTGCTCATATGCCTACACGTAGTTGTGTAAGTTAGTAAAAAGTAAAGAAATCCCCTTGATTATGTCTGTTTTTGATCGGAGGACAGCACGGGTAAGGGGGGGGGCTTTGAGGTATAGTGCCCATGGGCACCACATTGTCTTAATACGGGCCTGGCTGAGAATGACAAAGGGAGGAAGAGCTGCTCAGAGTTGCAGCTTTCTACTCATTGTAGATCAGCCGTTTTTTCTGAAACGACTGTGCAGCATAGCTTTGCTGTGCACGCTGAATCCAGATGCTCTGCACGAATGCACACGCGTGCAGTTTAGAAGAAACATAAACAGTTTGGCGCGTCAATCAGTTCAAACAGTTCCTGTATCGGTCACGTAGCGCATACGCGCGTCGACACAGGTTTTGCTCTACGAGCTCGACTCATACGCCGACGCATCGGTGTTGCCGGACCCATGTTCTTGTCCTTTTCGCTGTTTAACTCATAACGTGCTTACCTCCAAGAATCAAACGCTGTCTTCTCGCCCATCTTGCCGGGGTACAAACACAAGTAGCTTACACACACAGGTGCGCGCGCACACACACACACAGAGAGGCAAGGAGCAGGGTACAGACGCAAGCAGCCGCATCTGACTAAATGCAGAAAAGCAGGGACTTCACTTTCCTTATCGAGGGAAATTCTTAAAGTAACGGAGTAACGAGTGCTTATTTTGGAAAATAACGGAGTTACTGATTACGGAATTCGCAAAACTAACGCGTTAGATTACTCGTTACTGAAAAAAACTAATAAGAGTACTCCAACGCGTTACTTATAACGTGTTACCCCCAACACTGGTTGTAACAGTACTTTCATTTCATAACAAAACTATATGCTGGGTTCCTAAAAAGTATCAGATTTTATTGAAGGCTATGCCAGGTCTGTTTAGATACAGAAAATAAAACAAAATAGGGAAATACTATTTATTCCCTTTCCCCCTCTCCAGCCAGTCAGCCAGCCATAAATACAAAGGAAAGATATGTAGTCACAATGTACTTTAAAAGCCACTTAGATCTGGTAAAGTGTATAGTTTTGACTTAAAAATAGTGTAGAAACATTGGATATAGCTCCTGTAGCTCCTAAAAGTTTTTGCAACTATACATTTCTGAAGCCTTTGTTGTAGCTTTAAAAAAATTTTGTTTTACATTTTCTGGTATCAATATTTTTATAGATATGAGGACTGAAATCCTGCGTAGGAAAGATGAACCTAATGGAGTTTTTAGCTGTACACTGTGTCACATTTGCTTATCTCAGGTTTCCCCTCCTCTCCATCTGACACCCTCCTGATTGACTGATGTTACAGTTTCAAGAGGCACCAAATCATAATTGTAGTGGTTTAATCAGTCCGACTCCGACACACAATAAGACGCTAGCGTCCTGCTGCTTCTTTGTGTCTCAAGTGTTTGTGGCTTTAAGGCTCTGAAACGTGCGGCTATCAGTGCTTAACTAATGTGCCATTGGAATCCTGGTCCAACTAATAAGACCCATCACGTTGCTTATGTTTTCTGCCTAAAGCGAGATGTCGCTATGAGTCAGCGCACCACAACGCATCACACATTGATCTACTCAGATAGTTTTCATCAATGTCAGTTATTTGGCAGTATGGGTGAGTGGTGGCCTAGTGGTTAGAGCAGTGTGCTTGCACTCAGAGAAGGCTGCAAGTACCCGGTTCGATCCCCACAGCCTGCACTCTGGGTCCCTGAGCAAGACCCTTAACCCCTGATTGCTCCCCGGGCGACGCACATGGCAGCCCACTGCTCCCCAAGGGGATGGGTTAAAAGCAGAGAACAGATTTCATTGTAATGTATGTTTTAATGTATGTTTCAATGACAATAAGGATGCTATTACTATTACTATTATTACTACTACTATTTTTTCCCTCAATGTAAAAGTTGTGTGTAAAGCAATTTTTGCAATAAGATTTTTTTCCTTATCACTTGCTGTCCAGCCTCAAGTTTAACCTACAGACTATCATAGCACAAAGGATGGACGTTTAAATCTTTGCCTCACAAAACAGAGAAACAGCCAATATAAATGAACAAGGACAGGCCTGAGATGTTGGCCAATTAGCACCGAAGCAGTAATTTAAGCAGGATGTTCCACATGGCTGGATCACCTGGGATGTGTGGAGGTTAGACGGGTCAAATTCAAGCAATTGTCTATAAACTTGTTCAGTCGTGAAGAGGCATTAAAAAGTCGGTCCATATTGCCAAGACAACATCCCGTTCAGCAGAAACAGGGTTGAGGTCTTGGAGCAGAAATCCCTAGGAGAGCCTGTATTGAGATATATATTTTTAAATCCTTGTAACTTTTTTTTTATTATTTTCTTTCAAAGGTAATCTCACTTTTTTCTCTGTGTACCCTTTTAAATAAATTTAATCAATTGGCTCGCCATGTTTTTTTGTCTCCTTGGGCAGTGTAATGAGGTGCAAACACATCTTTTTTTTAAATATTCTGCAACTCTAAAAATAAATAAATGTCTTTGTTTGTCAAGAAATTCATGTTTATTTTAACACGGAAGTTCCACGAGACATTCGGCACAAACGTTTATATACAAGTATCATCCAATGTCGTTAATGGAATAAAATTTTGAGTAAAACTATGGCTGGAAAGATGTTCCGCCCCAACTTTAGGAAATAATTTGGACATGAAATTTAACACAAAAACCAACATTTTCTCTGGCGGCTATGTGAATGAAAGTCCTGCTTCCAAAGTGAATCACATCTCTGTGTGAATACCTCTTTACCCACTGTAAAAATGATGCATTGTTTTTTTTCCCTTTTTTTTTTTTGAGGAAATTCTGCCCATGTTTACATGCATTTAAGCAAAACAGCCAGAAGAGGCTGCTTTAGACTCTGAAAGACCAGAGTTGTTTATTTCTGCAGCTGCCGTATCTGTGGTCAACTGATGACAGCTGCCACCGTTAAGCCACAAAACGTCAATACCCCTTTGCAAATTTATGTTTAAAGTAATCTTTTCAATCTACCAGTTTTTAATAATCTATTTTTTTCATTCCCATTTGTGATATTATCGTTGAGAGATGGCCGTCTCATTTTCTATCAGAAGACGCACCATGGTTGAAGGAAAATGATTAGAATCTAAATCTGACAGGGGTATGAATAATTTTGGGCTGTGCTTGAACCAAGAATGGTTGCCGTGAATCTACTGCAGAAAAGATGCAGGTCTCCAAAGCACAGAGCAAAATGCCTTTTGTTTTTAAGTCCGTCGCATTCAGAGTTGTCGGTTTTTAAAGACGATGATTTAGCACGCAGCACCCGCATAAACATCCTGCTAACCTGATGCAGCTGTTCATTCATTTTAGAGCTCAATCATTTCGACAAGTGGAGCTCCTTCGCACACCAAACATTGATTTGCTAATAATCATCATGAAGCTGTATAACTGCCTGAATTGAGAAGTTGTTTTTCTATAATAAATGCAGGCTAAGGTATTTCTTCGCCTATATTTACTGTTCATGTGATCAAAAAATAAGATGTAAAATTAACCTTAGAGGTATTATCTGAAAAGAATGGACCCGCCCCTTATTGCACTCCTTGAAACTGAAGAATTAACCGCCGGCTGTTTTCAGCACCGTCCAGTCGGAGCTGAATTTAAAATGCCACAGTTGAATCAGGCGGTGAGGAACGGCATCTTCTCCTCAGTGGGCCGAAGGCAAGTGTTCTGTGCAGGGAGTGGACGCACCGCATTTCTACCCAAAGACAAATTACATGCCGTTGCAAATTGATATTGAGCACAATCATTGTCTTAATTAATGAAAGTTTGGTTTTAAAGTAATCAGAAGCCAGATTTTTAATCATTGAGAGCAGTTGATAATTCAACAGCTTGCAAATTCTGTAAACTAAACGTCTGTGTATGGTTTTTTTTTTGGTTTTTTTTAGGGTCTGTTACTCAAAAAGACTCACTGAAGGGTTTACAAGTTCTTTCAAATATATGTTGTTTAACCTTTTCATTTTCTGCTCAAACATCACCGTGTCAGTTGAACTCCGCGTTGCTCCTCAGTGTTTGAAACGATTCGTGCCGATGGTCGTTTTCAGTCAGGTTCCATGACATTTCTCTGAAGGAGAGGGGACTCAGCGTTCGCTGTAACAACGCAGTCATGCAGTAGTGCCTAACCTTTACAGTAGGGAATCAGACTCCAGTGATACACATACTTTTAGGCAAGATGTAGCTGTTTGGAAATGTTAACGTCACCAGCTGGAAATAACTTACCCTTGTGCCATATTTCAAGAACTTCAATGCTAAGGAAGGGGTTACAATAAAGCTCCTGTCAGTGTTTCTTGTTTCTATCTCTCAACCAGAACAGCATCATAGACTATAATCTGTTTTTGTAAGTTGTGATGCTTTACAGGACTGTTTCATGTAGGTTTGGCTGTGCTTCACATAGGGTTCCCGGGAGAAGTATTTCCATCTCTTAAACCTTTCCACATTTTGTCAGTTTGCAACCACAAGCTTCACTGGATTGTAGGGCTGGACGATATAGAAGAAAATCAGATAGATAAAATAGAAATCATATTGATTGATTTCAATAATTATCAACAAATGCAAAACATATTTTGAGTGCAGCCCTGGTCATTTTATGCTGTTGCTTAGCGACCTATTTTTGTATACAGACCAAACAAACACTGAATTTGAACTCAACCCTTTATTTAACCAACTTTTTACCAAAACTGAAGGTATTTAAAAAATGAAAACGAACACATGCTCTCTGAATTCTTTGAAGGGGGCGGAGATTGGGGGAGTGGGAGTTCCTGGATCTGCATTTGATTGGATGGGAGGATGTAATGACTGTGTAATATTAACCTACATGGCTAGAATGCAAAAGGAAGGAAAACTGTTCTTCTATTGAACTTTTTATTGATCCTATTTTTTCTGTCGTCGATATTTAATACATTCCAGCCCTACTGGAATTTATTAAAAATTTAAAAGACCATCGCAAAATAGTGCCTGTATCATTTGATTTCAGTAAAAATCCAGCTGTTCTGTGAAGCCTTTAGTGGTTCAAGAACATCGGTCAACAAACAAGGAAGACATAAACACCAATCCCCGCTCGCCATACTGAACTACCAATTAAGTGGCACTGGTCCATGGTCCAGTGGTTGGGGTCCTTTTGATGTAGGGCACAACCCCCAAACAGGTGGAAGAAGGTGCTGTAGTCAGAGGAAGCCATTTTGCTTTTGCTAATTAACATCACACTGTCAGCATTGGAAATGTGGTGGTGGCTGCATCATGCTGTGGGGATGTTTTTTTTTTTTTTTCTGCAGCAGGGACAGATGCAATCAGAGTATAAAAATGCATGGAGCTAAATGCTGGGCAGTCCTAGAAAAACATAAAACCTTTGGGGGTGCCAAGAGATGCGACACTGCCGTGCAGTGTCGTCCCACAGATGTTAAAGGACCTCAGCCTCCTAAGGAAAAACAGTCGGCTTTGGCCCTTTTTGTAGACCGCCTCGGTGTTTCTAGTCCAGTCCAGCTTGTTGTTAAAGTACACTCCCAGGTACTTATACTCCTCCACAGTGTCAGCAGGGACCCCCTGGATGGAAACAGGGGTCACAGGTGTTTTTGTCCTCCTCAGATCCACTATTAGCTCCTTAGTCTTTGTCACGTTGAGCTGCAGATGGTTCAGCTCACTCCAAGTGACAAAGTTGCCCACCACAGTCCTGTATTCACTCTCATCACCCTTTTCAATGCAGCCAACTATTGCTGAGTCATCAGAAAACAGAAGGGGGAGAGGACAGTCCCCTGAGGGGCCCCAGTGTTGCTGACCACCCTGTCAGACACACAGTTCTGTAGGCGTACATACTGTGGTCTACCCGTCAGGTAATCAACAATCCAGGACACCATGGGGGTCTCCACCTGCATCGCAGTCATCTTCTCACCCAGTAGAGCCGGACGGATGGTGTTGAAAGCACTGCAGAAATCAAAGAACATGATTCTCACAGTGCTCGCCGGCTTGTCCAGATGAGTGTAGACTCTGTTCAGCAGGAAGATGATGCTGTCCTCAACTCCCAGGCGGGGCTGGTAGGCGAACTGTAGTGGGTCGGTGAAGGGCCTGACCATGGGCCTTAGCTGCTCCAGGACTAGCCTCTCAAAGGTCTTCATGATATGGGATGTCAGTGCCACCGGTCTTTAGTCCTGGGGGCCGCTAGGACGCGGCGTCTTTGGCACAGGAACGAGGCACGACGTCTTCCACAGCACAGGGACTCTCTGGAGGTGCAGGCTCAGGCTGAAGACTAGGCTAAGTACTCCACAAAGCTGGTAGGCACAAGCTTTGAGCACCCTGGGGAATACACCATCAGGGCCAGCAGCTTTGCCGGAGTGGAGTCTGGTTAGCTGTCTTCTCACCTGGTCAGGAGCTATTTGGTCAAAGAAAGTTTCTAGATTTGCAGACTCTGCGAAATAACCCAAAATATTTACAGTTTTAATGGCAGCTAAAGATACTTCTACATACGTTTCAGATTTTTAGTTATAAAAAAAAACTTGAAAACTGGATTAAATTTTTCTTCTGTTTCCCAATTATCCACCATTTTGTGTTGGCCTATCAAGGAGAATCCCAATAAAATCCATTGAAATGTGTGTTAAAATGTAAAAAAAAAAAAAAAAAAAAAAAAAAAAAAATGCAAGGGGTGTGAATACTTTTCCGAGGCACAATAATTTTTTTTTTTTTTTTTTGTTAGCCGGCATCCACACATCATTCTTTCCATGCAGATGGAAATAGGGGGAAAAAAAGAGAGAAAAACCCAGAACTTTCCTGAGGCGCCAGACGAACTCTTTTAGAAAACCATCACAAAGACACATAACATACTAGGGCTACAATTCTGTTCTAATATACAATAACTGCATCCACAGGCTCCCTTTAAAACACACATATATTCTATAACAGCATGCAGCACCCAAGGCGGCAGGCAATGAGTTTCATTTTGTGGGTCCAGCAGCAGTTTTTCCATTAGACCTGATGTAATGTCCACTCCATAATGGACCTGATGAAAGGCTGCATTAGAACACACTCGTTTATGAACACGGGCCAAACTGGGACAAAATGTCCCCATGATTCTTCATAGTACGCCAAAGTGTTTGGCTCTTTGCTTATCCTTGTTTGTGTCTCTTTCTCTTTGCTCTTTCTGTTTGGATCTTGACCTCTGATTCTCTCTCTCTGCTTTTCCTGTAAACAGATCTTCATTGGGGAGGTGTCCATGTACGTGATGAAATCAACGAGGGAAGCTCTCCTGGCCCAAGAGAAAACGATAGTGACAGGAGATTGTTGTTACCTCAATCCACTAATTCGCCGCATCATACGCTTTATAGGTGAGAGCATCATCGGGTCTTGCTGTCTGAGGCCATTTATGTCGAGGGTGGCGGGCAGCATCTGTCCGTTTGCTTGTTCTTAATCCTTTACGTACACACATATATCTTTTTATTATCATTATTATCATCATTATTAGCATAATCTTGCTATTCTAATCGCAAAGTTTAGTTGGGGATAAAAAAGAGAAGTTAAGAGGCAAATGATTTGTGTCTACCTATGTTTTCTGTGTACATCCTGAGCCGGTGTCTGTCTCAAAAAAGGTTTCACTATGGCAACACAGGGTGATAAGAAAGACTCTAGATTTACAAAAAAAAAAGTCAGTTAAGAAATACATTTTTTCAATTCAATTCAATTTTATTTATATAGCGCCAATTCATGAAACATGTCATCTCAAGGCACTTTACAAAGTTAAGTTCAATCATATTATACAGATTGGGTCAGATTATACAGATTGGTCAAAAATGTTCCTATATAAGAAAACCAGTTGATTGCATCAAAGTCCCGACAAGCAGCATTCACTCCTGGAGAAGCGTAGAGCTACAGGGAGAGTCGTCTGCATTGTACATGGCTTTGCTGCAATCCCTCATACTGAGCAAGCATGAAGCGACAGTGGAAAAAGAAAAAACACCCATTAGCGGGAAGGAAAAACCTCCGGCAGAACCGGGCTCAGTATGAACGGTCATCTGCCTCGACCGACTGGGGGTTACAGAAGACAGAGCAGAGACACAACAAGAGAGACAAAAAGCACAGAAGCACACATTGATCCAGTAATCTGTTCTACATTAGATGGTAATAGTCGGTGATCTGTCCTCCCTGGATGATTTTACAGTCAACAGAACGTCAGACCAGGTGTACCTACTATGAAGAAAAAAGAGAGAGAACAAAAAGTTCAAAGCTGAAATGACAACAGTCATTTCAATGTAATGCAATGCAAATCTGGAGAACAGTAGAGTGAGAAAAATAGGCCCTGATGTCCTCCAGTAGCCTAAGCCTATAGCAGCAAAACTATAAAGGTAGCTCAGAGTAACATGAGCCACTCTAGTTATAAGCTTTGTCAAAAAGGAAGGTTTTAAGATTAGTCTTAAAAGTAGACAGGGTGTCTGCCTCACGGACCAAAACTGGGAGTTGGTTCCACAGGAGAGGAGCCTGATAGCTAAAGGATCTGCCTCCCATTCTACTTTTAGAGACTCTAGGAACCACCAGCAGACCTGCAGTCTGAGAGCGAAGTGCTCTGTTAGGAACATACGGAGTAATCAGAGCTCTGATATATGATGGAGCTTGATTATTAAGGGCTTTATACGTTAGAAGAAGAATTTTTAATTCTATTCTTGATTTAACAGGAAGCCAATGAAGGGAAGCTAAAATTGGAGAAATATGATCCCTCTCATCAGGACTCTTGCCGCAGCATTTTGGATCAGCTGAAGACTTTGAACTGCATTTTGTGGACTTCCTGATAGTAAAGAATTACAATAGTCCAGCCTTGAAGTAACAAATGCATGGACTAGTTTTTCAGCATCACTCCTGGACAGAATGTTTCTAATTTTGGCGATATTCCGGAGGTGAAAAAAGGAAACTCTGGAAACCTGTTTAATATGGGATTTAAATGACATGTCTTGGTCAAAAATAACACCAAGGTTATTTACTTTATTACCAGAGGCCAAGTTAATGCCATCCAGATTAAGTGATTGGTTAAGAAGTTTATTTTTTGAGGACTCTGGCCCAAAGATTACAACTTCGGTCTTGTCAGAATTTAGATGCAGGAAATTTAAAGTCATCCATCTTTTTTGTACAGTTCCTTGCAAAACCAATAATGACTCTCAACCTTTTCACGTTTTGCCACAGCCACAAACATAATTCATCAATTTAGGATTTGTTAAAACAAGCCAACATCCAGTCCAAATACTTCCACGTGAATAAGAACTAAAGCTAAATTTATCCTTAAGTGTCCTAAACACCTACTTTCTAGAGGTTTTGATCTCCTTCCATCTGGCCGCCGTTCTAGTGTAACTAAGATTAGTACAAGGCATGCCAGGGTTTCTGTTATTCCTGCTGACATTGTTGAGCTGAATCTCCCTGGCTGGGCTTGCACTACCCAGACTAGTCCAAGTCCAACTACAACACACTCTGATGTCCATGATATCCACAACACACTTTTTATTTTACATCATTCAATGCCTTAGTATTGCCTATATGCTAAGGTGTATCAGCAGCACCTGGGAGTGGTAATATATGTTCAAGCTCGATGCATTTCTCTGAAATTTGTGATTCTGTTGTGCTAAGTGAGTGACTGATGATTTTAAGACTGTGTCCTCTGTGTCTATGTCTGCTATAAATCAAATTTCCCTTCGGGATATTAATAAAGCTGAACCGAACAAACCAACACAAAGTTGTGCATTAACATGAATTGGGAGGAACATTCTTAAGCTTTGGCATGTACATGTATTCAGCTCCCTTTTCCTATGATGGCTCACTTCCAACATATAAGGAATCTGTAAGAAGTAAAGATGTATATGCTTCTTGAAAGAGTCCCATTTTAAGGGGATATAATGTAACCACTATCTGAAGGTGTAAGTTGATATTGATGTAGGTAATTGTGGGACCACATTAGATTTACCCCAGGACTAGAGGCACTACTATCTTATTACCTGTTTTTTGCAAATATTTAAAAATAAATAAATAAATAAAAATTCAAATTACTCGCAAGACAACACCAACTATACCAGATAAGAGACCTGGGAAGATAACCGAATAAAGGGGTTCTTAATACAGAGGTGTTGGCCTACTGAAAAGCATGCCCATGTACTGAACATGATCCAATAGTTGGTTCACGCTCCTTTCTCGCGGATTGGGTGAATTAATGTGCCGTGGTGATCAGTCTGTGCCACTGCTATGCCATTAGGTAAGGAAGCCCAGGTTGCTTTAATGGTGGCTTTTAACAGGGCCACATTGTTGGGGGTTGGTGTCCACGCTTCGTTAATCTCTCCCAAGAGTTTGCATAGGCTCCAATGAGGCTTTGAAATCCTCTCAAGGCGAAAGTTGTTCTTGCTGCCTGTGCGACTTTCTCTACCATGTCATGATGCATCTCAATAATCCATGTAGAAAAAAAAAACAACTTTTTTTGGTTGTTTGTATTTTTCCACCATAGTTTTTCCTTCCACTTAGCTTTCCATCAACATGCTTGGATCTGGCGCTGTGGGCAAACCCGGTTCCTGCTGAGAAAACCTACTGGGTCTTACTGGCATCTTTTTCAAACCACATTTCTCACCCTTGAACTAAAACCCCATTCAATTGCGTAACCAGTCTTGAAATGATCTCAAGGCAAGTCACTTATATATATATATACTTAAAACTTTTATCGAGCAATTTCTCCGATTTAAAGGATCATTGAGGCCCTTTCGCTTTCCATTCTTTTCTGTTCCCTTCTCGTGCTAATCCCCCTTCTCTATTTCCCCCGATGCCCTTCACACAGTGCCTGTTCCTCTCGCAGACACCCGTTCACACACTTGCACACATTCGCTGAGCAACCACCCTGCACCCAAAGCCTGGATGACAATACAAAGGACAGTAATTTCATGGCTAAGCAGGCTAGATAATCAAGAGCCATATTTCACAGCAAAGGGAAGGCAGACACAGACACTGGTCGGGGTTGGTGGGCTGAAAGTGTCAGTGCAATCATTCATATTAAATGTGGATTCCCCCCCCCCCCCCCCCCCCCCCCCCGGCACCTTTTCTCTGCCCCAAGCCCGTTGTTCCTTCATGCTGACAAAAACTTAAATTCCTCGTTAACAAAAATATTTATCCTCTTTTTTTTTTTTAAATAATGCATTAATGGATGCTAAAAGTTGGATTAAAACCAACGCCCTTGTTTGATCAGCTCCATACTGCACCCGCCAACACCTGACCAGGAGGTTGAGCACAATTTGCATTCAGTCGTCCGTTTCAGTGTTTCTTCATTCAGGAAATACTACAGTGTATTCAGTGGAGCGATTTACCTACATAATCCACGTTCTCAGTGAAAAGCTCCCTGCCGATATGTATTCGCACCAATTTTAAGAGCGGTGAGCCTGTGAATACATTCTCAGTCGAGCTAATCTCTGTGCGTTCTGAGGCATTCGTGCCAAATAGATTAGTGTGAGTGAGGAGGGTGTGTTCGGAAATAAAATGTCTCACTAGGTTATGCGCAGGGTTCCCAAACAGTCTGGAAAAGCATAGAGGTGAATTGAGGTTAAACTGTTCAAACTATGTGTAGATTTTAGCATTTTTCAGATATTCACACCTATCCTGTTGTCTAAACGCTGTGTAAATCTGTCCGTCCGTCCGTTTCTTTCAGGTTCCATACTTAAAGCCTGACCAGTGCAGAGATAAATTCAATGCACATGTTTGCATTTATGTTAGAAAGTTACTAAATAGGTTTAAGAACCCCTCAAATTTAAGTGTGGAATGCGAAATATTAATGCTGATAATGCTGTTTTCAGAAACATGACGAGTTTGGGGCTCCTCTGGTGGTTCTGGGAGCAGGACAGCTACAGTCCAGTTCAACCCCATTTAAAACCGACGCTAACACTAGTGAAGTGTTTTTTTTTGTTTTGTTTTTTTCTTGTATAACTGTTTTACTGCTGTGAATTTTCACATGCTGATACCTGTTCCTGTTTCCCAGGTGTGTTTGCATTCGGCCTGTTTGCCACAGACATCTTCGTCAATGCAGGCCAGGTAGTGACTGGAGGCCTCTCGCCTTACTTCCTGTCGGTCTGCAAGCCCAATTACACCGGCACCGAGTGTCGGTTCAATCACCAGTTTATTGTCAACGGAAACATTTGCACTGGGAACCCCACTGCTGTGGAGAAAGCTCGCCGCTCTTTCCCATCCAAGGATGCATCGCTGAGTGTTTACTCTGCCGTGTACGTGACGGTGAGTAGAGTGTGTCCAAGGTTTACTCTGGGGAATCTTTTTAGTCATCAGCAGCTCAGCTTTATCTTATGTCTTTTTAATTAGTTATTTAATCATAATTTTTGTTAAACACTGAGGTATTCACCTTATTGCTTCAAGTGTGTATTTCGTGTGAATTTAATTTAAGTTTTTCTCTGTCATTGATTGACCTTGAGCTCCGTGTTCTTATCGTCTTTTTTATATACCACCAACACTATATAAAACATTGGTTTGGTGCTTGCCTAGCAGGCAGTTAGGCATATCTCATGACCGAGATTCTGACCAAAGGAGGTGAATCAATTATAGGGGAACAAAAAACAGAAATAGGTTCAAAGTAATAAAGCACAGCAGTTTAGTGTATGTATGTTGTAGCGTGAATATTGACGCAGGGGCAATGTGACAAAAAATACAATGATTTCAAATCCTGACAGCACTAAAATACAGATGGAAATGTGTATAATATCGCATGAATATTTGTATTTGAAAACAAAAAAATTTAATTGTGATTATTATCGTAGCTTTAAAGCAGCACGGTGTACGTTTTGACCCAAGTATTAGCGTAATTTGAATATATATTACATGATTTTTCAGGTCAATATGCAGCACTTGCCGGGTATAGATGCTCAGTGCTTCTCTAAAACTCACATATGTAACTTGAGAGGATCGGATCCGTCGCTGAATGGGTCATGACCTAGAGCGCCGCTTTACGGCAGTCTGAGCTCCCCTTAAACACGAGAGCTAAACTTACCGTCTTCTACTTTTCTTATCCTCGAGTCAAAGATTGTCATTGCCATAGTTATTGTTACAAAATAAATATAATTCACAACACTGCGTGTCAGCTCTTCTCTTCTGTTGACGTTCCTGCAGCCTTTCATAGTCAGATGATTGAGGCTGTGCTCTGCTCCATCTTCCTCTCCCAGGGCTCCTGGAGCTCCCCCTCCCTCTCCCTCTCCCTCCCCCTGGCTCATCCTTGTCCTTGCCCTCTCCCTGTTTCAATGGGAGACTCTGAAGATACTCTAGAGGGGTGAATGTGGCCTTGGCTTTACAAGTAACTCTGACTTCTCAGTCTGCTGGTCCAAAGTGGTCTGCTATCAGATTCCAAAACACAAAGGGAGACTGTTATTCTGCCACAGTGCAGTGTTGCTAGTGGCATCAGTGGCACTGAACCAGGAAGTTACAAGTCCACATGGCACTTCTTTAAAAATATTTATATTAATAGACACTTGCATGTACTTGGCTTTAGAAATGCAGAACAACTGTTTTCGAGATTGATGTTGAAAGATCCAAATCTGATTTGTAGATGAGGACAAATTTCTGGAACAGCTAGCAGTGAGCAAATCCCTTTTATTAAATTTGCTTAGGAATTACAAGCAAAAGAAATGACCCTTATTATTTGTTAATTTAAGGCATTCTAACATTTGACTGTACAGTGAAACAGCTACTCTAACTTTCTACACATTTGTTTTACTTATACTTGATCAGATTAATTACTCATGTCTTAAATAGGGGTATATTACACCCCAGATTGAATGGAATGAATAAACTGAACTGCAACAAGATGCTGTAACGTCAAAATAAGCTGCTCAGAGACGCATGAAAAACAAAAAGCTGCCTCAACCTTGGACACTTTAAAATATTTTTTTTTTTACTGTTTTCCAACAAATTTGTTTCTCTTAACCCATTTATGATTTCCAGAATTTGACATTTTCAACACAGTATTAAACTTAAAAACATATTCATTCATGCTCATATTAATGTCTAACATTCAATAGGAAAAAATTATTTACATTTATTGGGATCTTCTGTCAGTTATCCATATCTTTTGTAATTAAAAAGTAGGTTGATTCATATGAAAATGGACAAACTGTCCTTTTTGTAAAAGTAAGAGCTTATCAGAGCAGGAAAGTCCCATTTCATCAATATTAAATGTTTTATGGCATATACTTGATCCATCTTTTTCAACAGTTATCAAAAGGATTCTTAAGGCTTTGTTTATTTTTTTGATAGTGATCAATATTTGCTAAAGTTCAGAGCTAATGCTATCCTGCTTCATCTCTGTTTGGATATGCCTCATTAATAACTGAGCTAATTCCGTCTATGTGTTTCCAATGAACTGTTAGTGGAGAGAACTGTTTCATAAACTGAATGCTGTGCTTTACTAATCGTAATTGTTAATGACTGGTGTTAAATCCGCATGCTGGGATCTGCTCTCGTCAACACAGCTGTTGTTTGAGCCTCAACCAAACACGCCCTGAAAAAAACACAAATCTCCGCTATGGCGTAAAAGTTTTGCTGTATTTCTAATGTAAACACATTTATTTTGTCAAATCAGCCTTTCTGCTTTTCAAGGCAGACACAGTGTGAAATTTCCTGCCATTTTGAAACCATGACTTTTCAAAAAAAACCTCTGTACTGGAAACTTGCCCGTATCTAGCGCGAGATCAATGCTTCGCTTTTCTCTGTAACGGCAAACGCATTAACTTCGGCATAAAGTCACAGACGTGTCAAGGAGCGCACCGCTGGGATTTATCCATGTATGCACGGATTAAAAGACTTATTCTCAGCATCCGGTTATACAAAGCAAATATAGCCGCTGATTTTTACTAGTTTGAGACACATTTCTGATGCGTTAAATCAAAGCATCCTAATTAATATTTGAACATAACAAACTGTACATTAGCACTGGCACAACTCATTAAAATGCAATCCGTTTATGGATTTAGTTTACATCTTATTAAATGTGAATAAAACATTTAAAACTGGCTTGTGAAAGTTTATACACATTATAGCATCAGTCAGTTTAAAGGAATTCTTAATGGAGGGCTAAACTTTTAGTAACTATTGCCTGATGTACATCATTCTTTTGAAGGAGGAATTGCCAAAGAAACACAAATTGTTAGTTGGTTTCTTCTTTAGAAATAGCGTTTCAGGTCTTTGCCTACGAAATCAGATTAAAACTCACTGTGGTAAAATAGAGACCGTATATGATAAGAAGAAGAAAACATCAGTCGCAGGTGATCACCATTCTTATTCGGAGAACATCACACAAACACTTTCTTTCACTACATTTGTTTTTGCCACAACAGGAAATGAGTGAATTAAGCTTGAATCGCAAGCACTCCACACCAACTTAATGCAAGCAGGGCTGAGGTGGAAGACACGCCGGCTTGTTTTTAATAAAGTTTGCAGAGTCAGGATTTCTCACAATATGGCAGCAGGGGAATAGAAAGGGGAGCTCTTCCGAAAGCCTTTTGATTATATAATAGCATCTTTATGCCAAGCCGTTTCTGTATCTATTCTGTATTTTTGATAAAAGATTTTTTCTTTTCACGGACATCGTTTTGATTTTAATGAGCAACATTAAAAATGCTACCTGGCAGTGCCAGACACAAAAGTAATGCTACTACTACTACAAGTCCCATCCAGCACAATGTGTCTCTTAATTTGGCACACGGCTTATTGAGCGTAGTTTTGGTCAACCAGGTGAAGACTTTTAAAAAAGGTTTGTTTAGAAATCAATGTATTCTTTGCTTTATTTAGCAAAGATGGTTGTCTTATTTGCAACATTGTACTCCTAGTTCATTCACTGTTAAGAAGGACAGGATAGGTTTGAATGTTAAAATATACTTACGTGCACTGGGTCCCACTTTTTAGGCACATCTTGTGATTTTATTCTTAGTTTAACAAAAGCTCTAGGTTTTGAAACAATATTATTCACATGATGCAACGATTTCACACCTTCCCGTAACAGCTTTTTTTTTTTGCCATGGGGGTTTGTCTGTCCTGAAATGTTAAGGGATTTGGCTGCCTTGCCGTTGGAATACCTTCCTTACTTTATAGATCTCCCTCAGCAGAGGAGCATGGGCTGCAATGAGAAGCTCAGTCTTTGGATCCTCTGCCTTTTTTTCTGATTCAGTATTTTCCCTCTCTATGTCTCTAGATGTACATCACCAGCACAATCAAGACCAAGTCGAGCCGTCTTGCCAAGCCCGTGCTCTGTCTGGGCACGCTCTGTTCGGCCTTCCTCACGGGCCTCAATCGGGTGTCTGAGTATCGAAACCACTGCTCGGATGTCGTGGCTGGATTTATACTGGGTTCGGCCATTGCACTGTTTCTGGTAAGGGCTAAAAAAATGTAGCCACAGATCATTGAACATTTTCACATAACCACGGCACACTTCAATGTATTTCAAGTCAGAAAAATATGTATCATTTTGTAAAGTAGGGACAACATTCTGCATGTTTTTTTTTAAAATGTTTTATAAGTAAGAATTATAAAGGTGGGACTGCACACTTTCCTAACACTGGAATTCCAGTTGCAATGCTTTTGGGATATGCCTTGGTTAGACTACCAATTCTTCTTGGTAAAATGGTAGGTTTTGATTCTTGGCGTCAGCAAGGCGAACCTTCGCCCTGTGGGGTCAAATCTTTTGGATCCTTAAGAATGTTTTCTTCCACACAGTGTCCGAAATTAACTTCCTGATTCACCGGCCAAGTTGGCCGTTAGATGTAAAAATCACCCCGGCCAGGCATATTTTTTACTACAGATTATCATTATTCTATCAATGATGGTCTCATTTTTGAATGAGGCGGAGTTTCATCAAGCCTATATGGTCCAACATTTTCCCTTCAGCTGCATCACTTAAAACAGATTCACGCTGCGCCTTTACGCATGATCCAGCTGCTGGATTTTACCCTGGTGCGCTGCGTGCGAGGGATAAACAGTGGGGAAAATGCATAAATGAAGACTGTAAACGGCTTCTTTAGAGGGAAGAGAGGGAATAATGGGTCTGAGCTGAAGCCCCTGATGTTACAAGTTCCTTAAAATGACCCTTAAAAGTGTGCACCTAAATTACATGTAACGTAATTTTACGCACCTGAATTCAAGTGCAAGGCACCACGCCCACCGAAGCACCGCTGGTTCTGTGTCGTTAAAAAAAAAAAGAGCATGAAACACAGCTACTGACTCTCCTATTGATTTTAATTGGGACATTTTGGTACGAATGGAAGGACATTAAACACAGTGATTCACGTTTTGAGTGATTAGAGCGCTGAAGCACAGAAACACTGCGCACGTAGTTAAAAAAAATGCAGAATGAATAAGAACGAAACTTATAAACGGACTAAGTGGCGTTTTAGACTGCATCAGTTTAGCAGATCTGTTTTCTGATCCAGCGTGCAGCCACGACTGGTTCTGAATGAAGGCTTTATCTGGGAGCCGCTCTCCACCCATGCCTCCTGCTTCGCACTTTCACCGCTTGTTAAGACCAAAAAACCATTACTCTGATCGCTCTTCCTGCTGCTCTGTTAACTGCAGCAGAAAGAAGCTGTGAAAGAAGCTGAACCTGCTCCGCAGAAGGCAGGTCTACACTGAGCTCTGGATGGACAGAGCTGTGAACGGATCATCTGCAGCCCAGATGGGCTTTGTTATTTTTAATTTATTTGGTGCAAACATTTACTCGCCATGTGGCAGCTAGCCCTCTGAAATTCACTCGCCAAATGGGACATTTACTCTCATTTGGCGACTGGTGAGTGTTAATTTCGGACCCTGCTTCCACTATTGCTGTAACTTCAGCTACATCCAACTTCCCGTCAACTCTGACCAGCTTCCCTGTCCCTCTTCCAAAGTATCATCGGAGCATGATGCTGCCACCACCATGTTTCACTGTGGTGATGGTATGTTCAGGCTGATATGGACTGACCTGTGCACGATCTTCCACGTGTTTTTCCCTGATCCTCTATATGGCTTCTGGCTTACTTTAGAGAATCGTTGCAAAGTTTGAATTTTGTTTTCTTCCTGCTGCTCTTTGGTTCAGGCAAGGTTTGTGGAGTGCACAACTAATATTTGCCCTGTTGATATATAATTGAGCTATGGAATCTCTGCAGCTCCTCCTAAGTTACCGTGGGCCCTTTGGCTACTTTTCTTAATCCTGTCCTTGTCCAGCCTGTCAGTATAGGTGAAGGGGAATGTCTTGCTGGATTGTAGATGTGCCATATCATTTTCATTTTTCAGGTGATTGTTTGAACATTGCTCCATGAGATGTTCAATGCTTGGGATGTTGATTTTTAAAATGGCTCAAATACAATTTACCTGACTTGTCTTGTTTTTGTTGTTGTTCTTTGTCTGCTTAATTTAATTTTCATTATCCAACCATTTAGGACTTTGCAGAACAGCTGCATTTATACTGAAATTAAATTACACCCAGGTTACATCTGAAGGAAATTAGTCACACTGGATTTTATTTAGTGGCATCAAGGTAAAAGCGGGCGAATAAAAATGCCACTCCTGTAAAACCAGGCAGGTATTATTGTCGTTCCGATTCATAATGATGTACTATCCCGTTTTGGTGTATCACCTGAAGTCCCAGTGGTTATACTGCGGTGATTAAAATGAGGTAAAATCTAAGAGTAGGAAGAACATTTAAGAACATCTAAGAACATCTAAGAACATTTTTTGCAAGGCACTCTAAATGCTTGGTTAATTGGGGTTTGAATAGATTAGAAAACAGAGGGAAAAATAGATTTTCGAAGGTTCAGAGGTGGATTCTGGTCACAAGTTGTTCTAAAATCACATGTTGCAATCTGACTTTGGAGCAGACACTGAACGTATTGGATGTGATGAATTCAGGCTTAAATCTCACTTAATTATCAGATCAAATTATTTTTCTGTTCCAATTTATATATATTCATTTTAGATCAATGTTCTTTCCGCTACGGATTTTTCAGCCATTTTCTATTCATTTCAATAACAACTGATATAAAGATAATTTATTGGGAGGATAAGCTTTAAGCTGTACTTTAAGATGGTTCACATATAGCTAAGGTTGAATAGAAGGTACTTGCTGAGGATCCATTAGTTGATTGGGCTGCCTTGAAGAGTAGAAGAAAGAAGAGAAAGTACTGATGTGGCACCTGCATTTTCAATGAGATCAGCAGTTGTTCTCATTTCTAAAGAGCATACTGAGGAAGAAATGGAGAACCGGGTAAGAGAGAAACCTCAAGGTAAATACCAGCTTTAATTAACACTTTTGTTTAACTTGGAGAGGAATAAAGTAAGAATCAGTGATCTGATTAAATCAGATTTCATACTTGTGAGGTTTGGGATGTTGTTATCTACTTTAATCTTGGCCATGCAAGACCAACCATTCCCTGTTCATTTGTCCAAAATGTAAAATCCAAACCAGTCACCTGTGACGTGTTGTCAAACAGCCAAGCTTCAACCTGCAATCAAACTGTCAGCCGCAGTTTTTCTGCCCAAAGTTTTAAATGCCTTGGCGTTATTACTCCTGAAACCCTTAAGATTTTTTTTTTTTCTTCAAGAGGGTGCAGTTGAGGTAGACAACTCCCTAAAGAGGAAGCAAGGTAAATATATTCAGCAGCAGCCTCAGAAGCCTCATTACTTGTATGTTCCGCTTGGCCCTGGGGCGGATGGGGGGTGTCAAAGCAGGAAGAAGTGTGAGAGTCAGGCGGGGACACGGGGGAGACTCTGAAGAGGAAATGTGGGATTAATGTAGGGGCTCTGCTTGGCCAGGTTGGTAATTTAGCTTCTGAATTTACAGCCAGTGTGCCATGAGTTTGGAGAGAAACTGTAAACGGTGTAATTGTGCGGCTGTTCATCACCTTTCAAGTCTATTTCAGTCCAGGGAGGTTTGACGCTGAAGGTACTAATTTACTCTGACTTTAAAGAACAATTCGTGTTCGCTGGGACATTTTAAGACAACCCCCCCCCCCCCCCCCCCCACATTGATCCACTTATATCAACCTGTTTCACACCACATTACATACTCTAGCTGTGGAAGTAATTGTGTTAAAAAATGACTCCCGGCGCCTCGGAAACATTGCAAGTTAAAGCGTCAAATCATTTTCCTTTTTTTTTTCTTTTTTTGCAATGGTGGACCCAATTATTTGTTTGTCATTAATAACCACGTCGTAATTTTTGTTTTCCAACTGTTTGTCATCGAGTCTAGAAAAATAAGTCCTAAATTCTACAGCTTGAGCAGCTGAAGGTTACCTAAAGAAGTACGTTGAAGGCACTTTTTAGCCACCTCCTTGGAATATTTATATTTTTAGTAAAATGCATGTTTCATCGTCACACTTTTAAGCAGAACCAAACTCTTGACAAATGACTGTATAAATTATTTAAATACTATTTTTCTGCACAGGTGGTGCAGTGGGTAGCGCTGTTGCCTTGCAGCGAGAAGGTTCTGGGTTCAAATCCAACCCTTTCTGCATGGAGTTTGCATGTTCTCCCTGTGCATGCGTGGGTTCTCTCCGGGTACTCCGGCTTCCTCCCACAGTTCAAAAAACATGACTGTTAGGTTAATTGGCCTCTCTAAATTGTCCTTAGGTGCGAGTGTGTGAGTGAATGGTTGTTTGTCCTGCGACAGACTGGCGACCTGTCCAGGATGTACCCTGTACGCGGGAGATAGGCACCAGCAACCCCCGCGACCCCATGAGGGATTAAGCAGGTCAGAAAATGGATGGATGGATGGACTATTTTTCTCTTTCACATCAAAGTTTACGGGGTTTTTCCTCCAATGTTTTCAGCCTTGTTTTGATTTTTACTAAAATCTGCACTTGGGTTCAATTTAATCTTTAATCTAAATGTATATCTTTTTTTTAAATCTTAATTCTAAGTGCTCCATAGCTATTGAACAATTTGTCCGATTGTTGCTCAGTGGAACATTCAGAACATCAGAAAAAACACCTGTTACCAGTTACAGCAGTATCTTTGTAAAGATGTTTAGAGGGCTCTTTGCTTTTAATGAGATGTTTGCTCTTTATTATTATTATTTTTTAGTTTTAGTTTTTAACAATCTTGAATACAACAAATATTATAATCAAGCATCAGTCAACAGTTCATCAAAGTTCAGTTACATTTATTAAATTCACTTTTAAATCAATGTTACAAAGATCGGAAAGGTATAGGCTGAATCTATTCAGTTTATAAGAGCCTAGCCTTTAATTGTTAAATTCCAATAACCGCTAAAGCTTCTGGTATCAGTGTAGCAGATACATATACTCAGTGTCCGAAATTAACTTCCTGATTCACCGGCCAAGTTGGCCGGTAGATGTAAAAATCAACCGGCCAGGCATATTTTTTACCGGCCAAAATATTAATCCTGACCAGACCTCAATTTATATCAAAAATTAAGAGTGAGATTATGTTAATTTTCCAGGGGCCGTGGTTGGGGGCGTGGCTGTCTGGACCCTGGAAGAGAAATCTTTGTTTCCTGACTTTAATAAGAAAATATTGTCGTTGATTATAAAAGGAACAATAAGAATTATCACATTTACATCCAGGCAATAAAAACACTACAGATTACAGTGTTTCCCACAGGAATTTGTTTAGGCGAGGCGGTGAGTAGTTGGCCGGACAACTGACTGACGGGGGGGGGGGGGGGGGGGGCTGTTTGTTCCCTGCCAATCAAGCAACAACAAACAACCACGTTTGTTGTTGAGCTGCTGCTGCTGTCTGTTTTTTTTCTTTTTTGGAATGTTAGCGAGGCGGTAGCCTGAGTTTGGCGAGGCTGCCGCCTCGCAAAGATAGCGCTGCGGGAAACACTGGATTATCATTATTCTATCCGTGTTGGTCTAATTTGTGAATGAGGCAGAGTTTCTTCAAGCCTATACAATTCAACATTTTTCTCTCAGCTGCCACACTTAAAGCACGCAGGGGTTCGCGCTGCGTCTTTACACTGATCCAGCCGCTGGATTTTACCCTCGTGCACTGCGTGTGAGAGATAAACAGTGGGGAAAATGCATAAATAAAGACTGTAAAGGGCTCCTTTAGAGGAAAGAGAATCAATAATGGGTATGAGCTGAAGCCCCTGATTTTACAAGTTCCTTAAAAAGTCTGCACCTATATTACATGTAGCGTAATTTTGCGCACCTGAATTCAAGCGCAAGGCACCAGCCCACCGAAGCACCACTGGCTCTGTGTTGTTAAATACAAAAGAGCATTAAACATAGCTACTGACTCTCCTATTGATTTTAATTGGGACATTTTGGTACGAGTCGAAGGACATTAAACGTAGTGATTCACGTTTTGAAGGCTGGTCGCTGACAAAAGCAGCTGGCTCCGAGGGAAGGGAGGAGAGAGGCGCAGTTACAGCGCTGAGGCACTGTAACTGCGCCTCTCTCCTCCCTTCCCTCGGAGCGCACGTAGTTAAATGCAGAATTAATAAAAACGAAACTTATAAACAGACTAATGGGCGTTTTAGACTGTATCTAGTTAGCAGATCTGTTTTCTGATCCAGCGTGCAGCCATGACTGGTTTTGAATGAAAGCTTTATCTGGGAGCCGCTCTCCCCAGAAATAAGATGTGAAAGAAGCTGAACCAGCTCCGCAGAAGGCGGGTCTAGACTGAGCTCTGTGAACGGATCATCCGCAGCCCAGATGGGCTTTGTTATTTTTATTTTATTTTTAATTTATTTGGTACAAAGATTTACTCGCCATGTGGCAGCTAGTCCTCTGAAATTCACTCGCCAAACGGGAAATTTACTCGCATTTGGCGAGTGGCGAGTGTTAATTTCGGACCCTGCATACACTATTACTATCATAATTCCCTTTAATTCTATGTTATTAATGTGATTTATATATATGCAATACATGCATAAACAATTTTTCGTTTTCTTCTCCCTTCCACTCCCTTCTCCTTGGTTTCTGAGCACCATTAATCAAGTTTTCTGCATTTTTCTATTATGTTGGATTTGTACATTTAAACAAATATATTAATTGTTTTAGAACTCTTAAGTTGATTGTCCAGAGAATGCCATAAATGCACTCCTCTGATGGCTATACACCTGCTTTTTAAACTTCTCACCTTAGCTTTATGGTGAGTACAGAAGAGGATTAGGGCCATTCTGAGAAAAAAAGTCAGATTTCTGACTTTAATCTCAGAATTCTGAGATCAAAGTCAGAATTCTGAGAAAAAAGGCAGAATTGAATAGACTTTTTTTTTTTTTTTTTTAATGGCCCTAATCCTCTTCTGTAGGTGAGAACCTCTGAGATTGTAAATTGATTTTCGAGTCTGGGACAGCTCTTGGATACGGTAAGGAAACAATTTGATTTTGTGTTTTGTACTGTCATGGCCAAAAGTATTGAGAACGACACGAATATTATATTTTCACATGATCTGCTGCCCTCTGGTTTTCATGTGTGTATGTCAGATGTTGTCATCACATACGTACAGAAATACAATTGCAATCATATGAGTAACAAAAGCTTTTAATGACAGTTAGAATGAGTTAATTCAGCAAGTCAATATTTGCAGTGTTGACCCCTCTTCTTCAGGACCTCTGCAATTCTTCCTGGCATGCTCTCAATCAACTTCTGGACCAAATCCTGACTGATAGCAGTCCATTCTTGCACAATTAATGCTTGCATTTTGTCAGAATTCCTAGGTTTTCGTTTTTCCACCCGTCTCTTGATGATTGACCACAAGTTTTCAATGGGATTAAGATCAGGGGAGTTTCCAGGCCATGGACCCAAAATCTCTGTTTTGTTCCCTGAGCCAGTTAGATATCACCTTTGCTTTATGGCAAGGTGCTCCATCATGCTGGAAAAGGCATTGTTCATCACCAAACTGCTCTTGGACGGTTGGGAGAAGTTGCTCTCGGAGGACATGAGAGAGCCGACTCCCTTGGCTGAGAAGTACCCCACACATGAATGGTTTCAGGATGCTTTACAGTTGGCATGAGACAAGACTGGTGGTAGCGCTCACCTCGTCTTCTCCGAACAAGCAGTTTTCCAGATGTCCCAAACAATTGGAAAGGGGATTCATCAGAGAAAATGACTTTACCCCAGTCCTCAGCAGTCCACTCCCTGTACCTTTGGCAGAATATCAGTCTGTCCCTGATGTTTTTCCTGGAGAGAAGTGGCTTCTTTGCTGCCCTCCTTGAGACCAGGCCTTGCTCCAAGAGTCTCCGCCTCACAGTGCGTGCAGATGCACTCACACCTGCCTGCTGCCATTCCTGAGCAAGCTCTGCACTGCTGGTAGCCCGATCCCGCAGCTGAAACACTTTTAAGAGACGGTCCTGGCGCTTGCTGGTCTTTCTTGGGCGCCCTGGAGCCTTTTTGGCAACAAGGGAACCTCTCTCCTTGAAGTTCTTGATGATGTGATAGATTGTTGACTGAGGTGCAATCTTTCTAGCTGCGATTCTCTTTCCTGTTAGGCCATTTTTGTGCAGTGCAATGATGACTGCACGTGTTTCTTTAGAGATAACCATGGTTCACAGAAGAGAAACAGTGATGCCAAGCACCAGCCTCTTTTTAAAGTGTCCAGTGGTGTCATTCTTACTTAATCATGATAGATTGATCTCCAGCCCTGTCCTCATCACCACCCACACCTGTGTTAATGGAGCAATCGATCGATGTTAGCTGGTCCTTTTAAGGCAGGGCTGCAATGACGTTGAAATGTGTTTTGGGGGATAAAGTTCATTTTCTAGGCAAATATTGAGTTTGCAATTAATTGTTGTTACGCTGATCACTCTTTATAACATTCTGGAGTATATGCAAATTGCCGTTATAAAAACTGAAGCAGTAGACTTTGTAAATATTAACATTTGAATCATTCTCAATACTTTTGGCCATGACTGTACATCACAAGAGCTATGTATAGGTCAACAAGATCATGTAGTTTTAAAATATATAGAGTGTTGATTTGTTGGAGCAAAATATTCTACATAGTTTATTTTGCTTTTCTGTTTCCAAAAAAAATGTAATGTGTTTAATGATAGTTTATTGACATCAAACCACTCTTTTAGCATTTTAAATTCAGTTTCCACTGTATCCAAGAGCAAATTGAGATCTTGTCCAGAACAATACCGACTGGTATCATCACCAAATAGGATACCATGTGAATTTTATTTTTTACAACTTCACATATATCATTTATATACATGATGAACTGTGGAACTCCATGTGTTATATTGGCAGATGTCTTTTCTCAAACGATACATTCAGTTTTTCTTAAATGTGGAGCTATTCTTGATTGGTATGTTTGATATCAGCGAGGTGCAACATAGAACCTCTTGTCCTTGGAACAAAAGGAGAAGGAGGCGCTGCCGCACATGTATACTTTTCGAGCACTGACCTATAAAAATTGACATGCATTGATTCAGGGATCTCCAGGGAAAGATTGCCACCAGAAAGTCAGTCATTGCCTCAGCAGTTTTTAGACGGCTCATTTCCATTGTATTAACACCGCGACTTAAACTGGGGGGGGCTGTGCCTTTGCTGCACAAGGGGCCAATGGTCACAATGAAGCTTAGGAAGATCCTGCCACGTGAACACTATGGCAGGTTGATGGATTTGCAATTCTTCTGATTTAATCTATAAAGACAGAATAGAAGCTGGGGATGTGTTTAATCACCGGGCTGTCATTTTTTCACACAGGCAATGTCTGAATGGACTCAGCAGCTAGAAAATATCTTTAGTCTCCATTTACGACGCAAATTTGACTCATACGCTTTTGTCTGCGTTTTATATCATGCTGATCGGCCGGCTTGTAATAACATCTGGTTACAGATGTTAAATTAAATCTTTAGGCAAGCATTGCAATACAAGTTGAGATTTCACCTTGTACTTACCTGAAACAAAAAGGCGACAGCTCGGCTGGGGCGCCTTGCATCAGTGGCAGGACACAAACTAAGAAGCAGTCTCCTGTGGCTGGCTGGCTGGGGGGGGCAATTGGGTGAAAATTAGAATGCTGGAGTCACGCAGAAATGTATTTAAAGCAGCTGCATCAGCTTACAGTTTAGAGTTACTCTGACAGGTATTGACGTGGGGGATTCATTGTGATGCCGGGGAGTTATTTTCACATTCTGGCTCGGCTGCTGTCTCCTCTTGGTCTTGGGAGCACTAGAGACCCGCTGCCCGTGAAACGCCGCGAACACATCTAATCCTCGAGAAACCTCCAGCAGTGAGTCAGCCTTGCTTCATTTTCTTCTTTGCCGCTGCCTGGGGGCATGGTTGGTGTCTGGTGCGGTGGAATCTCCTTCAGGCTGCTATGTTTGATTAAGTAAGTGATGGAGGAGTTCAGAGATATCGCAACCTCGCTGGCATGTGTGCAGCTGAACGGACCCGACTGATGGCAAAATAAAAGTGGAGTTTGCAAGACACCGTAACGTGCACACAGGTGCACGCATTCCTTTGTATACACAGTAAACTTTTGAGAAGAACATTAATTGAAATCCTTTACACTCGAGCATCAGGTTTTAAACATTTTAAATTAAAAAAGGGAAGAAAAAAGCATCTCCCTCGCTCTCTCTGTCTCTGGACTGTTCCCAAAAAAAAGAAAAAGAAAGAGTATTGTAATTATCACGGGTAATGAATTTTAGTGCAGTGGGGAACATCGTGAGCACCTTAAAGCTGCAGCTGAAGCACATATTTGTGTAAAAGTGTCAGCGTTAACCAAGACTGATTAAGGTTTAAAAAAAATGGAGCTGAAGCACCAAGCTGCCTTTAAAAGACTTCCTTATTGTTTGATTTTTACGCCCTTATAAACTTTATACCACAGTCGTGAATGTACTGATGCAGAAAATATGGTCGCATCTTTTCAGAAAATCTCTTGCATACTCCTATTCATTTGCAGTGGAGCAGGATACTTGAATAAATTGATGGATTTTTATGTTGGGAATAAAATGTTCCAATTTTTTTTATTATTATTGTTAAGAGACCCATGTGAACAATAGTCCATAGGTCAAACTAAGCAACTTTGTGGACAGTGTTACGTAATTTATATTAAACCTCATTGCTAGGCTCATATTGTGAAAGTGCTAATGCTCTGCTGACATGTGTTTTCACTTAGACATGAGTCATTCTAACATACAGATTTCATTGTATGTTTGGTATGTAGAAATATTTAATTTTTATATATGAAAGCAATCCCTCTGTCAGTTGGATCTAAACTGAAATAACTCAACTACTAAATTGATTCCCATGAAACCCTGTGAAGACCTTAACCGTCCTCAGAAGGGTAAATTCATGTCACTTTGGGAGAGCACTTGACCTTTTCTTTAGTGCTGTTCTGAGTGTGACATTTAAGTTTTTTTAAGCACAGTTATTTAGCAGCTCTTGTGTGGAGTCATAGGAAATGTTGTACAAAAAATAGCCTACATATGAATATTCATATTAAGTACCTAATTTATAATTTACCTAATTAGGAGAATAGACGGTAAAAATTACATGAGTCTTGAAAAACAGATTAGGTTCACAACAATGACGAGATGTCAGCAGTATTTTTGGGAAAAAAAAGGAAATCAGATTTGCTTAACAGAAACAAAAATTTATTATTTTTAAATAATCTGTAGCCAATGTACAACAACTCATTCCAGGTTTGACTTATCCACATATTAGGTTTTTATGCTTATTTATCTCTAAAGGTGGACCTAATACCAAAAAGCAAATATTACATTAATAAAACACAAAACAATAAAGGTTTCATGAATCGTACACATCGCTTTGAAGAATCTATGTTCAGTATAAACATATTGTGAATTATGACTTTAACTAGAGATGAAGTCCTGATTGTAAAACTGTGACATAGTCCTATAGGCCTGTTAGCATCAGGAAGATCAATATTCATTTTTTCCCACTATATAAATGGTGGCTGTTTTATCAGCGCTGTTGGAACCGAGTAATCTCAGCCAGACTGAGAAGCAACCGAATCCGTCTACTTAAGAACTGCCTTCCCTTTCTACTTCAAAACAAGAGCCTCATACAGGAATGCTTTGTTTCATGTCAAAAGCCTATACCGATGACTTGAACATACCAGATGAAGTTTCGTGCTGACTGCAACTCCATTAGTGCTTCCTGAGACAGAATTCACTTGAGTAAATGTTGTGGCATCTTAATATAGGCAGATCTCCTTAACACCCGTTTAGCTCTGAAACCAGTTTGGAATAAAATCCTCTATAATAAACAAATCTTTGAAGCAGCCTTCTGTCATTTATGGAGCATGAAGAGTAGATATAGAAAATCAAAGATTGACAGGAAGGAAAAATATCCTCATTTATCACTTCCAACTGAGCTATTTTCTCATTTTACCTGCACTGTAACCACTAACTCCCTAAGTCATTTCAATTTAATCTGAAATGTTGTTTGGGTCGCTACCCTAGAGAGAGATTCTGCTGCTACACATACATCACATATAAAGCTATCAAATAGAGTTGTCCTGATGGTGTCTTTTTGTCACCAATAAGATCCATGTAATAAAAATAATGCATTTACAGAAGCAGGATCCCAATGTGACACTTCACAAACAACAAACTATATTCAATTAGTGTTATACCCACTTCCTACATGCTGGAGCATCCGTTTTCCTTGACAGCCACAGTCATCCATGAATCCGCTTCTTACTCCTGCTGTTGATTCTTCTAATGCCAAGCAGTTTATGCAAATGCTAAGCTAACGCTAGCTCCCTGCTTGGTATGATTTGTTGAATGGTTCGAGTCGTAACATACTTCCGCTTGGTTCTGGTCGCTTGTGCTGGCAAAACTTAGAGGAAATATGGTTCTCCTGCTTCCTAAAGCTAGTGCTTTCTTTTGAACATTGTAAAATGGAATAGCTTGTGTTTCGGCTGCACTCTGTGTACAGAGCAGGTCACATGTCACGTTGTGTCAGAACTTTACTATCGCCAGTCCAATGCAAGCATTGCTACTATAAATAGCTCTGCTGCCGCCTAAGTTTAATGGTCTCCTAGAACCTCACAAGATGCCTTTACTTCTCAGACTGCTGGCCTCCTGGTGGTTCCCTGAATTTCCTGGATACCAAATTGGAGGCGGGGCCTTACGTGTTCAGGGTCCTCTCCTGTGAACCCACCTCTCATTCAGTGTTTGAAATATAGACTGTGTACCTGTTTTTAAAACTAAACATATTGGTGTAAAATGTTCTGCTTCTTGCAAAGGGACAAAGTGCATTTGTTAAAATGTACTTCAAAATCACTCCATTTGTATATAAGTCACCTGAGTGTACATGAGTCATCCTAAATATCTGCTTTATTTCCCTTGTACTTTTCATTTTATTTATTTATTTTTTTGATACACTATATATGTAGACACACTGTATATACCTTATACCTTGTGCACCTTTTTCCTCCTTTTTGGCACCTTCTTTTGTTAAGTGTGACAAGTGAATTTCTCCACTGTGAGATCAATAAAGCTTATCTCATGTAAAATGTGAGCTGATATGACTTTAAAATGTGTCATCACTTGAAATTTGATATATAAACGACAACTGAGTTAGACCAAGTAGCTACAATAACATCTTTAGCCCTGAGTTCAATGTCATACTGGGTTTAATTTTGATTTTGTAGTTGCATATGTATCAAATGTCTTGCTGATGAGGTGTTTCCTTCCTTGTATTTCCCAGGGCATCTGTGTTGTGAACAACTTTAAAGGCGTTCATAATGCAGCAACTAAACAGAAGACCGAGGAATACCGTGGTCTTCCATTGATGACTTTTCCCCGCGTAGAGAGCCCTCTGGAGACCCTCAGCGCGCAGGTAGCTCAAAACCCTTAACCTGCAATCCCAGCAGCCTTAGTCTCGGGGATTTTAAAAAGAAAACCAAAAAACTTTTTTCATTAACCGGAATAGCCCCTAAAAGATTAGTATTTCAAGCCCACTTTAAAATCGCCTCATCTGGAGCTTGAGCCTTGTAATATACTGTAGCTTCATTACGTACTTTTTTGTGAGACCTTATTTGTTTTTTTGCCTGTGACTTTAAACCTCAGTTATAAATATTTTTTTGCTTACCTTCTTATCTTTCTTTCAACACAAAGCAATGACATATATCAGGCATGAAGTTTGCACCACACTCCTTTCCATCAGTTGCACAGAAATTTCTTCAGAGCACTCCATGCACCCGCTGATAGTGACTGTCCTCTGTTTCATTTTCACACCTTTCCCTTCTTCTGTTTCCCTCCCTCGTGTCCCCTTTCTTTTTCACCCTTCCCTATGCCTCTTCAAACGTGCATTTTTTTTCAGAACCACTCGGCATCGATGACGGAGGTCACATGACTAAGGGGGCAGCACCGGGTCACGTTTGCGTCTCCACAGCACTTCCAGGCACAATGACGAGGACGCATGCCACGTGGCGCCGAATGCATACAACAACAACAAAAGAGAAATCACTCCGGATTTATCAGTTTAAACCACCTGGAGGACAGAATACTCCATGTTTGTAGTGGTTTTCATTTAGCTTGGCTACTCTCGATTCGACCGGCCAAGATCCAAAAATCGAACCAGTGCAAAAGCATCACAAAGCCAACTTACTGTAAGCACAGGTCGTTTTTTTTTCCCCTCCAGGTATCTGAAATCCTTTGAAACATGGTATATATATTTTTTGTCCTCCAGGGTGTGCTGTTCGTAGTTAGCGGATGGTGTTTTGTACGTTTTTGTATGAGCGAGTGCCGTTAGCCTATCCTGACAACGTCAAACCTGCACACTTCCTGTCAGCTGACTCACTGTGTTACGTCACATCCTGTCAGGTGAAATGCCTCATCAACCGCCACATCCATTCCACTCGGTCTGAAAACTCTGCTATGGGGTGGGGGGAGAAAAAAAACGTATTGATGTTGTTGTTATGTGGTGTTTGTCATTTGTACAGAAAATATGAGACAGAAACTTTCTTTTTATCTCTCTGTGCATTAAATGACCATTATGGGGTCATGTTGTTTTTTAAGGATTTTTGTTAGTCTGTATGACTATTATGATCCATTTGGACCTGTTTGCCTGCTGTAAACCTGAATATGTTTTAGTATCAGTTTAGGTGTTTGGGGGAACAAGTCTTGTCTTTTTTTGGAGGAAATGTGAGGAGGAGTCACTGGCATCCTCCGAGACTGAAAATGGTTCGGCATCAGCTGAGATCGGATGCAATATTTGAAAATGTCATTATTCAGAAGCTTACTGGGAGTGTCTTTCACCTCAATTTCCTGATTCACTCTGATGTTAATAACAATGTCCCAGAGCAGTCCAGTAGGTCTTGCATGTGTCAGATCTGTGTAAAGATTCCCCTTGTGTGGCTGTCAGAATTGTGTCTAAACTGAAATTTTAATGGAAGACATTTCTAACAGATAGAAAGGGTAACAAAACTAGACAGCAGTGCTGTTCTGAGTGAAATGAGGTGATTGGGGTTTCCAAGCAAACCCCGCCATTGACTCCGGCTTCACATTCCCTCCCTGAGGCACCTCTCCTCTCCCTGACCCACCAGTGGATTGTGATGCAATGTTGTGAATCCATTTCCTATTGGAAGATATGCCCAGCATGAAGAGAGAAGTCGATATGTTTTATAGATATTACTCATTATCATTGTGATTATATCTGTCTTTTTCTTTAAGGACAAAAAAAGCATTTCATCTGAAATGCTATATATATTTTTTCTTTGTTTGTCCCAAAATTAAATAGTCAGTAGCAACTGTGTTCTCTCTTGTGATTATTTTTTTAGTTTGTGCCCAAGTGTACAAGATGACTTTGCTTTTATTAAGCAAAGTATTGGACCAAAGAGGATTGGTGTCCCACTTGACTGAGTTTGCAACTTACCTTGATGGTGTTCAAGGTGAATCTCATTCCTTTAGTTTATTTGAATACCAGCGGATCTTTTGTTTACTTTTGCAGCATACAAATCCTCCCTGTGTTTCAGGCTCATTTGCACACAAAAAAAAAACTGTTGACAAGATAACTGAGTTTGGCAATCTGCAAATCTAGTATTTATAGAAGAATGGCAAGCAGAAAGCATTGGCCCCCATTTGGAATTTGCCACGAGCCATGTAGGAAACACAACAAAAATAGAAGGTTTAGTGGTTGGCTCGGACAAATATTGAGCTTTTTGGTCTACTCATAAAATGCCTTCTATGGCAAAAGACACATCACCCTGGACATACCATACCACAGTGAAACGTGGTGGTTGCAGTACCATGGGAACATGGATGATGGTCAAATTTGATCTTAAAGATGGATGAAGCCCAGTGACTGGCTATCCTTGAAAAAAAAAACTCTTGTTGGATGCTGCAGAAGACTTGAGACTAGGGTACATGTTCACCTTCCAGCTAGACAACAACCCTAAACAAACAGCCTGAGCTACAATTAAGTGAAAGCATATGCATGTGTTCAAATTGCCTTCTTAAAGGTATACTATGCAACCGGGGTTGATTTTCCAGCGAGGCTCCCCCCAGAGGGCGAAAGTAAAAGTGCACTGTCGTAAATATGCTCAGCTGTTCTACTGGTTTCTCCATCAAGCCAGGCGCGGTTGTTTTGAGCTTAGCAGACAGGCGAACGCAACGAATAAAAAAGTCGAAAAAACGGCAGTACAAACAATGACTAACACAGTGAAAGTATGAACATGCACACAGAGAGAGAGAAACCATTCCAATGCAGTGTTTCCCCTAGGAATTTGCTTACCGGACGACCGGCGGAGCGGGGGGGGGGAGAGAGAGACGAGCTTTACGCCGATGTCCGGCGGAGCAGAGCGGGGGGGGGGCAGACAAGCTTTGCGTGACCGGCGGAGCGGGGGGAGACAACCTTTGCGCGCATATGGAGTTAGTTTTTTTTTTTTTGGAATGTTGGGAGGCGGTAGCGTGAGGGAAACCCTACAATGTTACTTACAATCGCATCAGCAGAAACGCGAGGTCCGCGTCAGCCTTGCAGCCTTCTTTTTCTTTTAGCTCTCGCCATTCGGGAAAAAGCTTGCCCGATGTTCACCTGTGTACGACTCCTCTCTCTGTCCAGAGCCCTTTTCCTCTTTCTTGCCTGCTCCGACATGGGCTTTCGCTGTTTTGTCGCTGGTTCCGCCATGATAACTGCACAGATATCGCCACTGCGCTAGCAACAAACAAGCCTTTCACTGGGGGCGTGTAGCAGTTCTCGCCGTAAAGCAAGACCGACTCTCGCGATCTTGCACGAGATTCTGAGCCTGTGGGCGCGGGCCGAGGGCTCCTGCAGTTGCAAGTGCGGTATTTCCCCCACAGACCACCAGGCCAAGAAAACCTTTGTTAAACCTGAAATGACTCATTTAATCATCCAAAATGGTATGGAACACATTAATTAACTGAAAAATGTTGCATAGTATGCCTTCTTAAAGTCCAGACCTAAATCCAATTGAGAATCTGTGGCATGACTTGATAATTGTTCAGACACTCACGATTGAGAATGACTGAGGTTGAGCTTTATTATTTAATGGCTGTAACAGCAGTAAAGTGTGATTTTAAAAATGTACGTACCTCAAGAGAACTGAATAAACACCATTTATATTTGTATTTGTAGAAAAAAGTTTCCTTTCCCTTCACCATGATGTTCCACTTTCTCTTCGCCTATCATATAAAATCCCAATATATTGGTGGCTGTAAAAGTCAAGGGGTATAAATACTCATGCAAGGAACTGTACAAAAAATGTCAGTTAATCTGTGAGTTTAGTTGAAGTGACTTAGATTCTCATGTCAATTTCTAAAAATTTGAATTCAGTTTGATCAGACCTCCCAAAAATAAAAACTATCATAAATCGTATTTGAAACTGTCTGAAATGAGGACCATGAGATTTTCTATAATTGCTATTCGAATATGAGAAAAACATAAATGTTTGATTAGTTGTTTAGGGAGAGTAATCAACATGCAAGTAATTTTTTTTCAAGTCACCTGCACATATGCTAATATCCTCTCCAGCAGTTGTTGGTCCACACCCCTTCAAAACTGCACATGTTGCCCAGACCAGTGATTAGAATGCACATGGATATGCTCAAACTAGGTTTCTTATTGAGTTCTCCAGTGGATTCATCCTGTTATTACCGCATCGACTTGAGGGATGTTTATGTCACTGCCTAGCAAGGCATCCACATACAGAAACACAAAGAAAGCTGACGGCTCAGTGAGTGCACTTTCTCTTTTGCTCTGTCAGGTATTCATTTCAGCTGTGACAGCCGGCGCTTACCCTGCAGACACACTGGCTAAATAGATAGGAGCTGTTTGTGTGTACATGTACACGCAGCAGTTCTTGACCATGCGATGATCTGAAAAAATATCACTGTTGGAGCTTATAATTATGCCTCCATGTGCCAAGTAATTTTGCCTTGAGTGAAGAGCTGTCTAGCCCAACATTGTTTCAGGGAAAGGAGTCAAGTTTGGAGTGGTTAATATAGCTGCAGGATGTTTCATTATAAAATGTGTTAAGATGTTTAGAAATACATTTCTTTAGGTGAATGTGAATGTCCATCAAAGAGAAACGTAACATACCATAAATGAATCCGGAACACAGGTTTGTGATCTAAGCCAGTTTTAAGATCCAGGGGACATACTGGATCTCAGTAATTGTCATTATGCAGATTGAACTGAGGTTAAGCTACATCCATAGCTCTGATTTCTTTTTTTTCAAATCGAGACTTCAGTTGTTTTTTTTCAGACTGCAAGATTGTCTGGACATATTTGATTGATTAGAAGAAGATAAAATTCACCCCTGCATTATCTTATCTGCCTATTTTAGATCAGTTTGCAGGATTAAAAGGCCAAGGAGGGAAACCTAGACAAACTTTTTTTTTTTAAAGGAATTATAGGAATAGTGGACGTTCTTGGTTTGGCTTGTTAGAAAAAACACCGGTGTGTGTGCTCGTTCCTTGCTAGTTTACTTTTGCTGCGCGTGCACAGTTTTAGTGTTTATGTATCCAGCGAAATGCGGTTTAAGCCGTTCATTTCAGCTCCGCTGATCTCACCGTATACTTTGAAAATGTCTGAGAATCGCAAGATGCTTCTTTATGAAAAGAAGAGAAACGCCTCAGAAGAAAGTAATAAGACCAGAGTGAATTTGGGAGATTTTTTTCACGCGATCCCCTTGAGGAGCGGAAGAGCAGGTAAGATGGTCTTGCGCATGCGCAGTTATTCAAAAAGGGACTTTGCTGTTTCTTACCTATGTTTTCGGAAAAATCGTCCACTATACCTTTAACTAAAGATACTATTCAGCAACATATGGGGGACCCCAAGGCACACGAAGGCCAGAAGGAAAATACTTTGTAGCCCCTTGGAGGTTTGGATGTGCGCCAGGGTCCCATCCCAGTGGGATGTGCTTCAAAAACCTACAAAACAAGGTGCCACAAATGAATCCCAATAAGATACTCAGATACTTTCAATTTGGAAAAGCATTGGCTCTACTCAGAGATGCTGTCAGTCTCCATGTTATCTCAGTTTTATTCGTCACCCTTTGGACCATAGTTAAGGTCTGGATCGTAAATGGACTGGTACATTTGGATCTTTGTCTTTTTGTTCTGTCCGATTGTCACGAGAACTGATTTGAGCAGTGCCCACATTACTGCAAATGAGGTCCCAATCTGTTATCCATCTCTCATCTTATCTTACCTTCCCTCAACCCCCAAGACACAGACACTACAACTTCTTTGCTTGAGGCAAAGACCGACCCCTGCCCTAGACGGTGCCGTCCAGTCGTTCCTAGCTGACAGCTATGGCTTTAGAGTAGGTGACTCTCACCCAGCCACTTCAAACTCTAAAAAAAAAAAAATCAGATAAAGAGATAAGTGCAAAGAAGAGAAATTTTTTATTTTTTTTAATAACGGATCATGTCCAACTCAAAGCAAAAGAGATGCAAGAAAATAATCACAAGGGAATTGTTCTGCTGTGTTCAGTTGTAAATGTTCTATGCATTATGTAACATGTCCGAGCCAAAACAGTGGATAACATTTTAACCTTAAGTTTTTTGTTGAATAATGGGTTGGCACCAAGGACAGAGTAGTACTCAGTATTTGTATGGCACCAATAGTACAAGAGCATCAGAATGCTCCAAGGCGAAATTGTTTATAAGATGACTTTAGGCCACAGTTTTGGCTCTGACACATTAGTGACTTTAGTAAACCAGGAGTGTATCAGTGTAGTGCAGGACCAACATTATACAGTGATTCAGAAGTACTGTGGTGAGTTGTCATAGAATTCGCTGCAACAGTAGGTGCCAACCAGTTGTTCTTTATGAAAGTGTCTTGTGAATGCTTTATACAGTATTTTTCTTTATTCTCTTGCAACAGCAACTCCCTTAACGTCCAAAAGACTTGTTCAGGCAATCTCCTTTACTGCAATAAATGCAGTGACAAAGATCTTAGAAATTAAGCCATTGAAGGTCATGTCTACCAATTCCCGATGGGATGTATGGCGGAAAGATACAGGGTTTGTGCAAGACACAGGCTCATAAAGACTAATCTGGCTGGGTTCATCTACAGGTCATAATCTGCTCAAAGACATTCAACATACTGGTGAAATTGTTCATCAAGCTTGAACCGCAAAGGGTCATCCTACCAGTGAGCAAGTTTATCACCCTGGCAAGCAAATTATATAAGAGACTGGATTTATCTCAGAGGTAAGAGATTCCAGGGACAAAAGGATGTCTTCAGCAAAAATGGAAAGTGGAAAAAAAGAAGCCAAAAGATTCTGAGAAGAATGAAATGGAGGCTGAGAGGACAGAGAAAGCACAGCTTCTCATTGACACAACAAGCGGGGGGGTTGGGGTTCAGCATCCCTCTTTCACCCTTGTCCGCTTCTTCACTCATTATTTCTCACCTTCCAGAGGTCAGAAAATGTCGTAGTTGGGAGTCACAGAGCAGAATCTGATCCACAGTGAAGATGTCAGGTCAACATTTAGGGACTCTCCTGTACCTAAATGAGAACCATGGTATCAGAAATTGTGTGTATCATTTCCAAAACCTAAGCAGGGGCTCTTATCCAAAAGGGTTTGGGAGTCCTGTTCCCTGCATTAAGGTTTCTCTAGACAAAACAAGGAAAGGTTGGCTTCAGACGTCTGGGAGTGTGTTCGTGTGTTGGTTAGTCTGCTGGTGGGACTGGGTGTACTGACAAACCTGGTTGGACTGGTGTGTTGAAGCCTGACTCGGTGAAGTCTGGTTTGTTTGCTGGTTTTCTGACTGGTACCGTTCAAGCTCTCTCTTCCTTCTCATTGCTGACTGTAGCTGCTGCTTGATTGCTGTGATTTGACCCTCAAGTTCTGACAGTTCCTGCAGCAGTGGGTTTCGCCCAACTTGGTCCAGTCTACAGTCACCCACTCCTAAACTGCAACATTGGGTCGTGGCCTGGGCAGATCCTTCTTTTCCTTGGCCCAACACACGGCCTAACAGGTCAGAGCGACCGTTAGAGCTTGTCACTATGGACATGTGTTTTTCCAGCAAGGGAAGAGTATGGGGATGAGGGTGGGGGGAAGGGGGCAGTGGAGGTGCGAGGTCCTGGGAGGATGGATGTTCCAGGTCGTTCTGAATATCTTGTGGAAGAAACCTTCGCCTGTTGCAGTGGGAGATTTCTGCAGGATTCCAAGATGCTGACTGGTTGTTTCCTTCGTTGCACCTGAGATAAGCCAGAGAAATTTGAAATGTCAGGAAGAAATTCTAAATGCCAAGGTGGGTGAACTGTGTAACATCTTAATATAACCAGCTGGTAGGAATCATATGTAAGAGAAAACTCTAAGAGCTGACTGTGGTACGAACACAAATAACATGAATTATCTACCTGAATCTAAGAGTCTTTTAAGTAGATACAAGCCTTTCCATTTACTACAATAAAGTAATTTATGGAGAATTGAACCAGATACAAGATACAAGATATGGGTGCTTGTGAACCCCTGGACGAACTTTGGGCGTCATCCTTAAGGTACCTTCTTTGCATGTTTTTTTTTATTTTTTTCATTTAACCTTTATAAGGAAGATCCCATTGAGGTTAAAAACTTATTTTTCTTCATATAAGCTTGTGTTGTACCAAGCTATTCAATGCAGAGAAAGAGTGCTGTTCTATTTCCTGTGTAATCTGACCCTGGATCTCTTACTGATGCACCAGTCACAAGTCCATGCCACAATGGTATTACAATATAAATATGACGAATCATATTGGATGCATGGCTATCAAATTTTGTAATTACAATATGTACAATATGAATTCTCAAAACAGAAAACTAATTTCTTTTGTCATTACATTTTTAAATGATCTATGAAGATAGATTGCCTATTGAAAAGCCTTTTGTTTTTTAGAAATCTCTGGATCCAATCTCATGTGTTCACTAAGGATTCCTATCAAGGAATCCTTTACTGCTAATACTTGTTGCTGGAATTCTATATGTGACTATGTAAACAAGCAAGATGTTCGACGTTATTTTGTGCTTAGTTTATAAAGTCGGAGAATGATAATTACCTAGAATTACACAGAAAAAAGTTTTGGGACAAATTATCAATGAGTGGTATCAAAAAAGAGAGCATGCTAACTTTAGCCTAGCCCTTCTGCTTTGTTTTCTAACACGGTGGCAGCAGCACCGTGTCAATTTATTGAAGAAGATAGTTATGTGTCAAATCAAATAATTATATAGAAATGCATAAGGTTTTGTGCATTTTAAGCAACTCACTGTTAGTTACCATAACTTTGTAAACCCAATGTTAGAGGAGCATATTGAGCTGGATCTTTAGAAACTTTAACCTTGCCTGCAAGAGGAATTCTGGCGGTGTTTGTGCATTTACAAACACACGAGGATCCATCTGGTAATGCTCCGGCTTCAACCATTTGTGTCTGAACCAAAAACGGTTCGGACCAATCACGTTGCAGTACTGAGGTTTAAGGCATGACATACCGGTGTGACAAAAGCAAGTGCGGCCGAGCCCACAGTTGTATCAACAAACATGGCAGCGCGGGAGGACGCACGCGTAGCTGCTGCTATAACATCTGTTTTGTAAGAATCCCCAATTTCTTCGTTGATGGTAGAACAGCAAGAAGCGCCTTGACTACCTTACCTTCTTGCAGTTTCTCATGACGTCTGCTGCTTACATTTTAATTTGATAACGTGATTGGCTGAAACCAAACCTTGGTAGACGGGCATTAGGTGTCTCTTTGCCCAATCAGCTTAACTCAGTGCCAGCGTTACTGGTAACTGAGTTAAGAGCTACATAATCACAATACTAATACTAATGTAGTCCAAGTAATACTGGCGGAACATTGTGTGCTATTTAAATAAATATGCATGCCATTAATTTTCATTATGAGCAAGTATTGAACTGGTTTTCATTATCAGCAAATTCTGAATCATTGTTGATACGGGTACAATATGGTATTAGGTATGGAAAAATTGCAGATCAGTGTCAGTCATTATCTGTTACACTTTTAAAAGGTCACTGATTGTGTTGTGGCTTTTATCTAAATGCTGGAACATGGAAAGTATCAGCTCAGACTACAGACTTTTACAGATATACAGCTTATTCCGTTAGTCAAGGAAATCCAAGCATTTGGACAAAGGTCAATTACAGTGCCCAGAATTACAGTGCCGGAAACTGGCAACCTTCTTTTGGCAGGTGGGATTTTATTTCCATGGGGGTGGGGGAATTATGAGAATAAAGTCATAAAATTAGCCAAGAATTAACAAAGAAGTATTACAAAACAAAAAAGTGCAGTCTTTCGCATGATTTAGTTATATTTTTGTATCGGTTTCACACATAAGGAATCTTTTTAGTACATCAGCAACAAATCATCTCACAACCCCCACTTTGGGGACCCCTGTTTTAACCAAGCATGTTACCACATGTGGGTAAAAGTGAAATCTTTACACTGTTGGTAAGCCTAGGCATTCTTCTGCTTTGACGCTTCACACGGTTTTCCCCAAAAAGTGCCCAAATGGAGAGTCCCATAGATGATTCTGGCTGCAGATTTAACTGAAACACAATAAACTTAGACCATTTGTCTTGTTTCTTTGTGGTTTGCGAATATCATTAGCAATATTTTTCTTTGAAAAAGGCTTTTGCTAACATCCAGTTATAAATCCTAACAGAAGCTAAATGGATGTGTAGTATCTTTTGCCAGCAACCTCTGCCAGCCAACCTGAGCTCCAATTTCATCTTTGAGTTAAAACCACAACGCATGCGGAAGCTAAGGTTTGCCGATGTTGCCAAATTTCAGCAGAAGCATACATTATATAGCCAATCCTCTTTCTTTGCTTACCTCTTTTTCTTGCTCTCAAGTGTGATTAAACATTCATAGTTCTTAAATCAACAATCACTTCACAGCATGTTCATTTTATTGTTCGTCTTGTTTTTTCCTAATCATGATTTATAAACTTTTATGGAACCACCACAAACCACATTTTATTTACATTTTATGTGGTATACCAACACAAAGTATGTCATAATTGCAAAAGTAATTAACAGAGGTTTTTGAAAGTCTTTATAAACATCTGAAAAGTTCTCAACACGTTTTTATTCAGCTTCACCAAGTCACACAGAGCCAACTTGGAGTATGACTACTACCTTTGCACATCTAGAGACTGAAACCTTTCATATTATTCCTTTGTGGAAAAACGTCAAGCTCATTTAGATTTGATGGAGAGTGTATTTTATAATCAGTTTCCAAACCTTGCTGCAGATTATGAATTGAATTTAGGTCTGAATTCTGTTGCTTTGATTGAAACCATTCCATTGAAGCTCTGTCTGTATGTTTAGGGCTGGTGTCCTGCCCTAAATTAGAATTGTATGAATTCCTTAATGCAGCTGGTTGCACTACATTTAATTTAGGGGCAACAGAGTAAAGGGGACTGAATACAACAATTACATTTTAATTTGTCAAATGTTGTTAAAGTCATGCATCTTTTTCTTTCCACTTTAGAATCCTTCTTTACTTTGTGGTGTTCTATCACATAAAATCCCCCCCCCTCCCCCTCTACTCTACTCTAAAGTCTGGTTGTAATATTGGAAATGAGAAAAAGTTTAAGTGCCATAAATACATTTGAGTGACACTATTTATAAATTAGCTTAACAACTTGCTAAATGCGAGTACATTCTGATCCTTATAGTGTTGAATATTACTTTATTTTAACCCAACCTATGTACACTGAAACCTAACCGTTTACATTTGGTGAATTTTAGAGGAGGGGATGCCCAATAGACCAACATTTAGTTGTGTTCCTAAAACAATTAGCAGAGTAAGCTATCATTACAAAATAAACGCATACTACAGGAATTATAAACACATTTTTTTTTTACAACTATTTGATATTCAAAAATCTTAAACCTCATCAAAACTAAGTATAGCCAATAAAACTAGATATATGGAGACCACCATTACAGAGTAATAACTTATTTACCAGTTGTTAGTTCCCTATACTGTAGCGTATCTTATTTCTTTGGAGACTTACAGAATGATCTAATATGTTTATCTTTTACAAAGTTGTTAAACTGATATGGCCAAATCTACCTGAGCTGGAGCTTAACTGAAGAGCTCTCAATATCAAAAGCTATTTTTACTGGAGGAAAAAGTGACAAGAAGAATCTAATGAGATCCTGCTAACTTCAAAGCTTACGGATGACATATCTGAATATAAGAACATAAAAAGAGCTTCATCTTAAAATGATATATCCACATATCGACCTGTGCCCACGGCATGGCAGCAGTGAAAGGGAGAATATTTTTTGAGATGAGGAACACTTTATCAGATCTCTTAAGCCTCCAGTCATATGATAACCAGACGCTTTAAAATTATTGCTTTACAGTACTGCAACTTACTTCTAGCAGTGTTTTGTAACTGAAGAAATGAAATGATTTCAGTTACTGGCTCCCTTCTAAATAAACAAGCAACATTTAACTTTGAGTAAAAAGCAATCTTTACAAACTTTGAATAATTAAGTTCATGATTTATGTTATGTCTGAACACTTCTAACCATTTTTACTATATTTGAATGTATATAGCATGTAGAATTTGTATGTATTAATTATAAAACTTATACATTAATGATAGTTCTTATGAATAATTTAGACCTAATTTAAACCAAATAAAGCATAATAAAAACAAAAGGTTTTACACTTGTTTCTTTATTTAAAAAAGGATTTGAGCAGATTGTCGTATTTTTTTCTGATCAGTGAACATTAAATTGTCAAATTAAGAACTTTGGAAGTTATAACAGGGGGAAGTAAATTTAGTTAGCTTTTTTCCAGCTTCGGTGATGCTCACAGAGGAAGCAACAGAATAGAAAGGAAACAGTTTCCTGTTACATAATACATCTGCAGTTCAAGCTGCAAGCTTTGAACAGAGAGGGAAACTTCATTAGATGCCAAAAAGGCTGGAAATCCGTCCAGTATTAAAGTGGACTTCTGTTTTTTATCCTATGCAACTTTCAGGCGTTATCTATGTTGGGACAGGTGGGATTAAGAGATGATTTAGAGATGTCAGAGTCGACGGTGTTGATTTTCATTTGTGTTTTGATAATTTTTTTTGAGGAGTTTTCACACCTAGAATTTGTGTATCTTGGTATGAATCAGTTGATGAGGGGTGGTTTGATGCCTTTTCACACAGATAAAACACCAAACCAACCAAAACCTGTCACTCCTCGTGAAAACATTCAGTTTGCTTGTTGGGCGGATGTGTCTGGGGCAGGAGTACCAAATGTCAATACGGGATACAGTTGATGTATTTACAACTGGCTCCTCCACGTCGAGAGAATCCGGCTGAGGTGGCTCGGCCATCTGGTTAGGACCCTTCCTGGATGCCTCCCTGGTGAGGTGTTCCGGGCACGTCCCGCCGGGAGGAGACCCAGAGGAAGACTCAGGACACGCTGGAGGGACTATGTTTCTCAGCTGGCCTGGGAACGCCTTGGGATTCCCCCAGAGGAGCTGGCCCAAGTAGCTGGGGAAAGAGAGGTCTGGGTCGCCCTACTGAAGCTGCTACCCCCATGACCCGATCCCGGATAATAATAAACACAATAAGAAGAAGAAGTTGCTGTGTTTTGAAGATGTAGAAAAAAAAAAGGGAATTTAATCATATTTGTTTGTTTCTCTGTCTATTTCATGCAAAAGTATCTAAGAAGTATATCAAATGATCTAGAAAAGATGTCTTGAAAGTTTCATGGGGCTTTAGGCTTTGTGAAAAAGACATGCCACCATTGTATATTTGTTTGCTTACTCAACTGCATCCCACAATTCAATGCAAACCTGGTAGCTGTGTCGGACTGAGGTCCATCCACTGTCGTTCCCCAGCTTTTTCTCTCTATATAAGCTCTTTGGTTGTCACTGTTCATTACTAGTGTGTCCTGTTACTCTGTCTTGCTTTGTGTCCTGAGCTCCCCCCTGTAAGTCTCGTTGTTTATTATTAAAAACTCTGCTCTTTGCCACAGTGGGTTGCTTGGATGTGCTTGGGTCCAATTAACCCACAAACGTGACAGCAAGAGTCTACATTTTTGAAGGAAGACACACACAGTCTGTTTATTTGGCAACTGTGCTTATGACTAACATAATATTTTTGAGAGAGTTTAAAATCTCACCTCAGAATGTTGCCTTTATTTTAGAATAATAGAAAAAAACCTGGTTTTACAGTTGATCGGCCTTGAAGCGATTCCTCCTCTCACACACATACCTGATATAAAATCGTTAATGGCCGATCATAAAAAAAAGACTCATTAATTTCTTGTTACGAGAACTTAAAAATGATTTAACAGTCTAAAACTAAAATTATCTTTAATGCATGTTGTAGAACAAATGAATATCCCATTATATGGTGCTCATCTGTTTTAGTGGCGTGCAAAAAAAGTTAGAAATTGGCTGCAATGGTTATAGAAAGCAGAGCTTTATGAAAGAGATCTGAAGTTGGCCCAAAAACCTTCTGATCAACGTGATGTTTCCCTACGACTAGCATATTCTACAATTTCAACTATTTTGAATAGTATTTTAAAGTGCTGAATGTTTTGTGAAGTGCAAAAGATGTTGTCAAGAAAGTGGATTTGATACCTGTTCCCTCACCCTGACACCAGCAGGTAGTGATTATTTCATTAACAGCATATAAAACACTCTGTTTTGCTCTTTTATTCAATATATCAGGCATCTATACACAAACATAAGTTTCCCAGTTTGAAATTCCTCAATTTTATAAAGAAATATTACTCAGGGAAGAGTCAGATTTTTCCCCCCCAGTTACATTTGTTCGACGTTTCAGTGCAACTTTGAGATTTCTGGTGCATCCAGTTCACAGGGTCATGTATTCAATCTAGTTCATATCGATTTCCTTTTTTTCCCAATGCTTCTACAGATGCCTGTTAACCTTTCTGTTATACGCAATCCAAAACTAATCATCTAACACTGTAACAACTTTTCTAATGCGATTTTCTACGTCGCCGTTATAACCTCGTTTCATTAAGAGGATGACTTCCCATTTATCCACTTTTACCAGCATGCTGTAGTTTTCCATAGAACATGGCAGTTCATAATTGAATTGAATTATTATATCACAGGTTCTTTATTTATGAAGCATTATGAATCCACTGATGCGCTACACATTGAGTAAGGCACTGAGCAACCTGCTCTCCATATAGTCAAGTCTCAAATTATTTTAGGATTGGTTTTTGTTACTTCATTCTGTGGTCAGTAATGAAATACAGGGACTGCACTATGCTGATCTTAAATAAATCTATTTCACAGCTGCAAACTGCCCAGCCTGTCCAAACCAGGGGACATTTAGACTCTACAGAAAACCTAAATGCAAGCTAAATTCACACTAGCCAATTGGCTAAAATCAGAAAAGAAGATACAGATTTTAAGTTTCAATACTGTAATTTAATATCGTCACATGCCTTTTCTTAAATAACAGATTTTGATATCAGTTTAATTTGTGTTTTCTATCAAGAGAAATCTCACCTCATATGTCTTCAGGATCGTTTCCCTTTGTGTGTTTGATTGGGTTACACAACCTGTTTCTCATTATTCTTGCGACCCCCCACCCCTCACAGAGAGTTGTCTGCTTAGACAAATAAACCATCACTCCCCAAATTTCTTTTTTTTGTCTTACCTTTACTTGTTTTGCTTCCCCAGGCTAATATCTCCTGATTTTCCTGATGTTCTCTGGACCCGACTGGGTCTCTAGCTCTTACGCTGCTTGTCTTGTTGTATCCTGTTTCATTTGCCTTTTCTTGTTATCATTTGATCAGTAATGTTTACTTGCTGTTCATTTACACCGTCTGTGGGCACAGTTTTTTTCCTGACATGCATAAAATATTGATTTTAAAGATCAGCTGGAAGCTCCCATAATTTGATTTCATTATTTCATTTTGTCCCAGAGGTGTGTGTCTCCAGCTTCATGTGAAAAACAGTTTTAATTGGCCATATGAGAATTTTTTAACCTTCTGCAGACAATGCACCACACTTTCTCTGACAGACAGGTCTCTAATGATTTTTTTCCCCACATTCTTGTTCAGACAGGTAGGAAATGTAATAGGTTATAGTTTAATCAAGACTACTGATCATAGCCAATTAAAATGTAACCTCTTTGCTTGCCATTGCTTTCATGCAGACTTACTTGAAAAACAGGATGAATAACTGATACTTTCAGGCTTACAGTGTTGTAAGGAAAAAATATTTTACTGTATGCACTCCTGTACAATAAATGTGAGCATCATCAAATCGCAGTGCAATGTTTGAAAGTCAGACATATGAGCTGCAGGTTTCTGAGATGCTGCTAATAAGAGAGTAATATTTTCGGACTCTTGAACAGCGTGCAGGTATGATGCAGGGGAGATTGATTGAATGGGGTAAGTATGCAAGGGTAGCTGGTCTATTCTCATTACCATAGGCATCCTTCACATGGACTTGTCTCCATAATTATTATGTATATTTAATCCTCACTTTGTGCACTCAGCCTAAGTTTCCCCTGCTGTTACAAACGGAGATAGATGTGAAATATACAGGGGCTTAAAATTTTACTGCAGAGTGGAATGATTTGAAATAGAATCTGTTGGCCAAGGAAAGCCCTGACCAGGATTTTCTTTTGTCCCCAAAACTGATCTGAGATGTCCAGAAGTGCACAATTAGCCTATACAGCGTCCCTGTCTGCTTCAACAGTCCAGTTAATAAAAACCTACTTATACTGTCAAAACTCAGAAAAATTAAAGTGCAGTAAAAATGACATGCTGCATTTCCACTGTATCTTCCTGACCCTGCAATACCGGTTTTTTTCTTGATTGACAGATTTATGACCCTGCTGGAGTTGCTGAAGGACAGTCAACTAGGCTAAAATGCTTCCAAAAGTCCCAACAATGTGTCCCCTAAATCGGACGCATCCTTATCATGGGTGCTATACATACATGTGTGTCATGACACACACACACAGTTACAATCTTCAATAAACTCATGCTTGGTCCTGCTGACCAGAGCAGAGCAGTTTGCAAAATTGTTGGGACCACACTAGCATGTTTCCCTCTGTTTTGATAGGACTTGGTGACAATTGGCTCGCAACATATTTCAGTGCTGGTATAGTTAATTATATGAATGCACACTTGTTCTCCTCCTTGAGCACTTTGCTTTAAAACGGCTTGGAGTTAAATGACTAGTTTTTCCACACTGCACTCTGAAGAGATAATATAACCTGACACAATCGGATTGGAAGTCGCAGCTACCAATGCCTTATCTCTTGCACTGTGAACACCGTAAGGGACAAAAAGGTTGTTGGGGAGAAAACCTAATATTTGTTAGATTTGTTAGCTTTAACGCCGCTGTAGAAACCATGCCCATGAACATAGGCTGTGATTTTTAAATAAATAGTCTTGCAAAACATGGCCTGGCTAACAGTGATATAAAATATAAAATCACAGACATTGGATTAGCATCAACAATTGGAAGTAGGCTTAAATGAGGGACTGTGAAAGCTAAAAAAAAAATGCCAATTGAGAAAATACCTAAGAATTGTAAGGTGCATAGAATTTTGAAAAGGGACATATAGTAGAAAGGAGAGCTTTTGGATGTACCTCATGGCTGTCTCACTATTTCATACAATACTCTGACGTCAGCATCAGAATCTTTTCTCAAATCCCTCAGATAATTGCCTTCCAAGAGATTGACCATCCTATTTAGTTCCTGATTAAAAATAGGTCCCTTAACTGCCACTTGGATGTTAATTGATGTCACTCATTCTCTGACTGATAATTTGACCAATGGGGCATTTAAGTTTGGAAAATTGGCTCTCGGCTGGAACTGCCACTCTGTATTTTTAGTATGAATGAATGTGAGATTATATGGCCCATATTTTATTCATAATGACACTTCAGAATTTAGCATGATTTCTAACAAGTCATCAGCATTTCCAGTACAGTTATGATACGGTGTTTAAAGTCTAGGGACAAAAATCTGTGCTCATTAAGCAGCGGATTGGTCATTTTGACTAGATGACAAAAAGAATGTGTGTTCCATTTGTTTGTAGCCATAAAAGAAAAGGTCTAACAATTTCTGATTTAGTGTAGTTTGACAGAAGTTTTAATGAGCCTAAGTCTCAAGTCAAAACACAAGCTGAAGCACTGCAGAAAACCATAATTATACAACATTTGTGAATAGTTGTGTTAATGTAGAGGAGATTTATCTGAAATAAACTTACATAGTAGGAATATAATATTGCTGTTTAAATCATTTATTTTACTGACATGAACATGAACAAACACAATCTGCAGGACAAGGACATTACCTTTTTTCAGGCTTGGTAACAGTTGGTATTTTATCATCGATGAAGACTGAATTGAGGGCTCTGTGTAATCTCTGTAAAACAAGACATTATAAGATGCATGTTAACAATTAAATATTTTGTCTAATATAGAATAATTTGAATATTACTCAAAAGTTAATTTACTCAAATTCACTGAGTGAGACAAACACACACACACACACACACACATTTTTTATAATGCAAAGTGAGGACCGTGCCTTGACTTCCATTCATTTTCAACCCTTTCTATGGCCTAACCCTAACCTAAACCTAATTGACACCTTAGCCCTACACCCAACCCAATCCCTCCGAGAAAAGAGAGGGTCAAAAAAGGTCCTCACTTTACTAGTAAAATGAGAAAAAAAGTTCCCATTCAGCAACAAATACAAGTACACACACACACACACACACATACGTGTTTATGCATATGCAAGTACATAGACATTCATATGTATGTACCAATATGTGTATATATAGATATAAATATATCTATATATATCAAAGACTGATGTCTTCAAGCCATTTTCTCTTTTAATCATCATGATTTTCCACTTGCAGCTGATGAAAACACAACATATATATAGATGAGATATCTAGAGCAGACAGTACAACGCAGCACAATTAATTAAAACAACAAATAAAACTAACAAAATTGTAAGGATAAAAACAGTTATAATGATGATTCCACTCTCAAACTGATTTAAATGAGTGAATAACAATTGGCTTGTGGCTGAGATTTAGATTAAAAGATCTTTTAATTAAAGCCCCAGCTCTCTAAAAATAAATTTTCCCAATGATGTAGGGTTCCCTGAAGTTAAAATAAGTCAAATAGCGCTCATACTTTTTTATATGCAATTTTAGGTTTCCATGCTACCCACATTTAAAGTATTAGTTCTGCCAGTACCAATTAGATCAAACATGATCTAAGGTTATTAATTTATTAAAAATTCAGGAATTTTTGTGCTATTTGGTATTTGAGATCAGAAGGAAAGCAAGTCATGGTTCAAAAGAAATTGTTATCCTTCAATTGCATGCACATTTAAACTTCTTTTTGAGAATTATGAACAGATGTAATGTCCCTGTAAAAATCAAAGCTATAGTTGGCAATCCTGTTCAGAAACACTTTTTGTTATACAAGGTCAAATTGTCCTTCCATCCTGAAAGTAGTCAATACATTATGTATTCAGAAAAAGGAGGTTCAAAATTGTTCTCTGTGGGAGCTGCAGGCCTGTAAAAAGTATATCTACCGTTTGGTCCGAAGGGCATTGATTTGTCAAAGTTTTGTTCCTTCTCTGACCCATGGATGTTATATACTCACCCTCCTCTGTCCTTCAAGTTCCGGGGGTATCACCTTATCTATTGGTTGTCCCACATGTTAATCATTCTGACTTGCTTATGTAACGCCAGTGTCCGTGCTCATTCCTTCCTAGTTTCCGCTTGCTGGCTGCACATGCGCACTTCCAATCTGTATAATGTGATTGAATTTGACCTTGGAAAGTGCCTTGAGATGACATGTATCATGAATTGGCGCTATATAAATAAAATTGAATTGAAAAATTTAATTCTAGTGTTTATGTATCCAGTTAGCTTAGCGGCTAGGTTAGCGATTAGCCGTTCATTGTAGGTCCGTTGCTCTCACTGTACACTTTGAACATGGCTGAGAGTTGCAAGAAGTAAACCGCGTTCATGTTTATGAGAAGAAGAGGAAGGCCTCAGTAGAAAGAAATAAGACTGGAGTGGATTTGGGAGAATTTTTTCACATGAACCCCCTGAAGGGCGGAAGAGCAGGTAAGACGGTCTTGCGCATGTGCAGTTATTCAAAAAGGGACTTGGGGAAACCTCTGGAAAATCGCCAACCCTAGCTTTAAAAATGGCATGAGCCACAGAATAGAGCCTTCAGGTACTCCACAAGATGGGGGAGAGGTTTTTTTTTTCATTGTGAAGGACATTTAAAGGGGTGATGAAGCAAACAACACCCACATTTTTAGGAGAATTTAAAGTTGTATAATGTGCCTGTAATTTAACACAATGGGTAAGTCCAGATGTGTATTTGTTTTTTTAAAGCATCAGCTGTCCTACTGTACAGTTATTAACTAAACATTGATGTTTTAATGGGGAACTTAAAAAGCATACAAATTAGGATGTATGTTCAGCAAAACTCCCACAAATAACAAACACTGAAATGAATATATATATATATATATATATATATATATATATATATATATATATATATATATATATAGATATCAAAAACAAACTTCTTTGACACAAGAATAGTTTATCTTCGTCTTTGTATTTTTTATTTCTTTTTTTGCAGACAGCAGCTTTCCTTTCAAAGGCCCTTTCACAGTTACCCTGAGAATGCCTCTCCTGGTAATTGTAAAATAGTCTACTTATGTTTCTTTTTATTTCTGTGTTCAGCCCAGTGAGTCGGTACCTGACTAGTGTGCAGCCAGTATTTGGAGCGTGGCTCCTTGACCCTCGGGATCACCAGCTTGTACACAATGTGTTCCGCTATGGTGGTCAAAAGAGATAAGGCCACGCCTACACACAGCATCACAAACAGACCAGAGAAATGCTTTATACCCATCTGCAGTGTCTAGGAAGAGAGAAAGAGGGAGAGAAATGTAGAGAAAAAAGTTAGTGAAAGAGAACCAAGTGGGAGGCTTCAGAGCAAAAATGAAGACCCCACCCCACCCCCAAACCCCATCACCAACACACACAAACATCTCTAACTTAGCACAGGGTTTATGTACATATGACAGGATTCAGAAAGTTTCAAGGAAATGTGCAAACAGAATTAAAACCTTGAAATTTTTGTTGTATTTTATTCTTTTTAACAATGCTGGCAGTGTGACAGCATAAAACCCCCCACTGCCACTTGAAGACAGTTGACATGAAGAGCGTACAATGTGAAAACTGCCCGAAAAACAAAAAGAAAAAAACTCAAACAAGAACTTTTCTTTTGTTTTTGCCTGCGATGCTTTCCCCAAAGCTTCTTAGTTTTTCCTGCTCTACGTTCTGAATTCCCATGGTGCAAAATAACAAATTCTGTTGTCTCATTTTCCTGCAGTCCAATTTGGACAGTGATGTTCCCATTATAGTTGCTTGTATGGTGGGCAAAGATCATAGATAACACTGACTGGTCTACAGCAGCTCAGATGAAGTCTAAATGCCAGCCACATCAACATGTGGTGGTTTCTTGCATGAATGAATATTGAACGTTAGCTGAGATAGATTGCTGAGAAAGAACGAGCTGTATAACTAGTGAATGAAAAGTGACCACTAAGAAAGCAAAATGGTTGTTTTTTCATCATTATTCATTAGACGTGTTCCTCTCTCGTCTTTATTTAGGTTGGAAAAAAATCTTTAACTCAATTTCTAATAGAATCTGGTTGTTTACTTTATAAAAATATGACAATAATTACTCTGTTAATTACTTACTGTTACAGTGAACCACGATCCCCTCATTTTCAATTTATTTGGTTTCATCCAGATCTAAACGTCTGACGAGACTGAATCTATTAGAATTTTCATTTCATCACATACAGTCTCAATGTGTAGGAATCCACATTTAAGATGCTACACGTTTCACAATAGGCCACCTGTTGCAGTTCCCTGCAGCTGTGCCTGCATTCTCATAAGAAAACTATTTACTGCTGAACATGAAGAAGCTTGTGAAATAGGGCAAGCTGCAGTGATTACATTATAAAGTCCTATCGGAAAACCAAAGCCGTGATGGATTGTGTTCCTCATTGCGGCATGTTAACTTGGCCAGCTACCTCTGACAAAGTTTTCGCTCAGGAAATTATTTGAGAAAAGAAGAAAAAAAAAGAAAAGAAAACACACCGGATTATGTATTTAACCCTGCCATTTTGAACTATGCAATGACGTTATCAGACTTTACTGAACCTGTTCCATAGGATGAAATACTGTGGTAAGATGGTAACACTCTTCTGTGTGATAATATTAAAGGGTCATTTATGTTAATAATTCCCTTACCTGTTGTAGTAAGACGGCATATCACTGAGCTTGTTGGAAAGGTAAATAAATCCTCCTAGCGGTGGAAGCTAAAAAGCCAGTAAGAAGTTCACTGTATCAATCTGCCTCATCAGCTAATTTGGCAGATCAGCTAATCATGATTCTGGCAGGAAAACTTGCAAACAATTATGAGACCTGGAAAGCGCATTTCATCTTTGATGCTGACAGTGAACCACTGACAGTTTCACACAAAATCCAAAAGTTGACTCCATTCTTGGCGGAGCTAGAGCGGACTGAGGAGTTGCAGCTGATCTAGTGGATGGATACAGCCAGCAGACTTGATTAAGGTTAACTTCACATTGTAACAGGGTTGTGGTTAAGTTGGACCAAACAGCATTAACAAAGGCCTCTTGTGAAATTGCAGGCTGTTAATATTTTCTATCCATAACGTTATATCCCTTACATGACTCTGAACAGATGGAATTTGTTCAACAGAGCTCCACACATCCATCTGGGATTGCTTCACTGGAGATATATTTCAGAAGGAGGGACCTTAACAAAAATCCTTGCATTTGATTGGATAAACCGCTTGTCCATCATCTTTACTTTTCCATTGCCACTGGAAAAGAGGCTATTGTTGCCGCTTGCTTCCTCACTGTGAGCCACCACTGTTGTCTGAATGCAAACAGTCGCTTCTCTGATACGTCACATCCACGAAAATCCCGCGCGGTGATCCTGATTGGCCCGTCCATTTTATGTGGTATTGAAATCCCTCCCAGTGGCAGCGAGTCCAGATGGATGTGAGGATCCGTGTGGAGCTCAGCAGTACTTCATCCATCTGGCGAGAGTCAGGTTATTATATTCCACTGATGTACCCAATTAACACACGTTAGGCTACTGCTACACCCTTCCTAGCATTTAGTTATACTTCTCAACAAGCTTACTGTGATATAACACGTTTTCACGATGGGTAGGGAAATAATACGTACAATAACTTTGCAAAACAGAATTTCAAAGAACTGATACTAATCCTCTGTCAGTGGCTTACGTTAATGAAGTGCACCAGAGAACAGCTTTAACCAACGGTAACATTATCAATTTATGTGGTGAGCAGTTAGTGCTATATAAGGCTATATTTTACCAAGTGTTATGTTATGTACACAAATAACACTGGTCGTACAGAAGCTGTGTTGTTTTAATCACACTGGGACAGAAATTGGTACCCAGTTTGCTGGGTTAGAGAAGAATCTGGAAGTAGCTTAATAACTTACCGACCAACATTTTGAACCTTATTAGACTAGAATGGACCTCTTCCACAAGATAAAAATAATATGTAGTAACACAGTAGTATGAATAATTAAATTTGCTTATAAAAACTTGAAGCTCAGCGGGTCTTCCTTTTTAGTTTGGTTTGCACAAAAGAACAAGTTTGTTCAGTCAAGATAATGTTAGCCTCTTACATGCTATGCAGTTAACCCAAGCAAGCATTCTGCCTATTTTTTTTAAAAACGTGATCATTTTTAATGCAGCTGGTTCCTCTTTCCCGCTGTCGTTGGGCGTGGAGAAAGGCAGGGTACACCCTGGACCGTCTGTCACCATGCATGCATACAAACACAGGGGCAAATTTAAAGGGATAAGGACCTAGCAGTCCTGTTGTAATTTTGGACAGTGAGAACCCACACATGCACAGGGAGAACATAAAAATCCCAAATTGGGATTTGAGCCCAGCAGCTTCTTGCTGCAAAGCAGTACTACCAACTGGACCATCATGCTGATCCAATCATAAAATATTTTTTTATTTAGAGTGATTATGTTTCATAATTAAGATTTAAAGCTGGGGACCCACATTTTTAAGGCTTTGCAGGCAAATTACTTCCGTTATTTCAGTAAACTACATTACAAACATCTGTATCATCTGTTTTCTCACGATTCTTTTTATGGCCTCAGATTAACTGTTTTGGAGTGACCGAAGAGCTGGATTAGTCCCAGAGAGTTTGGCAAACTCACTTTTTTTTAGTGTTGAGAATTTCCAGGCTTAAGAAAAAAAGAAAAAAAAAAGAAAAATAAATAAATAGAAAATGCTGAGCAGGACTAAACTGTGCCAGGCTGCTCAGTAATTCATGCTGCTTATATCACATGAATGTCCTGCTGATGTTGTCGAGCTCACATTTCTAGTGCAGCGAATGGTCGTGTGAAAAGTAACACAGATTTTAAACCCAACTCTAAATTAATCTGTATTTTATACAATTTCTGTACTATTTTTGATCAATCAGTGTATCACCTGTGTGGCAACAGTTTATATTAAGTGACAGAAAGATAATGGTAAAGAAAAATAAATTAGCTAAGCAGCTAAGGGAGGTTGGGTTGTGATGCTGAAAAATGAAATGCACCTGGGGCAATTTAAATGTCTGCTACCGCAGATAGAATCTACAGCACATCTAGGTGGCTACACACAAGAAATGTCTGACTTTGGCATTACCGGATGTACGGCATTGCAATGTACCCTTTCTGCTACTGATGTGACACTCGTGAGATGATTTTCGCTCCGATTGCATGCATATTGAGGTGATGCTGTAATTTGCAGCCACAAACCAGAGGAACCTTTTAGTTAGATGTAATCATTAGCGACAGAAATTAGACTGACCTTCATTCAGTTCAAAACAGTAATGCATTAAAATAATTACAAAGATGATGTGCAGTTTTACTCGGGAGCAATTTTTGGAAAGTACAAAGCTGTAGCTAGTTAGAAAGATGGCCAGGGTAACAACGGTTAACTACTTGGTAATTGCAGAGCAGTGCAAACCGTGGCGCATCGATCGATTGTAGAGACACTTCTAGTTTAGCAGCTAGAAAGTCAGAGGCCAGTGGTCTCAATTAGAGAAGAGCAATCATTGTATAGGGAGATTGTGGAGTGCAGGGAGAAACCAACTCCTCTGTCCAACAGTCTAGACAGGAAACCTTTCTGTTTATTCATAATGCTTTGCAATAGTGCTCACAAGGCTAGAACATCACATGTTGTCATATTACAACCACAGAGTTCAATGTTTTATTTTTGGGGGGGTTCTATGTGGTAAACGTAACAGATGATTGAAGAGGAAGGATATAATTAAATGATTTTCATCATTATTAAAAGATATAGATAAAAGTCTACAAATGTGGTGTAAATTTCGGGTCTGGCCGTTGACCCTCTGCCTCAGTCTCAAATCTTTTTCAGCCTCCAACGGGTTTCCTTGGAAGATTGCCCTTTATTTAGCCCCCTCCATATTGACATAATCTTTAACAAGCTTCCCCTTCCCTGCTGATGAAAAGCATTCCTTCAGCATGATGTTACCCTCCACCATGTCTTACAGCACATGGTACGTTTACTCTGATGTACCGTATTAGTTTTCTGCCACCTATTGAACTAAAAAGTTCAATTTGGTTTCATCGAACAAAAGTTAGTTGTTTGACATCTTTGCTCTATCCCCTTTAAATGTGAATTTTTAAGGCTGTCTTTCAACTATGGCTTTCTCCCTCTGTAAAGACCAGAACTGTGGAGTGCATGACTAGTTGTTGCACTGCCAGCAAATTATCCCAACTGGGCTGTGGATGTCTGCAGTTCCTCCAGCGTTAGTTTGGGTGGATTAATACTCTCCTTTCTTGGCTGCCAGTTTACCTGGATAGTCATGTCTCTTGTCAGCTGTTGCCCATAGCATATACATTTACAGAACTACAATATTAAATAACACACAGGCGAACGTGTTTCAGCCATTTGCAATCCTGTGCAACTCTACAGTTATGTACCGCCGTGTGTCGATCTGTCAAATACAGTCAAACTAAAATGCATTAAAGCTTGTGGCTGTAACATGACGAAATGTGCAAACGCACGAGGAGTATGAATACCCTGGCAAAGTTAAAATGTTGACAAGTCAACACCTTCATGTTAGATTGTCCTTCTTGTTTATGTGAGATAAACAGTAGCACATGCACCCCTTTCGCTCAGCACCTTCACGCTTACCTCGGTCACAGCAAAGCTGCGCTTTCCGCAGGGCACGACCTTGTACCATTTGTCATGCAGCATGTCCATGAAGCCGTCGGATTTGTACTGACTGACAAGCTCTGAGAAGTTGGACGTGAGCGGAGAGTTCTGGGGGAGGCCGATGCCGTAGCCTGCCCGTGGCGACACAGAAGCAAAGCAGACTCATTAACGGTTACACTTTTGTAGGAACACATATTTCACTTCTTTTGAGTAGGGACATAAATATCTTCACTGCTCCTCCGCATGCCTTGAAAGTGTGACGAATTGTGCAATAGCCAATTACAAAAGTACCCTGGTTGCACTGATTGATTCGTATTGTATCCTGAAGGCTTAAGGGTGCATTAAGTAATTAACAACAGCACTGGAATCTGTGGCTGTAGCGGCCTGTAATGGAAGCAGGTACCATGGGAACGTTTCCACAGTGGGAGGAAGAGGTTGGCTAAATGGACCAGGGATTAACTGTAGACGGTGGAGATTGTAAGCTTTTGAAAGCCAAAAGATTAACTACCGCACACATGTTGAGTGATTAATATTGTTACATTTAGGGGTGTTTAAAATGAAAACTTCAGGATGTCTAAAGTAATTCAGTTGAACCCTGTAAATTAATTATTTAAGAAGGTTGCTGTGTAGTTTATCTTAAAACCAAAGAGAGACAAGATAAATCAGAATATTTGAGTCACAATCTTAAATGGCGAGACAGTTAATAAGAAACATGTCACTTCTTCTTTCGGCCCTTTCGTTTCAGGGGTCAGCACAGTGAGTCATCTGTCTCCATCTGACCCTAAACGCATCACTTTTTATTCAGAATAAATAGGTGAGACGTCTCCTTTCTGAATAAGAATAATTTTAATTGTTCACTGAGGGAAAAGTCTGAAATGAAATGGGATTTCTCTTGCTCCGCTCTACTGATTTGCACAACAGAAAACCATCAAAACTTTGTCCCAAGCTGAGCAGTGCCTCCTCATGTTTTTACTGATCTTGACAACGTGCATGGTTACCGACATGTCTCAATGGATAAGAGGTCATCTTCTAATTGGAAACAAAACAGGTTTGGTTGCTGGTGAGATTATCTTTGGAAACAGCTGATTAAAAACACAAAAGGGATTTCTAGAACCTACATAAGGTGGAAATATATAACTATGTGTGAATAGTTTGTCCTTATGATACCAAGGCAAACCAAGAGCAACTGGTCATCTTGAGGCTAAATTAGGCACAAGAAAAGCTTATCAGGGTTATGAGTGCTAATTACTTTACGACTCAATGGCTTTGACAACACTAAGAAGTTTTTTAAAAAAGGTTGGAAACTATCCGTCTAAAAAACACTTCTGCAAACTGAAATTAAATGGTCCAATACATTGCAATTGGTATAGAAATGTCTCATGTTGCAATAAGATAGGATGTGTGTACAGGACTTGTGGAGGCATCACTAATGGAGAAAAGATGTCATCATTTGATGTCAAAAGGCAAGTCTAGGTCAACTGATGTGGAAGATTCGTCGCAGACACAATTCACTTCAATTCACAATGAACGTCCTCTTAAGGATAAACAGGTTTAATTCATATCCCACTATATAGTACCCAATTCATCCCAAATTCAAATAAAACCTGTTATTTGTAATAAAACCCAAATTCAGATAAGATTACTTATAGTCCAGATGACAGTCAAATTTAGTTGAAATATCCCTCCTCCCACTGTCTACGCCCACTTATTCCTTGTTAGGGTAACAAGGGACTGGTTCCTATCCCAAATGATGATTGGGCAACAGACGGGTAAACCCCTAACAGGTTGACCAAAAAAATTGTTAGATCAATTGTTCATAAAAATTGTAGGTTTGCATTCATAAACAAAGTTTACATTTGCCAAGACCACACCAAGGAAATACTGTCTTATATATCCAAGCATCGCAGATCTCAATAACATCTGAAGTTGCTGTCCAGGCACAGGCACTCCTCTCTGTACAACATCCCATGTCATCCTGCACTGCATTTCAACGACTGCCATCAACTGGATTATGGATTAGCTGTCAAAGCATGGCTTGGCATTAACACCTAATTTAAATTAAATTTCCGCAACCTTTCAGAGCAGTGGAAACAGACATCAGACAAATTACCTGGGATTCCTTTGACCCTGATAAAAAAAAAGTATTTAAATCCCAGGACATTTGGAGTAAAGGGGTGTTTTCACATGATTTCATCTAGTAAGGACACAAAAAAACCCAATAACTTAAATCTCAGTTTTGCAGTAACACCAGTGTCTATGGGTTCACTTATGGCACTGCTGAGAGGAAAGCACCACTGTATCATTCTAATGTCTGGCAATAATTCAGAAACACTAAACTGAGGTCCTCTTGTGACCAGCCAAGCCCCCTGATCTATCTCCAACAACCACACGAGAACATGTGGATATTAAGTCAGATCTTCACATCTAATGAACCTCAACGACCAGTCACAATGGCCATGGGCCTGTTTTTTGCATAACAGTTCGATATCTTTCCACACCAAATACTTTCTTATACCAACCCCAAAGGTTTGCCCCACCCTCCTGCCCAGGACTTAATGATATTATGGAAACACGCAATAATGATAATTGTGTGTTATTGTGATGATAATGTGGGAACAATTAACCCACATTTCTATTCTTCTCTGTTTTTCTTCATTAACTGTAAGTTTATATAAGCATTTCAGCCACTAAATCTATGTGCAGTGCGAGGGTATGTCCAATTGGGCAAATGTGTTGTTTGAATGGAGATTATAAATGCCTGCCATTTATTGCAATTATTACATCTGAACATATTTATATTGCCCTTAAAATTGCGATTCAATATATTGTATTGCTCCACTGCTGACTTTGTGCCTGTGCAACGATAACAACTTTCCAGTTAGCGTATTTACACATCTTGACAAGAACATATGAAACAATTCTAAGATCTCAACAAAGCTCTGAGTGCACTGCAATCGTTAAAAAGTGTCCTGTTTATTTAACAAGTGCTTGTTAAGATGAGAACTTTCAGACATTACCTTCTATGGCAAAAGGTTTCCCCACTGTAAGTGTTTTACAGTCAGCATCTATGGAAACTTCATAGTCCAGCAGGGCTTTGTCCATGATGAATGCATCCAGTTTCTGAGGGTCAGCTCTGCAATAAGACAGACAGAGGACTATAGAGGAGTCACAATCATCCCTTACCCTGTTAATTAGCATTAAAGTTACATTTTGTCCTGGGATGCTAAAAGGTCACTGGTGTCTTATTTTGGTGTGAAAGATGATGCAATGGGGATTATTGAGATGAACACTTCAAATGTGAGGCAGCGAGCTGCACTAGGATATACACACCAAAATGTTATATCACAACAGTCATTATGGTGTTGAATTTTATATATGATCTGATGCTTTGGATGTCATGTTGGGTCTTTTTTAACTAGCATATAATAAACAAATGTGTGTTGATAATACGAGCTAGATAACTATGTTTTTAAAACTTGAAAGATTAGTGTGGTCTCTTTGTCTGAAATAAATTTTCACCAGTTGATGGTTTATCTATTTCTTAAAGGGGTTTCCATCCTACAATGGAAAATATTAAGAACTACTCTTCAAATGTGAGGAATTTAGGGATTGGGGAAGGCGTAACGCCAAGAAGCAGGATCTGGTCTAATTTTTTTTGTACATTTCTCAGGAATACTTCAATACTATTTTTCACATAAAAGCCAACATTACAAATATTTGTAGAAATTTTAGTCTGGGATTGTTTTCATACTTTGGCACTGGCTAGCTTTTTAAGAAAAGTAATGATAAAGATTTACCAAAAAGAAATTGCTTTTTCCCCTCAAAACCCTCAGAGAGCAGCACGCTGACAGCAAAAGAAGCACAACAATGGTCTCTTAACTACACTGATGGGAAAGCATCTGGAGTGCACACAATGTGTTCTAGCATTCATCTACCACAGCAAGCTGTGCTAATTAAACAGGAGTGTTGACACAAATTCTGCAATCACTCCTCAGGCTAAAGAGCAAACACTGTGTGGCATTGTTCTGTAAAGCGTTACCAAGACTAAACCTGGAATTTCATATTGCATTCAAGGTTTGTCAGACATCGCAGCAACAGAGCAAATTACTGGTCTTCAAAATTTCGTGATGTTTTTGTCTCCGTGGGTTTAACACGTCTGGCAAACTTCCTGAGCAAACTTCCTGCAGCAGGTGTTGTCTGAAACTTTTCAAGCTAAATATTCAATTTGCAATATAATTTCTGGACAAAAGAACTGCTATCTTAATATCAGATTATGGCTTTTGTTCTGCTATCCCGGAACTAGTTCGGTTTATTTAGGTATTCATCTCATGTGTAGAAGTTCTTATGCTTTCCACTCAGATCTGGCTGCATCATTAGAAATTTGTTTAATTCGAAAAACCCGACAGCAATGAATACGGCATAGAAGTTTTGCAGGTTTTTCAAATGTCTTCAAAGAACCTTTCAAAATCTTATTCAAGTCTATCTACAATACTGAAGGTTGCCGTTAAAATGGCTTAGTCACAAAGTTCTGTCTTGTCTGAAGCGCTCATAGAGTGGCCTTGTATTTTCTTCCAGCTCTTTTGTAGACCACCAATAAATCACTGCCTGCCTGAAAGTTCAACCAGTTTATTTAGATTTTTATCAAATCTATTATAAAGAGTTAAAATATTAAAGCTCCTAAGTAAGCCCTTCAGAAATGTCAACTTGTAAATGCTAAAAAATACGTTTTATTTTTCAAGGGCAGCATTTAAAATCATGCTCTGTCCCCAACCGAGTGGTTGGCAGCTCATTAGAACAGTTACAAATATTTTGTTACTTCCAACCTTCATCCTGAGTCCATTTTGTTAGCTAATGAACCCACTAACTTACAAGCTTGATTGAAAAATATTTCTCCTTTTCCTGAAATGTATTCTTTCCGTGTTGAAAAGAAAATTGTGATAGAACATGTTTTTTGTGTAGCTGTGGGATTGATATTTTTACCACAATGTGTTCACTTTACTCTGGTGAAAAAGTAACAGGACTGTAGGTACTAGGCATTCTTATAGTAAAAGTCATTTTCAATAAATTAGAACTAATGCTCCACTGAGACTCGTTTGTCAGATTAAATGTACGTACCTTTTGATAATAACAATCAAAGTAGGTGTTAAACAGACATTTCATTGAGCCCAGATTTCTGTATTATAAATGTGATTTTTGGTCTGATGTAATTTTCTGATCTAAGACATTTAAGGAGCAATAAGCAATATTTCACCAACAGGTGGAGATGAAGCACTGTCTGTAGACCAAAAAAAGCAGTATATCAAGTCAGCCTCTCTCTATTTGAGAACGTTTTATCCATTGGGCGTGTCTTCTTCGCCATTTTGTGCCTGGCAGTGGCATTTTATGGGCAGGGAGTGGGGAAGCCCTGAGTGGCAGCTGTTCACATGCACGTACGTGCAAGACTGCCACCGGGTCGGTGCATAGAAAGTTCCAAGCATGATGTTTTTTGGCCAGAGAAAGTCAAGGGAGATGACAGACCCTTCAATCATCTCATGAAAACTTAGCTTATTATCTAAGAGACTTAGGAGAGGATATATTAAGGTAGAATTGTTACTTAGTGCTGCTTTCAGAGTATCAGAGAGATGATCTGCAAAAGCTCAACAGGGATATATATGTAAAGGTAAATCAAGAATAACATGTAAACAGAGAATGAAATTGGATCAAAAATGTATCCTTGAGGCACACCAGAACTGAACTCCTTGTTGATCCAGGTTACAAGCTTTGTGAAAAAGTCTTTACCAGGGCTCCAGGAAATTGTGGAGGATGAGCTATCTGCTATTTTCAGAGACATATCTGAATGTGATGGCCAATAATGATCAATTTAGCCATATTTATTATAGATTTATGTTATATAGTAGATGGTATGGATGTTATACAGTACAAGTTGGTTGTTTCAGTTAAAATTGCTAAATGAGCAATTGTTATAGCCCATTTTTCAACAGTCTAAAATAATATGTCAAAGCCATCCTAAAAAAATATCCATTGAACATATGGCTGGGCGGTAATATTAATTTACATGATAGATTAAAACACAAGATAACCGATCCATGTAATTCTAACATGAATTATATGCTTCTTTTAAAGGTGGGTAGTGCAAGTTAAATATTACTATTTTTCCCGATAAATGCATTTATAATTGCCCAATTTGTAAATTAGTTATCCTCTATTTACCAGAGTTGCTTCTATAGGTTGTCAGTTTATGAGAGAGTGATTCGGGCCGAATCCTCTGGGCATGTGTGTGACGCGCTGCGCACTCTCGTTCACCTGGCTGCTTTGTTGATATATTTCAACATATTTATAGCTTTCTTACCTCAGAAGACATTACACCACTAAATAAAAGATGCTTTTCCTCTTCTCCCATGCACGCGCACAACACTGGTGTCATTTCAACTCGCCACAGGGGGCAGCAGACGTCTGCAGAAGTCCTGGAACTTACGCTAGGCTCCTTTAAGTTTGTACATTCCTGTTTGGTGTTTTTATGTCCTCTCCAAATGTCTGCTTCTTCTGTCTTTGTTCTTTCTGTTCTTTTTTTCACTTAGTGCTCTCCTGTAACAACACTAAACAGTGGTATTATGCTATAACTCTAAAAAGCACGCTGAAATCACTGTTATATGAGACCTCACTCCTGGTTTACTCCACTTTAACACAATGGTTAGTCACGAAGCTCACTTTTATGCTGTCTTGACGGCAAGTTGTAATTCTCTGAAGATGACATTATTCCTGCGATGCTCTAACCAGTATTTAACAAGTTCAGTGCTATATACGTTATATAAATATATTTAGAACAATCTTTTCATGCTTTCAAATTGTGTCCTTGCCACGGCCTGTGTTGCAGCTGGCTTTTCTCACTATATTCAGCCATGCTCCACAGGGATGCCAGTTGAATGCTGAAGCAGCTTAGGATGACAGCAGTGGCAGGGTAAAGAGGAGGATGGCTTCTGAATGCGAACAGACATGCCTGTGGTGGGGAATGACAGCAATGGGGTGTAAATATGTCCCCCTTTTTCTTTTTCTTTTTTTATAAATGTTGACATTCCTTAGGCATGCATGCATCTTCCGTTTTATCAAGACAGATGCAATATTCACATTTGCAGAGATGACAGAGAGAGATATCTTAGCTGGGTTAACATAGTGAAAGATGACATTAAAGTAAGGATCTGGGATAACTCACTTTTGTGTGTGCCTGCGTGATACACAATATAAACCCTCTTTCTGTGCTTCTGTCTTACTTTAGATTATGTATGCCGTCTGGTGTTGCTGGGACATTGTATCTTCTCATATACTCGTGCATCTCAGGGAAACTCTTCTTGACGTAGTCCTCTGCGCTGCTTTCTCTCACTGTAGCAAAGCGGAATCCCTGAGAGGGATGGTGCAACTGCAGAGGTGAAGAAAGAAACCAAGGTTTCACCTTTAGAAGGTCTATGAATTAATCAACAATTAACTGATTAGTGCAACAATACAACCAAATGCGGAAAAACGGTCTTTATAGGGTGCATTTCTTTTACCTTTGGATCATGTATCCCTGACAGCTGCTCATAGGTCTTCTCCCCGACCATGACGGCAGCCAAGTTGGCAGTGTAGGTGGACAGGCAAAAGAGACAAAAGATTGCCCAGAGGTTCATCAGCAGGCGACCAGTCCAGCACTTGGGCGGCTTGATGGCTACTGTTCTTCCAAAGAGGATTGCGTAGCATACGTTTAGGGCCGAGGAGAAAGAGAAGACACGGTTGCGATTGCGTCCACGAGGCGTCATTCCGAAGGGGCTGTGCCACTCGTACAGGGTGAGGAAGACAGCCGTGACGTGGAGGGAAACAAAGATGCCCAGCCACATGGACCAATGGAGGGGCCACATGAAGGCGCCAATGGGTGCCGCTGTGTCACGGGTACGAACCTAGGCAGGACAGGTGAAAGTTGGAAGAAACTTTAGAGCTGATCTGACTGAAAGTTAAAATATCCATCCTTATCATGAACAGCTTTTAAGTTGCTAAACATTGTATTGTTTGTTTTAAAATACCAAGACAAAAAAGACACATTTTGAAACACCTCATTCAATTTTCAGACCACTGATGGCATTGAAGTGCAAACATTAAGTGCATTTTCTCTTTTCTTTTTATGTTGGAAGTTTTTGTTCCATTGTGCTTAAACATTGAAATCGGCAAAGGTGGACACAGCCCAGTTTTAACACCCGAGTCGCAGCTATTCTTTAGGAAACGTGTGTCGGCGGCTTTTTAGCTCTGTAACTCAGAAACTAAAATGTCATGGACGGGCGCGGAGCCAATGTCACCTTATAGAGTGGACGTGTGGTGTGGGCCCTTATAGCTTTTTGGCTATTTCACTTGTTAACAATTCACATTACGGATCTCGGGTTTCATTTATAAAACTTGTGTGTGCACAAAATGGGGCCTGAAACGTGCGTATGTCACTTTCCACGACAAAGCTGGAATCTATAAAGAAATAAAAGGAAAAATGGAGACTGGGAAATTGGCGACGCAGATGTTAAAGTGGTGAATCGCATTCAAATTGCATCATGATTCCTTTCAAACTACAATTTCACTCCATATCAGACTTTAATCATAGACTGACTTCATCAAAAGCACTCACAACTGCAGTGTTATTCATGCAGGCGCTGGTGACACATAATTATACAAAAGGACCATACATAAAAATAAAAGTCCTTAAGCCATCTTAAATCTTAAGAGTCCACACATTTTATCAGGGTTTTCTAGCAATCACATCTCCCGATGATCATCAGGGTGACGTGTTCCAGAGATTAACAGATTATTATTTGACAAGGTGTGAGGACATTATTTTAACTGCTGTAATTGGCCAAATCCAGTTGTGCGTAATGCACGGTTGGAAGACCTTGTGGGGGAGATTTAGAAGGAAACGCGGTTTCGGGGATCAAATACTTCTTGGCCAATGATGATGACTGGTCAATATGCTGCTTTAGACTGAGCATTGCATTCTGCTATACCCTGCAGGGGAGACTGGCTACACCTCCCTCCCAGGTGCTGAAAGGCGGCCCTCCATCCCCCAGAACGCAGTGTGCTTACTGCTCACACCCATGCAGCTCTTAGCGACCATCAGCTTCCCAAAATGTTTATTTATTTTTTTTATTTTTATTTTTTTTAGGTGGTGGTGTTGGGGAAATCGTAGATAAAACAGGTTTGCTCATACAGCATGTGGTGTCCAGTCAGAAGGCAAAAAACAACATACCACACACAAACTCAGGATCATTCAGGATTCAGATGTCAGACGGGGAATCTTGCGAAACCTCTCAAGATCAGAGTAAATAAACATGGACGATGAGGAAGAACAAGAGTGATAGTTTGTAGACTAATGTTCTGAGAGAACATTACAAAAAGAAAAAGCGTTGTTGGTTAAATAAGAGGAGACGGCGCGAACAGGGGCTCTATGTTTGCTTCACTATGATACGGAGGTGAGCTGTTTTTTTTCTCTCTGGGTTTCCCTCACCTCGCTTTCTGATTGGCTACACGTCACATTCAACAGGCTGCCTGCTCGTTTGTCCTCGGGGAACACTGGGCCTAGACGATCCAACATATTGAATTGATTTGATTTGATTTGATTTGATTTGAGGTCGGATTAGTCTCGGCGTTCTACCAAGCGGACCAGATCACTAACACACCTCACACAGCAGGAATATCTCTTCAGATAGTCGGGGGCCTGTAGGAAGGGGAAGACTGGAGCTAAATTGGACCTAATTATCCTGCCGTGTGAACCAGCCTTAAGAGACCGACTGTTCAATTTTACTTTTTTTTTTCACCATCAGTCTGCCGTTGGGCAGCGTGGGTCCCTTCATAACCGTGGGCCCAGGCCCCCCACCCAAACCGGCTCTGCTGCAAGTGATGCATTGATACTAGTTTTAATTAAATTAATTTCCTATTTTCATTAGATAAGCTTGTTTTATGTAATGAAAGCTGAACAGTCTTCTTATTTGACATTGGATCTCAAATTGATTTTTGTCATTATTTCATTATCTGGAGATGACGATCTTAATTCTTAATAAGATTATACTAAGATGACCCCAGCATGGTTACTCTTACAGTTTCAATGTCTGATTACTTTGAGCTACTGAGATCTTAAGCTTGTTTTTGCCATCATTACAGTGTCTTTATCTCATTAGATTTATCATGAGATTTTCAATTAATTTAGTTGTAAGCAATTTTATTTTATTGGTACGAGAAAACCATACCTGAAACTTGCTTTATTGTGATGACAGTTACATTACAGACTATGAGCTCTTGAGCTTCTTTTTTATTTCATTATCTAGGTAATAAAACTATAATTCTTAAGATAATGGGTTATTATATTATTATACTATCAAGCTAAAAATGATGACAGTGGTGCTGCCAACTGAATGCGTACACGTTGAGAGCATTCTAGTGGTTATTTGCTATTAGTTTTGGTACTTGCTACTATTAGCATTTTAATTTGATAATATAAGAATATAAGAATATAAGACTGTGTAGTAGGGGCAAATTTACAACATAAGAAAAAAAAACACTGCAGCTATTTGTTATTAACAATAGCATGCTCAAAAAATTAAAAAGCATGCAACTAAGCAGGGTGTTTAAAAAAATTGCTAAATGTGTATGTAAAAAAACTACAGAAACAGCAGGATGTTAACACTTATAGAGTTTGTTGAGAGCAGAGATGGTTATAAGTTGTAAAGTCCAATAGCTGCTGAGTACAAACTGAAAGCATGTAAATACTTTTAAACAGTTAATTAACATTGGTGGTGATATCATGTGTTGTTTGAGGCAGCATGTTTGAGTCTTTACCTTAACCATCCTCTTAGCTGAAGGAATGTGTTCATTATCTTAAAACATTGAGATATTAAAGTCATGGTTTTGAGAAAATTACATCAAAACCAATCAAATCAGGCTTAGCCGTTGTCAACATCCATATCAAGTATCTACAATAGTATAGATAATCAGTTTAAAACATACTCCAAGCACTTGAGCAATCAATCAGAGTTTTCTGTTTTATATGATAGAAAATGACAATTTTTTCAACAAGGTTTGGAAATGCAAAAACCAAATTTGATCTTTCCCCAATTTTTTTCCAATATATGTACCATATATGTTACAATAAATTGTTTTTTTTACAACAATTAAATTGATGCCTACACAGTGATTTGCTCATAAACGTATATAACAGACACATCTAAAAATAAAATCGTTGTAAACATGGACTCTTTCAATCAGTAACAGTATAAAGCGGAAGTTTTCCCTCTCCAGTTACATTGTAGGAGACATATAGGAGATCCACACCATCACTGTGTCTGTCTGTTGCTGAGAAGAGCTATAGTAATTGTTGTAATAGGGTCACCCCACAAAGCTGTATACTCTCCAGTCCAACTCCATGCGGCCATTGTATAAGGGTCCGATAACTTAAGACTTGCTATATATATCGACAGTGACCACCAGACTAGCATGCAGAGAGATTTTAAGGGATGCAGTGAAAGACAGGCCAAAGAGTGACTGAAATGAAGAGCAAGAACAAGACTCTAACAAGCAATCAGAACGCAATCAGAGTGAAAAGGGTAGTACTGACCAGAATTCCCAGGCTGGTGGAGAAGAAGGGTGATGTAAAGTCAATGACTTGGCTTCTGGCTGAATTAATGCTGAACGATGTCACTGCCAGGTGGGCAGCACCGCTTAGTAGATCCCCCACCAATCCTGTCCAACGACCGTTCTTGTACCCTCCATACTTCCCGTCACCAACGATGTACAGGTCATAAGTGAAGCCAATGTCCTCCGCTAGCTTTTCCAGCAGGTCAATGCAGTAGCCATAGCAACACTTCTTCAGCTCTGTAGGGACGGATCCGTTATGTCCCGACAGCTTCTGGAAAAGGCCTTGCAAAACGGAGGTCTCATTGGTAAGCGGGTCCAAGCACAGCTGGCCCGCTGGACACATCCCATCTCCGTCCACCTCACGGGTGAAGACAAAAGGGTGCTCCACCAGTGTCACCACCCGCATGTGCAGCCGCGCGGAACGACGCCAGTCTCCTCCGCTACCAGACCCGTGATGACTTGGCCAGGCCCCCTGGTCCATCAGGACTCTCCCTCTACGCCAACGTCCCAGGCGAGTCCATGTGGGCTGGCCAAGAGGGTCCAGCTGGAGAGACCAGATGTAGTGGTGGGCCTCTGAGATGATATTCTGACTTTGGCTTTCTTTGGATAGAAAACCGCTCTGGCCCTCGAATGATGTGTTGGACAGAAATCTGAAGCACATGAGGGGAAAGAGGGGAAAAAAATTACAAGAGATACACAGGAAAAAAATGTGGTGAGAACAAGGAAGACCTGAGTAGTTAAAGAAAGATATTTTTCTTCACTTTTACACAAAAATATGAGATGAACTTCATACTAACAAGTATTTCAAGGAAGAATTTTGGCATCATTGGGAGCCCTCTCTTATGTAACTGAAGAAAACATTCAATAAAGTCAATAAACATAACTGCAAACTGAACTTATAAAGATCTTTGGAAGTATCACATAAGTAAGTGATCCGTGCATTTGTTACATCATCAGGGCTTTTTGTCTTTAGTTTGTGTGAACCTTAATGTATTTTAAAGGGGCATATGTTATAGTGCATTGTAGCAGCACATAATTAAGTGGAAGGCGAAAAAAAAAATAATTTTATTTACAAATAAAAACCTGAAAAGTGTGGTGAGTTCTGTTACCACAACATAAAATTGAGAGTCACCACTTCTTCCCAGAAGTCCCTTAGGTTGAAAGCAGAGTAGGTTTGAGAAAACGAGACTGTATTTCTTCCATAAGCAAACGGCATCATAAAGACACGGAACATGTTAGACAGGTCAGAGACAAAGTAATCTGCCTGTGACAATTCATTCGCATGCTAATTTGTAACAGGAATGCAGACTAACCAGCTCCGCTGGTGGAACAGGAATCCTTTCTGCGCACTTTAATTGTTCAGTATGATGCACAGCCAAAACAATTTGGTGAACCTAAGCGTTTCGCAGGTTTTTCCATCACTACGATATTGCATAATTAAATGTCACGTTTTAAGGCACAATACAAAAATGGCAAATCAAAGCATATTCATGTGTTAAAGATACACAGAAGGACTAGATTTGAAAATGGCTGTTCAGAGACACTTCACACAATCTGACTTATCTGCAAAGAATAACAAGCAAAACATTTTCAACGTTGTTAGAGTTAGAAAGTACCTCTCAAACGGGAAGTTAAATATTGGAGCAGGGCAAATAATGCACGCTTTACTTTGCAGATTTGTATTTGTAAAAATCTTGAAAACCATGTATGTTTTTATTCCTACTTTACAGTTATACACTAATGCGTGTTCCTGTTAAAATACAAGTTAAAAGTTAGGTATTCAAGAGAGCGGTTCCTTCGAAACGCGTTTTTAAGGTCATTATCCAAACATCTAATGATATCCATGTAGGATCTTACAGCCTTGAGGTAATCCTTAGTTTTCACTCGGGTTTTATCCAAAGAAAAAAAGGTCTTGTTTTAACTGTTAAAAAACAGCACCAGAAAGCTGCACCTTGGCAGCCACAGTAGCTCAGTAGAGTGTTTAAAGTGTTTTTGTGTGGGTGTGTGAGCGTGACGGCATAAGACAGAGCATGGTTCAGTGGTCAAGCCGTCTCTTTAACTGAGCCATGACGGCTGTCTGAGAGTGTCAGAAACCAGTTGGACGCAAACACTTGAACCCGAAGGAAAGGGCCCACACCTTTTCACTGAGTTGTACAAGTGTGACTGTATGAAAAATAAAAAAAATACGGTTGATATACGCTCCTCCTACATGCCCTCAGGAGGTAAGGATGCAGCTGATGTCACCTTTTGCAAAATATCTCTTTACTGTCACCTTGTTCAGTGGGAAAATAAAACATTTCCCAACAACATGTTGAGTTTCATACTTGTTTACCACGTGCTAAGCCAACCTTACAAATCTCCTTCTCTGTTTTAGGTCAGCGTCTTCACTTCGGCTTGTGGATGTTCAGCTGTCTGTGGAGAGTCACTTTTCAGGCTGCACACAGCGGAAGGAAGATACCTTTTGCACATTCCTGAATTGACTTGTCTAAAAAGTCACATATTGCTGCAGTAAATGTGTTCTTATGGAAGACATCCGCAACTCTTTAAAGCGTTTAAATGCTGAAACCTGAACCAATAGCAATAATGCCAGGGTGTTTCAGCACACTGGAGGCTGCTTGCATGTGCGAAGAAAACTCATAGGTTATCGCAGACGTCAAAGGCATAACGAACAGCTGGCCCTGATCCTGGATGCCCTCGCTCATTTATGAATCATTCGATTTTTCTGGTTGAAAACACGTGCAGCAGTTAAAATGACACATACAAGGTTCCGCTGTGCCTAAGCCTGAATTGCTTTTTTGTGCCACGAGTAAAAAAGCAGAACATAGGCTGTCATTATATCTGCTGGGAGAATAGCATATTCACATTTCAATGGGTGGGAAATTAACCAAGTGTGTGTGTGTGTGTGTACATATATTTATATATATATATATATATATATATATATATATATATATATATATATATATATATATAACTTAAATAGACCTTCAGTCTTTATATCTTACTACTGTGTATACTATGCCTTATTGCAGGTCTAAATTCATAAAAATTAAAAAGCAGATAATTTTATAGGAAAACATTACCTTTTAAAATGTATTATTAAAATTAGCTGCATACAATCGCTCTCAAAAATAAACACACCCTGTTCAAATTCCAGATTTCAGTAACTACAAGTAATTTCCAAGCTTGTCCCACGTTGAATGTCACATCTATCACAAAAAGTTTAAAAAAAAGACAACAACTATATATCGTGGACCCAAGACATACGACCTCACTGATATCTGGAAAAATGTCCCTTAGCGATCAGCAAGGTCCTGGCTGATCTAGTTTTTTGGCTGCTGTCAGAAGCTGTTTTTGGTGTATTTGTGATCACGGTCCTGATCCCCCAGTTGTGTCCAGGTCTCGACCTTTTCACTTCCCGTACTGCTGCAGCTATGGTGAAAGGAAACTAGTTAGGATATTTATCAACCACAAGAACCAGCATGGTTCAATTCCAGAGCAAACGAGGAACCCTAGTGATCTCAAGCAAGCCTGTCATAAGCTGGAAAATGCTGGAACACCTCGATCTTAGACAGAGGAGACAGCTGAAAGAGGGATTTATCGAAAGAGAGAAACCAACACTGACCCAAGGGGGAGGGGTTTGGTTTCAGCTTTCCAGCATCTGTAACCCGGCATTGAAACTCGTTTTAAAGAAATCTGACAATGTGTTTCATCAGGATTAAGGTGAACAAGTAAACAACTCACACCAAACAATGGACCCTAATGACCCAGGGGAGGGATGGGCAGCTCAGAGACAAAGATTCACAAAACATGAAACAACATTCAACAGCAGTCTGGTTGCCTTTGATTTAAACTTGTTGTAGCCGCCATTACTTGGATGATTGAGAATATGCACAGGCACGAAGCTGAGAACACTCCTCCAGCTGTCACAACTGGAATCTAGGGCCATCATGGTCTGTTTTTCTGGTGGTTCTGGTGCATTACCCAAAGTGGAAACAACAATGGAGAAAAAGGACCCCCCCCCCCAACCAACAGCTAGAACATTGCAAATTTGACAGAGTTCACTGTCTCAAAAGAAATATGATCACCAACACACATCAGAGCTGGTTTTAGATAGGAAAAAGTAGGGCGGCATTAAGCCTTGGAATGGCCCCAACCTCCTCTCTCTCTCTCTCTCTCTCTCTCTCTCTCTCTCTCTCTCTCTCTCTCTCTCTCTCTCTCTCTCTCTCTCTCTCTCTCTCTCTCTCTCTCTCTCTCTCTCTCTCTCTCTCTCTCGAGAAGAACTTTTGCAATATGTTTAAACGCAGATGAGTTGGCAGAAAACTAATCCAATTGAAATGAGCTCTACTATTTCTAATATCTAGAATTAAAGTTGATGGCTATAAAAACTGTCTGGCTTCTCTGCACCCAAGCTCCATAGTAATGTCAAACCTTTGCACCATGTATGTTTCATGATCACAGTTAATGACATTATATAAACCTCTGAACAGAAATGTACATTGTGCAAGCCAAAACGTTAGTAATTTTTCCTATATAAAAATGAGTTTAGTAAGTATAGCAAACTAAACTTTTAAGAACATTCCCAACTTGTCGGTGACTGGTGTGAGGGCGAGGGCTTTTGTAAACTTCAGGCCTTCCCTTGCTTTAGATCTTGAGCTGCTGCTTTACCCTCGATCAACTTGGCAATCTTTCTGTTTAGTTCTGCAGGTACAGTGGGACCTGTGTGAGTTTGATTGTGCCTGTGCGGCTTCAAATAGAAGAGCTCAATTAAACTCCAGCAGTTGGCCCGAGTCCAGAAGCGACCTGGGTTGGGTCCAGATTCAGACTGGGGCCTGCCAGTTAGTGCTCTCTGCCCTAAAAACATACGGATCTCAGTTCCTGATGTTTAAACTAGGATGAAATAAAAATGGAGGATGCTTTCATTGTTGTTATAGATGCTGGGGCATTTATGTTCAGCAGCCATCAGTGGAAACAGGTTACCATGTAAAACTGAGCTTACCAAAATGTATAAATGGGCTTAGTTTTAAAAGGGTTAAACACACAGTGCTTGGTTTCTCAAACTCCACCCTCCTTTTCCTGCTCTTCAACACAAACAGCCCTGACATGTTTCTCTAGCTCTTTGTTTCCTCCCACTCAGATCGACAAGCACAGCGACGGGTGCAACCACTGAGATTTACTGCGTCGACATGTTTTTAGATCAGAGTTCAAACTAATTCCTGTTCTGAGGAAGTTTTCAACTTTGTCATTGCTACTGAGAGGAGAAAATGGCGCAGAAAGGAATTCAGCTCGACGGAGATAATTATTCCTGTTCCATCTGTTTGGATCTGCTGAAGGACCCGGTGACCATTCCCTGTGGACACAGCTACTGTATGACCTGTATTGCAATCCACTGGGATGGAGAGGATCACAAGAGAATCCACAGCTGCCCTCAGTGCAGGGAAACCTTTAAAAAGAGGCCCGTCTTGAAGAAAAGCACAATCTTAGCAGCTCTCGTGGAGGAACTGAGGAACACTGGACTCCAAGTTGATCCGGCTTACCGCTGCTATGCTGGACCAGGAGACGTGGCTTGTGATGTTTGCACTGGCAGGAAGCTGAAAGCTGTGAAGTTTTGTTTAGCCTGTCCAGCCTCTTACTGCGAGTTTCACCTCCAGCCTCACTACGACGCTCCACCGCTACAGAAGCACAAGTTAGTGGAGCCCTCCAGGAAGCTCCAGGAGAACATCTGCTCCTGTCATGATGCGGTGGCGGGGATTTTCTGTCATTCTGATCAGCACTGTAACTGTTCTCACTGCTTAACGGACGAGCATAAAGGCCATAAAAAGGCTTCAGCTGCAGCAAAAGCGACTGAGAAGCAGAGGAAGCTTCAGGCGAGGCGACAACAAATCCGGCAGACAATCTGGGGCCGGGAGAATGACGTGAAGCTGCTTCAACAGGAGGTGGAGGACATCGGTGTTTCTGCTGATAGAGCGGTGGAGGAGAGTGAGAAGATCTTCACTGAGCTCATCCGTCTCACCTGGAAAAGAAGCTCTGACGTGCAGCAGCAGATCAGATCCCAGCAGGAAACCGAAGTGAGCCGAGTCAGAGAGCTTCAGCAGAAGCTGGAGCAGGAGATCACTGAGCTGAAGAGGAAAGACGCTGAGCTGGAGCAGCTCTCGGACACAGGTGACCAGAGCCGGTCTCTCCACAGCCACCCCTCGCTGTCGGCGTTCAGCGAGCCGACACACACATCCAGCATCAGCATCCGTCCTCGGCGATACTTTGAGGATGTGACGGCGGCCGTGTCGGAGCTGCGAGATAAACTCCAGGACCTTCTGAGAGACACGTGGACGAACATCTCAGGGGCAGTCAGTGAGGTGGATGTTTTACTGTCGGAGCCAGAACCGAAAACCAGAGCTGGATTCTTAAAGTATTCAAAAGAGATCACGCTGGACCCAAACACAGCGAACAGACACGTGAGATTGTCTGAGGAGAACAGAAAAGCAACGGTGCTGAGACCACAACAGGCTTATTCTGACCATCCAGACCGCTTCACCGCTTGGCTCCAGGTCCTGAGCAGAGAGAGTCTGACGGGTCGTTGTTACTGGGAGGTGGAATGGACTGGGAAACGAGTTGATATAGCAGCTTCGTACAAGTCAATAGCCAGAGCAGGAAACTTGGATGAGTGCGAGTTTCGATCCAATGACAAGTCTTGGTGTTTATATTGTGACCGAAGCGGCTACTCGTTTTGGCACAACCGAAATAAAACCCCAGTTTCAGGTCCCGTCTCGTCCAGAGTAGGAGTGTACCTGGATCACAGAGCAGGCACTCTGTCCTTCTACAGCGTGTCTGAAACCATGACTCTTCTCCACAGAGTCCTGGCCAAGTTCACTGATCCGCTGCATGCTGGAGTTGGGTTCTATAAGGACGGAATCTCTGCTAGGTTGATGAAATTGAAATAGTCAGAAAGGATTTGAGCTCAGTGTTGTGCCATTTCTCCACTGCGCTGAGGTTAAGTGTCTTTAATGCTATAACTTGGTTGTGATTTTTCTTCTTTTGGAGTTTGTTTAGGTGTTGCGCCTTCCTGTTTCTGCTCATCGCTGCTAATGAGGATTTTTATTCACCTGCGCCCTTACCACAGAGGGTGTGTGTGTGTGTGTGTGTGTGTGTGTGGGGGGGGGGGGTAACTTATCCACATTATGACATGATTCAATTCTAGCCAATCAAATGGTAAAATGATGACATTTAAAGCAAAGGAGTCCTGGTGGTTCTCTATGCTGGAGTATGACGCCTGGCTGAATCATAGCTTTGCGCAGCAACCCTAAATCAATGTCACGCCCTGTATGTACTTGCGTCATGTGTCACCTAAAAATATTCTCATTCATGATAACATCCCTTAGCATGCAAGAAAAATGCCAAATATTCTACATTACACGTTTTCAGAAAATCATCAAAACACTTTTCCCCCTCACACCAGAGATATGGGGCTGCTTCTTTTTGAGTCACATCTAAGTGTGAGCCAAAAGCATTCTTTCTTCTTTAGCCAATCCTCCCTGAAGCAAACTGCTTTACCTATACTGGCTCAGGAGCACACACCTCTGAGGAGACATTTGTCTCTTAACATTTTCTGCCTTTCTAGGCCATCAGGCTGGCAGATCAAGGTCATGTTCCTGTTTTTGATGGGCATGTATCCCTCTAACATAACCTGTATAAAGACAGACGGTCTCCACCGAGGGGAATGAATAAGATAAAATGGTGAAATTCGCCTTGCCTAAATCTTAATAATAAAATCTACCTGTCTATCATCTGCATCTAACCTGGAGTCTGGAAACTAGTGGAAGGACTGATAATAACACATCAGTAGCAGGGCCAGCAGTAAAGGTTGTTATCTACATATAACAATAACACCTTCTATTCTCCATATGTCAAGATTGCAAAAAAAATAAAAATAAAAAATATATATATATAAAGTAAAGGATTTATATATATATATATATTATTTTTTCTTCCAAAGAAAACGTACTGGCCTAAAACCTTAGCAAGAAAATATTTTATGGTCAGATGGAAGCAAAAATAATGTTCCGGTCACAATTACAAAATGTATGCTAAGCACATAAAGCCCCACCCCCCCCTCCCAAAAAGAGTGACACTAAAAAACACGTGGTGAAACAAAGTCATGGCAGAATCAAGCTGTGGGGTTACTATTTTCAGCTGGAACTGGGTTTGTTTTAGGGTTGATTAAGTTAAATGAGGTTATGGAATGCTGGTTGAATCTCCCACAAGAAAACTAATGGCTGAAATTCAATCAAGAGTCTTTTTTTTTTATTAAAGGTGTGTAATTATTCTACCGGGTTGTTGAAGCTTTGATTTTTGCTTTGATTTTATATTTTCTTTGTAAGAAGAAAAACATGTGACTTTTAATTGAACTGCACTGGATAAACGTCTCATTAAAGGTAGAATAAGTTCTGAAACCTTTGACTTGTGGCATTATTTTTTTCTACGGCATAAATACCTGGCATTAAAACGGGCGCCTACACTAGTTCCGTCAAACAAAAAACATGAATTGTGACGTGTTGAAATCGTCATAAAGCTTGCAGGTTGTATTCTTTTAAGCACCACTTCAAAACATTCTCATAATTTCAGGTAAAAATACGTTAATGATGAAAACAAATAATCAGACCCCAGACAAAAAAAAAAATCACACTGATGAATAAACATGTTTTGTCATCGATCATTTTACTCAACCCATTTTTGTAACTATTGCTTCTTACATTTTAAAATCCTTTGAACACATAAGGTCAGTTTTAACATATTCTATCTGCTTTTAGAAACCCAGCTGTGTTGATTTTAAAACTGTAAATTGGTGAAATTACTGAAAGGGAAAGTAGTACATTTAAACATTATTTTTTAACCTTTTTTCCAATGTACATAAATGAGTGCTGACTTTTTGCCCAGGACATGTGGTCCTTAAACACAAGATCATTTATAGTTATCGGGTGTGTAAGGACCCTTTCAAACAGATGTATTTTGCAATGAGTCAATTGCAGAAATACGCCAAGAACATTTGTCATTTCAGCTGACACGTTCAGCGATTGCTAATCAGAACCGAAAGGCCTATTTTCGACACCTCTGCTTGAAATAAATAAAGCAGTGTTTTCAATAACACTAAAAATTGGTAGAGTTGGACACGTCTGCCTTATTATAGTATCGCTTGTATGTTGTATAAAAAGGTTTTGATGAAAGAACAGAAATATGATCCTTTCCAGAGCCTGGCAGCTTATTATAAAACATAATTGTGACAGTAATGGGCCAGCTCTTTGTTTTGTGGCTTTTGTTCTCTGTCTGTGTTCTTCCAGCTTGTTGTTTTAGTCCTCTGTTTGTGATCTTTGCAGGATTCGGCTTGCGAGCTTGTGTGCCAATGTGGATGTGGCAATTTGCCCTCTTCACAGCTGACTATATGGGACATGTCAACATATTGTAGATCTACCCACATCTCTTTACCTTGCAATGTATTTTTCCCCCTATACAGTTAGCAACGCTAGAACCTTCTATTAACTACCCTATCCAGCAAGCCTCATGCAACGACACCTTGCCAGCTATACATCCAGCCAAATCTCCCAGCTCGCCTCCCTCGGCAAAACCCCTCCAACTCGTGTCTCCAACTTGCCATCCGGCTGGCCCTTGCAGCGTGGTTTCCGGTGTCGGGCAGCCTGGCCGCTCACTGCCAACACAGCATCCTGCTGCTTACTCTACTTCCCCTGAGCTGCTACCTTGCTCTTCCACGTGCCACTCAGGATTAAGCTCCCGATCTACAACACACCTGGTTAAATCTTCAAACTGCCGACCGTTACATCCACATAGCTAGAGCACTCTGCTATGTGTGTGGTTGAGTGTGTCCTATATTTATTATAGTCAAATATATCTTGTGTCTAAGTTGTTAATAGGCATGAATATCAGTTAATGTGTGTCTTTTAATGAGGTACTGTGCTTGAACCATTACTTTCCGTGGGTACCCTTATCATAAGCGAACATAAGCCAGGACTGAGGAGTCATTTTGTCTCCCTGAACATTTTTAACTCTGCATAACTCTCTTAAACTGAATCCCCTGTGATTCATACGTCAGGAACTTTGCCTAAAATGGCTCCCTCTAACATAATTTCAAGTGTCGTGCATTTGTTATACAAAATGTCATATTTTTGGACCATTCATACAATAGAAGGAGTCATATGGAAACAAAAAAAATCTGCAGCTGTCACATCCCCATTAGGATGTTATCATGGCAAGCAGGTTGCAGCACAGTAAGTTGACAGGGGTCTTCACAAACAAAATAATGATGCATCACTGTCCCTGTCATGTGACTAAACAAAAACTGCATGACCAACCCCTGCCCCTCCCCCTCTTGAAACATAGACACAAAGGGCAGCTAGATGAAAATAAACATTGTTTTTTAATTTTGACCCAGTTTTATTTATTGGACCGTTACCGACAGAATCGTCGCATAGACTGTGAGAACTGTGCAACAGCAAAGGGCCTCGCAATACTGAGGGGCCTCACGCCTGCAATTCTTTTTATTGAATTTCTTTTAATAAATGCATTTGTTACATATGATTGTGTTTCTGTCAAGGGCACATACAAATGTAAAAGAAAATCGAACAAATTTAGGATTTTGTTGTTGCTATCTTTGACATATCAATGGTTGCTATGTCATTGCACCTCCCTGAGGAAGGAAGAGGGGGGAAGACAACATGTCAGCTGCAAAGAAACACGACCAATTTTGCAAGCAAAAATCGGGTTCTGAGAAAAGAAAAAAAAGAAAAACGAGAAATTCAATAGGTCACAATGGAGCTCGCCAGATACATTTATCAACACCTCCAGAGATGCGGTGGCTAAGCTGATTCCCATAGCGCATCTGAATATGATAATGTGGTGAAACCAACTATCTTCAGCTTTACCGACACAGCAGCAGAGCCTAGCGGGGTTCAACAACAGAAGGAGTGGAGCGTGGGAACCAAGGGTCCCAATGAAGTTCAAGGCGAGGAAAAAATAAGTAGCTGTACTTGACAAATATTTTATGATGAGGCTAGAGTGACCAGATGTCCCGATTTCTGCGGGACTGTGCCGCAATTTTCATTCTAGTTCCGCTGTCCCACAAACTGAAAGAATGCCCTCTATTTGACTGGGTCAGATTTGGAGGAGTCAAAAACTTATTGGACATGCGCTTCATGTGCAGAGCTACAGTCCTCATCAATGAGAGCTGCGTTGGCTGTCAGTCAGAATATGCAGCAGTGTCTTCCCTCATGAGTGGCTGTGCGCCAGGACACTCGTAAAATAAAACGAAAAATGATTTTGACGCATACAGAATATTAAGGTAATTACGTCAAAGTAAAGAAAATGCTACTACAAAGACTGGAGAACGGTTTCTAAATGGGTGAAGTCAGAGAAAGGTAATGATTCTTCCAGAGCTTTTTGTGAAGTTTTTTTTCAGTTTCACACGGACAAGAGCGCACGAGAAACACAGCTAAAAAAGGCCCCTACCGAACTATGGACTTGTTATTATGCAACCTCATAAATACTGTATTTTCTGCTTGAAGCAGCTCAGGTGTCACATAAAAAAAATTTGATGTAAAGACTTCTTGCCTCCGATAAGTTTATAGTGTGACACCACGTGAATGCGCAGAGTCCGCCTTGAGTACGCCTCGAGTATGCGGACCTCCGCGGTGTGAACCACACCCAAGTATGTGGGGTCCTTTACATGAATGCACTTCTAGTTTCAACATTTCAGTCATGCAGTCTTGTAGACAGCTCAGGGGTCCGATCAGGTAGTGACACAGTGTACTGTAATGCTCTGAATATCCATTGATATGCTTACCAAAGTCATACTTACACATTTTAACAGATTTTTGAGTGCATTGTACCACATAAAATCAGTCAGTAAGCACGACGGCAATCAAATATAAGGCACACCGGATTATAAAGCGCCCCGGATTATAAGCACACCATCAATTTTTGAGAAAATTTAAGGATTTTAAGTGCGCCTTATAGTCCGAAAAATATGGTACCTGGCAGACACACAAGGTTCAGAATAAAAAAAGGTTTAATAACGTGTTTCTAATAAGCTTTATTGAAGTGTTGATCTTTAAAAGAAAGCAAAGTTTTTTTTCTGAAAACAGAATAATTCTAATAAACTTTTTGAAAGATTAATATCATATTCAACCATCCATCCGTGTTGTATCTAAATTAAAGTTAGTGTTGGTGATTTTTCTGGAAGTTTCCCCACGTCCCTTTTTGACGCTTCCCTCACTCTTCCGCTCTTCAGGGGGATTGCGTTTTAAAAATCTCTCAATTCCTCTCTGGTTTTATTACTTTCTACTGAGGCCTTCCTCTTCTTCAACATGAACACAGTTTGCTTCATCTGACTCTCAGCCATGTTCAAAGTCTACAGTGAGAGCAGTGGTGCTACCGCTAACCTAGTTGCTAACCTAACCGAATACATAAACACTAGAAGCGCGCATGAGCAGCCAGCAAGCAGAAACTATGAAGGAATGAGCACGGATACTGGCGTTACGTGAGCGCGTCAGAATTATTGACATGTGGGACAACCAATAGATAAGGTGATTCCCCCGGAACTCGAGGGACAGAGGGGAATGAAAGCAGGAACAAAACTCTGTCAAATCCATGTCCTTCGGACCAAGGGGCATGGATTGGTTAAATTTTTACAGGCCTGCGACTCCTTTTTATAAATGCATAATGTATTTACTACTTTCAGGATGGAAGGAGAATTTTACCCAGTATTACAATAAGTGTTTCTGAACAGAATTATCCATCAAGGGATAGATTAAGGTAATGTGCGATCCGTCATGAAATTATGCATCCATATAAAAGAGCAGGGCTTCACATTTCAAGTTCACACAAGGCCTCACACCCTACCTGTAATGGTCCTGGATACCGACATGTTAAAATAACGACTAACATTGGCCGGCACCGATCCTAATGCCGATATATTGTGCATCCGTACTATAAAGTCTTTAGACACTTTGCAGTAGGCTGTAAACTATCGGCTACAGGTTGATACAGATTCTTGAATGATCAGCAAGAACAAAAGAATAAAAGGACAAGTTTTGGCCCAACTGTAGGACATTAATGTATAGCATTTTGGAGTATAGGCAATTAGGCAGTCTTGCCTGGAGCAACCCAGAGTGGAGAAGGTCAGTTATCACTGTTATGTAAAAAAGCAAACAAACACCAAAATAAGCTTGAAGATTAGAAGGAGAAATATTCTGGCAGTACTGGACAGGGTTGAGAAATGTAGTGTTTTCCAGTTTCATGCTTTTTATGACCAGTAACTATGACTATATGGGTTATCCTTAAAAAAACAATGTTCATAATGGTTAACTGGTATTCTAATGAGCCATTCCAATTCTGTCAAGAATCAGGCAGGAAGCTTGTTGGAGTCTAGAAAAGTGTGTGGATGAGGTGCAACTTGCTAAGGCACATCTCCTAAAATATTAATTGGGGACTTTGTAAAATCATTTCAACCTGGAAAAAGAGCAGGACAAATGCATCTTTCAAAGTCCAAAATTAATATCACATCCATGCTTATTAAAACTGCAAGCATGTTTCTGGACAGATTTACGCACAATCATTATTTATAAAAAGAAAGATGTTGCAGTAACACTGAATCCCTGCGCAAGCATGTCACTGCAGTGAAATTAGTTTTTCAGAATGGTCCACTGTCCCCTTTGGTTTATTTGCTTCACATAATACTAAGTGATGTGGCTTGAAAGAATCTTCCCACAGGACCAAATGACTGAGTGACAAAAGGCACATCTCTTAGAGTGCTCAGTAAAAAAAACATGATATGGTGAAGGGTGATAGTGTTGTATGTGTGTGTGTGTGTGTGTGTGTGTGTGTGTGTGCTGGGGGTGGTGGGCTCTAAGATGTCTAAGATGTGACTGAAATGATGAAGAGTTTACCCTGATCTTTCTTTAAAGCTTGGGAAAGCAAATGAAATGACGAATGGGAATTAAATAAAGAAATCTGCTGGAGAACCATGCTGCATGTCAAGTGAAATTCTGGTAGTTTATCAGTTCCATTAGGACAGGCTATTTTTCACATTATTTGTATTTATTTATGTTTGTAGCCATTCAATATTTATGCTAAACAAATATGATAAACATGAAAGATGCTTATAAGATGTAAAAACTAGAAATATTTTCTTTGCACAACAGGCAGAGAAGTTTCTTGCGGATAGTATGAGCCCATTTATGAGCGAGTTCATTCAGTGGTAAACATTTCCAAAGGAAGGACAAATGTGTTGTTCATGGCAGAACCAGAGAACGTTTGACTGGTGATAGTCAAATTCTTTCTACTTTTAATGTTTTGTGTCATGTAGGTTTTTTCATGAGTCAGGGACTACAAATGGAAATTACGTCTGAGAACTATATTCTGGTATGAAGCATAATTTTTCTCGAGATCACTGCACTTTTACAATTGTACATGGTCTCTGTTCAATAAACCAAGCAAACAAACCAACCGTTGTTTTTTATATGGTTTGCCACTACAGTGCTCAGAACAATTAACAAAAGTATTTATACAGCTTGAACCTTTTCATATATATATATATATATATATATATATATATATATATATATATATATATATATATATATATATATATGCATTCGAGTATACAATACCTCAACTCTGACCAGTTTCACTTTCCCTGCTAATGAAAAGCGTCCCCACAGCATGACGTCACTACCGCCCTATTTCACAGTGGAGATGGTGTGCTCCCGGTAATGCAGTGTTAGGTTCCCATTACACATCATGGGCCCTTTTAGATAATCCTTTGGTCACATGATCTATTGTGCTTATCACCACCAGCTGAAAGGTCTCGACAGACAACGGAGGTTGAAGACGACGACCCACCCATCATTAACCCCACGTGGAGGTCACAAACCCGAAAGCACTATGAACGGCAAGGAGTAATAAGGGATTGTGGAACAAGTGTGATGTGACATAAAAGCAAATCAACCGCAGCTGCAGCACAAGTCAGAGGGAGCATACTGAAGAGAATCACTGAACAGAACCTGCATAGACCCTTTAAATGTCTGTCCGGTCAGATAAAGGCATTGACCAAGACAATCTGATGTTTAACATGTTCAGAATGGCGCAGAGCAAGTGTCCTTGTATTTAAAGCACTGAATGCCTTTAGACAGCCTGCTCGAGGACCACAACACAGAGCTCAGCCACATTGGAGGAAATCCCCTACAGATAGCTTACACATATCGATCAGGTGAATCCAGCAAGTTGTTAGCCACAACACATTGGTTTCGCATCATCCGCAGCATACTCTGAAAACGCACCAGGTTTGAGAGCTTTGTATTTTCACATCAACTTGTGTGATGTGAAATGAAAACGCAACACACAGTTCCGTTTTGCACCTTCTTCCAGCTGTTAGCCCTATCCCTTAGATCCGGGGTTCTCAAACTTTTCGTGGCCAGGGACCCCTTGGCAGCGGTAAAACCTTTCCAAGGACCCCTTTAGATTCCTCATGTTGATAGTATTTTTTAAACAGCCTTTTGTACTGTTAAATACACTAGGAATTATGTATGTTTTATTATATATATATATATATATTAGGGCTGGGCAACGATTAAAATCTTTAATCGCGATTAATCGCATAATTTGCCTAATTAATCATGATTAATCGCATTGTATGCGCAAACTCCAAGAATGAATTCAAAAGTAGTATAAAGAGCACTTTTATTTTAATGTTCTGCTGCCATATGAACAAAAGTGTTGTAACATTTGTAGCACTTATCAGTAACACATATTTAGTGTAAAGCTCAACTTAAACATGTAAAACAAAAAATAGCAATAATAATAAATTAAAGCTTATTGCCACTGACAGGAAATTCTCTTTATGGGGAAAAAATCTACCAAAAACAGGCAATTTCTGAGGTACCAGCAGGGAGCAGCATTACCATTTTATGTTCAATACCAAAGTGTGAAGCACAAAAAAAGGTCTACAGTAGCTATCCACTTCGCCATTACATTGGTTAGCTTCTCTGATACATTGAATTGTTGGTGATGTCTACAGTGTGTTTGGCATTTAAGTGATATGTTAAGCTCAAAGTGCTCCAGTGATAAGAAAGTTTAACTTGGCAGTGGTTACAACTAACTTGTTTCTGTCATATTCGTTGCTGGAAGAACTTTAAACTGAAATGCTTGCTAACTCGATATGCTTGCATGTTTATTTGACGTTAACACGGGGTTTTTTGTTGTTGCTTTCTCGCGTGCATATAGTGAATGGCAGGGAAAAAACAGGCAAAAATACATGGCTACTTTGAAGCGAGAAGCGACTTCACCGACGGCGTCGATGCAGACGGTCATCCGCACAAAACTTGTTCCGGCCGCCAACTCACCGCTTCGCCTAAGTAAATTTGTGCGGGAAACACCGCCTTCCCCATGTCAGCTTTGTTTTTTTCCACGTTTTACTTTTTCCAGCCAGCACCTTTCTTCCTGTTTGAATCCGAGGCTGGGCTGACAGCGAAGTTATTGGCGCGTTATCGCCACCTACTGTTCTGATTCAAACCCCTACACCGCAGCAACAGACCTTCACAAAATAAAAGCATGTGAGCAACATGCGTTAATGCGTGATAAAGTAAATATCGCCGTTAATAGTCTAATGAATTAACGCGAAATTAAAGCGTTAACTTGCCCAGCCCTAATATATATATATATATATATATATATATATATATATATATATATATATATATATATATATATATATATATATATATATATATATATCGATAAAGCCAAACTCGATGAAACTGTTGTCATACTTCCTAATTTCAGCTGATTTGGCTTTTACCTTACTTGATGAACGGAGTTTGTCTATTGTGTTACTTAGCTCTGTCCCGATGCGTCCTGAGGCCTGACATCGTGCACATTTCATGGACCCCCAACCCGTGGATCACGGTCCCCCGAGGTTCTGGGGACCCCAGTTTGAGGGCCGCTTCCCTAGATGTCCCCTAAAGCTCAAAATTGTGGATTGCATGACTAATAGCAATAAAACAATATATTCTCCTACGTGTGCTGTGCACTCATCCACAGTTCCAGTTGAGTGTTGGTTGTTCATTTTGGGGTAGAAAAGTATGCAAGCCACAATTTTCAGATTTCTTTCTAAAACATGTAAGAACCATGTAACTTATGTTCCACTTCACAATTTTAAATGACTTTGTACAGGTCTGATACAAAAACTCAATACCATACATTGATGTTTTTGGTTGTAACCTTGACTAAGCCTGAAAGAGTTGAAGAGCTTTTACAGTTGTTTTTTGCAAGTCACTGTAAGGTCATTAGATGCAATTCATAATTCCCAACCCACTCAACCATCCACTCATCTGCGGTTTAAGATGTAATTTTTTATCATCTGTAGCCATCTGCCAATATCCACAGTGTCCTTTTAGACATAAGTGCAAGGAGTCCAGATTTATGTGTCCATGCAGACCATGCAAAATAAATGTTCTATTCCAAACAGACATGATTACAAGTCAGACCACGAACAAAGGAAAACAAACAACAATGATGCTTATTCTGAAGACATATTGTGTTAGAAGATTGCTATTATCCACAGTTGGGTAATTTGTCATTCAAGGACAAGGGCAAAAAAATTAAGTCAACTTCCTGGTGAGAAATCAATTCATGTTCCTTTCCTTTTGAAATGGCAGTTGACAAACCAGCACATTATGGCTGTGCAGTGTAAACAGAAGACCCCTGAGTTTCACACTGATACAGCTAGCTAAACAACCCCAAAATGAATACAAATGTAGCCCACAGGAAAGGTTTAATGTATATACATACATAGATACTGAGGCCCTTAGGATTTGTCTGATTTTAAGAGGGGGGTACTTTCAAAATGAAGGAAAATGAATATGCAGTGTTGCTGAGTTGTTAGATTTTACAGCAAACTTAAAAATAACAATTTAATGGAAAAATGGAGTAAACGATATTAAACAAATCTTTGATATCAGAATGGTCATGTATATTTTTAAGTGCACTATTTAGCTGCATCCTGAACTGTTCTTTAAAAAACACGCCTGGAGTTGGAAGGCACGTCAGAGGCAATAGAAAGTGGTGAATACACATTTTTTTTTGAGTAGAAGTAAACTCTATTGTCCTCTTTGTGCAACTACACCCTATGTAAATAACTCCTTTCTAATGGTAAGCCAACACACAGCAGGTTATGTGGTATGATGTGGGCTCTTCAGTATGCCTAAGTAAGTCACTTTAACTATTACTTCTCTGTTTTTCTAGTTATTATTTACCAGGAGTGTAAGGATACATCCAGTGCATGATATAAGAAATCGCACAATGCTGGACTCACAAGAATGAGACAAAGAATAAAGAAGATTTTACCAAAATTTTTGACAAATGAATCGAGAGTTCGTTTAGAATACTCCAGTCAATTCTTGGTTAGATATTGTATTAGAGTTCCTATTCTTGTCTCATTCTAAGCGATTGGGTTTCCTTAAACTCAAACCGTGTTTTAAGTAAAACTCTGTTCAGTCATACAGAGCAACAACTATAACTAATGTTTGGAAAACACTGTCATGATTTGAAGACGTCTGGTTATGGTTTTGATTTTTCTTATCATTTATATTCTATAGGGCTTGCCATACTCAGTTATTAGTTTTGCCGTTGGGGTTTCACCATAAGGTTCACGTCTTCATGTTTTAGATTTGTTAGATGTTTTCCTTATTAGTGCATTTCTTTACTTTTTGCCTTCTAATTAATTCTTATATTTGTTTGTACTTGAGGTCTTGTGTTTATGTTCTCAGTCAGATTATGTCCTTGTATTTCTACAAGGTTATTTCAGTGTGCACCCTCTGTCACAGCTCCAGCCAGTTCACCTCATTCAGCTCACCTGCTGCTGTTAATTATGCTCAAGTCATCTCACCTGGGACTCTGCTTATATATTCCTGCTTCCCATAATCACTCACTGCTCGATCGTCAGAAAGCCATCGTGTGAGAGAAGCCTTCCAGTATTTCTTGTCTGCCTGCATCTGGTCAAGTCTTGTTCTGCCTGCCTTGTCAGCCACCACTCTTAAAGAATAAACCTCTTAAATGTAACTCTATGTCTGGCTGGAATATTGGGTTCTTACAACATTATCATTACAAATGCATGTTTTAAGTACTTAAGCCAGACGAGTTTTATTGTTTGCTGACAACACTTCAGCGTTACGGTAATATCCGTACTTTATTAAGAGACACAAAAAAATTTACTTAACCGTCAAGTAGTTGTACTGCACACTAAAAAAAGCCGTTGAATCTGAGCTGGCATTTAAAAAGTTGTCAAGATGGTGTTAACACTGGATTTTAAGCATAAAGAACATTCTTACTTAATATTTGACATTGAATAACTATATTCTGGGCAACTATTAACTACTAAGAGTTTTCAGAGAGAATTGGAGAGAAACGAGTGCAATGAACTCATTATCATGTTAAAGATAGAAAATTTGAAATGATGTGAGCTTTGTGACCGGATGGATTATTCTGTTGAAAGTAGCCACCTGGAGTGCACAAAGGCATAGACATTATTGGCAACAATACTTTCATCAAGTAGGTAGTAAGGTACAAAAAAATATGCCAAGAAATTATTTCCCATTTCATGACACCAACATCACTGGCCTGAACTTTTGATACAAGGCACGATGGACCCATGCTTTCATGTTGTCCGTATTCTGACCTTACCATCTGAATGTGGCAGTTGTAATCAAGAATTAACAGGTCAGGAAATCTTCTGACAATTTCTTATTGTCCAAATATCCTACACCCGTGTGAATCATCCCTACCATGCCCTGTTCTTCGCTGACATGAGTTGCATGTTCAGGGAAGGTATGTTGCATACATTGGTCTTAATAGGTGGTTACAAAAACTACTGTTGCCTTTCTATCATCTAATTTTTGACCACACAAGTGCCGCTCAGTGGATATTTTCCCCTTACTCTGACCATTTTCTGTAGACTCATGAGATGGTTGTGAATGCTGATCCCAGATGATCAGCAGTATTTGAAATATTTATACCAGCCTGTCTGGCAACAACAACCACACCATGTTTGAAGTCACTTGTTCCCTTCTCTGATGCTTAATTGGATGTTCAGCAAGCAGTCTTCACATCTATATGCCTAAATACATTCAGTTGCAGCCATAAGATTGGTTTATCTGACTTTTTTCTGAAGTAGACATCTATTCATTGACTTTATGACATACATTAAAGCCAATTTGATGTTAATTCAGATGACCAAAATGTTTGCTTTAACTAATAGCATTGTTGCTTTCTTTACCTTATTGTTTGCCATGTTTAACTTCTGCGTGCATTAAAAGCAATCCTAAATAATGGTCAGGACTTTTTTTCTGCACTTTAATGATATCCAACGTCTTTCCTGCTTACTTATATGCCTTAAGGCTAGTTTAGCATCTTACTGGTGCCGAAATCCCCCATGATATCACATTTGTCTGATGAGAAACACCTACCCACATAAGTCATCAGCTTTTTTCCCTTTTGACTGCTTGATGGCTTGGCCAGTGACCCTGCTGCAACCATAAGTCCATAATAATCATGGAATAGATTCCCCTGAGGGTTTAAATGTCCAGGCTGGTGACAGCCACAGCCTCACTGGTGCTCATCTGTCACTTGGTTTTTGCTCTCAACACTGTGGTGATGACAACTCATCCCTCCAGGTTAGCTCGTTCACTAAGCACCTGAAACAGTGAGTCAACAAAAAAAAATCCCCAGCCTCTGAAAAGTCTCGAAATGTGAATGCCAAAGGTTTAAACACATAAGGACAAAGCGTGTGACGTGTTTGTGACAAGAAATCTCTAGACGGGTTTATTTGCCAAAAATAAATGAACAGTTCTCTACACTTATACCTAGGCAAGAAAAATCCAAATACAAAATACTGGCTAAAGTCCAAGCACCTGATGCGCTGAGGTACAATAATGAGTTGTCAAACTAAGTTACTGAGGAACATTCAGTTTAACAGTGTAACACCTTCTATGTTCAAAAAGGGAGTATTAAGCCCTTAAAGAAGTAAAAAAGAAGAAAAATAAACAAATAAAAACAACCTCTGGAATATTTTTGGTTAAAACATGTGCCTTAAATGTTTGTTTATTAAATTGAAACCCATCAACTTATGAACAAAGCATCCAATCACATCATCAAAAATATGAAAGGGTACATATGCAAAATCACCCTTTTTGAACACATTTTGTTGTGTAACTGTAGTCTATAGGAGTGCAGAAAAGTGGAATTTAGTCTGCCCAGGTGCTGCATAGATATCTTTATATTCTGTTTTGGGTCATAATTTTAATTCTATTGAGTTTTCTCTATTCCCTTTTACGATTTTTGAACAATTACATCACAGTATTTAATGCGGAATTGTTTAAGGAGGTATTCCCTTTGATCAGTGGTCCTATTTTAGACATGATTAAACTATCCTTAGTAAATGGATATGTACCACAGGCTTTTAAAGTAGCTGTTATTAAACCTTTACTTAAGAAACCATCTCTTGATCAAGATGAGTTAGTAAATTACAGACCTATATCTAATCTTCTTTTCTTATCTAAAATTCTCGAGAAAGTAGTTGCTAATCAACTCTGTGAACATTTACAAAGTAATGACCTACTTGAGGAGTTTCAGTCAGGCTTCAGAGCTCATCATAGCACTGAAACAGCTCTGGTGAAGGTCACCAATGATATTACTTCAAGGCTGGACTATTGTAATTCTTTACTATCAGGAAGTCCACAAAATGCAGTTCAAAGTCTTCAGCTGATCCAAAATGCTGCAGCAAGAGTTCTGATGAAAATCAACAAGAGGGATCATATTTCTCCAATTTTAGCTTCCCTTCACTGGCTTCCTGTTAAATCAAGAATAGAATTTAAATTCTTCTTCTAACGTATAAAGCCCTTAATAATCAAGCTCCATCATATATCAGAGCTCTGATTACCCCGTATGTTCCTAACAGAGCACTTCGCTCTCAGACTGCAGGTCTGCTGGTGGTTCCTAGAGTCTCTAAAAGTAGAATGGGAGGCAGATCCTTTAGCTATCAGGCTCCTCTCCTGTGGAACCAACTCCCAGTTTTGGTCCGTGAAGCAGACACCCTGTCTACTTTTAAGACTAATCTTAAAACTTTCCTTTTTGACAAAGCTTATAGTTAGAGTGGCTCATGTTACCCTGAGCTACCTATATAGTTATGCTGCTATAGGCTTAGGCTGCTGGAGGACATCAGGGTCTATTTTTCTCACTCTACTGATTTCTACTGTTCTCCAGTCTACTGTTCTCCAGATTTGCATTGCGTTACATTGAAATGACTTTTGTCATTTCAGCTTTTAACTTTTCTTCTCTCTCTCTTTTCTTCATAGTAGGTACACCTGGTCTGACGTTCTGTTGATTGTGAAATCATCCAGGGAGGACAGATCACCGACTATTACCATCTAATGTAGAACAGATTACTAGATCAATGTGTGCTTCTGTGCTTTTTGTCTGTCTTGTTGTGTCTCTGCTCTGTCTTCTGTAACCCCCAGTCGGTCGAGGCAGATGACCGTTCATACTGAGCCCGGTTCTGCTAGAGGTTTTTCCTTCCCGCTAATGGGTGTTTTTTCTTTCCACTGTCGCTTCATGCTTGCTCAGTATGAGGGATTGTTGCAAAGCCATGGACAATGCAGACGACTCTCCCTGTAGCTCTACGCTTCTCCAGGAGTGAATGCTGCTTGTCGGGACTTTGAAGCAATCAACTGGTTCCCTTATATAGGAAATTTTCGACCAATCTGTATAATATGATTGATTTGACTTTGTAAAGTGCCTCGAGGTGACATGTTTCATGAATTGGCGCTACATAAATAAAATTGAATTGAATTGAATTAAACAGAATCAGGAACTTCCAGCTAACCAATTTTACCAATCTGCCATTGTTATCTTGTAGTTAAGCTGAAGGATGCTGAAGCTGAAAACTGAATATGTTCAGTCGGTGGGTGTAGTAACCTGCACAGTTCATTACCCCATCCCCTAGCATACAGATTGGAACACTCTGAAGTGCCTTATTTACATTTAAAGAGACGGCACCAAAACATGTTGTTCTCAGGCGCAGCTCAGGATGAGAGTTAAAGAGGACTCTCTGGAGCAACAACAACGAGGAAGTCAGACCAAAGAATTGGAGATCCACTTTATATAGACCACAACTGAATGATTTTAATGAGAAAAGGAAGGATTTAAAAATGTGACATAGTTTCCTTTAAACAAAATTAAATGAACAAAATATACACAAAATAAAACCATAACGGGCACCACTATTTGAAACTCAATACACTTACAATGCAATCTTCCAAGTAAATTCAAAATGGTAAATGGACCGCACTTATATAGTCTATCTAGTCATACTGACCACTCAAAGCGATGCACAATAGAGCCACACTCAACCAGCCGCACTGAAAAACACACACATTCGTACATGGTTAAGAAGATAGCTAGGCGGCTCTGGGTTATATGAGAGGAGAAAACTGGCAGGAAAAAACTAAACTTTCTGATTGCAAATCAACCATAGTTGTTTTGCAATCAGACATTTGAGGGTTTACTTCAGTTTATTCTCTACCCACTGACTCACAGCCAGGTCAAAACAACCCTAATATGATGCACTGCTACAGAAACACCAATAAAGCCTTGTTAACATGTGCACACGGACTTTGAACTGTGTGCCGAATTTTGCACAAACGAGAACTCAGAGAGCTGCTGTGCCTGGTGAACTTCAAATAGGACTCATACAAGCAGTATTCTTATCAGACTAAATGAAAGAGCACACATCAGCTGCTCATATTTGCAATATTGCTCCTGCATTACACAAAGCCGATATGAGTCATGGGGACAGACACTCGTGAAAATTTTGCTGTTTGTCCTGTGGTTAACCTCAAACGACCACCTCACAGATACGAGACTAGCAGAAAATCATTTTATCTATATCAATAAATACTACAAGTATAAATATAATGTTATTTTTGATAGCACAAGGGCAACAGTTAACAATTCTGAAAATAAATGAGAATAATGTAATATAGTTTTTTATACTATAAGCCCATCCATCCATTATCTACACTCACTTATCCAGGGTCGTGGGGGGACTGGTGTCTATCTCCAGCAGTTATTGACAGAGAGGCGGGATACACCCTGGACAGGTCGCCAGTCTATCACAGAGCAACACAGACACACAGGACAAACAACCATATACCATAAAGGCCCAGTTCCACCAGCCCTTCTCGTTTTCTCCCTACTCAGATTAGCTTTGGCCGTTTTGTGATTCGACCGGCCTAGAAAGGCCCCCGTCCCCTCTGCCCTATGCCCTGTTTGCAACATTGATACTTTAAGGAAATCTGCGACACACGGTAAATGACAAATAATGCAAATGATGTTTCTATAACTGTATATGCACGATTGTCTTGGATATCGTCAAGGAGTAAACCACCTGGATAAATGTCTGGATCACACATCTTTTAATAAAATAAGGCAGAGTTCCTCTCCTCTACTGTCTGCTTTGAAACTTTGTGTTTGAGAGAGAGACAGAAGGGGAGACTTGGAGCTGTTTAGCCTGCAAGCTTTGGGCTCCTCAGTTGACTCCCAGGCTGTATCAGCTATTAGCTCCTCTAGGGAGACCACTGGTGCTGGGGGCAGACTCCTATTTTGTGCGGCTGCTTTCAATCACGGAGTTAACATTAACACCTCTTTATGAGATCTTTTGCCTCAGCCATGGCGGGAGCGAGGAAAATACATTAACAGCAGTGAAATTACTTTTATCGGTCTGATTTCGGGCTTACTCTCCGGCTGTTGCAGGGGAGCGAGGTTCAGACCTTGCCCAGCTCGAGCTTGCCTAGAGCGGCCAACGGTGCCGAAGGAAACCGCTGCCTCGCCCGGGGGATTTCCGACACACCGTTAAAATTGAAAGCTTTATACTAGATCCTCAGCCATGCCAGGAGTGAGGAGAACATGTTAACAGCTTAAAAGAGTTTTAATTGCAGTGATATTATTTGTATCGGTTTGATTGCGTGCTCACTCCCAGGCTGTGTGCTGGTCTGCCAGCGGAGGGAGCGGGAGGCTTTAACCGTGCTTGTGCTACTTTAAGCCGGGCACCTCTGCGAAAGCACCCCACTGCTCCCCCCCGTCTTAATACAGAAAGACAGGCCAGTAACAGGAAAGGCAGACAGCCACTGCTTCGTACCGGAAAAGGTGGATGGATGGATACTTCAGAGACTAAACATAACAGCTTTCAGTATAAGAGAGAAAGCCTTGATAAATCCACAGATGTGATACAGCGCCTCTGGGTAAAGAAAGCTGAAGTGTCCTTTTCCTTTTCTTTTTTTCCTTCTGGCATGGTTCATGGTTTGAAAATAATAAAATTATATTTCGGGTTGACCCACTCTGTTTATAGTGGTCCTTAATATTAATATCGTCGCTCTTCAGTTTTTCTGGTTTCCCTCAGAGAAAACCTTCTAATTTCTCCTCTGCTCTTAATAATATACATCTGAGGCTCATATTAGTGTCTTGCTATATGAAAAAAAATGTCAGTGTTTTTTATCCTCAGTTAGAATGTAAATAAGTAAAAGCTGTTATCAGTACCGTAGAGATCAAGTTAAGGTTTAGAAGATTAAGATAATGGTCTGAGTAAACCAAACAACCCCTCTAAAAAACCTAATTAATAATAATAATAATAATAATAATAATAATAATAATAATAATAATAATAATAATATAATAATAATAATAGATTATTATGAAAATTATTGCTAAAATGACTAGTGAATGGTTCAGCTGTACAATAATACCTTTACTTGTGTGAAGATTATGTGAATATTAAGTGTCAGATTATAATTACTCTTTTCAACTAAATTTACCATTAGCAGGTTGGAAACTAAAATCTAAATTGAACAGTTTTAAACAAACCTGAAAGAAGTCATGTGCACTGATGAAAGCACACCAGCTTATGCACTTTTATCACAAGCTTCGTAATTTTAATGTCAGCTCTGTTTTTGAGAAGATGTTTTATTCTTGTTTTATTGAATCTTTTCTTACTTTGGCCTTTTGCTTTTATTTCTTGATAAGCATCACTTTCCATCAAAAATATATATTGTCAAGATTTAACGTAAAGTTGCAGGCATATCTCTTATTGACCTGAGTGACCTTTATGATTGCAGGTCCTTAAAGAAGGCTAGGATCATTTTGGCTGATCCTAGCCCTCCTCTGTGGGCAGAATTCTGCCTTTCACAATCAGGGCGGAGATACAAAAAGCCATATTGCAGGACCAACAGACCGAGAAAATACTTGATCCCTGCTGCTATTAGCTTGTAAATTTCAGGTCCACATTGTAAGTACTAATATGGACTAATCTTTTTTGTGATGTTGTTCTTTATGTTTTTTCACTGCTGTCCGCACAACAGATTTCCCCTTGGGGATAATGAAGTTTACTTGATTTGAAGGTACAATCACATGTTTAGGTTGTAATAAAAATCAGTTTACAGCTTAAATAAAACTTGCAGGTCAGATATGTTTTATGTAGAAAAGATATGGCTCTTTTAAAGACTACATCTGGCTCGCAGATAAATCTTGGAATCTCAGATTCTAATATTTCTAAGACTTAGATGCATTAGGGTTGCCTTATTGTGAAATGTTGCCCTCTTACATTGGAACACACCGATCCTTTTTCTACCGCTCCTTTAAGGGTTGACTGAGCTAATCACAACTGTCCTTCAGAGTGCAGGAGGATCAACGCCAAAACTCGATTTTTATTGGATAACGCAGTAGCCTACAGTGCTACTTTGTGAGGTCAAGGAGTAAACTTCCCTTCCCTTTAATTAAACAGTCAGATAGGCAATGTACGCAGAGTAAACCCTTTTGATGAAGAAGATCGCAAAAAGAAAAAAGATGAGGAGTACCGTACATTTCAGCACAAATGGACAGAGGATTTTGCCTTTGAGGAAAGAACAGGTGATGTGGAGTATCTAATATGCGATAATAACATTTCTTAGATAGAATGGTCAATTACAAAGCAGCACATTGACACACGCCATGCTAAATTTGCCTTGAAATATCCAGCAGCGGACACAAGGAAGAAGGCATGTCAGGAGCTTCTGTGCAGATTAGGGCTGGACGATATAGAAAAAAAGCACATCGATATAATAGAAATCACATTTATCAATATTGATAATTATCAACAAATTCAAAACATATATTTTAAGTGCAGCCCAGGCCATTTTATGCTGTTGCTTAGCAACCTATTTTTTAGATAAAGAACACACAAACACTGAATTCCAACTCAACCCTTTATTCAATCAACTTTTTTTACCAAAACTGCAAGCATTTAAAAAATGAAAAAGAACATGTGTTCTCTGAACTCTTTAAAGGGGGCGGAGCTTGGGGGCGGAGTGTTCCTGGGTCTGTGTTTGTGATTGGCTGGGAGGATTTAATGACTGTAGTATTAACCTACATCATAGGCTAGAATGCAAAAGGAAGGAAAATTGTTCTATTGAACTTTTTGACCCCTTTTTTCTATCATCGATATACGTCTATCGATCAATATATATTATTATTAAATTATCGTCCAGCCCTAGTGCAGATACAAGCAACTCCATGTGTGGACCCGACAAGGTGACTTTAACTTAGTTTTGCTGGTTCTTAAGCAGTTATGAGGAACAGAAAGCTGTTCACAGATGGCGAGTATGCCAAAACATTTATACTTGATGCAGCCAATGAACTTTTTGAGGAATTTTCGGACGAACACAAGATAATCAAACGAATAAAAGAATGCGTCTGTCAGCAAGAAATGTTCAAGTTCATGATGGTAAAGTGCAGAAAACTCAAGTGAAGGACATAAATGTAGCACATTACCTTTCCCTCGGTTTGAATAAGTCAACAGACGTAAGCCATATATCGCGGGTCGGCGTGACTGCAAGGTATGCAGTCATTGACACACTGCGTGAGGAAAGTCTTGCTGTTTACCAATGAAAGGGTCCACAAGAGGGGAAGATTTATTCAAGTCTTTCACTGAGTTCACTAAAGAAAAAAATCTACCAATGGATGTATGGATATGTAGCGCTTCTGTGAACATGTAAATGGACCCATCCTTAGTTTTTATTGCATTCTACATCAGAAGGCACGTTGTGGTCAAATGTGTGTTGGGCAACTTGGTGAGGAGACGTCACTGGTCATTTGAGTGGTCAACGTTATTGTTGCCTGAGCTTTAAATGATCGGCAGTCTAAAACACTGCTGGGTGAAGCTGGATGAAGTTGGGAACAATTATCCCGATCCGCTTTTGCACAGCAACATGCGTTGGTTGTCAAGAGGGAAGGTGCTCAGCCATGGTGCAGGGGTAGTGAGTAAGATCCTTGTACAGAGGCCTTCAGTCCTCGACACTGCTGACCTGGGTTTGATTCCAGCCTGAGGTCCTTTGCCGCATGTCTTCCCCCTCTCTAAAAACCCCATTTCCTGTCAGCCTACTTTGGAAAAATGAGCCACTACTGCCACAAAAACCAAACAATATAAATAAATGCAGGCATTTAGTTGTATTCAGTGTTAAAAGAAATCATATGGCTCCCGCAGAAATACATTTTTAAATACGTGGCTTTCATGGCTGTCTCAGCTAAAGGTTTCTAGTCCCTGATGTTCATAGACCTTTAGAGTTTAGGGTTATCAGTCCAAAAATATGCTGTATTCTAGTGGAGTGACTCGAGACCTGATAAAATTACCACGAACGGTGAAATCCCCAAAATCTTTAATAATAAATGTTTCACAAGTAGCAATCCAAGAGATAAAATACTCCAAATGAATATACAAAAATACACTGCTGGATGAGCATAAATCAAGGCAGGGCATATAGACCTGTAGATACGTAACAGGGGTTTCAAAAGGAAGTACTGACTAGGAAGGAAATAAACCTGGGGGTTAAATTGGTAGCAGTTATACTGGGTGAATGATGGGAAACAGGAGTAGAGAACAGAAAACTTAAGAGAGGACCTCTGACATTAGCTCTTGAACACACTAAGGCTCCGTCTACACAAATTCAAACATACTCAGACATGATTGAGAAATAATGTGCGTCCATGCAATAGGATGCTGCAGTACTGAAAATGCTGTATTATGTTTGCAAGATGGTGCTGTGACTTTCAAAAAACATGCAAAAAACACCGGGCATGCACAGACAACTCAAGTGAAGTAAACACAGCAACATGGTAAGGGGATTAGACACAAACATCACCTGATCTTCATGTGTGTCGGCAGGGGAAATGCTGTGTAGAGCGGGCTTGTTAGAAAGGAAGAGTCTGAGGACACTAGTAACAGCCATAACAAAGCCAATATTTGTCTCAGTATGAATGCGATGGTGCCATCTTTGTTGTTATTTGTGAGATTGAGGGGTTTGCAGGTTATAGAGAGTTGATTTTTGGTCACCCAAAATGCCCGATCAATTTGGACGCACAGCCTAAATGACAAAATACCTTTGCAGATACACCTAATCTCATTTAAGTATGGAGGAAGCCTAAATAGAGGATAACCCAACACATGACTGACTCAAAACACAAAACATAATACTCCACTAGAACACTAAACCAACATAAGACGACTTGAGACTAGTCCTATGAACATTGTGACAGAAACATTCCTGGCTACTGGTAAAGGTATAACAGTAATTTTTGCAAACTATTCAGACAAAAAAATAAAGGTGTGAAGAAATAATGAAGAGAAATGAAGGGATATTGAAAATAAAACTAGATAAGTTAGGCAATATGGGGTTCTATCTGAAAGCCCCAGTATTTTTGCGCTAAGATAGATTTATCCCATAAAGGAACTACCAAAAGACAGCATTTTTTTTTTGCATTTCATTCAGATTGTCAAGATTTACAGAGACATCTGATTAAACATATCGTACCAACTAACCCTGAGAGACACCATTTGTAAACAGATTATTTATTTGCGATTATTAACCTTCAAGCCTGAATTCAGAGTAAAACTCACATACATACTACAGCAAACATTGACCATATATAATATCTAAGTTTTATTTAATAATTTTATGCTTCAATGTATCAAGAAAGGCACTCAGGCTGAAAATTAATAGAAAAGGACAATATTCTCTCTTCTTTCTCCCATCAATAAGGTATTAGTCCTACTGATAGGTAATGTAAACATTCCTGACAGTGCAGGAATGTTTTTGTAATCCACACTTTTGCTCCTCTACAAGTGTTCTTTAACACAATTAAAGTAATTAAGGCATAAGTCAAGACCGCTGTTTTGAGACTGTATTGATGCTCCTGTTTGAGTGTGCAAATGTAATAGCACATAAATAATTCCCAACTGAGTCGGGATAAAAAAGGATTTATGATATAAATAACAAATATAAATTTATATTAAACTTTAATATAGCTCTGCAATTTTCCTTGGTCTTAATATCCAATTGCCTTGAGGTGCACAAAGTCAAAATTACTTCTAAAATGTAGTCTGACTTTTGCCACAAACTCTCCTTATTCATTAGATTCCCTCTTCCTCGGGCCATCCCTTGCAAGTGACCCTTCTAAATGTATGGGAAATACATTTCCTAAATGGATGCTTAGCATTATGGCTGTGAGCTGGTTGCCAAGAGAAGAAAGTGTAAGTGTAAGAAATGAAAAGAAAAAAAGAGGGGATGAAAAGTTAAAAGTAAGGGAAACCAAATAGAAATGGTTTATACTGAAACATAAGAGAAAAAATCAGGGACAATCAGGCTAACTGGTATGTGTCTCTTCTGTGAGGAACAAAATGGAGGCATGCTAAATCATGATTAAGTTCACCTCAGGTTTGTGTTTTTTTTCCCTTTGCTGGTCACAAACATAAACTGTTGTTTGTAGACAAGCAGCTGCTAAAAGTGTTCTTACATTATAATCATATGGTTGATCAAATTCTGTCTGTAAAGGCTTAGACTAGACCCAGTATCCAGCACATGAAACTAAACTTCATCAGGTAAATCCTTTCCCTTCACAGGCTCATTGGCAGGTTTCCATTTGGATAAAACATTTCTGCTGAGCATCAGGGAAATGTAAGATGATCAAAGCCTGAATGGTGATTAAACGAAGCAAAGAGTTTTCCAAATACTCACTAAATTATAGCAATCTACATAATGCAGTGCTGGTCAGAAGTTGACATAGCCTTGTTATGAGCATAAAGCTCAAACTAATCTTGGGTTTTCAAGTCAGGGTGGAAATGTTATAAAACAAGCAACTTAAATGCATTTTAATCACAAAAGCTGCTTGCATCAGTTTGAGTTTATTGTGGATTTCTTTCTCATCCAAACAGAGTTTAGATTATAGACCACATGCTCTTTGTAGCCATCAGCAAGTTTGTGGCATAATTCTGGCTAAATATGATCTATCTTTTTGGTTGGTTTCCTGGTACAGATCCAACTTTAAATCTTGACTCAGAAATGTTTTACTACAGATGAGTTTAATGTCAGCCTGTTTCATCCATTCCACAACCTGTTTTAAAATGCATTCGAGATCCCTTGTAAGAGCACAACAATGCTGTGATGGTTATTTTCGCTGCCAGCAGCTAAAGTGTGTTGTACAAAGTAGATGAAATGACAATTAAGGATGACTAAGTTCAACTTAACTTCAAACCCACAACAGGATGGATGAAATTTGAGCACAAAGTAGCCTCTTTAACAGCATGACCTCAAATATACTGAAAATTTGCTGACTACTCTAAAAAGCCAATTCCATGCCAGGAAAACAACCAAGCTAAATGAACTCCACCAAATCTGGCAAGAAGAGTGATTAAAATGCCACCGGCTACAAAAAAGCATTAAGTTGAGATGCTGTTGCTTAGGAACTTTTGACTAAGCATGTAAAAGAAAACAACAAAACATGTCAAACATGTTGCACCCTATACCTGAATTTACACTACACTGAATATGTTTTATATAATCAACCCACTGTACAAAAATGGTTGAAATGCATAATTATGAGCCCAAAGGTTAGATGACATTCATGTCCTGAACGACTGTCGCTGTACATGCATTTTTATAGCAAATTGTATCTGACATTTTCAAAATATTTGGCAACAGAGCCAACTTAAAAGTGTAAATATATATATATATATATATATATATATATATATATATATATATATATATATATATATATATATATATATATATATATTATAAAATAAATATTTATATACACAAATATACAAATAAAGCAACTGAAAAGAGGTAACACAGGTGTGATTCTCTATGTAGAGATGATTCTTAGTAACATAGAATAAATTAGCATAGCAAACTATTTTGTCTGACCTCTATAACGATCATTGCCTTCTGGTGTTATTGTTTCTTCCATGCTGAAATACTTTGTCATGCTTTTGCAACAATTGCTATGAGGCTGAAGGCTAATTAGCGGTTTATTCCCAGAAAGAACACTGTTGTAATGACTTGCTGGAGCAACCCCTGGACAAGTAAGCAACCGAAAGGACTCACATTCATAGAAACAACACGGGAAATAAAAAAGGTTATGGCATGCTGTAGATTCCTACCTTGCCAAGAATTCTCCTGAGCTGCCATTATTGTGTTGTGCATCCATACAGTTTGTAGTTCCAGGTATAAGTGCCATGGCAGGATTCTCCGGGGCTGCACTGCCCACTGCTCGCGCCACAAACTCCACTGAGTCCTGAACATAATGATCCAAAGAAGGGGATCCCATCATGCCATGTGCAAGTAGCCCAAGCGGTAATCCGTCTGTTCTAAGCTCAGCCACGTTTTGACTGTCCCCCAAAACCCAGTGAAACTCCGGGAGAGTCATCCGCGTTGCCAGAGTCCATAGTCGGCGCACCTCCCGGATGTCGCACCCGAATGTGACCACTCCTCGTGTGGACGAATGTTCCCTCAAGGCCTCCAGCTGCCTCATGAGACCTTGTTGCTGGTCTGACTTAGAAGAAGAATTTGATGAATAAGACGATGCAGTTGGTGATAAGTATGATGAGGGTAGCACCTCCACCCCCACAGGGGCACTTGTTGCCTCTGCTGAGGACGATGGTGAAGATGAAAGTGGCGGCAATGTGTTTTTTGTCAGATTGACCAGAGCGCCCAAGTGGAAGCGGGTGTTGTTCTTGATGAGCAAAAGGAAGTCATTGATATTCCACTCCTGGCAGAGGACTATGCTGATGTCCCACCAACCATTCATCATCAGCAGATAGTAGAGGAGCTGCGACGGGGGGGCCGCTACCGTCTGCATTGCCATTTGAAAATGAAGACCATTCTGTGAGAGGTATTAAAACTTGAATTAGAAGATGAGGCAACAAAGAGACAAAAGTTCATAGGCGGAAATGCTAAGTATAATGTGAGGAAAATAACTATTGAATATATCAATGTTTTATTTTAGTAAATATATTTTTCATGTTGCTAATGACATGGACAGAGCAGTTGCCATTATCAATCAACATAATTCAAATCTACAAATAAATAATAATAATAAAAAAAATCATAAATTAACTCAGGGACATGGGGAATGGGCATTGAACACATCAACAAAGAAGTTGCAAACAAGAATAGAAAGCAGAGAAACCATCTTAAATATGTCAGTATTTAGAAAGCAACCCTGCATCCCATCAGCGCCAATTAATTAGGTTATTGGTTAAGTTCTAAGTGATGGACTATAAAAATATTTTCAATATGTCATATTGAGCAAAAGCAAAGATCTTTTGTAACCTTACCAACACAAAATGTATCATTGGCACTGGTTGCAGTCGTACTTCTAAATTTTCCAATGTTATAATGAGCACCTTAATCTAGAAGTGGATTTTCACCATAAACCATCCACAACCAGGTAGTAAAAAAAAAAAACATCTACAATGGCAATAGTTCTCCAAAAGACCTGATATTAGCAGTTTTTCCATTTATTTTCAATTAAAACAATTGGTAACTCACTAAACCGTGATGGCCGGTCACCACATGAGACCCTGTTGCTGAAGATAAAACACGCTGAAGCTTGTTTAAAGATTGCTGGAGAAGAAAAGGAAATACTTAGATACCACATATTCAGGTCAGATTAAAAACAAATTAGAACTTTTTGGATGTAACTACACAGGCCAAGTTTGGAGGAGGTATGCTATTGCATATAAACCTCCAAAACACCAAAAAACACTGAATGTTAAAGGTGGGAACATTATGGTTAAGAACTGGCTGTCACCCAATGGCACTAGCTTGATGATCGATGAAAAAATGAAGGGGGAAACTCTGAATTGCATTCAGAGACAAAAATGTAAGATCTTGAAATGGTCGGATCAATCACCCAACTTGAATCAAATAACAGCGGTCCCTCGCCATATCATGTTTCACTTTTTGTGGTCTCACTGTATTGTAGGCTTTTTAAATTTGCAGTGCAGTGCAGTACCGTATCTTTAATTTCTAAACAAGAGCACTGTGTTCTGTATCCTGATTGGTTCAGCAGCACACCAGATTACTGTGTTTTGTATTCAGGGTACTGATTGGCTCAGCAACCGTAGAATCAGTCTCCTCTATCTCTCATGTATAGCTTGTGTTCAGCATCTCTCCTTTTCCGTTTCACATTGACGTCTGATCGCTGCACATAGTTTGGCTCTGTAGTATTGTGTTTTGGTGAAACTTCCATTAAGATTTTGATTTATTTTAAGCTTTACACCGTCAATTAAATGTTCTACACCTTCTTAGGCTCCGGCCACCAAACCCAAGCGTCAGTAAAAAAGGTGAAACTTGTGGACCTGCTAAAAGAAGGTAAAAGCTATGTGGATGCAGGGTGCTATTATGGAATAGATGAATCTTCGGTTTGCTACATAAAGAAGGCAGAAAAGAGTATAAGGACGACAGCGACAGACAGCAAAGAGGGTGGTAACTTCTTGCAATGAGACAATTGTGAGGATAATCTGCATTAGCCCTGTGGATCAGTGACTGCAGGAAAAGAACAGCTCACTGGATACCAACAACATCCATGCAAAGACTAAGAAGCCTGGCGAAAGTTTTGCTGAAAGTGGTGATGTTGAGGGGGACAACGACGCAGAGTCAGGACCATTGAGTGCTTTTCCCACAGGACCAAGCCCATTCAATGCCAGCAAGGGCTGGTTTGACAAGTTTCAGAAATACTTTGGGTTTAAGAAGGTTTCTCTGCTTGAAGAAGCTGCCCCTGCGGATAAAGTACGTCAGGAGTACGTGAACAACAAATTTAAAACCATCATCGAGGAAGGGGGTTATACGCCTATAAGTTTTAATATGGCTTCTTCCACTCACAATGGTTGACGGACAAAGACAAGGCAAGGCGAGTTTATTTATAAAGCACTTTTCAGTAACAAGACAATTCAAAGTGGTGGCGGACATGATTTCTTTGTATGTGTAAATCACTTTGTTTGGTAATTAAATCTGGTGTGGATTTAATGTTCATATGCCCATAAAATTGATTTACAGATAAAAAAAATGAATACAGGAAGAGATGGGAAGAGAGATTAAACATTAGAAACTGAGACTTAAATAAAACATGTAAGAAAGAACAGATCTACACATGAAGTGCCATCATAAATGAAAAAAAAGGAAGGTCAGATAGTAAGGACATTGTAGCAGCTCAGTTGTGAAATGCAGCAAAGGAAGAATAAAAGTCAGAAATAATGTTTTATATTTTCAACAAGAAAGATACTTTTCATCTTGAATTCAATTTGCTCCTGGAGTAAAAACAGTGCTGGATATAAAAGATTGCAATTTCAACTTTCCAGCCTCAATGAATATCATTATTCACATCGTAAGAGTTACATCCTGTGTAGACATTTTTATTCCGCCAACCATTAGGGAAAACATCCAATATTTCCTTACCATTGTTTTTGTGTGTAGTCTGGATAATTAAGTAAATGCATGCATATATATATTTTGTGATGTCATCGACAGAATTTCACACAACACAAAATTTTCAGCCTCTTTTTTTTCTCAGTTCCCTTTCTTAAAATGTTTTGTTTCAAAAACTCCAACAATGAAAAACCATACTTCATTACTAAAACATGCTTTTTGTTGTCAGTGTACATTTCTTGTGAACCCCTCCCCCGACAGGAATAACTTTAAAAAGTTGTTCCATGTGTTTTAATACAGAGGATTCACCTACTTCCACTGTTCTCAAATTAATAAGATCTAGTAGATAAATCAATCCCTTTAGGACTCAATCGTTGGTCAACTGGTGCTGCAAAGTTTCAGTGTGTTGTTAGTTTCTTTGACCAGCAAGAAATGTCTCCAGTGTGTACCCTGAATTTAGCCCAAAGACAGCCAGGACAAGCAGCATCACTGTTTTTTGTAGACATGTTGGGTTACATCTTGTCTTTTTCACGCTGTTTTCTGCAGGCTCTAAGAACAGTCTAGTGCTTTCCAAAAATAAATATAAAATATAAAATGAACAGCTCTTTGAAACGTTTGACATAAACATGGAATGAATGTTTATTAGAAAGATAAAAAGTGGAGAAAGTGTTGCCTAGCATAAACAGAAAATTGATCCACTGCCTATTGCAGTAAGATAAAAAAATACAGGGTTAGAACGCTGTTTGTACATGACTTACAGCAAGCCAAGAGATGAGGGTAGATACAATTTAGAACTTAAAGTCAAGTTATTTAGACACATTTTTGTAGGCCTGAATAGGCAACAAGAGCTGCCTGGTCTTTCTAAGGAATCTTGGGCATACTGAACACAGTCCACAACATGAAGGTTATCCAGCCAATTAATCAGTCATGCTCTTGTTTGTTTGCAAGTACATACAACTGCACAGAGTTTAAAGTCCCCTTAGTACCTGAGCTTAATTGTTTTTACAACTTCAATACAAACTTTGCACTAGCCCATTGGGTTAATCTATTGGCTAATTTAATTTATCCCATTAATCACTCTGCCCAACAGGCATGCAAAAAAGACATTATTAATCTGCGTTTTCACATAAATAGATGGATAATATGTACAAAGAACCACCAAAAAAGCTATCCAACATGCCTTATTTCAGAGCTAGACATCCTGCATTGGGAGGGGAAATTGTAATGCAGCCCACAGGGCATCACTCTCACCTCTGTTCAATGCCCATGAGGATTTATCCTCAACTGCAGCCCTTCTGCAGTGTAATCTCCATAAATCTGTAAATCCTCTCCTTTGTTCTTCATGTAAGTAAAAACTGAGTAATTTGTAGAAAGCTTAGCAGCCCTGTCCTTAAACAAATGTAATTCAATTTAATTCAGTTTATTTCTGTAGCACCAATTTACAACCCATGTCATCTCAAGCCACTTCACAAAGTCATTTGTATCAAATCATACAGACTGATTGGTTAATTTCTTTCTATAAGGAAACCCAGCAAATCGAATCAAGTCATTGACTTACACCATTGACTCCTCTTGGATGAGCACGTGTACCAAGCATGCATGTCGCAACAGTGGAGAGGAAAACTCCCCTTTAACAGGAAGAAACCTCCAGCGGAACCAGGCTCAGTGTGAGCAGCCATCTGCCAAAACAAACGGGGCGTTTGAGAAGACAGAACATACACATAAAAAACAAAGCACTGATCAAGGAGTATTTTCTATGTAAAAAACAAACAAACAGTAAAAGGGTAATGGCAGTGCTAGCTCGATTAATGGCTTCTTCTAGGACAGAAACAGCAAAGCAGATAAACTTTGAGCGAGTTTTTAAGTCTAGAGAATGAAAGAGAGTACATTCAGTTAGTTGTTGGTAGCAGTAGCTGAGCTGATGTCCCCCTCCAGGACGGTGTCCCAGCTAAACAGAATGCCAGGCCAGGTGTTGCTAATATGAAGAGAAAAAACAAAGAGAGATCAGACATTTAAAGGAGAAGTCCGGTCAAAATCAGAATTCAAACTGCTGAAAGTACTTTAAATATAAAACTACTACATACTGTGCAAAAAATTATAAGTTTTTTTAATTAATAATAATTCTCATTTAATCATGTTTATGTGGAGGAATCCATCTTGGTCAAGAATATTACTGTCACCTCCCATTTTTTGACGTCACTCGGCGGACCCGCTGTTGAGCAAGTTTCAACGCTCTGTTTGTCACGGCGCACTATTTTCCAAGATCAAACTCAGTCGGGTCCTACAGTATATATCTATACAGGCGTGTGTGTGTGTGTGTGTGTGTGTGCGCGCTCCGCGCAGCACGGCTTTGCCGGCGCTGCAGCAGAGCGCGCGCACACACACACACACACACACACACACACAGCGGAGGAGAGATCGCTGAAGTGACTTAAGTTAGCTGATTATTATAGTATAAGTATTAAAATATAAGAGCATTCCAGCACATGCTGGGCTGAGCACGGCTTTGCACCGGCGCTGCAGCTGAGCGCGCGCACACACACACACACACACACACACACACACACACACAGCGGAGGAGAGATCGCTGAAGTGACTGTGTTGAAATAAGCAATGTTTTTTCCTCTTTTACCAGTTGTGTTGGAACATCCGATGGCCATGCACGTGGGCATTGTTGCTTCAGCAATAGCTCTTGGGAATGTCAGCGGTGAAGTCCTCTGGAAATCCGAAATAATTATTGATGATCGCAGCTGTGTAGAACAGCTCCTATTGACTTTGCATGGAAAGCGGAGAGAAATACTGTCGCTGCTTCCGCTCTTCCACGTCGCAGGATGTGATGTCAAACGCCCCTTACTGCCCATATTTGGGCAGTCATGTCAGCCCCCATACACAGTGATTCAGACGACAATTTATGTTTTTATTTTCTTATTGATTAAAGATAAGTTCATTAAATAACCACAAATGTATTAGTTTTAGTTATAGCTAATGATACCCTGATTTTTCCTTGTTGACCGGACTTCCCCTTTAAAAGCTGAAATAACACCAAATCATACAAACTTGGAGAGTTGTAGGAGAATGTATCAAAGTTGTCCCCCTACAGCCTAAATCTATAGCAGCATACAGTAACTACAGAGATAGCTCAGGACAACCTAAGCCACAAGCTTTATCCAAAAGAAAAGTTTTAAGCCTAGTCTTAGTATGCCTCCCATCCTACTTTTAGAAACTCTAAGAACCACCAGTAGACCTGCAGTCCGAGAGCAAAGGGCTCTCAGACTGATCTAGAGGGCTTTGTCAAAATATATTTTGGATTTAACATGGAACCAATGGAGAATAGAATAAATATGATTTCTCTATTTAATTTTCTTTAAAACTCTTGCTGCAGCAAGGCTTTGAATTATATTCTTCTTCCCTATTTATTACTTCCTCATAGTAAAGAATTAGAATAGTTCAGCCTCAAAGTAACACATCCTTGGACTCATTTTGGCAATATTCCAGAGGTGAAAGAAGGAAATTCTAGAAAGGTGTTTAATATGGGATTTAAATGACATGCTCTGATAAAAAAAAACACAGAGGTTGTTGTATTTTTACTTAATTACCAGAGGCCAATTTAATACCATCCAGATAAAGTGATTGATTAAGAAGTTTCTTTTTCAAACACTCTTTTCCAAAGACTTCTGTCTTGTTCTGAATTTAAAAGCAGAACATTTAAAGTCATTTAGGTTTTTATGTCATCAAGACATGCCAGTAGTCTACATGCCTGATTCGATTCATCAGGATTTTATGGATAAATATAGCTGAGTATCAACGGTATAGCAGTGAAAATTCCTCCCACGCTATCTGGTAATTTTACCCTGGAGTTTGAAAAATATTTATCATTTATATGAACAACCTGGAATCTGTCACACAAGTAGGAGTCAAACCAGCCTAGTGCTGTTCCCTAATCCTTACAGCAGATTCAAGCCTCTCTTGGACATTATTAGGATCAACTGCATCGAATGAAGCACTGGATCTCCTCGGACAAGTACAGACACAACTCCATTATCTTAGGTCATGAGAATATAATTTGTGATTTTCACCAGTGCTGTTTGAGTACTATGATCATATCCATTTACAAAGGATAGATTAAACGTATCTGAACTGGGCGCATCTTGCTCCCAAAATTCCACAAATTCGTAAAGTTTTTGACCAGGGACAATAATACTATAGACCCGGTTTATTGCAATACCCCATGAGTGTATAAGGATGCAGCAGATCCTCACTTTGAATTATCAGATCATATCTCCGTGGACCTGATCCCTGCCTTGAAACCATTTTATCTGCAGAACCAGACCCGCCAGCAGAACCATTCAGGTTTGGACTGATGAGGCCTGCTCAGCGTTACAAGACTGGTTTGAACACACATACTGGGTGTGTTTAAAGATGGTGCTGATCTGGGGGGATACACATTATCTGTGCTGTCCAGGTCAGAAAATGGACTTTTGCACTTGTCGGTAAATGGTAAATGGCTTGTACTTGTATAGCACTTTAACCAGTCTTGACGACCTCCAAAGCGCTTCACACTACAATCAGTCATTCACCCATTCACACACACACTCACACCCTGACGGTGGTGAGCTATGTTAGTAGGTACATCTGCCCTGGGGCAGACTGACAGAGGCGAGGCTGCCATGCACCGGCGCTACCGGGCCCTCTGACCACCGCCAGCAGGCAATGCAGCTGAAGTGTCTTGCCCAAGGACACAACCACGGAGACAGTCAGGGCAGGGGATCAACCCGGCAACCCGCCAATTGCAGGACGAACTCCCTAACCTCTGTGCCACTGTCGCTCGTCGGAATATTTCCTAACCAGAAACCCTGGATAGACAGCACAATGTGGTAATTGCTGAAGGCCCAGGATGCAGCACACAGATCAGGAGGCAGACTGGTCTACGACAGGGCAAGAAGTGAGTTGAAAAAAGGTATCCAGAAGGCAAAATACAAATACAAGCAGCGCACATCTGAACATCAACGAACAATTCAACAGCAAAAACCCAGGAAACACTTGGAGAGGCATCAGGACCATCACAGATTATAAGCACATAAATCAGCAGCTCAGCAATGACCCAGCTCCCCCCTAACCTGACAACAGCCAGATGCATGTCTCGCTCCGCCTAGCTCCACTCACATACATCTGGGACACCGCCGATAGAGAATGATTTCTCCAACCAATTTTATGGTCTGGCCAATCAGGACGCAGGGCTGGAGTTTCATATATGTGACGTAGTGGAGACGCGACCATGACGTGAGACTGTTTTGATAGCAATGGCGGCTCGTCGAGGAAGCAAGCGTTAGCATTGATGCTGCTATTTCTTCCGTGTTGTCCAATCTACCTAATATTGTTTCATTAAAAGAACATCAGAGAACGCCTCTGAAGGCTTTTGTTGGTGGAAACCATGTTTTCGCCCTTCTCCCGACCGGATTTGGCAAGTTTTGTTTTCCGGGGCCAGCGGACGTGCAGACGCGGACGCGCCCCGGAGCGGTTAGCGGTTAGCGCTAACCATGTTAGGAGGCCTTTATTCCTCAACGCGGTCGGCCCGGAATCGACTCCGACCCGCGGCGCTTTGCCGCCTGTCTTCCCCCCTCTTCCTGTCAGCTCACTGTCAATAAAACGCGTGCCACTAGAGCCGCAAACACATTATTATTATTATTTTTTTTTTTTTCCTGCGTCGCTATCATTAGCGTCACGGGTTAGCTTTGATGTGAGTGGTTGAAATAGCACGTCAATAAAGATGACAGACAAGTGGCTTATCCAATCATATGCAAGAATTTTTGATAAGGCCCAGCCTTCTGTAAATGCAATTTCTATGGCGGAGTCCCAGATGTATGTGAGTGGAGCTAGGCGGAGCGACATACAGCTGGCTGTTGTCAGGTTAGCTCCCCCCGGCATCTTAAATAACTTCTTTGCACACTTTGACTCTCCAAGTAGCAGAAGGCCTGAACAACGTCCCTACCCAGAGGTGCAACATCAGCCTCTCGTCCTGCAGCTGCACCAAGTGAACTCTCCCTTAAAGAAGGTCAACATCAACAAAGATGCAGGTCCAGACATGGTGTCAGGTTAGACGCTATAATCATGTGCTGACCAACTTGCAGGGTTGTTTTCTGGACATCTTTAATGTCTCCCTGCAGCTATCCATGGCCCATGCCTGCCTAAAAACCTTCATTATTGTAAATGTGCCCATAAAACAACTCATCTGCCTCAATGAATAACTTTCTGTTGGTCTAACCTCAGTAATCGTGAAGTGCTTTGAAAGGATCCTCCTGAAATACATCAATGATGCCATGTCTGCTGGCCTGAACAACCTGTGCAGTTCACCTACGGGGGAAATGGCTCTACAGAGGATGCTGTATTGTTGGCACTTCCCATGGCTCTAACTCATCTGCAGCATCCTAACACCTATGTTGTCATTTGTCTGCCTTCAACACTGTGCTTCCAGACATGCTGGCCCTGAAGCTCCACAACCTGGGACTATATCTGATTTGGTGTTAAATACTGACAAGGTTATTATAGTGGGTGATTTTAACATCCATGTTGACACTGAATGTGATAACCTTAGTGTAGCCTTTAAAACTATCCTAGATTCAATTGGTTTTGCTCAAAATGTGCATAAGCCAACGCACTCTCGGCTCCATACTCTGGACCTTGTGCTGACATATGGCATTGATTGTGAAGAATTAACAGTATTCTCTCACAACCCTGTCCTATCTGATCATTTTTTAATAACATTTGAGTTTAATCTAACCGATTTCTCCACCCCCAAAAGAGGGTTCCATTATAGTAGATCTTTATCGGATAATGCTATATCAAAACTTAAAGAGTCTGTCCCCCTCTTAATATCCTCAGTATTGCAGAAATGCCCTGTAGATGGCAGCAATGCTGTTTCTTCCCATTCACAAATAGATACATTTGCTAACAGTGTGACTTCCTCATTGCGTTCTTCATTAGATAATGTAGCTCCCTTGAAAAAGAAGGTGATAATTCACAGGAAGCTGGCTCCCTGGTTTAATTCAGAGCTGCGTTCCTTGAAGCACAAAGTTAGGAAATTGGAGACAAAATGGAGCTCTACACACCAAGAGGAATCCTACTTAATCTGGAGGGACAGTCTATTGTTGTATAACAAGACCCTTCGCAGAGTTAGAGCAGCATATTTTTCATCATTAATTGAAGAGAATAAAAATAATCCTAGATTTCTCTTTAGTACAGTTGCCAAATTTACTCAGAGCTGCAGCTCTGTTGATCCATCCATTCCCTTAGCTCTTAGTAGTAATGATTTTATGGGATTCTTCATAAATAAAATTGATGCCATTAAAAATAAAATAATTGGCATCCTCCCAAACATGATTACCTCATCCCCAGTAAGTAAGGCAGCATTGGAGGAATCTTTAGAACCTGCGCTGTGTCTGAACTGTTTAGAAGCAGTAGAGCTTTCTGAGCTATCTAAAATCTTAGCTTCATCTAAACTTTCTACCTGTATGTTAGACCCAATCCCAACCAAGTTGTTTAAGGAGGTATTCCCTTTGATCAGTGGTCCTATTTTAGACATGATTAATCTATCCTTAGTAAATGGATATGTACCACAGGTTTTTAAAGTAGCTGTTATTAAACCTTTACTTAAGAAACCTTCTCTTGATCAAGATGAGCTAGTAAACTACAGACCTATATCTAATCTTCTTTTCTTATCTAAAATTCTTGAGAAAGTAGTTGCTAATCAACTTTGTGAACATTTACAAAGCAATGACCTACTTGAGGAGTTTCAGTCAGGCTTCAGAGCTCATCATAGCACTGAAACGGCTCTGGTGAAGGTCACTAATGATATTCTCATGGCCTCAGATAATGGACTTGTGTCTGTACTTGTCCTGTTAGATCTTAGTGCTGCATTTGATACAGTTGATCACAATATTCTCCTACAAAGACTTGAACATACTGTAGGGATTAAGGGGAAAGCATTAGGCTGGTTTAAATATTATCTGTCGGACAGATTCCAGTTTGTTCATGTTAATAATAAATCTTCCTCAAACTCTAGGGTCACCTGTGGAGTACCACAGGGTTCAGTCCTTGGACCAATTCTCTTTACTATATATATGCTTCCGATCGGCAAAATTATCAGACAGCATGGGATTAATTTCCACTGTTATGCTGATGACACTCAGCTATATCTATCCATAAATCCTGATGAATCCAATCAATTACTTCGACTGCAGTCATGTCTTGATGACATCAAAAGCTGGATGACTTTAAATTTCCTGCATCTAAATTCTGACAAGACCGAAGTTGTAATCTTTGGGCCAGAGTCCTCAAAAAATAAACTTCTTAACCAATCACTTAATCTGGATGACATTAACTTGGCCTCTGGTAATAAAGTAAAAAACCTTGGTGTTATTTTTGACCAAGACATGTCATTTAAATCCCATATTAAACAGGTTTCCAGAGTTTCCTTTTTTCACCTCCGGAATATCACCAAAATTAGAAACATTCTGTCCAGGAGTGATGCTGAAAAACTAGTCCATGCATTTGTTACTTCAAGGCTGGACTATTGTAATTCTTTACTATCAGGAAGTCCACAAAATGCAATTCAAAGTCTTCAGCTGATCCAAAATGCTGCAGCAAGAGTTCTGATGAAAATCAACAAGAGGGATCATATTTCTCCAATTTTAGCTTCCCTTCATTGGCTTCCTGTTAAATCAAGAATAGAATTTCAAATTCTTCTTCTAACGTATAAAGCCCTTAATAATCAAGCTCCATCATATATCAGAGCTCTGATTACTCCGTATGTTCCTAACAGAGCACTTCGCTCTCAGACTGCAGGTCTGCTGGTGGTTCCTAGAGTCTCTAAAAGTAGAATGGGAGGCAGATCCTTTAGCTATCAGGCTCCTCTCCTGTGGAACCAACTCCCAGTTTTGGCCCGTGAAGCAGACACCCTGTCTACTTTTAAGACTAATCTTAAAACCTTCCTTTTTGACAAAGCTTATAACTAGAGTGGCTCATGTTACTCTGAGCTACCTTTATAGTTTTGCTGCTATAGGCTTAGGCTACTGGAGGACATCAGGGCCTATTTTTCTCACTCTACTGATTTCTACTGTTCTCCAGTCTACTGTTCTCCAGATTTGCATTGCATTACATTGAAATGACTGTTGTCATTTCAGCTTTTAACTTTTTGTTCTCTCTCTTTTTTCTTCATAGTAGGTACACCTGGTCTGACGTTCTGTTGACTGTGAAATCATCCAGGGAGGACAGATCACCGACTATTACCATCTAATGTAGAACAGATTACTAGATCAATGTGTGCTTCTGTGCTTTTTTGTCTCTCTTGTTGTGTCTCTGCTCTGTCTTCTGTAACCCCAGTCGGTCGAGGCAGATGACCGTTCATACTGAGCCCGGTTCTGCCAGAGGTTTTTTTTTTCCCGTTAATGGGTGGTTTTTCTTCCCACTGTCGCTTCATGCTTGCTCAGTATGAGGGATTGCAGCAAAGCCATGTACAATGCAGACGACTCTCCCTGTGGCTCTACGGTTCCCCAGGAGTGAATGCTGCTTGTCGGGACTTTGATGCAATCAACTGGTTTCCTTATATAGGACATTTTGACCAATCTGTATAATCTGACCCAATCTGTATAATATGATTGAACTTGATTTTGTAAAGTGCCTTGAGATGACATGTTTCATGATTTGGCGCTATATAAATAAAATTGAATTGAATTGAATTGAATTGAATTATATGCACTGGGCTGCCCCCTCTCCTGGGACATCCCTGTGTTGGTCCCTCTTGGGCACCTTTGCTCTGGGGGTCATTTCGGATGTCTGGGGTTCTGGTTTGCTGGGTGTCTGTCTTGGCACTCTGGGGGTCGGTTCTTTGGCTCCTCACAACCACTATTGAGCGTTTTTCTTATGGATAAACCTTACATACACAAGTGCACTCTTACAAACACCTACAGGTGGTTGGATTCAGGTGCTTACATACATGGGGAGGTGGTGGAGTGTGTGAACAGCATGTGGTTCCTGAGCATTCACGTTTCCTCTGACCTCTCCTGGACTGTGAACACCTCCCACCTGGTGAAGAAGGCCCAACAATGGCTCTTATTTCTCAGGAAACTGAAATGGACTGGACTTTCTACTGAGCTCATAATAAACATTTATAGAGCTACAATTGAAAGCATTTTGTGTCTCAACATGACAGTGTGGTTTGGGGGCTACAAAACACAGGAGAGGAAGGTGAGGTCAGCACAGGTAATTGTGATATACCGTCTATGAGACGGTTTATACTGCAGTAATCCGGAAAAGGTTCTGATTAAAATATATATATATACATTAGCCTCATTTTGTAAACCTGAGGATGTAATCACATTTGGAAGAATGCCAAAGATCTTATTTTTAATAGAATCAATTATATTTAGGGGGGGTGTTGGCCTAGTGGTTAGAGCAGCGCGCTTGCACTCAGAGAAGGATGCGAGTACCCGGTTCGATCCCCAGCGCCGGCACTCTGGGTCCCTGAGCAAGACCCTTAACCCCAGATTGCTCCCCTGGCGCCGCACATGGCAGCCCACTGCTCCCCAAGGTTGATGGGTTAAAAGCAGAGAACAAATTTCGTTGTAATGTATGTTTCAATGTATGTTTCAATGACAATAAAGATTATACTACTATTACTATTACTAGATATAATACCATAAAGTAATTACTGCTAAGATATGAATGCATAGATAGCTCAACAGAGCTATGGTTGTAAGTTTGGCAACTGTACTAAAGTAGCCTACAATTATTCTTATTAAGGGCTGAAAACAATTGTGGCTATTAAATGACTTGGAACTAATCAATAAATCTGACTGAAAGATCATTGTTACTCCTCCACCCAGTGTTTCTGGCAATGTGAATATTTAAATAATCAGAAGAAGTTGACTTTTTATCCTCACATAATCCTCTTAATGCAGCTAGGTTTCCGTGAAACAAAATAAATCAATCTATCACACATCAAGTCATTAACTTGTAAAGATGTGTTTCAAAAGTACCCAGATTTCTCAACTTTATTTGAAATGACCTCTATATTATCTTTTATTTTCTATTAACATATTTCCCCTTATGAATAGGTAATCTGATGGACAGCTGTTTTGACTTTATGGGCAGAGAAAGTCCTTAGTGCAAAGTAAAACAGCGGACACTGATAGAATCAAGACAAAGTGGACAAATCAAAGTAGATGGTAATGACTGGGTTATTGAACTTCTTTTGATTAGATGATATCTTGTGGAAAAAGCTTTCTGTTCAATCAGAAATTCCTAAAGAAATTCCCAATGGCCCAGAAGCTCAACATTGTTATATGTCAATTTAAAGTCTATTGCTTATGTTGTTGCTAAACCAACAATAAAACTCTGGACAAAGCCAATTTCTTTCACATCTGTAACTTTTTGTATTGCAATGGTAAAAAGTGCTTTGCAGGAAACAAAATACAGGATTTTTTGCATTGTACCTACAACAATAAATGTCAGATACTGCCAAAGGCTTTCAAAAAGATGTGAGTTTTGGAGTTTGGTTTTGCAGGCAGGTAATGATTTTATCTGTGGATGTTCTGCAGATAGAGTTCTGAGTTATACTGGAGCCCTAATGGAGAGTGCTTGAAACAGACAGGTAGTGCCCGATCTCATTTTGTCTCAAACTGAGAAATGGAAAACAGTAAGCCACAGTCTATGGATCCCAGTAATAGGGAAAAGTACATATCATTTCCTTAAATCCATGATTTTTTTCATTGACACTACCATTTATGGTTTTAAACGTGAGAAGTAATGCTTCCAAAATAATATTTAATAAATCAGAAAGCTAGTGCTGGGAACATACCAATGAGGGAAATGTTTCTGGCTCTTCTAATTCAAAAAGGAATCTAACTACAATGTTTAGAACCAAAATGATACAGGCAAACCCCAACTGATACCTGTTCAAAGTGGCCTGCAATGAAAGCAATAGTAGAAAGTGCTATGCAGAATTTATTTTAAGAAGCTTTGAGATTCCATTTCCAGTCATTCCAGCCATGAGATCTTTTTAACAAACTTGAACTACAAAAATGAAATTGATTTCTGAATCATCACTATAAAATCTAGGAATTTTCTAGGTTATGTAGCATTAAATATTAGAGTGATAAGTTGTTAGATAACTAGAACTGCTGGTGTCTGTATTTTGTAAAAGTTGGCTGTCTTTTGCATAAAAATGTAATGTAGGTAAATTAAGTTTTGAAAAATAACAAAACCTACTCATTGAGGCTCACAAAAACCTACGTCATTTATGTTTCTGATATTTTAAATTTAGTATGTTTTTGCGGAATTCCACAATTCCACGATGGTATGTCGAATTTCACATGCTATTGAGAGTGTGCACTGCAGTACTAAACAAATACTAATACTTCTTTAGTACTGCATAGCACACTTTCAGTTGATAGCTTCTCTAAATATTGATCTTTATGAGTTCAGGCAAGTTTAGTTCTGTTCTTGTTACTGTTTCCTCACTTATGAAGCTCAACACAGATCTCCCTTACTCAAAGGTAGAGTCGGCAATTTTTCCAGAAGTTTCCCCAAGTCCCTTTTTGAATAACTGTGGCGTTACATGAGCATGTCAGAATGATTGGCCTGTGGGATAAGGTGATACCCCTGGAACTTGAGGGACAGAGGGAGATGTGGGCAGGACCAAGAATCTGACTATTCCCTGCCCGTCGGTGCGAAGGGGAGTGATGGGTCTGTTTTTACAGGGTTGCAGCTCCCACAGAGATCAATTTTTTTTAGCCTCCTTTTTCTGAATATATAATATATTGACTACTTTCAGCATGGAAGGACCATTTTACCCAGTATAACAAAAAGTGTTTCAGAACAGGATTTCCAACTATAGCGTTAATTGCTTGTCTTTCCCATTTCCATGAAATGCTCAGGAATTACTGCCCATGTTTCTTAGACACCTGACCAACTTAAAAATTAGTAAAGTAAAAAATGTATAAATCATACTTCAGCATTATTTTAGTAGCAATCCTGTATCATGCTTCCGTCAAATTATTGGCAACAGTCCCCACTGAACAAATGAACTCAAAGTATTTCTTTTATCTTCATTGTAAGACTGCTGCAATTAAAGACAAATTTGTTTCAAGGCTTTTCACACATCCTTACAAATAGTACCAATGAATGCGGAGGGCGCAGTAAGACTTAAAAGAACTGAAATGTATCTATCTGCACTCAGCAGTAGCTCATTATTCGCTTTAACAAGCAGAGTTTCTACACTTTAAAGTGCTGTAAACGAGTACTAGCTTATGTTAAAGAACTGATGTCATTCTTAAGTGACAGCAATTGTGCAGCAATTACTGTCTCCTGAACCTTAGAAGGGACAGCTTGGAGACTGATCCATAGTAACTAAAAGGAACTCAATTTAAGTTTATAAAGCAGCAGCAATACAATGGCATATGTTAAATTGTCACAGTAAATCACTAGGTATGGACTCATTGGAAATTTGTGAAAAAAAAAAGATTCCTTAAACAGTTCAGTGTGAACAGCATGTGCCGAAGAGTAAATTGTTGGAACTGTGCAAAGGAAGCAGAACTAACACGGTGAGGGAAATTCTGTAAGGATTTGTTAAAACTGGGGATTTATATTTTCTTCCATGATAAGTAAAACTGAATCAAGCATTTTCAAGCAGCAAAGTCTAGATTATTTAAGATATTAGATGGAACTGTCAACAACAGTATTATTTACTTTCAACATTATCTTAGGGTTATTGATGTTTCTGGATTTGAGCTCTGAGAAATGAGCTGCTGTTGCATCATTACCTGATTTGGATCAGGTATTCATTTTTAACAGTAAAGTGTGTCATTTCAGACTGGTTAGGCATCCACTTCCAAATGCCAAATGCTGACTGCAGAGGTGTAGTTAATAAGTTGGTTGCATTGTGTGGATTGAATAACTCGGATTTTAGACACATACTGCTCGATTTGCAAGAGATTAGTTCAGGCGAATGTTCCTCTGATCAGCTCTGATCAATGCATGGTAAATCAAATGCTGAAAACGCATATTTGTGTTTAGTTCTGAATCAGATGTAAGACATCTTTTTATTTTTTGACTGTAAAAGCATCAATCAACGGCATGGAATTTGATGCACTTTTTGATTTTCATAAAACTCAGATAAAGGCTATGTGCGTCAATGCTTTAATGCATCCAGACATGGTGACAATCCTTCATTTTGTGTTTGATTCAAAACTACTAGCTCTAGCAAATAACCTGCCGCACATTTTCTTCTTTTATGTTTTATACTGCATAAAAAATAACAGCCAGAATATATCTAATTGGCAGGTCAAACCTAAATAAAAACACTAGATCATGTTATCAGCCAGGAAAAGCCTGAGCGCTCCACTTACTGAAAATACTGACATGCTTATTCTTTTGAAAAATGTGAGTGTCTTAAACAAAGTATTTAATATTGAAACCCCCGTTTATTGCTTGACTTTATTGACAACAATATATGCTTTAAGCTCTAAATAGAACTTCAGTTATTTAAGTTTTTAGAATAATGTGCTCACTTCATTGAATTTGCCAGGAAATGTAATTTTACCCAAAGTTTATTAGTTCGCATCCTTAAATGTGTTATCAACCCTGCACTACTGGCAAAACCCACACATCACCAACCCACATCACCAACTCCAAACTCACTGTACCCTGGGGGCACGATATCCTTTGCTCAACAACTTCTCCAATCTCACCACATAACAACTAGCAGCGGGATTTCCCCACAGCTCATGAATTATACAGACTTTACCTTTGTCTAAACTTGAACTTGTGCAGAATTTAGCGAGGCAAAGGTCAACCACGTCAGAAAGCAAACAACAGGATCCTCTCAACACAAAAGCTGTAATAATGTTGGCCAAATTGTCAGACATCAGATGGAAGTTATCGAAACAAGATTGAGCCCGAGGCGAGCTGAGTCATTTCTATAAAACTTTCAGGTAAACTCCTCACGCTCTATAAGGCTGTTTTATTTTTATTTTTTTCCCTGGCAACTTTTTCTGCCTGCTCCAAATTTTATCCAACCACCTGTCAATCCATCTACCTCGCCATCAAGCAATTTGTGTTCGTCAGCTTTTTCTGTACATGTTATTTCACTTCAGGGAACCAGCTTGGACTTTTAACACCTGCTGAACCTACAGAGAATTGCTTCTTCGTGCACAGAGCAGGAAATAAGATGTTAGACTGAGAACACTAACATACACACGCGCAAACACGGGTATGCATGCACACATATGCATGTTAGGGCTGTTGGTGGCAACTATAGCAGGTCCCTCAAGTCTAACTAATTGGTTTGGGTGTGGGGGATGACATGTCTGCTTTTGGACAAGAGAAGAAGTAACACAAATAGGTTGTGTGAAAGAGTACACACAAATTCCACAGAAAAACACACACAAAGACGCTATTGATGAAACACCTGAGTAATTAATTCAAAGTGGCTAAACTTTTAACTAATTTTGAGTTACTCTTCTTGCATGTGCAAGCTTTAAAGTCAATTTTCAATTATCGTCTCGTTCGAAGCGTTGAATTTCTCTCCCAAGAAGACGGCAGTACTTGTTCTGGCCCATGCAGTCATGTGATTATCATTTCATATCAGTACCTAAATAATTGCATTAGCTGATTTTAAAAGAGGAAAAATCAACATGGCAGTAAATGAAAATGAATCATTGTAATTTCTGCGTTTAATTTTATGTACACAAATGCTAAATGGCTCTTGGTTTACACAGTTTAACTTCCCAGTTGAAGCCTTTTAAAACCTAAGATCTGTATTCAAACTAGGTTGTGTGATGTTGTCATACCAGGTGAGTATTTAACATTGGATAAAAGATTAAGTCACAATGGGACATACAATACACTCCTTATCGGAATGGATGTCATTCATTTTAAATGATTTGTTTAAAGCTTGACTGAAATTTGGACCTGCCCAGTTGGACAATCCAAACATACTAAATGCTCTAGAGGAGAAGTTCATTATCAGGCAAAACAAAGATTTGACTATTAAGCCAAACTGATACAAAGTCCATTTTGCCGAGTTAAAATGAAGCTTTCAAATTTAAGACCACTATACCAGTAGGTGGAAAAATGGAGATCACCTCAACATGCTTCAGCTGCTTGTCAAATTCATTGAAAGTTGGATACGGTTGGTTGTTCCTACTGGACAACAAGCTCAAAGACACACCAAAACCTGTTTTAGAGTGGATGAAACCGTAAGCTTCATCAATGCCTTTCAAAAAACTATGCTTAAAAGCTAGGTATTACCAGAGAACTAACCAACATAATGGTCCAATAGTCAAGCTTGAACTTGCTGAGGGACAACTAGTGTATGTAGTGTATTATTATTTTTGCAAATATAATTTATTTATTAATTTATTTTGCAAATATTATTTTGACAGTGTGTGGATTGCTGAATACATGTAAATAGGGGTGGGCATTTATTGTATAGTTTTATTGTTATTGTTATAAATTTCAATTAGTTTTGCCTAAAAATCCCCAAAATTGTCAGTATTATCAGTATTGTAATTTTTTACTATTTTTGGCATTTTTTGAATTTTTATTCAGTAATAAATATCAATAAATTCAAAAATCTAATTAATTGTGTTTACTTTTTTTAATGCTAAAAATCACACTACTTTATCTAGCTAGTGTCCTGACGAAGCATATATTGAATTTTGTGTTAACGTTATATGTTATATCATTAGATATAATTTTTAAGGTCAACATTTGTTTATGGGGGTATAATTAATGTGACATACAGTCACAGCCATACTTTAGACAGCAAGAAGCTGTTAATAGTCTTATCACTTTTATCGTTATCACAATATTACCACAATATATCGTTATACAAATTAAAGTCTGTATCGCCCACCCCAACATGTAAACTTACATATCCAATGCCTTTAGAGAATCAGTTAAGTTTTATGTGTTGGAATCACTCTATACACTGACAATGATGTTTTTTTTAACATATCCCTTCAAATGTAGCAATAAAAATGTTCTTTTCCCTCTTTTGGGTAAGGAAAACATCTATCTGAGGCCTATGGTAGGAGCTCAGATCCACAGCTGAGATGGAAGAATCTGTTGACAGGACAACTGTTAGTTGTGCCTCTAGAAAACTTGTAATTTAGGTAAGAGAAGAAAAAAATAAGTCATTGTGTGGAAAGAAAATCATACATTTTTTGCTTGGAATTGCCACCACCATGTAGGGACACAGCAAAATGTGTAAGGAAGTGCTCCAGTCGTATGAGACCAAAATTGAACATTTGCCCATGTGGGAAACACTTTTCTTCAAAGAATGAACAGAAGTGTATTCTTTTGATTTTTTTCTCAAAATAGTGTGTACCTAAAGTTGCGAATTGTAACGTGAAAGAACACGGAAAAGCAAGTGGGAATGTTTTTTTTTTTCCAATTGTCAGTTTTCTTCCTAAAACTGACAATAGAAGGGGCAAGAACATGGTAGAACGTATTATTATTTTTTGGCAACATATCAACAGCTGCTGTTTGGCAAAAGTGTCATTAAAATAAAAGCCCAAAAGCAGCGAGAAAGCACGAGGCAGTCCCACCACACTGATTCTGAGGACAACTAATTGGACTGAGCTGTGCAGATGTGCTCAGTCGCCAAAACGCTGAAACGCAACTAAATGGATGCTCATCGTCTTTTTTTTATTAAACCGGGGCAGGCGCTCTCTCTTCAGCCATTTTTAAGCTGTTTATCTAACAAGAGAATGGCACATCCTTGTGTCTCTTTTCTGCAGCCTTGGAACTTTTCCATTTCGCCACCATGGGAAGAGCACAGTGATCTGATCCCCATGCAACGATTCATTTGAGAGCTTCAGTAAAAAAACAAAAAACAAAAACAACAAAAAAACGTCCTTGGTGCAAAAGACAGAAAATAAGCTCTAGCATCCGATGGGATGCAAATGCACAACTTCACGTTAAAAAGAACGACGAAGAGGCCATCATGGAAGAAGTGTGTCTTCCTCAATTAATTAATTAATTAATGATCGGTGTATTAATTAGGGAGCTGGGTGAAATATTTCACAATAACCAAACTAAAATGATAAAACAAATATAGGAATACATTAAGGCAGCTGTGATCACAGTACACCCGCTGTGCCAGAGTGAAGTGATCAACAGTTAACAGTTCAGAAGCTGGGGAGAAACTTTTTTTTTTTTTTACCTCGCTGTGGCGCGGGAACTGCCTCTGCACGACGCTGACAACTGGCACCTGGAGCGCAAGAGAAACGAATTCCAACTTAACGAGCTCGTCCCGGTTCCGCGGGAAGGCGAGCATGGCGGAGACCCCCTGCACGACCACCGTGTGACACACGCTCTCCAGGAAAGACAGCGGGTCCTCGTCCTCGGGAATGCCCGTGGAGGAGTAGGAGAAGGCCGGCAGCTCGCCCAGCGTGGATCCGACTGCCATAACAATCTCAAGGGATAAATTGTAAGGGAGCAACCCGGCCCGGTTCAGAGCCTCCGCCGCTATCAGGACCGACTCCCGGGGTGAGAACACGCCATCCTCCTTCGGGGGATTCCCGTCCCGCTGTCTCGCCTGGCTTTTACTCCTACCTGCGCCCCGCTGACTGTGTGCGGCGGCTCGAGTCCTGAGGTTCCCATATCCAGGCGCGCCGGCACCTGTTCTAACCGGCTTTCCCAACTCCTGCGGCTGATCTCTCGCCAAAGCTCCCTCTGCGTCTTCAGAACCGCGGCCAGGAGCTGTTGACATCAAGCGGGGCTGGACGTGCAGCGCTCCCACCCGAACCGTGTGGCCGATCCGCTTTAGCACCTGGCACGGCTGCGGGTGCGAGTGAGCGCACGGCGGGAGAAAAAGGAGAGCGCACAGTAGGAGGCGCAGAGGCGGCGAGACCCCGGTGCCTGCTCGTGCTGTCGGGCCATCCATCACCATCATAATCCCGGTCGACCTCGTCATCCCCGCTCCACAGCTGCGCCGGATCCCCCGTCCAACAGCGCAACAGCCCACCAGCGGGGCCGCGCCGTCGGTGCCACTGCTGGCCCCCCGCCTTTGCCCCTAGTGTGCCACTGAGACCAGCTGCAGCCCTCGCTCCGGCTCCAGCTCCCGCACCGGCTCCCGTCAAAGTTGTGCGTTTCTCCTCGGACACAGACAACAGGCTGTTGAGGCGCAATATCAGACAGGAGCCGCGCACAAGCAAAAGATGATCCCCAAAAGTGCTGCTTTTCATCTCAAAGGATTTTCATATTTCAGGCCGGCTGATTACTAACAAAACAAAACCGACCAACCTAGCAATATTATTTCCATAAATCCCAGCAAGAGGGTAAAAAAAAATCTAAAGTAGGATGTAGGTACGTCCAGAAGAGGAAATGTCGACCAGAGGTTAATGCGCATCAGAACACATTCCACAACAGTGAAATCCTCGACTGCAAAATCATGTTGGTCGTAGGTTTTAACGATGGAAAGAAAATCATTCCGTTCTAATCTCCGGCGAAGGGGCCAATGCGGCATATTGCTGGTTCCCAAAATGTTTGCTCAATAAAAAAATAAGATTAATACATATTTTTAAAGCAGCCATGTAGGAGCTTTGAAGAGCGCACGCGCCGCTTGGCTCGAGCCAACCTCTGCGCTGACACTTGCACTGGGGAAGACCTCCGAGAGTGCGGTCCTTTTACGCAGAGCGATTTAACCCCATCTGTACGTTACACCCAACTGGGCCAAGTAATGGAATCATATTAGGCTAAGTACATATGGGACGCTACAAGATGAATAAACATCTGGCTAAAAATCACTAGACATGCCACCAATATTTTGACTGCAGTATTCCAACAAAGTTCATCAAGAATAAGTCAAACTCAATATGATACAAACAGGCAGTTATAAACAGTTACTATGGTCATTTATGTGAAGTGAACTGGAGCTGCAGACAGGATGTTTAGTGTTAAATGGGAAAAAATGTGCTAACGAAGTACTATTTTAAAAGATTTATGTGCCTCCTGCAAATAGTGTTTTGCAAAAGTCTTCAGGCCCCTTGAATTGTTTAAACCATATTTCATTTTACAACCAAAGGTTTCAGCATTTATTGAGATTCTATGTGACATGTAAAGAAGAAGAACAACAAAAAAACACACACTTTTTTCAAAATGTTGCCACAGATAAAAGATCTGAAAAGTTTTCCTGCATATATAAAATATATAATATATTTTTTGTCCATTGTATTTGATACCTGCCAGAGATTTTTAATTAGATGTAATTCTGGGATTTGACTGGGTCTGTCTGACGGGTACAGACGGATATGCTTCGTAGTTCTGACTGTATTTTTTGGGTCAGTGTCCTGCTCGGAGGTGATCCTCCATCCCAGTCTCAAGGCTTTTGCTGCCTCTCAGAAGTTGCATTCCATTATTACCCTGTTTTTAGCTACATCCGTTTTCCATCAGTTATCAAAGCACTTTCTTCCACATGTGTACTCTGAAAAGCTGCAAACGTGAGTTGTTTTAAAGGTGTCTGCATTTTACCCAGTCTTTCATGAAGACCAGATGTATGAATTATATCAATGATACCGTAGTTGTCCTGTCAACAGATTCTCCCACCTGAGCTGTGGATCTCTGCAGCTCCTCCAGAGTTACTATTGACTTCTTTGTTGCCTCTCTGATTAATGCTCGGCTTGACTTAGCTGTCAGTTTAGTGGTCAGCCGTGTCTTGGTAGGTTTACAACTGTACTATAGTGCTAATTATGGGAATGTCTAATTGATAGCATTTGGTTTTATCTAAGGGGTATCAGAGTGAAACTTTCACATTTTTAAAATGTAAAATAAAAAGATAACCAAGTATAATTTTTATTTCTACTTCACAAGTATACCGTCCGCTCTTTTGGTCTATTTAATTGGAAACATTGAAATTTGGTTGCAAATGTGACAAAATGAGAAAATGTTCAAGACCGCAACTCACTATTTAGAATTGTTTAGATGCCAAATCTGGGATTTAAATTGCAGCTCTTAGAGATGATTGGGTAAAACTCTGCTCTAGATAAATGACTGGCTAATAGCGTTGAAATGAGAGATCTTGGAAATGTTGATCTCATTAAATGGAAAAGGAGAAAAGAGACAGGGTACACGCTTGGAAGAGGTAACTACAGCAGATAGAAACATAGAAAAAAAGAGAATCTCCACACAGGAAGATCGATCAGAAGGAATTGATGGGATGCGAAAAATGGAGAAGAAGAAGATATGGAGTACGGTGAAGGAGAGAAATTCAATTTGGTTTTATTTGGGTTGCTCCACAACACAACACATGTCATCTTGGGGCGTTTTATATGGTGCAGGAAGGTCAAGACCAGCTGCTTTACCCCACAGTTTCCCATTAAGAAAGCTGAACAGGAGGACTGAATAATGCGGGATATGCTGAAGACTGGAGATGGGATAAATGCAGAAAAGGAGACAATACCAAACCCTCCTGCTTATTTAAATAAAAGGGAAAAAAATCATTTAAAAAGATTAAAGAATATCACTCTCAAGAATGAGAAAAAAACATTCTGCACATGACGGTCTAAAAGTCAGAGAGAAATAAAAAACATTTTTAAAGTCCTGTATAGGCTGTGAAGAAGGCTTTGGAGTTAAAGTGTAATACACTTCAGTCATGCAAATGTTCAAGATCTCCTGTGCTAGCTGACATGAAAGAAAACACTATTTATATGTATAATGCATGTTTATTGCATTTGTGTTACATTCCAGTTTTATCACTGATACAGAAATTGTCAGATTTCTAAGAATTTAAAAAATTTATGAAATATGACATCTTGTTTCTTTTTCAATGCCCACAAGTAAATGTGTTTGAAGTTTCCCTGCCATTGACTGTTAGATGGTGCAATGCTGCAAAGATGAGCACATCAGCACTTTGTTTCTTTTTTTTTGAAAGATACAATAACATGGTGAATAAACAGCTCTTCTTGCCAGACATATGCTTGCATATAAATGACATTTCAGCACACATGTCGCAGATTGAGATTACCTTTGTGTCTTTGCACACAAAAACATGCAATTTGTCTAAAAACTGATTTTCAGAATAATACATATGAAATATACAGCAAATTGTGAAACCCTTAAAGTGGAGAAATGTTGTGAAAAACATTGTTGTGCAAAAAAGGAACTAAAAGTAAATTTTCTTGAAATTAATGTATTTATCCTTTATTTGAGCAGGCGAGTTTAAATGATCTGCCAATGGAATAAGATTTTTGCACTTCAAATAGGAACTATTTATCTCCATCATTTTATTTCAAGTGCAGTTTACCTAATCTTACTTTAGGGGTCAATATACTCATCCCATTGGCAGGTCATCTTATTTATCTGCTAAAATCATGGACAAATGCACTAATTTCAAGAAGGTTTCGCTTACTTTTAGTTTCACTTTTGCAGTGAAGTGTGGGTAAAGACTGTAATTCAGCCGTCTCTTTGTGGTAGTTGGTAAAGGAATGCAGATTCTTTAATACAGAGCTTGTAATTTGTAAATCTGTTACTCTATTAGCAAGAACAAAAAAAACAAAACAGGGATCCTTAGTGAAAATGACACGAGACAGATGTATCGTTCCACCTGTAGTAGACAGCATTGTGCATAACGTTTGCCAGGTGTACATTTTCCTGCTGTGCTAAGGTGGTTTGGTTAAGTAACCTATTGTTGTGCAACAAGGTCCTTGGGATGGCTCGACCTTTCTTAACATTCCCACTGATTCGGTTCTGCAAACCTGCTTCCTGGTTCTGGCAATGCCATAGTAATGCGATGACTTTGTTGTTTTTTCCGAGGACAATTACGGTAAAACCCATCTCCCTCCATGTGAGCTGGACAACTCCATTGATCCAGCTGTACATCTCCATTATGCTGGCAAAACAAATTTAGGCTAGTAGCTTGCTCATATGAGACAGTAAGCTACTCAAAACGAGCCAAACCTTTTGAATAGCTCAGTAGTTGGTCCCTGATGAATTGATCGAGTCCACAGACCGATTCATCGGTGGCCACCAGGCGAGGACCACAGCCCAACAAAGTTGCTGTTCAATAAGGCAGGATGGAGAGATGGTGAGTACTTGTAGGAGTTCAGGCCTCTGTCTTCATTACTCTGCAAGGCATTGAGAATATGAGAAAGTTGTGACACACTGATATTGTATATATGTTGCTATGACAAAACTCACATTTTCCTCACTCCGTTTCACTGGTCATTATAATGCTTCCCTGTGACATGTAGCATGTTGGTATCCTCTGCCAGATGAGGGCTTCAGTCGCTGTTGCTGTTCAGCCAACGGGTTGAAAATATGGACATCTCAACGTGGAACACATGAAAATAAATTCCAGACATACCTTCGTGATATTACTTCTCACACCATTAATGTGATCTCAAAATATTGTGCAGCCCTAACTCTATGTACAGATTAATTATATAATAAGTTACATTTTGGGATTCATAACCCAAAAATCTGTTTTGAATATTCTTAAGAGCTCGGTTTCCAGCAGTGCCTTTGTCTTTCTAAGTCTGTTCCTTCTTTCTTGCACACACCTAATCGGTGAATCTTTCTTTAACTTTTTATGTCACCTTATCTCAACACCCACAAGCTGTTTGTCTACTTTTCATGCCTTAAAAGCTGGTTTGGTTTGCTTCCCTACCTGGCATATTTGTGTTTGTCCCATTTGTTGCTTTTTCTTTTTGTTTTGGCCCCTCCTGAATATCTGTCTGATCCCTTGTGTGGCTAAAATATTCATCCATGCTTCCGCATCAACACGGAAACATCCATGTTTCCATGTCTGCTCTCCCAACCCTTTCCTTTACCCATTTCCTCTCCTGCTGCTTTCCCCACCTGTCTGTCTTTATTTTCTGTCAACATGCTTGCATGACTTTATGTCTCCTTGTCATTCTGACTCCCTGCATGTTTTCCTTCCGGTGAAGTCTTCTCCCTACGTGGTGCAGCTGCAGACTTCCCTGCTGCTTTCAACCTGCCAGGCAAATTCCCTACATGGTTTAGCTTTCCCCTTCAGAGAACCGCAAGGCTTAAACTATTGCGCAGTTTAAGCCTTGCGGGTTACAGGTAAAGATTACGAGCTTAATTTCCAGAAATACAAAGAAATCAGCCAAAAAAAAAACTCACACTGTTGTATAAAGACGACCCAAAAACAATATTAATATAACTCAAAACTGAGGTGAAACAGCTCAACAGATCAGAACGAATTGTTATGCTCTTTCATTTATTTACATAAATGATCCAATTTTGCCTCAAGGTGTGTCGCAAAAGTTGTTTTTTTTCTGGAATTGTTGGGCAGTGGTAACTCCTACAGAAGGCCTGAGGTGAACGGTTCCAGTTCATTAGCTGAGCGGAAATTCAGCACATTAGCTGAGTTTCCACATCCCGCTCTTTGTATCAGATTGAGATCTGGGTTTTGATTTTACTATCTGAAAATATCACCCCCAGTGGTGGTCGTGATCCAAATGACGCCTTGGGCAAGCCTCTCTTTCTGCAACCTCAAAGAAAAAGAAAAAAAAGAAACTTGGAACAGGTTAAAGGACAAATAATCTAAATTTGTATTTTAAGGAAGCTGATCAGTGTGATGATAATCCTTTTCAGGTTTGGCCGGTCTCAGTAGTTCAGATATTGAATTAATGTGGTCTAGATTGTTTAAAAACTGTGAAGTTGACCGTTAATTTAACAGAATTTGGGCTGATAATCAGATATCAACTTCAGAGCCATTTGCCATTACATTAGACCGGCTGGTCTGGGCACCTCTGGGTTCGTGGGGAGGGCTCTGGTTGACTGGCTCGTTCGAATTGTGTTGGCCCGTCTCTGGATGGATGGGTTTGGGGGTCGTTGGGGCTCTCTTTGGCACTAAGAAAGCAATTCTTAGTGCTACACTGCCAGACAGGACACATTAATAAATATAAAAAGTTATCAGAATACGCAGTGCATTGCAGTTTCTTGTGCATGGGGCTCCGTAGCTACAGACCAGTCAGGATGTTTATGGTGTTCATAATGTTATGCCCGATTAGTGGATATGACCAAATTATGTAAAACACCAGAATTGAAATGATATTTTTTAAAATAACTTTGGATTGAATGATTTTATCTTTCATTTTGTATTTTAACAGGGCAGAATAAATACACTTTCATAATGGAGTGACCCCTTTCATCGACTCATATTGTCTAAATTATTGAAATTAATTCAAGGCATGGATGTGCTCTCTCAACTGCCTGAAGAATTAATGGACTAACTACATGGGGTTTGAAAGTTCAGACGCACCTTGGAATTTTGCAGCATCATGAAACATTTTGACACCAGGATGTATCACATGCGGTCTACCACTGTCATGTTAAGCTTTCACAAAAACCCAAATGCAGGCATGAATTTGGTAGATTCAGGAGCAAACCTGCAACGTTTGATAAATGAACAGACTACAACGACTTTCTGACATGAACAGGTTGTGAAACAGACAAGGTAACAGTAGGATGTGACAAGTGAGAGACGTAAAGGAAGAATACGTGTACACTGGGGAAAGGGAATGAACAGTGGAGGAAGGAGAGCTAATCAGAGATCGAACAAGATTTAAGCTAGAACCATGAGCCAGTGAGCACGTCTGGAGCCTACGACAGAAAAACATAATGCTTTAGAATTTAACAAATAAATAACAGCAATCATAAGCCAAACCTACAACGTAGCAGCAAAGATTTTTATTGGATTTGAAAAAACTTTAAACTGTCCCTGAAAGAATATTTTAATTATTCTCGATTTGTACCGCTCTGGTCCTCTGATTTATTAACACATTCAGAAACTGGCTTATTTGGTGCTCCTCAAAAAGTGCCTAACGTACTCTATACACCTTTGTAACTATCAATTTTCTCCATCTGGTCTGTCCTTGCAAGGTCATAAAGTTCCTATTATGGTCAAGGGGCTAGAGGCCAGGCACTGACTGGAAAGGTTGATTTTCCATCACTGGCCTTCATAGGTACACACAACCATGTACGCAAACACAGTATATGAGCAAATTAGAGTAATCAACTGCATATGTTCTTGGATAGTTTGAGGAAGTTGGAGTACTTGGAGAGAAGCCATAACTGCACAAGGAAAATGTGCAAACTCTAAACAGAAAGACTTCTTTTGAGGTTGGAAACCAGGAGCTTCTTGCCATGAAGCAATAGTGCTAACAACTGCACTGCTGAGAAGCTTGCAACTTTAACTTAACATAATTGTTTTAGCGGTGCTCACATTATTTATCTCATGCTGGTAAATATTACCGGTTTGTGAAAATTATTATTAATTTTGAGATCTATATAATGATTTGTAAATCTATGGCACCCCAGGGGATGATGTGTTTAAAAGACTTAAAACAAATGGTGGATATGGAAACATGACTTTAAAATATCACTTTTTCATGCAGTTCCCCAACACTAAGCTTTGCAGATTTTTAAACCACACCTTACCATTCTACTCAGTGTGCATTGTGGTAACATAAACTAAGGTCATTGTCCGACCTTGTTTGTTACAGCTCCAGTCGTTTAAAACTTTTTGATTGTTGATCTTATTGTAGATATGGAAATGCTTAAGCAAGGAGCTATTTGTCACAAATATACGAATATTTGAAACAATATCATCCAAGAGTGTGGAATTATGATTTCAACACAACATAAAATGCATACAAACATGAGAAAGACAATGCCAGCCAACATGAATGTGACAATTCATTTTACATAAATGTTAAGGCATGTACATTTTACTTATAGTACAGTCTGTGGCACCTTATATTAGTATGTATATGTACAATTATTTTAAATGACATTCCTGAAGGTAAGAGCTCTAACTCACTAGATTGTGGATGAGCAATAATTACCAATAATTACCTTAGCTTTGCTTCTGATATATTCCTCATAAACGTGATTTCAGTTTTGCATTTATTTGATTTCGCCATCATTTCTTTATGGCTTTCTAACAATTTTCTGTCTCCTGCAATGTATTCATTCTCTGGATTTCCATACCACTAAGTGCTGTTAAAAGATAAAATGCTTTCTGCTAGACTCTAGTGCACAAGTTTTATCACGTTTTCGTTGTCTTAAAAAATGTTGTTCAGCATTATTGAACTGCACATGCAGGCAGAAGAGGCTTGGGCAACTTCTTTCCAAAATCAGTAGTCTCGTTAAAAGTAAGTGTACTATCAATATACATGTCAAGATCTTTAAAATTGTTGGCTACCTCAAACAACTCTCCTTTGATTGTTGTGGGTTGCATTAAGTCTTTGTCGCTTTGAATAATATGTTATTTTAACTTTCAGACATTTATTTCTAAAAAAAGGTTGTTGAGTTGAGCACCACTCCCGCAGAACTAACATCTTTAGTTCTCTTTCTGTAGCCCCTCTTTCTATGTGAGCTACCAAAGGCATGCCATCATAAACTAAAGTGATCTTGATGGACATTAATTCAGGTTGTATAAATAGAGAGGAGTGGTGATAAGACTGTACCCTGTCATGCTCTCTTATGCAGCATAATATCATTTGACTCAGTGCCTCCTATAGACCAGTTCATGCGTGACGTCAGCGCTACATCCGTGTCCCGCGGGTAGGCAAAAACAGCGCTGTTCTCGTCTACTACATGACAAAACGGGTGATTTAGAGCGTACGTTTAGTTAGTTTATTTTTGGAATCTAAACAGTGCCTACGACTTGTTGTGCTCCCGGTTGCACACAGAGGCATTCCAAATCGTCGGATGTACGTTTCTGTCGTTTACCGAAGGACGAAGAAAGAAATGGATAATTTCAATGAAAAGAGCGCAGGCAGACAATCTCAATGGACTGTGGGAGCCATCATACCACGACAGAATTTGCAGTCTACACTTCATCTCCGGTAAATACAACTTAATTCTGCTCTAGTCATTGTTCTACTTAAATAGTGGCGGAGGGGAGGTGGCGATCGCTAGACGGGGCCGGGAGAAGCGGAGTCGATGCGCAGCAGCAGCAGCACGCCGCATCATTTTTGTTTTCTTCGTGCAATCAGTGTACAATAATGTGCACCAGACAGCGGCTGCATTACGCCCCTGTTCACGTGCGCTAGTACGTCTGTGTTTACGCTGCAACGTCGCCGACACCCCCACCCATTTTAATAAGACAAAAACACCAAAATAATCCGTAGTGAACAATGTTTTTTTTAACCTACCGGTGGCGGGTCTTCCTCTCTGCTGAGGCGCGCTCTGTGTCCGACTCCGCTTTCGTATGTTACACAAACATGTCTAAACATCCATCCATCCATTTTCTGACCCGCTTAATCCCTCATGGGGTCGCGGGAGTTGCTGGAGCCTATGTCCCGATATAAAATAATTGTAGCCGTCCAGTGGTTTCATGCTTCCATGCTCTCTCGTCTGTACTGGCCTGCGTGTTTATAAGGCAGCTGTATATGTCGCCGTACGGAACACTTGGCAGCATTTCACAGACTCGCTCCGTCCCTTCAGGCTTTTGCTGTGTGGATCTGGCAATCTGATACCATCAACCATCAACTTACTCTTAAAACGATCTTGTGATACGTTATCTAAAGAAGAAAAATACGTGGAGAACTGGTCAGTTTCTCTGTTTGCATCCGCCATTGTGTTCGCTTTTTGCCTACCAGTCCGGCGCGCATGCGCGAAAAACCCGTATCAAAACATTAACAATGAACTGGTCTATAGTAACCCTTTGATGAGAGTCAAAGAAAAACTTTCTTATCCAGTTAATTCTTTTTTCTATTGACTATTAAGTCCTTCCCATTTTAAAGAGTCCCCCCAAGGGAACAAAAATTAATGACTAATACTAATTAAGGGACTTTAATCAACTTTAAAAAAAAAAAAAGCTACAACAATGTTTCAGTTCTGGCTGGCTGTGGGATTCGGAGCAAAAATTGTGATGTGGTAGTTTTTGTCAACGATAAATATTTCTTCTGCCGCTGCAATAAAACAATTATTTCATTTGAAGGCTTTTAGAAATGTACTTACAATAAGATAAACGTGCCTGAAATTTAATTGAAGAAATTTAAGTTGATGATCCATGACTTTGTAACCCCCTGATTAAATAGTTCACAGCATTTGTAATTCACAGCAATAATTCACACTGCTTCTGTGACATCATGTGAAAATCAAGAGATCAGGCAAGGAATCAAAAGTTATGGGCCCCTTCATCCTTGACTACAGTTTTAAGATGCTTACTGGCTTTATCTGTTCAAAGAAATATATACAAATCGCAATTAAAACTTGAACATTTAGATTTTTGCCAATGACTATTTGCCCTCCATTGAACTTCTCAGGGAGTGTTTTACATCAGTCTGAGTGACTGCTGACTTTTTTTTGACTCAAACTTTTAAATCCTATCAGATGCTAAGGTCTACTTTTAGCTTCTCAGGAAGTATTGTTGGCATATTCAACTAATTTCTTGAAAAAGAAAAAAGAAAAGTATGAAAACATCATGTCTTCTTGTGTCTATGTGTGAATCTGTGTGAATTCTGAGAATTCTCACCAAAATGTCATTATAAGATGATAACAATACAGATTCTTGATTCAATCATTCAGGAAGAAGATGGGTTTTGTGTCCCAGATAAACACATTGTGGTGTAAAATGTGGGTATCATCTGTTGGATAGTAGTAAGCGACCTTTTGAAGATGCTGGTTAGAGGGTGTCATGATCTACAGAGAAACTAGTCCTCCGCTGACAGGGGCCGCGAGACCTGTCAGAGAAGTAGGAGCTGTTCCTCCAGAAACCAAAATAAAAAGCCAGATTGCAGTTTACAAATGCACTTAAGGACAAATAGATTTATTCTCAGAGATATCTTGTCTGATAAAACTAGTTGAAGTGTTTCACTTTAATGACCATGATATTGACCATTTGGAGATAAAAAGGGGAAAAATGTGAGCCGGAAAACATTATCCCAACTGGCAATGATGGGGGTTGTGAATGTTGTGTGTTTCTTACAAGATGAACTGGTGCACTTTAAAAAAAGTTGGAATCAGGAGTAAAGAACGTTACATGGAAACACCAAAGCAAGATCTCAAGATGTGGAGTTAAATTGTAGGGGCAAATGAGCCTGTCAAATAGACAATAGCTCTAAGCTCAGAACAAAATTAGATACCAAGTGACTTAAGGGGGGCGAGGTTTTGCTGTGATCATCACAAAGCCCTGAGCAAGGTAGTCCACAGACCTGACTCAGTGACACACAACAACAACAAAAACACAACATTCTACACAAATATTCCTCCCTATTATCATCATTGCATTTAGCAATTCAAATAATTTTGGTAATCCTAACCAACCTAAAACAGGAAATGTTTAGTTTGACTCAACACCAGACAATGAGAAATAGAGATTATCTGCTTTCAACTGTGAGAAATTAGAAGTGTTTTTCTTTAAGTCAAGTCAAGTTTATTTGTATAGCACATTTCAGCAACAAGGCGGTTCAAAGTGCTTTACTACGTCATAAAAACATAAAAACAAACACATCCACATCCTCCACAGTCCCTGGTTGTGAGACCAGTAACAAGCACTAAATTGTATCAGGTGAAAACATCGATACACATCAAATATGTTGGTCAATGGTCCTGTTATTATGGAAAGAAAGCAACTCTAAACAGTTGTTTTTCAGTCTTGATTTAAAGGAACTCAATGTTTTGGCTGTTTTGCAGTTTTCTGGAAGTTTGTTCCAGATTTGTGGAGCATAGAAGCTGAAGGCTGCTTCTCCATGCTTAGGGTTGATACAGCAACAACAGGGGTCCGTTCTTCGTACGTTGCTTAAAACATCCGAGATCAAATGACACATCCAAGATGATTTCATCCGGCTAATCATGATCCGGCTAATTGGGTTCTTCGAACACACCTGTTGTTTACGATTAGTATGGCTGGATTGAGTTATCTGAGACAACTGCGCATTCACGCATTTGTTTAAAAGGGGAAATGTATCGATAGTAGAAACAGTGATCAGCAATGCTGCTATTGGCTGTTCAGCATGGCCAAAGAACGCCCACAGTTTTTCTCCCAAGCAGAACAAAAGCTTGGAAGGTTATGCCGAATTTGAGTCATTAATTAAAACACCTCAAAATCTGTTAAAGCCAGGAGAGAGGGCTGGCAAAAAGCAGCAGACAAATGAATGCGTAAATACTGTCCATGGTAGATGTTTCTATCACTTTCTACAGTATGAATTTTTGCATTTTAATAATCTCATATTTATTTTGTTCTTTTATGTCAGAGCCTCCACAGTTATTGCAATCCGCTGGGTTTCCTTAGATAGGGAACTTTTTGACCAATCTGTCTGGATGATATGATTGAATTTGACTTTGTGAAGTGCCTTGAGATGACATGTGTTGTGATTTGGCGCTATAAAAATTGAATTGAATTGAATTGCTAAAAAATAATTGGTTTACATGCCTGTGCAAATTCTCAGTTATCCTAACCAGCAAACCGGCTTAAATCAGAGGCAACCGGATATCCGCTCAGCTCTCTCTGAACCCGTTTCAACACTTATCCTGGAGTCTTTGTCAATCGGGAGTCTCTGTCAACACCAGAATTGACAAAGACTCCAGGATAGTTGTCGAAACGTTTTCAGAAAGAACTGAGCGGAAGTCCGGTTGCGTCTGATTCAAGCCCGTTTGCAATTGCTTTACATTTAATTCAAACTGAGAAAGAACTGACAATTGTAAAGTACTCGAAAACTTTCACTATACTTTTTGGACCTCTTCAATAACTTTCCCATTCATGGAATTGTGCTATAGTCGAAAGCATTTTGAAATCTAATAAATTAAGTGTCAATACACATTCAAAAACAATTTTGGATTTGAATAAAAAAAAACCAAAACAAATATTTTAGTTCTTCCAACGGGAAAGAACATGCCAAGGTTGTGCCTTTTTCCAGTCATACATAACTAATTAGGAGGTAATACAAGCTAATACTTATGACTGCTGTCAACAAATAGATTGAAGGAAAACATGTTTGACACAATCTCTCCCAGAACTCCTTACACACATTACTATAGCACCATCCTAAACATCTGCCTTCTACCTCTCCGGAGGGGCCTGTCTCTCAGCATTTCTTTATTATTATAACTACTTTGTGGCCGAGTTATCACATCTTTTAAGCCCAACAAACCAAACAATAGGAGAGTGCTAGAATGTGATATGCCCCATACATTTGAAAATAAGGTTGTAGTGAAGTAGAACCAAATAATTGGTATTCAGGAAGGTGATGGATTTCCACTTGAGTATGTTGGCCTCAGGAAACATCCACTTATCTCTGATGTCTGACAAACTCATAAGTGTTCATAACTCATGTTGTGAAATCAACCAACAGGAAAATAACATAAGATCAGACTCTATGGCTGATCTAACGCCACAATAAATGTAAGGGACTGCTGCAGTCACCGTTTCCAAGTGACTGTTCTCACAACAGGGGGCTCACTGTATAAAGGCCCGAAGCCATGAAAAAAAAGTTCTCTTTTGCCCACTGCTTGAAGCAGCATGGGGCGGGGGGCGGGGTGGGGGGCACTCTCATCTCTTCCACACTGGAGAGGAACTCGCTCTCTCTGTCCATGGGTCCAAATAGAGTTTGGTGACCCACAAAACATATGATTAGGCAGGGCCGACCAAGCTATGTAAAGTCTGTTTTCTGTGAAACCAACATTAACATCAAAGCAGCTGTGATCTTTATAAGCTGTGTAGGAGAAAGCTGATCTGGGAGCTGAGCCACACCCATGCACACTTCGAACCCTCTGCCACAGGCTGAACGCAGACCACGGAGCTGGGTAGAATGCATCCCAGGCCGGGATTCACAAGGAGTTTCCCCATGTGAGCTAGCAGCTGGCTCACAGCATGGTCCGAACAGGCGTTAACCTGAAGCAACTTCTTCCAACCGGATGGCCCAAAGTCAACGAAACAGACTCAAAGGCAGAGGTTTGGCAGAGAAATTAGCAGGGAAAGTTTAAAATGGTTTACTTTTAATCAGTTTTACTGTGTTTTGGCTAAGCTACCCGTTAGCGACATTTGAAACAATGATATGCTGATATGTTTTAATGTGTTTTATGGTTATAACAAATTGTATCTCCTTAAGGGTTTTAAACACCAATGGGATATTAATGTTTGTGTGTTCCAGTCCACTCATTAAAATATGGCTGAGCTCACACTAGCATTAGCGCTATTAGCTTCTCTGTTCAGAATCAGAATCAGAATCAGAAATACTTGAATTTTTTTTTTCCTTTTTTTTCTTTTCTGTTTTTTTCCTTTTTTTCCTCTTTTTTTCTTCTTTTTTTTCTCTTTGTTTCCCCTTTCTTTCTTTCTTTTTTTTCTCTTTTTTTTCTTCTTTTTTTCCTTTTTTTCCCCTTTTTTCCCTTTTTTTTTCTTTTTTTCCTTTTTTTCCAAGAAAAAAAAAAGGAAAAAAAAAAAAAGAAATACTTTAATAATCCCAGAGGGAAATTGCTGTTTCAGTACAATTGCCATAACATAACAAACATCACAAACATTTCAGGGGGGGGACGATTTACTGAGGCCTTGCTGCCAAGGAACTGCCTTACACGGTGCCCACATGGTGCTGCCATTACTCTGTGAAAATATAGAGGCAACAAAAAGGAAGGTGGGAGGGAAAAAAACATAACTCATACTTTATCCTATAACAGGATACAGTTTGAGATATCAAAAACCTCTTGCACAAAAAGCACAAATAAGACGAGACACATATAGCAGAAGGTAAACATTTGAGACTAGTCGCGTGTAAGTTCATCAGTTTATATGAGCATCGGTTATGTGTGTCTGTTTTGGTGAAAGTGTTTATATTTCCGTGAACACTCTCCAGAGGCCATTGTCCTTGATGTTATCAGCCGGCCAACAGTTCAGAAAGCATCAGCAGATGTCAGCGGGGGAGTGGGTAGCAGCGGAGAGTTCTGAGCTCGTTCCTAATAACAAACCAGGAGTGATTAGATAGGGAGGGCAAAGACCAAATATGTTATTTGTTATGAGACAAGCTGCACTGACCTTCCTGTCAGCTTTAAGTATTTTGCTGGCTCCAAATGGTGAAATCCAATTTTCCAAATTGTTGGGCTTTTCCGAACTTCACTTCCAGATTTTATCCCAAATTCCCCTTGAGTTCAAACCACCGAAGCCAGTCTGCGTTCCAGCACATCCAGCTTTTTGGCTCTGCTCCTCCACCTTCCAGGTCTGTCCGTTCACCACCTTAGTGAGCGCGTCATATGCAGCCGGCAGCCTGATCAAGGCCAAACGGCTAACGACATCCGCTGTATTTGCTGATACATCAAAAATCCACCAAATCCAATAAGTAGAAATCCAAGTATCCTGAATCCAAACATGCAAACGTTTCAAACGTCCAGGAATGACAAAGTCGAAAGACACACCGTTTTCCATCCAAGAATATAGGGTGTATCCCACAAAATGAGTCAATCAGGACCGGACGGGTCCCCCTTTCGTTGCCTACCCGTCGAAAAAAATTTATCAATAGCATTGAGAGACCAGCTTACCAGATCCATGTTTTTCAGAGTTCGGTTGATATGAAGAAAGTGCTCAGAAAGACAAGACATAGCAGCAGAAGCAGGAGAGGGGGAGGGGGCGGGTGAAAGCTGGAGAGGAGAGAAAAACACGACCGACCTCGAAGAGAGACAGAACATTAGTTAACTCACTAATACCCTAGTTAAACATAACTACGGTTGGTTTTAAACCTAATGCTGGTTTTCATTTAGTTTCGCCATTGTTCGATGGTGCTACAAGGGTTAATATAGCCCTAACAAGGAACATTAACGTTGGTTAATGGTGTTTTGTGTAACTTAAGGTTAACTCATCAAGGTATTGTAAACAATAGCCACAGGATGTGCCTCGACACGTCATTTCCAGTCGATTGTCCGCTGCACCTTCCTCTAGCTTCCGAAGTTACCAATTGGAGTCTGACTTATTTCCAGGAGAAATTATTACATTAGTAAAAATCAACTGTCCTAAGGGGTATTGATTTGTATTTAGCAAATCATTCTTTAGAATGTCATTTCCTCATATAATATTTTCCTAAGATTTGATTTGTGGATGTACCAAATGTTGTTCTAAGTTAGTTAAGCTAATTTAACCTCATCCCATATTCTTTAAGATGAACTTTTGTTCTCTAATTTGGATCTGCAGTGAACCAAGATTCACTGAATTATAGTTTTCAACTATTTTTATTTGCACTTCTGTTTCTTTTGTGTCCATAGTTCCTTAGCTGGCTTTTAACTTAATTTTGCTTAGTAATTTAGGTACTTTCACTAGCCTAGTAGAAAGGATTTGTTGGTTGAAATATAGTGTTAATTCATATAAACAATATTCTATAGTGGTGTTCTCATTTATTTCTGTTAATAAATTATTATACTTTAAGAGAAGTTGTCACACATTTATTCCATATATGTGCAGAGTTTGCTGTTAGAAGAATGCCAGTGCTCGAATCACCCTTTCAACTATTGTCCTAATATCAGCTTTTTGGGCTGAAATTCATCGGACAATGCCGAGACTTATTCATTTAACATTAAATAACTTAAAAACATGCATAATGGCACAACACTCATAACAAAGGAATGCCTGATTCACTGAGACAGCACAATAAAGTGGCTTATTTTATTTTTTCCCCATTCTGTTATCAATGTGCTATATCCTTCTTATCAATGACCCTATTTTTTGGAAGGAATGTTAATATTTCTGTATTGTTGAATCTGACTAGCATTCACAACACACACATCAACAAAGTCAAATGAGAGGGTTCAGTGAAGCAAGGGTTTCAGTGTTAGAGAGGTGAAATAATTTATGTCATTCAAATAAGAGAACTTACACTACAACTTGAACAGTTCCAAGACAAATCTGTTTTCACTTTCAGTTTATAGGAATATATATACTCACAAGCAACTGTATCAGGTACAGTTGTTTAATTTAAAACAAAAAGTGGATCAGCCCATCAAATGGCAGAACCTCAGTGTATTCAGGAATTTAGACATGGTGATGACAACATGCAAAAAGGCACAAAAAAAAGAAGAAAAGTTTCAAACCGCGATTTTTATGTACAACAACCTTTACAGAGAATGGGAGGAAATGGAGAAAGAGCCTGTGAACAGCAGTTGGGTGGGTGAAAATATTGTTGTTGAGGCCAGAAATCAGAGGAGACTTGGTAGTAGTTTAAAACTGTAAATATATGAAAGACATAAAAAATACACACAAACGTCACAATAGTTCAGATGATCTCTCATTATAATCAAAGTGTAAAGAAAACATCTCTAAATGTAGATTCAACAACATCAATAGGGTTGGTTGTGGTAATGATATGCAACTCTACCAAGTTGACATCACTCTGATTGGCTACAACCATATTTGGAAAACCGGTCACACACGGCCCCCAACACACCACTTTCCCCCTCCATCCACGCCGCCCTTCTTGGCGTAACACTCCGTTACAAAATCCATTATCATGGTTTAATAGCTAATTGAAGTGTTTGTGTTGCAGGATGTCAGACAGGTGAGGCCAAGGCTTTAGCCTGGCACCACGTTTCAACACAGTGGGACTGAAATACAAAGACACATAGAGCGCGGCACAGAGGGGAGCTCGCTTCGGCTGCACTTATGTAGTACCGTACCGTAGCGAGCTCCTCGACACAGCAATATGCAGCTGACTGCCAGCTCTCTGCAAACTCTCCTCCGAAGTCATCGCAGTCTCTGCGGAAGACAGTTCGCTCTTCTGGGCAGCGGCAGGAATGTCATGCCGCTGACAGCGGTTTGGCTCCTCAGTTAGTCACCCGTAGTTTTCAGTTACAAACACAGCTTTCTTACATTTGACAGCAGTTAGAAATGAAATAAACTTACGGGAAATGACAGCATTGTTTTCCCCAGCTTCCGTGTTGGTACAGACGTTTTTTTAAAATCCATTTTTTCGAAAACCACTACTTGAATTCCCCCACAGGAAGCCGTCTTCAGTAAAGTCCCAATAAATGAACTTCAGCCACTCTTCTGGGTTTCTCTCGTCCTTCGAGAGTGACTGGCATTGAGACGGCCTCATCAGTGCACCACAGATCATATTATATCCCCAAAGCCTCAGAAAAATAAAGTTAGTTGTCACGGCCCCTTTAAAGCTATCCTTTTTAGTCTTTTTCTTCTCAGTAATGGCAGGTGGCTTCTTCCTTGGATCATGTGACCACCCAAAAAAAAAAGTTTTAAAGTAGATAAGTCTAACTTTAAATTCAGCTGAAAACAATTAGGAAAAACATCCACTTGCTTCACATCCATTTGGCTCCAGACTCCTGTATATTTCTGCATTCATCCTGTAGCTTCCATAAGCAACGACTTAATCAATAAATGACAGTGTGCCAGCTGCACCAACACGTTTGACTTATGAGGTGGTATGCCTTGGCTCAATAAATGCTAAACTTGAAGTCTTTCACCCCAAAGCTCTATTCATTCTCATACACATGCAGTGCTTGTCTGGTGCTCTTTGGATCATTGCCCCAGATTTCAGAATCCTGATTCAACAGTGGAAAACAATACTGCTGCCACCCCAAAGGACAGCTTGGTGCTGTGCAGACAACAGATTGGAGAGGGCTGGCTTCTGTTGCTCGGGTTCTTTTCAGTTTCCTTATGTCACTCCTTTTCACCATCCTATCCAGTAAGACCATTTTTAACAACTTGTTTGCTCAAACTGAAAGAAACAAGGAGCACAAACAAAACAAAGTTTGAAGTCAGAAATGCTGCCTCGTAAAGATAGATTTTAAACTTTTTTCAAGCTCTGAATTCTGTTTCTCTCAATGATATTGGGAACTTTATAAGAGCAAATGCACATTTATTTCACCTCTTTCATATTAAAGGAGCGAAATTTCATTATTTTAGATAGAACTAAAACATAGACATGTGAAGAACTAAAGGTAATGTTTCAGCTGGACAAAGGTATGACGTCACATTGCGTCTCTCTATGCTGTTCTCCAGTCTCTTGCTGGGCCTGCCGTATGTGCACATGAACAGCTGCCACTCAGGGCTCAGCCTATCCCGCCCAAAATGCCACTGTCAGAGCGGCACAGCTTGGAGCAACATGGTGGAGAGCGCTCCCAGCAGATCAAAATGTTCTCTTGCTAACATCATTAGAAAGTTATTAGTTACTTACTTCTTCAATTGAAATGTTCCTCCGAAAGGTGATGCTGTTTTGTCGTGTTTTTATCCTTTACAAATATGCACATAGGAGACGACACGTGAGAAGGGAAAGGAGGGGCCGGGTGGCAGCTATAGTGGAGGTAAAGAGAGGCGTGGCTTGTCACATGTCTTGTTTTGGTCTACAGACAGTGCTAGTGGTGAAATATCGCTAATTGCTCCTTTAAAGGTATAGTGGATCTTCTTTGGCCTCCGAATTCATCATCTTTTCTATATGACATGCTAATCATTGTGACATGCTCACCTTACGCCAGTGTGCGTGCTCGTTCCTTGCTAGTTTCCTCTTGCTGCGCATGTACATGTCTCGTGTTTATGTATCCAGTGAGCTTTGGTTTCAGCCGTTCATTATAGCTCCCATATGCTTTGAAAGTAGCTGAGAGTTGCAAGATGCAAACTGTCTTACAAGTTTATGAGAAGAAGAGGAAGGCATCAGGAGAAAGAACTAAGACCAAAGTGGATTTGGGAGTTTCTTTTACACAATCCCCCTGAGGAGTAGAAAAACAGGTGGGATGGTTTTGTGCATGCACAGTTATTTAAAAAGTTGTTTCTTACCTACATTTCCGAAAACAATTTTTTCACAACACCTTTACAGTTAGAAGGAAAAAAACAGCTGTAATGTAATTTTGTTTTGGTCCTCAATTGCAAAAGTACAGTAGCTAACAACATTTTTTAAACATTTCCAGTTAGAAAAGAAATATTATGTTCTGTGCTGCTGCTTGTGTATTATTATTGGTGCATTACATAGTAAAGGGTATGAAAAGCTATTTCATTGTGTTAATATAGTGATGTGAAAAGTATTTCCCCCCTTAGAGATTTCTTCTTCTTTTTTTCTTTCTTTTTGCCCTTTTTCCTTTTTTCACTTTTCTGTCGTATTTTAGCGTGTCAGATCATCAAAAATGTTTTATCAGACAAAGATAGTTTTAGGAAATGCTATTTTCCATAGATTTATTAAGAAACAAAAACTATCCAAAACACTTAGATTTGTAAAAAAAATAAATCCTATTCAAAAAAAGATGAAATATTCACGTTAAACAATGGAAAAATACCAGCCTATTCACATGAACAATATGAGATAACATGCTAATATGCAGTAATATGCATAAGTAATATGTATGACAGTACAGCAACATGTCAGAGTAGCTAATGCGTCTACAAGTGTACCTTATTATCTGAGAGACAGTGTAAACAATTCATGATCAGATCAGAACCCGGGCAACAATTTGAAAGTTGTAAATACCTACTATGTTTCTTGTGAGCAGCAGAGATTATAAAGTCTAACAGGCGCTGGGAGGAACGACCTACGGACACGCTCCTTAGAGCATCTGGGATGCAGCAGGCTGTCACTGAAAGACAGCTCTGCAACAGCTGCATGCATGGGGTTGGAGACATTGTCCATCAATTATGGGATTTTTCTCTCAGTTCTTTTGTCTTCCACCACATGCACTGGGTCCAGAGGGCATCCCAGGACAGAGGTGGCCCTCCTAATGAGCTTATCCAGTCACTTCCTCTCAGCTCTAGACGAGCTGCTGTGTTATTGTCTAATGAAACTGAACTTGAACATTGCAGCAGTACTCCAAAAGGCAAATCTGATACAAAAGTAGCACCTGAATAACATTACACCAATGGTGTATCATGATCTGTTAGACTTTGTGTTCATTTTGTGTTTTTTTTTTATTTATTTATTGTTTTGCATTTAGTGTTTTTCTTCTTATTTGTAGTTTTATGTGGTATTAGTGTCTTCTTACTTACTGTTTTTCTCTCCAGTTTCTGGGCTTCCCTATCTCCTGTGGATTTTGTGTTTGGAGTCTTTTTCATGTTGAGTTATGTTCTGTTTGTTTACTGTATTTTTGTTTATGTTTTCTATGTGTTTTTCTGTTCATCCATTCATTTCATATGATTACCTCTGTCTCTGTTCACTGGCCTTCTAACTCAGTTGCTCTAAATCTGTTTTATTAGTCTCCATCTGTCTCCTGTTTCACTTTTTCCCCTCCACAGTATGTATATTCTCCCTTGGCTCTTTGTCGTTGGTGGTTTGTCTGGTTTCCAGGACAGTCTTTCATGTCGCTGTTCCTGGTTCTTGGTTTTAGGTTTGCCTCTGCTAGCTGCATTTAGATTATTGTTTCCTCTCGCGACTTGGCTTCATTATCTTTTTAGATTTCATCCATTCGGACTCAGTTTTTCTATTTTTCCGTTTTTTATGTTCTGCTTAAATATCAACCCTTTTACTGGTGTATTTACCTTGGAATCCCCAAATTTACCAGATATGTTTATGAGCTGACTTCCACACTTCTAGATTTCTATATATTTAAAATAATGTCCCCAACATCTTGAACGGGATGTGTAACTATGTCCTGAAATATTCTATATTCTACTGTCATGGTAAAACTAATATTGGCAACATAAAAATCTTACCTGATTTAGGGAAACCTTTTAGCTCTGCAGTGTCAACAAAAATGAAATGTTTCAGGATGCATCCTGCGTCACATAATTGCTTCTGCAAACATCAGCAATGCTTAATCAATAGGCTTTCTTCACTCATCTCAGTTAGATGTTTTTTTCACTCCCCCATGAGCATTTCCATTTATCCAGTAAATGACATCAGCAGGGACAATAGAATGCTAATGTTGACAGAGTGCAGAAGCCCTATTCCTTTGTCATGCTGGTATTAAAATCTCATGATAACTGCTAACAAATCATTATACTCTACAGAGTATATCTTTGTAGGGGTTGGATAGTGTTATTGACCCTGAAGCTCAATACATTCGGAAAACTAGAATTGTAATGTGCGCTCAGGGTGAGAGCAAAGAGTAAGTGTATGTATGTTCATATTCAATAAATTACAATATTACTTGTTTCAGTAACTAAATTCACAAAGCGAAACACATATTGATCATTTACAGAGACTGATATTTTGAAGCCTTTCTTTCTGTTAATCGTGATGATTTTTCCTTTTACAGCTAATGAAAACTGGACATTTAATTTGTTAAAATATTAGAACATCTGTGCAATAATAAAAAAAAAAACATTTGTAAATACATTAATGTGGGGTTAATGAAAAGTATGATTAATTTCTGCTGAAAGGTTGTTATTTCCAAAAGTTGCTTTTATTTTGACAGACAAACCTCATTAGCATGCGTATTATTATTTATGAAATGACTGTAAATTAATTGTGTTTATACCATATACTTTGCATTGCTACTGGTGTTTAAAAAGAAAACAATTAAATTATTGAGCCACATTGGTTCTATGTTGAAGATTAGATAGGAAGTAGGTCCAAAACATAGATTTCAGTAAATAGATAAAAAAGATAAATACAATTCTGCAAGAAGTTTGAACCTTTATATGCTAATAATCAAGAAATTTCCTTTAATACAAAGGAAAATAAAATGACATTCAGCAGTTGGAGTCCAACAGTTGGAGTACATTTGCAATACAGTTTGTTTATGAGTACAAAATAGATTAAGAAGCATCAAAATGGCAATGTGTATGTGCAACATGTGGGTAAGAAAGAAAAAGGGGCAAATACACTAGGAGCCATTAGTCAACTTTTAAAACATTGTTTTGACAAACAAAAAGTACAAAGCTGGTTCCAATGTTATGCAGAAACATGGTTATGAGTGTTATTAATTTTTCTTGTACATTTTTAACATAGTGAGGTAATTTTCACTTTCACAAAAGAGGCTCATTTAAAGGAGATTCTATACCTGAAACTTCTTTTGGTCAATATATAGACACAGAGTTACAAACCGTTAACAGATATGTAGTAAATTTAATAACTTCACTACTTGAGCATAATTTTTTAAAATTCCAAATAGCTTATAGTACTCTAAAGAAAATAATGTGCAAAAAAACACATTTTGAGAAGTAATTTTTTCAGGGAAATTAGGGTGGTACACCTCTGTCAGACCTCACAAACCCCAGAGATATTGTCAGCCAAGACAACCAATACATCATTTTTTAAACAGCAGATTGTACTGGGGAAAAGGGATTTTAGCTGGAATTAGAAACTATCCTGGAACAACATTAAAAGCAAGGCATATATTCATAAATATATGTTTTGTCTTCGATCAAATCAGTTCAGTGGTTGTTTCCAGTTAAAAGATAAATTTATTGATTCCGGTTTCAATCCTAAATTGTTGACCTTAAAGCATCAATGCAAACCTGTACATCATAAGAAAAAGAAAAGTTCCACAATATAACAGGGGGAATGCCACAAGTAAATTTTAATAAAATATGAAAAGGGTAAGTAGTTAGCCTGATGCTACTCATTTTTACTATAAATACCAAACAGCATGATAGCACCTCTGAGCTGAAAGGCGATCATGTTTTCTAATAACAAATTCTTCAAACACACTTGATTATAGGAATCTGGCTGCCATATCACTCCGAGTTAAGACCGCCCTTGTAATGAACCGAAAGCTGGACCCAAGATTCACCACAACAGGTCAGTGACGTTCTTAAAAGTTTATTATCAAACTGCTGAAGCGGGCGTCGGCTCTCGCGGTTCGCGCTCACTGGCTGGAACGTCCTGGAGGCAAAGGCACAGGATTAGACTCAGTAGTAAAGTGAGAGGAGAGACTTCGCTGAGAACTGACCTTACACTAAGGAGAGCCGGGCAGTACAGACGTGCTGCCACGGGAGTCGATCCGTCCGCAGGCGAGACTGAAGCCGTTGAGCGGCTGAGGAGGAAGTCAGTCAGACTAGGGGCTTTCCAGAGGTCGTTTGTCGCGAGGCAATCCAGGTCCAGTAACGGGGAATCCAGCAATCCAGGCGAGGTACACGGGGAAAACCCAAGTGGGGGGTCCAGGTCCAAATCCAAAATCCGATACACTAGGAGGCAGTCCAAGGGTAAGGGTTCCAGGAGACAGGGGACCAGGCAGGCAGACACAGGCTAGGAAAAGGCAGGCTCAAAAACACTGGTTACAGGTCGGGGTCAAGTGCTGGGACAGACAGGAAGATACAACGCTGGAAAGTTACTCACACAAGGCTCGAAAACGATCTGGCACTGGAGACTGACGAGGACAGAGCTCTTAAGCAGGTGGAGACAGGTGAAACCAGTAGAGGTTGATTGCAACGGGGTGGAGACTGGAAAGGGGTATTAACTGTGAACAGAATCAGCTCCAGTGCCAGAATCATCACAGCCCTTTGGTGTCCAGAATCTCCAAGTATGTTTGAACAATGTCTAACGGTGAAAAATGTTGGAAACGTCAATTCAGGTGTGAATACAAGCATGGCTTTAATATGCTCTTTACTCAAGCTTTTTCTTCCTCTGTCTCGTTCTGTTCGGTACTCAACACAAAATATATTGCCAGGATATCTAGTTAATAGTGTCACAAACACATTTAGAATATAAATGTGCCTTTCGTCAAGCGATATGAGCAATCTGGAGGAGTGCACACAATGAAAGGAGACTGATCAATCAGGAATGATGGGGAGTGCATTGCGTCCTTATTGCACCACATACAGTACCTCTAAAAGAGCCTTTATAGAACAATAAAGGTGCTGTTTATCGTTTAATGTGCCTTTTGATAGACTAGCATGTGATGACCTATCCAGGGTGTCTTGCCCAGTGACTGCTGTAGATTGGCACCAGACACCTCTGCAACCCTGCAAGGATAACCAGGTAAAGATTATGGATGTTGTTTAATGTCAGGGTGTGGCCTTAAACTGATGTGATGGGCCCCTAAAACCCTAAAGAAGCAGCCACTTAGTATTGAGCAGCAAGGATGTACACTACCCGTCAAAGGTTTGGGCAGACCTTCTTATTCAATTTTTATTTTTTACTGCTACCTCTGAGAAAGCCTTCAAGATTTCATGTGACTACCCCGTGAAACTCTTCGAGAGAATGCCAAGAGCCTGCAAAGTTGCAATCAAAACAAATGTGGGTTTATTTTGAAGACTCTGAACTATAAAAGTTAATTTACAATCCTAATTCACAATTCTACCTTTGCTTCATAGTTTTGACATATTTACTATGTAAATACAAAGTGGAGAGAAAAGTCATTGCATGATGAAGGTGTGTCAAAACCTTTGACCAACAGTGTACCTGAACCAAGCAAAATACACAATATTGTATTCCCACAAGGTTTTGTTGGAATGGTAAAGGAAAGTTTTGTTGCTTACTAAAGTCTAATAACTTTGTTGAACTTGTGGTTTATGTTATGTCTTTATTCTATTATGCATGTGGACTCTGTGTGGAATAGGTCTCTCTGCTTGAAGGCCTTCTGCTAGCACTGGTTTCAAGAGATAGGAGATGACTCAGTCCTTGCAGACAAACTAGTTCTCATATATTTAATTTACTTACTTTTACTTAGGTAATCTAATTGAGTCTGATGGTCTCATTTACAACAGAAACTTGTAACATGAACACAAGACATCAGTTACATAAAATAACACAATGTTCATGAAATGTTATCTTTGCATTTAAAATGGAACATAGTTAAAACAGAATTTACAAAACAAGAACAGGCTTGAAATTAGGATTTCTGTCCATTTTCATGATGAGTTTTGCATTTCCGCTGCCCTTGAGTATAAAAGACCTGTTCTAACTCTGTAGGTCAGAGCTCACATTCTGATGCAGATGCTCTGTGTCACAGCCTTTCTCTCATCTCATACAAGATACTTTCAAAAACCTGACTGATTGGTTTTCACTTCATAAGAATTTGGATAATCTTAATTATTTTCCACCGCAGTATGCCAGTGAGAGAAGGTCTCAGCTAACAGATATGCATACGTTTCTATTCGCTCTTATAAGCGTGTTGATGTACGTTGAAAAGCAAAATAGAGCTGATTTATCTGTTGATTGCTGGCAGCCTTCGATGTCTCTATGTTGATGAGAAAATGTTTATCCAGACAGATTGTCATTGACAATAAGTATTATTCCATTAGCTTATACCAACACAACCGTCTCAGACTGTGGGTCTGCTCCCAAGACAATTGTATTGATGGGTAAACCTTTCCAACCATTACCTCTAACCACTTTATGCTGAAAAAAGTTGCGCTGGGCAGGACTTTATCCCCACTATGGGTGAGCAACAGGCCAACCCTGGACATGCTGTCAGTCCATTTCAGTGCTAACAAACCAGACAGACAACCAAGGAATGCTCCCACCAAGCCAGTTAACAATTTGTTTATAAAGCAGTTATCTGACCGTTGGAATAAGCAGAGTTACTTGGGAAGAAAAGTGCTTGCCTAGTGGTTATAGCAGGGCGCTTGCACATCCCGGGTTCGAAACTCACGGACTGCCACTCTGGTTCCCTGAGCAAGACCCTAATGCCAAGAATGTTCCCTGGGTGTCAAACAGTGACACCCCACTGCTCTGTAAAAGGGAGGACACATTTTATTGGAATGTGTGTTGCAATGACAATATGAAAAGTGTTATTATTATTATTATTATTATTAGTCATTATTATTGTTATTATCCATCCACCCATGATCTATACCAATATCTACTTTCTATCTATGTTGGAGGGACTTTTTGTTTGCTTTTTTCATACTATTTTAATATGTACTACAATTATATTAATCGACTGTCCTCTTCCTGATGTGGTATTCTGTTTAATGAAAAACCTCACCTTCTCAGAATTGCCAGTTGTTGTTCTCCCCATACAGAAAAGAAAAGCTCCAATGTATGGCGAGCATCGACTGCGCCTACATTTTGAATAAAGGCAATCTTTCTATGTCCTTACCCTCATCAATACATAATAAAGTTTTTGTCAGTAAAAACTGAAGCAAAACCTGGAAAGCGATTTACCCACACCAACAAACACTTGTGCTGACAGATCTTGGCACAAACTGTTAGACACAATCCCTAATTAATAGATTTGACTGACCTGACTGCCTCATCCTATCTTGCTCCCACTGGGCTGCTGTGTTGTCTCAGTCATTAACCATCTAAAGTATGATGGACTACAGATTTTAGTCTGTCAGACAAATAGATTTTTTGTGGCTTAGAGAGTCTGAGGAAGAAAAAAACAAATACTTGTTTTGGTTTATAAAATACAAGACCGGAAACCATTTGAAACATTTAATTCCTGGAAGGTAAATGTGAATACAGTAATCACTGTGATTTAATGAAAGCCTGTAAAAAAATACAGAGCAAAAGTGACATTTAGAGTTAAATGTACAGTGTCTTCTTGCAAAAGCATCCATTCCAAATGAACCTTTGCACAGTACAACAACGGTATAGTTCATTGAGACTATGTGTGATACATGGTTTTGTTTGAATAGTTTGAAAATAAAAATCTGAATCATGTGCATTTTCTTGCATTTCATTTCCTCTTTTATGTCTAAATAAAATTGAGTACAGCAACTCTACACGACAGCTGTCCTCAGTTGTCATCCAAATAGACTGTGGAAATTAATCCCAGTGTAAATACTACACTTCTATGAAGGCCTCAGAGGCTTGTTAGAGATCATTAGTCTGCAAGCAGCATCATGAACGACAAAGAGTACAGCAGCCAGCTCAGAGATATAATTATGGAAAATTTAATGCAGGGTTAGGTTATAAAACAATATTCCAATCCGTCACAATTTCACAGAGCACAATTAAATACCTCCTCTAAATGCAGAGAAAGTGTCCCATAATTATAAACCTACCAAGAAATGTTAGGTCATCCACTTAAACTGATAACTTAATCAAACTTTCTGGCCTAAATGCAAAACACTATGTGTGGCGGAAAACTAACATTGCATCACTCTAAACAAATAATTGCAATTTTGATACAGGGTGGTGGTAGCATCATATTGTGGGGACGCTTTTGTCAGGAGGTACAGGCAATTTGGTTGGATGGATTTAACACTAGGGCACTTATACAGGGCACTTCTAGTAGAAAGCTTGTTAGAATCAGCAGAAGACCTTATACTGGGGCAGAGGTTCACCTTCTAGTATGTCAATGACCTTGAGCTCCAATAGCATGGGTTATCCATCCATCATCTATACCTGCTTACCAATGTAATGCCACAAGGGGATCGGGTGATAATATCTAGCAGTCACTGGTGAGGAATATCCTGGGCAGGTCAGCAGGCACTCACAGGGCAACGCGGCACACAGGACAGAAACACATATATGTCCATGACATATGTGTTTCATTGGCGCACATAAAATCCTACACCATTTGATACAACATGCATATTTATGGACTGTGGGACGAAGCCTGAGTACTAAATGAGAACCCATGCATAGATGGGCAGAACATGCAAACTCAATGCAGTAAGATTTTGCAGAAAGATCCTAGGCCTGGATCCAAAACCAGAAACTTCTTGCTGCAAACAACTATGCCACTGTGCACCTGGAATGGTTTAGATGTTTGAGTAACAACTAGCTGTCTAAAGCTGCTGCAGATATACTCCAAAAACCTTACAGCTATAATTACAGTGAAAAGTGGTTGCACAGTATTGATTCTGTGGGGGCTGAAAACAAATCACACCACATTTTTACTTGTAGATATTTTTAAAACCAACCTTTTCCTTCCACTAAACACTTTTCCTATGTATAAACATAAGTCCCAATGAAAAGCTCTGTCAGATGAAAGATCTGACAAAGTTCCAGGACTATTACTAGTTTTGCATGGCACTTTAATACAAATCTTTTTTATTTGTTAAACTTTGCACACTGCAGAAAACACAATTGGTTGCTATTAGCAATTAGAACACAATTCAGTTCAATTCATGTTATTTATATGGTGCCGATTCACAACACATGTCATCTCAAGGCACTTTACAAACTCAGTTATATCGAATCATACAGAGACTGGTTAACAAGGTTTCCATCAAAGGAAATCCAGCAGATTGCATCAAGTCATTGACTTACAACATTCACTCTTCCCGGATGAGTATGTAATGACAGCAGACAGTTGCTTGCATTGTGTCGTTAAATTTGATGCAATCCCTCATATTGAGCATGCATATAGTGACAGTGGAGAAGACAATTTCCCTTTAACAGGACGAAACCTCCAGCAGAACCAGGCTCAGTGTGAACGGCCATCTGCCTTGACCAAGTTACAAGACAGCAATACAACGTAAACACTCTAAAACCTTAAAACATCACCTTTCAAATAGGCATCACAACATTATAATGACTTCCTGTGATCAAGATAGTAAGAAATACCATATTTTTCGGACCGTAAGGCACACCGGATTATAAAGTGTACGTCAATTAACGTGTCTATGTGTGTCTTTGTCCACATATAAGGTGCACTGGATTATAAATTTGTAACATCACTCCGCCCCTTCACGTACACAGCTCTCTCCTGAAAGGGAGACTATCCATCTCCTTTTTTTTTTTCCATCTCTGTCAAGAGGACAGAGTAGTTGGATTACACTGCCCTGTTTCTAACATAACACCGCACACCTGTCAGTGAGAACAGAGGGGAACTGTGATGCTAGCCGTCCTTGCGACTGCTGCTTGAAGCAGCTCAGTATATCAAGCCCGGTGTCACATATAAAACAGCTCAATGTAAAGACTTCTTGCCTCCAAAAAGTAGTAAAAATTGAGCTGTGCACATACCTGTACGCGCGGACCTCCGTGGAGTGAACTATGTCCAAGAATGTGGGAATCTTTACATAAATGCACTTCTAGTTTCGACATTACAGTCAGGCAGTCTTCTGAACAGCTCAGGGGTCTGATCAGGTAGTGACACAGTGTACCGTAATACTCCGAATATCCATTGAGAGGAGCGGCTTCGTTGCTAACCTAAGTCATACTTACACATCTTAACAGATTTTTGAGCACATTGTACCACATAAAATTGGTCAGTAAGCACAACAGTAATCATATATAAGGCGCACCGGATTATAAGGTGCACCATCAATTTTTGAGAAAATTTAAGGATTTTAAGTGCGCCTTATAGTCTGAAAAATACGGTATTACAGCAGCAGTAATTAAAAATACTTCTAGGGTTAGTTTGGATATTTGAGAGGTCGTAATGAAAAGAACATTAATACTATACAGACATTGGAAGGTGTGAAACTGCATGTGTATGAGTCAAACCAACAGGAAGATGATTTATTTTTGAGTTCTATGTTAGGTGAAATGACCATTTTGTAGATGTTAAGCAAATATTGGCGATGCTGGATGGCAATTAAAAAAACCCAGCAACAACAACAAACATTCCACACATCACCTTGAATGAGCAAAAAGTGTTTATGCAAATAGCAATTTGAATACATAATCTTGCAGGAAAGCATGTTTTTAATAGCTGGTTTCAAATGTGATAAACAAAAATATTTCTCAGTAATTTGTCCATAGTAATCTGAATTTTAGGTATGTTTTTATTTATGTGTTCTTGTTTATTTCTGTATGTTGTGGTCATACAGTAGGTGGGAGAAAAACCTTACATATGTCAAAAAGCATGACATGAAGGTGTGTGGCCTCCCCAGCAGCTCTGACTTTCTTTCATAATTTCTAAATATTCAAGATATTTTAAATGGTGATCCTGGCCTGACCAAAGGAGTGAGTGGGTATGCTTGGGTATGTGATTAACGGGTTCAATATCTCCAGCTTACTTCACCCTTTAACTGACACAGTTCTGTTGCAAGCAAGTAAAGGAAAAAGGTTTTTATCAGTGGTGTGACAATACCTTTTCATTTGCACTTTTCTATAACGCCTCGAGAAAGAAAAATACTTGAAGGCTGATAAAACTGGATCTGAGTATAGCTAATCTTGTGAGCCCTGCAGTCATTTAAATTAGATTTTACATTGCTATACTGTCCGAAACCAATTGGAAAGTAACGACCAACTGATTTTCTTAACCTTGGACCTAAAGGTCATGTTCTACTGCTCCTCATCAGATACATTTTATCCTGAGTGTCTGTAATCAGAGTTTTACTTGATGTTGAGCTTCTGCTTTCAGTCTGCTCCAACAAATCACTGTATGTTTGCTCATCTTTAATTATAAAGTCAAGGACTTTCTGAATACTAAGTGTTTCTGCCATAACCTGAGCCATGGGAAAATGGAAGCTCAAGTAATTTTTTTTATGTCACCACTCCCACACATCAAGTTTGTTTATTGAACTGATATTCTATTGGTGTGTCTTTAGACTTTTAACACGATGATGCACTTTGAGCATTACAGCTGGAAAAAGTCTTGTTTGCCATGTTTTACATGTACGTTTAAAAAGGTTAGTAGGTTAATAGCTAAAGTGATACAGGCTTTTTGAAATAAAAGGTTTAATTTAGCAACAGTATCAGAAAAAAAAAGCTAGTTGCTCGAACACACATCATTGTTCATTGCAATGGCTTCTGGCAATAAGTGGTTCGTATTGTGTTCCTTCTTACAGCAGACAGCTAATTCAGAGAGCTGTGCTACTTGAGCTGTAGGTCAGCTACGTTTGGTACAGAATGTATCAACAAATTATAATGATGAGGCTCACGCCCACGCCCGCTGACAGGGGGGGACAAATAGATCAGTTGTCCCGGGACCAGGACAGAGGGGGGGGGGGGGACTGCTGCAGACTGCTGCAGTCAGCGCTGACAGCTTCACCAAAGTTTCCCCGTCTGTGTCACGGCACATTGCTGCTCCCCCTCCCCTCTCGTACATGGCTCAGCAGCGCCAGCCAATCAGCATGCAGGCTCAGCCTGGCCTGCCCACTCAGCTCTCACACAAACAACCGCGCTGCTGCTGCTCAGACTCGGAGAGAGGGAGACCGCAGGAGCGGAAAAACATGAAGAGGGAAAGTAGCGCCGTTTGGCTCTATTTTAATACCGTAAATGAAATCAAGCTGTATGTTTTGTAAAAAGTCGGTTAAATTCAGTGGAAACACAATAAATTTATCTTAGCACGTGAAAAACCATGAGCAAGAAAACGTTGAGCAACAGAAACGGAGAGAGGAGACGAAACTTCTGTCATTGCCCCGACAGACCCACAGACTGACGTCACTGACTGAGGCGTTTCAGTCCTCCAGAGAATATCCAGGTAGATAAGAGTGGTCATCTTCAGCAGCAGTTCATGTTAACTTTCAAAGTAGATATTATCTATCATATGTTACTGGAGCCCACACAGGAAATGTAATTAAGACCTTGAAAGAACCCAGTACATATATCCTATTAAAATGTGTTATTTAAGATAAGGTAACATTAGCTAATCCTTTATTTATCCCACGACAGGGAAATTTATAGGATTAAAGCAACAGGTAGGTGCACAGGTAGGAAGGTAAAAAATTTGTTAGGGACTGGCTAATATACAGCAGGTCAAAAAGGCCATATTTTGGCTGCAGTGCTTGCTGTTCTCTTATGAAGAAAAGATCAACTAGTGCACTAAATTCAATAGATGGGTTGAAAATATCCAATATAAAATACAGAGATTTCCAGGGCATGAAGTATACAGTTAAGTTAACTTTTTTTTTGGTGTGTGTGTGTGTGTGTGTGGTGTGGTGGTGGCAGGTGTGGAAGGGGGGGCCCAAAAAGACTGCGTTGTCCCGAGCCCTAGCAAAGCTGTCAGCTGGCCTGCTCACGCCAAAGCTATTACACCAAAGTCAAGTTTCTTAATGCTTCAAGACAATGATAAAAAATGTATGCAACTTGATATTTATAACATAACATTTAAAACTGTCTTTACAGAGGTCCTGAATGTGTGTGTGTTTTTTTTACTAATTAATATGCTTGGCACATGACTAGTAACTCTCGGAAAAACTCAAATTACACACACACACACACACACACACACACACACACACACACACACACACACACACACACACATATACATATATATATATATATATATATATATATATATATATATATATATATATATATATGTTAACATTACTACACAAACAGATGGTTTGCAAAGTGGTACTATGCCATTAGTACGCAAGCATTTAATCTGGGAGGAAAACAGGGTGCGACGTTGTACACACCAGAACAGACCTGCCAATGATTTATTCTGCTCTGTAACAGCGATAATTGTTTAACAATGTTAAGATGGGATTTGTCAACAGATAATCCTTGAATGAGATACCTTAGCTTCAGTTTGGGTGGGAAATACTGATAGCACTGCAAATCAACCTGAGCTGAAAAAACATATTCATAGATTCCTGAGCAGCTTAAATGTCTCTCATAAGCAAAAAGGATTTAGTAAGGCTGCCTTACATACCATCTATTGAACTCAGATATGCAGTTTATATAAAAGTTATATCGGCAGAAAATGCAGGAGGCAACAACGATTAGTCATACTTCTGTTATGATCGTGAATCAGGCAAACCCAGTATTCAAACCCAACAAGTGAGGTTAAGGCAAAAAACAGGATTTTAATAATGAAAACAGGAACAGGCGAGCTCAATAGTCAAAAGGGCAGTCCAAAATCCGGTACACAAAAAGCAGTCCAAAATAGGCAGAGGTACAGACAGGGCAAAGCAAGCTCGGATAACCATAGGACAGAAACTAGTCGGTAAACCGGTAAATCAGTCAGACAGGGCAGGAAAAACAGATCAGGGAACAGGCTGGCTCAGAATCAAAAAAGGCTCTCGGGTTATCGTCAACAGGTCAATCAAGAAAAGAACGCTGGAACTAAACTCACCGTGGCTCGTTAAATGATCTGGCAGATAACTGAAGACCGAGGCAGAACTATATAGTGGAGTGAGCAGGTGAACGGGAGTGAAGACTAATTACAAGTGACAGGTGGAAACTGAACTGATTGGCTAGTGACTGGAGGTTGACAGATGAGCAGATGTGATAGGCTGGTAACTGGTGTTTGGGGGAGTGACAGATAAACAGATTGCTGGGAAGAGACATAACTGAACTGGAAACATAAATAAAATCAAACTACAATAAAATCTAACCTATTCCATAAACCAAAACTAACACAGAACCTAAACAGAAAAACATGTCTAAATCAAAACCAAACAAGACCCCAAAATCAGAAACTTAACTAATAAATCTGATAACATAAACCAAGACAAAACCCAAATCGTGACAGAACCCCCTCCTCAAGGCCGGATTCCAGACGGCCTCAGAAACAAAACAGACTAGCTCGGGTGGGTGGAGGGAGGTACAGGACGGAGGGCTAGAATCAAATAAATGTCCAAATAAAAACTCAAACAAAACAAGACGAGTCAAGTTCTCAGGCGGGCGTCCAGGAGGACGGCCCCGACGAGTCAGGGTCTCAGGCGGTCGTCCAGGAGGACGGCCCCGACGAGTCAGGTTCTCAGGCGGTCGTCCAGGAGGACGGCCCCGACGAGTCAGGTTCTCAGGCGGTCGTCCAGGAGGACGGCCCCGACGAGTCAGGTTCTCAGGCGGTCGTCCAGGAGGACGGCCCCGACGAGTCAGGTTGTCCGGCGGACGTCCCGAAGGACGGCCTCGGTGTGTCAGGTTGTTCGGCGGACGTCCCGAAGGACGGCCTCGGCGTGTCAGGTTGTCCGGCGGATGTCCCGAAGGACGGTCTCGGCGTGTCAGGTTCTCCGGCGGACGTCCCGAAGGACGGTCTCGGCGTGTCAGGTTCTCCGGCGGACGTCCTCGGCGTGTCAGGTTCTCCGGCGGACGTCCTCGGCGTGTCAGGTTCTCCGGCGGACGTCCTCGGCGTGTCAGGTTCTCCGACGGACGTCCTAGGCGTGTCAGGTTCTCCGGCGGACGTCCTAGGCGTGTCAGGTTCTCCGGCGGACGTCCTAGGCGTGTCAGGTTCTCCGGCGGACGACCTCTGTGAGACAGGTAATCCGGCGGGTGTCCTGAAGGACGGCCCCGGTTAGCAACGATGTCCGGCGGCCGGTGGCGGAGCAGGTCTCTCATAGACCGGCGGCGGAGCAGGTCTCTCATAGGCCGGCGGCCGAGCAGCAACCTCGGGGACCGTCGGTAGAACCGGACCCTCAGGAACCGACGTCTGGAGAGAGAAAGAACAGAACCTGCCGCCGGACTAAAGGCTGGAGACAACGCCGGACTAAGAGCTAGAAGAGAGGCCTGGTTAAAGAGTTCAGGAGGCGCCTGGCTACAGAGTTCAGGAGGCGCTTGGCTACAGAGTTCAGGAGGAGCCTGGCTACAGAGTTCAGGAGGAGCCTGGCTACAGAGTTCAGGTTCAGTCGGCCCCTGGCTACTGGCTTCAGGTTCAGTCGGCCCCTGGCTACTGGCTTCAGGTTCAGACGGCCCCTGGCTACAGGCTACAGGTTCAGACGGGGCCTGGCTACAGGCTACAGGTTCAGACGGGACCTGGCTACAGGCTACAGGTTCAGACAGGGCCTGGCTACAGGCTACAGGTTCAGACGGGGCCTGGCTACAGGCTACAGGTTCAGACGGGGCCTGGCTACAGGCTACAGGTTCAGACGGGGCCTGGCTACAGGCTACAGGTTCAGACGGGACCTGGCTACAGGCTACAGGTTCAGACGGGGCCTGGCTACAGGCTACAGGTTCAGACGGGGCCTGGCTACAGGCTACAGGTTCAGACGGGGCCTGGCTACAGGCTACAGGTTCAGACGGGGCCTGGCTACAGGCTTCAGGTTCAGACGGGGCCTGGCTACAGGCTTCAGGTTCAGACGGGGCCTGGCTACAGGCTTCCGGTTCAGGAGACCCCGGGCTACAGGCTTCAGGTTCAGGAGACCCCGGGCTACAGACTTCAGATGCTCCCAGACCCTTTAACACCCAGAACCTCATCAATAACCCTTCCAGAACCTCCGACAAAGACAGTTTGGTCAGCCACTTGGGAAATTGGCTGTCAAGCCAAAAATGAGGGGGTAAGAGCTTCCGAAGAGGTCCAGGGGCCTCTAAGTCTCCATGGGGCTCTGGGTGCTTGTCTTCTCGGCGAGGCCCCCGACGGAGCTTGTCGTTCGGGCGAGGGCCACGACGCCGCTTGTCGTCTGGGCGAGGGCCACGGCGCCGCTTGTCGTCTGGGCGAGGGCCACGGCGCCGCTTGTCGTCTGGGCGAGGGCCACGGCGCCCAGTGTCCCGATGAGCCCCCGAGTTGCGGCCTGAAAGAGGGCTCGTCTGAACCCCCTCATCGTGGGCCTGTGGTAGACCCTCCTGGGTTCCCACGTCGCATACTGGCGGCGGACCCTCCTGGGTTCCCACGTCGCAGACTGGCGGCGGACCCTCCTGGGTTCCCACGTTGCAGACTGGCGGCGGACCCTCCTGGGTTCCCACGTCGCAGACTGGCGGCGGACCCTCCTGGGTTCCCACGTCGCAGACTGGCGGCGGACCCTCCTGGGTTCCCACGTCGCAGACCGGCGGCGGACCCTCCTGGGTTCCCACGTCGCGGGCCGGCGGCGGACCCCCCTGGGTTGCAGCGTCTCGGGCCGGCTGCGGACCCTCCGGGGTTGCAGCGTCTCGGGCCGGCTGCGGAGCCTCCGGGGTTGCAGCGTCTCGGGCCGGCTGCGGAGCCTCCGGGGTTGCAGCGTCTTGGGCCGGCTGTGGAGCCTCCGGGGTTGCAGCGTCTTGGGCCGGCTGCGGACCCTCCGGGGTTGCAGCGTCTTGGGCCGGCTGCGCAGACAGTGCTGCCTTATAGCTGCCGGAGGCCGGCACTGGAGCTGAGGTAGGAGGCGGGTCCTCTGGGACAGGTGCAGGTGCCGGGGCGTCGGCTGGACCCTTGGGGACAGGATTGAGTCCACTATAGAAACCTTGGAGAGCCGCTCTATAGTGCCCCTCGACCTCCTTTAATTTTGCCTCCAGCTCCTCTGAATACTGGCAGAAAAGAGCCTCCCTAAGGTCTTTAATAATAGGGGCAAAAGCTCTTAACTGGTCCTCCAGAGCCAGATCCTCAGCATCACGGGCGCCAACAGGAGGCGCTGTGGGCTGCTCAGCTCTGGGAAGCACCGGACTCCGATCCACTGGGCAGGAAGTGGCAACGGACGGGCGCGGTACTGACTCGCCTGTCGGCCGAACAGAACGGGTGAAGGAGCGACCCACAGGTTTCCGTCCCCTCCTCCGACGGCGGGACGGCAGGACTTGCTGGAGGTTTGATCCTGTCGGTAGAGCCGGGATCGGTGGAGCCCACAGCGTTCCCTGCATCTCCTCCTCTGGAGGGAGAGAGAAAAAAAGATCCGGGCGAAGATCCCGCACCACCTCCGCTTCGACCTCCATAAACAAAGTTGGTTCTGGATAAAACCCATGGGCAGAGCCGACAGCGGTGTCGCTGGGTGAGTGATCCCTTCTATTCTGAGTTGAATCTGAATTTGTGACAAAGAGCCCTCCCAATCGTAAACTCGGAGCAGGCAGCGGGTTACTGCTGCTGCGGCTGCTGGAGAGATGGCGTCTGGGACCGATACCAGGGGGACAGAACGCCAATCTGGAACCCTCCCAAGCCATAGCGTGTGGAGGGGAAAAAAAAAAAAAAAAACCTCTAAAAACTTGTTGGGCGATAGGTTTTAGTGGGCCAGATCATTCTGTTATGATCGTGAATCAGGCAAACCCAGTATTCAAACCCAACAAGTGAGGTTAAGGCAAAAAACAGGATTTTAATAATGAAAACAGGAACAGGCGAGCTCAATAGTCAAAAGGGCAGTCCAAAATCCGGTACACAAAAAGCAGTCCAAAATAGGCAGAGGTACAGACAGGGCAAAGCAAGCTCGGATAACCATAGGACAGAAACTAGTCGGTAAACCGGTAAATCAGTCAGACAGGGCAGGAAAAACAGATCAGGGAACAGGCTGGCTCAGAATCAAAAAAGGCTCTCGGGTTATCGTCAACAGGTCAATCAAGAAAAGAACGCTGGAACTAAACTCACCGTGGCTCGTTAAATGATCTGGCAGATAACTGAAGACCGAGGCAGAACTATATAGTGGAGTGAGCAGGTGAACGGGAGTGAAGACTAATTACAAGTGACAGGTGGAAACTGAACTGATTGGCTAGTGACTGGAGGTTGACAGATGAGCAGATGTGATAGGCTGGTAACTGGTGTTTGGGGGAGTGACAGATAAACAGATTGCTGGGAAGAGACATAACTGAACTGGAAACATAAATAAAATCAAACTACAATAAAATCTAACCTATTCCATAAACCAAAACTAACACAGAACCTAAACAGAAAAACATGTCTAAATCAAAACCAAACAAGACCCCAAAATCAGAAACTTAACTAATAAATCTGATAACATAAACCAAGACAAAACCCAAATCGTGACAACTTCAGTGTACTCTAAGGTAAACGCACTCTATATTCAGGTATCATTTTGACTGATTAGTTTTAAGCAAAAGTCTCTTTCATGCACTGAGATAAATCCATTTTCTATGCAATCTTTTTTGTTGTTTTTTGTTCATTTTTATGTGTGTCTAAAAATCAAAATTTAAAGGAAAACATTTTCAAGGTGGTTACGCCTGAAAGGATCAAAATGAAAGAAGAGGCAAGAAAGGACATGACAACAAAACAGCTACAAAGTGAAGCAAACATTACAATACATTACCACTTTGGCACAAGTTCAAATTGATTTTTATTTTCCACTGAGAGTAGTTTTTTTGTTTAGGGGTTTAAACCACAAACTTCTAAAAATCCCCTTAACTTATGTCACCGAATGTTATGTTATGCATGCAAATTACACATTGCTAGCGGAAAGGTTTTCACCTTTCATGCACAGTACTAAACTTTCAAGTTCATAAAACATGAAATAAATCAAAATCACTCAATTTCAGTTCATGATTAAGAAAATAGATTTTTATATAATCACTACAGTCCCACTGGTAACCCATTAGTAACCCAATAGTACACTTCTACGATTAGCCTATTGTAATTTCCCATCAATGTAAAAAAAGACAGAAAGTGAACATAAGAAGATTTTGTGACTGTCAGTATAGCTGTAAGAAAAATAAGGTCAATGATTATGACATGCATAGCCTCACACTTGACTTTAACATTCCTTGGTATACAGAAGAGTTGATGGAGATGAGTAAATAGAGCCTGCAAGCACTGCTTTGGTATTTTGAGATATTCAATTCAATTCAATTCAATTTTATTTATATAGCGCCAAATCATGAAACATGTCATCTCAAGGCACTTTACAAAATCAAGTTCAATCATATTATACAGATTGGGTCAGATTATACAGATTGGTCAAAATGTCCTATATAAAGAAACCAGTTGATTGCATCAAAGTCCCGACAAGCAGCATTCACTCCTGGGGAACCGTAGAGCCACAGGGAGAGTCGTCTGCATTGTACATGGCTTTGCAGCAATCCCTCATACTGAGCAAGCATGAAGCGACAGTGGGAAGAAAAACCACCCATTAACGGGAAAAAAAAACCTCCGGCAGAACCGGGCTCAGTATGAACGGTCATCTGCCTCGACCGACTGGGGTTACAGAAGACAGAGCAGAGACACAACAAGAGAGACAAAAGCACAGAAGCACACATTGATCTATTCAATTCAATTCAATTCAATTTTATTTATATAGCGGCAATTCATGAAACATGTCATCTCAAGGCACTTTACAAAATCAAGTTCAATCATATTATACAGATTGGGTCAGATTATACAGATTGGTCAAAATGTCCTATATAAGGAAACCAGTTGATTGCATCAAAGTCCCGACAAGCAGCATTCACTCCTGGGGAACCATAGAGCCACAGGGAGTCGTCTGCATTGTACATGGCTTTGCTGCAATCCCTCATACTGAGCAAGCATGAAGCGACAGTGGGAAGAAAAACCACCCATTAACGGGAAAAAAAAAAAACCTCCGGCAGAACCGGGCTCAATATGAACGGTCATCTGCCTCGACCGACTGGGGTTACAGAAGACAGAGCAGAGACACAACAAGAGAGACAAAAAAGCACAGAAGCACACATTGATCTAGTAATCTGTTCTACATTAGATGGTAATAGTCGGTGATCTGTCCTCCCTGGATGATTTCACAGTCAACAGAACGTCAGACCAGGTGTACCTACTATGGAGATAAAAGAGAGAGAACAAAAAGTTAAAAGCTGAAATGACAACAGTCATTTCAATGTAATGCAATGCAAATCTGGAGAACAGTAGACTGGAGAACAGTAGAAATCAGTAGAGTGAGAAAAATAGGCCCCTCCAGTAGCCTAAGCATATAGCAGCAAAACTATAAAGGTAGCTCAGAGTAACATGAGCCACTCTAGTTATAAGCTTTGTCAAAAAGGAATGTTTTAAGATTAGTCTTAAAAATAGATAGGGTGTCTGCCTCACGGACCAAAACTGGGAGTTGGTTCCACAGGAGAGGAGCCTGATAGCTAAAGGATCTGCCTCCCATTCTACTTTTAGAGACTCTAGGAACCACCAGCAGACCTGCAGTCTGAGAGCGAAGTGCTCTGTTAGGAACATACGGAGTAATCAGAGCTCTGATATATGATGGAGCTTGATTATTAAGGGCTTTATACGTTAGAAGAAGAATTTTAAATTCTATTCTTGATTTAACAGGAAGCCAATGAAGGGAAGCTAGTAATCTGTTCTACATTAGATGGTAATAGTCGGTGATCTGTCCTCCCTGGATGATTTCACAGTCAACAGAACGTCAGACCAGGTGTACCTACTATGAAGAAAAAAGAGAGAGAACAAAAAGTTAAAAGCTGAAATGACAACAGTCATTTCAATGTAATGCAATGCAAATCTGGAGAACAGTAGAAATCAGTAGAGTGAGACATACTGTAAGTCATTGTAAGATGGCAGGAATTTGCTTTAGAATCACTCTTTTGTGCAACTCTGAGTCGTGTGTACCTAAGGTAAGATTTCTTCCTACTGGTAACTTCATTGTGAACCCAAATAAAAAAAAATAAAAAACTGTAATCTGTCCCCCTATTCCAGCCTTGCCAAAGGCAGCTTCCTGTGTATAACAAGTACAGGTACGTGTACTTTTCTTTTAGATTAGTATATGCATTTATTGAAACAAGTACAAAATAACGTTGTCAGTGGCAGAAACAGAAAAAAATACCTTTCTGTGGAAACAACACGTTATAGCACATGTACTTACCAGACCGGAACATGTAAACAGGCTGTTTGAACTCTGTCACCCGCCACCACATAAATGAAACGATACGGGCATGATATGTTACACAACTTGTACACTCTAATGTGAGACTAAAATAATTAAAAACACATATTCGGGGTTGAAGATTGAGTCTGAGTCAAAGCAACAGCCTTGAGGACACAAGGTTTCCTGTTTTCAGCGCATGTTAGGTCTTCAAGGCGCTTGATTCCTGGTTCCTGAAGAACCTTGAGCAAAGACTTTGGCCTGAATAACATTTCCTTATTAAAATACCTTTATTTAATATGGCTCTATTTCAGTGGATGGTAATAAGGAATAATTTTATATAATCTTGCTAATTTGACATGTTAGGCTTTGTAACAATTAACTGAACACACAACTTGCCACTTGATAACCAGAAATGCCATCATGACTACATTCCAATATGTAGTCTGCGATATTAAATCTGCTTGTTCTCTTCTTTCTATCGTCTTTTTAATTTCTTTGAGATCAACCTGTATATACAATCTCGCTGTATTTACATTTTGATGTTCATGAATATGTATAATCCTATATTTAAAAATGAAGTGAACTGAAACTAAAATCAAACACCTTTTTACTCTAAGTAAAAAATAACAAAATTACCTAGACTGGTTTTAAAATCTGGCCTATTTCATTTTCAGATGGTTTAGATTTTCTGTTTACTTTGGCTACCTTGGAACTTCTTACGTGTTATGAGAAGAGCAGACACATCAAATGGTTAACAATGACTAAGGCTGAGTTCAAGGTACATTTTTAATGCATCTGGTTTTTGTTTAGCTGTTTACTGGTCAGTACAATTTTTCTGGTGTTAAGATGAAAAAATTATGAAAAAGTTATCTTTGATAGCAAAAATAATGATTAGTATTATTTCATCTTTAATAAGGAACTTAGTTTTTCTGCAGGATCAAAGGAGACACTCTGTTAATTCAGTCATTAAGAGGAACTGAGATAAAAAAAATCATATAGAACTTTAAGATGAAGCCAAATTAAATTTGGTTAAATAGTTAGCATCCCAATGCTACAAGGAGTGACACCAACCAAACAGTAGAATGCGGCTGCACTGGATGATCATTCTTTTTCCCTACATTGAAATTCATCATGAATAATCTGTTTATGTGCTGTGTTGTGTTTTCCACTGACTTTCCACAGATTTCCTTCTTAAAATGCACCTTGACGTATAGTCTTCACCTCAGTGATTCCTTTATCTTGGCTCGCCTAACTTTTTCTGAGTCCTCCCCCTTCCTCCAGCCATTCTTCTTCTTGGCATTAAATATTAGTTTAGTTCAGAATTATTGGAAGTGACTCCTCATCTGCTGATACACCATTTTAGTCATATGTTTTTCAGGGGAAATGTCCACCGATATTCAAAGGGTGGCTGTGGCTCAGTGGGTTTCTAGGTGGAGTTCAATTACTTTCCCCTGTCGAATGTCTTGTTATCCTCAATTTGGCTACTGATACATCATGTCTTGGAATGCATATGGGTGAATGTGCATCATAAGCACGTATTATCTATATAAGCACTTGATATAGCAAAGCTTTTCTGTTCATTTATTGTTGTAAAATAAGGGCTGAAAAACGACAGTCCTTGATTGCTATTGACCTTTATGTTTTAGACATTTTCCAGCTTTAACGCATCCGGATCAAATAATTTGCTTATTATTGCAGTTTGAAGAAAACCCTAAAATAAAGCTGAACATTTTGTGTATTTAGGGTATTTTCTTACAGTACAGCATTTGTGGAGGTGGTCACAGTTGCTGATAATCCAATAACTGACTGCATTTGATTACAGCACCTTGCTGCTATTTTCCCTCTTAAATCCAGTCGAATTAGTAAGGGTGTACTTTGTTTTCCCCCATGGCTGTATTGTTTCCTGCTCAGGAAGCAGCAAGCAGCAGCAGTGGCAGGTGAGTTGCCACCAGCTACCAGGCAAAGCCTCCAGGCCCTACCATGAGCCACTATGGTAGCCCTCCTGGAACCTCAGGCCCAGTCACCAACCAACATGGTAGGCCTCCAGAACTCACCATTGTTCACCCAAGTAGCCCTTAAGGCGCTGTTATCAGTCACTGCTCTAGGCTCCGTATTGAAGCTCGCTAGCTACTGCATTACATTCAGGAAACTTCCCAATTCCTTTGACTTTGGATCTTGCCTCCCTCCTCTTCAACAAAACTTATGGCTTCCCTCCTTTTCCATGAGGTATTTAAATTTTACAGATTTGTTTGACAGTTGCTCTTGATGAGTTTACTAACTCTGCCAGACAGCGGATCCTTCAAGTGACTCCTCATTATGTTGCTAAAAATCCAATCCAATATGTCAGACTGCTCTTTAAGTAAAGTTATTAGCTGGACTGTCACTGTTGCTTTACTGAAATTGCCCCTCGTTCTCATATTTGAAAAGGTCAAGCACATTTAATGATGGCTCTCAAAGGATTAATCTGGATTTTTTGTGTGTCTTTTATCTGTAATAGAGGCAACTCATTACAGGACTTGAAATGATGCGATGTAATGGAGGGTTTTTTCTGTGAACCCTCTTTGATTTTGCAGCTTCTTAGGGAAGTTATGTCACTTTCATTTTAGTGGACTGAGCTGAGAAGTTCCATTACCGAATAAAACTCATATACCTTTAAACATATAAAACATTTACAAACAAATACAACAATTTAGAGGTTAAGGTTTAGAGGTCCCCAATTTTTAAGTGATCCAACTGAAAATATTTTCAGAGATATATAAGTAAATGAAGTACATTTTTTAAAAGTGGTTTTCTACATTATACTTTAATACTTTGATTTGATTTGATTTTCTTTCAGATGGAATGACAATGTTCCTTCAATGTTACTTTGTCAGTTTGTTTAAAATCAATTTGGCTATGGACCTTGAAGCAGGAGATCCTCTGTCAACAACAGAAATATTTTATCTCCAACTGCTACATATTACATGAAATACTAAAAACAGAATATTTGTCATGTTCACAGCTGCTGCTGTGATTCTGTTCCTGCTGGTGGCTGCTTACGTCTCTGTCTGCACTCTGGTTTGTTCCAGTGAGTTCTCCTGATTGCTTGCACCTGTTTCTGCCTGATTAGTAGTTCGGCTTTGCCTGTGTGTGGCACTAATAATATTAATAATATTTAATAATAATAATATAAGCCTGCCTCCTCCTAAGCTCTGGTGCCAGAAAACCTTTGTGTGAGTAGACCGTCCAGCGGTCCTAGCCTGCCTACCTGTGAGTGACCCAGTTTGTGGTTTTGGATTTCTGCCTGTTTGCCTCGCCCCTGTCGGACTCTCCAGTTGGTTCTCAGTATCTGGACAAGACCAGTGCTTGTTGCCTGACTCAGCCTCTCTGCCAAGCCCTTCTTTATTTCTGCCAGTCAGATTGTTTTGTATTACTGACCGTGGACTGGATTCTGCACTCAGCCTGTTGGATTGCCCCACTGGTGCCTTTGTCGTTCTCTGACAGCCTGTGTTTGACCTTGGACTGTCTCAGGATTGCTGCTCCACTGACTAACTGCTTCTGGGGTGAACTTCTGTATCTGCATCGAGCTCACACATTGGATTCAGTGTCCATTACGGACTCTATTAAGAGCTGCCAGGAACAGTTCTCGTAGTTTCCTCCATCGGCTACGTTAATTATTTTAGTTTAGTTTATCATCTTTGGTTTTTTTTTGTAACCTTTGTGGATAAATTTGTTTAATATTCTTTTTTTGTATTGTGTCTGCTAGGTTGCTGTGTTTCCTCCCTGTGTGCCCTGTCTGTTATTCTCCTTCTTTCTCTGCCCTCATTAGTCTGAGCTGCTGCCTATTTCTCACCTGATTACTTACACCTGCTCTCCATGCCTCCTCTCCTCATTCTCTCTGTATATAAGCTGCCTGGTCTTCTCATCTAATTTGCTGGTTCTACCACTATTTCCCCTCCTGGTTGTTCCTGTGTTTTCATTGTGTCCTTGTGCTCAATGCCCCTGCCTCCCTGTTCCTCTGTGCCTGTTGATTCCCACTACTACATCTGGCTATAGGTTTCTACAATATTGCAAATATTTTTGGAGCGAAGTGATATCACATTTATGGTCTCGTAATGGAGGTAGGTCAAGCTGAGACAATTATGGCATGACGTGGTGGGACTTTTAGACTGCCTCCACCAAAGGAGTTTAAACTAAGTTTAAACTTAGTTAATTTAACAGACAAGCTACTATGTGATCACATGATTTTTGTCAGATTTTTTTTAGCTATTATAACAAGTTAAAACTTGCAGTGATTTTTTTAATTACATTAAAGCATTGGAAAATGATCTTTCCTTATCCAAATATTTAACACTTAAATCTGCTGACACTGATTTTAAAGAGCAACTAAAAGCACAGTAACAGGAAGCAGGTCAGTTTTTATCATGTTTCCTGCCCAACACCCCAAGCTTTGGCCTGCATCTTGTGAAATCAGCTTTATAATCCAATAATATTGTCTGCCCTCTTATTTTACAGCGGCGCTGTAGTCAGCAATTCATTTCTTCACTTTTCCCTATTTTCTGTTTGGCACAGCCAGGGGATTACTGGCTCGGCAGGAACCCTCCCAGGGGTGTTATGCTACTAGATGGCCTGAAATGATGTGCTGCACTCTAACCGGTGCCTTTTTTGAAAGCCTGTGCTTGGCTTTTACCCTGTCTTAGAAGTTTTTTTTCTCAATGTGCACGCTCTTGCTCCGATTTATCTTTGTTTCATTAACACTTCCCCACTTTTCCCTGATATGGTCATGATTGTTCTTCAGACTTACCACCCATCCATTCATCCATCCACAATGCTAATGAAGGCAGACAAGAATGTTCATTTTCCATGGCCACTTAAATATTATTGCCATGTTTATTTTAGAAATGGAGTCTTCACAAAGTTATGAAGAGTTAATGAGGTAGCAATTAAGAACCAGACAGATTTCCCTTGAGACTATTGTGCGGGACAGAAGATATGCAAGTGTCATCAATATTAACTACCTAGGACACAGTCTTCATCCATCATCCCAGCAGTCGAAGAACTTTGGCATGTCATCTATTACACATTCAATATGTTACTTTTGTTAAACAATACATGCTGATTTAACACAAAATTAAGAAACAATTGGCTATATGTTGTATTGGAAAGCATTTAAAAGTAAACAGCAAACATTACACAGCAAACTATAGAGATTTATTTAGCATAACTCGTGGGAAAGTTAAAATCATATATTGCAGAATGTAAAGTTTTTCTTCCCCTTCCCCCTGTTTATTTCTATCTCTTTTCCTCCTCCAGTTTCTCTGTCACACACATCCTCTGCTATTTATTTGCTTTGAAAGACAGTTGATCTAATACATGAAAGACAACTCTCAGCGAGCCCAGGCGGTAATGAAAAAATGTTCATATGCTCCAGGCTCTTTTTCCCTGGACTCGTTCTGTGCTCTCAGTTTAGAACTGCACAAACCTTAGTCGGTCCTTCATGTAGCAACAGTGGGTCATTTTTGTTTAGATTTCTAAACTCAGCAGACTAGGAATGTACTGGCACATCTTTTCAATCTTTAATCAGCTTTCACTTCAAAGTCTCAGCAGACATGCTAAGGTTCATACCGAAAATAAAAGTTGTTTAATTACTGCAATTATTCCCATCACAGTTTGAGTTTTCTCTGTAACGCAAGTGCATCAAAAGTAGGGTGCTGATGAATGCTTAAAACAAAAAGTGATGATTTTTCTTTAGCCCATTATCTCATATTTGCTTTGCAAATTACAACGTATCCTAACATTGTAACAGGATTAACACGGTTAACTTATGTGTGCAATTACTTTGTTGATCTAAAATGAATACAAAGGCAAGCGAGATGCAGCAGAACATTTTATATGGGACTTACCATATTTATTCTTATATTTTACATGAAAAGCATACTTTTGTTGCACTTAAATTTAAGGTTATGGTGCCCCCCCCAATAAATAAATAAATAAATAAATAAATAAAGGGAAAAATGAGAAAAAATATCCACTCTAAGAACTACAGCTATCACAGAGTAAAGTGAAGCATGCCCACTATTTGACATGAAAAAGCTCTTTTCACATTTGTGTGCACAGGGGGAACATGTTGCTGCAGTCACTTACAATTTGAGTTTAGGGTGTGAATCACTGAACAGGATTTTAATGATACCAAATGGTCCAACCACAGTATTAGTGGCCTGTTGGTGATTTAAAACTTGTTGTCATCGCTGCATAATGAAAAGGATTGTTATATTACATTCAGAATGTATTATGTCGAAGAAGAAGATTGCTGTTGTATGGTTAACTTAATTTGATAGTACTGTGTTATAATTAGGATTAAATTGGAGTGTAATGGATCAGGTCTTAATCTTACTTTGTTCCATTGTGTTGGGATGGATTGGATTAACTGAACTGAAATCGGACTAAATTGGAATCTACATAAGTGGATTTTAAAATGTCCTGTTAAAGTTGTATACTGCCTCAAGGCAATATATTTGATTGAGAATAGACTTTAAAACACTTTTGTTAGTTTATAAATCACTGAATGGCTTAGCACCAAGACCTGTTGTTGCTGTATCAATCCTCCGGACCACTCAGCTCTTCTGCTTCTGGTCTACTCTGCATACCCAGAACCAGAACCAAACATGGAGAAGCAGCATTCAGCTTCTATGCTCCACTTATCTGGAACAAACTTCCAGAAAACTGCTAATCAGCCAAAACACTGAGTTATTTTAAATCAAGACTGAAAACCCTGCCTGTTTAGAGTTGCTATGGGCCCATAAAAACAGGAACATTGACCAACATATTTGATGTGTATTGATGTTTTCACCTGATACAATTTAGTGTTTGTTACTGGTCTCACAACCAGTGACCTTTTCCATGTGTTTATGATGTTTTATTTTTCATGACATAAAAGCACTTTGAACCGCCTTGCTGCCGAAATGTTCTATACAAATAAACCTGACTTGACTTAAACTTGATTGGTGAATAAAAATCAGAATCAGCTTTATTTGCCAGGTATGTGTACAAATTCAAGGAATTTGACTTGGGATTGTACAATGCTCACAAAATGCTTACTTATAATAACAAAATCAAACACAGTATGCAGTATAGAGGACAGATGTGAACACACCTTAAACAACATGGACAGACAATACTGCAATTAGCAGAGTGCAAAGGATGCTGGAATAAATCATTATTACCATTATTGTTATTATTATGTACATGTCGTAGGTGGAAGTGATTTACAGGTGCACATACACATACAAACATACAGGTCCACAGTGTGACCGAGTTTTTGCCAGGTATGTCAGAAGTCTAAATTCAAGACTTCTGACATGAATTTAGAAATCAATATGTCTAATAGGGCTGTTTATTGTTATTGTTGTTTATTATCTGTATCTTATTCTTTTCAAAAGTTATTCATAACTGTTGGTTGTCCCAAACTTGTGTTAAAGGCAGGGGAGAAAAAAATCAATCAATCTTTGGTTTAACTTTTAAATGTTTCATTTTATTTTATCTTACCAATGCAACATTTGTGGAATTAAGCTAATTTTAATTTGCAAGAAAAACACATTAAAATCAATAATAACATCAGTTTCAGTTTAATTCAAACTTGTAGAGTTGGGTATAAAAATGGCAAAATATCCCATTGTCAGGTTCAAGGCTTTTAAGCCCAAATGACACCTTTTCACAAGCGGCAGGTGTGGTGGCAAAGTGGTAAGGCGTCGGTCTCGTAAACTGAAGAGCACGGGTTCGAGCCCCGTCCGTACTTCTCTGATGGATGCTGATCTAGCAATTAGAGTGTCGTGCTTTGAGGTTCTGTGTTCAACTGCCCCAGATTACTCCCTGGCAGCTGCACAGTGGTGGCCCTCTGCAGAGTATTTTATAATGACAATTATTATTATAAAAAAAGAGGGGGAGTGTCCCGGGGGTTTACAACTCCCTTAGGCAGGACCCTTAACACTTGATTGCTCCCTGCACAATTATTATAGAAAATTCAAATTCAACAAGTATACTTTGTACAACATTCTTCAGTCAGTTTCATTGTCAGACCCAGTTGTTTGTTAAAAATCTAATAGCATAGCATGGCTTATCTCAGGACAGAGTGACAACCAACAACAACTGGATTTTCTGGTAATAACCAAGCTAACAGCTACATTTGTAGGCTTCAAAAACTAATCTACTTGTAGCTTATACTTTTCTCTTTGTATTGGCATTTTAAGCTTCAAGCATTCTTCTCAATAAACTAGAATATTTTTTTGATACATGAAAAACATGACTTTTTCTTACCAAAAAGATTACAGGTCCTCTCACCACTATGCTGAATGTCTTTCCCACTAAATATTTTGACCAGTGACCTTTGACCTAGTATATGAACTTTTCAGTCCAAAAATGATTTTTACAGAACCCTCTGCTTGTCTAGATATGAGTGTGAGAGCCAAAATCTGTGACAACCAACACCAATCTCCCCTACTTTTAGATTGATTTTAGGAGAGGATGTAGCTGTGTAAAACCAAAATATCTGCTTGGTTTATCAAGATATGGCTTAGTTGTGAAATGGTCGTTATGTCCGTGTTAAGCTGAGCTGGCGATCAAGCTCCTCCGCCCCGGAGGAGTCAGACTGTTTTGAATCTACCGCTGCAATTTAATCCGATGATATCTGTCAGTTGTCATTTCAGTGTTCATTTATCACTAAGATTATTGGTTCCAATTAAAGTGAAGCTACATGACGGGGTAGTTTTATTCAACTTTACTGTCTGACTAGAGCGATAAAGTTTATTTGGAAATTACTAATCCGCTCGTTTATTAATATTGATGCTGGGTATTTTGCCCAATTAAAGAGAATAAGTCTGACTGTAAACATGTTAATATGCTCCACTTCTTTACACAATAGTTCAAAATCTTTTTAAACATTAAGCACTGTTAAAAGCTTGAAGGTCAAAAGATTGTTTTAAAACATTTTTACCGTATATAAAATCTACTTTGATAGAAATATTAAAAATAAAATCAGTTCAATTTAAAATTAATATTTTCTGGAGGATCATTAATGAAGCTAATAAATAAAGGATAGTGACAAGAGGCAATAAAGAGGCCTTCAAAGGTGTGTAGACAAGAACAGGTGAGTCAAAAATTTTTTGCAAGCAACTGAAGTGATGATGGAGATCACACAAAAAATAATAATCATGATTAGTCGACTAATCAAAAACATAATTGGTAGATTAGTCGACTATAAAATAATAATAATGTCTAATCAGTGTCCAACTTTGATAGATCTGTCCATAATATATATATTTTTTTCTTGTTTGAAAAAATCTATTTGTAAGGGAGTTGCATGGTGAAATCCCAGTGCAAAAAAGGAAGAATCCATCTTTCAAAGCAGACATCCAGTTTGTACCAATCACAGTCTTCGAATCACAGCTTAGTGGGATTTCAGGTGTGATAACAAGCATTTAGGGCGGCTACTTAAGAGCCCACCACTGGATGTTAGAGAAAATTTCATATGTGCTAAAGAAACTTTTTCATTTTCCTGATGGTTTAGAAGCTTGATTTAGTTTAAAAAGTAAAAGGTACCCATGTTTATATGATCCAATTCAATATTTGATGCAATAGAGCACCAAGAAACCAGTCTCTCTCGGCCTCCAACTGGCAACAGCGCAAGGTAAGAACAAATCAATTTGTAAGAAAAATACACTTTATTGAACCACACAAAAACAACAAATATTAGAAATATATAACTAAAACCATGCACATACATGAAGAGGGTGAATATAGTACTAACATAGGCTAAGTGAACAGATGGATTAACAAGATGTGCTGTGAGAACATTATGTCTTTTATAACACAATACACTGTTGACTTTAAGCAACATTGCCAACTTTGTCGTGTGTAAAGACTATCAAAAAGGATGTAACAGGATTCAAACATTTGGTGGTTTTGAAAAATAGAAAGTCAACAAACGATAAAAAAAATTCTGTGGTATTATTAAAAGCGGGGTGTCCAGTGGCTAGCGGCCAAACTGAAAAATACATAGAGAGCTTCTAACATTAATCTATAGTAAATGTCAACCAAGTAGATCGTTTAAACAGAGCCGAGTTTCATAGTACTTTTCTGCTCATTCTGACAACTCAAAGTGTCTTCAAAATGCCAGAAGACTATTCTTTTCTCTGAGCCACAGAGGCCATACAGTTTTCAACTTACCCATCCAGTTTGCAGCGTGAACTGGTGCTCTAAGCTGTATTCTCTTGCTTAAAGCAATATGACAAGTTGGTTATACTTTAACGCAGTGTTTCAAAAAAATCTTATGACCTGTTTCTTTTGAATAAATACCAAATTTTCCAGGTACCACCTTCTTGAAAATAAGAACAGCAGTGCATCAATCAGGGCTTTGAACCGATTTTTTTTCCCAATCGGTTCGTTCCGAACAGAAACGGAATTATAACGTTTCCGGTTATGAGTTCCACCAGTAAATTGACGTTCCCGAACCGGTTAGAACAAAAAAATACTGTTCCCGGAACGGTTAATTTCGTTCCTTTCGTTTGACAAATATAGCTATTGATATTGTGTTTGGAATGAGCGTTTTACTTAACGATGGATCGTAATTTACCTCTTATTTAAGATGTGTAGCTCTAGTGGAGACACCGCTCTCTCTCAATTCAGTCAGCGAATGTGTGATGTGATGTCACACAGGAAGTGAACGTCAGCCGTCATGGTAACGTGCGCAGGAAAATAATAACTTTTTTTTTTTTAGTTAATTAGGCAACGAAAACTTTGAGGAACGAAATAAAACCGGTATTAACCGGTTACCATTATTTTTAAATAAGTGTTCCAGTTCCAGAACATAAAAAATAATAACGTTTACGGTTTCGTTTCTGTTCCCTGTAAAATACAAAAAGTTCCTGGTTTTCGTTTTCGTTCCTTGAACCGGTTCAAAGCCCTGGCAGCAATACAATTAAACTTTAAATTTAAAGGACTTTAAAAAAAAACACCATTGACCAAAGTGCTGTATTGTACACCGCTTACCTCTCAACTTCCTCTTAGGCTTTGGGAAAACCAACAGAGGGTAAGAGAGCATACATGTGAATCAGGGTGGACAGATACTGAGGGGCAAAACCATGTGAACACTTAAAAACAGAAAAGAATTCAGAAACAAACTCAAAGCCTAGGTAGAGATGCCAAAACAGGAGTAATATGTTCAACCAGCTGAAGTTGATTAATTAAAGACTGGCTTAGCCTGAAATAAATACCATTACAGTAATCTAAATGAGTCATAACAAAAGCACCAGAATTGACAAAGACTCCTGGATAGGTGTCGAAACATTTTCAGAAACGAAAGTCCGGTTGCCTCCAATTTAAACCTGTTTGCTGTTCCGATTTGCAGAACAATTTTTGAATCATCTTAAAAACAAAGCAGTCGTGTCCAGTGACTGTGCATGAGTGGTTGAAAGATGCGCTAGGCAATCCACTTCTAAACAATAGTGAAAATTTCTAAGTAATAAAATGCAAAAATTGATCCGAGAAGTTGGAGTTCCAAGCAGCACGGTTTGATCCCAGCTTCCTCCTGTCAAATGCTGATGCGCCCCTTGGCAAGGCACTTAACCCCAATGCCTACTGATGAATGTGGTTCTAGTGTAAAGTGCTTATATAAATTCAGTCTATCATTATCTCAGACTTTGAACTGGAGTTTGATTACATTGGTTTTAAAGTCATTCCCTGATCCAGGCCATGGATTCAGGGAAAATATCTCTGTACTTTCCTTTTCCTTTAAAGCACTTTCAAGATAGATTTTCACAAAACATATCAAGGTCAGTCCCATTCACGTTACTGATAAACTCTATACCATCAATGTGACTTTTTTTAAAATGGAAGTAAGAAAGCATTATGTGTTGAAGTTATTGTAAAGGAAGAGCATCAAGATAAGTCCATAAGATAAGCATGGCACACATCCAAACAGTATTTGCATGAAACACATATGCATTTATGGCTAAAAATCTACATTTATTTCTCAACTTAAGAACCTCAGAAGATGGTATATTAAAACAATGTCAGAAATACAATATCTGCACCCTGGATGTAGCCTAATTTTGGAAGCATTATTTGGCCCTATCTCCATGTCCCCTTAGTCCCTCTCCCCCTGGGAAAATAAATTATTATACATAAAACAAAGTAGTTAACAGTATGTAGAAAGGCTCATGGCCAGGAAAACAAAAAACAAAAACACACTAGCAAACTGGAATTTGTTGTGGGGCCATATCTCCTACTATCATGCAGGTTTGGAGGCATTTAATGGCTCAACGTCTGCAGCCTATGATGTTATCCATCGCTTTACAGGCAGAAAACTGGCCTGCTGCCAGAGGGTTGTACATATTCCTGCTGCAGATGAGCTGTGAGGAGTAATGAGGGCTCTGCTTGTGTGACTTGTTGGCTTCCATGCCTTCTGTCAAGTGGTTGGCAGCCCTGAAGGAAGTCCCTGTGGGATTATGCAACCACCATAAAACAAGGAAAACTACCTAAACAGGTAATTTCCATGCAGATTGCTTAAACAAACAAATACATAAAATAAATCATGTCTACTAATGGTTAAATCAATTGTGATGCTATTCTGCTTCTTATGATGGACGTACTAAATATAAGAAATAGAGTCAATGGAGTCAATCACACTGTTCAACTCAAATGTATTTTATTAATCCTACAGAGAAATTAGGTGTTGGAACTCATTATCAGTGTTTTTCTAAATTTCCTATACAGGGTTTTAACTGTGGTGAGGAAGCATCTCCTTTTGCTATCTGTATTGTAGCAGAACTGAAAAATCCTCTGACTAAAGAGGTACTGTGGAGCCTGTTTTATTAAGAGGATGCTCAAGGTTATCAATGATGTTTTTCATTTTATGAGGAATCTTTCTTTTCAGTCCATTGTCAAGGTGAACTGCAAGGTATATTAGAAAAATAAGGAAATAACAATGTTTTTTTTTTCCTTTTCCATACTCAAAACCAAAAGGAATATTTTGCAGAGCTATATGTGCCACTGATTTCTTGAGATGTGTTTGGCAGCCATATTGGATACTAAGCTCGGGCCTAATTGGAGAGTTCTGTCTTTCCTAGCCGGGAATTCAGACATTAAGGAGCGTCTTGTTGTTTTTCCATCTGGAAACTTGGATAGTCCAAATTCAGAATGAAGACATTGCACTACTATGCTCCTCCCTCTTCTTTGACAATGATGGAAATACTGTTTGACATATTCCCACTATTATTAAAATTCCAAATCATCTCCTTTGTCTTGTTCACACTGTCCCCACACTGTGACACAAAGTGGTACACCAACTCCGTTTGCAGCATCTGATATACCCTGCAAGTGCAGGGTCATTTGCTAATTTCTGCAGACGTCAGACTTCTGACTTATACTGAAAATCCGAGGTGTACAGAGTGAAAAGAAATGTTGAGAGTAGTCCCCTGTGGGGCTGCTGCACTACTGACAGCTACTGGTCAGACACATGTGTCTGTCAAATTGTGGTCGGTTTGTCAGGTGGTCATTGATCCAGCAATTGCGGAGGTATGGAGCCGTATCTTCTTCAGTTTCTGACATTTTCATTCGGTTTTCAAAGCTAACGCCCGGTTTTATCTAGTCCTTATCTATTTCTCCAAAATGGAAAGCAACTTTATCTTTCTTCTTTTCTCATGCATCGATGGGTTTCTCCTGTGTCATGTTTATGCTAAGTAGGCAGTGATCATGGACCACGTGGACCACTAATACAAGCTGCAGCAGTCCAGGCTGACCCCACTCACATTTTCACAGTCTTTAAATCTCACAAGCTGTGAGGAAGTTAAAGTTGTCAGGAAGTTGATAATCCATGTAGTAGCGGACACATTGCCCTGATAAGGTCAACATGTAAACCTAACATGATCCTCTGTACCCCTCTGTCTCCAGAAGAGGGTGCTGAAGAATGTGGAAGTTGGTCAATGATTGCATCTTTAACCCCAAACCTAGGGAGGTTAAGAAAACTGCACCAAGATATGAAAATGAATTACTTATTCAGATAAGCAAGTAAAGTCTGAGCATATCTCTTTGATATTGTTTTATTTATCATCCTTAAAAGAGAAGAGAATCCTCCAGCATTCCAAACATTTTCAGTAACAGCGTTTAATCTCTTTGGTCCTCTTTGGAAGAAGGAAACCGTTTGCTTTATAGTTAATCTGATTAATTCAGCTTTGATGAGTAAAATAGCTCAGTATAATAAACTAAGAAGTCACCAGAGAAAGATAAAATTACCGTTTATCTCTGTAGGAATGAATTACTTTAGATACCGATTCAAGTAAACAAACACAAAGAGATAGAGTTTATTGCCCCTCATCAGGATTCCTGACCAGCATGCAAAATTTGGCTGTATCCTCTCATTCAATGCAAATAGCGTTTCCAGCCTTCTCCCCATTACTGTAACACTTCATTTTTTTCTCACTGAGGCTGGGGCATCCTGATAATACTCTTCTTCTGTCCACCCATTTTTTTTCTCCACCTTTAATTGAACTGGCATTAAAGCACACATATCATAGGATATGTGTGCTTCCATGCCAGTCTTCTGAGATCTTTAGCCCGTCTCATCTCTGCAGGATTTATTTCCGCTTTGTATGTCACACTCTCCCCCGTCTCTCTTCTGCTCACCTTCACCTGCTGCCATCGCGGAAACGGATGAGGTCCAACTGCTTTTCAAAGACGATTTCTATTAATCTTTCACATGGCATATCATAAAGGTTCAGAAAATGACTAATGTGGGTCAGTTTCTAGCACTAAATGGCCCTGACTGAGTTAAGTCCTAAACCAGAGAATCTATTGACATGACTGGACCCTTGCACTACTCACCCAAACCAAGATGAGTAGTGCAAAGGTCTGAGGTTATGAAAAAATTCTCACATCTCAACCCAATTCATGTCCTAGGCTATTCATTTATCAGGCAGTGGTTAAATATCTAAAAAAATAAATATAATATAGCAACTATTTGTTCAATTTAAAACTTGCATTGAGTTTAGAAATCAGAACAATTTTTACTTTGTTTGAACATAGCAGCAAGGACAAAAATCTTTACACATTTGACTAAACTATGCATCAGTTCAACAAAGGCAACTTGGTATGGTGTGCACATGTAAAGGCTTATGTAAATGTACAGGTTTGTTTACTGAAACATACGCACAGACACTCAGGGCGTTGCATCTGTCTAGTTTAGCTTCTGCCTCCCCGATTGACACAAGGATTGATTCTGACTTGGAACAAGGACTGTCAGTGCCATCAGCTGAGTTAGACAGTTCAAAAGACAGCTGTGCCCACTGTATCCTGAAGGGTCCAAAAGTTTCTGTAAAACTTCAGAAGTCAGAAATGACAATGTTTTCTTTTTTTTTTGTTTCTTTTTTATGGTCGGAATCTAAAGCTATTGTTTATTCAGTGGTTAGTGGATGAGTTGAAAAGGGCTAAAGAATGCATGATATTATACTGACTTGCACTTAGGACATATGCCAGAAGTCGACTTGAGTTGGGACATTTTATTTTAACATTTGGTGCTTTATTGTACTAGGAAATACATTCCTGCCATTAAAACAGTCCTATCAGCAGTTTGTACCAAAAATGTTTATACATGTAGAAATAAGAGTGGGGATTTAAGCAAGTCATTTTGATTAATTCCTAAAAAAATAAATGTTTAAAGAAGTTGAATGGATTTATACTCTCCAGGGAGTGTAAATCTAAATGACCCATGAACTACAGTTTTAATGAAGACATATCTCATGTCCCAGTTTAGACACAGAGGAATGGCCTTGCCCAGGGCACCATTCATGTAAAAAGCCTCGATGGTCATTTAAGGTCAAATAAAAATAATTAAAAACCGAGTAATCAACATATACAAGATTATAAAGTAACTTTTGTCCTTGCGATATTTTACACCTTATTTTTTAAATAAGGGGGATTTCAAGTTGTCATATGAACCAAAGAACATGAGCAGTGCATAAGTAGTGTACAACCTGGAACTTGTGTCTCAGCAAGGACTTTGAATTAGGTCTGGCTGACTGATACAATATTAATGTTTTAGAGCTATAAAAACATAGTGCCAATGGCCTGCACTATTCTGATGCCACAGTTGTGTAGCATTCCCAGTGCAGAACTTTCTGTGACCTTGTGAAACTTATTTCCGATTTTCTTTTCAATTGAATGTATTTACTTGATTGCTTTGGTTCAAAGCAAACTAAAGCTAACCCCTAAATAATCATAAACTGGGGTTGTATACTGTTAAAACAGGCACATTAAATGCATTATCCATTAAGAATGAAATCACCAATCAGTAAAAATAATTCCACTCTCTGTGTGCAATTATATATCTAAATTCTTCAAGCCTTAGATGTTACCTGCCATGGGAATCCCTTAGATCTGCATTATGCTTACAGTAACTAATAATCCTCCCTGTTAAAGTCATCTAAATTAACTCAGTTCTTTAAAAATGGGTGCTACTATTATTAGGCTGACATCTTCATGACTCGATCTCTGAGTTGGAGATTGCAGAAAAAGCCCAACGAAGTTCACAGTTGGACGGGTACCTTGCCATTAATTCAATTTGTAAAGGGTGTGAAAGTTCAACGTGCAATGCTAATACTAAAAGGAATGCAAAATTCCCCAAAGCTACCCAATCATATATTCGTGTTTTTTTTTTTTTTTACGATAACAGACTCACTACTAGAGAAAAACATGCACCATACTATAGGAAACCTTACAAATATACATACTAAGAACAATTGCTGATCAGAGGCGTGTGGGATTAGATTTTTCATTTTGTCTGTTGGAATGGCGATGACCTTTTCTGAGGATGGTTTTAACTTTTTTATGCATTGCTTGCTTTTGTAGCGGCGTGTCAATAGTTTACTGCAACATTTTGCAGTCCGCAAGGTATTTTATACGACTGCAGTAAAGATGACCATAAAAGGAGGTTAAGGAAAGGAAAAGTATTCCAACAAAGTAAAAAGAAGATCAAAGAAGAGGCAGAAATATTAGGGTGGATGGGGCAGACAGCGGGTAGATGAATATCCAGAGTGGCACTTTAGACAGACTACTCTCTTATTCCTTCACTTCCTAGGAGAGTGGCCTTAAAGATGGTCTGACAAACGAAGACAGAGCAGAAACAGAGGGATGAGTGGAACACAGTGTGGTAATGGAAGGCCAAAAAAGAGCAAAGCAGAGACAGATAAATGGACTGCATCACAGAAAGGGATGTATTGAGAAAGCCATTCAAACAAAAACATTACCAATTTGATCAATATTTTTATAACTCTTTAAATCATATGTCAAAATCCCGTCTAAACACAGGGCCAGGAAGAAATATTTGCCCCACAGCAGATCCCTCTTGTTTTTTGTAAAACCTATGTTTTAGACCATTAAGGACTTTTTAATATAAAAAGATAAGAGTAAATGTTAAAAAGCAGTTTTCACTGGCGATCTTGTTTATGAAAGGGTGAAAAGTTATCCAAATCAACCTAGCCCTGTGTGAAAAGCAACTACTGTAACTGATAACTACCCTCAGTGATAACTTCCAGTGAGGTTTTACATGGCTGTGGAGGAATTGTGGCCCACTTTTCTTTGCCAAATAGTTTTACTTCAGCAACACTGGAGAGCTTCGACTCTGTTTCAGGTGAACCCACAGCATGGGACTCTAGATTCCAGACCAATCAAACATTTTACTTTGTTTCTTTTCAGGTCCTGAAGCAGCTAATGACTACAATACTTCCACTACTTTGACTCTTGCTACGATGTTCTTTTCCCCAAAATGCCGTTTCACGTATATTTTATATCTAATAGGATGGGCAGCGGTCAAAATGCTCCAATCTTGTCCTGGTGGTTTGCAGAATATTGTCCTAAATGTCTTGGAGACTCAAGATATTTTAGTTGTTGCAGTTTAGACGTTGTTCTGGGTTTATGTTTTATAACAGTTTGTTTCACTTCCTGGAGAGTTTCTCATTAGGCTTGTGGTGTAATTTAGGTGGGCTTGCCACTCCTGGAATGCTTCACCACACCTTTCAATGGTAATGTAGACTTCTCCACTTTACCCTTTCCAAACTGGTAGGTGCCAATTATTTTATTTCTCATCTGTTCTCGAATTTCTTTAGATCAGGACATGATGCGTTGCTTTTTAAGAACGTTTAAAACATTTAGATGACAGGATCTTCACTTAACCTATTTCTGCCATTGTCTCAACTTTTGGGCTCTTCACTAACCACAACATGACATTGGATCTAAATCAGCTTCTTAAGCCATCTCTGTTATTGATAAATTGTATCTCAGGAAAAATTTATATTATTCTAAATGAACTTGATGACTTCAGCCAAAAAATGTTTCAAGGACAATCTGTGGATAATACACTCTGAAGCCTTCCATATGCAATTGCTATAAAAAGTTTCTTTCACAGAGATCTTCAAAAGCCTTTTATTTCCTCAAGCCAAGTCTCAAGTGTTTGAGGGGGAAGTTCAAGCCAAATCTCGTTTCTGTTGCCACAATTCAGAGGCGAGTCTAACAACTAGAAAAAACATTTTCTCATCAAAACCATAACCTCTTTTTCACCTCTAACACTGTATGTTAGGAGTCCAAGCATGTGTTGTTTATCCTTAGGGCTATAATTTCCACATGGACATTTGATTTGATTTTTTAAATCTTTTAATGTTTGCTAACAGTCATCTTTTAATCATTTAACATTTAATGTACCATCCAAAAATCTGTGAGAAATAGATGCATGCTTTGTATTTCAAGATGTTATCAGGTTAAATAATCACCCAAAAGAACTAGAAATAAGCATTTATGCTCTATGAAAAATAACAGAATGAGAGTTTTGGTTCAGTTTTGAAATTAATCAAACATAGTTTTTTGTCTTGTCTGTTTTAATATATTAACCTGTTTATATCGGTATTCATATTAGTCACTCCTTCATTTTACTGTTGCACTAAATGTATAATTTGGTCAGTTTTCTTCTCCTTACTCTGAGCTGGAGAATCTTTAATACTATTGGGAAACCCTTTTCTAAATTTACATTTAAATCCTTTGCAATTCTAAACAGTAAAGATGTCCATATGGACGGCACACATTACAACATAATGATTAAGATAAGGTGAAGTAATCAAATGAGTGTTAAACCTCTTAATGAACGAACAAGGAAGATAATAACATATTCATATTTTAACAAGAATTGCTTTTCTTTTAATATTTCCTGCTGAAATTATTCTTGATCCAGCAAAGCTTAACAGCGTGAGAATGCTGGAGGTAAGTTTAGTATATTTCAGTTCATAAATGATTCAAGGTCTTTAAAATTTAAACAACTTTCTTATTGTGAAGCTACAGCTAAAATACTGGCTTCCTTTCACTCTTCATTAAACTAAAAAAAAAAAAAAAAAAGTCATGTCTCAGACCAGAAATCCCAGTCAAGTCTTTAGAGCAGAAGTCTAAGTAGAGTCTGATGTCTTTTATTTTTATGACTTAAGAGCGCCTCGAGCCGGAGTCTCAAACGCGAGTCGCTCTCTCTGTCCTTTCATGGTTTGTTTTCGCAGCCCCATGTGAACACTGATTCCTTAATAGCTGCAACGCTTCTGAATATGAAAGTTACCAGAACATCATAAGACACATTTGACGTTCTCTTTCCTTTCTATCATTACATGATCACAATGGACTTTGAAAGAAGATATCATTTTAATGTATCCAGTAGAAACACATATGACAAATTGACTCAGACATAGTTTGTTCATGCCACAGATGCTGAAAGATAATGCAGCAGTGTAAGTAACTAACTCTAAAGTAAAGGAGAACTGAAAACATAGAAGAATAAACAAAATGTGTGTCTTGCTTAATGATTCTACATTTTAACTATTCTTTATCAGCTTTGGCAGTTTCATTTTTTTTACCTAAACTATTAAAAAAGTTATGTTACTTATACTGTACTATATACTGATTCATAGGTTCTGAGTAATATTTCAGTTTGATGACTGTGGGAAAAATGTCAACACAATAGACTGTTGTACGATGACACTAATAAATAGTTGAGTGTTGTTTCATTGGTGTTAGCACTTAGACACGGACCGTCCTGTGAGTTCTGGTGACTGGAGCTGACGTATGGAACCAGCTGAAAGCACCAGTAAGAACAGGTTAGCCTCCTGGGTAAGAAGTGGTTTTGACAAGGAGTAACTCAAGGAATGGTACGTTCCAAACACTGAGATTCAAAATATTGCTTCAACAGCAAGAACAAAAACTAGAAGAATGGCTGAATTACCACAACCAAGAAAGACAATCACAATGGATTTTTGCTGGTCCTCCTATACTGGGGCTTAATGAGCTAATAGATTGCAGGTGAGGGAGAAGCGCAGCCAGAAAATCTCAGGCTTCGAAGAAGGTCGGCAGCACAGGAAGAGTGGTGGAGAGGAGAAGAGGACAAAAACAACCCTGCTTTAATGAGAGCAGCATTTCAAGCAAAAATGAAATAATATTTTTTTTACTATATACCCGAAGTATGTTCTCATAGTGAATTATTTCTCCCTTTTGAATAAATTAGCCAATGTTTCTTTTCTAACACATTTGCAGAGGAAAATAAACATTCCAGAACAATCTTGTTAGAAATCAATGAGTATTTGGATGTCTCTTACCTCTTCAATAATTTGTGCATGTGGAAAATGACATAATAGATGATCACTAAAAACATGAATAGTTTTTTTTTAATGTGCTTTTTGTCAAAACAGGCAGGAATGACCCCTTTTATTCACTTATCAATGAGGCAATGACCCTTGAGTTAAAAAAAAAAAAAGTCCGTATTAAACAGATTACACGCTTCCATGGGTGGGATTCACTTTTGAATTTCTAATCCTGGGAGCAAGCTATTAAACTTCTAGTCACACAAATCTTATCTGAATATGTTTCAGACAAAAGTATGAAACACTGCAAGACAGAATTGTTGTTGGAAACAAAAAATATTTGGAAAGAAACATAAACTATATATATGCAGACAAAACACAATAAGTCAAATTAGTAGCATTCAATACATATTTAACCACCTACCTTTATATAGCTACATTTTTATTGTTCCAATAACAAACCACACTCTGATTTTCTGTACAGTCTGATCAGTATCTGTATTTCTTTCTTCTATTTCAACCCAAATTGTATCATATCACAAGTTATTAATACAGTCATTCACAAAAAACAGTCTAATGAGCAATCTAAGCTGGATCGTTACCTGATTTAACAGATTCCTCTTCTAACAAAGCAACATGACCTTTCCTTTGATGGATTGAATTCCTGCTGGTTTTAAGGAACCGTTTCAATATAGTGTTTTTTAAACAAGTCTGAATTCAATGTGGGAGACAACCTTTGAATGTAGGGCAATAAAATAGTGTCAGAACTGTATAAATGGAATTATTTCAGTTCTGTAAAAACAGCTAAATGCAAATACAAAACAGCTATCAGAGTAATAAATTTAGTTACAGATATTTTGTGTGTTCTCCGGGGATCTGAATTGTAATGTTTTGGCCACAAAAAAAAGCTTGGAACCTATGATGGAGTCTCTTGTGATTAGCGTCTTTTGAATCTTGTTAGTAACCAGCTGCCTTGCATCGTAATTTCTTTGCAGAAGACTTCTCTCTTCTGCCAATCTAATCAGCGATTCAGTGCCAAAAAATCCCAAAAAGCTGTACTTCAACATGCAGCTCTGCATCACAAGTGGTCACTTCATGTTTTATCGCATCAAGGTTTAGCCACCAACTGCTATCTGATGTCTTACCAGGGATTGTACCATTTTGTATTTTTAGATAAGCAACACATCTTTTGTCTTTCCTGTTTAATAATGTAACCGAGTCAGACAGTATTTTCTGTGATCCTTTAATGGTTTCTGTTGCTATGAGCTTCATGTTACACACCTGCTGACTCATTGTGTGCCAAGTAAGGACAACCTACTTCCCCAGGCTGTTTTCAGAAGCTTTCAGCTTTGTCCCCATGGACGGTACTCTTGCACCTTCCATAGATGTGACAAAATAACATTTTATACAACTTCCTTAATTGGGATGTAAGTGCATATTGATTTTACGTGTGTTGTAAAATTATTGAAGCAAGTGTGTCGTTATCTTTATCAGCTTTAAGAGTATGAATTCAAATAGTCTTGGTAATAACTTTGCAGCACTCACAAACTCCTTTGACTAGGCTTTAACCGTGGTTTTTTACCAACTGCTGTTTATCAGGTCCTTTTGAAAATATGTTTGCCTGGGCTTTTATCTTGCCTAAAATAACTACTTATTCCACACATGTGCTTCCCAGAATCCCCCAAATAATTTTTCTTCTTAATTTTTGTCCTTTTATGACTTACACAGTTGATATGTCCATCTGAATACCCTTATTGAGTAAGGACTCTTTAGCCAAAGCAGAAGTGCGTCAGCAGTTGCCATGATAAGTGCTGTTTGTATAGTGCAGTCAGTAAGGACGGAGGTAGGAAAATGAGCCTGTATGCTTTCTCTCGTGGCTAATTTAACATAGAAATTTTGCGATCTCCCTTACTAAGGAGCTATAGGGAATCCCACAATGCTTTACATGACATGACCTATAAGCACAGGCCACCTAATGGAAGTATGCGAGAATGTTGATTTTTGGAAGGCTGTAGGCCCGGATTTTACTCGCATCATCCACCGTGAGTTTCCGTGGCGTAATGACGTCAGAGTTAAAGGCTGTCTGACACAGCAGTCCAAAGCTCCTTTCCTACCCACAACAGAGTTCTTACTATTGACCCCATGAAAGATCATGGAATGGGACCTAGGAGCTATAATTAAGGGTATTCGGATGGACCCTTTGAGATGTGTCTTTGCTTTAACTCACAAAAATGAAATTAGGTCATTGGCTGGACTCGTAGAACTTGACTGCATACTGAGGTGGTATTTCAGACATTTTATTTAAGGTTGTTGGACCAGGGACACTTTTAAAAGATGCAGGACACCGGCTCTCAAAGGTTAAAATTTGACACCTCTTCAGTAATGAGATTGTATTCTGGCTATGGATATAATTGTTGAGATTTTTGGATTCTCTCTGGTTTAAAGTGGCATGGTGAAAGTGACATGGTGACAGTGTCTTTGGTCTTAGTGTTTAGTGACCTTGGTTTTGCTATTTGGGTAATTTTGGATTACAGTATATCATTTGTTTGTTTTGTCACTCGGCCTTTCACACATGATTTACCCTTTTTGTTTTGAGGCCATCCTTGTATTATTTTCTTTTTATTGGTTTAAATTTTGACTTTAGTGTTAGTCTTTGAACCAGGTACTTTAATAAGATCCTTTGCTTTCCTGTTTACATCCCTGTGTGTTCATTTCTGTGTTAATCAGTAAATTTTGCATAGTTTTCTCCAGCTCCCTGTGTTCCTCTCAGCTGCATCCAGTTAGTTATTAGCTCATATTTTTCCCACTCAGTACCCATCACTTAATATAGCTACAGGTGCATCTACAAAAGATTTGAAAATTGTGAAAAAGTTCAATATGTCATGATTTAGGTTTTTGTTTGTGTGCTTTGGACTTTTCTGGACCATCATCCAATCAGCTCAGTCTCCCTCCAGCCATCGCTCTGCTCTAGATCCACCTGTGGCCACTAATTACAGTCAACTCTGCTCACCTGTTCACCTGTCTACATATACCTGCCTCAGCCAACTCATCAATGCCAGAACGTCTCAGCTTGTCTTTTGTGATGTGCGCTGCCTCTACTAGTTCCTGTGTGTTCAGCCAGCTGGACTCTTGTGTTGAAAGTGTCCCGTGTCTGTGTGCTGCACAAGTCTGCCTGAGTTCCAGCCACTCCCTCTGTCCGTTCTGGTGGTTCCTCGGTCCACATCGCCTGTTCTGGTCAGCTACTGCCTTCTTCACTGGTCTGGCCTGTCAGTACCTGCATCTGGCCAAGTCTTGTCCTGCTCGCCTGCCTCATCATCCACTCCTCATGATTTCAATAAACATTTTAAAAATGTAACTCTGTGTTGATTGAATATTGGGTTTGTACTTGTAACCATTACACAAGTGGGAGTGGTGGACTAGTGGTTAGAGCATAGCGCTTGTGTCCCGCAGGTTCTGAGTTCAACTCCCATAGTCTACCACGCTGGGTCCCTGGGCAAGACCCTCAACCCGAGATTGCTCCCTAGGCACTGCACAGTGGCAACTCACTGCTCCCCAAGGGGATGGGTTAAATGCAGAGAACAAATTTCATTGGACTGTATGTTGCAATGACAATAAAGATGATTATATTATACAATAGTTTTTCACTCATTTCAGAAGGTAAAATAATATATTACATAGCTTTGTTACACAGAATGTAATTTTGATAATTATGGCTTATAGATAATGAAAACCCCAATTAGAATATTCAATAAGACAAATAGCATGTTCTATGAATAAATGCTATGTAATGGCCATATTATACCATAAATATTGATGGGAAATACCGTTCACTTGACAGGTGTCCTAAAGCAGAGGTGGGTAAATCCGGCTTCAGAAAGTGAAAAGCCTTCCTGGTTTTTCTTCATCCTGTTCACTTAATGAGGCGGTTTTAAGGTAAGCCCCTGTCTCTGATGTAGAGCTGGAAATGCTAATGGTTGGAAAAAATCTCTGTACAGGCTTTTTACTTGCTGAACCTGGATTACCCACCTCTGTCTAAAAGACAGTCATTAAAAGACTCCACAAGGAGGGTAAGCTGCAAAAGGTCATCGCTAAACAAGATGGTTGTTCAGAGTGTTATATCCAAGCATGTTCATAGAACGTTGAGTGGAAGGGAACAGTGTTGTAGGAAAAGTTGCAACAGCGATAACTGCTACCTTAGGATAGTCAAGTAAAATCCATTGAAGAACTTGGGGGTGGAGTGGACTGTAGCTGTAGCCAGGTCATCAAGGTCCACTATGCACAGATGAATCCTACACATGGACTACAAATGTTGGTTCATCATGTCAAGTCACTTCAGAGTCAAAGACGGTGTCAGACTGAACTCACCTGGGCAAGGGAGGAAAAGAACTGCACTATTGCTCAAAAGTTGCCATGGTGACATATACAATGAAGATGAAAACCAGCTTTGTGAAACTGAGAAATCCTGAACTGAACCTGAGACACAAAGACAAGTGGCCTTGTTACTCAAACTAGCCTCAGCCTTTCAACTTAAAAGAATATTCATAAACTGAAGTAACAGTTTATGAATATGCCTACAGAGAATAAATAATTAAAATAACATAATAAATCAAAGAAATTAACAAGGAGACCAAATAACCAAAAGTGAATACAAAGCAGAGCAATATAATGCAAAACAGACCCATATCAATTAAACATGAGGGATAGAACAAATCTAAATGAGCACCAAGTGACTGAGCTCTGAAAAAAACATCTGTAAGATTGAGTTAGAGATACAACATTCCCTGCAGAAGTTGAGCCCAATCTGTTTGCCTTTTAAAGATTCTTATGGGGATAAGTAATGACACAATTTAAAAATCTGTGACCTGAGGCCATTTGTTTTAAATCCTGTCTGTGAAGCAATTACAAAAATGCTTTCAGACCCATCAGTAACAAAAACTACAAAGATTTGGGGTTATCTGCGGTGGCACCGTCTAAATCATGTTCTTCTAGCAGCGAGATTTGTACGTTTTGTTTTTCCTGCGTGTGACAGCGTGTTGTGCTGTGGTCTTACCCTGTCTGGTTACGTGGGTGTGGTAACCGGGCTCCCAGAAGCAGCTGTGCCTCATCTTATCACATCTGCAGTGTTCTCCACTCTCTTCCAATCGGTTCCAGTCAGATTCACTATCGCAACTTGTTTCTTGCTTATCCAGCAACCGTGTTTCCTTTGTGCCCCTGATCACCAGTCACGCTCAGCCCGAACACATTTCACTTCCTGTCTGCCTCCTGTCATCTGTCATTTACTGCCTGTTCACCTTCAAGGTCAACGTTCATTTGTCATTCTGTGCAAATTGTGAAGATGCAGCTTGGCCCACTCATCTGGGACCTTTGTTTTCTCTCAGGTCCAACATCTTTGTGCTTTGAATTATTTCTAACTTTGAAATAATGAAAACTGTGCTTTGGACAGAAAATATGTATTCTGCAGTGCAGTGAGAGCTTCATATTCTTAAGTCTAGACAGATCCTCACCCAGTTGGACATACTGTGCCCGGTGCCCTTCCTCTGTCTTACACCAGGTTATATTTGTCACTTCCTTTTCCCCACTTGTCCTCTGCCACTGTCACCTCCTTATCCTGACAGTCCACCATGAGGTGGCAATTAGAACTTTGTTGACACGCTGACTCCGCAGGGGCTTTTGTCTGCTTTTCCTGTCCGGCAGCATCTTTCTCTCTCTCTTCTCTTCCTGTGCCTGCATGTATCTGTCTAACCACATTTCATTCTACATCTCTGACTTTCTCTCACCGCCTTTCTCACTCAGCACTTAGGCACATTTGGGCATCTTTCTCATTTTTCCCAAACTAGCACTTCCTGTCCCTGGTCACATTACCATGAGTTGTCCGTAAGTCGGTTTGAACTATTGACTTTCTTTTCTTTACTTTTGTTCAACCTCCTACAAACTATCGCTTTAAAACCCATCTAATGGCCATTTTCAATTGTATGCACAATGCAATATAATAGAAATCTCTGTAAGGACCTTTCATGCATCAATCTTTATTTCACATAATGGTCAAAAGTAGTTGTTTTTCCCCACAGTATGCTGGAAGCCAAAACAATGTATGGAAACAACATCCTCTTGTGATCATGTCTTGATTGCATTAAAAGAAAACTAATAAATTAGCGCACATATTCATCTAAAGTTTTAGGTTGGTGGGCTTTCCTTTCATTTTGGCTGTGTACATCCCAATTTCTTCAACTGCTCATGCACTGTGCTTGCCACTTAGAAAGACTTGAAGATCAGCAGGGTGGCACCTGAAACCCGATATGTTTTCATAGGTATCTGTAAAGCTAAACAAAACATAATGTTATACACAGTGCTGTCAAAAAGTATATGCTCCTTGACAGATTTCCTATCTTACCTTTGCTTTTTAACACACTTAAAGGGACAATGTGTAACTACGTTGTTTTACTTCTATACATAAATATTCTGCCAAAGTCTCATAACAATCGCATCAAAAATGAAAGCATTCTTACAGCTTAGAATGAGTAGTTTATAAGTGCATGAGTTATAGTGCACCCAATGGAAGACGCCATATTGCGTCACCATTTTTGATTGCAGGAGCCAAAAGGGGGCAAACGTGTCAGCCATACGCGTTTTACCGATTTGTCTTCTATATGAAGATGTGCTATTAGTGTATCAAACAAGCAAAGACGACCGTAGATCATTATATTCGCCATTTTCTGTTGAAATGCATACTTTGCCCAGGGAGAGGGAAGAGAAAGTAACCAAGAAAAGAAAAATAAGTAATAATCGGGGTAGAAAATGACAGGCTACAATTGCATTGCTATTATCAGCTGGAGTGGAAACAAGTCATGAGGTACCAGGGCTTAAAATCGGATTGCAGGTTGCAAGTTAATTCAATATAAAGGTCAGTTCACATTGAAAGCGGATGTGGAAAGCCGAGCAACAGATTTACATGATATCCCTATGAACAGGTGTCACACGGGAGTGATATGACTCCAAGCAACATGACGCAAAGTGACGCAAGGCGATGTCACGCAAGGCGACGTGACACAAGGTGACACTACGTAAGCCACACAGACAATTCTAGCGACGCAAAACGAGCAGTTTTGGCAATTAAAGCAATGCCAGAGCGACAACACCTGCGATAGATGCATAGCCACAGTTGCTGGAGTTGATAAAGCTGAATTTGTGTGTCTTGTCATGCTGCGACAACCAATCAGGAACTAGATGTGGTTGTGACGTGGGGTGAAGGACTGCGGCGGAGACGAAGCAGTTTTCATTAAACATGGAATAAAAACTGATAGTGGCGGTCTGCGGTCGGGTTGCTTGACTCAACCAGTTATTACTAAAGAGACAAGTCCAGAACAGAGCAAGCCAGGCAAAGAGTGGCAGGCAAGTGAAAGCGTCACTAGATAGTGCCATTGTACTGCTGTAATTCTAACTTGTTGCCGCTCTGCATTTGCTCTCGCCTGCTACACGATAATGTCAGGTGAGCGACAGCAAGCAGATGTGTCGACATCGTGGCGCCAATGTGAACGCACCTTAACAGTGAAGTTTATTCTGCCGTTATGCGAGAAACAGGGCAGTGTATTCCAGCAGCTACTCTGTCCTCCCTGCAGAGACTGCTTGTTTGTTTGTCTTCGTCTCCCTCTCCCTGTCAGTTCATCAGATGAGCTCTGAGACTGCAGCTCGCCAAAAACAGTGTTTGCCAGGTATTGCAAGACAAACAAGCTCAATAGAAGCGCGACAAGCAACCCACCACACGACAGCGCTGTATTTCTACCCACCGTGACTTTTCCTAAAACAGTCTTCTGTTAATGTGTTGTGGTGGGGGATAGGAGCGTATGGGTGTACGCGGAAGGGGCGGAGTGATATTTCATCTGGTTCACGATGTCTGAAGCGCAGCAACGTGAGCAGGTGTCTTTATAACTCGTGTTTATAGTCGCTTATTTTAGAGCCCAAATAAGTGACTTCACGTTCAGGAACAAGTTTAGAAAAAAACAAGCCCAAAGGCGCTTATATTAAGCGGACTTGGCAAGAGTGGCAAAGACCATTTCACACAATGACCATAGCTATTAGCAGTAGCTTTGTACCACGAAGGACATACTTGCTGACATTGTCACATTTGTGACACTCCGCAGCGTCCATAGTAGTTATTACGCGCTTAACAGTGAGGTTGTTTGTAATTCATTTAGCGCACCAGTAGATCGGTGTAAATCTTATACACTGGGGCTTTAAATATCTTTATGAATTTGGCAGACACTTTTATCCAAAGCAGCTGATAAATGAAGATATGACAACATTGCAACATTGAACAGTTTTATTGCAATTGTAAGCTTTAAAAACTAGCTTAAAAGTAGAGCTAACAAGGAGAAACTGCACAGTTATTTATGAGTATTACAGGACATCTTCAGGAGGTCGGCTGAGTGAATGGTAAAGGCTGGGTTTACTTGGGACCCTGCCTCTGGTTGTACAAGAAATTATCACTGTAAGATATTTCTTTTATTTTTTTACTCTTTATTTATACAGGTTGTCTCATTGAGATCCGAGATAATTTTTCAAGAGAGACCTGTTCTGAAAAAACAAACAGCAACAACAAAAAGGCTACAGAGTAGCTACTCAAATAATTAGAATCTTCAACTCAGATCAAATAAGCTCATCAAATATGACCTAAAACAAGAGCAAATTTCAGAGGAAGATTTATTTTTTAGGTAACCAATTATTTTCAAAGGTTTAGGGTTAGGATGAGATGAAGCTTGACAATTTGGGTGGGTGTTAGATAGTGGGGATGCATTGTGTCAGAGGATGGTCCCCAAAGCAGAATAAAACCAAAAATCTTTGTGTGTGTCCATGATGTGCTTGCAGAAGAAATGTCAGCCATTATTGAAAATCAAACTGCAGAGAAAGCACTGTTCCCAGTAGCCTTTATGGGCATGAGATATATAAAAAAGCTATCGTGAGCAGCTTATGTGTGGTATTCAGATGTCCATATGGTTTGTGTAAATACAGCTACGAGGGCGTAAGAGAGCAAATATATTACATAAGTTTCATTCTGAAATTCAATAATAACTGTGCAAACTTTTTCCACTTGCATTTACAATTTCAATATGTGAATGCTATGAATAATACAGTCCAAGAATTGAATCCCATTCTTTTAGTTAGACACTGAGGGGAAAAATGCACTTTTGACATCACTTTTAATCATTTGTCATTCAGTAGTGTTTGACATAGAATATATATCTCTCACATATTATACGTAACAAATTTCTTAGTTTGATTAGAAATCTATGTCCACATCATTTCGCTAAAAGGTGCGTCTCCATAAATTAGAATAAATGTAAAGTTTTATCATTTCAGCCATTCAGTTAAAAAAGGGAAACTGATATATGGATTCATTGGATACAAAGTGCTTTATAGTTCAAGCATTTATCTAAGTTGTTTTGGTGTATAACTTTTCAAAACTCCAATTTTAGTTTATTCGAAGACTGAAATATTACAGTAACCTGAATAAAAAAAATACAAAACCATTTTAAAAACAAATCAAAGGGCAAAGTTACGGCCTACACAACCATAAGTTAAAGATGTCAACTTGACAGTTTTCCTATAGTCACTCACTGACAGCCTCTACAAAAAGAGTGAGCTACAAATGCTTTTGCTAAGGATGCTGGCTGTTCACACACTGCTGTATCCAAACATGTTGATGAAACATTGAGTGCAGTTGAGAAACATATGCACATGGAAGAGGGAAAACAGCAGCCTTGAAAGATTTGTGATGCAAAGTCCATTTTAGAACTTGTGGGGAGATCCATGAGCCGTGGGCAAGCTGGAGTCTAGAGCTACCATGTCATGTTTGGGGAGCGATGTCATCTGCTGGTGTAGGTCCATTGTCTTTGAGGAATTTCAAAGTCAGTGCAGTCACCTCACAGAAACATTTAAAGCACTTCATGCTTCCCCCTGCTTAGAAGCTTTATGGAGATATTGATTTCATTTTCCAGCAGAACCTAGTGCTTGCCCACTCGAATGATCAGGGTATCAATGTGTTTGATTAGGCAGCAAACTGACCTGACCTAAATCCCACACAGAAAATATGGGCCATTGACAAGCAGAGGAAAAGACATGCCAGATCCAATAATACAGGAAAGCTGAGGGTTGCTATTAAAGCAACCAGGGTGTTCTTAGCACTTCTTTGGTTACATATTTTAGTTGTTACTTTGTTCTTCAGCATGTTTTGTGCAAGAACCTTTGCCCGGCCATTCGGATTTGTGTGCTTGCCTCGCGGACCTGTTTCTGGCCTCAGCCCTGTCTGCCTGTTCCCCTCTCGCCCTTGCCAGACTTCAGGGGAGGTTTTTTGCCTGCCTGCACTAGGGCTTTGTGAGTTTATTATTTTAATAAACTCGAATATCAGATTGTCTGTCAGTTGTAGCGCAGCAGAATCAAGTATGACTACAATATTTTCATTCAGACCAGTTGACCGAAGTGCTTGGCTAAAGTCAGGATGTTTACTCTTCGTTTTAGTCTGATTTGTTGGTAATTCATCTCAGGTAAATGTCTACAGAAAAATATTATCACCTGCTTTATAAGAATGATGCTTTGTTTAGAAGCCCATCGACTATCAATGTTTACTGTTTCAACTGCTGTCTGAGCAGCTTTATTAGGAGAGCTGGGACATCTAAGCCTGACCAGAGGTCATATTCCAAAGACAAGACTAGGAACAGCGGCAGCCAGTAGTCTCACTTTCACTGCAAATGTCATTGTAAAGGGAGGAAATACTTAATTATTTGTGAGAACCAATATTTGATAGATCAACAAAATGTTGTGGACAGCCTAAGTTACAGTTTTGTAAGCTGTGCACACAGAAATAGCCTATGCTTCTTAAAAGCTACAAAGTGATCATTAGTCATTTTGTAGATCATTAGATCGTTTATTTTGCTTCATCTTTTAAAAAGTATATTGTCATTTCTACTGCTTTCTCAATAATCTCCTATCCAAAGCCAAAATCAATATAAAAATGGCAGCTATTTTTCTATTTAAATTGTATCCATTGCCCATGATATAAACAAATCAGAAATAAGTTTGAATTGATGGATATTGTAAAAAAATATTATTTACTGTATTATATGATGCTGGAATGTGAATTAAAATCTTGAGCTTACAAAGCTAATTAGTGATGCTTGCATGATACAGATCAGAGCTTACTGTCTTTTATACTCTCCTTCCCTTTCAGTTCGTTTTCCATGTCCAATAACTTGAGAGGTACAAAAACACTCAATATTGTTCCTCATTAACACAACATCAAGACATTTCACCAATGCAACAGGCTCAGAATGCTTGTGTTTGATAACATGACTTGGCAATTGTTGCGGTATATGGTTTCAAGGGTGCACTTAGCTCCATGAGACAGGTTATGTTATAGTCTGCTACTTGTAATGACTGCTAACTTTTTCATTCACATAACAAATCTGATCTGGTGTTACATGTTATTACATCAGAATGTTAAAGCTCTAACTGAAGGAGACAGACGAAGGGTGATATATGCAGATGTAAGGGGCGCAGAAATAAAAGGGAAGCTGTGCCTTTTAATAATTCATCCTCTAGTTTGTGCAGATTTTCAGCATGTGTCAGCATATGTGTGCGTCTGTGTGTGTCCTTTGCTGGTGGACTTTTTGGGACAGGAAGCCAGAGGGACATGAGGAAGCTGTTTGATGTCATCAACACGTGTCCTCCCCTGTTACCTTTGGCTGTTATTTCGACTGAAATGCTGTCTGACTACCTCATTAGTTGCTGGTAACTCTTTTTACTGTAATGTCAAACCCCTGGAGGCCGTGTTGACTAACAGACTAAAGATCGTTCTGAACAGACATGTGTTGAAAGTAGCTTTTGATAAATAATGCACTGACTTCAACTTTGTAGAAGATTCAGAAGGTAGTCTCCACAAACAGTGACATGAGTGGTTTCTTTGCATGAGGGTGGTTTATTGAATGATTAGTTTCTGTGAGTTAGTTGAATTGTAATTATAAAAAAATGATTAAATGTGCAAAACAAAATTAGCCTTTCATAGCAGCAAAAGTATTGCAGAAAAATTGGGGAGGAAATTGGGCTTTTTTTGTAGTTTTGCATCAAAATGGAATTGAATGACAGTGATTGTTGACCTTAACTGTTACGAGGTTATGGCGCACCCTTGTAAACACCAATACCTTTTGTAACACGATGCGATGTAATCTCGTTCATGTCAGGTGGGATATGACCCTCCAACGGGTCTGGCTGAGGCTTGTTCATCAGCAGAAAAACATTCCTAACCTGAGGCAAGCTACACCTTAACTCATATGTCCCCATAACACATACAATATATTCATGTTGCATGAACAAAACACATAAATGTTTAAGAATAAAGAACCATTATGTTGCATGAAAATACATAGTCCTGAGGACCTTATGTTTATGGCAGCGCAGATCGACAGCAATAACCTTGGACAGGGAAAGGGCTCATTTCACAGCAAGCAAATTTCTTTCCGGTTTTATGACTTTTAATTACATTGCCTGTGACAAGGTAGGTGAGGAGTATGTGACAGGATATAAAAAACAAAGATATACACATAATAAAAATTATGTGCAAGTGCTGCTGACACTGAATTTTAGACAAAAAACAAAAAACTTATTTTTTAGTAACATAACAAGGCTAAAATATTTAAAATCTAATTTTACTTGGGCATTACAAAAAATAAATAAATTAAATATCAAGAATTGCATTTGGAAAGAGTGCATACCTCAATCCACCCATTGTCTATACCCGCCAAACCACAGCTGTGGTTCTTTCCCCAGGTTCAGGCTCATGTTGAGCATGCATCCCACAATGCAACACAGTTTAGCTGCACAGCATCTAAGAGGCCTGGAGATGATGCCATACGGGGCGGCATCATTTGGTTGATGATCTGAAACGTTTTATTATGACAAAAAAAGCAAAAAACAGAAGACATCTGTTAGGGGGCAAAAACTTTTTCAAAGTACTCTATATTGATTCCAATTCACACACACTTTCCTTACTATTTTTTGTTTTTCTAAACTAAGAACTATTTTAGTTGTGGGCATAAAGGATGGTAAAAATATTTCCTAGTGGTCATACAGTATATTTAATGGAAAATTGTGATGGTGATATTGTCATGGCTTTGGCAATGTGATACATCTGACAGCTATAGTTAGAATTAAAAAATATATAATAAAATTACACTTTCTCCAATTTGATGGCAATGTGTATAACTGAGGGGTGTGGCAGATGGAACTAGAAGGACCTACCCTTTTGAGGTGACCAAAAGCAAACAGAATGCAAGGAAGTGTCTCTGTGTCTGTTCTCAGACCTATAACCAGTACATTATTTAATATTTGAATTCAATTCAATTCAGTTTTATTTATATAGTGCCAATTCACAACACATCATCTACAGACACTTTATTTGGATGTGTTACAAAACTTCGATGAAGCAGAGTCATTGGAGGAATCAGTCCGTCAAAAGATGGTAATTTATTTGACAGATTGAACTGCATTCATTTATCAAATGTAGATAATTTCAGTGTGTTCTTGCTTGCTTTTCCTGAGGGTAAAAATGTGTTTAGCTCTTTAGCTACTTGAGCACAAATTCTTGTCTACAAGGTCAAAATGTAAATAAGAAATTGTGTCAGATATACACTCTTCTTCACTCTTGTTTTTATGTCTTTCAGCTGCTGGTCGGCAGTTTGACCCAAAGCTGACTGACAAGGAATACAGCGAAACTGTCAAGAAGTGGCTTCGTTCTGCGGCAGAGCGGCAAGGAGGCATCCTGAGGAACCAAAGTGACACAAACCCAAGTCAAGTGTGTGAATGACTTCTCACTTCAGCCTCTTAAATTGTTGTCTCCAGAGTTGCCCTATATTTCTACAAAACCTGTTATCACAAACTATATTTATTGCATTATCACCCACACCTGCTGCTCAGGGACAAGTTGCTGGCTGTACTGATCTATGACTGTTTTCCTAAATAAAATGTAATATTTCTGCCATGGTGTAATTTCTAAACGTGTGTTCACACATTTCTGGAAATATGGTAATGTAGATAATTTTGAACAACATAACGGCAATTGTCTACCAACAATATTGTGTTTACAGCTAGTACTAATTGAAGAAACTTGTAATGGTATGTTATGATGTAGACCTATTAGCAGAAACTCATTGGTGAAAAGCTAAACTTTTCTAATGTGCTTCACAATGGCTTTAGAAAAGCTGAATATTTTAATGTCAAATGTACATGAAACAATATGGATTCCTTAAAGGTATATAGCCACGTTTTATGCTTAAAAAGAGACCAAAAAAACGTTTGATCATGATAAAATATGGTTATATACACCAAGCCTCCATCCTGATAATGCTTTGATGGTCCTTTTTGTGGATAAATATAGCCCCAGCGCCAGGCGCTATTAGCAGATATTATCCGATGTGGCCCCATCTAGTGACAGTATTGCTGAACTACCATAATGCTTAGTTAATAAATATATAATAAAGTTAAATAATGCTCTGAGATGCCTCGCAGTAAAGCGGCAGCTCGGCGAGATTGAACATCAACCATTATTAAATAAAACAACCTAACAGCGACTGCAAGAGCCTCATATCAGAACATTCAGTCACGTCAGTCAACTCTGTGGTCAAATCTGAGCATTCGGCAGGCTTTGCGTCCGCTTCAGTGAACACCAACGGTCATACTGTATTCCCAGCGACATTCCAATCTTTTCCAATCTTCAAATCATTCTTTTATTTTATTTTTTTTGCTTTTTTCACTAGATCTTGGAACATTCTTCATTGTTTCGCCTGGAGATGCTAATAGCATTTAGCCGCTTCCTTGTTTTAACCCTGCTGGCATGTGCAGTACATACTTCCGTTAAAACTATAAATAAATGCAAGGCTTTATTTACAAACAATCAGAGCAAAAACACAGCATAAAGCACCAAAATAACAACTAATATGCCAGCAGGACATGATAATCTTTGAAAACTTTGTATGCAACCAGTGACCTACTGATGTATAAAACAAAAAGAGTCAAATAACGTTGCTATGCACCTTTAAAGGGATTCATAAGTTGAACATGTTGGACTAAATATGGTGTAATTTCCTTATTAACTCAAAAATTGCTGTTTGTGATACATTAAAAACTCATAATCACTTCAAAAATGTTATATGTTTTGTAATATTATTCACCCATGGAGGTCGCCATTTTTTCACATGCGTAATGCATGCTTGGTTGATGACGCGGTTAGGTCCTACTGGACTGGAACCTACAGAGTTAACACAGGAAAGTTACCCAAGTTGTTTTTTATCATATTGCATTTGACTGGTGTAAATTTACACAATGTGACATGGTGTCGCTGTTGGCTGTAATTTCAAAACAAAACAGAAAAAATGACGTGAATCTTCATCGCTTCCCACATGAAAAATCTGTATAATCTGATCCAATCTGTATAATCTGATTGAATTTGACTTTGGAAAGTGCCTTGAGATGAAATGTTTCATGAATTGGCGCTATATAAATAACATTTTATTAAATTGAGTGCCATTGGAAGAACACAACTTCTGAAGGACTCACATTTACCAACAAAATTGATGACAACAGGTGGGCGTTACCCTCGCAAGCTAAATCCTGCTGCTGTGCTGGCTATTTTAAATGTATAAAAACTAAACAGTTTACAGTATTTTTAATATAGTGTTTTTACATCTAAAATAGATATTTTTCAAATGAATTCCATTGTTCATGTAGATTACCATTTAGCTGATGGTTGAAGCAATATTGATTCCTAAAATTGATTCAATATGTGTAGATCCAAATTTAGAAGATGGTTGAATCAACATTGATATACTATCGGTTGAAAACTTAATGTTGATTCAACATGTAAGTCACCGACCACTTTGTGTATAATTTAAATATCAGGCTTCAACATGGAAATTTAATATTTCTGCCTAACCATATTTCCACATCGTTAAAATTTTGCTATCTGGGCGTACACAGCTGTACGGTCATGTAACCATAGAGGAACAATTGCGTGAGAACAAATGACAAAGAACCAATCAGAAAAGTGGTAACGCCCAGATAGCATCATCTCTAAAATACATTGTTCAGTATAAAAACGCTTGCCTTTCATGCCCCGTTTCTGTCATTTGTTTTTGTCCGTGAGAAAGAGGGAAGTGTGGCTGATTTCCATACAGGTCTCTGTATGCAGCTTGTACATGTATTGCTTGATCTGTGCCTAACTTTTCTTTGTTTTAAGAAGCTGTTACCCTTTGAAAGTGTACTCTGCATTGTAAATGGATAAGAACTGTTGGACAGATCCAGCCATTGATAGTTTAATCCTTTTATTTCTGCTGGGAATAGAAATCTTTGGATCATCTATCGCTAACAGCTGAACTGTTGGTGATGAAAGCATGTGGAAAAGGATTGATGTCTATCAAATGGTAAACAGTCATTTCATTTGTTAAAATATATATTTTATACAAACTCAAAAAGCTTTAGTTAACCAGTGAAGTGTAAGGGAATCTTATATTGGTTTAAAATATGATAGAAAAGAATAGAGTAGAAATATCTTTTATTGTTCCACAGTGGGGAAATTCAAGTGTACGAGCAGCAAAGTGAAAGTCAAATGGAAGCATGCAGTTCACACAAAGGTAAAGAATAAAAAAAACAGGAATAAGAGACTTTACATTAAGAGCTAATTTACAAGATAAGAAAAATACTACAGGTATTAACATTTGGATACTCAGATGAAAGAGATGGGCATCTGAGCAAGGGGATTTAAAATATGTTGAAAACCTGACTGTAAATTTGTGTATAAGAACAACAGACTTCCAGAAATTGAAAAAAAAAAGTTGCAAATAACAGCAGGTATGTAAACACATTTTGAGTTTGTTGAGAGCAGTGGCGGTTAAGCTTAAGAGGTAAAGTCTCAGGGCTGCTGAGAGGAAGTAGGAGCAAAAAGTTTCCTTCATGCATCTAGGATGCAGCAGTCTATCAATGAATGAGCTCTCCAGTATCGCAATAGCTTCTTGCCTGGAGTTGGAGACATTATCCACCAACAGTGAGTCTTTCTGTCCCCCACCACCTGCAGTACACCTTCCAGATGTACTTTTAACTGCTTTCTCTCAGATGTAGATAAGCTGCTGCTCCAACAAACTACACCATAGAAGATGACTGATGCCACCACCGAGTAAAAAAGGTTTCAGGAGTGCCCTCTGCTCTCCAAACTGGAAACATTAGAGAGCTACAAATACCTGGGGAAAGTCATTGACAAACGTTTGAGTCACAAATGCAACATGACTACTATCTGCAAAAAAGGCCTGTAAAATTATTTTCTGTGTGTTTTTTGCACTTTTAAGGTGGACAAAACACTGACGGTTTTATTCTACAAGTCACTGAACTGATTATACGTTTGTGTATTGTTTCATGATATGCTGACCTTAAAGTGCAGAAAAACAGGAACGTAAGACATGATCAAAGCTGACCAATACATTCATTGGCATACTGCAGATCTTCCTTTCCTGGATCCATGTTGTTCTGAGTCCTGAAAAAGACACAGGCAATTTTGGCCAGCTCTAATCAGCCACTCAGAGGAGTTTTTGCTTCTCCCCTCAAGCCAGTGCTTCAGGCTCCCAGGGGCTTAATGGGTCTAAATTTCCTTAGAATCTGCACTAGGTACTTAACTGATGATGCAAGTTTTTTAATGCACTGACATGAGTTATTTTATTTTTTAACTGATTTTATTGATGTTTGCTGTTGTTGTGATTGTTGTACACGTATGTTGTCAGTCACCCTACAGTGTGAAACAAAATTCCCCGCTGAGGTATAATAACCTTGACTCTGACTCTGATGGTGTTCTGCTGCAGCTGCTCCTCCATCTTCTTCCTGTATATGTTTTTTTTTCATCCTTGATCTCCTATTCTGTTGTGCACAGCTATCAGTTACTCCTTTTTTCCTGATCTAACGGCTCTCTACTCCTTGAGAGGTGTCTTTATTTCAGGGCTGGTCCAGAGCTTATCACCGGAGAAACACCTTCATGACAAACACATTGTTGTTTGAGACGTTTTAGGGCCACTACTTTAATTATTCCAACTGTCCACAAAGCAGTCGGCTTTATGACGTTTTACAAGCGGGGCAGAAACACAGGACCACACCACATATCTGAAAAAAGACTTAAAAAGAAAAACTCAGGGTTTTGAGTGGGAGCTGATGAAATAGACTGCCTTCTTGTGTGGCCCCGAAAGATTTAGAAACTCTGAGACTGATAAGTAGCTCAGGACACCTGGGTCATACAGCGCCCAGGAACCCCTAGTGAGGCACACATCCTATACAGCAGCGTAATCTCCTCTTTTGAGAAATATAAAAATTCTAACCTTCAAATTGTTTAAATGTATTCACTGGCAGATACAATTATTTGTTAAAAACATTTAACAAAATCTGAAGTATCATAATTTTTGTTACCCCAAACATTCCTAAAATGTTTTTTTTTATTTGATCAGAAAGTCTAAGAACTGAAAGTAGTGTGGCATAAATTTGTCTTTAATTATGACAAAGGTTTGAAGGGGTACATTTATTTAATAAAGCTTAAGAGAAACGTCAAAAAGATTAATTTCTATCCAGCTGAAAAGAACAAAAAGGAAAAGATACAGTAGGGGGAGGAAGAGAGAGAATCAAAGGAGAAACAGGGAATGAAAAACGAAGACTGCCAAGTAGAAATAAAAGGAGCTAGCAAAAGATCAGATAATTTAAAGGTGAACATAAGAAAGGCAGGAAGCAATTTAGAATGTGAAATGTTTTATGCATTTGACATTGATAGAAGTATTAAGTATGGAATAAGTGGGCACCACCTCAAGATTATCTTGAATGTCACAGACATGAAAAATTGAGGTTTTTATATGCATCGTAACAGCTAACAAATACTAATTACACTTCAGACGTTCCATTCCTTGCTCCTGTTACTATAATTCTAACAGTTTTTCCTCACAACATTTTTCAGTCTTTGTAAAATAAAGAAACAGACAATTTTGTCACCAGTGAATATAATGTGAGCAGCAGGCTTTAGTTTCCCCGTGTCTGAAAACAAGTGACAAGACATCCCAGTGATTGAAAATGGCAAGTGCTGAGCAGAAGTAAAATGAAAGTGAGATCTTAATAGTTCCAGGCTCAAAGGAACAAAAATAAATGCTATTACCAGGGCTTAAGTCTGAGACTTCTCAGTGAAAGTCGGGCACTAGAGTGAGGACCCCACTGCCCCCTTCAGCACCCAAATGTACACCGCTGTTGCTCTTTCAGGAAATACTGTATGTAAGACTTCATGCCTTGGTAACACAAAGTCTGATCCTGATCCTTTTTGCTGTAGGGTGCTGATGGGTCAATTACACACTTCACAGTATTATTTGTGACTAGAAATTAAAGTTGACAAGGCCATGGCCAAAATAGCAATTGAGATTACACCATACCACAATCAAAAGCACATAACAATCCTTAATGTGCATTTAGGCAAGGCAAGGCTAGGTAAATGTATTTGTACAGCACATTTCAATATAAGAAGAATGCAAGGTGCTTTACATGATTAAAACAAAGGTAAATAAAAACAGAATTAAAGCAAGTAATAAAAAAAGCAGTTGGAATAAAATGTAGAAACAATAAAACCAAACAGGAAAATGGAAACTAAAAGCAAATATTAATGATTTTAAAAACAGTTGGACTACAAACTTAAACTAATGATGTTTCAGTAAAACAGTTTAGCAAGAACAGTCAAAATAATCCTAAAAAATGTGTTTTTAATTTTGATTTAAAAGAAGTGTTTTTTTCCCAGTGCATCATTACTTCCACTAAGTACTTCTCGGCCACTATGCCTGCTCTTCTCCCTGCAGTGATTCCAGTATGAGCTCCAGTCTGTTCCTGTTCCAGCAATACCGGTTTATTGACAATAAACATTATTAAACGCTCATTCTCTGTGTCGGCTGAATTATCGGGTCCCCAGATTCTGTCATGGCAATTACAAGTTTATATTTAGCATATTTTCCAGTATCGTGGGTGCTGTAGACCAATTCTAAAAAACCTCTATATTTAAACCAATGCAATTATATTTTCTTAACTAAAATAACCATATTTCTAATTTCAGGTTTTAAAAACTTTGGTAACAATGAGTTCCTTTCTTGAATGGATTGTTTTCTTTTTATGGAAATTGAAGGGGAAGAAAGCAGATAGTTTCAAAAAAATACTGAACAGCAGAATATTGGAGAAGCCTGCTGGTGAGCAGAAAATACAAATCAACAAAGAAAGACTTACTGACATGACATGAGGTAACACAGATGTTGTCATTCTGTTGTTGAAACACTATGCATATGTTTCAGTAAAACACAGCATAACTGCCTAAACTAAACTATTTTACCTATTCTATATTAAAAAAACTACACATGTGTATATTATTTTAAACAAAATCATGTAGAGACATTGTAACGGGCATAAAAGGCCAGATATGGCTCTAGAGACCAGAATGGTAGACCTCTGTTTTAGTCAGCAACTTTCCCTCACTCATTCTTCCTCTCTTGTTTTAATGCTGAGAGTCAGAGAGCATCAACAGAAAAATCTTCCACTTTTAAGTAAACAATTCAGAAAACATTTGGTTTAAATTGTTCAGTCATTCTCCCTAAAAACTTGGGTAAATATTTGTAACAACTTTATGTGGGTAGGGTTGAACTAAAGAATCCTAAAGTTTTTTTCCCCCCTCTAATATTCTGTACTATCGTGAAGTGAGAATGAGCCATGATGGAATAAAGGAGAGTTTTCCTTTCCACTTTTGCTACATGGATCCTCTGCATGAGGGATTGCTGCAACATCAACAACACAATGCAAGTGACTGTTCACTGTCCCTGCATGCTCATTCAGGAGGAATGAATGCAAGCCATTGATTTTATACAATCTCCAAGGTTTCCATAGATAGAAATTTTTTAACCAATCCATCTTTATGATTCATATAACTGACTTTGTAAAATGGCTTGAGTTGATTTGTTTTTAATTAGCACTATATAAATAGCCTGAATTGAATTGGAATAGATGGATGCTTCTATTGGAGGATCACTTTTGCAACCGGGACACTGCTTCATGTCAGATCACAACAGAGAACAGTAGAAAAAAGCTGGTGAGCTCCTTACATAAAAAAGATGAAAAGTCGCACGCAGAACTCGTATTAAGGCAAGAATGACATTTCTAGGTTGGGACTTCTCTTGTGTGATAATTTGCAGGTGTTTAAAAATGTTACGCTAAAGGCAGCCTGATATCAGGCTGCTGTTTTGACAGTGACAGTGTTTTCTCTCCGAAAAAAAAAAAAAAAACTTCTACAGTTGTCTGTGGTTTTAGAACATGTTCGTATTTCATTTCAGGCTTTTAAATCACAAGGTCGGTCAATTTTATGACAGCACTTTTTAATTTGTAGCACAGACATCTGTTTGCACATGTTTACCTAATTTCAAGTCTGTTGGACTTACTCAGGCGCTGTAGACAATAAAGCCAAATCCACAGCATAAAACTCCTTCCTTTTTTTTTATTTTTCCTCTCACACACATTCTCACACACACACACACACACACACACACACACACACACACACACACACACACACACACACACACACACACACACACACACACACACACACACACACACACACACACACACACACTGTACTTGCAGAAAGACTATGATGCATTGATAATAGGCCTTTTCTGACTGTGGTCAAATGAGGCACCTGGGATTCAGACAACATCAGTCCTGCTGTCAATGCTGCACAGCCAGACCATTCATCCAGACCACCCACAAGTGTGTATGCAGTAGTAGTATGAGTGAGTGTTGTTAAAGAAGTAATGTATTAATTTGTTTATAGCTGAAGATTTGTTGTTAAGATGGTGATAAAGTAATATCACTTAGGAGGACTAAACTATGTTGGTTCTATCAAACAAATCCCTTCAACCCCTCTTTTCAATTAAACTTTTTCTCATTCATGTTTTCCTCAACAGATTTGGTGGCTTAGATTTAGTGGCTTAGATTTCACATCAGAATAATGGCTAGAGGTGGTTCTGTTATGTGATGGAGCTGCCTCAAATAACACTACCCACAGGTGTTGGCAAAGTTTTTAGATCAACTCAGGAAAGGGTGTGCAAACTGGACATACTACGGCTCTGTAAAAACCTAGATGAACATATATATTTTCATTGACCTCTCTAAGGCTTTTGATATAGTTGACCATTCACTATTAATGTGTAGCTTACCTGCAGCAGGTCTGTCTCCTGCAACTCTGTTGATTTAAAAACTATCTAGCAGACAGAACACAGTCTATGCAAGCCGAGGGTTTTACTTCTGACTACCTCCGTTTCATGAAAGGAGTGCCTCAGGGTTCAGTGTTAGGGCCACTTCTTTTTATTCTATTTCTAAATAACATCCTCCAAATTTGCGCCCAAAGCAAAATTTCATATATATGCCGATGATACTGCGGTGTACTGGACAGCCCCCACCATAATCTAGGAACTTACCCAGTTACAATTGGCTTTTAATGTAGTTCAGAAAAACATTTATGATTGAAAGATTTTGCTGAATGCAAATAAAACCAAAGTCATGCTTCTCTCAACTACCAAGGTGAAATCGCAGAACCGACCCCGATCATCACTTTGCAGGGTTCTCACATTGAGTTTGTGTTATGCTAAAGATATCTTGTTTTTTTTAATGAGGAAACTGTTTCTTTTACCCTGCATATTCAGTAGCTGGTAAAAAGGTTTAAACTGAAGTTAGGTTTTTATTTCAGGATAAAATCAAGTCTTTCATTTGAATCGAAAAAACGGCTGGTTGCTGCTACCTTCATGTCAGTTTTAGATTATGGAGATGTCCTGTACATGCATGTCTCGTCTCAGAATCTTCATACTCCGGATACTGTGTATTGTGGAACATTGAGGTGACCAGCTCAAGATCACTAACTCATTATAAAGTTTGTTGTATAAACATGTTGGTTGGTCCTCATTGTCCTTAAGAATGGCATGTAACTATTTACAAAGCTGTTATTGGACTTCTTCCCTCATACCTCTCAACTCTTCTCCAACTGAGGTTTGGGGTTGTACAGGCTTTGCTCTCAGGAGTTTTTATTGTTTTATTGAGAAGTGAAATGGGAAAAGGGGCTTTTTACTTTTTCCCTTTACCTGGAAGCAGCTGCAGAAAGACCTGAAGCTTCATTTCTCTGGATGTTTTTAAGAAAATGCTGGATGACTTGGACACAGCTAAATATGTCTGTAAATGTTTCACTTGATATGGGGAATTTAGAAAGCTATTGTATTTTTTATTTTATTTTTAAACTTGTTTTGAATGTGTTTGGCTGTTTAAAACTTTTTTGCTTTGCTGCTGTCTTGGCCAGAACACTGGAAATGAGATTTTGATCTCAGTGAGGCTTTCCTGTTGAAATAAAGGTTAAATAAAATATCCTCCACATCAGCATTGGGATCATTATCCAAAACAATAAATTATACCACCAATTCTGTAATACATTTTGCATTACATTTGCTTTACCTTGTTTGCTTTCAGAGTTTGCAGGGTGAACTTGTGGTCAGCTGCTCTGACATGATAATTTAAAAAGTGTCTTGAGGCTTTGTTGTACTTCGGAAATAGCTTCTCACACTAATCATAAATTCATACATTCACTTTCTATACCTTCACATCCTTTTAGGGTTGTCAGTAAAGCTGTTTATCCTCACTGGTCAATAGGTGAGACACAGGTCGAATAACCTTGTGTTGATATTCATTCCTAAAGGCAATTAAGAGTGACCATTTTACCAAACATTTGTATTTTTGTTGTCAAAGCAAGCTGGAGTTTCAAGAAAGAACCCACACATGCAAAGGGACAACATGCCAATTAGGCCATGGCTGGGATTTTAACTGTGCAGTGTATAATACCAGAGGATTCGGGGAAAAAAAATCTATAAATAAAATACTTCACAAATAAGAATGCACATACAATTTTGTTCACTCTTTTTTCCAGACTAATCATTTCCTGATTTAGACCACTTAGGAGTATTTAATGTGTTCCTGTTGGCCAAATGCCCAAATAATAAGATTCTTTTAAATTTCTTTACATGCATTTACTCTTTATTTGATAGAATTACCTTTGTCAACTGAATGAGCTGGGTCAGAAATGGTTCCTCCTCATAGAACCAGCATAACTAAGTCAGGTTTGTAGGCCTCCATGCTCAGATACATCTTTTCAAGTCTACTCAAAAATTTTCTATTGGATTGAGATCAGTGCTTTGCGATGGCCACTCTAAAGCATTGATTTTGTTGTCTTTAATCCACTTTGTGACTAATTTGGCGGTATGATTTGGGTTATTATCCAGATAAAACACCCATTTGTGCCCAGGTTTTAAGTTCCTGGTTGAAGTTTTGGCAACATATTGTTCTTTCCTCTTGATGCCATGGATTTTTTGAAGTGCACAATCCATACTGCAGTGAAACCCACCCACGACACGATGTTGCCAATCACATACTTCACGATAGTCATGGAGTTCTGAGGCTTGCAAGTTTCTCTCTTTTTCCTCTAACAGTAGCAATGGTCAATTTTACAAAATTCTTCAATTTTGCTATCCTCGGACTACAAGAGGCAACCTCAGAAATTAAGATTTTGTAATCCTCTTTGACTTGCTGTTCAGCTCATGTCGGTACGTGACTAATTTCACCGTGGGTAAGCTGTCTAAGCTTCTTCAGCCACCATCTTCACAAGGTTATTTGTTTTGCACCTTTGGGAGCAAACGTGTTCATCTTTTGGACACAGAACTTGCCTCTTTCCTAAACATTATAAAAGCTGGACATTCCCATACTGTTTATATTTAAATAGAATTTTTTTGAACAGATGAACACATCATCTCCAGGCAGCTGGAAAATGTACCAAAGGACAAACCAAACTTCTCTTCTAAACCACTCGACTGATTTTTATTGTCCCATGATGTCACTCAAGGAAGCAGTGGTTTAAAGAGCTTAAAATAAAATCCACTGTCATACCTCTAATTAAATCAAATGTTATGAATCATAAAATTCTAGCCATGACATTGTCATCTGGGCTTTTCTAAGTTGTTTAAAGGGAACATAGTTGGTGTGTTTGTAAATTTCTGGCTTAGAGGAACATCATGAATAAATTATTACTGTTTGTATTTCGGAAATAGTAATCATTTTGGATTTCCTAACTGATGTAAATCATGAAATTTTTGTTTGATTTAATGTCAGACAGTGATTAAAAATGTGTCTATTTTATACAGTATGTAGGTATTTATTTTAAGTTGTCTATGCATTTGTTTTACATTAGTATGTTGTATTGAAACCATAACCATAACTGTAATTTTACCAGAAAGTTTCTGTAAGTTTCAGTATCAAATTAAGAGGTGGTACTTTTTGAACTGATTCTTTCGCAGATACTGTTTTGATATCATTGTTACAATAAGGTGTGATTTTAAACTGGGACAAAACACACACATTATGATAACTGGCCTTTTGAAATTGTGGCAAACAGATGTTGCATTCTGTTTATCTAAAGTCACTGGAGACTCAGGGTAAAAAACATTTCTTCTGTTGTCCACGTTTGTCTAAAAAACACATTCCGCTGAAGCATTGGTATCAAGTGATACGATGGTGTCGCTGACAACTGTGACTGAAGTATTTCATTTTATGTGCGTACAGTTATTTGCTGGTTATTGGTGGAAGACATTACAGTAAAATTCCTTTTTCCCTTGCTGAAAGCAAGCAGGTCATCCAACTGGCTGCTATTTTTTTTGTGTACTTTGAAATCTGTCCATCTTCTTACGTTATTTCATTAACATGGCCCCTACACTTAATAAAGTGATCTGCATTCCATTACCCTGATTATTTTACCAATTTTCTCATCTGACACTTTTGTCACACTGGTGATCAAATTATGAGAGCCCATGTAATGTATAAAGAGAGTGTATAAACGTCTTCAACAGCTTGTGTGTTATGAGGCAAGGCACATAAAAGGTTTAATTTGATGCAACAGTAGATTTAATCTTTAATGTGTAGAATAAAAGGTAAGTCAGCTCATCTATAAAAAATCGTTGTGTAAATGTGACTAATGGCTATGTACTTTTGTCCACAAGCTGCAAAATATTACATATGGAAATGAACACATTGTGAAACTTGTATTGTCTTTGCACTTTACTTTACCATCTGTGTAGCCCAGGACATGGCTACACAGATGAAAATAACTGTTTTGACCTCAACCCAACAGATTAAAGCGTCACCGCAGAAAACAATACAGACAGACTCCAAAAAATATACCAGAAATTCTTCTCTAAAATAACACTACTCGTAGGCTGACTCCATTTTAGTGAACTGGGAGCCAGGAGTTGACTGACACTTCCAGATTGTCAGTCAACAACGGTACAGCATGATTGCACTGAGCAATTTTCATCTTTTATAACAAACTGCACCAGAAACACATAACGAAGGGCTTCTGCCCTTGTCTCGGCAGCAGTAAAAACACAAACACAAGAATAACCAACACTGGCATTGTCCAAGAGTTTCTGTGAAGGCCCATACATCATCGGAATACTTTATAACATGTAGGATGACCATATCAGAATGGTAAGCGAACAGTTTGACTCTAATCGTTCAACAACATCATAGAGTCAATTGTTTTTTATGCTGATGCCATGAATTATTTCACCTCAACCAAGTCAGTGAGGGTTTACTTTCAAATTGTGATGACCAGCTAACAAAAGATCAAACGGTAAGTAAAAATCACAGAGGAAAACTTGCTAAAACAATATCCAAAGATTAACAAAGCTGCCTTCAAAGTTGATGTTGTTGTTTTTTGGGGGAAAACTGCTGCAGTGAGTAAACAGCACAGTCTGTGCTCCAATGTTGTATGACAGGCGCATAGTGCCCACCAGAGACATCAGAGAGGCTGATGCATTCTGCCATTTCCAAACATCTTAAACAGCTGCACACATTGATTACACTCAAAACAAGTGTTTTTAAAACCCAAAATAGTTCTTAGACATTTATTCTATTGCATAGGAATATGTTTTATAGATAAGTTCAGTAGAAAACAAAAATCGTGTAGTTTTTTTCTGGTTTTGTTTTTAAGATAGGGGCAGCAACAATAACTTTATCTCTGTGAATCACTTTGAACAAGATACATGATCAGGCCCCTTCAAGTTGGTCCCTTGTGGAAAAGGGCACTCAGCTGTGGGGATGTGCACACCTACCTCCATATTGTGCATTTAAGAAGGAAAGAACAATATGCTTTTCAGATTCCAGTTAAAACCCAAAATTATCTGCCACTGTTGAAGAATGGGGTTAATGATCATATGGAGAAAGTGTGAGCAGCAGCTAACACAATTTACTATATAAATTTGCTATAGTTGAAGAGCATTTTCCGCCTCTAGTGCCACTGTCTGATCAGGTCAAAACGATCAGTGAAAAAGACACAAGTTTTGGATCTTTGGTGCATGATTCTTTCTGCCTGTACTCCCTAACATGTGCGTAACAGGCGTCCTGAGCTCTCAACAGAAAACTCCATCCCCTGCATCATCTCATACTGCTGATAAAGTGATGAAATTCCTGTTGGTGTTTGCCCTTCCAAAGTAAACTTAAAACTGATGCTGGAACCACAGAAACAGCCCATATACAAACAGAATAAGGAATATTCAGATATTGTTACATAATATGCATTTTTGTATTATTTATATGTAATATATTTAGTGCAGTTGAGCCGCCTCATGGGAGTGGCATATTGATAATATTTTGCCACATGACACCATTTTTATGAGCCTTGCTTTAATGGTTTAATCTTGTTGATGCCGTTCATGCAAAAATTTTGAAGCACGCTGATTATATGAGCGTTTTTAAAGATGTGTGATCATCTAGCTTAATAAATCTGTTTTTTATCATTTGGAAACAAGCCACTTTTGACTTGTATTGACTTTCAATGTACAGCCTGCCCACTGTTACAAATGAGGCCCCATAACTGCTGGCAAAATAATTATCCATGGTGCAACGTAGCTTGACTCCTGGACTTTGTATTCACTACAAGTACTGTGCAGCATGACACAAGAATGGATGGACAAAGGAGGCAACATCAATAGTTGTTGCGGGGAGAGAAGTGTTTTTTCATTGCAGGCTGTCATAATAGGACTGTATGGTCATGCATCTCTCTGACTCTACCAAAACATCAGTCATTTCACAGTAAACACACACACTTGAAGAGAAACAAACACACACACACACCTTGAGTTTCTACCATTTTCTGAACATAAACACATTACAGCATAATGAGAGGTTCTCATCGCATGGAAAAATATGCATTGCTGTGAATCTTGAGCAATCAACTACACACATAGCAGCTCTTAAGTAAACAGACAAAATCACAGGTTTTGGGAATCAAATCAAGTTCTAGACAGCAGCAGGTAAAAAAAGGAGATTGAGAAACAAAGCACAATAGAAGTCAAAAGAAAGAAAAGCTGCCGGAAAGACAAAAAACAAAACAGGAACAAATGGCTTAAGATAAAAAGACAGTTTTAGCAAGTTTTTTCTGACAGAATGAAAATAGCAATTAGTTTTTGACCCAACAAGAGTTTCTCTAGGACAGCCTCAAAGTGTTATTCCAAAAAAAATATTCTGTGGCATTAACTTGTATTTTATTCTATTCTGTGAGAATGTTGTGCCATGAACCAAACCTGGTGACATTACACAGACAGACAGGGCTGCAACAGTGAGCACTGCCTCTCTTTTAATACAGATGTCATTGTAAAGGTTGAAAAACACCTAGAGTGAAAGATTCATTAGATTAGGTATGTTGAACTCTAGTCCCTGAGGAACGGAGTCCTCCAACTTTGAGAAGTGTCCTTTGTCCAACACCTGAATCAAATGTCTGAATTTTCCTCCTCAGCATGTACTCAAGTTTTAGAGATTCTGCTAATGACCCAATTACGTAATTCAGGTTTTCTGAAGCAGAGGCATACATAAAAGTTGTAGAACACCAGTCCTCAAGGACTGAAGTTGGGACCCCTGTATTAGATCAACAAAGCAATTTGCCGAGTCTTTGATACATGCATGGTGCTGGTGAAGATTCTCAGTCATCCAGGTCATGGTCATTCCTAAAAAAGTAAAAAACAAAGCAACTGGACTTGTTATCCGTAGTAGAAGACGTTTCACTTCCTCTCCAGGAAGCTTTCTCAATTCAAAAAGTCTGGAGTAATGTGGAGCATCAAGCTTTATACTACTGCCCAACAAAGGCCTTGTAATGACTTAGATAACATGCAAATTTAACAGAAACCGGTCCACCCCCTTAGTGATGGGAAGTTGTTAAAGTCATTAAACCAGCAGATTGAACCGAAACTGGTCCACTCCTCTGTAACAGGGAGTCGTTAGGGTCGTTATTGGCCTGGCTTGCAGGAACGATGTTTTGATCACCCGTATGAGGGTGAGAATTGAGGTGATGATTGGCCGGAATTAATCCTATAGCTGTATTATAGGTTTATGAGAGTTTAAGGTTGATTTTTCTCTCTTTACGTAGATGGCTTCCTTCACACCCCTTTAAATCCATCTGTCTTTTTTGTCCAAAATGTGGACATTTTGGTCCTCAAAAGAGCGTCCTTTGTCCTTAAGGTGTAGGTGGACAGCAGAGTCTTGTCCTGAGGAGGTAGCTCTCCTGTGTTGAGCCATGCATCTGTGGAGAGGTTGTTTGGTTTCTCCAATATAAAGATCAGAACATTCCTCACTGCACTTTCTAAAACATCTGGAGCATTTGCTTTCAAAGTCCAAATTAGGGACACACTATTTTGTGTCTCTTTCCTAAACAAATTATTAAATTAAAATATTGTTAGGATTACCTATGTTAAGTATGCTGAAAGCCTGAGTTCTTTTAAATCAAGATTAAAAACACATTTGTTTAGGATTGCCTTCGACTGTTCTAGTTAGACTGTTTTACTGAAACATTAGTTCAACTTTGTAGTCCAACTGTTTTTCATATTTCCTTTTAGTTTCTATTTGCCCATGTTTTATTTTGTTTCTACATTTTATTCCAACTCGCTTTTATTCTGTTTTATTTTCCTAGATTTTAATCATATAAAGTACTTTGCATTGTCTTTGTTTTGCTATACAAATAAATTGCCTTGCCTAAGTAAAATTACATAAGTAAAATTTTATTTCTAGAGCACCTTTCACAGACATTGATATCGCAAAAACAATTTCAAAACACAAAACATGCTTAAAGGAGCAATAAGAATCATTTCCTTATTTTAGGTAGAAAGAACTAAAATAGTTTTGGGAAGAACTAAAGGTATCTTTTTGATGGACTATGGTTAAACGTCACACACTATCGCTCTGTGTTCTCTCCCCTGGTCATAGTATGCCACTGCCAGGCACAGAGTCGGAGAGCACGGCCATCTGATCAAAACATTCTCTTGATAACAGCATTATGAAGGTATAACTTGCTTACTACTTCACTAGAAATGTTCCTCTGAAAGATGATGCTATTTTGCTGTGTATCTATCCTTTGTAAATAGGCTCATACAAGCCGATGGTGGAAAACAGTGGCGGCTGGTGAAAAAAAATCTTGGTGGGGCTGGCCAATAGATTTCCCTGCCTAACCCAGTACATGCATTTAAATTAAAAGTCGGAAAATTACTACGATACCACAATAAGCATTTAATTAATAATAAACATTTTTCACAAAATATTATTTTGGTGTTTTTGTCTTATTAATCCTTTTCACAGACTCATGCCAGAGGGTTTGCATACATTGTACATGTACGTATATTATTACGAAACGAACGTTTACATCTTGACTTAAATATATATCCTAATTTTTTATTTATATAATGATTTAAGTAGAACAACGACTAGTGCAAAATTAAGTTGTATTTACCAGAGATGAAGTGTAGACTGCAAATTCTGTCATGGTATGATGGCGATTGGGATTGTCTGCCTGCATCCTTTTCATTGAAATTATCCATTTCTTTCTTCTTTCTTCGTCCTTCGGTAAACGAAAGAAACGTACATCCGATGATTTGGAATGCCTCTGTGTGCAACCGGGAGCACAACAAGTCGTAGGCATTGTTTAGATTCCAAAAATAAACTAAAAGTACGCTCTAATTCACCCGTTTTGTCACGCTGGTAAGCGAAAACAGTACTGTTTTTGCCGACCACCGTGACCCGGCTGTAGCGCGGATGTAGTTCGTGACGTCACGCGTGAAGTGCACCTATCACTGTGCAGCTAGGGCTACGACTCCAGGAGCCCCAAAGCCATTCATTTTGGCGATGCTGATTGGCCAAATATTTATAAATCTTCCCTAGCAACAGTATACGATTGGTTATTTCGCTACACTTGTGGGGCTCCTTGAGCGGCAGCCCCACAAGCGTAGAAGAAGAGAAATTATACGTTCTGTTGGTGGAAATGCACTGTTAAATGAGAGTCAATTGGTAGAGTCAATTAGTAGAAGTGTTTTAATAATTCTTATTACATGTAGCTACATACTATTAAGTAAAACCTGACATTAATAATACTTTTAAAATCTATATATATATTTTGACTTTTCCCCTCCACATCTAGGGAGGGCAGCGCCCGAGCGCCCCCTATGGGCCAGCCGCCACTGGTGGAAAAAGAGAAATGGGTTTCCAGTGCTGGAGCAGAGATAGAGAGAGGCGTGGCTTGATACACATCTTGTTTTGGTCTAAAGACAGTGATCAGGTTCCGCCTAGTGGTTAGAAATCGCTAAATTGTCTAAATAAAAATGTCTTTAGATTTTTCTTAAGAGACTGTGGATTCTGTGCAGCAAAGAGACAGCAGGAGTCTGTTCCAAAGTCCCGGAGCTACCACCTGAAAAGTACGATCTCCACAATTTTTAGAACAGGTCAGAGGGACACCTAACAACATTTGAGTCGGTGACAAAAAAGTCCTCGGTGGATAAAGAGGTTTCAAAACATCCTTCATATATTTAGGAGCCTGACCATGGATTACTCTGAAAGTTAAAACCAAAATTTTAAAATGTATCCTAACGTGCACAGGTAATCAGTGCAGGGAGGTCAGAACAGGAGTAATATGTGCCCTTCTATTTGTTTTAGTCAGCAGCCTTGCTGCAGCATTTTGCACAGACTAAAGACTGGCCAAGGAGGATTTATTTAAACAGTAAAAAAGACTATTGCAATAGTCTAAACATGAAGAAATAAAAGCATGAACAAGCATTTGTTGTTCACTTTGTGACACAAATTGTCTTAATTTCGAAATATTCCTTAAATGATTAAAGCAGTTACAAACTAGTGATTTACAATCATTGTCAAAAGATAAGGAACTGTCAAAAATGACACCCAGGTTTCAGAGACTACTTGGAGTTAAGGAAGCGAGATGCTGCCTGATTATAGGAATTTTATCATCAGGAGAAATAATAAGGGTTTCGGTTTTGACCCAAAACTGAACCCTGAGGTACTCAGATAGTGCACAGTGGTCCACTATCTGAGTAAACTTGGTTCATAAAAACATTAAAAGACCTGTCTGATAAGTTTGAAGTGAACCAGTTTAACACGGTGCAAGAACTACCAAACAAGTCTGTCAGTCTATGAACAAGAACAGTATGATCCACAGCGTCAAAAGTTGTTGTCAAGTTCAATAAAACCAGCACAGAGTAGTGTTTGGAGTCTGCTGCCATCAGCACAGGTAATTTTTAATAATGCCGACTGTAGAATAAAATTTTCTAAAACCAGACTGGAAGGTATCCATAATGGCCTTTTCATCCAAATAGCAATTTAATTGTTCTGCTACAGCCTTTTCAAAGATCTTTGATAAAAATGGTAGTTTGGACATTGGCCTGTAACTTTCAGGGAGAGAAAGATCCCAGTGTCGCTCTTTGAGCAGTGGGGAGACGACAGCTTTTGAAAAAAAATGAGGCACATGCGCAGAAGAAAGAGAAGAGTTCATCAGCGTCACAAAAATAGGGCAAATAAAATCAATTAAAGTCATAAAAAGGATGCTGGGAAAGCATCAAGGGGACAAAAAGACAGTTTCATCCAGCAGTGAAACTAGGTTTAAACAGGACCATGATGCATCAGAGGTGCGAGGAAGAGCGTCCAAACACGGAGATGAAACAGGAGATACACAGGCCCTGATGGCGGCAACTTTATCAACAAAGTAATTTAAAAAGAGATTGCAGCCTGTATTTAAAAGCACACTTGTAGATGGTAAAAGTGGTGAAACAATGTTCTTGATTGTGTCATACAAGAATTTAGGATGTTTCCCTCTTAATTTGATAATGTTTGCAAAATAATTTGTTGAAAAGCTCATTGTACCATTTAAAAAATTTCTAGCTGTTATTGTCTTGAAATCTATTTTCTAGAATGTGTATTGCACATAGGAAATTGTGCATAACCTTTGTGGCTTGTTTGATTGGTAGCTCTGCTTTAATGGAAGAATGCTTACTTGAAACCATCCCATGCAGCTGTCCATCCATCCATTTTCTAACACGTCTATCCCTTGTGGGGTCGTGAGGGGTGCTGATGCCTATCTCCAGCTGTCAATGGGCGAGAGGCGGGGTACATGCTGGACAGGTCGCCAGTCTATGGCAGGGCAACACAGAGACAAACAGGACAAAAAAACATTCTCGCACACACTCACACCTAAGGAGAATTTAGAGAGGTCAATTAAAACCAAAAACAGTCATGTTTTTGGACTGTGGGAGGAAGCCGGAGTACCCGGAGAGAACCCACGCATGCACAGGGAGAACATGCAAACCCCATGCAGAAAGACCCAGGGCAAGAGTAGGTCTTGAACCCAGGACATTCTTGCTGCATGGCAACAGTGCTACCCACTGTGCAGCCTATGCAGCTGTTGGATTAGTGGAAAATAGGAGCATTTCAAAAAGAGGTTTGCTCTCCATGAGCCTTCTGCAGCATACTCAGCCTTTTTTCACAGATGAAATATTTGAGCAATGAAGATATATAACGACAACCTCTCAGATGAGCATTTTCTCATCTTTAGTTTTACTAAAGGTTGATTTAACTCACTGAGAACTGGTATTTAAGATTTAATTCAATTACCATTATGCAATCAGATTGAATAAAATTAGAGTAGTAGTATTATGCCTTAAAGTTTTTTTTTCTGGCAATTAATTTATTACTACATTTTTCTGTAGCATTTTCCATTTTCTTTTTGGGATTGTTGTTACAGATCTTCTGTTATCCATACTCCTTGATTTCTCTGGAAGTTCTTTGTTTTGTTTTGTTTGTGCATTTCACCCAGTTTTATAGCTTCTACCGTCACCCTTCACCCTGGGCACTTTGAAGTGCCTCAGGAAGGAGCTACAGGGTGCCCAGCGGTAGGAGTAACAGATGTAAACTCTCATTTCTTCTTTATTCCATCTTGATATTGAACCAAAATTAATACGGTTGGAGACTGGATTGCAGTTAAGGTTTTTCACATTTAATGTCGTAAGTTGTGTTTTTATCAGATTTAATTAATTTGTATTTTATGGATAAACTGTTATGACTTTGGTTTATGTATTTCAGAATGAAGATGAAAGATGTTCCTACATGTCAAGATGCTTGTTTTAAGATTTCATGTCTTTTGTTCATTTTAGATCTGCACTGCAGATTAAAAGTCTGCGTAGACATAGCTTTGCTCTGAAATAGTTTTCATATTCACAATATTTCACAAATTAAAAAAAAATTTCATTTGTATTTGGATTTGAATTAAATTGAAGAACCATCTTTCACTGAATTTGCAGCTACAGAACTTTTGGGGTACGTCTCTACCAGCTTTGCACATCTGAGAATAACATTTCTGCCAATTCTTCTTTGAAAAACAGCTCAGACGTGGATGGTGAGCCCCTGTGAAGAACACTTTTCAAGCCTTGCCACATATTCTCAGTTGCATCTTGGTCTTGACTTTGGCTGGGTCACTCCAACACACTTGCAACTAAACCAGTCTATTGTAGCTCTGGGTGTAAGGGGAGCATTTACCCTAGTCTCAAGTTGTTTGCAGCTCCTAACAGGTTGTCTTCCAAGATTGCTGCCATCCATCTTCCCATTAACTCTGACGAGCTTCCCTGTCTCTGCTGTAGAAAATGATCCACACAACATGATGTGGTCGCTACACTTTTTAGCTGTCTTAAGGGTAATACGCAGAGTTAGATTTCTACCACACATGAAGGCCAGAAATGTACATTTTGGTCTAATCTGATCAGAACACCTGCTTCGATATGTTTGTCAAGTTGTCTGAAAGGCATGTGGCAAACTTTTATTCTTTCTTTCTCAAAACAATGTTTTGTTTTTCTTAACACTGTTTCATAAAGGCTGGGTTTTAGTGCATGGCTACTATTGTTGTTTGCAACAGATTGTCCAAACCATGAGCTTCTTGGCAACTTGACTAATTAATTCTCTCCCTGCAAGATCCTTCAGTTAAGATGGATAATCATGCCTTGGTGGACTTGCATTTGTACCATTTCTTAAAATGTTTTGGAGCATATATTGAACAGTTTGAATGTTGGTTAATAACCTAACTCTGCTTTAAACCTCTCCTGAACTGGATTTTTATTTGGAGTATTTAATTAAAAGGGATTGAATACATATGCATGGTACACCCTTTCAGATATGTAAATGTGGTGAATTTTGAGAACTATGTATCTCTTTTACTTCAGTTATACATTACACCGTTTTTATTTTTTTCACATAAAACCATATTAAAATACCTCATGGTAGTAATATATGTGGAAAAAGTTATGCATAAGAGGTATGCATACTCTCTGTAAAACATTCATCATTCAACAGTGGCTGGGATGGTGTGCTTTTCCACATTCTTGCCCATTGTGTGCAAAAACGCAAAACAAATAATGGCATGTTTTTTTTAGGAAAGACAGAGCCGTGAAAAGTGTTGATGTTCAGTATGTTATTTTTAAATATATGTATCTCAAATTATATAATACAGCCTCAAGTGGGGACGCAGTGTCCTGTGTCTTATTCCAGGTTGGTGTTGAGAATTAAAAAATATATCTTAGTGGGGGTGTCTCCCTTCTCTGTTGCTGGGTAGAATAACAGGGCATTTTATTGCCCTGAGGGGGTGGTCAGCAGGAGAGGGGGTCAGTCATCCTCCCACTGAGCCATGCAGGAGGAGTTTAAAAGTTGATAAAAGGATTGTCTTGGTAAAACCTACTTCAGACAGACAGACAGATTTATCCACCGCGGTGAGAACAACATCTTGTAATTGGTATGTACTCTGTCTCCATATTTAATTTCTATGAATTAAATATGTATTTAAACCGTTCTACCTCTGATTAATGCTTCCCCATTTATAGCCAAATCCGGAACTGGGAAAGATGGGTTTGTAATAGACATGTAACAGCAAGCCGGTAAAACCCCATCTTAACATGGTGCCGAAACCCCTCGGATTTTGGCTGTGAGTGAGGGTCTGTTTGAAAATTGGACACGAAAAGAGGACTAATTCTGCAGCATCACCGGTCGACCGAAAAAAAGTAAGGAGATTTTTCTCCATTGGCAAAATGATGTGTAGGCTAAATTAAGTGATGCTGTGGTTTAAGAGACTCAATTCTCAAAATATCAGAGGCTGAACGGTATAACTAGGTTTGAATGGAATTTATGTTGAAACCGAGAAATGATTGAATGGGATTTATGTGTTTGTTTACGTCAGAAAAACTTAGAATTGGATATTAAACTAAATGCCAAGAAGCCTTGAAATGGTGAGGCGAAAAATAAAATAAAACGAAATAAAAAAGATAAAAATATAGACAAAAAAAAGGGATATGTTCGGGGATTGGCCAACGACAACCAGACTGTCAAACTGGTAATTTTATGGCTGAGGTGTGCGCTACCTCTTGAGAACTTGGGACACTCATAAAGAAGCAGGGGATAGGTTTGTAATAGAGAAAGAAAGATAAGAGATTAAAAAAGGAGCTCCAGGGAAACAAATAGAAGTTTGTTTTCTAGTTTTCGAAAAACGGGGTTTTTCGTGAACACGACGATTAGACGAGGAGATTTTAACATAAGGAAACGTTTCGTCGAGTGGAAGGGTATTAAAAGGAGAAGACCCTCTGCGCGCGCAAGGCTGTCTGTCTTAAATGTTATGTTTGTTATGTCTTGTCTGATGTTTTGAATGTCTCGGTAATATGGGATCCATGGTTTTGAGAGAAGGAGAGATTGGTCGTACCCTGCAACTCAGCGGAGTGTGTGTGTGTGTGTGTGTGTGTGTGTGTCTTCATGAGGGTGTGAATTTCTCTGCGTGCGTGGGCCTACAGATAAGAGCGGTGACTGGGGCGCAGTTTAATTTTGTTAAGTAAAAGTGATAAGTAAAAATATGGGTGAAAAACTAAGGGGAATTTGGAAATCATTAGAAAAAAGGTCGATGCATTAATAATGTTTGTTGAAGTGCAGGAGAATTTCAATGCAGTAAAACGTTTGAGGTATTGGCTGCAAGCTGTTTGGGTGAGTTGCATTGGAGAGAGACCACGGCCTGCAGTTTGGTGAGTTTTGGAGAAAACTTTTTATTTTGAACTGTAGCCTAAAAGTTAGAAAGTGGTTAGAAGTTTGGAAAAGTTGTTAAAAAATTTGGCAGGACATTGAACATCTGTTTGAGGCATTATAAATTGGGAAAACACATAAAAGGGAAAATGCCTTCTGTTAGAGTGTAATTTTAACTAGCATTATCTATTGCAAAATAGCGTTTTAAAATGCCTAATGAATATATATACTTTCAGACATGAAATATAATTTGCGATTAAATAGTGATTAAATGGTTTTCATTGTTTGATAGCCCTAGTTATAATAGATAAATAAATAAATATAATTCATCAGACTTAAATCTAGCTGATTAATAGGGAGCAGGAAATAGCCACCCTATAAACTTTTGCTCATTTGCAGGCCTGGGAAAAACACAGTCTGCAGAACTAAACAGAGTTAAAAGTAAGGTTAAACTGTACCTTAATAGTGTGTGCAAACGGATATTGCGGTTAATTTGACAGATTTTGTTAACACTGCATTTAGTCATGAGTCAGTTTTGCAGTTATCCTCAAATAAAGCAGCTAAAATTGAGGAATCTATGACAAATGTTAATGGCGTGTATCATTTTATTATAGATACTGATATTGCAGAACGGCAGAAACTAGTGGATACAGAAAATATTACGGGATCATCACAGGACGGTCCCCAAATTATTCATTATATGTAATCACATTTTCATAGTCCCACGAAATGCAGATGCCCTTGTCACACAGTTATTTAAGAACACAGGAGTTTTCTAGTTGTTCACTTGGTAACATGCAACTTCTGGTGAATAAACTCCCCAGTATCAGTGCTGGTGGTCGAACATGGCTGGCTGAATTACGAAATTTAACCAAAGGCTCACAACTGGCTCTCGGTGAGTTTAGAGCCATTTTGAGACTTTCTGTGTCTGCGCCTGTAATAACGGATATTGAAAAGGTTGCTCAAACGTTTCATATGCCTGATGAAACTTTATTGTCTTCAGTAATTTCTTCCTTGGAAGTTGCAATTACACAGCACTTTCCTTTATCCACATCAATTGAGCTTCCTAAATTTGACTGGGACCCACGACAGCGTCCTGCAGATTACATAACTCAAGCTGCAGAGACATGGATCAAACACACGGGTGTGGATCCTAAAACAAATTGCTCCAATCTGGGTGAATTATTTAGAGGTGCAATTTTGGATGGGGTTCCTTCTTTAGTGTCCCTGCTTATGACACAAAATCCTGATATACCTGGGTGTTCGTATGCTCGCTGGGAAACCTGTTTGATCGACTATTTGCATGTGGCTCAAAGGGAGGACAGGAAGTTGAAGCAGGACTTAGAGGACTTGCAACTTCAATTACTTAAATTACAATTACTAGAAGCAAGGCGGAAAGTGACCAAGAGAAAGCAGGAGATGACACAAAGAACTGTCTCTGCGGGTGTATCATGTGGTGCTCAGACCCTGACGGTTCCACCACAGTCTAACTTCATTCATGGAGGGGGGCCACCTCCTCCGCTTTTCTGTTCTGTATTTGATTCCAGATTTGCTGTTCCTGTGTATGGACGCGGATCTCATTGTGGCAATCAGTGCAGACATGGAGACAGGACCAGGAGACCGAGTAGACGGGGCGGACATGTCAGAACTTTTCGACCATCTACAGACATCTGCTTTAAATGTGGTCTCTCTGGGCACTGGGCCAGGGACTGTTTCGCATCACTAAATCCTGGCATGAAATCCTGGCGTGAGCTCCCATCCGGAAGGTCAGTACCCCAGCAAAGGGATAACGCACCCATGAACAATGTTCCCTCACCCTTGAGGAGTGGCCAGCGCTCATCAACAGCGCAGATTCCAAGCTGTCAGGGGAAGTGACTGTATGAATTTTTGCGCACATTGGAGCCACCTGTTTCATCAAACACTGAGTTGTGGACTGAGACTTTGTCACTGAGGTGCTTGCAGAGACGTTGCAGCGACCTACTGCCACACTGGGGGAAGAGATGTACAGTTCCATGCATGGAAGCCTTTGAATATGAAGTCTCACCTCCATCTCGTGTTTGCCTGATTTGTCACATGACAATTCGAGTCCATCTCAGGTGCCGCAGCCTGGTATCAAACATTTTTTTGTTAAGGTAATTCAGACTGTTATTTCTAGCAATATTCTTCTGACCAAATTTTATCGAATGTGATTTCTAATATTTTTTCTGTGTCTCCATGTTTGAGCTCCTAGGCAAATGGAACTGGAGTTGGCTCAAACATTTCTTAAGGCAGCCGATTGGGCAGATACGAACACTTCAGGTTTGCGGTTTTGAAAAATATACTACTGTCTCTTAAAATTTTTTACTATATAACTGATATGTTCCTTTTAAACATGAGTTTTAATTCTATTATGTCCAGGACCGTATTGCTCATAATTAACAGCAGCTGGCGTATGTTTCCATATCTTCTATGGGCAGACAATCCACAGGGGTGGGAATACATTCACGTGCTCCACTTCTACTTAGGTTTCTGTGTGTTCTAGATAACAACTGCATGTCATAAATTTCCACAAGGGGGTTGCGACGTCCTGAGGGGACAGGTTTATTACATGGGCCTCTCGGTAAGCACAGATGTGTCCTGCTTGGGACATTCTGTTTTTAAACAACATAGGTTAAACGGATCTGTTAGGTTCTTTCTTAAATAGTTCTCAAGTATTGAGATTTTTCTATTGTACAATATAACTGTTGCATGCTAAAACTTATCAGATTTTCACCAGACTTTGCCGTTACCAGGTGTTTTATTCAGGTAAAACCCAATATTTTATCAGTATGTAAGTACCTTGGAACGTTCAGCATTTTCATACCATCAACTTGCTGTGAGCATATTAGTTTATAATCATTATTTCAATGGGTACACTGATCTTTTTGGAGGACTTCTTGTAGATCTGTGGGATTATGAAATTGCATTATGTTTTGATCTGAATCCAGGATATAAGGCAGTGTTTTTCATGCTTCAAGTCAGATAATTATTTGCAGTTAATTGATTCCCTGTGGTGACTAATACTATTCTTTGTTAATGTTTTGTAACAAAATTAATTTTGTTCCAAGCAGAGGGATATGACATAAACATTTATATGATAACACTATATTGTAAAGCTATTCAGATCTTAAACTTTATATCAACCCTTGGCACAAGTACTTCGGAGGAAGGATTCTTGTGCAGGACACCACGGAGGTATGTAACTGCGTTGTAAATCAGATAACGGTTGTTTAAACAAAGAGAAACCCCCCACAAAAGACCTTACCCATGGCTCTCTGGAATGTTTGTTAAGTGACTCCCAAAACAGAACTATAAATTAGATTTAATGAGCGGAGTGTCAGACACCACGTATCTGTTATAGATAGATTATATGAGGGGGTTCTTGGATAAAGGCTTAAAAAGTTTAAGCAGGCCAAAAAAGTGAATGTTAAATTAAACAGAAAAACTACATAAACTACAAAAAACTGGATAAAACAGAGATAAACAGAGGGTAATTTAATGCATATTTAGTTTACTTTAAAACCATTGGTGTGTTAGGTAGTTTGTTAAGGATTCAAAGCCACGTATATCTGTTGCAGTAAACTGGATCAGGATTTGTAACAACTGGATAAAATGATAAGAAAAAAAAAAAAAAAAAAAAAATAGGAATTTTTTTACAGCATAGACATCTGAGTAAATGGTACAGAAGTGAGGTGTGGTGACTGCTGAAAGGTTTTGTGTGGAGTGGAGTGCTGAATGGTAATCTTTAATCTTTAATCCAGAGAACATTCTGACATTCTTACAGGAAAATGTACTTTGATTTCAAATTAAATTAACTAATTTTGGATTCCACAGACATGGCGATTCCCACCGGAGGTATAAAGTTTTTGTGCAGGTATTCTTTTGCAGGACAATCAGAGGCCCAGCGTCAGGAAAGAGGAATTGCAATAAAATGTCTCATTAACTATTGCATTTCTAAAATAGGTTTCTCATAAGATGGAGAAGAAACAACAAGAAGGTTGGTTCAGATTAATGGGGAGAATTCTAAACACAATTGGTTAAAGTTCTGTGCACAGACTACATTGAAATTGGGGTGAAAAAGATGTGAAGTGTTTTCTTGTGGGAGTGTTGAGTTAATTTCATTACAGGATATGTTTCCATATGACTGAAAGGAGCTTTTCGGGACCGAAGTCAACCTCCGGAATTACAGGTAGCACACGACATTTGATATTTAAAAGATTGTCGTGTAAGTTTCAGGTTGTATTGGAGATGTAAACTTAGGAGAGTCCAGTAATGTGAAGGGAGTACACCGACCCCCGACCTTGAATGGGAGTACAAGCTGAGGTCATCAACAGGCAGATGTGGTGGGCCAGAGGTCAGGGGCCCATCAGACTCCAGGAGCCATGTGTACTAGCCACCAGAGAGCTCCAGGGAGACATCACCGGAACAACTTATCTCGCAGAAGCCACCCACGGAGGGGCAGCTGGAATTTTGTTTTGTTTTCGTTTTTTATTTTTAATAAAGATTAACATACAGTTCTGTGGAGACCGCGGTCGGAACACTGACTCTTTACACCATCTTCTTTAAAGGCGAGAAGAAGACATCTCCGAGATGCAAGACATCATGACAACAATTGAATGCATTGTGTAAAAAAAAAAAAAGAAAATGAGAGTTTTTGTAATCACTGCATATGTCTTATAAGTTCCATATTCATAAGGTGTTCAATATTAGTATCGTTAGAATCTTGGTTCTGCATTGCATGATAATCTTTTTATTCTGTGGTTTGATCTGAGTGTAGTGCTTTCATGGGTTATCTTTATTTCTAAGAAGTATTTTGTTAATCTAGGTTAGGACTCTTAAAGTCATATTTAGATCATATAATAGTTTTTGGTAGTTGCAAAGATATCATAGCCTTGCACCTCTCGGATAAAGGTGCTTACTTTTCTTAATTCTAGTAGGTTAGAGATTCGGATAGGTTTAGTAGCTTTTTAGCTTATACTTGGGTTATTTTACATTTAAGGGGAACATTTAAACTTCATTTGATTTCATAAGTCGCCAACAGAGGGGACAGTGGGTTACAATATTACATCTTACTATTTACATTTTGTTTAAGGGTTTCAAGACATAGACTTAGTTTAGCCTAGTTATTGGTTTGATTTGTTAATCAAAACAGAGGGAGTTGTTGAGAATTAAAAAATATATCTTAGTGGGGGTGTCTCCCTTCTCTGTTGCTGGGTAGAATAACAGGGCATTTTATTGCCCTGAGGGGGTGGTCAGCAGGAGAGGGGGTCAGTCATCCTCCCACTGAGCCATGCAGGAGGAGTTTAAAAGTTGATAAAAGGATTGTCTTGGTAAAACCTACTTCAGACAGACAGACAGATTTATCCACCGCGGTGAGAACAACATCTTGTAATTGGTATGTACTCTGTCTCCATATTTAATTTCTATGAATTAAATATGTATTTAAACCGTTCTACCTCTGATTAATGCTTCCCCATTTATAGCCAAATCCGGAACTGGGAAAGATGGGTTTGTAATAGACATGTAACAGCAAGCCGGTAAAACCCCATCTTAACATTGGTCACAAGCCCAGATAAATCCAAAGGGTTGCGTCAGAAAAACCTCTGCCAAATTTACCATGCAAGTCAATAACATGATCTTCATACCGGATTGGTCAAGGCCCGGGTTAACAATGAATGCCACTGGTGCTGGTGACTAACGGGGTATCAGTTGGTCAGCCAAGAAAATGAGGAAGCAGGGACTTCAGATGTGATTATATTATTAACTATGGAATTGCTATTTTTGTGACGTTTGCTTGTATTAAAAATTAAATACCAGCAAGTCTAAATATGCTATGCAGCCAGTTGTATAAAGGAAACCTACAATCAGACTGTAAATTTTAAACTATGTGGACATCAAACTGACAACAGAATTTAACAACACAGAAAAATTTAAGACAGAGTAATGGAAATGTGTAGTTACAGTAAAGTGACAGGCAAGTAAACGCAGATATAACCTCACCTGCAAGATGATTCTCGCAGCAATTGTGCGTTCACAAACACACAAGAATCCATCTTGTACCAATTCCGGCTTCAACCGTTTGTGTCCGACCCAAAAACGGCTCGGGCCAATCACGTTGCTGTATTGGGGTTTAAGATGGGACATACTGGTGCGACGAAAGCAAGAGCTGACAAGCCCACAGCAGAACCAAAATAAACATGGCAGCGCTAGAGGACGCACATGTAGCTCTCGCTATCACATTTGTCCTGTAAGAATCCACAATTTCATCTTTGAAAGAAGGACAGCAAAAAGTCTCTTGACTAGCATACCTTGTTGTGATTTCTCATGATGTGTCCTGGTTACGTTTTAATTTGATACCATGATTGGCTAAAACCACTATTGGTCGGCAGGCAGGCAGGCAGAGTTCTGGTGAATGTCTCTCCTTTCCCCAAACATACTCCATAGGAGCAGTCCCAGATTGATAATGAACAGAACGGAGAGTACTACACATTATCATTCTGGCCGGCTAGGTTACATGCAGGTAAACTCAAGGGTAAAAATCATTAAAATAGAAAATAACAGTAGGAGAATGAAGAGTAAGGGCAAATTTGCAAAATAAGAAAATAATTCTGCAATTATTGAAAATATCATGCTCATAAAAAAGAAATGCGCAACTAAGTGGGGTTATTTAAAATATTTACAAAATGTGCATGTGTAGATATACATAAAAACAACAGACTATTAAAAGAAATGAAACAAATTGGTCAAAAATTATGGTCATAAAGTCCAACAGCTGCTGGGAGGAAGAATCTACGATAATGCACCTTCGGACATTTAGGATGCAGCAGTCTATCATTGAAGGAGCTCTCCAGCTCTGCAACAGCTCATTGCATGGGGCGGGAGTCGTTGTTGAATAGTGATGCTATTTTTGCCAGAGTTCTTCCGTCTCTCACAACCTACACTGGGTCAAAGGGGCATCCTAGTACACTGCTGGCCTTCCTGGCTAATCTAACTTCTTCCTCTCAGCAGCAGATAAGCTGCTGCTCCAACGAACTAAACCATAGAGCATGGCTGATGCCATCACAGAATCAAAAAGGTCTTCAGAAGTGCCCCCTGCTCTCCAAAAGACCTCAGTCACCTGAACAGGTAGAGTCTGCTCTGACTCTTTCTGAAAAGAGCATCAGTGTTGTGACTGCAGTCTAGTTTGTTGTTCAGGTCAACGCTTGGGTACTCACAAGAGCCCAGTATCTCAATTTCAGTTCCCTGGATGTTCACCAGTATTACTGTGGTGGATCCGTGCCCGTGAAAAACCACTAGTATTCCCTTGGCTTCCTCTGCATTGAGCAGGAGATGGTTCTGCTGGAACCAGTTCACACAATCCTGTGTCCACTGTTTGTACTCTGTCTGTACATGGGGTTTTTCAAGCTTTAAAAGCTTTAACAGCGCATTAGTAGTGTGCTAAATTTGTAGTTATCATAGTTTTAGTTGTGCTCCACAGTAGCAGTGGTAGCGTTGTCAACTTACAACAAAAAGATCCTGGGTTCAAATCCCTGCCCCTGGTCTTTCTACATAGAGTTTGCATATTTTCCACATGCATGCATGGGTTCTCCACGGGTACTCCAGCTTCCTGCCACAGTCCAACAACTTGACTGTAGGGTTATTGAGTTACTCCAAGTTGCCCTTAGGTTTGCATATGTGTTTATGGTTGTCTATCCTGTTTTTCATTGTGATGGATTGGCAACCTGTCCAGGGTGTATCTCTTACTCTCTTACCACTGGAGATAGTCACCTGCTCTCCAGTGAACCTGTACAAACAAGCGGGTATAGACAATGGAGGGTTGTAGTTGAAAGGTCATGCACTATTTAATTATTAGCATTCATTAAAGGATAAAACAATTTCACTCATTATTTTTGAAAGCTAAAATTATACCTAATATTTTTTTAGCAGTGCTCTTAATCTTTTTCAAAAGCTAATGTTTCTTCTCTGGTGGTCTATCATAGCCCAGGCACAAGATGGGGTAAGAAGATTAAGTTAAAAGAGCACACCTAAAGGACTCTGGTGGTTGCTTTAAATTTTGAATTCATCTGCAGCATTGGTCTTGATTCCTCAGCTCTTGGTAAGAGATGATAAATCTGCTGCTCTCAGGAAAAAAACAAAAAACATTTCCATTTGGGGTGCATGTTACATATACCTGATGAAGCCACAATTTAAGATTTTTTCTCATTAAATCAGTAGCCGCACTCAGCATAAAAGTAGGGATGTCCTGGACATGTACTTGTCCAAGCATCTTATGACTAGTGTCCAAAGGTGTGATATAAGAAACACGCACACTAGAGAAGAAATTTAGTCACACTGCAAACCAAGTTCTTCAAAGTTACAACTTAGGACATACAACAATTTGCTGCAGCTGTCAGTAGCATAGCAGATGTTGCTAATGTAGACAATTTTTTAGAGCACTGATCAATGGGGTGGTTAGAAAAATTATGCAGATTGTTAGAAAACATACCTGTAAAATATAATCCTGGTTTGTCATAGCATCGTGGGCTATTGTGAGAAGCAACATTTGGAACAGTCATGAAGGCTCAGACCATATAACAGCCTTGCGTGTTTATTACAAATAAAAAAAAAACTTATGTGAAATAAAATAACACGGAGCATCTAGTCTCATTTGTCAAGATTCCACAACTTGTCTCTCTGGCCCTATTATACCTAATTACATTTATAGGTGTCCAAGCACCGTTTACCAGATTCTATAAATGGCACACTGGAAAAGCAATTCAGTAGAGTGGAACAGCCACTGTTTTTCTGTTAGCCTTCATACGTCCAAGAGATTATGTAACAAGGGATTATGCAAGTCAGAAAATTCACATTAAGACCTGACACATTGGGGTATATGCTGCTGATGCAGCAGATTGGAGAGGAAAAACGAGGCCATGGTGAAAAAGGTAAGGATAGTCTCACCTGAAAGAAATTATGAAAACATTAATACAAGAGAAAAGAAACAGGCATAAGCAACAATGTGCACTAATGGAAAAACAATAAAATGAACAGTAAACATTCATGTATTAATCAAATAGAGTTTCACATATTTAAGATGCTTAGAATGTTGCACTCCTGTTTAGATAAGAATTAGGAAGTTGGTTAAATTTCAATTTGTGATTTCTGTAGCTGATTAAAGCCGTTACTTATTCCCTGCTAAAGCGTACTAATTAAAGAAGCATATAAAATTCTTAGAAGTTGTGGACATTCACAGGAATTTTAAGCAGGGTAATACTTGTTAGATTCAGAACCCTAGCTGGTATGAGATTTAACCCAAAATATAGAAGGATGGAGGAGGGGGTTTAGTTCAAGTCCGACAACAACATCAACCAGGTGCTAAAGAACCATTGAAGCCTTGAATTACACCTTGGGAATATCCCTGTATTCCGTTTTAACCGTGGAGCACACCTTATTTCTACACTTTTCCTGGAGTTCGCGCTTCTGCTGTCTAGTTTGCAACAACTGATTTACGTCAATCGATTTACGACACCTGGTCGTTCTGTCATGATGCTGGAATGTTTGAGTTAATTAGTTAATCCCACTCACCTGTGTTGAGCGTTTTCCATTGATACCCAGTTGTATTTAAGTTTCGGGTTTTTGTTCCTCCTGTGTGACGTCGTCTATTTTTGTGCTCTGTTCTCGTACTCTGTTTTCTTTGGCTGTTTTCGATCCCTGTTCCTACATTGTTTTTCTTGAGTTGGCTTCATTAAAATATTATTATTTTCAGGATGTGCCTGCCGCCGTCTTGTTGCCGCATTGGTCTTTCACCCCAAACCCTGACAAGTTCTGTGCCTTTCAAAAAAAAAAGCATTAGCTGTGTGCCTAATTACGGCAAATAAATAATAAACACTTATGAACCAATTTTACAATAAAGAAAATATTAGTAAGGTCATATGCAATTGCGGGGATAAATCGTCACGTCATCTGTAGAAAGCGTTATTGACAACAACTACATTTTCTTTTAGAAGTTTCTCATCAGCCCACCTAGACTTTTTCTGTCACTGTTATTCCTTTCTATATTAAAGATTGATAATTTGTGCTGACTTCCTGTCTAAATTAGAATGCTAAATATGAAAGATAAATTAAAGTGAAGTTAAGTTAAAGTGCATCACATTATAATAATTTTAGAAAGAAAGACAGTTTAAGTTTTGTATCATATTGTACACAAACTATGCAAATCACAATCAAAGCTCATGTTTGGATTAGAGATGTGTGTGTTAGAACCAAAACTTTTATGAAGTATGTCTGTGCACCTAGACACACAAAACATTGTATGCATTATATTCTGTTGCTACTTTCATATGCTGTCAGCTCTATGGTGTTACAGCAGACATGTGCAGCTTGGCCTTTTATTTTTCCTCCGCTTTTTCAACAGTTTGCCCTACAGCGAATACAATACATACTGACAGGTACAATGCAAAATGAATAGACATCCAGGTTGTAGAACAACTCAAGATGATTTCAGGGGGTTTCAAGAGCTTTTTTTCACTTAAAACATCTATACTTCAAATATAGACAGGTTTTATTTTATAGTTGGTCAATGAAGGGGGGAAGGGGTGGGGGGTTGAAATCCTCCGTGCCTCTAGTAACACTGACAGCATAACTTTTATACAAGTGGCATAGCCTGAGGTAAGGCATTGACAGACAGAGAAGTACAAGGCATTGTATATAAATAACTTCAGTCTAAAGTGCAAAATATGTTGCGGAAGAATAATGACAGGATGTTTATTTTGGATGTTGTTTTATGGAGATAATATTTTTATTTCTTAATAGGGAATGGCTAATCAATGGTTACAGCATTAATTAAACTTGAAAATAAAATAACTGTGATTACAGTTATTAAAAATAGAGTCATTATATAATATTTTAACTGTTTTAGCAACACACTTTTCAGATATTTAATTTGGGTGGCCAAATTGTTTTGAATCTTGATCATAAATGGTTAGATATAAGCTAATGTTATTCCATGGAGGATGGTTAAATGCATAATCAAACTGCACAAAATTGTCCATATAGTACAAAGCAAAATTCTATCTAAATTCTTTATTATTTTAATTTGTAAGACCAAGCTGATTTATTTGTGTTTTTGCAACTTTATTCTTAAATATCCTAAAATCATGGATTGCAGGTACGTATTTTTTGTCTTGAAAGATAAATGAATCCATGTTTTACTTATGTTCTCATAACTTTCCAATAAAATTCAAGAATTGTTGTGTTAGCTTTCAGCACCAAACTGGAAACAGAAGATAATTGTCATGATTTGGGTTTTGTTATGGTTTATGTTTATTTGATTATTAGTTCTCTCTCCTGTCTTAGTATTAGCTCTGGTTTTTATTATTTGCTTCTGTTTAGTCTTAGTTTGGTTTTCTAGTTTAGGTTTGGTCTTTATGGTTATTTTGGTTCTGGAGTAGTCTAGTTTAAGTTTCTGTTTTGGTTTTGTGATTCTTAATTTAATTTAACCAATTCTGTCATAGGTTTAGTTTCTGTTTTAGGTTGGGCCTGTCTTGATTTATCTTGAGACTGTTTTAGTTTATCTGTTTTTCACCTGCCAGTCATTCAGTTTCATATCTCAGTAACATCCTGTCTGTTTGCCTGTCACTCCCCTTCACCAGTCACCATCCAATCAGCTTCAGTTTACTTTCAGCCACTTTTTCCCTCCTGATCAGCTCCACCCATTCTGGTAATTAGTTTCATTCCGTTCATCTGCTCACTCCTCTACTTATACCTGCCTCTGTCTCCTGCATTCTGCCAGATCATTGTTTTTCTGTGCAAATTGGTGAGTCTAGTCCAGCTTTCTCTGTCCTCTGTTTGCCTGTTGACCTGACCCAATTTGCCTGTTTGACTTCTCAGCCATCCGGTTACCTGATTCCTGTTTACCCGACCTGATTCTGTTCCTGACTAGTAGAGCTCGTCTGTTCCTAGTTTTCCTGCTTAGTTTATTCTAGTGATGGCGAGATGAAGCCTCATGAGGCATTGAACAACTCAGCCAACTGGTTCGAGAAAAGGTTCATTTCTTGATGGTTCATGTGCACACAGCACCACCTACTGGCAAGTTGTATAATCACAGCCAGCTGTATCTTAACACGTGTGATGCATTAATTTTTGTCTATTATGGCACCTTCACAGAAGGTGTAGGACGAAATCATTTGTCTACATACATTTTGTAAACACATGTGTACAATAAAATATTGTTTGAATGTATTCTCTGTGTGTAATTATTCCCAAAATAGGAGTGTCATGTGATATGGCATGGTGTGTAATAATGTTTTTCTGTGACTCTACAAAAATGGCATAGCCTTAATCAGGCAGAGGACAGTGAAAGTGCTTATGGAACTAGGGAGGGGGTAATGAATAGGCTAATGCTTGTGTAACTTGGATGATTTCATGCATTTTTATTAAGAAACAACAATTTCTCCACAGTTTTTGGTTTCAAATGATTTCTCTTTTTTGATACTACTTCTCCAGCCTTTGAAAAGACACGCTCACATGGCACAGATGATGCCGGGGTGCATAAATAAATAAGTGCAAGTTTGTACAGATTGGGGTACAGTGACCGATGATTAGCCCAGTACTCCAGGGGGTTCTCCAGCCTGCTTATGTTCGCCTCTGAGAGGTAGCGCTGGACCTCTACGGTGGCATCTGCTGAGACATTTGGAGTCCTCTTTGCCTCCATGACACTAGTGTCCAATCTTTGCCAAAGTCTGCTACCTAAATGGAAACCACAGGTCAGGTTAGTAAGTGTTTTAATAGGAATAAGTAATCTCAAAATGTAATACAAAAGATTACCTCCACTGAATTCTTGAGAGGTGGAAGCCTGGGGAATCTCGTGAGTGTTCTCTTCTAGGTTCCGTCGGATTACGGTGGCACACTCAAGTCAAGCGCTTCACTGCTTCAGCAGCTTTTGTGTTGCTGAAAAATGCTATAACTTTAAATCGTGGATCCAGGAGTGTAGCCAGCGACAAGATGCTCATTGACTGGAGCATGTGCAGCTTCTCCCTGAGATGTCTGATGAGCTGCTCTCCTATTTGCACTGCTTCTGCAGGTGCCGACTTGGTGTCCTCCTCCTGAAGGGCATTCTCTATCATCTTCAGGAGGGGGATAACTTTTGATGCCGACACGTGTTCTTCTGCCGAGAGCTCCATGGTGGCGTCATAGAAAGGAGAGAGTAACGAAAGGCACGCTACAACAATATCAAACTCACTGGCAGTTAAATAGGGAATGTCAGTGTGCAATCCAGCCAATGCCGCTCCTACTGGCTCCCTCAACTCCACCAGACGGTGCAGCATCAAGTAGGTGCTGTTCCATCTTGTTTCCACCTCCTGCATCAGCTTGGTTGCTTGCATGCCCAGCTGAAGCTGCACTTGTGTAAGCTTCTCCTTTAAAGATACAGAAGAGTAGGCCATTAAGTCACTGCAGTAGGAGTACAGACAAACTATTAACATTATATATTGGAATAAAATAAAAGAGGATACCTTAGCAGTGGTGCTGCTTCTAAAGTAGCCAACCAGCTTCCTTGCTTTGGCCCGGAGGCCAGAGAGCGCAGGTTGGTGGTCAAGCGCCCTCTTCACAATAAGATTGAGGGTGTGAGCAACACAAATGTGGTGGCGAAGCTTCAGCTCTCTCACGCATGCCACCATATTAGGAGCACCATCTGTGACCATGCATGTCACCTTGCCTGAGATTCCCCATTCCTCCATCAGGGAGGCTTTCACACAAGCAATATTTTCAGCAGTGTGAGACTGGGGGAATGCCTGCACTCCCAACAACACCGAGCTCAGCTTTTCATTCTCCTCCACAAAGTGGCATGTCACTGCCAGGTAGGCATCCATGTTGATGGATGTCCACATATCTGATGTAAGGCTAACAGCAGCCACCTTCTCTACTTTAGCCTTAGCGTGCTCCTTAGCAGACTCATATTTGGCCTCCACCATGGCCTTCAGAGCCTAAAGGAAGAGATTATATATATATATATATATATATATATATATATATATATATATATATATATATATATATTGCTGAATTGTGACACATACAATAATGTAGTCATTCGTTTCATGTATGGACCCACACATACCTGCCTTGTAGGGAGAACATAATTGGGATCCAGCTTAGACACAAATGTCCTGAATCCAACGTCATCCACAATAGTGAAAGGCTGGGTATCCTTCAATATCATGGAGACTAGAGCTTCATCCAGCTCTGCTTTTCTGGTGGCTGGTTAAAAGGGAATAAATACAGTGTCTGTTACCTGTCTTTATTTGCACAACAAGCAAACATCAGCATGCAAAAATTGTGAAAGTGTGTTTTTAATATAGTAATGAAATACCTTGGCTGGGTGAAGCTCCAGTTTCATCCCTATTCTCATGCAAGGCACGGTAGTGCCTTAGCATGGATGAGGTGTTATTATTGTACCCCAACTCCTTGGAGCACAATAAACACCTCACCTTTACACAAAATAAGAAACAGTGAAAAATACAGTTCCTCATAAGCAAACCTAATGCATCTGCAAATGTTCAGTTCACCTTACCTTGTTAGGGCTTATCAAATCAAAATGTTCCCACATAGGGGACATCCTCCTCTTTCTCGCCTGCTCCATCCTACTCCTATCCTGTCCTCGCACTCCTAAATCTCCTATGTATCTCTTTCCTAAACTCTCCAAACACCAAACTAACTGTCTCAAACTAAATAACCACTATCCAAACTCTACTATCCAAACTATCCAAACTCTATCCACTCTCTCAACTGACCGCAACTCTCCTACAACAACCCACATTTTGAATGGAGCTTGTGGACTTTTTAAAGCCGTCAAACCCCGCGCAACAATCTGAGCCACTTCCCGAAGCAGTCACGTGGTACAGCCGGCCAGCGAGGCTTCAGACGTCATCGTTTTCGGCTCCTCCCCCAAATGAAGCAAGCCTCGATACGCGCATTGCGGAAACGCCCCCTCCATTACTCGACACACGCCTCGAAGCCTCGGCACATAACGTAACATCACTAGTTTATTCGTTGCCGACCTCGGACCTGTTCTTGGACACTGCTTTTGGATTCTGTTTTTTGACTCTGGACTATTTGGTTTTTGGACAAAGTCCTCCCGTTTTTGGCTTGATGCCCCTTTTGTTTCCACCTGATTGTTTTCTGTTTAATAAAACCCTTTAACATATCATTATTTTTGTCCGGCCTGAATACTGGGTCCACCTGTCCCCGTTTCATGGCAATAATAGGTGGGTTTGAAATAGTGATTGCCTTTTACTAGATGGGTCTGTGATGTAAGGGATATCTTTGGTACTTGCACTTGTCTTACCATAAAGTGTGATGGTAAAAGGTCTTATATAGCGCTTTGCTAGTTATACTGGCTACTCAAAGCGCATTGCACTATAGCCACATTCACTCCCACTCACTTAGGCACACACATGCATACACCATTATGCAGATTGGTAGGCTACTTGGATTAAGTGCCTTGCCCAGGGGCGCATCAACATGTGGCAGGAGGAAGCTGGAATCAAACCCACACATTTCTGATTGCACAAATACTCTACCTCCTGAGCCACAGTTGTACTGGTATACAAATCTCTACTTTAATTCAGAGGGCAAATTCTGACCAACTTCCCAGTTTCAAAGCATGCATAGTTAACCACTGGGTTTTGAAATGGACAAAAAATGAAGTTTCACTCATTTGTCAATCTTTTGAGTCTTGGTTTTTCTTTATTTACTTTGATTCTCTCTGTGTCTGCTCCTCCGCTCGTTTTGCCTCAATCCATGCTTTGGTATCTGAACCATTCCTTTTCCTTTCTAAATGTCTTTTATCATTCCTTGTCCTTGCGTTTGTCAACTTGCTTTTGTGTGCATTCCTGATCACCACACACATACCCAGAGCCTTGGCCCATACTCTTACGTGATTAATTTGATAGGCTCAGTCAATAGCATAAAATGCAATTAGGCAAAAAAGCTGTCTATGTGCATACTACAGCAGCACAAATACTCTAGCATTAAATTCTATGACCTGTCAAGGGTGAATCTGCTTCTCGGCCAATGAATGCTGGCGATAGGCACCAGCCTATTGCCTTGCCAAAGGTGTTCCCTCACCCATTCAAATCATTACAATTAGGTGTTCCAATCACTTCCATGGCCTCATGTTTTTAAAATTCAGCACCTAGGCATATTATGACTGCTTCTACAAAACATGTAAAAGTACAGAACGCTTTCAGAAGCTCAGTTAATTCCAGTGTGGTACCATAATAGGATGCCATTTGTACACAAACGCCTGTCTGGATATTTCCCCACTGTTGAATACTCCAAAGCCAACTGTATTATAGCAAAGTGACTCAACTCAACTTATTTGCCACACAATTTCACCAAACGGGGACAGAAAATGGTGAGGCACAACTGTTACAGGAGTCACTAACTTTCTGCAGGGTAAACAGCTGCAGAATTGAAAACCTAATTTGTCCTTCAGATTGGCTCCAGCACAGTGCCAAGACAGCTCAATGGAATAGGTTTCTAAGGCCAAGCAGTTGAAGTCTTACATCACCAAAAGCAATGAAAGGCGTTGAATGCAGGACTGTAAAACACACTACAGCAGTGAAGACATTTTCTCTGGAGTGACAAATCAAGCCTTGCAAGCCAAAACATGTGTTCGGACTTGGCAGTGGCCAAAAAGAATAGCACTTGCCTGACTGCCTGTGTCAAAATCTTCTTTGCTGATTCTTTGTTTGAACCACAGCTTCAGCTTTGCTCAATAATGTTTGATATCTTTTGGCAATTGTGTGGGGCTGAGTTGGGTTTGGAGACTTAGTTCAGGTAATTTCTCCATTGTGGCCCTTCCAAAGGCATTTCTGTTCTATTATACTATTATATTGTATTCTAATAGGAACTTTGAAAATACATTACGGATAATTTCATGCACCCAACTTTGGGGATGTAACTTTGTTATAATGAAGTCAGTGAGTGAGTCTTTCAGCTACTCCCTCACTAAGGGGTAAGCAACGCAAGTCATCACAACTGGTACACAGACTGGGCAGAGTTTTTATGCCGGATTGGCTTTCTGAGGCTACTTGGATTCTAATCCGGGTCCCTCAATCTGGAATGGTGTGCTACATCACAGAGGGTATGTAGATATAATGAAGATAGCCTTACAAATGTCTGCAATTTGAGCACTGCATGGCAGATATTTAAATACCTGTTACCTTTAATGTGACACTTAAATCTGATTTTAACAACTTAAACCTTTTTCTCTATATTCAGGAAGGTTTTTGTGTCTGGATGCAATTTGAAGTGGCTTTAGAAGAATACACCCTTATTAGTTACTCTCACGATTCAAGTTGTTTTTTTTGTGGAAATGGCTCTTGACATAGTATAACAGGTAAAAAAAGAAAACATAAAACATTCTACTTTCTCCCTTGTTTACACCCCCATTATTTCTAGATAAAAAAGAGGGTTAAAGGGGAAATAAAGTGAGATGAAAAAGAATATAAATAAGAGGCTAAAATTAAACCACAGGAGGGAAGGGGATTTATCTGAGGGGAGATGTGGAAAAAGAAAGAAAGAAGGGGCAGAGGGGAAGAAGCACTAACTGAGGTAGAAAGCAGATTATTGGCTGAGCTCCAATGAGCTCATTGAAGAAGACTCTGCTGTCAACTTATATCACCATGACAGACAGCCTACCTCTTGGGGGGCTGCGAAGACACATGCTTACACAGAGACACAGACATGGATAGATTTAAAACCATTCAGACACGCAGAGAAAACAAGAACATAATACACGATACATATGCATACCCAGGCAATTGTGTTTTGCATTTTCCCCCTATAACAAAATGTTATATGTATCTAGATCAAGCCAAACAAGCTTTTATCATTTACACCTTCTGGCAAAAATTAAACATTTTCTAAATTGTCCTGACTGGGAGAAGAATATTCATGTCTTTATTAGCTCCAGAACTAATTATTGGATTTCCCTTTATTTTTGTCTGTCTCAAACTTGCCTCTATCAAATTTAACTTGTCAAAAATACAGCTGCCCAGCTCCTATCTGACACCTACAGAAGCCCTGAAAGGCAAGTGGGAAAAATATGTAGAATAAAATCTTCCTAAGTTTTTATTTTTTTATTTTTTGTTGTTTTGATCTGCCCTGAAAGGCTTATTTTTCTGTTTGTTCCTGTAATACTTAGTGTTGCCACTAGAGTAAGACCCCAGATCATCTCTGACAGCTGTATTTGTCAAATGGATAGTCAGTGGTCTGATTTCCAAAAATCAATAGCTCCACCAAAAAGCATCTAATTATAGCTCCTGTTCCTTAATCTTTTACGAGGTCAACAGAAAGAACTCTATCATGGGAAGGAAAGGCACTTCGGATGGCTGTGCCAATTTCAGACAACCTTAAACTCCTACATCATTATGTAATGGAAACGCACATGGTTGATTCTAGTCACATCCAGGCCTTCAGCCTTCCAGAAATTAACTACAAAGTGTGTGCTCTCTTCTCTCTGGATATTTTCTTGAATTTCCGTGAGGAGGGCTGTACTTATACATCATTTCACACAAAGGATTGTGGAATTCCTTATAGCTCCTTAGCGCTGGTAAAGGATATCGTGAAGTTCCTATGCTAAAGTAGCTGTCAGAGGAAGCTCCTTTTCCTATCACCTTCTTTACTGACTGCACTATTCAGACAGCACTTACCATGGCGACCGCTGACGTACTTCTGCTTTGGCCAAAGAGCCCATACCCAAAAGACATATTCAGATAAAGCCAGTGTCCAGTTTTCTAAATTAGATTTTTGCAAAGTAAAATAAGACACACACTGTGTATTTGTTAGCCATGGTATGTTGTTATCATATCAAGTTTGTATATGTATGAGCAACATAGACTTAACTGCAGTGGTGCTCAAGGATATGTGTAGGACAAATGAGATGACTGCTCTTTCTTGGGACTATTTTCCAAATGACCTTCAAACTTGCTGTCAGTAAATGCTTATCATACCAAGGCAACAATTTAAATATGAATGCTTTGGTGATTATTAAATGATAAATGACTTGTACTTGTATAGCACTTTATCAAGTCCGACGACTCCAAAGCACTTTACACTACAGTCAGTCATTTACCCATTCACACACACATTCTCACCCTGACAGTGGTATGTTGGTAGCCACAACTGCCCTGGCTGCTGTGGACTAACAGACTGACAGAACATGAGCACCACCTGACCAACAGCAGCAGGCAATGTGGGTGAAGTGTCTTGCCCAAGGACACAATGGAGGATCGAACTGGAAACCCACCAGTTACAGGACAAACACCCTAACTCTTGCGTCACTATTATATGTATTAGTTTATTTATTTGTATTTCATTTACGACACCTACATAAAAACTCATTGGGAAAATGAAACAGTCTTTAATCCCAAACTCTGTTGTTTGGGAAAAACTCTAGATTCCTCAGTCAATGTATTTCTCCATCAGCATATTGCGGGGAAAATATGGGGGAATAAACTACCATATGGTGCAGGTCTAGAAAAATTCTTACATTTACTGACATTTGATGCTACTTTGTATACAGTAATAATGTAATAATACTGGAAAAAATAACAGGCAAGAGATTTCAATAGCTGCACACTTTTTATGCCTCCATCACAGATATTGCAAATCGCATTGTGTTAAGTTGCCTGGAAGAAATTGGATACTTATATGGAAAAAGTACAAAGTTAAAATAAGCAGGACTACCCTTTCAGGTATGTGGTTATTGCTCTGTGCTGGGTAGTAGGGTGGTGCAGTACTACGTTCTTTCCAGCAGGGCGCAACAGGTGGACAGTGGCAAAGGTGCTACAGATTCTCTCAGGGACTTTCTTCACAACTTTGTATTTTGTTACCTTGATAATATTCTCATATCCCTTAATGAGTATCGACAGCATATCAGGTTGGTTTTACAGAGGCTGCTGGAGAAACGACTGTCAAACCGGAGAACCTCAAGTTTCATGTACCATCTACTATCTTTCTGGAGTACGTACATCTTCGAGGGAGGAGGAGTCAGGACCGACCCCAGTAAAGTCAAGGCAGTAGTGGACTGGCCAACTGCCTCTCAACGCAAGTAACGGCAGCATTTTCCAGGATTTTCCAACTTCTAGAGATGCTCCATTAAGGATTTCAGCCTCATCCCCGAACCTCTCACAGCCCTTACTTCCACCAAGACCTCATTCTCCTGGACCACTGAGGCCGATGAAGCTTTCCAGACCATCAAGAGCCGGTTCACCTCTGTTCCCATCCTCACTTATCCTGATTAACAGTGTCAGTTCACCTTGGAAGCGGACGCCTCAGAATCAGGAGTAGGAGCTATCCTGTCTCAACGCTCCAAAGGTTCAAATGATCTTCGTACCTGTGTCTTCTTTTCCCACCGCTTCACTCCGACGGAGAGAAACCATGACGTCAGCGACCAGTAACTTCTGGCCATCAAGCTCGCCTTGGAGCAGTGGAGGCATTAGCTGGAGGGTACCCCGCAACCTATCTTCATCTGGATGGACCAGAAGAACCTGGCTTACCTGCAGACAGCTAAAAGACTCAATCCACATCAATCTCGTTGGTCGCTGTTTTTCTCCTGGGTTTCCTCTCCTGGGATATGGAGCAGGCCATCCAACAAGCTCTCACTGATGAACCAGATCTGGGGAGTGGCCCTCTGGGTTGACGCTACGCTCCCTCATCCGTCAGGTCTTGGGTCATCCAGTGGGCTTATTCCTCCAAGCTCTTGGGTCACCCTGGTTCCAGTCGCTCCACTGGCCTCATCTGCAGATACTTCTGGTGGTCATCCCTCAATATGGACGTCCTGAAGTCCATGGCAGCCTGCTCAGCCAGACACAACCACTGCCGGCATCATCCCTCCTCTGGAGCCCTGTCATGATGACAGTGTCATCCTGCTATCTGTAAGTCAGCCTCTGCTCTACTCACTGTCTATTCTTTATCTTCCAGTCGGTGTCCTGAGTCCTCCTGGTACCCGGTCCCAGTTCCCGACCTCTCATCATAAGTTGTTCCTCTCAATAAAAGATACTTTATTAACTGCCGTTTCCGTGTTTGTTGCTTCGGGGTCAACCATGGAAAGCATAAACATGACATATCCATTGCAACTGATATGTTAGATCATAGAATTGACATAGGCAGACCACTGAAGAGATGTTCATTAACAAAAATGTACACAGATTTTCACAGTTACAGTGCATATCCTATTTGTGCAGTCAGAAATGTTCATTGGAACAGTTTATAAAAATAAACAAATTTCAAGTTTATTTGCAAATAAAAAAAGTAAAGATTATTTCAGTCTTGAATATTAAACCATTCAAGATTGTTAATAATAGTGCAATATATTGAATAATTGAATGGAGACATGTCATTGGTCTGCCATTTCATTTTATACATAGGTAATAAGAAGTGCAGAGGCAAACAACAGAGAAAATAAAGGTAAGTGGTACATACATTCAGTTAAAATGAGAGAGTGGAATATATGTGTGCAGGGAATCAGAAAAAAAAATAATTTAACCATATTTTGTTGCTCCAGAGGCAGCAGCACTCATAGCTAAACAGCTTCTGACTGTGTATTGTTTTCTAGAGAAAACATCTGCTCCAAACAGTAATTGGGCTGTTTTACCAACACTTGCACTCTCCTGTGTGCTAACTCGAATTTTACCCAGTCAGAAAGATCAGCTTTGAGAGTCTGAACAATAACAGGTAACTGCGTCCTTTGATACATGCCTGGTTCCACTAATGGTTTATTCTCCCACAGAATTATTTAAAATGGCACTCATAATATGAACATGCAGGCACACACACATATATCCTTCTGCATGAACAGTTGCATGCAGTTATGATCATACCCTCACCACCTTCTGTCTCTTGATTTAGAATGGCTGTGATTACAACAGTTAGCAGTAGTGTTCTTTAACAGGGTTATAATAATCGCTGTCAGGCAAGGAGGAGATCCAATCTTATTTTGTCTGTTCGTATGCTGATTAGCACTACCAAGCTCCACTGGGCACGTCGCAGTTCCCCCTGGAAAGCTTAACCTTTAGTAAATCATTCAGTCTCTTCTATTGCATTTTTTTTTGTAGTGCATGAAGTGACAAAGTACTTTGCCCTAATAAACTTTAGTCTGATACAGTTACATCACAACTGCTATAATATAAAACAATGATTTCAGAATGAGTGGTCTTATTTAGGTATTATAGCTGAGTAGCCCTAACTGGTTTTATGTGTGTTTTTGTCACATTGTTTTTATTTTTTGTATTTATTTATTTAGTTGTTGTTTTGTTTATCTGTTATCTCATCGTTATCTTATTTGCCTTTTACACCTAACAGCTAAGACCCTGTTTACACCACAACGATCCATTAAAAACAGGATATTTTTTTCATTTCCGTTAGACAACAGTAGAGATGTGAAAACGGTATAAGCTTAATTCCCTTGCTGTGCACTAGTAGGTGCTATGTTCTTTTAAAATCAACATACGCATGCTTACTGCTTAAAAGCTGCTGCAACAAAATATTCGAGATGGTAGATAATAAAGTTTTCTTATTGACAGCTGATGAGGTTCAAATGTTGCTTAAGGTGACTTTGAAATATAGCAGTGGTTATATTCAGCAACCAAAACAGTACTCCGCTATCTGGCATTTTTAGTTAATTCTGCTTTTTTTTTTTTTTTTTCATTGTAGGCACCCATTGTGTGTGTGTACATTAATTTATATTGATTTATGTCATATAGCACATGAGCCAGGGATTCCCTGTAAGAAAAAAAAAACATGTTTTTCCTGTTTAACACATCAACAGGGACTTGGACATTTTTGAATCATTACACTTTTTCAATCCATTTTCAAATTGTACTATTGTCAGACAAAACATTCACAGCTGTTGTGTAAGTGAATAGTACAAAAGCAACCAAACTTTACCGTTTTAATCAGAAAACTTGTTGTGTAAACAGGGCCTTGCACAATCACAGTTATCCTGCCTGGTCTTCACGTTGCCAGTGTTTACCAGTTCCCTTTTTTCCATGTGCAAGATACATACTCAGTTTTCAGTCAATTCCAGGTGATTTTATGTTAAAGGTATAGCACAATATCTTTTATTTGGCTTTGAGTTGCGGGCAGCATCTATTCTATTGGTTGTCCAAATGGCAGTCATTGTGATGTGCCCCGGAAACGCCAATGTGCATGCTCCTTCCTTGCTAGTTTCCTCTTGCTTCACATGTGCACTTCCATTGTTTATGTATCCAGTTAGCTTCAGTGTCAGCCGTTCATTGTAGCTCGTCTGCTCTCATTGTATACTTTGAAAATTGCTTAGAGTCGCAAGAAGCAAATTGAAGAGGAAGGCCTCAGAAGACAGAAATAAGACCAGAGTGTATTTGGGAGTTTGTTTCATGAGATCGCTCTGAGGAGCGCATGAGCAGGTAGGATAGTCTTGCTCATGCGCAGTTATTCAAAAAGAGACATGGCTATTTCTTACCTACATTTCTGGAAAAATCATCAACAATACCTTTAAAACATTTAAATCATTTTCAATAGTTTAGGCATTTTATAGCGGTATCCTCCTTTTTGCTCTTCAAATTGAACATGCCAATGGATAAAACATGATATGAAAAGTTCGTATTTGAAAGGTGTTTTCCTCTTTTGTTAATAGTTTCTTAGGTTTTCTGTGCAATCAAGTGGTTTGAAGGAATTGTTTACAACATGCATAATTTATCCACAAGAGCTTGATTTCTGATTTTGGTTGCAAAAAACAAAATGCTATAAGTTTATTTGGTTTTCATAAATCCCAGTTCTCAACAGGGGTCAGCTTTATAAAAGAACGGGATGTTGCGAACTGACTAAATATAGGAAAGTACAGTAAAAATAACAAATCCTAAAAATTAACAGGAATGCAAGAGTAATACATAACTGAAACTGAAAATGACTTAATTAACCCTTAGCTTTGAATCATGACAAAAACAATTTACCAAGCTTGGTACATCTCATAGCAAAAAGTAATGCTGCATACCACCCTAAACATGCTTTTCATTAGGAGGAACAAGGAAGCTGGTCAAAGTTGATGAGTAGATGGTTTAAACTAATTTCAGTGATATCCTGGAAGATAACGTGGTAGAGATTGCAAAAAAATCACAAGTCCTGGGGTATAAGGGTATAGGTTTTCTTCCAGAAAAGGTTTTAAAATGGCCGAGAACTGAGCTTAACTGAAAATATGTGACTGAACCTGCACTCATTTACAAAGAACCGCTAAAATAAATCCTTCTTCAGATGTGCAAACCTATTACATATAACCCATACAACGTGCAGCTGTTTTTGCCGTGATTTGTTGTTTAACAGTGTTAACTCAGGGTGGGGGGGGGGGGGGGGGGTGAATACAAATACTTGCCACAGATTTGTATTATAAAAAACAAAATACAACCATGTATCTCTTTACACCCACTGCACTTCATGTTGGACTACATTGTCATGGACTATCATATAACGTCTTGAGAAAATACATGGAAGTTTGTGGTTGTAATGTGACAAAATATGAAACTATTCAAGGGTTTTGTACACAGTTGGAAGCAATGTAACTTTATTTCATCTCTTTCTCAGCCTGTGCAGTCAGGTTTGCAAATTTAATTCAACCCAGGCAATTTTTTTTTGTCTGTATGCTCCTTTTCTCCAGAGCAGGACTGTCCTATCACATATATTAAAGAAAGCTTAAAGTTAAAAAGCTATTCCTGCATGCACGTCTGAGAAGAGTAGGGATCCAGATCCAGGATGTATCTGTGTTCATGTTTAATAAATCAGGCCACAGCTATAAATTAAATTGGCAAATCAGAGAAGAGCTCCAAATTTTAGTATTTCTTTGCATGAGAAGCAGAACTTCCACAGATCTCATTCTTGTTCCTCTTTCACTATATCCTTCCTTAGTATCTGTTGCTGATTTTAAACAAATGTCTTACTTAAAAAAATTGAAATCAATCTGGCTCAGTTGGAAGTTAGGCTTTTTGGCTCCCCTTGTAATGGTTTGCTAATGGCCTCTGCTGCCATATGTTAGTTGGCTCTTCCTTCATTCTTAGGGCAGTAATCGTTCCTCTGTTCAGTTGGTGTTTCAGCAAAAACTGGGGGTTATCCTTTATTTATTATTTTCAAGTAAGATTAGTTCTCATTTTTTCCATACTTATTGAGCATTCTCTTGTTTTTTATTGTCAGGGAAACGACTATACCAAGAAGCACATCGGCAATTCAATATGAAGGCTTTTTTTAAAATAATTTCTCCAGAAAACACTGTCCTTTGACAAGTTTGAAGTTACATGTGTGTATTTTTAAGAGTCAAGTAAAACTTTGATCCAAAATCACACGTTTAATGTTTATTTGGGCATACATTTACAATCAGTTGGTGATTGGTACATGTTATACATATATTTTTTAATACTAGTAGAGACTATTTCCTCACACACTTATCCATAAATTTTGCCTAGAGCTGCATCTTTTACCACTTCTGTGTCTCTCTGTGGATTTTCAGGGTATGATAGATGTCTTTCCAAACACCCATTTCCTCTCTAATGGGATATTTTGAGGAGTATACACAGGTGGTTTGAAAATAAACATTATGTGAGAGAAAATGTCTGTTGACTGTGGAAGGACAAGGTTTAAGAGGTGCAAATTGCACACCAAGTGCACTTGCCCTTGTCATGAGATGACTCAGTGGTATTAGCAAAACATTTAATACAGAATCCATTTCTGAGTTTCCTATTCAGCACCAAGTGCTGAGTTGAGATTGTCCAGCAGACTTTGAAATGTCACAGTAAAAGCTATAGGGTCCATACTGTTGAGTTTTGGTAGCAAGGCTTTTTAAAAGGCCAAGTTTTAATTTCATCTTGTTTAATTGGATGCACTTTTTATTTCGTTTTTTGCTGAGATAAAAACAAATTTTTTATCACGTGCACATTTTATCAAAATATATCAGTATTTCTGTCGGTCTGCAAAGCTAGGTTTGCGTTTTCCACTCTGCACTGTTGCCCCTTGTATTTGAGCTTTGAAATTAATTTTTTTCACAAACTCACAAGTGCTTATTGGCGTCCCAAATGTTAACTTTTTACAACCCTCCTTTGCCAGCAGAATAGCACTTAGTCTTTTCCTATAACATTTTCCAAGGTTGGAAAATATTATAATTATTGGTGCCTGTCAGCTTGCTGTCCTACCAAGCTCACCTTCTCCACTGAAATCAGTCCCATTTCACTCACCTGTGAGCATCTCAATTGAAGCGCTCTTCGGCCATCAGTTCCAACCCAGTCTAACAGAAAAATGTGTAATATCCACGTTGATCCACAGGGGGAAACATAGCATTGTCACAATTTAGCTCCTAAATACATTTCAGTCATACGTTTTATTTGGTCTATTCATTTATATTGGCTTGCGACCAGGTCAAATGACTATCAAGTTTAAAAAGAACATGGCTGCCATTGCTTGTGGAAACGTAAACATTAAAGCAAAATAACCGTTTATATGCATTTTCATTAAATTTATAGCAAGAAGTTATGGATATTATTTTCATAATCTTCATTCAGAGAAGGTAGACAATCTTTCATTCATTAGTTACACTGAAGATTTTCTCAGAAAGACATGAGAAATTGACCTTTCGTACCTACGTCAGCAAGTTGCACCGTGATTCCGCTACATAAAGCAACATTTAAGCAAAACATCTGCAGTTCTATGCATTTTGATGAAATCTCTAGCAAGTAATATATTTAGAATTGTTATTAAGGGAAGGTAGACAACCTTTCCTTTATTAGTTTTGCCGAAGATTTCAGTGCGTCTCAGAAAAACGTCAAGCAGTTGTTGCTAGGCGGTTGCTAAGGACGCAGCCAATTACATCACCGATGTGTACTGACTTCCACGTCCATAAAAATCAGTATTTAAGAAAAACATCTGCAGTTCTACGTATTTTGATGACATCTCTAACGAAAAGTATGCATTATATGTTTATGACCTTCGTTGGTGGAATGTAGACAACCTTTTGTTTGTTAGTTTCCTCGAAGATTTCGGTGCGTCTCAGAAAGACATGAAGTTATGTTGCTAGAACACAGCCAGTTACGTCATTGATATGCGCCGATTTCCACATACATAAAAATCAATATTTAAGAAAAACATTGCAGATGCATTCTGATGACATCGCTAACGAAAAGTATACACACTATATTTATAATCTTCATTCAGGGAAGGTAGACAATCTTTCATTCATTAGTTTTGCCAAAGGTTTTAGTGTCCTGTGTTCTACCACGTGTATGCTGGAGCCAAAAGAGGTGGTGGGTTCCATTTACGCTGTACCCATCCCCAGTACTTATAGAGGGAAATGCAACATTTAAAGACATAATTCTATACAAATAAAATGAAGGACTGAAACGTGGTGAGGAGTTAAATTGTGACAATACGGTAATGCTGGTGTACGTGGTGAACCCGATATTCAAACCAACACAGAGTTACATTTAAAAAGTTTATTGATAATGTAGTATGTGGCAGGAGAATCACCAGAGGATGCAGGCTGTGGATGATTTGAACTGGTAAGCAGGCTGTGGAAAACTTGAACAGATGAATACGGGCAGAACCAGACTGCCCCCGGAGTGGCGAACAGAACCAGACCTGATCAGGAGTAGCTTGCAGGCAGAACCTGTAGGCAGAATCTGACTCGAAACCGCCAACGTCTTCTCAGCGTGAGCAGAGCGTATCACAGTATCCAACAGGAACCTTTTCTCCAGTCGGTGCTCACAAGCACTAGCAAGAAGACTAGTGAGGGCAGGGCGAGGACTGATCCCAGTGATAACAGGAAAAACGAAGGGAGGTCGCTGGAGCAAACAACACATGCAGGAAACAAGACCAGACGTTGGATGAGACCGGTATAAGTCAGCAGAGTGACAGGTGAGCAGAGTTGACTAATCAGTGGTGGCAGCAGGTTGAACCAATAAAGGTGACGGTGGCTGGAAGGTGATTGAGCTGATAGTATGGTGACTGGTGGCTGAGATGAGTGGAGCAGAGTGGAATAAATCAGTCCAGAATGTCCAAACAAAAATCCAAATCCTGACACAATACTATGTTTCCCCTGTGGACCAATGTGGATATTACACATTTTCCAGTGAGGCTGGGTTGTCAGTACTTCCTTAGATTATCAAAAGCTCCTGCCAGTAGATGTTAACGAGACTCACGTGGAGCCCGTTCACCTAACAGCCCGTCTCGTTTCACCCGGTCGATGATTTGGCTCAAAGAGAAGGGACAGTGAATTCAGAGGCAAAAAACAGTTAAACATATATTTATTACAATTTGGAATTCCAAAGTGGGAGACACTTACAAGTTTTATCACAGCCTCAAATACCTTAACGTTCTCTGCCCATGTCCTAAGTGTGTCTCAAAGCTTACACGTTCGTAACTTCCTTTTGAACCCAGGGACGGCTCCAAACGGGGGCCGGACCAACCTTTTTTCTAAGTTTCCTTGAGACATTGAGTCTGCTGAGAACATCTGTTTCCTGACCTTTGACCGTTAAATGTAATCTATTTTCCTAGCTTGGTTCCTGGGAGTTAACTGGAACAATAGTAAAACCTTGGGACAAGCACTTTTAAAAGCGTTATCTGCTCACAAGACTGTCATATCTCCTCGCTGCATCCGTTCCTGGTACATGCTTACTGAAGTCTGAATTCAACATTTGTTCTACATACATCCTCATCTATTTAGGTCACTGGGTTAAAGTTAACATCTGTATTACTTTAAACTACACTATTATATATAAGTGATTATATTTCCATAACAATGTCCAGAGGTTTTTCCCATCCTTATGATTGATCTCATTTAGACAATTTTTCTGTGTCCTGGATTCTCCTGCCTGGCCCTCATCTAATATCTGCCAGGCTTCTGTTTTCTTGAAATTTACCTTTTTTTTCTGTGCTCCAACCTCTGAGTTTTGGCCAAAGTCTGGAGAAGTCTCCTCCTGGTTGACCCTTGCCAGTCTCCTGTTTTGACCTCCGAGTCTTGGATTCATGCCTGACGTATAGTCAAACGCCTGTGTGCAAACTTACCCAGGACTCCATTTCAATGTTACCTGATGTAATGTCATCAGCCTCGCCTGTCGTTCCCTGGTTTTCTGTGGAGAAGTTAAAGGATATCCTGTGAGTGTGCACCAATGAGGAACTGTATGGAGATAGAGGTGGCCTTGTACTTTTGGATTCCCAGAACTGGAGCATATCATCTGCATGTGTGTTCCCTCATCCCCATTCTGAATAAGGTAAATTAATTTCATTCTGCATCCTGTCAAGTCCTTTTACTCTTTAAAAGCTAGTAACCTGTCCTCTCTGATTTCAGAATTGCCAGTGTGCTCCTGCAGATGTTTTCTGACTCCTACCAGTTTCATTATTGAATAAGCTTTATAAACCGTCCTCTGTGTCTGGCTGAAATTTCAGGTCCTCTGACTGCTTCCGTACACATAGAGATGGGGGTCTTTGACCAGTTCTCTCTTCACCTCACCCTACAAGGTTTCCATGAGATTTGGGCTTAGGAACAAACCTGTCAATAAAATAAGATTGGTTTCATTTAAAAATATCTGTGTTTGATTTGCCATATGATAAAACGTTTCCAGTTTTGTCACCGGCCACTTGAGGTGTTTATATAAAGTGCTGCTGTTTCAGATGGCTGATGTGCATCTTAACAAGGTCCCAGGGTCTTTGACCGGGAAACAATCTCACAGCATCACAACTCCTGCCCGATACTTCACCGTAGGAATGGTTTCTTTTCCAGTCATTTGTTAATTTATAAAAGGACCCAATCAGTGTTGGTTGAGTAACAAAAACAGAAATGTTTTATCAAAAATGTCTTAAGCACGGGCTATTTGCACAAAGCAGAATCTGATTATAATGTTACTTTAATGGAGTGCATAGCAGAGTTTTTAAAACATCAATGTGCAAGTTAAGCTCAGATGTTAAACAGTGGCATTAAATGGAGCATTTCATTAAAGATATGTGTTGCATCTCCTGCTATGCTTTTAAGTTATTATGAGCTAAAAGCCCAAGTCACCTCAAAAGCCCAAAAGCTTTTGCTTGATGAACCACTCTGTCAGTACACTCTCCAGCAAAGCACTGCACCACTTCTTGTTTTGCAGGGATTTTTACAGCAGTCTCTTCCTTCAGTCCACAGGGTTCAAACTGTGAAATATTTTGCACAGAGCTTGTAACCCTACTTTACACTTAACATCTGCACTGAGCTCCCCTCCCCTGCACCTGCCTCCCCCTCCTCATGTCCCATTCTTTGCTCTGGCTCAGCTGGCATCAAAGACTCAGGGAAAGAGAGATAGACAGAAAGGGCTGCCAAGAGTGCCAAGGCAGCTGGAAAGTGATGAGTGATTGACGATGTGTTTAGCATACTAAACACTATAGCAAAAAATGTAATTCTATATCTGGCCGTTGTTCAGAAATCTAATTTTTTTTCCTTTTTTTTTTCTTTGCCACCTCTACCTCTCTTTAAAGTTCCTCAAATTCTTTGTTTATTGTATTTAATAACTTTAATATTTTTGTTTGATCTGGCTCTGCAGTGTCTCCCCCGTGTTTTTTGCCTCCAGATGCAAATTTGAGGAGGGCGAGAGATGGTTAAGAGTGACAGACTCAATACATAAATACACCGCAAACCCTGAGCATGCAGCTTTTGAAAACCAATCAATCTGGCAGTGGGCCAAACACTTACACAGGAACACAGACGGCACAAGCATTTCTTTACATAGGTACGGCCTCTGAAGTGTACAACATGTCCTGTCTTTGTCTGATTTTTTTTTTTAACTATTCAACAAAATACCGCTCTGAAAAACAATTTATGGTTTTTCATTTTGGCTGGAATATTATATGTGGGAATTTGATTTTATGTTTCCTAGATTAATGTGCCAAAGCCAAATGCAAAGTTTAACTAATGTACATTATGTTCTCGTCACTGTATTTTTGAGAATTAGCTCCACTGTGATGCAGGATTTTATAAAAATTTTACCCGTTAACATTAACTTGTTTCCGCCATGATGAACACGATAACTTCTGTTATCTTCACTTCTATCAATCAAATGTTATTCCTTTTTTTCTTTTTTTGTGTCCTGTCAGGGAATATGGCAATACGAATTGTTGTCTTAATGCCAAAAAGAGTCCAACAGACTTTACTTTCACAAGTGGAGCCTTACTGCTTTTGCCATAGCACTCTACTTGATTTATATATGCAAAAAGCTTTATTAGAATTTATGCTGGGGCAATTTCATGTTAAATTGACACTGAAACAGGAAGGTAGAAGAGGGGATGCTGAAAATGTGAAAGAGAGAGAGAAAAGGGAGAGAGCAATATAACATCCACTGAGTCTGCTTCTACACCTGCAAAGATATAAAAAGAACAGCAAAACCAGCCGATAAAGTATTACAGGTACAAACAACCAACGGCTTAATACCATCACTGAAGAATATACATTATTTGATACAAAATGTATAAAGTGACAGCTGAAGATAATAATCAGGGTTTTCTGTATAGAAGTGAATCTGTAAGTACCTGAATCTAAACACCTGTAGGTGTTTGTGAGAGTGTACTTGTGTATGTAATTTTAATTCCTAGCTTTGCAACACTTTGCAACTGTCATGCAGCTCAGAGACAGGAGGACCCAGAATTCGACCAGACAAAAGAGGTTTGAGAAAAAGCAGGATTTAATGAGAAGATCTTGGCAAAACAGTGGTCAAAATCATAATCCAAAAATGATACACAAAAAGGCAGTCCAAAAACTCAAACAGGGACATGGCAGAAAATGTGGAACTTAAACTCACCGGAGGCTTGACAAGGAAAGACACCATATAACAAGACAAGAATTGACGATGAACTGGCAGGGAAGTGGCAGAGGAGACAGGCTTAACAAGGTAGGAGAACAAAGGAGAGAGAGATAGCCAATTAACCAGAAACAGGTGGAGGTAATCAAAGGGAGGGAAGAGGCTGCAGGAGGAAACAAGTTGACAGAAAACACGTGGAAAGGAACAGACACTAAACCAACCCTAAAACATAAATAACCATGAAGAACAACCCTAAGACAGAAGATAAAACTAAGACTAAACAGAGCACAGAAGGGAGATCAGAACTAATACAAAGACCGGATAAACTAAAACAGTACATGAGCTGAAGAATCCAAAACAAGACAGAACAGAAACAAAACCTTAGGTGGAAGAGAGGAACAGCTGATCAAATAATAAACAAAACAAAACCCAGATTATGACAGCAACAACCACAGATTGAACAAAGTACTGTACAGAATTAAAAACACAAATAGAAATAGTACTAAAAAATAAGTAAATCAGCTATACATATAACTGTAACTCAATTCAAATTTTAAAAGGAGTCATAACTCTGTATAAAAGGCCAAACTCAACAAATAGATCTTTAGCCTGGCCTTGAACAGGGACATCGATGGTGGGACCACCAGCAGATGTTGCTCAGAAAGTAAGGTCACCAGATTTCTGATGTGGTCATACTTGCAGGTGTTGAAGAGCCGAGAAGCAGCATTCTGAACAAGTTGTAAAGGTTGTACAGAGTGGTTAAGTTCAGTATACAAGGCGTTGCAATAATCCAAACGTGAGCTAATAAACACGTGAAGGATTTTTTTTCCAAGATCACAAGGAGTGAGAAAAGATTTAATTTTAGCTAATAGGTGATACTGAAAAAAAGCTGGCCTTTACTAGAGAATCAATTTGTTTATTGAATTTTAAGTTGTCAAAGGTCACTCCAAGATTTTTGATGGAATGGCTGAGGTGTGAGGTTCAAAGCTAAATTTGGTTGACTTGAGGGATAAAACAGTATAAATTCTGTTTTGGACTCCTTAAAATGGAGAAAGTTTAGTGAGAACCATGTTTTGATGTCATCAAGACAAGCTTGAATGGACTGTAGCTGGAGAGTTTGGAGGTTTTTAAATCATTTGCATATAGATGGAAAGACATGATTTATCACAGCGCCTAATGGTGTCATGTATAAAGAAAAATGGTGAAGATCCTCAGTCATCCAGGTCGTGATCAATCCAAAACACTTCTATTCTGAAGCTGAAGACATTTTGCTACCCATCCAGGAAGCTTTCTCCTAGCTTTCTTCCGCGTCACCATCTCATGAGCAACGCCCCTTGCCGCTAAGGTAGGACAAACAGGTTGAGAGCGCACGTAGCAACCAGCCATTACACGTGCAACAGATACAACGATATGACCGACTTTTCAGCTGTCCAGGCGCCCAGTTTACTGGTAGAACTGTCGAAGAACATACCAACGTTCAGCTCAAACGATGGCTTGAGTGTCGAGGGCTTAGAAAGACTGGAAAACGGGCCGAGTTGATAGAACGGTAAGTCGATGTTTTTTTCCTGCTCGGCGTTCATGGCGTCATCGGCCGTTTTTTCTGTTTGTAATCACCGTCCAGGAATCGGAATATTTTGCTTTTTCCGGGTTGAACTGTTGTGTAGGCCGACCGCACAAGTGTACCCAGCGCACACATTTCTCCTTGGCAGTCTTGAATTTCGGGAAATTAATGAAGAAAACATCCTTCATATGCGGCCTATCAGCGTACCTCAAGTCGCTGTTGCATGTTCCATAACAACAATGTTTAAAAACCATGGTTAGGAGACGTCTTAAACTTGGAAAAAGCAGTCGTCTTAGCAAGTAAAACCAAGGGTAACGTACAGCTCTTTTACAGCAAAAGAGCGGAGGGCAACGCAAGGTCTCCCTACCGTGTACCATGATATGACGTCACGTTCTAAAAATAGCACGCCCGCGGAACGCCATACAAAATGTCTGGAGTAGTGTGGAGTTCCAAGCTTTATTGTCCTGCAGGCAAGGCTCATTGGACTTTAGATTCACATGCAAATTCATCTGGAACTGGTCGCCCCATCTATTGGAGAGTTGTTAGGCTCATCCTTTGCCTGGCTCACAGGAGGGATGTTGTGGTCACATGTGTGGTGGTGTGACTTGGGGTGAAACTTGGCAGGAATCAAACCTATTGCTGTGTTGTAAGTTTTTGAAATTTGAAACCTTAGCCCCTCCCCTCTGTTTAATGTTGTTTGCCACTTTATATAATTGGCTTCCTTCACTCCTTTTTCAAACCATCTGCCTTCTCTGTCCAAAACGTGAACATTTTGGCCCTCAAACTAGTGTCCTTTATCCTTGAAGTGCAGGTAGCCGACTGAGTCTTGTCCGGAGAGCTACCTCCTTGGGTCTGGTCTGTAATTTGACAGAACTACTGGGTCAAGATGAGTTTTTTTTATTAGCAGTCTGACCACAGTGTGCTTAAAAACTGTTGGAACAAACCCTAAACTCAAGCAAGTATTGAAGAACTGAAGAAGACATGGCTCTACTGTGTCAAAACCTGTTTAAGTTCCCTTGAAGGATTAAAATCAAAAGGACAGTTGGGCGGTTTCAGCTTCTGGGCTAAATCTGTAATGCTATCCGGAATTTGACCCTGTAATTCACACGACACTGAATTAACGTTTAGACGTTTTATTAAAGAAGCTGATGTAGCGAGTACAGGAAACGTCTGGAACCAGAACTGACAGCACGGAAGGGGAGAGAGACAGGTTAGTGGCTGATAATTTGCACAGGAGAGAATGTAGTTCATCCAAGTAGCCACTAACCTTAACTGGATCGGAAACAGACACTGAATCTAATGCAGAATGCTCCTTCCAGAAGTGGTCAGATTATTCACAGGAACTGTAACACTCCGGGGTCATAAACAGGCAATCAGAGGCAGGCAGAGGTACCAGTGGGGGAATCCACCAGAGCATGTCCAGAATCCAGTCTAGGGTCCAGAAATCCAGGGTTAGTCCAACAGGTAGTGATGGGTCCGGCAACACCGATGCGTCGGCGCATGCGTCGAGCTGATAGAGCAACACCCGTGTCGATGCGCGTATCGCTATGGGAAAGTCACGTGACCGATACAGGAACTGTTTCGAACTGACTCTGACGTGCCAAAGCAGTGTTCCTTCTAAGCTTCTTTGTTCTGAGCCTCGTTTAAAAAAAAACGGCTGATCTACTCTGAGTAGAAAGCTGCTACTCTGAGTAATTCTACATCACTCTGTCATACTCAGCGTTTCCGGTTTCAGAACAGATGATATAAGTCAGGTAATTAAACACAGCGTCCGATCAACCATGAGTTGAACGTGAGAACGAGCATGAAAAAAGCCCAATTAATGGAACGCAAATAACGCGATTCACCATGGCAACGACAGGAAATAAGCTTGGAAGTGTGCTTGTCCTGCGAGTGGAATTAGAAATCTATAAAGAAGGCATATGGACAATATTAAACCACAAGAAACAATGCCGTTGCTGCTGAAAAAGCGAGATGGCGGCAGAGAATTCTTTTCAGATAAAATTTGGCAACATCTTGACATCGAAGTGGGCAGGCAGACCCAAAGTGCCACAGATGATGCCATCCAATGTTGAAACAACTTATTTTTTGAATAAAAATTTGGTTTTTGGTTTTTGAGAATCTGGCACTAGAGTACAGGAGAAGGCCAGCTTAAATAGTGCCACCCACAGGTGAAGCTGTGACAATAATCGGGGCAGTAACAGGTGCATGCCATTAGGAGAACTTGCCAGAACAATCGAGAACGGCAAGAAACACAGCAGTAGCTGTGTACAGGACAACATCAGAGAGCTGCGAGAGTGACACTGGCTCAAACCCACTGAAAGCAACAGGAGAAACAGAGGATAGGTGCAGGTCTAACAAAGTAGACGTGTTGTGTACACTCTGTTTAATAGACACCACTTTGTCAACAAAGTAATGAAGAAACTCATCACAGATAAATTTAGACACATTCTTCAACAGATTAGTGGGGTGATTGCAGCTAGAAGAGATATTTACATTTAGCTTCTTTAACAGCATTTTGATAGTCAGAAAGACAGCTTCTCAAAATGCACATTGACAAATGCAACTTATCTTTCTTCCACTGAGGAGGTGCACGAAGGTGTCATTCAACCAGGGATCTGGCTTCGGTTTGATAAACCTTCACTTAAAGGGTGCAATAGAGTCCAGAATTCCTGAACAGGTAGACCTAAAAGAGGAAATAAATACCTCTGGGCATAGATTGTTTCAATTTGACCATTAAAAACAGTGTTTGAAAAGGCGGCAGCAAATTCATCAGCTGTAGTAGAAGAGATGACTGCAAGCTGAAGCAAATGGTTTAGCAGAATATAAAGAACATTTAACAGTAAATATAATGGGCAGATGACCAGAAATGCAGGTGTCATATATTTCCAAAATTGATACTGGATAGATACTGGAAGACCATGGGAATGTATGAGTGTCTAGTGTATGCCCATGTTTGTGTGTGGGTGCATTGACTGAGTGTATTGGGTCAAAAAGAGGTAAGCAGGCTTTGGAATTCATTGGCTAATTGGCTAGATGAGCAACAAACATGAATATTAAAATCTCCACAAATTAAAAGCCTGTCATATTTTGGAATAATTTCAGCAAGCAGATCAGAGAATTCAGAAATAAAATCCTTAGAGTGCTTGATATAAAAGGTGATGATATAAAACAGCACGCAGGGTAGGGGATGTCAACTGTATCACGAATAATTGCAGTTCGCAGATACTGTAGCTCTTAGTGTCATGGTGCAGCTTTGCCTGCTGCACCATGGACATATTCAGAGCACTTTTCACCCTCCATACACCCCAGTCTCCTCTCCACCTCAGTAATCATCTACACCTGTCAGCCACTAATCAAGCCACTACTTTGCACACCTGTCTTCCTCCCTATTTAAGCTCCCTTCAGTTAGCTCTTCCCTGTCAGTTCGTTCTGTTGGTTACTGTTATCTCCTGCTCATGACTGCTCACCTTACCTTTTCCGTCCAGCCCAGTTCCCTTCATCTCCGCCTGCCTGCTGTGGTTCTGGTCCTGCTCTCACTCCGGTCCTGCAAGTATCCACTCAGTTGTGCTGCTAATCCTGCTGTGGTTCTGGTTCCAAGTCTCCACCCTGCCGTGCTGCTGGTCTTGCTACCTCCGTGCTCCGGCTCCATCCTGCTTGCCAGCTCCAGCCATTAACACCCTCCTGCTCCAGCCTGGTCTGGACTCTGGTCATTGTCCTCCACCATTCATCTTCCTCAAACTCTCTCTAATTGAACTCTGTGTGTGTTTATGTTCGGGTTCAGCTAAAAAGCATGACACTTAGAAGGAATGGAGTGGCAGCTCATGTTCTGTTTGTATACAGTGGCAAGTCTTGGTGTGTTCAGAAAGGAATAGCCAGGGAGAGGGGCTCTGAGAAAGTGCTGTTATCACCTGGTTTGATCCAGGTCTCTGTGAACATGAAGAAATGCAACTTGTGTTAAGATGAACTCGTTCAGAACAAACATCTTATTAGAAACAGAGCGAGCATTCAAAATGACCGTGCAAAGCAGCGTGGAGCTCACAGTCTGCCGGATATTTTTGTTTTGTTTTTCTAAAACTAGGATTATTTTTGTTTTAGTCAACTAAATGCTGTATATGTTGGGAGATACATTTTACTAAAACAAATCCCAACATCTTGAATAGGAGTTTAAATTCTGACTATATTTGAAGCTAAAATAATACACCTGTCACCAGTTTGATTAAAGCTGCAGTAGGGAGTTCTAAAAAAAAATGGACTGAAAATTTGAACAAGCACACCTTACTCTCCCCCTTGCTCTCTGCTGCACTACAGCCCTCCCTCCACAGTGGAACCTTCCTTGCTGCTCCAATTTGTACCTTTCTTTTTCTCTGAGCAGGCCCCAGTCAAGAAATTGGCAGTTTTCCTTTAAAGTAGGTTGTTTCTCTGCCACTTCTCTACACAGCTGCAGCTCACAAGCAATGTTGATCTTGAATTATGGCACCACTGGGCAGGGAAAGGGGTGTGAGCAGCAAGTACACAAGAGTGACTGACATAGCTAACAAGCAATCAGGACCAAACACTCCTCTGGGCTCTGATTGGTTGTTTCTGACCGGGAGTGGTGTATTTCTGCAATTGGCAGTAGGACCACTGGGAGGAGCCAGAGGAGCTTTATTTTTTTTCACAGATTATCTTGTCTTTTTATTTACTGTCAGGAAATAGTGACAGTTTTTACAAATATGTGAAGAAAAATACATTTATACAAAAGTTTCAGGCTGCAGCTTTAAATTGTTCTTTTATTACTTTAACTACTTCTTACTACTTTAGTTATTTTTTGCATATTGAAAAAAGAAAAGAATAATCTTGTTTAATGCATGTACATTTACATTTTTACATTTTTGTAAAAAAAATACATTAGTTCAGAAAGGTTATTTCAAATTGTGAACACAATGTTTTATTCCTCTGTTAACCAAAATAACAATTCTTGTCTAAAATATAAAATATTTACGTGTAAAATATGCTTTTCATTTAGACTTTACGACCAGATTAAGAGGAGAGGAAAGATTTCTGAAATATTTAATAAGTTCAACAAATTTCTCCTTTAAATGGTGATTTCTTTACAGCAATTTTTTTTATTCTTAGTATTCAGCCATCAAACTGACAACTTTCAGTTTGATTCATTGGTTCAAGAGTGCTGAACAATACTCAAGAGAGGATCAAAACGTCAAGCGTGCCATTCCAAATTTTAGCACTCCTGTCGATGGAGCCGACAGGCCAACATCAGCAGACCACCCCATGGTTCCCCTGAGCTCATCCTGTCTGACGCAGTCATTTTTAGACCTTTTGGTTTCCACTGCCTCATGGCAGTGTCTGCTTTTACCTTGACTCAGCCGGGACAGAATCATGAAGAGTTGATGCAACATAGAAGTATACCAGAAGCGTACTTCCAGAATTATACCTGTACCTTTTTAGAGTAAAGATAAATATATATATATTATTTTTCTTGATTATAGTCAGAACTTTTTTTTTTAATTTAATGCAAAAATATTCAGAGAGGTAACAAGAATCAGACTAAACAAAACCAATAAAACGAAGGCACTGAGAGAACCAGATCACATGATAACGCCACAAATAAGGTAAAAAAACAGAAAGTTGAAACAAGTGCATGCAATTGTTTTCTGTTAGGCAAAGTTTAAGGCCACTAAATGACCCATATAGCAAAAGGTCAACGAAATCCAGGTAAAAAAGTCATTTTAGATGTTAATAAGAATCATCATGACAATGATTACATTGACATGATGCTACAAATGCTTCATAGCGAACGTATTTTGTATAAATGCATGGAGGCAATTAAGATGCAATCACAAGAAAATCAATGTTTGAAGAATCCAAAACATCAATTGTTGGCCTGTAAAGCCAAAGTTCAAACCAATCATGATCCCATGCCAGAAGCTTCAACGTGGGTTTTTGTTGTGATTACAATCAACAATAGCAGCACCCCTTCATTAACACATTTCTGAATGTAATGCTCAGTATATACATATGCTTAAATCTGTTTTGGGCTGCTGTATTTTGAAGGTTCCTACCACTTTAAATCCCTTTATGTGTTAAAGCTTTATTTGCATTGTCTGTTGGTTTGAGTTATGCAAGAACAATTTAAAAAAACAGCTTTCAATTACTATATCTGTAAAAAAAACATTTAAAGGAAGAGATTTACTTGAGGAAAAAATGGTATAGAATGCAACAATCTCAAAATGGAAACATACTATTTTCTTGTCTGCCTTCCTGTCCCACAGCCACCCCTGCAAAGTCTTTAGGTAGACTTTGCCACTTGCTTTATTTGTTATATTGCAGAAGCCAAATGTCACAGCACCAACACCTTGCACATATCTCAGATGATACTGGCTTTGAAAAATTGCCATATTTTACACTCTTAGATTAAGGAATAGTTTAAGTTCCCCTCAACAGATCAGAAAATGACAGCATATATTACATTACAGAAATTATGAATAATGATTTGGAAGGCACTGACAAAAAACGATTTTCTGACAACAGGAGCTGTCAGAAAAAGAAACCTCTAACATGACCTACTGAATCCCACAATACAGAGGTACAGAGGCATTATGGAAGGGAATGGCTGAACTCTTAGACGACTGGCACATGTCAGTCATTTATTTATTATACTTTTATCTGTGTGTCAACATTTCAGGCATTACTATGCAAGCGGTGCCAACCTTCACACTTTCTATCCTGCCTCTCCCTCCAGTCCCATCAAGACAAGTTGCCTTGGCTTTTTCAATCTCCTTTCAGTTTTGGCCATGTTGTTATTCAGCAGTTCAACTGGCTATAAAAATAATAATCATTATTATTTGTCTTTGTAACTGTGTATGTTCTAATAAAATGTATCCTCTGTATTTAACCCATTCCTTACGGAGCAGCGGGCTGCCACTTTTTGGCGCCTGGAGAGCATTCTGAGGCAATAGGTCTCGCTCTGGGACTCAAAGTGGCTGTCTATGAGATTTGAACCAGGGAACTTACAGGCTTCCCAGGCCGCAAGGGCCCTGCTCTGACCACTTGAACATCATTCCCTCAACTAGTGTTAAAGACTCCTAGCAGGCCAGCTGACAGCTTTGCTAGGGCCCGGGACAACACAGTCTTTTTGGGCCCCCCCTCTACACCTGCCGCCACCACACACACACACACACACCAAAAAAAGTCAACTTAACTGTATACTTCATTCTCCTGTGCCTTTTATTTTATTCTATAACCAGAAATATTTTTTTTGTCCTCCAAACAAATCTTAGATGACTTCACTTCATAAATGTGGTTAGACCCTCTGAATCTGCTGGCGGTTCATTTGCCATCTCTTAGAAAGGCTTCCTTTTTGCCGTTAAACGCACAACATTCACTCAATCAGAATCAGTCATTGTTGTTGGCCATAACGCGGGATCATTGAAATCGACGGCGTGATCCGTCTCTGAGCCACTATGCTCAGACTCTCTGATCGGGCAGCAAGCCCCCCCCCTCCCCCCCCACCGGCACTGTCTCTGTTATCGCTAGGGATGGCTTTCTCTGCCTCCTCCTCAAACACACGTCGTCTCTCCCCCCCGAAGCCACATGTTGCGACGGGAGAACTGCTACGTTGTCCTCCTTTCTTTCTGTCCTCTGTCACACTGCACCTGGACCTCTGCCCTCTCTCTGCTTTCTGCTCTTTTGGCGCTAAACTCAAGTATTTCTGTAAAAGAAAAGGTGTTTTCCCCCTTACACTAGCTAGCGGATGCTATACTTTAAAACCACACTGATAAACGCATTGCTTCTTACCTGGCTCTGGATAGGCATCATTCCTCTGCAATTCCGTTCCTAGACCTGTTCCTGATTCATTCTCAGTTTTTAAAAAAATATTTAGTCATAAAATCCCTCATGCCTTTAGTCTCATCTTCTCTTTTTCTGTCCTTTTGTCATTTCTGTGCGCCGGACATCTAAAAACCTGACATTCTTAGTTTGCAGCGAAACGAACTTTCAAAGTTGCAGCCAGCCGTTGTCCTAATGGTCAAACCATTTTATGTTGGGGGGGGTTCTAATGGTCCCTTATTTAAAGAAAACATATTACATATACCTAATGCATATATATATATATATATATATATATGTATATATTTAGTTACTCTAATATTAAATATTTTTCACACAAATATTTTCAGAAAAATTACTTTCCCTGTATTTTAATGGTCAGAGTGTCAGTTTTGGGCCCCCCCTCTGTCCTGGGCCCGGGACAATGGACCCGTTTGTCCCCCCCTGTCAGCGAGCGTGCTCCTAGTATTACATTATAGTTTACTTTCCTACTTTAGTAATTAAATATCCACAATCACATAACGTCTGGCCACCTGATATGTGCCTTTCAGTGTGATTTACCAACTTAATAAAGAACCTATATGAAGTCATAAATTTCAACTAAAATAAGCAGTAAGTTTAACCTTGTTCGATGCACCGACTATAAAATACTGATGATGATGGCTATGAGCTGTCCAGCTTTGTTCCCAAACAGTACTTGGAGTAAATCCATAGCCAAGTAAACACAACCCAAAAATCCTAAATGTGCATATGACATAGGTCAACCCTAAATGAGTAGAGATCAGACATGATAATTACAGATTGCATAAGGGTTTTATAATAACCTCCCATAGTAAAGTAATAATTGATTGTCCATTGCTTGGATAAATATTTCAAATGATTTTAATTATTTTTGTACCCTTTAAAAGGTGCCGCTGTGACTTCGGTCCACAGTATATGAACCTTTTATTTTGGTTTTAACTTGACATGTTATAGGAAATAAGCACAAGTAAATGAATAAATAAATACTCTTTTTAATTGTTACCAGTTACAGGTCTCAATGTCTAACTTGGTTTTATAAGTAACAATTTCAAAACCCCTTACATATTCAATCATCCTCTTACTAAAACATACAGTATTTTAATAATGCTAGAGTTCTGGCAGAAGCACTTTTTTAAGGCAAAATGTTGGAGTGTAGCTTGCCCCTACCTTACCTGTTTCGGCACACTACTACCATCTTCCTTGTTTATGGGAAACAATGCTGTTTGGAAAGTCATGGTGTGGAAAGTAGGGATGCACCAATCCACATTTTTTTACTTCCGATTCGATCCCAGCACCAGAATTTAGGTATCTGCCAATACCAATACTATTCTGATACCAGAGCTCTTTTTGCTTTAATGATTTTGTCATGATATTGTTGATTTTTTTTTTTTAACAGGCTGTAATAAACTCCAATCTACCGGCAAATATGATATGTATGAAAGTAAGCATGTATATCCCAAAATACAACTTGGGGTAAGTATAACCTCACCAAAGAAGTCATAAAAACAAATGTGCAACAGTGCAAGTTTCAAATTGACCATGTTTATGTCATCCAAGAGGGATATTCATAAAGGGTAAACTTCCCTGCTGTTCAAGATTTAGAACCTAACTTTATTTTAAACACTTCTAATTGTATTTTTTTAAATTCTGTTTTAGTTTTGTCTTTTTTACACTCTTAACTGTAGCAATTTGAGATGTAAACCAGATGTAAAGTGGATCATAAAAAGCAATATTATTATTATTATTATTATTATTATTATTATTATTGTCAGAACAAATATAGTATACTGGCTCAGCAACAAATAATAAGCTCTCAAATAGTATTTAAAATATAATTATGAAATATTATTTAAAAAAGTGCAATTAAAGGGTGTATAAACATTCACAGTAACTCCGTGACTATGATAGCTGTCATGTTTATGTTTGGAATGACTCAAGAGGTGATTCCTGCTGCCTGCTACTTCATTTTTGCATAAAATCCAATTTTGGACAGTTTTTTATTTGTTAAGAAATTGCCTAAATGTGTCATTTTACTTTCATTTCACAATCACGTGTGGCTTTGTGTTGGTTTGCCTCATAAAATAACACGAAAATACATTGAAGTTTTTGGTTATAACATGACAACTCTAAAAAAGTTGGAGGGGTATGAATACTTGTACTGGGCACTGTACGTGACACCCAAACCAAAAAGTCTTACTGTGTATCTCAGATTGTTTTAGACAAGACATCACTTTATGACATTCAAAAAATAAAAAAATAAGAATTAGAAACTTAAAAAGGCCATGTGGACTGCGGCTTTCGTCACCTACGTTTTAGCTATTCTGTGGGGAGTTAAGACAGCCCCATGTCTCATTTGATAAACACAGAGTTGACAGCAACTTCTTTTCACCCCACAAAGTGGAACTTCCCTGGGAGGTTGTGACGCACTCAGAACATAACGTCATCCCCCAAGATGTCACTTCTTTCCCTCACAGGAACTCTGGCCAAGCAGCTGAACTTACATCAAAAGTTGAAAATATATATTATTCCTTGTAAAACAGTCAATGCTTCAAGTGTTCTGCTCCAATACATTTGTAGTGATATTTGTTGTAAGTGAAAGGAGCTCCAAATTGTATTTGATCCCGCAGGTGTTCAAATACAATTTGGCATTGAACAAATCTCAACTTCCATCTTAGAGATTGTTTTTTTTGCGTTTTAAACTGATTCTCGTGAATATAAGTAGATTGGTTTGATGCCGTGCAAGGTGTATTTGCTTTAATATTTACACAAGCATTTTTAATAGATCTTTTTCTAGGCAACCCAGGTAAAATGAGCGAGGGAAGCAGTGGTTAAAAAGGATTGTGGAACAATTTTACGTATCATAAGTGTAATAACTTTAACAGTCACTCTGTTCTGTTTCGATGTCCTAAAGTATCAATGAACCAGATTTTCCTCACACTCACTGATGTAGCTAATGCTCTGTTGAATGCCGTAGTTATATTGATCTAACATAAACACTATAATTGCATGTTCCTTTAGAATTCCCTGTCAATATACTTGTGCTCTAACAACATCAAAGAGCAAAGAAATGTGTTAGAAGGTTGTGGCTGGAGTCTTTCCATGTGCAGTTTGCATGTTCTCCCCATGCAAGGATTTTCTGGCTTTCTCGCAGAGCTCAGTATGAGGCATGGTATGTTAATTGAATATTCTAATTTACCTATGAGCTACTGTCACTTTGTTCCCTATTTTGGCATAAATGTTGGCGTGATGGAAAATGTTTGGGTCTAAAGATAAGAAAATTAAGTACATTTTGTGGAACATCAAAACAAGTCACGGCTTTGAAGTATGTGTGTCACTTTGATGTTACCCTGTTGTGTGCATGTGAATGAGTAGTGTAGGGTTCACTGTGCTGTACTGTGTCAGAATGGGGTACGTTATTGTTTCTGTGATGTGACCATTTTGTTTTTTATTTTTTTTTGCAGGTGAATTTTATGCAATTGGCCATCTAAGCTATACGATTTAATGCTCTGAATGTCCCCAACATGTCAAACAATGATTAGCTGAATTAATCAGGAGGTATGTTGAGCTACTGTTGTTTCAACTGTTCAGCATATGGATGTGTGTTCATCTTCAGGGCAGATAGAGTGTTTGCATAGTGTAGCATGAGATTAACTATTGCAAAACATGTTTTACACAAAGGCAAGTCACTCCATTTTGGAGCCAAGTCACTCCGAATTAACAATACAGGGCGTTTCCCACTGTATTATAAACCTGACAACTGCCAGGCTTTACCCCAGGCTAAGTGTTGTTTTGTTTATTAATTATTATTTAGCAGTAACAGTGATACCAAAGATGGTATGGTTGCCAAAATAATTGATGCCTCAATGTTTAAGAGCAACATAAAGTCTACGCACACCTACACAATGTGCAATCCAAACGCCCCCGCAACTAAATCAACTAAAACGGACAGCAGGACCCAGTACATCTAAAACTACAAAAACATGAAAATCTAATTGTGCATTCCACAAATGACGTCACATTACTAACTTTAGAATAGGCAGTGCGTTGCGGCCATCTTGTTGGACAGTCTCTGGTGAAGCAGACAGCTCTTCACCAGATATAATGGTAACAACGAACACTGCTGTTCGGTGTCTGCCAGAGTGACTCTCGATATGGCCACCGTGACCATATGAAAGGAGTATTTTTTCATTCCCTTTCCTAAACCCCGAAAGAATGCTGAGAAATGCCATCGTTGGATAAGAGTGTGTAAGAGCGCTGTAAGCTTTACAGTTCAGCTGTAACTTTATTCTGTGTTTATTTGATCACATGGGATCTGTTTTATATGATACCTTCATGCGAGTCTATCTAGCAACAAAAAATACACAAACAAGCAGACAGCTGTGACGGACTCAGGAAGGGGGATTTTTGGTTTCAGCGAACAGACACGTGACAATCTAATAACACAAAGCAAATATTATTTTCGTGAGACATCTGCAAATGACCACAGAGCTGTTTGCCTTCTGAGAACAGGTTATTGAGGGATCAATCGAGTTTAAACAGACGTGATTATACATTAGCCTAACGGCCTCGGTCTGTTCAAACAACCCCGTGCCAATGTGTTAAATCTACAGTTTTAACCCACTAACTGAACGATAATGTAATGACCCTCTTTTTTTTCTCCGCTAACAAAAATAAAACATCTCTATTTTCACGTGTAGATCGTTGGAAATGACTGGATTCGCTCTCCCTGCTTCATGCGCACTCCCGACACGGGGGTCAGATTCTGGCGGGGATAACTCAGAATCAGCGCAGTGAATCCACGGAGCTGATTATGGTTAGGTGGAATGTTTAGGTATATATTTTTGTTCAGGAGAACACTGCAAATGGCTTGGCTAGGCCTAGGTCACATAATACTGGAACGTGTTAGCTACCACACAGCCCAACCATACTTCTAGCAAAAGAAAACCTTACCTTTCCACTAATACAGCTGTCTGACAACTTTCAGACCTCTACACTTCAACCACCGTCTCAGTTGTTCAACGCTGTGCTTCTCGATTGAAGCATGTTGAAATGAAACTCCTGGGACATCCTCATCTTCCAAAATGATTGGTGCTGCAAACGTTGCCATTTCTCAATTTGTAATTTGCTTGGGGAACTGGAGTTGCCTGCCGGGGGGTGGAGCTAATCGGACTTATTTGAGAAATTCCCTATTAATTGGTAGGGTAAAGAAAACTACTGTTAAGAAAAAAACTACTTCCTCTTTACCTGACATGTTGTCACTCCTACCTGGAGCTGAATGTATGCAAAGCACCTTCCCTAAAACCATGTAGAGCCATGCAGCAATATCCATAAATATAAATATTAAAAAGAGGTACCTGCATTCGATTTCTAAAACACAACTGCTATTAAAATAAAATTAGCTTTTTTCAGAGTGGCAGGGCTCAACCTTAGCGATAAAGTGTGGAATTCTGTCCTGTGATGGACTACATACTACTTTGTTCAGAATTTAGGTTACAAAGTTACTTATACCAAACTTTGATTTGTCTTTCAAAACTGGTCTAATACATACAGAGCCCCTAAAGGGACATGGAGGGAAAAAAAAAATTTGCGGGATCTCGCAAAAGGTTTTCCTATGTCAGCAACCCCCCCCCAACCACCCACCTAGCAACAGCGGAGGCTGCTGCGCTCTGGGCGTGTCATGCGCATCAGTGCTTGTTTCCCCGATTTGGCTGAAATCGGGGAAACTGCCGTGCAGGTGAGACATCTACGTTCAAAGTTAGGGATGAAGGAGGAGATGAACCGAGAGAAAGGAATCAGAATTACAACGGATCCGGGAGACGAAAACGATCGAGAATCAGAAGACAAGGCAAGGCAAGGCAAATTTATTTATATAGCACGTTTCAATACAGAGACTATGCAAAGTGCTATACATGATTAAAATACAGGAAAAAAAAGAGAAAAGCAAGTAGGAATAAAATGTAGAAACAAAATAGAACATGGAAAAATAGAAACTAAAAGCAAACATTAAAAACAGTTGGACTACAAAGTTGAATTATTGATGTTTCAGTAAAAACAGTTTAACTAGAACAATCCAAAAAAAGGTAAAAAACAAAGCAACTGGACTTATTTTCCGTAGTTGAAGACGTTTCGCTTCCTCTCCAGGAAGCTTTCTCAATTCAAAAAGTCTGGAGTAATGTGGAGTACCAAGCTGAGTATAAAGCAGGAGTTTGGCAGGAGTATGTAGATATTGAAGAGGAGGGGACCCAGGATGGACCCTTGGGGAACGCCACATGTAATTTTTGTCGTCTGGGATGTAAAGTTACCTACTGATACAAAAAAGTCCCTGTCCTTTAAGTAGGATTTAAACCAGTTGAGAGCTGTACCAGAAAGGCCGACCCATTTTTCCAAGCGCTCTAACAGGATGGAGTGATCGACAGTATCGAATGCTGCACTGAGGTCCAATAGTACCAGCACTGTGGTTCTTCCACAGTCAGTATTTATATGGAATTTATATGGAAAATGTTTCTTTCTCTCTCCTGAATTTACGTCGTCTACGTCAGCAGAGGAAAAATTTAATTTGGGCCGAAAGTTTTATTTACAAGATTAAATTGAGTGACTTGATGGTCTCTCTATTGATCGCGCAGCACCTACAAACAGCGCTTCTCAAGCTGCTGTGACTCTGAAGGTGAAGGGGGGGGGGGGGGGGGGGGGGGGGGGGAATGGGGGTGGGGTTGGTGATAGACGCGGTTTGTTGACGATGTTCACACACAGAGCTGTAATACTTTTCATTGTGATTCAGACAGGCACAGTTCATTTTAAAGAGGCAGTTTTAAAGAGGAAGCTGACCAAAGTACTGCAGTTCGTTGCTGATGAATTCAACCAGGACCGCAAGATCACAGTACCCTTTATGACAAGAAAGTCCCCTCGCCCTGACTATTCTATTCAAATGTCTCTCACTTATGTCAAATCCATGTCTGTAGCCAAGTACGGATTTAATGTCTTTACATGTCAGGCCAATACCAAAATAAAAATCAATAAACTTCCAATAAACTGTCAATAAACTGTGTCTTTTTTACTTCCGGGTCGCTGACATAGGAAACCCTTTTGCGGGATCCAAAAGTTGTTTTTTTTTCCCTCCATGTCCCTTTAGGGGCTCCGTAAATACAGCATCACAACAGCCAAATGGGAAAGACTTGGATCAAATTGGAAAAATTATGATCAATCTAAAGTTTCTTCAAAATATGATTTTTATTTTTGTCTGACATAAACCAAACTTATTTTAACTTCTTCTGATTGTATATAGTTGTAAAAAGTAACACACATTTTTTAATTAATTTTAGAGTGCTGTACAAAGGAGATGAAATAAGACAATAATAAAGTTTACTATGACTATGATGTTTTTAGTCATTTGGAGCCCACTAAGATATATGGAGGGGCAACGAAAGGTTAATTAGTGTAATTCTTGTTGATAACCGTCATGGAAAGAGCATTTTATGGATGAAATGTCATTAGCGTTAATAGCTGATAACAAATATCTGGTTTACACACAAATGTATTGATGTTGTCCTAATTACAAGCACATACACACCACACACATGCTACCCACACAGACACAAACACGCACACATACATGCACGCACCCACACACTCACATTCTTGTTTTACCTACTTACGGAGGACCTTACCTAGACTTTCATGGACAACTTTTTATTTTCAACACTTTCTATGGCCTAACTCTGACCCTAACCCTACTTCTAACCCTAGCCTAAACCAAACTGACACCTTAAGTCATAAACCTAACCCCTAGCCTTCCAAAAAAAACGACCAAAAAATGTTCACACTTTACATCAAAGCCCTCATTTTGGTGGTAAAACACGAAAAATATGTTCTTATGAACTTATGAACAAACTGTCACCAGTTGCAGCAAAAATCAAAAACATAAAAAATTACTGACTGTGAATGACATTTTGACACCTAAAGCTGGTCATACACAGCACGATTATTTTGACCTTTTTGGGCTGATTCTTCAGTCATGCGAGAATTTTTTGTATCGGGCCGAGTTGCAGCTGCATTGTGCGTCCTGCGTTGTGTAGTATACAGGGGGTAACGAGGGGTGATTAACCTCTCACGACCATCTCCTGATCAGGAATTGTTTGGTCGGATGAAAATCAAACATGTTTTAAATTCAGTCGGCCCACGTGAGGTGATCGTCAGCGCATCCTGCTGTTGAAGCAGAGCGACGAGCGTCTACGAGTCGATTTCCTCCATCCTTGCGCACTCCACATGTGGAAACAACTGAATGTTTCTTCTTCTTCTCAGACGAAAACATAGGAGTGGAGAGAAGCATGTCGGCGGTACGTGTGACATGGAATCAAACAACGGAGGAGCAACTCATAGAATTGCCAAAGCAGCGCGTTTCGTTCTAGTGAGCCTCATCTTTAACAGTGAGCATTTCAGTCTTTTTCTTCTTCTACTGTTTACATATGCCTTCCGGATAGACGAGTCCGACAAGCGCCATCTCTCTACGGGGCTGAGTCTGACATGTGGTTTTCAGACGTACAGTGTGAACACTTAGATCGTGTCAGAGCATCGGGCCGTAGAGTGTAAGAACAGATATCGTGAGCAGTGAACAGGTTGAGCTGTATCTGAGTACCATTGAAAATATTGTACTGTGTATGCCCAGCTTTAGCAAGCTAGTTCATTAGTCTGCGTAGCTTCAAACAACGTTGCAGAAGATGGCTGTTGATGTAGGGGGCAAATTCTAGACTGGTTAAGTTCGTTCACACAAATTATTATTTCGTTTGAACGAAACACTCACAAACGACACAACACTAGCTTGATTCCATTACTGCATATGGTAATTGTATGATATGTCCACTTTCCAGAAGACAAGAGACTTTTTAACTCTAATAGGTATATATGCTCAAAGCAATGTTTCTTGTTAGGTTGGTTTGTTAGTTAGCCTTCAAGGATTTCACATCATATTATGATAATCAAAATTTGCTTCCATACTGCTGACACCTTTACACCCTAGCATTGTGTTACCACTGAATGGTGTGGATTTGTCAGACTGTCAACACTTCGGCTTTTTATAGTTGTGGCCACATTTCTTGATAAACAGTTATTGAAGTGCATTCAATTAGACACACATGGGTACTACTTGTTCAAACACATAGCAAATTCCACACAATGTGGAAACACCCAATTTGAATATTTTCTGACATCATCCACATCCATACACTCTATTAACTGTTTTTTATACTCCATACTATATTTACTATATTCCATACATTATTCATAAATGGCTATGAACTAATGCATTTAATTCAGTGAAATTAAGTTACAAATTATTAAAATGATTTGATTCCTTTTAGATTTTTGAATTGAGCTTTGAGCTAGTGTTTCCAAGCATAAATTGATGATTCTTTAGTGGCTACTGTCATAACTTGTATGAATATCTTGTCTTTACTCTGCCCTTTAACATTTGTTGCTCTTGTTTAAATAATTCATATTATTAATATAGGTTGTAGGTTCATGCAGGATGTTTCAGAGCTTGTGTTCTTTGCGTTAGAACAACCAAAAAATTTAAGAGCCCAAGAAGAAAGTGCAAAAAGGCAAGTTTTCCTAGTCTCGCAATACATCCTAGTTGTTAAAATTTAATTCCCTGCATCACACTAAATTGATTTGGCAGCAGCTAGCAGCCAGAAAATGCTCCCACCGAATGTTCTTGGATTTTGGTCAAAAATCCCAGTGGACAACTCCCTCGGTTACCCCCCTCCCAAACTGCTTTATGGACGTGGATCAAAGAAAAAAAGAGAAAGGAAAAAAAAAAACACATGAACTTTAGATAGTCCCATTACTGCATTCAAAGATGTCTTTTTTTTACTTTATGCCTTGCTTTAGTTCAGCAGTTTTCATCTGCCTCTTCTCTGAGATTTAAATCCTTCAAACTGTAGGTGACACCAAAGCACAGCAGGATTCCTTTTCTTTTTTTTATCTCATCTACTTAAAGTGTCTTTGAGCTCTGGTGCTTTCAAGGCTGTTCTGGAATCTTGAATGTTTTCAGACTTACAGAAAATTGCATCTGACTTTCACAACTGATATTCAGGTATAATATTGTTCAGTTTACATCTACTTGGAGGACAGTGGCAAAAAAAGTGCACATTGTAGCACAAGTGTATGGATACACTAAAGTCCAGCTGAATCCAAGCCGAAGAATTACAGTAAGAGATGAATCCCATAGGTCAGCAAACATAAAGAGCAATTAAATTCCCTTTGTTCTCGGTTGTTTGTGGTGTTGTCCCATTTTCTCCTTGCTCCCCATCACTTATTGTGCTGCTGATCTCCCTTGAGTGCAAAAAAAGTTCTGCTGCAACACCTATCTCCAACTCCTCTGCTTATCATCCATCTCAGCATCAGATGATCAGTGGGGCTTTCAACCATTGCCAGATTGTCAGTCTAGAGGAATTACTCCCTTACCTGTGATTACAATGACCCACCCCATACCCGCCATGCATTTAAAAGCTCACCAATCTGTGTATACACCCCATGTCCCTATCTTGTCTACTCATTAGTTGGTCTCCTTTCTGTCTGACATCTTCTAGTTTTTTACAGCTCCTTTAGTTGATTTGATGCTCATGTATAGTGATCTTTAAGTATGTCCCTGCTGAGCACAGTAGCAAACTGATATGAGAGGCAGTCAGTGCCGCTCCCTGCCTTCTGTGATAATTAACTAAAGCTTCCAGTTCCTTTTATATTGCAGTTTTACTGCTTACGGTCCCAATACCAGACATCTTAAACACTATTGAAAAAAAAAAGGAAAGAAAAGGAAAAAAAAACAAAAAAAAAACCACTATTGATATGTAGTCATTGACTGAGTTAGCAAACAGAGAACAATATACTTTTTAAATGAGTATTTATTTCGATAAGTGATTAAAATGTGCCATTTTAGGAATGTTTTTTGCAAACATTATATAAAAAAAGAAATGGTAAATGGCTTGTACTTGTATAGCTTTAACTAGTCTTGATAACCTCCAAAGCGCTTTACACTACAGTTTTAGTCATTCACTCATTCACACACACATTTACACCCTGACGGTGGTGAGCTATGTTAGTAGCTACAGCTGCCCTGGGGTAGACTAACAGAGGCAAGACTGCGATGCACCGGCGCCACCAGGCCCTCTGACCACCGCCAGCAGGCAATGCAGGTGAAGTGTCTTGCCCAAGGACACAACCACGGAGACAGTCAGAGCGGGGGATCAAACCGGCAACCCGCCAATTGCAGGACGAACTCCCTAACCTCTACGCCACTGTCACCCCACAAGAACTCACATGATTGAACAGAAACTGTAAATAAGAAACCTAACCAAAACATTATGGAAATTGCATACCTCAGATTCATTAAAACATTTCAAATCAATTCAATTGAGTTTATTGATATATCCATTGTTCAAAACAATTGTCATCTCAAGGGGCTTTACAATACAAAAAGATTCAGATTATATGTTAAAATATATGGTCAATCATGTAGATCATAAAAATGGATTTGAAGCCAATCACAAACATTCAAAATCCAAATCCAAAAGATTAAAGCAGTTCCCGCCTAACCAAACTAGCAATAGTGCAGTAAAAGAAATATGGTTTTGTTGAGAGAGAGAGAGAGAGAGAGAGAGAGAGAGAGACTAATCAGATGCCTGTGTGGGAAGGAGTGCTAGTGTTGCGTCAGCACTACTACACCACTGAGATTTATGCTCATTTGTCAGAGCCACACATACTGATACACACATACAAGATGCAGACATTTCACTCCAACTTCAACATACACTGATGCAAATACAGCTTCACCAGTCGGTTTTTCGCCAGAACCCTTTTAAGATAATGGGTTGTGCTGGTGTGACGTAAGCTGAGTTTAGGTATGGCTCCAAGCCTATGGGAACTTTTAAAACATGTTGAATTCCTAAATAACTCAGAAGTTATTCCTCAAAATCATCCCTCATTAAAAAATGTATGACATTTTTGCATTCATTACTTGTATATAAACTATCAAACAGAATTATGAGTTACACCTTTGTCATGGCTTTGGCATGGAGATTTTCTGTTAGATTTTAAGCAGCATAATGTATTTTCTGTCAGATGTATGAGAAATGTATCTTTAAGATAAAATCTAAAACAAATGTTTCAGAATTCTTGCAGGAAAAAATCAAAAACGGAATCTAAGCAGAAACTGAAGTGAAAAGTGGGGGGGGGGGGGGGGTGGAATCAAAGTAGATCTAATGGTAAACGATTTGGAAAATCTCTGACAGTAGAGCACAAGTGAATAACAATGAGAACCTTCGATTTGCTAGAAGCAGCTTGATACAGTCTGGTAGGGGCATCTTCTATCTGAAACAAATGTCCACCCAGTTGTTTACTAAACATGATCTCTCATGTTTAGTAAACATGTTTCAAAGATCTCTTAGATCTGAACCAATAACCTTAAGCTTTATAGTGAAGATGACCTAACCCTACCCCCCCCCCCCCCCCCCCCCCCCCAAAGAGAATAGCACAGTCAGCAGTTTTGACATTGCTGTCTGTTTTAGGCTGCCTCCACCATCACTTAGTCATCACCACCTTGAGTACTCTGGTGAAACTCAATTAAAACTGTAACGCTGGCATAATAAACTAATAATGTTCCCTCAACATGTAGCTGAACTGCGCAGACGTTAGAAAACATTAGTAATGTGATGTTTAAACAGTTTGCCGTGCTCAGAAAGAAACTCTGTTACTCAATTGGAGCTCTGCATCATGATTTACCCTACTCAGGTTCTTGCAAGCGGAGCTGGGTTTAGCTTTGCCGTATGCATTGTCTTTGAGGCATGTTGCCAACTTAATCTTCTCTGCCTGTTTGGTTCCCACACACTTGTAAGAGTTTGTGAAATTATTATGTTAAATACCATTTAACTACTTTCACTAATTTGAAAGATATGTGTTAACAAGAAATAGTGTTTTTCAAGCAAGTTCACTTCTCAAAGATCAATTATTTAAGTTCAGGTTAGTCAATGTTTTGTATTTTCGTTCTGAAACAAACACAATTAACCTTTAAATTCACAAATAACAAAACCCTACACTCACCCATAAGTGACTCATTATTGACCCATGTTAGAATCAATGTTTTTTATTTGAGCTAGTTTTGTCATTTTGATTAAAAGAGCAATACACAAAATTTCAATATTTTGAATAGAAAGAACTAAAAAATAATGAGGTGAAGAACTAAAAGTAATATTTCAAATGGACTATGGTATGACGTCACACCACAGCTCTTTGCGTTGGTCTATTCTGTACAGAATTGTATATTGTATATAGCTGTATAACTGTATCTAACTGATTCTACTTACCTACTTTGACACCTTCTTCTGACTTTTGACTATTGAGCCGATGGGACAAGTGAATTTCAAAGATCAATAAAGCTTATCATATCTTATCTTATCAATTAAATTTTATTTATATAGCGCCAATTCATGAAACATGTCATCTCAAGGCACTTTCCAAAGTCAAATTCAATCAGATTAAACAGATTGGGTCAGATCATACAGATTGGTCAAAAATAAAATTCCTATCTAAAGGAACCCAGTTGATTGCATCAAATCTTGACAAGCAGCATTCACTCCTCCTGAAGAAATGTAGAGGTACAGGGAGAGTCGTCTGCACTGTCCATGGCTTTGCAGCAATCCCTCATAATGAGCAAGCATGAAGCGACAGTGGAAAGAAAAACTCCCCTTTAATGGGAAGGAAAAACCTCCAGCAGAACAAGGCTCAGTGTGAGCGGTCATCTGCCTCAACTGACTGGGGGTTAGAGAAGACAGAGCAGAGACACAGCAAGATAGACACAAAAGCACAGAAGCACACAGTCTCTTGTTTACATAGCCGGGCCGCACCGTTTATGTTCATGTACGTGCATGAGACCAGTTGCCCCTCAGGGCGTAGCTCCTACCTGCCCATAAAATGTCCCCGTCAGAGCAGAGAAGTGCTGGAGCAACATGACGGAGAGCACCCACAGCAGATCAACAGTTGAGTGATTCTGTGGAGAGAAGAACTTTCGTCATGGGTTAGTAATTAAAGAAAGACAAATTACAAGTAATATGTGGGTAAGGTATTAAATTACCAGTAATATATCCTATGTTTTGATCTCCTAAAAGTCCATGTCTTGACCATATCTGATTAGAAATCACATATTTTAGTTTGTTAGCTTGTCACAACCACATCACCCATGGTGCTTTATTTTTGACGTCTCTTATTTTGGGATACTTGAAGAAGTGAACTTTGACACAGGATGTTGTTTTCCCATTTATTCCCTGCCAAACAGGTGCGTATACGCGTCTGAAATTATAACTTCAATCTAATTTAGGCGTCGCGTAGTGTAAATGCCTGCATCAATACATTCTGTATCATAAATCCGTCCATACAACAATGATTTCCTGTTTCAAATTTATTTTGAAACATTTTGTAATTATATAAGAAATTTCAATAAAAGCAATATAATGATATAAATGTTGTATGTCTGAGTGTAAAAGTATGAGTGCATTAATTTGTATGTGGAACCGGATTGCCTGTGTGTAACTGCCTTGCACCTTTACTGTATGCCGTTGTGTGAGACTACCTGTTTCTGGCTGTGATCATTGCACAGCCAGCATAGGGCATGAACGACACTACTTTTATTAAAATGGATGTCTTAGAAAATGTTTCCTTTTCTTTAATATATCCCCTCAGAAAGAACGTGTTTTCCCCTTTCTCACCTGACCATGTTTCTCTAGTCTAGTAAAAGTTACTGAACTCTTGTTTTTGACCTAATTGTGTTCTTCCCCTCCCTCTGTCTTTTTCAGTGCCTGTTTGGTTTTGAGTTTACTTTCAAATTAAACATTGTCTGTTGTGTCTTGTCATTTAGTTGACACTGACGCGTGGAGATGTACAACAGACATCCCTGTCACACAATAACCCTTACAGTCACTCACTGCCCACATCTCCAGCAAAGGAAGCAAGGGTAATCTGACAGTTTGTCAGTGGATGAGCACATGAAGCGGTACATTAATAGTGCATAAAAGTGTTTGCAAGACAAGCATTCTCAAAAAAATATTTTTCAGTAAAACACCCAGCATGAGTCCTTTCTGGTCAGATATATGACATCTATCTTGTGGGTAATGACTTGTCCATTTCAAAGTATTAAATGACAACCCGTTTTATGGAAAATGGAAGTGATGTCGGCCATGACCTTCAACTGAAAGAAAAAAATCAGGAAAGAGCATCTAGCTATCCTGCCCACCCAAGACTTTTCTGTCACACCTTAAATGTTTTATCTTCCACCTTGGCCATGCACCCCTCTGATTTAACATGTTTGTCTACAACCAAATTCAAAGATGCTGATACTCACTTTGTCTCCCCCTTCCACCTGTTTGTCTCTAGACATCAGGTGAAGTGGCAGCTAGAGACTCAACATGAATAAGGCTGCAGGTCATGGTTTTTGTCAGTCCTGAAGACCTGTGCAGAGCAGTGCTGTGGGATTTTGTAGCACCTCTTCAACCTTAGCCTGACTCAGGAGACGGTTCCAGTGTTGTGGAAGATCTGCCTTGTTTATGTACCAAAAACTACCCGAAAACAAAGCAAAAAAAAAAGAAAAAACTCACCCATCACTCCTCAATGTTGCCTTGACATCCCGGATTATGGCAATCCTAGAGAGACTTGTTGGCCTACCTGAGTAAGCAAACAAGCAAACAGCATAAACCAACCTCAATAAAACCCACTTGAATTTGTAGAATGCAGACAGTACTGTGAGGATCATGTTCTTTGATTTTGCCAGTGCATTTAATACATTTCTGCCTGATATGCTTTATCCAAAACTTCCGAAGACTCAGGAGGAGGCTGTGTGTCTAACCAGGAAGTCAACAGGAAAGGAGCACCACAGGGGACTGTACTTTCACCATTCCTGTTCACTGTGTACACCTCAGAGTTCCAGTACAAGTTGAGGGGATAGAGGAGTATAAATACCTCTGAGTTAACCTGAACAACAAACTAAACAGGAGACGCAGCTGTGAAGCTGTCTACAAGAAGGGAAAGAGCAGACTGTACTTCATGAGGAAGCTTGGGTCCTTCACTGTTTGCAGCACGATGCTGCAGATCTTCTATAAGTCTGTTGTGGAGTGTGTGATCTCCTCTGCCATCATCTGTCAGGATAGCAGCATCAGAGCAACTGACCTAAAGAAGCTTAACAAGCTTATAAAGAAGGGCGGCTCTGTTCTGTGGACATTTCTAGATCCTGTGGAGATGACTGTGCAAAAAAGGATTCTTCATAAATTGAAAAATATTAAAGATAGCCCTGAGCATTTTCTTCATCAGACTGTTGTACAACAACAGCGTGTCTGCAGTCAGAGGCTTCTCCAGAACCGCTGTAAGACAGACTTCTACAGGAGATCCTTCCTGCCTGCAACCATCAACAACTCACTGTAGAAACCATTATAACATGAGTTTTAACCGCATTTAATTTCCCTTTGGAATTAATAAAGTATTTTTGAATGTGAATTGAATTTTTACTCAGTCTTGTTGTTGTTGCTGAAGTATTAACTCTCTTTAACCAATGCAACTGAGGCATGTAGTGCTTTAGACGGTTTTCTGGATTCATTTGTTACCTCCAGGATGAGTCATCTACATGCTCTTTAAATAATTTTGGTAGACCAGCCAATCCGGGGAAGGGGGAACCACTGTTCATTGGGTTCTCCATTTTTGAATAATGGCTCTCACTGTAATTCACTAAAATCCCTATTTCCACATAGATGGATTTCCTTAACTGTTTCTGTCCTTAAATATTTGGTCAGAGCACAATATGATCTGTTTTTTTAGTCTTTTAACCCATTGGGTTGTCAGACTGGTTCTGTTTAAGTGATGTGTTGTAAATTGGTGGTGCATTAGTTAACTTATCATTATTTTATGATTTTTCTCTTACATTTAAGCATCATTGAAATCAGTTGATATATAAATGTTTTAATGAGATAAAGTGTATGTGTGACAAATAAACAAAAACATAAAAAAATCTGAATGGAGCAAATACATTTTAAAGCGCTTTAAATCTAATTCACTTTTATCTATTTATCTAAAAGAATATTCCCCAAACCTTCCATTGTGAATTATGTTAAAGTCAGCAGTACTTGTGAATTGTTCTGGTATTTACTATTTCAAAAATGGAAACCCAACATTCAGACCCTTGACTTTGAGTGTTTTGTAACACACATTATTTTCATTGGATTTAAAAAACTAGAGTGAACCTGGGTTACTGGCATTTAAAAACCTTTAATAAAAAATGGTAACCACTGACCCCTTAATGTTACAAACTATTACAGTACTTTAAAAATGGATGAGAACGAACACTAAGAGCCAAAAATACCAAACGGACATCACAGTCCCCAAAATGAATAACAAAACAAAACTGTGTTTGATGGCTAAGGAAATATGTTTCTGATTCAGGACATAGTTATTAAAACATTGTTGTGGTGTCTGCACTGGTGGTTGCCAGAAACCTCTGAGAGTTTTTGTAGATTGAAGTCCTTGCACAAATGGTGTGCAATTTATTATTTATATGTGCTAATGCGGTTTTGGGACATCTCAGACGAACCTGAGCACGCATTAAACATTCTGAAAGCTGTTCCGTGGTGTGGAGTTTAATGCCACATTGGGAAGAATTTGCAAAGTCAGCCTTGAATCATCCCATCACTTTTAGTCGCACACTATCATGGAGACAGCAATAAAGCACAATGTCATAAAACAAGTTTGTACAAGTTTATTTATGAATTGGAGATCAGAAAAACATCACCATAATCTAACCTGAGAATGCCAGAATTAGACAGAAGACCACATTCCTTCTGCTTTACCAAAGGATAATAATTTTTCTATGTTTCAGGAAGCATGTTACTGTGCTATTTTTTTTCATTTGAAACCCAACTCATGACTTCACAGTTCATGAATATGGATTTAAACATACTACATATTACGTGTTCAGTATTATATCCACTCCAGAGATGTATCTACCGGACAGAAGCCAGTGATTAAGATTCTGCTTTCGCTGCTGGTCCTTTCTTTTATCCAAGGACATATATGTTCCCACCGGATCAATGTTTTCAATCTAGTGATTACCATTTCATCACCAGAGGCAGTACAATCAATAACTGTGATTACTGCTTTAAGGCGTTTACATGCATACAGGATCAGGGATCTGAAACACAGCATCAGATAAATTCTGTTCTTTTGGTTTCATGCATTCCTTTGTTGGCCAAAGATTCAGTCAAACACAATTCATTGTGTTTGACTGGTTCATAAAAATCTCCATTGTTACAGACTAACATTTATTGTTAGTGATGTTGTAATGTCATCATAAAGTGAACTCCTTTATACTAATTATAATAGATATAATTTTGTATTGCCACAGACTGTAAGTGATAAAACACTTTTAATGTCTTAGTTTGTTGTTATAGTAGTAATAGTAAAACAATGAAGATAGCAACTAGTTTATTTCCCAATGCTAAATATTTAAACAGTGCCCTTTTCCAGCACTATGTTAAAAATGATCAAGTATGAAGATAATTTTTTTTTCTGTAAACAATAACTGGTACAATTTTCTCTGTTACCTTTAAGCAATACCCAGGTAAATGCCTTGTATGCCTAATTCTAAAATTCTCATCCCAATCAATTTTCATTCAAATAACTGTTTTCAAATGTTGCTGTAATATGGGTTTGCTGAAAGTTTATCAATGTTAATGTTAAGCAATCTGAAACTGACACACAAACATCAAATAACAAAAAGCTTTAAAAACATTTCCTTTCTACAAACAGGTTGTTTGGTAAAGATAACGTGTGTTGGACACTAAACACCCACAGGCCCATTAAGGCTTAATCCTGTCACAGTGTTTGGTCAATAATCCCAAAGTTGGCACAAAGGAAGGGGGTAATTAAAGGAAGTAAGAGAGATTATACATCAAAATGATTAAATGCAATGATGTTGCATGAAATTAGTTCCAGCAAGACTTCTTATGTGTAAAGTGCTCATGTGTAAAGTGGTTATGAAGTTCTAATTAGCTTGACCCAAGTACAAGTTGTATTGTGCAAAGTATATCAAATGCATTCTAGTCAGAATCCCATCACATCAAACACAAATAAGACATGATAAAAAGATGAGAATTTTTCACATAAAGAATGGGGAAAGAACATAATTTCCTAGACTGTGATGAAAATTAACCATTTCATTTTTTCTACTATTATGTGTTCGCAGATATTAAGCAACAGTCTAATTGAAGAACCTTACTGATGAGGAGCAGCTGGCTGAGAGAGGTGAAAGCATAAGGGTCTCGGTCTCAGTACCAACAATTTTTATTATTTGCAAATTATCATTATTAAAATGTATAATTTATTCCTTTTCAACTTGGAAAATCAGACATATAAAAATGTGCCTCTGAAAGGCTGTGCTGAAAAAAATAGTTGCAGTCCTTAAGGCAAAAAACGTTTTTTATGTGTACTGTAGGTATAAGACAAATGTGTCAGAACTGGTCTTGAGGAACTGAATTTAATTTCTTGCCTTTCGAATGCTGTCAGACTTTTGTCCTATGTTGTTCCTTCTATTTACAAGAGGCTTGTACACCAGAATCAGCTGCATCCAGATAAAAATTGTTAGTTTCACCATTTTCAGCCAAAAAGCTTTAGAGCAAACAATAAAAATTAATACAACTTTTAGAAACTGTTGCTGTGCAGATTTTATAAACAAGTAGATAAAGCTTAAAGCATTTAGATCTTTAAGAAATTTTTAGATTCAGATCTTTGTGATTTATTCTCATAAGAAACACAGTAAAACTGCATTTCATGTTACTTGTGCCACACCTGCTCAGAATTCAATTAATCTATATCCTAATTTTTATGTAGCATCTGCTTTGAATGTAAAATTTCCCTACAGTAAGGCAACATTTTTGAATGGGAACAGTCTTTATAGCTCTCTTAGAACAAATGTGTTTAAAAGTATGGCATGTGCGAACTTTACACTGAAAAAGGATTTTACAGATTTTTTGAAATGACAGATTTTAAAGTCAACTCACAAATGTACAGTTAACCCGGGTGCTTTACCTACAAGAAAGGTTAAAATTAAAGGAGCAATTAGCAAAAATTCATTATTTTAGACAGAAAGAACTAAAAAATAGTTTTGTGAAGAACAAAAGCTATCTTTTAAGATCGTCTTTGGTTAAACGTCACACACTATCTCTCTGTTGTTCTTCAATCTCTTGTTTACATAGCTGGGCTGGCCGCGCGTCCACGTACGTGTACGTGAACAGCTGCCACTCAGGGCTTACCCACTCCCTACGCATAAAATGGCACTGCCAGGCACAAAATGGCTGCGGACATGCCCATCGGATCAAAACTTTCTCTTGGAAACGTCGTTATAAAGTTATGAGTTCCTAAATTATTCCCTAGACCTGTTGCTCTGAAAGGTGATTCTGTTCTGCTGTGAATGTATCCTTTACAAATAGGCTCATACAAGCCAATGGGGAAGAAGGGGAAATTGATGCCGAGTGCTGGAGCAAGGCAGGGAGAGGCGTGGCTTGATGTACAGCTTGTTTTGGTCTATAGTCAGTGTTCAAACTCCACCTAGTGGTGAAATATTGCTTATTGCTCCTTCAACTTTCTTCCTCAAATCAAATCAACTATCAACTCACAATAAATATTTTTTTCAAAGAATACCATATGTTTTTAATTCATTAGGTACAATTAGCAATTTCTGACATGACAAAAACAGTATTATATGATTCTTAAATTTTGGTTTTACAGTGCCTAGATACAAAACACACAATACAGCAGCTGTATAATTCAGTTCCCTTGGAGTACACATCATCATATTTATTGTCAGTTTTGAATGTCAGCACCAAAATTTTAGATTCCAAACCATTGATAAACAAAACAAAAAAGGAAATCTGGAAATCTGGAAATGTGCTGCTGATCACAGACTTTCCAAATCTTTAGACTTCTCCTTTGACATCACCTTCAGTGAGATCTTTTTTCTGGACCAGCTAGCCCAGTCTCTGGTCACAATCCTCCTCCCACTCTACCTGGTCCTCTCCACATCTTTTCTCACAGCCAACTCTTCCTCTCTGCTATCCAACCATTATTTGTCTTCTCCTGTATTATTTTACTACACATCAGTCCCAAAGTCCCGCTTTTATGTGTCAATGTAATTGAAAGAACTTCAACAGCAGCCTTTTCTTGTCATATTCAGATGGGAATCAGCAGTTGGGAGAGTAATTACCACAACAGAAATAAGTGCATCAGATATTCAGTTCTTGGTTTAAATAAGCTTTTAAACTGTTGTTTCTGACCTTATGTCACTGCATAAGTAGAGGTCATTGTGATGTAGGACAACAGACATCGTTGAACCAGATGGGCATTTGAAAGTTGATGCCTCCTGAAAATCCTCTAGTGCTGAGCTTGTAGCACTCTAAGGAGCCATATGTAGCAAACTTTCTGATCCTTTAACATGGTGCAGCTTTAAATCGAAAAGTGCTGTTTTAAAACTCAAGACTAACATGGGAAATACAGGCAAGGTTGTTGTTGTTTTATTAAAATCAGGTCTGCATCCGTTTTGCCTGTAGTGTAGTAACCTGTACACCCTTCCTGCGTGCTCACAGCATTGTACTGCATGAACTGGAAAGCTGAGCAAGGATGATGTTGCTGGGGATCCATCGGGAATTCTGTGTGAGAAAACTCAACAACACTTCTTTGGACTTGGACATGCTACCATCGTTTCACATATTATTGCTGCTAATAAAGCCCAGATGTCAGGAGATCTGTATCAACTATGACAATCAATTGAGGATAAACACTCTCAGTCTTCAGCCAAAACCTAAATGCTGCTACAACTACTACTTTGAAATATTCATCTCAATCCTGCATATTACCAAGGATAGATCAGACACAAAATGTGTTAACTGACTCAAAGCTTGATTATCTTTGTCTATCTGAAAGTTGGCTCAATCAATACACTTCAGTTAACTTGTTTAATATCCCCAGGTACCTTTTTCCCTTTATAGTCCCACAGAGGGGACTCTGCGTTTAACCCATCCCTTAGGGAGCAGTGGCACACCACTCCTCTGTATCAGTGTTACAGGAGAGATAGAAGCAAGGGAAAGGGAAATATATGTCAAAGAGCATTTTCAATGTGAAGAGTTTAACCTCAATGTAGGCCTGGAATGTCTTTTTCAATTATAATTATTATTGTCCGTTATATTCCTCTGCCACACTACACACATTAACTTATTGAATCTGTATCTTTTAGATACAGACAATTGTGGTGCAAATATCCTTTTGGGCTATTTCAATATAAACTGACAAGAAAAATGTAATAAACCCAGAATCAATAGCAAGGCAAGGCAAGGCACATTTATTTGTATAGCACAATTCAGTACAGAGACAATGCAAAGTACTTTACATGATTAAAATATAGGAAAATAAAACAGAATAAAAGCAAGTAGGAATAAAATTTAGAAACAAAATAGAACATTAAAAACAGTTAGACTAAAGAAGTTAAACTAATGATGTTTCAGTAGAACAGTTTAACTAGAACAGTCAAAGGCAATCCTAAACAAATGTGTTTTTAATCTTGATTTAAAAGAACTCAGGCTTTCCGCACTTTTACAGTTTTCTGGAAGTTTGTTCCAGATAAGTGGAGCATAGGAACTAAATGCTGCTTCTCCATGTCTGGTTCTGGTTCTGGTTCTGCAGAGCAGGCTGGAGCCAGAAGACCTGAGTGATCTGGAGGGTTGATAAACTGATAACAAGTCTGTGATGTACTTAGGCGCTAAGCCATTCAGGGATTTATAGACTAACAGAAGTATTTTAAAGCGGAGAAATTCAAATACAAACGAAGGATAGAAATAGGTGACGTACAACGTTGTTTTGAAAGAGTCAAACCTAAATCAGAGTGCAAATATATGTGTTTCCACACTGAGGGACTGTTTTGAAAAGTGCACACACCCTGGACTATAGCACCAAAAAAGTATTGCCTACCATGTTTTAACAGTGATATTTTGCATATTCAGAAAAAAATAGACCTTGCTCTTAAAACATCCTTAAAAACAAGAAGTAATACTGATCATCTGATAATGACTGGCCTCAGGAATCGAGTTACAAAGGAGCTGTGCAAAGCTAAAATCAATTAGCTTACTAAAATGATTGATGATGCCAATGGGAGGAGCTCCAAACCATGGCAACACATACATAGCTTACCTAAACCAAACAAGAAAAAGTATCCAATCGCAGGTCTAAAGGAGCATGGAAATCTTAATATCAATAGTAATAGCATTGTGCTTGTGTCCCAGAGGTTCTGAGTTCAAGTGCCACAAATTGCCACTCTACTCCCTGAGCAGATTGCACCCCAGGTGCTGCACAGTGGCAGCCCACTGCTCCCCAAGGGGATGGGTTACATGCAGAGAACAAATTTCATTGGAATGTACGTTGCAATGACAGTAAAGATGATTTATTAACAGGTAGCACTGAGCTTTTTAACACGAAAAAGGTTTCACGCGACAAAGTAAAAAAATAAAATAAATAAATAATAATAATAATAGTAAAAATATGTAAAACTCATTAATGAGTTTTTCATATTGTTTTCCTTAATGCATCACTGATTCACAACTATCTTAGTAACTTAACCTGCTGGAGGTGGAAAACTGCTGTAATCACACTGATCCAGTCAGGTCAAAAGGATTTAGCAAGCAATTGCAGGCCTATTGCTATCCTCCCTGTAGTTTCTAAAGTGCTGGGAAAGGTCGTTGCAGAACAACTATTAGAGCATCTAAAGTCATACCAACTGCAGGATCCACAGCAGTTTAGGTTGATAAAAAAATACAGCACAGAAATATTTAATTGTTAATTGCTGGAACAGATAAAAAAACTCACTACGCACAAGCAACACTGCAGTTTTTCTAGACTTAAAAGAGTTTTTTCGATACTGTGGATCATTGTATCTTAATTAAACAACTGCAGACTTTTAAAATATCAGCTTCAGCTTTATTAAAACATATCTAGAAGGAAGACCACAATGTATTGCGGTAAATGGGGTTAAATCTGATCTCTGTCATATCATGGGACATGGCACATGACATGGGAGTGCCACTCGGATCAGTTTTGGGTCCATTGTTTTTTATAATGTACATAAATGACCTTCCAGACTGTAGTCATGATATCCACTAACAGGTCTAAGATGAAACTGCAGCTTTGGCAGGGCAGCAGTTGACACAGGCATTGACTCATGTCTCCAGATGGCTTGAGTTGTCCCACCTAACCTTGAATACCATTGAATACCATTTGTCTATCATGAAAAGGTAGGCGTTTTAAAAATGTCTTCACTGACTTCATTTAGTGTGAAAGCAACATATCATGTGTTGATAGCAGATCCCCAACAAACCAATATTGTGCTAATTATGTTTAGAGTTTTGAAAATGTCACTACAGTTTAGACCAATGCATATCAGAAATTAAAAAAATCTGTAATGACCTAAAAGCAGACAAAGATAAAGCAGCTATCATCATATCATACCATACCATTTTATTTCTAGAGCACTTCAAAAACAACATAGTGCTGCATAAAATACATATGTATAAAAAATATATGCATAAAATACACTATAAAGTAAACACAAGAAAGAAAACAAAACAAGAAGTGGAATTGAAACACAGATAAAAACTCACGCTGGGTTAAAATCTGTGGAGAAAAAGTGTGTTTTCAGATGAATTTTAAAAACATCAATAGATGGAGCCTGCCTGATCGTGGCAGTTCATTCCACAACTTCGGAGCCAGAACTGCAAAACTTCTGTATCCTCTAGATTTAGAGCGAGACTTTGGGACAGATAAAAGCATTTGGTCCACTAATCTAAGAATGCACAAATGTATAGGGGTGGAGCAGTTCAGATAAACAGGAAAGGGTCAGCCCCTTTTGACACTTAAGAGCAAATAAAGTAATTTTAAAATGGATTAAAAACTTCACAGGAAGCCAGTGAAGGGATGCCAAAACTGAAGTTATGTGCTCACGTTTATTTTTATCAGTTAAAAATCATGCTGCAGCATTCTGCACCATCTGTAGCCGTGAAAGAGTGGCATCATGACTTCATGGTGTACAGTCTTTATGAACAGGATCATGTATGTCTGTAACAGTGCTTTAATTTTCACCAATTATGTAGTATTTATTTGTTCAATGCATTTGTTTTATTCCGACTTTGCATTACGCGAGTTGCAAGCTGATCTTCATGAGGACCAGCAGTGTGTGTCTGTGTGCGAACTGTGGATTTTAGTTAATGCACGCATAAGTATGTGTGACAGCCTGTGTTTGTGATGTTATTAGCCTGTAGGGCAGCTTACACTGATTGACAAATACCTATTTGTTGGCAATCCTGAGCGTAAAAAAAAGTAAGCAATTGATGAGGTGAAATTCAGACACAAACATTGTAGAAAGACACAAAAACAGCATAGATGCATTTTAAATCAGGGTCATAGATGGTGCAGGGAGTTGAAGAAAAACACTGTAATCCACTGAGTAAATAGCTAATCTGGGCACAGGAATAAAATGAGATGTTTATATTCTTCCAGAGTGCATCATGTCAGTAGCCTTGAAATCCAGATTCCTTCTGGCCAACTCATGTTTTGATCTGAAGGCGGAGTGGAAGGGCTGAGAGAGAACAAGGCGGTGAGAAAAAGACTTCAAAGAATGGATTTTATTATGGTGTTTATTCAGAAAACTCAAAAGCAGGTTACTGAACGCAAACCAGCGAAAATGCCTCTGTTTCCTGATAAGTAAAATGGTGTTTTCTGTTAGTAATAATACAAGCAACAGCAGACAGAATGTGTTTCTTTCCGACTACCTTGTGACATGCTGTGAGGTACATTGCCTATATCAATGCAACAATGTTCTTACAAATCTGACATCTGCTATTTTATTGATTTTAGCCTTTTAGCACTACTACTACTGCTCATATATTAAACATTTTATTAGTTTCAACTCTTATAAGCAAATATACCAAGTAAAAAGGTAATCTGTGTCAACTCAGGAGGTCCATTTTAATGTTTTCAGATTTGTCAGCTCAGTCTTGTGAAGCAATCTAGGGAAAAAGTTAGATGTTGGCATAAATGTTTAAATACATCTGGGCAAATTCTCAAAAGGGAAAAAAAAGTCAGACTGATTCAAATAGTGGTATGTTTGTGTGTTGTGGTTAGAGATGACCATAAGTTTATGGTTCATAAGATAAAAATAAATAAGAAAACTTAACAGGGGAGAACGAGTGCCATCTAAAACTATTCAAACATCTTGAATTTCTTCACTTTTTGTCAGGTTGCAACAACAAATAATATATTTTTGAACAGCTTTTTTTCTCCTTTGGCACTAATCTTTATTCGACAGTAGGGTGACAAGAAATAGGGTTGAGAGAAGGGGGAAGACAAAGGCTCACTGGCTGGGATGATCGTGCCACCAAGGTACCCAAACTTGGGTCATGTGCTCTACTCCTGTGCCACTGCCAAATTTTATACGGCAGCCATAGGCAAAGTAGTGCATAATTGTGAAGTTGTATAAAAGCTGGGTCTGATTTGAGATTGTCTGTGAATATCAAGTATCAAGTCTTGCCACAAGCACACAGTTTGATTTTTATATGGACTTTGAAAAGAGTTCAAACATATGAATAAGGTTCGATACAAGCCAGAGTCGGTGTCCTGAATATTTTAGATTTTTCCATGATCCAACACGTCTCTACCAAATCAACTGTTCGTTAGCTGACTCCAGCAAAACATGATGACACGCTGGGCAGGTAATTCATCCACTTAAGTCGCATGCATTGGAGCAAGGCAGGGCAAGTTTATTTATAAAGCACTTTCCAGTAACAAGAAGATTCAAAGTGCTGTAGATGAACAGAAAACATTACAGACATAGAAAAAAACAAAGGAATAAGCTGAGTAAATCCTTGACTAGTTTCTGTTCAGTATTTACAGTATATTATAATATATTTTGGTATTTGTTAGATGCAGTTCCTGTCTTGCTAGTTTATTTTCTTTATTATTTGAGTAGTTCTGTCAGATCGTTAATTTATGCTTGCTTTTCTTTAGTTTAGTTCCTGTTTAATATTTATGTTTATGATGCGTTCTTGTGATTGTCAGATTCGGCTCCTGTTCGCTTATGTTCTTTGTTTTAGTTGTATTAGTTCTGCTCTTCCTTAGTTTAGTTAGTTTTTCCCCCTCAGATCAGGTCATATTCATGCTTCCCTGTTAGACTCAGTTCTCCCAGTGCTCCTGCCAGTTCTCTGCCCTCCTTTCCCTTTGTTAATTGAATCTTACTCATCTCACCTGTGTGTAATTAGATCCACCTGCTACTCCTCCCCTTTTCCCCTCCTATATATATAGATTGTTAGCCCAGCCATTACCATTCGTCAGGTCCACCTTCTTCATCCGTCATCATACTCTGTTCTGATAATTTCTCTGCGCTGTGTTCCTGGCTCCTGTTTACCTGTCTGCCTGTAAGCCTTGATGTTTCATTTAATAAATCCTCTTCAATTCATTATGGGCCTCCCGAGGTCTTGTCTGTGTTGTGGTCCTACCAACAACGACAGTAACAGAGAGAAAAATGCACCGATGATGACGGAGTCTGTGTGCATGGGGGTCATCCTGCACCTCTCCAATCAAGATTATCTAAAGCAAGCAATCTTCCTTGTAAAGCTCATCTCCTTCCCCTGATCCTCACCAATATACTGGACTTCAGCGGACAGACAGGCGCCATATTAGTGAAAGCCTTATCTGTAACGAACAGAACCAGAGGATCCAGAATTCAGCCAGACAAACAGATAGCGTTTTAAGAAAGCAGGCAATGGATCAGAAGCGGGAAGACAGAGGCCTACAGGATGATCAAGGGGATAAACCAGAGTCCGTAGTCCGAGAGCCAGTCCAGAGTCAGAGCCAGGTGATCAGAGATCCAGGGAGAGTCCAGAACAGAATCTGGGAACAGAGTCGGGGCGCAGAAACAGGTCCGGTAACCGGCAGGCAATCAGGTCTGATAGGTATAAGGCAGGTTCAGAGAATCAGGAGCGGATCGGATCACGGACAGGCAGGCAGACAGAAAACGCTGGATAAGACTCAAGGGAGGTTCGTAATGATCTGGCAGAGAAGAGTAGGCTGAAGGGGGGTTTAAGTAAGTAGTTGAACAGGTGACCGGAGTTGACAACTAATTAGCGGCAACAGGTGGAGCTGATCTAAAGAAAGGTGGTGGCTGGAGGTGGACAGAACTGATTGGGTAGAGGCTGGTGGCTGAGAGGTGAACGGGCTAGCAGGAAAAATCTCAAACAGTCCAAAAGCAAATAAACAAAACCCAAACTATGACATTCCCGAGAGTAAATGTCCTGCGTTCTTTACCTGTCTTGCCTGCTATTGACTAGGTTCACATTTCCACAGATTTGCATGTCTTGCTTAGCCCTTGTCAGAAATCCACTGCTACCTTCTGTTTTTCTGGACTCGACCTGGATTGATCTCATGACTACAAGCCTTGCCTAGCTCCACGGATCTGTCTGTCTCTGTCCTTCCGGGCATGAACCAAGCCTGTCCTAAGAAACCGGTTCCAGCCTCTGCTAACCTACCTGTGACCTTCCTGTTGTGAGCAGCCTACTCTCAGCATCGCCAGGAAGGTTTTAAAACTTTGAAAGCACAACACAGTGTCTGGTTGAACATCGGGCTCTCTGTTTTGTCTGATTCATGACATGATGTGTGCACTTCACCTTTATGCTTGTCCAACATCTGTTCTGTGCATGCCCCACTCTGTCAAAAGCTTGTTTAACATCTGCTCTACTCTCTCAGCATCAGTTGCATTCCCAGTTAGCTTGTTACTCACTCGAATTTAACTGTGCCACACCATTGGCCAATCACATTAGGTTTTTATGTGTTCAATCAGAGCACCCAGCTTCTCCTTCCATTGGATGAAAGAGACTTTCAGGATCACCAAAGCATAATACTGCTTCAAGTTGAAATGCATGAATCCATAAAAGACCCCTCCCAAAAAAATAAACAAAAAACAAATTATGAATGAGACAAACTCCTGATTTTTTTTTTTTTGCAGAGTTGATTACATGCTACATATACCACTGTGCAGGTCCAGCTGCAGTTGTATGTATTAAAAAAACAGGCTTCCCAGTTCTTCCCACCTGGACCCTGAGAAAAAAAAAGGATTCCATCTATGAGAAACTGGATGCCATCAGCTGTTCATGGGTGAGGCATATCTACCCTCTGCTGATATCAACTTCAGGCTGAACAGCATTTTAAACAGAGCAGGTATCTCAGAACAAACATACAATATTCCATTTTTAATATGAGGTAATACAAAAGATAATTAATCACTAACCTATGACATTTACCAGAGACCTACATGGTTGTCAGGGTCCTTGGATGGGCGATGCAGTAAACACAATGACCGCATGTATTGATTTATCGAATGTCACAGAGTACAGAAATTGTAATTTATCTTTAACAAAAAAATGTTTAGAAGTTTAAACTGCTGAGACTTAACAGTCAAAACTGTGTAGCAAAGTGATCCATTAAATATCCTCTACTATTAATACCATAAAAAGAAAAGGACATTTGTCACATTCATAAGGCGACAAAATTGCTCAATGTGGGAAATGTGCAGAATTGTATAATTATGCTACTCATTACATTTCCTGATCTGTTGTTGTTAAACACTTTTTTACCTGACTTGTTGAGTAAGCTGCACCCACACTGTCTATTTTAGCCACATTATTTAATTTTATCCAACAAGGACACAGATCCAACAGGATGTTACTTATCCATGATGTGGAGTCTTCTCCTCATAGGAGCAACCAAATACTCTGTAAAACAGCAATATGCTTTATTAAAAACATGCAACACAAAATCAATTATACATTCAATGTCTTCATTGTTTGTTAAACGACTTTAAACAAACTGCTGAAGTCGCCTGGCTGAACAGAGATTGTGTTTCTATATTATTGAACAGTAACTTTAACACATTTGGTGTGTCATTAAAGCGATTTACGATATCAATGCAGAATTTGAGGTCAGATTTTTACTCTCCTGCACAATACACCAAATAAGAAAATTCCATGTACTTATTTTATTAGCAATAAAGCATTTTGGGCAGCTCAGCATCTCTTCCTGGAAGGCATTTCCTTTTGTCAAATGTATAAGTGTTTTGGGTTTGGTTTAGATTTAAATAAATATTTAGGTTGTGATGTTTTTTTTTTCTATTTTTACTATCCCAGCACTTCTGTTTGACTACAGTTCTGTTTTGAATAACAATGGGAATAAAAGATCACCTGTCAAACCATTAAGGCCATTATATCCTTATGGTCCAAATATGAAACACGATTTTAACAGAGGCCGTCTGAACTGAGTCAATCCTAATTACTTCCAACCTTTTGTTTATAATGTATAATATAATGTATAATCATCAGACAGCAGCATATTTGTATAATTTGTCGGGTGTGTTGTGGTTTCTGAAGAGCTAAACTTTCAGACAACATCAATGTACTTGTTAATACATCAAACAGACATTCTTTGCTGCCATTTAAATGACTGCATCTGTTTTTCCCGACAGAGGCCTCACTTCTTTGAAGAAAGAAATCAGACCACATTCAACCTTGTTGCATAAACATAGTCAATGTAAAAAATAGAAATAAGTACACTAAATATCCTTCGGCTACTTAACTGAAATGTTTATCTTCCATTTCTTCTGTTTTTCATTAGCCCATATTTTTGTAATTTCCACTATTGGATTTTAGGGTAGACTGAATTACTGTTTTTTTAATCCAATCAAACCTAGCATGGACTGTAGAGCTCTTACTAAGTGGAAAAACAACCTGTCTGTGATTGGCTAATCGTGTGGTTCATTTACGTGCGCTGAGTCAAGGGTGATGCATATGCCACATATTATTGTTTGCTCAGATTACTAGGTGCTTGCACATCTGTCTGTCTGCATGCTTAATGAGGTGGCACAAAGTGACACTATACTAATCCTGCTTCTGCAATGTAAGCATGTTATCAGGAGTCTCAGACTGCACAACTATCTGTCTGTTTAGGGCTGTGTGATATGGACTTAAATTGTGATCGCAATAATTTTTGATATTTATTGTGCCAGTGATAAAAGTTTTGAAAAATTAATCAGTCGCTAGTAGATTGTGGGACTTCAGTTACATTAGGTAGTGGAATTGTCTGATAGCATACACACACATACACACACACACACACACAGATTTTTATATATTTATTTATATTTTTATTTTTACTTTTTCTGTACCAGACTGTTGTCAATTGGGGTTTATGGTATTACGTCACATTTATTAAATCAGTTTTTATTAGGATAAAAAAATCCCAGTGACGACAAATAGTTCAATTGCTAATCCCACGTTCATTGTTGCAAAATGCCTACTGAGAGTACGTGTACCGACCCTGTATGTCCACCCCGGAGCCTATGTTTATCAGAAGATCCATTTGCAACCGGACCACCACTCAGAGCCCCCTGTCGATAATACCTAACAACTATTGTAACCATTCACTAACAATTAAGAAAACTTTTTCTATCATCCTTGCCTTATAACCAACCTAACTTTTGTGACTGCCTCTCCCTCAGACATTCCTCTGGGGAGGTAGTTACGAACAGCCTTCAGCAGTTCACCATTCCACTCATCAATTACAGTAAATCAACCTTTCATTTCAGCTACCTGTTCAGGTTGTCTGTCATGTGCTACATTATATTACAAGTAGATGTAAACAAGATGTAGACAGACACCTGATCTCTTTATTAATTCTATTGATATTTCTCAAAATCAACGCTCTTCATTATTATGTTATAGACAACTTTCACAGCCGGAACTACATTTTTGTTGATTTCTGCTAAGAACTTCCGGTTTGTGCGGTCCCTGGATGTTTTCCGGTTTCCGGTCTGCGTTGAGACTGAAGACAGCAACTCTGTATTGTGTGAAATAAAGTCATAAAAGAGTCACGTCATCTCCACCTGCATGAACTGCCCCCGACCCCACACAAAACTCTGAGAAAATAGCGTTGCAAGCTATCACGCAGGTGCCATACCGCGTCTTCCCTGCTGCAGCAGGTTATTACAGAATGAGAAAAATGGACCTGCGCACCACTGGCATGTATGTGCGCTTCTCTGTCTGAGCGTCTGCGTACATATGTTTCTGTGTGAACTAGAATGACAGGGAGAAATAGTGCTATGAACGAACAGAGGAATTTATTTTATTATTTTTTATTTCAAAATCCCGTTCGGGTGACAGGGTGGACTCTGTAGTGATTGTAGTTGATTGCCAGTAAATCACATACAATATGACAGATATACAAGACTCATGATAACATAATAAATAGGCCACATCGAACAAATTACAGCAATTTCAACAACTTTCTCACAAATAACAACTAATCAACAAATAAAAATGTACATTATAAGATAATCGAACATCCTTTCAGCAGTTGCGTGGCTGCATGACCCGGGCTGGGCTCCAGCTGTACAGGTGCAGCCTGCAGTCTCCACCTCTTCATTCTCCATAACCTCCACCCAAGCGTTATGGCAGTAATCATTCATGCATGGGTTGAACATCCGCCTTCATGTCCACCAAATTCCCGTGTTTGTGTAACAGCACTCATCCGACTTTGTCGCTATGTAAGTACCGATAAGCTTACGAGCTTTTCAGGTTGTTCATAGCGGTCCAGTCTACAGACTCAACAAAGTACACAAAAAGTTTTCCTCGTTGTAACGTTAGGCCATTTCGTAAAATTATCCTCCCAGTTCAATATTGTAGCAGAGGGAGGCATTGATAAACCAACTTTTATGAGAACTAAATGAGAATGCATGCATTTCAGAGCCATCAATATCCAATGTAAATAAATGCTGACCTTACTCAACCGGGAATGACTAGCAGAATTAGCTTCTGTTAGCCATCTCAGAAGTGGCCCAGAAACTTGTCTAGAAGTTGAAGTCCAACTTCCTTCTTTCAGCACTGAGCAAAAGTGAAAAATAGTGTGGAGGAACTGATAGTAAAGAAACAAAAAGTAAAACTTTTGAAACCATAAACAATAAACATTGCAAAGCTCGGTGAATCCATTCGACTTTGATAAGAAACACGCCTTTTGTCGAGAGATGCCAGCACAAAGGTTAAGGAGTACACAAGACAGACTGCAGAGGAACAAAAGAAAGCTCTAAACACGTGAGAAAGGCAACAGAATATTCTCAACATGCAGTGTGGGTTTAAAAATACCCAGAGCCATGAGCATAGCAAACAATAATTAGAGCCCAAGGACTTCAAAGGTCTAGATCAGTGAACTGTAGGTCAGTTCAAGGTCACATCACCATCGTAATTGTAATATACTAAACCCAATTTTAAATCTAGTAAAGTTTTCACTCAGAGATTTATTTTATAAAGTGCCTTGGAAAAGTAATCACACCTCTTTGACCGTCTCACATTTTTTTATATTACAATGTCAGACTTTGATGCAGTTGATTGGAACTTTAGGTGATAGACTAGCAGAAAGTAATGGAACATTTTCAAGTGTAAGTAAAAGAATGCACGGTTTTCAAATGTTTTTTTTAGGCAAGGCAAATTTATTTCTATAGCACATTTCAGTACAAAGATATTGCAAAGTGCTGTACATGATTAAAATATAGGAAAATAAAAACAGAATAAAAGCAAGTTGGAATAAAATGTAGAAAACTTTAAACAAAATAAAACATGGGAAAATTGGACTACAAACTTGAACTAATGATGTTTCAGTAAAACAGTTTAACTAGAACAGTCAAAGGCAATCCTAAATAAATGTGTTTTTAATCTTGATTTAAAGGAACTCAGGGTTTCAGCACTTTTACAGTTTTCTGGAAGTTTGTTCCAGATAAGTGGAGCATAGGAACTAAATGCTGCTTCTCCATGTCTGGTTCTGGTGCTGGTTCTGCAGGGTAGGCTGGAGCCAGAAGACCTGAGTGGTCTGGAGGGTTGATACACTGATAACAAGTCTGTGATGTACTTAGGTGCTAAGCCATTCAGGGATTTTATAGACTAACAGAACTAACAGAAGTTTTTACAAATACAAATTGGTTTGCAAAAATCATGCAGGTCCCCGAGGTTTAGTGAACAAACAGCATCATAAAAAATCAAGGAAGACAACAGACAACCCCAGGACCGCATTCAAAACAAGTTTGAAAAAAGGTTAGGGAATAAACAATATTACGAAAGAAATCTTTGTTGGTCATTGCAATTGTCAATTCCAACCAAATTTGTCTTCAGCATCAACCCATCCCTAAGGGAGCAGAGGAGATATTGCTCAGGGACCCATAGTGCCAGCCTGTGGAGTTCAAACCGAGTACTTGCAACCTTCTTAAAACACAAGTGCGCTGCCCTAACCACTAGCCTACCACTCCCCTCCTTAATAAGACGGCTCTCTTTTTGGCACCAAAAATGGACATTCACATTACACAGAAAATGCAATGTAAGCATTGCTATATAAGAAAACTAGTGCTGCATTTCCTCCTTAACACACCATCCAAACAAACAATAAATCATCATCAGCATATTCTGTGCAGCATAATAACTCTCACTGCCAAGACATTCAATTTACATCTGCAGGAATTTTCAGCTTCATGAAGGAAAAAGTCAGTTGTATAGAAACTGTTGTGTGGGCTTTTGAAAGACATTGCAGAACTGGACATTGCATGGAACGAGGACATGTGTCGTGTTTACTTTGCACCACCGAGAGACTCTTGACAATCTGAGAAAACTTGGATTTTTTTGGGAGCAATATAAATGTTTATGTTTTGTAAGAAGTTATTTTTAGGTCTTCTAACAGGGTGCTGAAGAACCATGAGGGGCAAAGTTACCATGACGTAAGGAAGCACATATTTTTGATTGATGTCAGCTTATTTTCTTGATGGAAATGGCTTTCGTGATTTCTTTTTTAAAAAAAGAAAGAAAAACAAACACCATCCTCAGACGGAAACATGGTGGTGGTAGCACCATGCTGTCAGGATGGATTAAGCTAAATGTGGGGCAATCTTCCCAGGAACCTGCTGGAGGCTGCAAAAGACCTTAGACTGGGGAAGAAGTTAATTTTCCAGCGGGGACAATTCAAAACATACAATCAGACCTACCAGGGAAAAATGTTATCTTTCTATTTTTATGCTGGCCTATCAAAAACAAATTCCAATAAATTCTATAAATTTTTGTGGTTCCAATAGGATTATTTTCAGGGCATAGAATTGTTTATGTGAGCCACCATAAAGTAGTTAAAAATAAGTTGAACTACTTTAACTACAATTGGCCTCGAAATTTTTATTATAGCACAGGTGCTATAGGAGCTACTATTGCAGTGGCTGAGGGGTCGAGCAAACTTCACAGCAGCAGTTGCCAAAGGTTTAGTTTGGTGAAGCAGTAATGCCATCAAAAATGTTATATTAGTATTGCGAAAAAAGACATAACAATAACTTCTGTTCTGTTGAACAAGCTATGCATGTATTCTGCAGCAAAGCTATGCTCTGCAGGCAGTTGGAAAAATTGGTAGTTTAAAGTTCAGATATAAGGCAACAACTGAGGGCATCTGCATGTTGATTTTAGCCACGTGGCAATCCTGCTGCTATGTCATAACAGTCATAAGTGTGTGTATATGGTTTGTTCAGTGTGTCCCTGTGTTGCCCAGTGACGGACTGACAACGTGTCCAGAGTGCCCTGCCTCTCGCCCCATAACCACTGGAGACAGGCAACATCCCTCCGCGCCCCTGCAGGGATAAGTGTGTATGGACGATGGATTGATGGATGATCAAGGTTCCTCTGGCAGTGACTTATATGCTGCTAGTGTGCGTAAGCTGAGCAGGTCTGTGAATGGCTGTAACAATGTCATCCTATTGACTTAGCCCCCACTGCAAAAGTTGCCTTTTTGTGCTCAGGGGTGTGCACGTGTTCTGAATCATCTGCTGTCGCATGAACAAAAAATAACTCTTCCCTCACCTCCCACTGGCTGACATGTACGTCTCTGCTGTCATCTCTTTTTTATGAGAAGCCTTTACCTGTAGCAGGAAAATGTTTTCTCTCGTGAATGATCAAACTACAGTAATTATCACAAAATGCCAGGAATAACATGTTCAGCAGGCATTGCTTTCAGGCAAAATGCGTGTTCATGAAGTATTGTAAAAGAAATGCCACCAGGAGCCAGAAATGACTGCTTTTTTTTACCAGAAATATTTTAGCTTAATTCTATTTTAACCGTGGTGATTTTAGAAAATGCTTCCATTTAGGGAACTGTGATAGCTCCCTAATGTACCTTATACTTGGCTATAGACAACCATAAGCAAAGCAATACAATCCCACAATATGATATAAGTCAAGGCAGTTTATGGTCATGTGTGATGTCTAAATTTGTAGATTAGGAGTTCCAATATGTCTTACAGATGCTTTTCTGTCGTAAACCTAACATTACCTCCATTGCTACAATTTTCAGGATTCACATCCAGTCAGTCTTTTTCGGATGTTCCCAGATGTTTGTACAAACTGATGCAGAGCACATGTAGTGTAGATTTCTACAATTACTGTGGACATAAGTCACATAAACAGAAGGGTGGCGCTGTGCATGCATTCTGGGGTCATGCTCATGATCAGTTTTGTTAAATTTATCATCCCCCAAAGTTGATCAAGAAGCTGTTGACACATTGCTGTTCTATCAAAAAGAATCTAAATTAAACTCAATATTTTTCTTGATTTCAACCAAAGTTCCAAACAATGTTTTTTTTCTCTTTTCTTTAAAAATCCCCATTTTTCTCTTTGAGAATCGCATACTCTGCTTTCGGGCTTCATCTTTATCCTTCGCCGTGTGGTCCTCCTGGTGACTGTTCAGCTTTGACATTCTCTCCTCACTGCTATATGACTGATCAGCATAATCCCTTACATGCGTTATCACCCAGATTTAATCCCACCAGGACCTCACTCTACATTGCATGCAAATTTCCTGTTTGCCTTTGCATGGGCTGGTGTTGTCATAAGCCAAATTGTGTACTTTATGCCAGCCGAGCTTACTTACCCTGAAAAATTAACATAAATAGATTCCAAAAATGGAAGCTGCAAGTTGATTTCTTCAAGGCAACTTGGTATCATAAATAATTATTTGAGCTAGTGGATGAAGTCCCTGCGAGAAATCAGGCCAGTGTCGGTTCGCCCAGACGCAGTTGATATGCTGTATATTTCTGACATCTAGTGGTTAAAATTAGAAACTGTGTTGAAGGTTAGGAAAGCGGTTTAGGCCAAAGGGATGCCAGTGAACAGAAAAGAAAATTCATTAAAAAAAAGATAAATGCAGACCTGACAGGTCACTGAGTTTTTCTTCTTAGTCTTTTTTATGTAAAGCCAATTCATTTTTAAATTTGTCATGGTTTTGAGATTTAAAATATATATATATAATTTTATTCTAACAAATTAGTTATAAATCTTATAATTTATTTATACCCTGCAAGGTATATATTCACAAAGTGACCATGGAGGAATGTTACTTTAGCATGCAACTAGTGGTAGAATATAGCTCTCTGGAGGCGTGACTCTTGTGTTTAAGAGAAATTCTTCAGACCAAACACTTTCTTCACACTTAATGCTTCAGGTCATCAAACAAATATTTAATGTCAGACTAAGGTAAACTGAGTAAATACTGCTTTAAAATTATGCTTTAATTTGTTAAGAGATAAAAGCTATCTAAACCAATGTGGTTCAATGTTAAAAAGTAACTTTTGCTTGTACTGCTGTGGAATTTTGGCCCAATCCTCTTTGTAAAGTGGGAGGTATGAGCATGAACAGCTTGTTTAAGGTCATGCTACAACATCACTAATGAATTGAAGCCGAGAATTCAATCCATTCCAAAACCATTTGACTAAGTCATTCCAAACCTTCACTTAGATTTTTTTAACCATTCAGAAATAGATTTATGTGTTTATTGTTCTGTTGAATAATCTTAGTGAGCTTTAGCTTAATGTCATGTACTGATGGCTAGACATTTTTCCTTTAGGATTTTCTGGTAGAGGGCAGAACTCACGGTAACATCACATTCACTCTCACAAATATAACAAAAAAAATGGCACCATCCAGTGTTGCGTTCATGCTAAGGCAAATATTGGCTTTGTTATTGCTTTTAGTAGTTTGTGCATGCTGGATATCTTTGGGCCCATTTAGCATTTTTGTGATGCAGCATCCTCTTGCGTGGACACACATTTTTTCTAAATCGTTTCTGAACATTTACCATGGTTTTCTTCTTGTGGGCGGGGCATTAGGCAAGTGAGATGAGATCAAGACAAGTGAGATTTACATATTGTTTTGGGCTCTTTTGAGACCTCTTGCATGAGGCTTTTGGTGTAATTTTGACTGGCGGACAAATCCTGGGAAGATTCGCCTGTCACAATCCATGGGTCTCTTTTTATTAATTTCCTTAGGTAATTTTTGGGTTATGATAATTTTTGGTTTTGTGACCCACCGTCTTCATTTCTTGCTTCACTGTTTTGTGTTGTGGTGTTGCTATCTTGTGTTCTGTTTTTCATATTAGTGTTCATATTACGCTTAGGGTGTAACATTGGTTTTTAAGAAGCCTTTGGTTTTAAAAGATCATATTTGACTCCTGTGTGTTCATTTCTACACTAATTTGTCATTTTCTTCTCTGGTTTTCAGTTCAAGTCTCAGCCCAGCTGCAACCGCATTCTCTTGATTGTACTCACCTGTTTCCCATGTTGCCAATCGCCTCCTTAGCAGGTATACATACTGGTTGGTTTCCATCGGTTATCAGTTTGCTTGTGCTCCTGTTACCTGGTAGTTCCTGTCACACCTGCTGTTTGCATCATGCTGCTTTCCCTTTGTGTTCTCTAAGCTTTTGGGTTTTCCTGACTAATTATCAGCATCACTATGCGCATGTCAATGTCCAGTCTGATTAGTTTTTTTGTGAGCTTGTGACTGGTACCTGTTTTCTTCTTCATCATCATCATCATTTATTTATAAAGCCTGTGTTTTTTTTCCATTTCTGGATAATTGTGCTCACTGTGGTTCAACAGAACCCCAAAAAACTACGGTAATGACTTTGTAACCATTGTAACAACTTTTGTTCATCTTTTCTTTAGCTCGGGACATGAGGTTTTGTTTTTTAAGATCTTTTAGCCTTCATGTTGTCAAACAGCTTCTACTAGTACTAGTAATCATGCCTAGATGTTGCTGGTGAAATTTATCTCATGTTTATTTGTATTTACTTGGTTTATCTTTGTCTAATAAATGGACTCATTGTTAATTGCTTTTATTTTGTATATTTATAATGCTTAAGCATTTTCGGATTAAAATCGGCTCCATAAAGACATGTCTAATGGTTCTAACATTTAATATTTATCTGCAACTATACACCGGAATTAGGCCAGTTCATTCAACTAGTAAAATGTGCACTCTGTCTAGGGTTTAATTATTTGTCTTTTCGTGTTACAGTAAACAAAATGTGTTATAGTGACAGAGGAACATGAGCCATTTTACCAGAAGGAGGAGCTAGTTAATCAGTTTTATCTCTGCCTCTTTGTGCGGCTGCTTTGAGGTGCCATGCTGGGATATGGAGTACATTAATGTTGACAACTGATTTAATTTTGTGTAAAAATTGCAGGAATTGTCATTTTAAACTTGCCACTTCCACAATATCTTAATGGCACAAGACTGGTGTACGCTGTTGTGTTGTTTCATTTAATCTTCCACTTTCGATTTCCTCTTTTTATATGAGCTACTCTGCTTATTGTTCCTTCTATCTTGCCTATCTTGTACTGATTGTATTTCATTTTCTGTTTTTATTGCTTCTGTGTGTTGAAATTACAACAATTAAACTTTAAATTTAACTAACACAAATGTTTTTTTTAAAGAGTTGTTTTTTTAGGTAATAGACATGTCACTTTTTAAAGTATATGTATATTTTGTGGATTTTTTTGTTCACAATACCAATCAGAGTAAGTTTAAGAATAGGCATTTGTGGCTAAAATGTCTTGGTCTTATGCTTCATGAAAATCAATGTCGTATTTATACTGTATAAATACAAACATTTGTATTACCAGGACTATATTTTTATTGTGTGTCCCACTTAAGCCCCTCACTGATGATGCACAGGATGCTGTAGTCTTTTTTTTTAAATTTATTTAGGGTAACAGATACTTTGTCTCAACCACAACTTCTGCAGGTCAGCTTTCATATGCTGCCCCAACGTGGGATTAGCTGGGTTAAGATATCTACTGTAATGTAACAAAATATCACAGATGTTCACAATTAATCCACAGTCCAAGTCTGGATGAATTTTATTTATTTTTTCATTTGACTCTTTGGGAAACAATTTATTTTATTTTGGCAAAGCCTTCAGAACAACTGATTGCAGGTTTCTATTACTGTTCCTAAACAAACCTAAAATAAACCGTTCGCTGCATGAACTCTTTCCACGTCAGTTATCCTCATGCCTAACAGTGGCAGGCTGAAGGCTGCAGATTAAACTGTCTGCAACAGAATTTGATGCAAACAGATTCTGACATAAAACATAAACAAGAAAAGACAAGTAAAACATGTACTATTATCATAGTATTCCCCTGCTATTTCAGAGTCTTGGGGTTAAAACTGAACAGATGCCCATAGAATTCTTTAGTATTATTATTATTATTATTATCTGAGTCCACCATCAGTTACCAAAAGTTAAACAAAGTTGCCACCTCTCTCCGCTTCCCCTTCAGACAGTCGCTGCGTACGTGAGGGTGGTCCCCGCAGATGGGGAAGATGTAGCTCTGTAGGATGGGGCAGGTATCCCCCCAGGCCACCAGATAACCAGCCACGATGGGTCACCTCAAAAGCTCAGACTGACCGCAGGTGGGCGCAGCAGCAAGGAGGGGTCGAGCCCTATCCACTCACTCACTCACTCACTAACTCACTCACAGATTATAATAATAAGTTTATATATATATAAATGAAGGGGCAGTGTAAGAGTGAAATATATGATGGTGACTATGATTAAAACGGAGGGCCAGGTGGCCATGAAGTGCAGCAAAGGGACTCACCTGGTTGGCCTCCAGCACTACCCTGCAGCGTAGCAGATTGTCAAGTCAAAAGGATTCGAGGGCAAAGAAACATCAGTAAAAAAACATTTAATTACCCCAAAATTGTTTTGGGACTTTTTATTACCTGCTCCACAAAATCATGCAGTATTATAATTAAACAAATTATTCAGATTTTCTTTAGGAAAGGGATGCATAAATCATTGTAGGTCCAAAACTTCAAAAGCATTTTGCACATTTGCTTTTTTAAAAACTGTTAAAAAAGTTTTAAAAACATCCAGTTTGCAAATCGTTTTGCTAACTGGATGAACATCTCAATCGGGAATTTTTTTTTTTCTATTCTCAGCATTAAAAACAAGATTTGGGTCACTCTTTCTTTGAAAACACTTGCTGTATTTAGCCAATTTCATTAAACAAGTTAAAAGTAGATTTTTGTTCACCAAAGCGTACTTTAGAGTAAACGTCATTGAATAAATGGGGTCCTGTTTGCAATTAAATGAAATAGAATGCAAAATGTATGGTAAGTAACACATGAATACTATTGTATGAATATGTTCTGTACCTAACATTTTCAATTGCAAGAATATTTTAATGTGTCTGTTATAATTTTGCTCTTATGAAAAATAAGAATCATCAACTACCAAATTATTCTTGAACTGCAATTGTGGGCCACACACAGTCCAGGGGACGCAAATGGCCCCCGGACCCCACTTTGGATACCCTTGATCTAGATTCTAGATCAACATCCAAAGCAATGCAGGAATTATTTGTCCCAGTTAAGGTCAGTATTCATGATTCAACAGTAAGAACGAAACTGAGCAGAAATTGCAACCACAGAATAATTCCAAGGCAAAAAACACTGATGTCTTAAATGTCCCAAGTAATTTATCTTGGAGACAGATATTAACCTTCTTTATACATTGGTTGGCATTGAACCTCAAATGACATATATCCAACACTCTAGATAGATCACTTCAGTGTCACAAATCTCACTGGATGTGACTAATTAATGGATCTAATTAGCAGCAGGCCAAAGCTGTTCTGCACAAATGGACACTGATCAGTATTATGTTGACGTTCCCCAGAGATATTTTTCATGAGGGTACTTGATCTCCCTTTAAATGAATCTGAAGTAGCTAAAAATATATATTTTTCATTAGTTTATGGGATATATGACTAACCCAAGTTCCTGAAGGTGTGCATACAATCTAATTCAACTTCAACTATCTGTCATTTTCTCATCTTTGTTGTTCTAATCTAAAATCTTCACAAAAGTGCCTAGAAAGGCTCTGAAGGAATCTAATTTTCAAAAATTATAGCCTTAATTCAAGGGGTTCAATTTCAGATATTATGTACCGTTATTTTATGCAATTTATTGTCCCTCTTTTATAGCTTGTACTTTTGTTGATAAGTTACATATCAGTTTTTGAAATCTTAAAAACTTTCGTTGCATTTAATACGTCAACAAGCAGAATGATTTAATTCCTATGAAAGACTTTAGTAAGTTTAAAATGATCCATGATGTAGTGTGTAGATGTTTGCTAATGGAACAGATAACTTAACTCAGAAAATCAGAAAAAAACAAATTTATCCATCCATGTCAGCAGTTATAGGATAAACACCCAGATGTCCCTCTTCCCAGCAACACTCTAGCTCATTACGGGGCGTTTATAAGGGTTCGGAGGTCAGAAAGGATACATAGTCCCTAAAGCGAGTTCTGGGCCTGCCCTGGGCTTCTGTCCTTCTGAGATGTGCCTGGGACATCTCCTGGAGGAATCATGATCAGATGCCAAAAGGAATCCCAGCTGAATCTACTTTGAGCTCTATCTGGATAGCAAAGCTCCTTCTCTGTATATCTAAGCTTTAGTTCAGCCAGTCTTCTGAAGGACCACATTTAAGCCACCTGCATCTGGGAACTTTGCCTATATCATAATCAGCTTTAATCGCCAAGTTGTTTCATGAAACAATGAGTTTTACTTTAGTTCCACTTTGCTTTCAATAAAAATCAATTTAAGTAGAGTCTACAAAAAAGGCAAATAGAAATATTTTCTCATAAATATGAGTATAAGCATTTTAACAAAAGAGGACTGGATTGTTGCAAATAAGTATGCCGGAGATTTGGGTACTTTGACTGTTAAAGTGTTTAGTAAATAGCGTTGTTGGGCCGTTCTGAAGGTAAGATTCTAAAACAGTGACCCTGGACGTGTTCAGGTCCGGATGAAGGCAAGGCCAGCCCCGATGAATCTCTCTGCAGGTCTAAATGTTTTTTTCCCGTCATTACCTATCCTGTTTGGTGGATGAAATAAACCACACTGATCAACGAACATAGCACAGACAGGTTGTACTTTTAGAGTTGCCGCAGGAAGAACAGTCTCTACGGGGCCTTCTACCTAGGTGTATTCACACCAGCAAAGTCCTTTGGTTCGCTTGTTTGATCCAGAACAAAAGAGAACTTTATTAGGGTTCCAAGCCCGCAGCGCAGGCGAACGGCTATGCCGTTCTTCTGCTCTGTGAGCAGAGAACCCTATTGTTTTTCGTCTGTTTTTAAATTATTTATTATTACGGGTAATTATTATTCTCCGCTAAAACGCGTTGGGCGGCCCATGCGGATTTGTAACGAACCTATTGAATCAGGTATCCAAGTACAGAATGTGCACCGCTACTCAAACCCAGAAATTCAGACCCCTCAACAACTAGGGGGCGCTATAACAAAGGACAATGCGTTTTGGCCTATAACCACCAAACTACTGGTCCCACTCTCAAAAACTTCACATCACTTTGTTTATTGGATGATTCTGCAAAATAAAGGGAATTGGCACACCCTTCGTTTCCCAGCTAGTTTTCACGCTACATTGCTACAAAGGTTAAACCTTTCTTGTTAAACTCCTCCTACATTTTTTATGCAATCCGCGCAAAACTCCATATATAACCGCGTAATGGACAAATAAAAAAAGTTAACGCGGCGGATTTTTTAATTTTGACTTTTTCGAAAAGTAACGCTAAAATAAGTGATTGTTAGCTAGCTAGCTCTAAATGTAATTGCTGATTATTCTAAAACCATAACAGATTTTGACATGTCCTTCATAACCCATAGTCCAAATAAGATTTTGCACATGTGACCCGCGTTTGAGGATCGTCCATCACTAGGGGGCGCTGTGATGTCAAGAAATCTACTACGCAAGAATGGCTGATCGGATTTTTACAAAACCTTCTTCATCCCCTTCCAGTCATACCCCTGAACTCAGGTATTAAATATGGTAATGATTAAAACAAGTGGGCGGGGCCTATTTCCAAAAGTGTTAAAAAACCTGGAGAATAATAAAAGCAATAAAGTAAAGAATAAAAAATGCTTTAAAATCAATTTTTTGATCCCAGATTTTCAGGATGTATTCCGTGAATAAGGTGTAACAATTCTCTCACTGCATGTATTGTTTTTTTTTTAAGTGCTACACTCTGAATTTTTAAAAGTTTGTAAAATGGAGAAATCAATGTATTTTCCACAAATATTGTTCAACCCCCCAAAATATGGCCTCTATTTGTAAAGCACATGCAGAATAAACATGGATTTCAGTTTGGTAAAAATCCAGGCGAGTTTGACTAATTTACAAGACTTTGAAAATAAATGATACAAGACTATAAAGTTTAATATTTTATTTCTCTGAATCCATTTTTTTAATGACCATAAAAAAAATCCTGTGGTTAGATAAAGCACTCTTTTCAGAATTTTAGAGCAAACTGTTGATTATTAACGAATTTATGAAGTTTGTGATCAGTTCACAGCTCTCATCATCCAGAGCTCTGACTGCAGAGCTTTGAACAGGGCGGCCATTTTGCCCATATTTGGGCACATCACAGGAAGTGACGTCACATCCAGTGGATGGATGGTTGGATGGATGGATAAAAAAGATCAAGCAGAAGACAGGAAAGTTATTTAGAAGGCAAAGAAGACAAAATGGAGAGATTTTTGTGATTCAATAGGCAGAACAACCCCTATAGCTTAGGTATGGGGAATGATTAAGAAAATGAAGGGAAATAGACCAGAGAGAACATATCCAGTTCTAAAACATGAAGAAGGAACAGCAGTAACAAATGAAGAAAAACTAGAAGTAATGGCAAGAACATTTGCAAAGATCCATAGTTCAGATAATTTAACAGAAACGGGAAAATTTAGGAGAGAGCAGACAAGAAGGATAAATTATTTTATTTTAGAAGGTGAAACAACTCCAGGAAATGTCATGGATGTTTATTTTTCTATGCAAGAAATGAAGAGAGCGATATTTAGATCAGGATTAACAGCACCAGGAAAAGATCAGATATGCTATATTATGTTAAAAAAACTTAGGGAAACAAGCTGAAGAAAAACTTATAGGTTTATATAATAAGATTTGGAAAGAAGGAAGATTACCTTCTAATTAGAAGGAAGCAATTATTGTGCCAATTATTAAACCAGGAAAGGATCCAACAAACCCTTTAAGTTATAGACCAATTGTACTTACTTCATGTTTAGGAAAGATTATGGAGAGAATGATAACAGAAAGGATTACATATTATGTAGAAAGTAAAAGACTGTTGTCTTCATGTCAAATTGGATTCAGAAAAGGAAGTACAATGGATCCAGTTGTGTGTTTGGAATCAGATATTAGAAAAGCTCAGATTAATAGGGAAGTAGTAGTAGCAATATTTTTTGATAATGAGAAAGCATATGACATGGTATGGAAGGATGGGTTGCTTATAAAATTATATAAAATGGGCATAACAGGAAGGGCTTATAATTGGATTGAAGATTTTTTGTTTAATAGTTATACAGGTACAGATGGGAGTAACAAAATCTGATAAATATAAAATTGATAATGGAACTCCACTGGAAAGTATTATCAGTCCTTTATTATTCTCAATTGTAAGTAATGAACAACTGACAACAGCTTAATCGGTAAGTGTATCTGTCGCTGCTCCTGCAGTTAATTAATGAATTATTTCCACCTGTGGCCACGTCACCTGTCAGCGTGTATTCCCTCACTGCCAGTAACTTAGCTGATAAACCAAACAGGGATATCCTCATGATTTGCTATTAGCTCAGGCTAATTTAGCATGATGCACTTTTTATTTTCTTTTTTTTTTTAACAATGGTCGGAATGTGAAACAGTGTCCCGCATTTTAATGGGTCTGATTCAGAAAAAGTGAAAAAATTCCACCTGAGCTTTTCTGTAACAAAGAAGGCAGAGCTGCATCGGCTGTCAGTCAATAAGCAGGGGACACCTGTGAAGGGAAAACCATTCCAGGTGACTATCTCTTGAAGCTCATTAAGAGAATGCCAAGAGTGTATGAAGCAGTAATCAAAGCAAAAGGTGGCTACTTTGAAGAACCTAGAATATAAGACATATTTTCAGTTGTTTCACACTTTTTTGTTAAGTATATAATTCCACATGTTTTAATTCATAGTCTTAAAAGTAGACAGGGTGTCTGCCTCACGGACCAAAATTAGGAGTTGGTTCCACAGGAGAGGAGCCTGATAGCTAAAGGATCTGCCTCCCATTCTACTTTTAGAGACTCTAGGAACCACCAGTAGACCTGAAGTCGAGAGCAAAGTGCTCTGTTAGGAACATACAAGGTAATCAGAGGTCTGATATATGATGGAGCTTGATTATAAAGGGCTTTATATGTTAGAAGAAGAATTTTAAATTATATTCTTGATTTAACAGGAAGCTAATGAAGGGAAGTTAAAATAGGAGAAATATGATCCCTCCTGTTTATTTTCATCAGAACTTTTGCTGCAGCATTTTGGATCAGCTGAAGACTTTGAATTGCATTTTGTGGACTTCCTGATAGTAAAGAATTACAATAGTCCAGCCTTCAAGTAACAAATACATGGACTAGTTTTTCAGCATCGCTCCTGCACAGAATATTTGCAATTCTGGCGATATTCCCGAGGTGAAAAAAGGAAACTCTGGAAACCTGTTTAATATGCGATTTAAATGACATGTCTTGGTCAAAAATAACACCAAGATTTTTTACTTTATTACCAGAGGCCAAGTTAATGCCGTCCAGATTAAGTGATTGATGAAGAAGTTTATTTTTTGAGGACTCTGGTTTAAAGATTATAACTTTAAATGCAGAAAATCTAAAGTCATCCAGGTTTTGATGTTATCAAGACATGACTGCAGTCGAAGTAATTGATTGGATTCATTAGGATTTATGGATAAATAAAGCTTAGTCTCATCAGCATAACAGTGGAAATGAATCCCAATCTGTTTGTTAATTTTGCCAGTTGGAAGCATATATATAGTAAAGAGAATTAGTCCAGGCACTGAACCCTGTATAGATATATAAAGATATATTCTATAAATCCACTGGGTTCATTAAATCCATATTCAAAACACGATTTACTACAAGCTTACTAACTATAGCTGAAGGACCTGTGTACATATTAGTTTTATTTTTACTGTTATACTGCTTGATTTATATCACCCATTCAATGTTATAATAATAGATTTATCTAAATGTATAATTCCAACTGTTGATAAAGATTTAACAACAATAGTCCACATCCCTTAACTCTTAGGTCAATGTTACTAAATGTCTACCAGGGAATACTTGAAAATTGTTGTTAACTTGTGTGAAAGTAAATGGTTTAGCTCCACAATACAAATATATAGTCAATTTATCAACAGTCTACTGAGGCACTTCAGCCTCCTCACCACACAGAGAGACAGCTGGTCACAATGCTCTTTATGGTGCTTCTGTAGAAGGTCGTGAGGATGGGCCAGGACAGGTGGGCTCTCCTCATCCTCCGCAGGAAGTACAAACGCTTCTGTGCCCTCCTCCCCAGTGACGTGGTGTTCACAGACCAGGAGAGGTTGTGCGTCATGTGCACCCCGAGGAACTTGGTGCTCCTGACCACCTCCACAGATGAGCTGGTGATGAGCAGTGGAGCGTGGTGAGGCCGGTTCTTCCTGAAGTCCACGATGATCTCCGTCGTTTTCTCCACGTTCAGGATCAGTCCTGGTCCTGGTCGTTGTCGTCTCTAATCAGGCCCACCACCATTGTGTCGTCTGAAAACTTCACAATGCGATTGGTGGTGAATCTGGGGACGCAGTCGTGTGTCATCAGGGTGAACAGCAGGGGGCTCAAGACACAGCCTTGAGGGGAGCCCGTGCTGAGGGTGATGACATCAGAGGTGTTCTGTCTGACCCGGACCAAATGAGGTCAGGAGGTGAGGAAGTCTAGCAGGCAGTTGTGAAGGGGTGTGCTGAAGCCCAGATGTTTCAGTTTTTCCGCCAGATGCTGTAAGATAATGGTGTTGAACGCTGAACTGAAGTCCAGGAACATGCTCAAGGGGGCGGGGCGTGGGTGGGCTTGGAACCCGTTAATAACTGCTTGCAGTTCTAGTTTATTTTTGTTTTGCTTGGTGTGGTTTGCTTTCACATTGTACATTTTGCAAGTAAACTATAACGTGTCACAAAGCCACACTTGTGACGATTGCTGTTTCTATTGGACAGAAGTGACTGGGGCGGGACGTGGCTCAAACCTGTACTGACCAGAGGAACCAGAGGAAAACTACGGTGGAAATTCTGCATGCAACACCTTTGCATATTTACAGTGTCCTTTTATTACAGCTGATAAATCGTTGAGTCAAGAGCAGCTCAGTAAACGGGGGTTTCGAAACATTTAATTTCAAATCTTGGAACAGTGTCCCAAAGTGTGCCGGCATCAGCGTTGCTAACCAACGGGTATGATTTCAGCACCACTTTTACTGCTATGGTGGCTTGTTAAGTCCAAAAAGACATGTTTTCTCTTTTTGGGTAGGATCGAGTTCGTTTTGTGTTCACACCAGAGGCAAATCAGACAGAAGCACACCAGAGTCCGTTTGGAAGTGGACCGATACCACCTCAAAAAGTGGGTCTCACTCCTGTGGTTTGGTCTTGACCAGTGTTTGCTTTAAATGTTTTCACAGTTGCACAAAAAGTCCAGACCAATGGGGAAATTAGCTCTAGCACGTTTAAAATAGACCAAAATGTTGCACATACAACCTATGTGTGAGGACCATCCTGGGAAAGGGTGGTTCACAGCAGTCAATGTTGTTGAGGATGGTGAGGGGAGGCAGTATGGGGGTGTTCTAGAGAACATCGCCATCTCCCCTGTCTTAAGCAGGTTAAGCTCTATGTGGTTCTGAATGCATCAGTGGACCAGCTGATCCACCACCTGTCTGTATACAGACTCATCGTCCCAGATCCGACTTATGACAGTGTTGTCTGCAAACTTCAGGAGTTTCACAGATGAGTTTATGTTTGTTTTTTTGTGCTTTAGACACCAGCCCAGTAACCCAAGTGTGTTAAACCACATTACCTTAACAACCTCTCCATAAACACCAAAACGGAATTTTATTGAGACTGTGGACACAGTTCTTGCCCTGGGTACATGAGGAACAGAAAATAATTTTTGTGCCTATCTTTACCTAACTGGTGACACTTTACCATGGAATAAACAATAACAAGCCATTTTAGTTGTAATAATTGAAATGGCAAAACTATCTTTTTCCCTTGACACCCAATTTTTGTATCTAGCTGTTTATATATTTGATACATTTATTGGCTATAATGGCACTTAATTTCACTGGTTATATTTTTATATTTTGCTTGTACAGCACTTTCACTCTTTATCTGTGAAAAGCGTTTGATAAATAGCTTTACTTATTTAGTGTGCATGTATATTATTGGGTTATTTTATTTAAGGTTTGTGGTTAAAGGTGTCGGAGGAATCCATTTCGCTTGTTTTGATGTAATTCCTGTGTTAAGTTAGTTAATGACTTAGAAAAAACTAATATTTGAATTATATTTCTCAAATATAATTTTTTAAAGGACTCAATTAGACATTTACTTCTTTAATCTACAGATAACTGACCAAAAAAAGGCCATTTATCATAAGCCTGGAGAGATAAAAATGTGGGACTATTATATATATGTGAGCTCCTGAGACAAGAATGCATGTTGAATGACGGCCTCTTATAATATCATACTATTAATGTTCCTACCTGTTCATCTACCCAACAGTCCTGAGGGGTTAGAAGATAATTATGCCTTGCTGATGGACAAAGTGATAGAGCGCCTGAGATCACTCAGTGGAAGAAAAAGCCAAGAGAAAGGCACAGAAAGAGAAATCCAACCCTTTTGGGTATCGAGGTAATAATGACTACTGCGGTCATTCTGTGCCAGATATTACTCTAATATATTACATTGTACCTGGACACAAGCACAGTAATCAGACAACGGTCTCATTATCAGTTGATGAGCTTGTCAGTCTGAACTCTGGAGCCGACCCAGAAAAGAATTGTATGTAGGATATCATTATGACGGAATAAACAAAGTTTAGATTTTGTCCAACTTTTAATTGCTGTGGCACATTTTCTGTTCGAAAGACTATTTTAAATTCCAACTTACTGTTCAAATTCAAATATTTTATGTCGTGGTTTCCATTAAGGGTGAAGCTGATTTGTGATGCACTCAATGTTTCAAATGTTTTTGTAAAGCATTTTGAGGTGATTTTCAAATAAATTGCGTTTATAAACAAGTCAGATGCTGACATTTATTTTACTGTCATGAAAATCTGTTCTGTTCCTAAGATATCACCTTTTCATTTGAACATGATTTGTAATTAGGGAGATTTTTATAAATCTGCTTAATCTGTCAAAATTATTGATTATTTTTCCACAGTTTGTCGAGTTATAACTGCAAACATTGATGTATTACTGGGAATTTATGTCGTTGTCCCAACCAACAGAAAGTGGTTGGGGCAACTTATACTGTACATGTTTTTGAAATTCCTTAGAAATAAAAAATTGAAAATACGGTGGACACTGATCAGAGAAGCTGTCATAGTACACTAAGGAGGTACAACCCCAAGTTAATTTATAAGGAGCTGCAGAAATCCACAGCTCAGGTGGGGAATCTAGAAATTGTTCATTCCACAAATCTGGCAAATATAGAAGAGTGGCAGATCAAAACCTAATGCTAAATGGAGCTGGGCTGACAGCAGACAAGCTCTGGTCTGATTTAATAACAGAAGTTCATTTTCATAAACATAATACATCTCACTTTGGTTTCACAATTCCCAGTCTTTCTTGACATTTCTCTAAATTCCAAATTTTTACTTATTGGTCAATTCTTGTATAAAGGAATTAAATGTTTTGATTACAGTATATTGTCACTTTAGTTTACAGCATTAATTTTACTATGCCATAGTGCAGTGTTGAGCAAGGGATATAAATGTGGTCATCAATCTTTACAACACATCCCTCAGTGATTCAGACACCCCCCCCTCTGTAAATTGACATTTATTAATTCTTTGCACTGTTCTTGCACAAGTCACTATCACTTTACTATATATATTACTTGTGTGGAATGTTGTAAATATATATATAAAAATGTGTGTATATCTGGAGCATGTAACAAAAGTAATTTCCCTCTGGGATTATTAAAGTATGCAGCATATGCAATGCTATAGTTTGCCTGATTCTCTTAATTTCCTGAACAATTCTCAAGAAAAACATCTTAAACGTGTGAACAGCAAACACATCAACGCACAGGTTAAATATAGATAAAGTTATCAACAAAAGTTCCCAAAACCTCTTCAGTGTATGGTCTCCGTGTCGAATCCCAGACTATAAATGTTACACTTGTCCTGGAGCCGCATTTGAACTAAATATAACATGCTGAGGTACGCCATCTTTACCCAACACACACTACCGTTGAGTCCAACCCAATTGGCCTTCTTACTCAAAATCTTACTTTCAGGCATAATATTTATCAAATTTAGCACAGTAGCTCTGTATTTTTGTACGAAAAAGTAAAGATGTGAGATGTGGACTGACAAAGCTCCACCGGTCAGTGCTTCCAGCAGACCACCACAACCATCACTCACCTTGGGAGCAAATCCCTCTGCTGGTGAACTATAGGATTTACAACCACAAAGCAACTCAAATCAGTGCATCATTTACAAAAATAAATGAATTAATTAAAAACATCATATTTTGCTACAATGTCATTATACATTTCACAGCATCACATTATCAGTTAGCCAAAAGCCATATATGTGACATAGCAAAGATGTGGAAGAAGGTGCTATGCAGAAAACACACATTGCATATGACCCAAAAACACATCATCACCAGCATTTTGGTAGCAGCTTAATACCGGAGAGATATTTTTTGCAAGTTGTATAGAGATACTTAGAGAGTGATCCTGAAAGAAAAGAATGTTAGTGACTACAAAAAAAGGGGGAAATTCACCCCTTAATAGTCACAAGTGACAAGGATATTTATGTATTAGAACGTACAGGACATACAATCATGCATGAACACACAGCTAAGGGCGATTTAAAGTGAACAATTAATACAAAGTACCAGACTAATCAGGATAACTCAGGAAACTACAAATTACAAACTCAGAAACTCTAAATCTAACCAAAACCAACACTATAAGTGCAGAAAACAAATAGAAATGCAGAAAGTACTAATCATCACGACAAGGGGAATCAACCACAAATGCAGACCACACTTCTAAGATTTTTACTTGCTTAAGATTTCAGTCTATCATCAAATTCCAATTAAAAACATCAAAGTTTGTGTTTGTAACATGAAAAAATGTGAAACTGTTCAAGTTCTGAGATTACTTTTTCAATGTAGGGACTCTGTCTTTTTGTTTATAGGTGGCATAAACATCTTTATTTACAAATTATTTTCTTTGTATCTAATAAGAAATAATACATTCAAACAGGTTATAATTTTCTCAAGATTGCTGAGAATTGCAGACAGAATACACTTTTTATTGTTTGATTTAAACATCCTGACTTTGTAATAATGGCATGAAAATGCTGTTTTGTTAAGATAAACAAAAAGCAAACAACAGATGACAAGTAATTACATATGTGACTTATTCAGCCCTCCGGACAGTTTCCTCACCAAAAACACACTAACAAAAAAAAACATGGATTGCTACACAATGAACGAGCATCTGCTATCTTGAATATGGGTCTGTTTAATGAACACTGATTGGTGTCCAAAAGCAATTAAAATGTTCCCTGAGAGAGAGGAGACTGTTACAAAGGACAAGAAAGGAAGATCTCATTGGCTATTGCCAAGCACACAGAGAGAGGCAGCTCTCACCTGAGACCCAGCACAACACCAAGAACAGAAAACTCACAGTTCACATGCTTCACAGAAGCAGACAGAGACCGAGAGAAGAAAAGAGTGAAACAAAGGGAGCCAAACACATCCCCAGATGGTAGGGCATACGGTGAGATGTGTGCAAGACAACGCTGGCAAGCTGATGTGACTTGGAGAGAAATGAGGAGACAGGGGAATTTGTGTGGTGGTCTTTGATCACACCACACTCCTCTGTCTTTAATGAAGATGTCCACTGGAAAAAAAAAAAAAAACTGCTCGATGCAAATGAGTGCATATAACCTCTGTCACTTGTATGACATGTATAGAATTATGTTTTGAAATGAACAATTACAGGTTGCGACTGTGCGTTGTTTACATTAACCTGCAGGGGGCAATGAAAGCCAGCACTTCATTAAGCTCAGTCATTTTTGCTCATTGATATGCAATTATGTTTAGTGTGTAAGCATGTACAGCATGTGTTAAGGATATACACTTTCATCATATAATTCTTGATAAATGTTTTTCGTTATGGAAAAGGGCTGAATAAATATCTTTTTTTCTGTGTCGCCTTGAAGCATCACACCTGTTCCCTAATCTCTCTCAGGGGTGTTTTAGTCAGTCAGTTTGGCCCGCTGCAGTGTAAAAACAGAAAGTGTATCGATCTGGCTCTGATTGAGACACTGTCTAATGAATAATGGATCAGGTATGCTCATCTGCTGTGCTTGTAGGTTGCCCCTGTTTGTCTGATTAGGAACAGATCTCACAATACGAGGAGAGAAGGGTATTTAATCACCTTATCTCCTGTTTTAACCTTACTGCTGCCAGATTTATAAAACAGAGGTCAGTCATGGGAGGACGGCGTACATAGGTCATCCATCTCAATTGATCAAGTGGTTCAAAAACTATTCATAATCTACTTACACATTGTTTGAAAAAAGACACATGTAACATGGGTGAGAGCAAAACATTTGATAAAACTTGAGAAATAATTTTAGAGAAGGAATAATGATTCATGTACAAATAATTGGAAAAGAGGATGAGTTAATTGAGGGACGCATGTCTTTTTTCACACTATCCCATATTTCTTTCTCAGTGGAAGCGTTTCATAAATCCCTGTAACCTCTCGTTTCCCTCTCCTTTTCAAAACGGTCTTCCCTCATAGCAACAAAACCTATGAATATTAATGTTAAAGTAGGAGGAAGATCAGACAAAAGGTCAAATGGTGTCATGGAGGTTCGGAGGTGCTGTAACCAAAGTCAATTATTGATCAGCTTGGGGCATTGACATGAATACAGACATTCCCAGACTTTCTGATGACTGAGCTCATGAATATAATCCTTGTGTGAACTCAAAATGTTTTTATGTCTTCAGATGATTTGGATTGGACTGGTGTTTTGGAATCTTTCTAAATTAGATTGTATTCAGCTAAATGTGAAAAACACATACAGAGTTATTTATTTTACCCAATGCTGGGTTTATGCACTATTGAGTAAATTTTGGGACAAAGATTGAGACTCGGTTGTTTCATTAAAACTGGGGTGCAGGAAGCGACCAAACATAGGTCTTGCATTCTGATGCGTGGTGTTGCATATGTTAAGGCGGAGGGGGTGGGCGCCATGGCACTGGCACAAATCCCTCTGGTTGCCAGCTCCCCAACTGGCCCCTCCTTTACACGCCCACTCCCACAGCAATATAACACCAGACTGAGGCTAGGGACCTCCCAGAGATCCCTAAACACACCAGGGGGAGCCCCCAAAGAGTGGCCGCGTCCTGGGCGGGAGCAGTCTGGAAGATTATGAGCCAGCTAAGCATAGCAGGACCAGGATGTCCCAGACCCTGTTTCATGCCAGCAGCCACAGCTATTCTAACCCACCACTGATACCTCTCTGCCAGACCCAACGGCATCCCCTGACAACACCCAAATACCCCAAGGTACAGCACCGCCCAGGTACCAGAATACCCACGCCCCTCAACCCCCGCTGAGGTTGCACAGCCCATAACCCTTCTGCCGCTGTGTGACATATTTATTGACTGAAGAACAAACCAGTCCAAATGTATACTGTTTGTTTTTCTCACAAGACGTTTACTCCAGAGAAACTAAATCTGATTGCACACTTTTTAAATGTCCTTCTAGTTCTTAAGTATTAGTTTTGTGTTTGTTTTACTTTTGTTATTTTGCAGGGCATTTCCAAATTCACTGTTGTGACGTTGCCAAAAAGGCAAATTAAAGGGCAGACTGGGGCTGTGTACCACAGGCATGTTGATAGGTCTTCAAATACTTTCAACCAAAAGCCATAGACAGGTGGACAGAGCCAGCGAGCCTGTAGATAGTCATCAAGTAAATATCCCATTTAGTTTGGACATGTTAGTGATAAACCCATATGGAACATCCTTTGTCCTGTGTAGTGAGTTCTATAAAGGTTTTTGCATTGTAACAGCTGATGTTCGCCATTTTGGGTCATTATGAAGTTTAAACAAAAGTCCAAGCTGGAAGACTCACCCCCCCGGCACACCTGCTTCCACTTGATTGCCTCGTTAAGTGTCCAGTGCACCAGCCAATCGCGTCAGGACCTCATCCTTCCATCCCACAAGACTTTGCTTATAAGGCGCCCCATTCATGGATCCTCCTGAATCCGTGAAGTCTTTCCCCCGGACCCCAGAGGAAAGAGTTCACTATTCCTGATCCTAAAATGAGCATCCAAGCTCATAGACATTCGCAGCTTTCACATCTTCTGCCGGGATCCGAGCACCAAATAACTTTTTCTAATTTATATCAATGAATCTCTCTAATTGCCTCTTTTTGTCTGTGCAAGTCTCTCCAGATTGAACTAATTGTGCAAATTTTATTTCAAAATTTTAAAGTTGCATTGGTAGAATAAATCAACATCCCATTTACTGATATTGTCAAAACTACTTCTTAAAGTTTTATGTAAGTTTTTGAGAGTAACTTTGGGGGTTTGATGTTTAAGGAATCTAGTTATTAACGAGATGAAGTTCTATGTTTATTTGTTTAATTATCAATTTGGACTGGATAATGGACTTCAGTTGGTGATATTCAAAGAATATATTTTTAAGAATACTATATGAATGTTATAAAATACTAAAGGATTAGAAATCAATTTTATCAAAGATATCATTTCAATTATATTTCCATTTACAGGTGACAGCTGAAAATGTAAAAAAAGGAAAAAAAAACATTTTACTGGATGTCTGGGTTATTCTAAATGAGTGTTCGTCTACATGGGACACCTATTCATTTTGAGGTGGTTCCTTAGATAGACTTTGCTCAATTTTTATATATACACAGATGGATTTTTCCAAATCCAATTTAAGACATATCTCAATCCATGTGGCAGGTAATATTTGTAAAAGTTTGGATGTTCGCATCGTCCGTATCGTCCTCAATTTTTGGCCTTTTGAAAGTTTTTAAAGTTATGCATTGAGGATTAGTTGTCCATAAAAATTTTGATAGGTTAAACTCTAAGCTTTTGAACAAAGCCTGGATAAATTTAAGGGGAATCGCAAAGAAGGGTCTTTGATCTGAGTTGTAGTCTGAAATAGTTGAAAACTTATTAGGGTTCTCGGTAAGAGTGTTGTTTGCGTTTTACAGAAAAATCAACACATAATCACCATATTTTAAAAACGTGGATTCTATTAGTTGTTTGAATTCCATAAATATTTTTGCTTTGAGAAACTGCAACCGCTAGTAGTAGTTCAACGAATATAATGAACAGTGATGGAGGGGGGAGCCTGCCGTTTTTTTATGCTCCACTTATCTGGAACAAACTCCCAGAAGACTGTAAAGGTGCTGAAACCCCAAGTTCCTTTAAATCAAGTTAAAAAACCTATTTGTTTAGAGTTGCCTTTAAATGTCAATGTTGAAGTTTGAGTCCAAATTGTTTCATACTGTACCTTACCTGCTGCTACTATTACAATGCAATGTGCTCGTCTCTGTAATATTTTTCCTTCCTCTGTTTGATTGTTTTGTTCAGTTCATGTACAGCAGTTTGAATCATCTTTTTACTGAAAAGTGCTTTGTAAATAAACTTGCCTTGCCTTACCTTTGATGTTTACTCTTGTTTTATTTCCAACTCGGTCTCATTCTTTATTTTTAGTTTGCTTTTTGTCATCGTTCTTCTGTTTACCTTTCTTTGTTTTCTTAGCAGGTGTGGATCAAGAAATTGACCGTTTTCCTGTAACTTTAGGTTCTCTGCCAGTAGCACAGCTGTAGCACATCAGCGATCTTGAGCTTGAACGATGGCCCGTGCTGTGCGGGGCTGAGGTGGCAGCAAAGCAACCACCTGCCTGATTGACACTGCTAAGAAATTTATCCTGGCTCTGATTGGTTGTTTCTGACCGGGAGCGGTGTGTTTCTGCAAATGGCAAAAGGGCAACTGGGAGGAGCCAGAGGATCTTAATTTACTTTTTACAGATTATTTGTTTAATTTTCTACTGTCAGTACATTGTGACAGTTTTAATGAACATGTAAAAAAATGCTTACAAGTTACCTACTGCAGCTTTAACCTTTGTTCTCTTTATTTGTTCAGTGAGAAAGAAATTTAAATTTTACTGAGGTCCTGGGTGTTAATGAAAAGCTAATATTTTTGACATCCCAGATGGTTTCACACCTGTTTCTGCAAGCGTAACAGGTTTTCATCATCGTTCAGCAGAGCATGGTTGAATAAACAGCAAGACAGCGAAACATTTGGGTTTGTGTTTGGTTTTGCTACGTCGCAAGAGATAGGAAGATAAGATTTGGTTAATTGCCTGCTGGCATAAATCTAACAGAAAACCAAAAACTCAATATAAGGATGAAAGGCTATACGAAGCTTTGATTTATTGTAGTTTGAATGAGAAGAATGACAGGGTGCAGGATTCCAAACTGAGCAGCTGCGCACATCATGGAAACCATGCAAAAACATTTAGGAATCATGAAGAAGAACAGTACGTGAACAAACATGTTGGGCAGGGGCCTTGAGGGTGGGCTTGTGTGTTTCTGTTGAATCCATAAGACATCTGGCATCCCTGAGCCCACCCCTGTCCTATTTTCCATGACACACCAACACGCTCACACACATGCACCGAGACCTGAATAATGAGGTGTCATGTCTCTCCCACACCCTGGGACCTCCATTCATGCCTCATCCATTCACGTCATCTTTCAAATCTATCTCTTGTGCTTTGGTTCGCCTGTGTTACACACTCTTTTTCTACGCTGCACACACACACACATGCCAACACACACACATGCCAACACACAGTGGACTGGGTGCATGCACACACACACACAGTGCCAGGAAGGTCAGGTCAAAGTGCTGAGAGATGAGGCTTGTAAATTGAGAATAATTACAGTTGAGCTTTTTTCTGCTCACTGGTTTCTTTAGTATAACCAGTTCTTATTGGTTGCACTCACTCATATCTGGCCTACCAGCTGCCCTGTTTGTCTCAGGTGGTAAAGTGATTATTATGACTAATGAAGACATTATTTATCATTGAAGATAATGTGACAGCAAAGCTGGCTCTTGCCGCTGTACCACAATGGCTTCCATTGTCGAGAAGCCAGGATTTCATTTATTTTTCCTTTCACCTTTTTCACTCATGCTAAGCCCAACCCTCCACCCCATCCACCCCTGTCACTGAGCTGAGGAGATATATTGAAACAGTTATTTGCATGACAAATTAACAAATTTTAACCATACTACCAGAAAAAGGTTTGTACCAGGGCACAGGAGACATTGCATGATGGCAGTGTAGACCAGCAAAGGATGACCAGCCGCTCCCATGGAAGGTTAGTAGCCTCCCACTGGAGTTGTTGCAGTTCTAAAAGTTCTCCGTAAGTCCACGTCATATTCACGGTCTTGGGCTGGTTCAGCTCTAGGTAGTTCTGACCGCACCAGCAGATCCACTTCCTGTTTATATGCTGACTCGTCACTGCCCTGGATCAACGGGCAAAGGCCCTTGATCAGCTATCAGCTAAAGCTTAAAAAGAGCTGGCTAGAGGTCATTTGAAACCTCAGCGTCAACCCAAGTGGTACCTATAGCCCTCAGAGTATTCCTTGTGCTCCAAGGCTTGTGTTGGCCCTGCTCTTTCTAGCTCCTCTTAAGGTTACCTCCTGAGTTCTCCCCTGGATTTGCCTTCCTACAACGTGTCCTTGATTTTCAATTCACATCTCCCAGTATCATAACTCTCACTGTTCAACGTTATTAGGACCCCTCCTGGATAGACATGTAGACAATGGACAGATGGATAATTAAGTAATTCTGTTCACTTTCTGACTCTTATTTGCTTCTAACACTTTTATAGAACTGCAAGAAAAAATCAAACCTATTCTAAATCTTGGTTTACTTGTATGTATCTGTGCCCCATGGGCAAATAGAAGCATGACAGTGAACGCTGAGTGACTCATTTGATCTAGTGCACGAATGTCTTCATTCGTATTTTAGATTACTTTTATGTATTTATTTATTTTTTTGGTTTGGCTGCGGAAATATTGGGGCCCAGACTAAATGAGACCCTAGTGATAAATGTAGAAAGAAAGGAGGCGGAATGTGAAAAAGCAGATGTGAGGTTCAAATAAAGGGAAGCAGAGAGCAAGTGCAGCTGAGGGAGGGTTTGGTGGATTGGATTGCAGCAGGATAATTTATTCTGCCAACATGTAAATAGTGTGAAGTATAATGCTATTAGCTGTGATTATATTAGGCAGCTATTTCAGAGAGACTCTGCACCCAGCTGCTATCACAGATGTTACAATAGAGGAGAGGAAAGAAGAGGTTTGTGCCTCTTCCCAACCATGAAATCTAGGATTTATCAAAGGCAAACAAACCTCCTTCTGTATGTAAGAGCATGAAAGTTTTTTTTCCCCGCCATGCTCATGCATCTCTATACCAGTATTATTTTCTTCCAAATGGGAACAAGTACGTGTGTCCTTCAGGGTATTGTTTTTTTTCTGTGTGGGAGGGCCCTCTACACATATATGCAGTTTAGGTTCCATATTGATTTTAATGTGATATTTATACCATTCTTTTTTTAAGTGTCAAATAACAAAGGAAAATAAATAAATAAAATTTAGAAGCACAAAATAAAAGCAGAGGTTTTAAGTTATTGTGGAATTAATCTGATGTATACTCAAAATTGAACATACACACATAGAAATATACAAACAAAAGACATACAGACCCACTAATAATTGATTAAATGTCTATTTCCACATTGCAACTTGACCACACCATTTTTGTTTGCCATCAACAAACCTCTTGCAAAATTCTGAATTGATATTCTCTCTTCTTTGTAGGCATGATGCCGTTTTTAAATGGCTTTTAATCATGTTCTGCACATTGACATTTGAGTTGAGCTCAACAGAAGCTTAATGTCATCCATGCCAAAACCAGCAATGTGTGTGGGATCATTATGTTTCTGACACCTAAGTATTAGCGGTCTAGCTTTTGGCTTGAGGTGAAACTGGATAACTTTTAGTTCGAACTCCTTTATCATTCCATCCACTTTGTGCAAAGCCCAAATACAACTGGCAGTGAAACTCTTCCACAGCATGATGTTGCCAACACCTTTCTTGGAAGTTTGTACTGTGTTTTTCAATGTTACCCTGACTCCCGGTGTCAGTGTCATTGTTTAGTTTTTTTTTTCCTGCAAAGGAAACATGTGGACAACGGAGAAACACAGTTTAGCTTGAGCATGTCAATTTTGCAGTAGGCACTTTGTTCTTGATAAGCATCGGCTTCCAGTTCGGGCTCCAGTTTTTTGTCACCCTGTATCCATTAAAGCAAATAAACAATACATTAAGTTTATTTATATTGAGCCAACTTAATCAAACTGATTAAATTTATGCACAGGTATATCTCTTTATAACAGTCCACTCATATAGGTAGGTTAAAAGCCAACTGCAGGCATTACAATGTAAATTTTTTTTTTTAACAAAAAATCTAATTTTTTGTTAAAAAAAGTGTCTGTAACACCATCCTTTTAAAATATTGTAGGGAATCACCAGCCAACAAACCTGCAGGACTCCTTCATCTGTGTGTTGCCCCTTTACCATGTGCTGCTAACTCTTCCACCACCAAACCCCACCTCTCCGCTTCATGAGTTGAGGTATCTCTGTTCTCTGTATTGTGATGTTTTTATCTGTATGTGATTGCTACAGTTCCCCTCAGCCAAAACACACAGCTCTCTGAAGGCACACAAACTGCCAGCTTTAGCTGCCTCTGAGGACTTTACGTCAATAAAATATGAGCCCTGGCATGCACACGGTCTGACAATCGCTCACGCCAGCCTCCACATCAGCACACACCAAGGTCTGCCTCGGCCCCTGCATTTACACCGCTGTGAACATCAACACTAAGTGGAAGTTTGCACGCAAACATGGCGGCAAACAGGAGTCACTTCAGTCCAGCTGCATCTGATTCGACTGTAGAAAATGTTTAAAATATGGGTACTGTTTGTCCTTCTATATCTCGGTCGGACCTCTCCAGAAATTCCCATCACTCCGAGCTCCAGCAGTGCGGAGAGGTTCAAGGAAAAGTGATGTAAGAAGGGAAAGGAGGGAGCTCTGCCATCATGGGAATGTAGATCCAACTGTAAATTAATGGTGGAGCATGCTTGTTTGTTGAGACATTTAGTGACAGCAACAAACTTCATGTGAAAGATATACAGGCCAACATGTTTCATGAGGGAATTTCAGCAAAACATCGCAGACATGCATATTTACACAAATGCATGTCTAAATATAGTTCTGACCACAACGTATAAACCACTATAAAGTGAATTTACACATAATCTGTAAAAAGTGTATTAAGATGAGCAAATTATTGCTTATGTAACTGCATTAAGATATTAGACATAGCATCAGCAACAAAGAGCATGAATGTGTGTGGTTCCCCGAAAAGGTGAAATTAATTTCTTCATCAGCTCTTCACAGTTTCCAACTCTACCAGGTATGTCAGTTTGTGAGACACATCAATATCTTCTTTGGAAAATCCTCAGGGTGTTGCAAATGCAGTGACAAAATTGTGGTCCTTCAGTGATTTTACAGACAGATAATGCCAAATTATGGAAATATTGTTGCCAGAATAATGAGCATGCTTCATCTGGTTTCCCCTTTTAGACAGAGAATCCCTTCACAGCTATAACATACAGTATATCAGACAGATTAACCTGGACACAGATGAGTCAAACACATTAAGGAATATCCTCAGTTAGATGGAAAAAGAGCCAATTTTGCCATCTTAAGTCTGTATTAGATCTGTTAACTGCATGTTACCATGCACAAAGCAGGATTCTTTAAATGATTTAAGGTCCAAACAAGTTTTTACTCTTTCAGTTTTATCAATCTGGGACTGCTACCTGTTCTCTCAAACTTTCCCAATTAGTATTGACAAAGAGAGTTGGATTTACAATAATGAGAGTGTTATCACTTTAGATTCAGACTATTGAAGTATTTCATGGTCTAGCTGTGGGGACATCATGCGTGGATTGACTTTTATGAGAACAGTAGCAAGTTTTCTGGTCATTTGCAGCATTTAGTAACACACTAACTTATTTAACCTCCTAATGTTGATTATAGTTATAGGCTGAACTCATTGACTACTGTCCCTACTTTTGTCCTCCTTTCCTTCATCCTTTTTTTCTTTTGTATTGCTCTCTTTCTTCGTTCCTATGCGCCCCTCTGTGATTGGACAGTGTTGCTCATTAATGGCATTCTTTATCATTTAATGAAACCATCGGATTAAAAGTGACGCTTTGACCACTTTAAGGGGGACAGATCATGCTTTTCATTTCTTCCTTTTCACTCTGAAATCATTCAGTTGTAGTCTATATTTTAAGTTTCAATTCAATTTTATTTTCATACCATCAATTTGCAACACATTGTGTGAATCCTCTGTTTAAAGTTGGTTAACAGAGGACGAGGACTCAGGTTTCAACTTTGAAAAAGTTACAACACAGCAATAGTTTTGATTCCTGCCACCTCCATGCATGTGACCACAACATTTCTCCTGTGAGCAAGGCAAACAATGAGCCTAACTACTCTCCATTGTGAGGGGCAATCAGGTCCATGTGAATCTACATGTGAATCCAAGCTCTAACGAGGCCACACCTGCAAGTCTATAAAGTTTGGAGACAAGAAAAAATTACGGAGTCCGACATTGTTTTGGTAAACTTACACACCAAAGCAACACCAACTTTAGTGACCTCCGATCGGCGTGATCGGGTGTCATTACTGCCAGCGTGAATAACAATCTTACTGTATTTACGCTTATCCTTATTCAGCAGTTTCAGGTAGGATTTGATGTGGCCCGTTCTGGCCCCTGGCAGGCATTTGACTATGGTCCCCGGTGTCTCTAGTGCCACGTTTCTGACTATGGAGCTGCCAATTACCAGAGTCGGCTTCTCAGCGGGTGTGTCGCTAAGTGGGGAAAATCTGTTAGAAATGCAGATGGGTTGGTGGTGACCTTGGTGCTGGAATCTAGAGGTATGCTTCATGTGTATTGTCACCCAGCCAGCCTGGTTACCCGGCTTCTCGGGTGTAGCTAATCTCAATATATAAAGTGGAACTGCAATGTTTCGGTATGAATTCCTCATTAATGTACCCCCAAAGTCCCCCCTTTTACCCCTGAGGTTTTCTGAGAGCAACATGTTTCTGCGCTGTCTCTTTAAATCTTGACCTCTCCACATTGCAGAACATTCCAATTCTCCTTATTTGGCCATTTTATGGTGTATGCTAGGGGGCAGTGTAATGGACAATTGATGGCTTATCCACTTGTAGCTTTGGCATCCTTCAGTTTGGACTACAAAATTGCTAAGAATAATGGCAGATCTGCGAGACTGGTAAGCTGGAAATCCATGACCTTGTTTAGCAGCAAATACTGTTACGTAGTGATGGTGAGATGAAGCCTCATGAGGCATTGAACCACTTGAGCCAACTGTTTCGAGAAAGGGTTCATTTCTTGACGCTTCATGTGCACACGAAACCACCTACTGGCCAGGTGTATAATCACAGCCAGCTGTATCTTAACACGTGTGATGCATTGAATTTTTGTCTATTATGACTCTTGGGAATGACTTCACAAAAGGTGTAGGACGAAATAATTTGTCTACATAAATTTTGTATACACATGTGTATAATAAAACATTGTTTGAATGTATTCTCTGTGTGTAATTATTCCCAAAATAGTAGTGATGTGATATGGCATGGTGTGTAATAATGTTTTTCTGTGACTCTAGAAAAATGGCATGGGCTTAATCAGGCAGAGGACAATGAAAGTGCTTGTGGAACTAGGCAGGGGGTAGTGAATAGGCTAATGCTTGTGTAACTTGGATGATTTCATGCATTTTTATTAAGAAACAACAATTTCTCCACAGTTTTTGGTTTCAAATGATTTCTCTTTTTTGATACTACTTCTCCAACCTTTGAAAAGACACGCTCACATGGCACAGATGATGCCGGGGTGCATAAATAAATAAGTGCAAGCATGTACAGATTGGGGTACTGTGACCAATGATTAGCCCAGTACTATACGGTCCCACAGTTTCCCCTCAGCAGCAACACTGAAGCACACAGAGGTTCCCGCTGCGTCTTTACGCACGATCCAGCTGCTGATGTCTCCTCTCTTTTCAGCTCAATGCAATTCTAGACAGTAACAGTTTATAACCTATATCACCTTTCACAGCAACAGGTTTCTCAGTCAGTCGACCAGACAAATCTCTATTGCTCTCCTCAGTGCGCTCTGGGCGGTGAGGTGGGAGGATTTTACCCGATGGTGCGCTGCGTGCGAGGGATAAACAGGGGGGAAATGCATAAATAAATAGGGCTGCACAGTGGCACAGTGGGTAGCGCTGTTGCCTTGCAGCAAGAAGGTCCTGGGTTCGAGTACACCCCTGGGTCTTTCTGCATGGAGCATGTTCTCCCTGTGCATGCGTGGGTTCTCTCCGGGTACTCCGGCTTCCTCCCACAGTCCAAAAACATGACTGTTAGGTTAATTGGCTTCTCCAAATTGTCCTTAGGTGTGTGAATGGTTGTATGTCCTGTTTGTCTCTCTGTGTTGCCCTGCGACAGACTGGCAACCTGTCCAGGGTGTACCCCGCCTCCCGCCCAGTGAACGCTGGATATAGGCACCAGCAACCCCGCAACCCCATGAGGGATAAAGCGGTTTGGAAAATGGATGGAATGGATGGATGAAATGCATAAATAAAAACTGTAAATGGCTCCTATACAGTGATCATAGGAGCTGACCGGTCTGAGATCAACCTCCTGATGTTACAAGTTCTTTAAAATGACTCTTAAAAGTGCGCACCCAAATTACAAGTAACGTAAATTTGCGCACCTGAATTAAAGCGCAAGGCAGCAGCGCACCGAAGCGTCACGGTTCTGTTTTGTTTAAAACAAAAGATCATGAAACACAGCCATAACTCTCCTAGTGACTTTAATTGGCACACTTTGATACAGGTGTGAGGACATTAAACGCAGTGATTCACGTTTTGAATGGTGAACGGTGATAAAAGCCCCTGGGTTCGAGGGAAAGGAGGGGGGAGAGGAGCAAGCGCTGAGGCACAGAAATACGGTGCATGTAGTTAAAAAATGCAGAATTAATAAAAACAACAACTTATAAACAGACGTAGCGTTTTAAACTGCATCTGGTGAGCAGAACTGTTTTATGATCCAGAGTGCAGCCATCACTGGTTCTGAATGAAGGCAATATCTGGCAGCAGCTCTCTGCCCCCGCCCCCTCCCCTCCTGCGTACGTAGTACAGGACCTTACCGGCTCACTTTCACCGCTGGTTAAGACTAAAATTATTCATAACTCTGATCGCTCTTCGTGCTGCTCTGTTAACATGAACTGCAGCAGGAATTACTGATGGCCACAAGCTGTGAAAGAAGCTGAAACATCTCAGCAGAAGGCGGAGTTTTTATCGTCCGCTGCCCAGATGGGCGTTGGGATTTTTATGTGTGAAAAATGCCATGTTTGCGTGTGACCGTGTGAAGTCAGTGACGGTCAATGCGTGATAGTTGAGAGCACTGATCTCCGATCTATCTATCTCTCTCTCTCCTAAACTCTCCAAACACCAAACTAACTGTCTCAAACTAAATAACCACTATCCAAACTCTGCTATCCAAACTATCAAAACTCTATCCACTCTCTCAACTGACCGCAACTCGCCTACAACAACCCACATTTTGAATGGAGCCTGTGGGGTTTCTAAAGCTGTCAAACCCCGCGCCGAAATCTGAACCACTTCCCGAAGCAGTCACGTGGTACAGCCGGGCAGCGAGGCTTCGGACGTCATCGCTTTCGGCTCCTCCCCTAAATGAAGCAAGACTCGATACGCGCATTGTGGAAACGCCCCCTCCATTACTCGACACACGCCTCGAAGCCTCGGCACATCACGTAACATCACTACTGTTACGTAACATTTAAATGAAACCTAATTGAAAACAAAGAAAACTGAAAGGATGATAAAATATGACCCAAAATGAATATAAAGAGATTCATGTAGCTAAATTAAAACACACACTAAATAAAAAAAATCTGCCCTCATAGAGACTCCTAGAAAACAACTAAATGTATTTACGGGCTAAAAAAGTGGATTTTGCATGCTGTGTCCCCTTTAATGGAAGAGATGAGAAGTGCTGAAAATACTAGGGTGAGGAAGAATAAGATCATCTACCAATGACTAATGAGTTAACAAAATAGTTTGACACTACCACCCATTTTGGGTAACTACATAATGAAACTAGATCTACTGCCCTTTGTCAGGGTTCTCTGTGTTGTCCTGCTCTAACTCTACTCCTCAGGTGTGCCTAGTTGGCTGAGGGGGCGTGGCCCACACCTGCAGCTCGTTGCAGGCGGCTTCCTCTGGCTTCTTAAGCAGAGCGCTGACAGATGGAAGACGCCAGAGCCTTAACCAGTCGTGGTACGACGTGGCCTCTGACCCAACTCGCTTGTGAGTTTTTTGTCTTTGAACTTTGACTAATTTTGGATCTCCCTGTTTTTGTCACAGTTTTTGGTGCTTGGATGCACTCACCTGTCTTGACGTCTTGTCCGAAGAACCAGACCGACAGAATCCTCCTGCTCAGATTTTGCTCTGGCTCTCCCCTCATACTCCCTGGATGTTACCCAGCGGGGCCTGAGATTCCCCTTCCCGGATTCTGCTGGTTCTTCCCTCACTCTGGTCAATCCATCTGTCACCCACTTCCGAGGAGGCTCGCTCTGGATCCCTCACCAGTAACATCTGCCACCCTCAGCCACTAGCCGCCAAACACCAACAGGGGTAGGATCACAGAGTTCCCTCGGCGCTACTTCTCCCCGGTTAGGTCCGCCCAGCTTTATGGTAAGCAGCGCAGCTTCTAGTAGTTCTCCTGGTTCACCTTCCAGAGTCACTTACTCTTCTTCTCTTTGCAGTCTCTCCAGCCGTGACGTTCTGACCCTGCCGAGTTGTCCGTAGTCCCGTCCGTTATATCTGCCTGTTTCCTAAATAAACATCTTAAAACTGTGCTTTGCTTCCCGGTCGTATCTGCATGTGGGCTCGTCATCTGAAAACCATGACACACTTCAAAATGTTTCTGAGACAGGAACAAAATATTTTTCTTAATGTGTAAACTGAATTGTCCTACATTTGTTTCCATGCTAATCTTTATTGTTGCCTCTATGTTCAAATAAATAAATGATGACTTTAGATAACAAATCTCTAGATAAACAAATGAGGAACTAAACTGGAGTTACATTTAACTGTAATTTAATTCAGTTCATGTATAAAGTTCAGTGATTGTCATCACAGGTAATTTCTGTAGACAAACAGGTCTTTATATCCAATTTTATAACTACCAATTAATTCCCATAGATTCAGATCGGATTAAAATTCAAATAAATTCTGTTAGAATGACACATTTAAATCGATTTAATGGTAAAAAGTTCTCATGAAAGCCGAGCCACTAGTTCAGAACTGACTTTGGAACAAGCCCTCCTCCTGAGCAATTACAGTCATATTCAATAAATTAAAATATACATTCTGAAAGGCTTGTTAGATTAAAATTACCTTTTGAAATTGACAACCTTAATGTAAGTATTGAACATAGTTTTTATTAAGCCCTCATTTGGTTATATATTTTTTTTATTGGTCTGATATAACATTCTAATCTTAAATGTTGCCTTTTATTCGCTGTGAGTGGGAAATCGACATAAGTAACAGTAATAAAGAATTGAAACATCAATCTGTGTGTGATTACACTTTATAATGTGTATCAAACTTAGTTGCTCATATAAATATAACTTTTAATAATATTCTAATTTTTTTAATATGGCTGTGGGCTGTGACAGTGAAGAGAAGCCACTCCATTTCAACAGGAAGCAGAAGGTCAGCAGAAACAAGTTAAGTTTGACAAACCATCTACCGTAACCAGCTATGTGAAAGGTTAGGAAGGAGACAGGCAAAAAACAAGCAGTGACCCAGAGGTACTTTAAAAAAAGTAAGGGGGCAAAGAGTTATTTACAACAACAGTTCTCTCCATGGCAGTGTCCAGAAAAGAGACACAGCTAAACACCAACAGACTGAACCCGGTTTACAATTAATGGGAACAAGATACAGTATATGGACAACAAAGAAAGAAATGCAGTGAAATCATAAATCGTAAATCAACGATTTATGATGCACATTTTGAAATATTGTATCAGAAAATGTTGATGGAAATGGCAAAATCCAAATTAACTCCCTGAATTTGGCAAAGGTTTTTGATTTTTTGAAAAACTGTAAATGAGCTAAAGAGTAGATGGAAAAACATTTGTCAAACAAGTTCTGACATAGCGAACATTTACCTTACATGAAGGATCAGCTGTTTCGGCTGACAGCGTCCTCGCAGATGATCCCATAATGCTCAACAGGGCTGAAGCAACAACAGGTACGTGTTGACATGCTCTCATGCTCTCAAACGTGGCAAAGATTATTTATGTATATATATATATATATATATCCATCCATCCATTTTCCAAACCGCTTAATCCCTCATGGGGTCGCGGGGGGTGCTGGTGCCTATCTCCAGCGTTCACCGGGCGAGAGGCGGGGTACACCCTGGACAGGTCGCCAGTCTGTCGCAGGGCAACACAGAGAGACAAACAGGACAAACAACCATTCACACCTAAGGACAATTTGAAGAAGCCAATTAACCTAACAGTCATGTTTTTGGACTGTGGGAGGAAGCCGGAGTACCCGGAGAGAACCCACGCATGCACAGGGAGAACATGCAAACTCCATGCAGAAAGACCCAGGGGTGTACTCGAACCCAGGACCTTCTTGCTGCAAGGCAACAGCGCTACCCACTGCTCCACTGTGCAGCCCCATATATATATATATATATATATATATATATATATATATATATGTAAACATCCATCCATTGCTGATCTGTGGTCTGTGCTAGTTAGCAACTTCTATCTCCTTTTTATTACATCCAACATCAACATTATGCTTTGCCTCGCCTGGTTAATCTGCTACAAACCAGTAGATTGAAACATGTCTGATTTGCATTTTCTTTTTTGCAACAGTTTAAAAGTTTGGTCAACTTTGAGAATTGGATGGAAACACAGCTACAGAAGGACTAACCAAGAGGTTTTGTCTATGGAGAAGAAAATAACTAAAACTTCCAAAAGCTAATTGCAGAAATAGCTATCTTTCTTAGTGCCAAGGTGAGCCTAACAGATTTATTTTCACAAATGGAGCATTACTGCTTTCACTGTAGTGCTCCGCTTGATAGTCATGCAAAAAATCTTTATTGGAACACATTTTGGAATTATTTCTAATTCAATAGACACTAAAACGGAAAGGTAAAAGAAAAAGGTGAGACAAAGCAAAACATTAAAAGGGAGAGAAGAGGACAAAAATAGAGGACAAAAATCCTCAGTCTGCTTCTACACCTGCAGAAAAAGAGATATAAGGAACAACAAAACAGAATAAGTATCACAGGTACAAGCAACCAACTGCTATAACATAACTGAGAAATACCTGTATTATTCAATACAAGATCTATTTAGTTACAGCTAAAGCTAACTACAGGGTTTTTCTGTGTAGATGTGCATCTGTAAGCACCTGGATCCAAGCACCTGTGGGTATTTGTGAGAGTGTGCTTGTATATTGAAGGTTTCTTCTTAAGAAATATGCTCAATAGAGGTTGTGAGGAGCCAAAGACCAGTCCCCCAATGGTGCTGAGGCAGACACCGGGGAGGCCAGAGACCCAGACATCCAAAAGGGCCCCCTGAGCACGGGAGCCTAAGGAGGACCATCATCTGTCAATGATAATGGGATAGCTAAACACAGAAGGACTGAGTCAGAGGTACATTTTACAATAGCAGGAATACCTCTGTGAATGTAAGGAAAGACAGCTCAGCATCAAATCCCTGTGTACATTCTTTCTATAGAACGTCTATATGTCTGGCTCAGCAAAGAAAGTCAATAGGCGCAATAAATGTATATAATGCATAAAGGCAGTGCAAGAGAAAATACCAGAATGGCAGAAAATTGTCTATTTCATTCCTTCCTGACAGTGGTGTTAATTCTCCAAAAAGAAACTCATATTTTAACAAGTGAAATATAAGTTTTATAAAAACGACACTCTTCCATCCCCCTCTGTTTGATCTAACATTAACATTCAGGCCATGCAAGAAGGAGTTCAAAGAAAAGAGAAATTTCAGGCTTTGTCCTCATGTCAGTTCTCGGGGGGATATAAACATCAGATGAGGTGGTGAAGCTTTTAAGTGTGGATGCAGGCTGTGCTATATCTTCCCGACTCCTGCCAAGGAGCCTGCACTGTGTGCAGTGTCAACACTGTGATATCTCAGCACATAGAGAAAATAGAGCATCATCTCTCTTACTGTTCTGCTTCTCTGCACTCTTGATTGCTTCTGCTGGGTTTTTCCTTTTTTTAGCGCATTCTCTCAATCACTTCTTTCTCTCTTGTGGAAGTTTCCATCTGTCTCAATGTCATTCGGTTTGATCACAGTTTATTTTTTTCCTACCTTCTCTACCAGCCTTTCAAACTTCTTTTTTACCACCTTGTTGTGCCACATATTTGGGTTGTCAAGTGTCGGACTCCTTCGACTTTATCATGGTGGAGATACTACTGGGGTTTTCTTCATGGCTGGCGTTCCTCCTCCCTTTATCCTGTGTAAGGAGATGCTCAAGTTGAAAACTTGCGCGACACAAACATTTGTCAGTGTGTTTCTGAAACCTTTGAGGAGGATAGTCTCAGTTAATCAGCTGACACCAGTAGGTGTCGTCGCCTTCTGTTGCTAGAAACCCAGTGAGTAGCTGGAAGCACTGAAGATGGGGATTTTTTTTTATATATAAACTATTCTCTGTGGGTACTGTGTTATTCTAAGTAAATATTGTTTGTGCAAATTTATTAGAAGCACCCTCCATACCCCTGGTACACCTGGCACACCTGGTAAAGATGTACAAAAGGATTTACATTATTTATTTTATTGCAGTAATATATATATATATATATATATATATATATATATATATATATATATATATATATATATATATATATATATATAATAAAATAGAGAAAAATTTACTTACCCATTGTCAAACCACACTTATTGGTGCAGGATTGCAAGGTCCATCACAGGGCAACACACAGACACACAGACACACACACACACACACACCTACGGTCATATTTTTGGAGTTTCAGAAGGAAGCCAGAGTAGCCAGGGAACCCATGCATGCACAGGGAGGACATGCAAACTTCATGCAGAAAGATGCTAGGATTTAAACACATGACCTTCTTGCTGCACGACAACTATCTCACCCGCTGCGATACTGTGTAGCCCTAGCCCAGTGAGAAAGAAATAATTGTTCAATTATTATTTCGTACGCAAATCAACAGTGCCACAACAAATAGGTTCCTTAGCAATTCCTAAAAGTAAATTTAACTGCGGGATTCCTTTCTATTTTATATTTTAGTTTTAAGTTTTGCATCAAGGAATGACTAAATTGTGATTTACTATTTCCATGGAGTTCATAATATAAGATATAGAAATATGAAATACTGGTAAATGTTTCAAAAAAACAAGGTGACCTCTGGCAGAATATTGAAAGCATGTTTTAGTGGGCAATCCAAAACCAACCATATGGTCAAATCAACACAGAGATGATTTACCAAAATCACACAAAATCAACCTCCTTCCATATGTCTGTGTACATTCTCAGTTATCCAGGTCATCGCAACAACAAACAGGCTTAAATTGGAGGCAACTGGACTTTGCGAGCTACCAGCATATACAGACTCCTGGATAGGTGTAAAAATGTTTTCAGAATAAAACTGAGCAAAGATCTGGTTGCCTCACAGATCTATTTTCTACAGAAAACCTGGAATGAGCTAAAAACAGGTGAACTAAATAGTCTTTTTGGTTAAAGGGGGTGGCATAAAGCATTGATGGCAGGTGTGCCAATAAGTGCAACAAAATAAAATTGCTCAACATGAAACTTTAATTATGTATAATAGAGAGGAAATCCAAATTTATAAATGGATTTGCTAAAATGTTAAGTTTGACAGTTTGCAACCGCAGCAAAAAAAGACTATATATATATATATATATATATATATATATATAACTTCTAACATCATGCTGTCGTTATGTGCCAGGTACCTTGACAACAGTGTGATCTAACGGATCTCATCTGTCAGCAACAACGATAAGTGAGAGTGTAAACTTTTATCTGATCCCCTTGTCCTTCATAGTGTGTCACAGCTACTGAGTTGCACATCAAAGGACCATGACAGAAAGAAGGCATGAAAGAATGCATTAACCTTTTCTTACCCATATTAACGATGATGTTTCTTACAAAGAAAGCTGTGGCTCCTCTAACCTTTAATTAAAATCTATCATACACTGTTACTAATGTGAATTATGGAGATTGCTTTGTGGGTCTATATACTTCTATGGAAGATAAAATATTGCAACTTTACAATCTTAAACATGAAAGTATTTCATTGGAACTTTGTGATAGACCAAAACATTGTGATATGCTTTTGTCCAGTTTGAAGAAAGGTGTGCATTTGTATTCTTCTCCCCCTGTCGCTATAATTGCAGCTGTAAGTCTTCTGGAATAAGTCTTTATCATATTTGTAAATCTAAAGGCAAAAAAATTGCATAATTTTAGCTTTTGTACATTTAGGATCATTTTCCTGCTGGAAGGTGACATTTCACTCTAGTCTCAAGTCTTTTAAAGCGTCTAACTTTTCGAATTACCGTGTATTTAATTCCATCTTTTCATTTATTGTGACCTGTTTCCTTCTCATTGTTTAAAAATAACCCCCCCCCCCCCCAGCATGATACTGTTACCACTATGTTTTAAAGAGGGGTTAAAATAGGCTATGTCTGTCTCCTCTCTATGGCTTGTGGCAAACTTTAAACAGAGCTTCTTAAGACACATTGATTTTTCTTTTGACTATCAATTGTTCTCTTGACATATTTCTCCCACCCGAGCTGAAGATCTCTGCAGTTCCTCCTGAATTACCATGGGGCTCTTGGCTGCTCTTCTATTTAATAATCTCTTTATCTGTTTTCGCAGTTTAGGTGGACAGCTATGTCATGGTATATTTGTAGCCCAAGACTCTTTCTATTCTTTTCATTTTATATTGTGTTATAGAACAGCACTACAGTGAGATCTACAAACCTTTCGACATTGTTTTATAACCTGTACATGCTCTAAACATATCCGTGACTACGCCCCTGACTTGTCTGGTGCTTTTTTTGCACTTCATGATTCTGTTTTACTTAGTTATGTTTGACTTATAACAAAACATGCGAGGCCTTTACAGAACAAATGTCTTCTTTTAATAATAGAAACAAAAGCAACTTTGAAAAGGGACGAGGAGCACAAAAAGAGAACAGGCCAGAGTGAAAAACCATGGGGCAGAAGAATATAAGAAAGAAGCAATGAGGAATTAAAACCAGGGAGCTTTTATGCAAAGGGAAGTGTGGAGAAAGGCATCGGAAAACAAGTAGGACTAATCAGGTGGAAAGTTAAAAACAGCCAAGATCAAAAAAGGCACAGGGAACTTAGGGGAGGAGAGTAAATAACGGGATCTAAGCGGAGAGAAAAACAGGTAATAATAATAATAATAATAATAATAATAATAATAATAATAATAATAATAATAATAATAATAATATGCCCTGCCATACTGGCGACCTGTTCAGGGTGTATCCCGCCTCACGCCCATTGACAGCTGGAGATAGGCACCAGCACCCCTCACGACCCCACAAGGGATAGGCGTGTTAGAAAATGGATGGCTGGATAATAATAATAATAATAATAATAATAATAATAAACTGAGATAATGCCAAATATACAAAGAGCAAAAATTAACTAAGAACTGATCACAAATGAAAGAACTAAAATGCCTCCGAGAGAACATAAACATCAGAGAATAAAATGATTCCAAAATTTCCTAACACCGATGTATCATGACATTAAGAAAATGTAATATATATATATATATATATATATATATATATATATATATATATATATATATATACAGTATATAAACATTAAAACATTTGCAAGGCACTGTACATTCTTCTTTTTATAATTTTTACAAGACACTGATAGAACTATAGCATGTCAAATCTCTTCAATGCAATGTGAAAAAAAACTTTATGAAAGAATTCAAAAAGAATTCAAAACAAATATTATTGCTCAGCTTCATTAAATTGTAGTCCAGGTTCAAATCCCACAGCCTGTCACTGTGAGTCTCTGAGCAAGACCCTTAGCCCCAGCATGCACCCTTAGCCCGGCACCACACAGTGGTAGCCCACTGCTCCTTAAAAGGGATGGATTAAATGCAGAACTCAAATTTCATAGGTATGTTGATATGACAAATAAAGATCTCGTTTATTATTACTGCTAAGTAGTTTTAACATAGATAATTTGGTGAAGTACTTAAACCTTACCAAACTGTTGAGGGACAATCAAATTAAATACTGCTTCATCTATTGCTGTGTGATTTGCATCTGTCTCACTAATCTCATGAGAACAAATACTCTTGCTTTGTTTGTCAGAAAACTCTACTTTTAGAAAGGCACTGCCTTCTGGTGGCAACATAGAACAGTGCAACGACTTCATAAACTACCTCAGAAAGTGCTCATGAACATATTGCATGCTGACTATATTTTTTTCATAATTCTCTCTATGTCCCTCCGTCTTACCCTTATGTTGTCTTGTCCATTTTTAAATCTTAATTCTAATGTTCCGTACCCCAAGTCTACCATCTCTCACTCATTTCTGCTGTATCTCCCTGTTTTACCCCCACCCCCATCCTATAGGGATAAAGACCCAGTAGAATTACCATCCTCTTGATCTATAATTACCACATAACTCTCTACCCCTGGCTCTCTTTTTCCTTGCTTACTTGCCAGCTATTTTCAGATTGTGTGAAAGATGTGTACATCCTTATTTAAACGTTTTTATTTTAAACTACTGCAACCCTGTGTTTGCGCTAAGATGTATGAAAATCACAGAGAGCTAAACAGAGACTGTCGGGCATGTGTTTCAAGCGACCTATATTTGAAGTGCCATCAAGAAGCACTTAAAATTTAAAATGTCATCTTTTTTACCGTGCTAAATGGCTGCAGACAAAACTAAATCTGAGTATAAACTTCAAACAAATGCCGCTGTTAAACGGAACACTAATTGCATATGCAAATGTACGAATTTGGCTCTCTCAAATGTATTTCTACTCAGTCGTCATCTACGTTTTTAGTTAATAAGCTCTTTTATGCATGCTTGTTTAATGCTACAGTCATCTAATGGATTTACATAAACTGAAAGATTCCACTGTTAAAGGCGTAATGATTTTGAATGAGTGGGCAATTTTTTTTTTTAGCTGTGAGGGTGAGATGCTAATTTCCATCACTAAAAATGGATCTTTAAACTAAACAGTAACTCACACAGCTATAGGTCATCGATAATAGGCCTGTGACATTTAGGCGCTCTGAAATAAACTGACAGCTTAAATGCTTTTAGAGCTAGGTTGCTACATAATGTGTTCAAAGATTTTAAACAGGTCAAAAATAAAAATAATACATCCCATCTCTGTCTTGAGTGTCTGAATGGGAAGCAATGACTTGTTTATTCTAATAATGTGGACAATACATTTATCATGTTGCAGCTTTGGTGGTATCTCTCTTTTACATAAATATTGGTTAACTTCCATAAATAATTCTTCTTTCTATAGAGGAAATAGAATATTTCATGTTATGACAGCTTTGTAAGACAAAACATGTTTATAATATGCTTTATAAAAGAGGTTTAGATAAAAAAAAAAACTGGAAGGATGATTTTTTTTTTAGCTATCATACTCGTACCAAAACATTTTTGAAATTTGACCTGTGTTATTTTTGCCAAATATTAATTTGAACAAGCAGACTGCAAATGAAAAAACAACATTTTGATGAATTTGCTTTATCATTTGCACATCAGTCTTATCTTAATTTATTTCATTTCTCACACGATTTGGCATAGACTGCAATGGTGCAAAATGTCTTTCTTTTCAGTCAAATTTAATTTCCTTAAGGATCTTAAATTTGACTAAAAATGAAGCATACACCAAGAATTCCTAGTGTATGTCCTTGTTTCACGTTCTCTGAATTTTACAGACACTCAATTACATTTTAAAGTTATAAAGATAGAGCTGCTGATTTATCTTGTGTGACTTGAATACTGGGTTTATGATTTTGGACAAATTTGGGTAAGTTTAACCAAACATCAGATCAAAAACTGTGACTCAGTTAGTGCTGTTAGAGAAGAGACCATAAAAGAAACATCAATGTTCTTTGTCATTTTGAATTACACATCTCCCTAAACAAAGTTCACTAAACCTCTTTCATAACATGATAGAAGAACTGGTTGGATGGTGGTCATTTAAGGATAACGGCGATATTTAAATGACCACTGCATTGCATTGAGATGAGTTGAGAAAACAGTACGATTTGAATAAAACATTTAATTTATTTGACATTTTTACAGGATTCTCCATTATTAATAATTCTTGTGATCCTAACATTTCAGGCGATTGGAGACACTTGAGCAAAGCAGCTTTAATGGGAAAGTCACAAAATCACTCACTTATTTGTATGATGAAACCAATAGAGCAGCATGAAGAGGTGACCCAGAATTGGTGTACTTCCCATCTACAGCAGATTTGTGACCGCAGCGACTGACTTGTCTGAGCTGTCACCCTCTTTGATAAAAAGACTCAATCAGAGGTTTGACTATGATGGAATTAATAAGGCAAGTGGATGAGGCAGCCAGGGTAAACATAGTTTGTAACCTACACTTCTGTTCTCCTTAGCATCTATTATTTATTGGCCAAGATGATTCTTTCATGAGGCAAGCTAGTTGCACATAATTCATAATGCAGTCTGTGGAAACTAGGACAGAGTGAGATACAAGCAGTGTGGAGGGGAGGGGGGGAAGGGCAAGAGAGGAGGAGGGGGAGATGAGAGGGCTGTGTGAGAAAGAGGGTGACGAACAGGATGAAGACATAGAGGGTGTCTGCCTGTGGAGGTGAGAGCAAAAAAGAAAGAGGAGAGGGAACAGGATTTGGGTGCGCATAAAATGAAACTACACAAAGCGTTTCACTTTATTGCAAAGATGGAAATCCAGTAGATAAAAGTAGTGGATAAAAAAAAAGAGCAAAACAGTTGGCGAGCAAAGAGAGAGCTTAAGACGAGGCAGGGGGTTGCGTCTAGCTGATTTGACAGACATCTTTATCATCCGGGAAGGAGGAGCCTGAAGTGAAGCGCAAAGTTTATCATCGGTGCTTCATACTCTACCAAGCAAGTAAAAAAAAAATTTTAACCCTGCTGCCTGTTGGGGAGAAAATGGATGCCTTCTTTCATCTTAATGTGAAAAGAAAGGAGACGACATCAGATAATTTTTAAAGCTGCAACAGCGTCATCCTTCCTAACTTCACTTGAGACTGCAGTGAAGGCTTGTTTGAGTCTTGTGAAGCATTGTTAAAAAAAATCATTTGACATTTCTCCAGAGCATGAAACAATTCACAGCATCGCACTTGTTGCCAGAATAATAATAATAAAAAAACACAAACAAATATAAATGAACAAGAAATGGCTTCAACTCTAAGGTTGAAGAGCTCAGTTTATCTCTTTATTTTGGCTGGCAGCAAAAATAAAAGAGATCAGAATCAAACCTCATTCTGCAGCTCTGTGTGTTTAGAAGAGAGATGGAAGACCGACAGGAAGAAACAGGCAGAGAGAGAGAGAGAGAGAGAGAGAGAGAGAGAGAGAGAGAGAGAGAGAGAGAGAGAGAGAGAGAGATCACTCAGAGTATGCACTTTCTCCCCTGCTTTATAGCTCTGGGCCATGTACACAGCAGAAAGTCACGACCCCAAAGTTCACTGCATGATCTGAATTCCAATGAATTTTTGACTGAGATGGAGCGTTTGTGACTGTGCAAGCATGTGTGTGTGTGTGTGTGCGTTTTGTTTGTGTGCCTTTTTGAAGGTGAACAGAAGTGTATGGCGTACAGAATCCTTGTGGGAGCTGAAAGCAGTAAAATAGAATGCTGAATTGTGACAATGACACACTGCCCAGGTACATACATAAAAGGTGTACACGCTGCACACACATGCAGGAGCAAACAAAGAAAGGCGGGAAGGTGTAGGGCCAGACAAGGTGACCACAAATGGAGAATAGGACACGGCTATAGCCGCCTGGAAAAACCTGCTCTACTATATCCATGTTAGCATATTAAAAATATATAAAGGTATCTGTAAGGCTTTAAAAACAAGATACTATAATGTAGGTTCAAAGTGTCACTTGATTTTTCATTCTTCAGGAAGACGCAAAACTTAAAATAATGCTGACGATGAGACAGCAGTTATTGTTTTTGAGGAGTACAAAGTGTTGCTAAACATTTTTTTCTCATCTGAGTACGTTCCTATATACATAAAATTACAGTTTTTATTGCTTGATCTCACGCAACAGTCAACTCAAACTCTAAATTTTCAAAACAGTTAACACAGAGGTCTGAACGGTGCTTGCAAAAGGCTCTACTGTGCCAAAACATTTCAACTATGAATTACAAGCAACTATTGCCTTCAAACAAAACAACTTGCAACCAACTTTATGAACTCTTCCAATCAATCATGACACAATGGACAACAAAATACAGCACTCAGTGCGCCATCACTTGTCATTGTAGCCTATCACACAGCTCTTGAAATTTCACAGCAGTTGGGAGCACAGTTGCCTTGCAGCAAGAAGGTCCTGGGTTCAACCCCTGGGTTCAACCTGGGGACTTTCTGCATGAAGTTATCACAGCTGAGGACTCAGAGGACGCACAGTGGATAGAGATTTCAGGGGTGAGTTTACTGCCCACGTTTGTGGGTACAAAGGATTTTGACTTCTGTTTCCATCAACTGCAGCGTATATCAAGATTAAAATAACAAGCCACAGTATGTAAAGCAATCATCTTTTATTTAGTAAAGCAAAGTGTTTTTTTAAACCTTTTATTTTTTTTAAAAAAGGCTTCATAGACACGCTGTATTCCTAATCTTCACGTCTTTCTGTATGCAACGGGTGAACATACCATTTTCTTCTACGTCTCTAACCCTTCGTCTATTTCTGTTTAGCTGCCATAAACACATCAACTATTCTTCGAGGCTGCATCTGAAAGGGTCTAATTGTTAAGGACTTTTCAGCCAAAGCGGAAGTGCCATGATGAGTGCTGTCCAAATAGAGGTATTTGGACAGCACTCATCATGGCACTGGCAAATAAATACAGGTGAAGAAGGAGGTAGGAAAAGGAGCCTGTATGCATCCTTTCATAGCTCTTTGAGCATAGAAAGCTTGTGATGTCCCTTACCGGTACTAAGAAGCTATGAGGAATCCCACAATCCGTTGCATGACATGACGTATAAAGCACAGTCCACCTCACAGAAATGAACAAAAATGTCTGGAGACAAGAGAGTACGCATTTTGGGTTTTAGGCGGATTTCACCAGAATCATCCATATGTGATTCCGTTGCGTAATGATGTGAGTTAAAGGCTGCCCACAATAGTCCGAAGCTCCTTTCCTCCCCATGATAGAGTTTTTACTATTGACCTCATGAAAGGTCAATGAACAGGAGCTATAATTAGAACGTTTCAGCTGCAGCCCATGAATGCTTACGGTACTACACGCAGCCATTTTGAGTGTGTGACGTCAACAATTTGTTCTCTTGTTTACTGCATTCCCACTAGTTATGTTGAGTACTGCCCCCCTGTGTTTTTTGGAGAATACGGCACCTACATCTGTGTCAAGTATAAATGTCTACAGTGCTTCTATGGGCTCAGACACAGTCCGCACAGACCTGCGCAACAACCCAACGCGGGAGTATAACTCAGCCTTCATAGGTACCTCGGTGTTCACCTGAACAATAAACTGGACTAGATTCCCATTACTAAGTCTCTTCACAGAAAATGTCAGAGCAAACTATACCTATAGTCTTTATTTGATTTCTCCCAAAGTATCTACTGTAACTAAATTCTGCTCCCAATACTTGTTCTGGGTGTGATTCTAAAATGTTACATGATCCCAATCCAGAGTACTAATCAATGATTCAAAGCAATCAGCTGGGTATCCTTGTATAGAAAACTTTTTACCAATCTGTGTGTATGATTTCATAGAATTGACTTTGTACGGTGCCTTGAGATGGCACATGTTTAGAATTGGTGCCACATAAACAAAATTGAATTGAATTGAATGTCTCATGCAGTCATGAATATATATATTTTTTTTAAATCACAGCCTATCTGTGTGCCATTTTTCAAACTTGCTTCATTGGCTGTGCTCATCATTTTGTGACCTGATTAATCTAATCTCGATAAAGGTCGTTTGTATCCTTTAAAATAGCCTTCACAGTAAAAGAGAGACTACTAGGTTTATGAAACAGTCTTTTTCCAGAACGCAGTTATTTTTACTGAAATATTTTACAAGCCGATTTATCAGTAAGTCATAAAGTATCTAAACAGAGAGGAAACACGCAAACACTAGCCAAGCACTTCTGGCCCACTCTACATAAAAACATCATTAGAAGGACTAAGATGTGAGTATTCTAAAACACAGCTAGTTTCTGTGGTTTGCAGAAATTTGATTCCATGTCATTTTACATTCTATTTGTTTCCTGGGCCCCATTTTAGCTCCTTAACTCATCCTGCAATCTTTCATAGTCCCAGCATAAATATTTGTTGGTTTTCTCAGTCAATGTCAGATCCTCACCACCAGCCTTTTGCCTTTTCTTTCCTGAATTTTGCCGCATTATTTGTCCTGATCTCTGTGTTTCCGTCCTTTACCACCAATAATCATGACATAATGTAAATACCTCATTTCAAGTGTGTATTCCCCATTTTGATCCTTAATGCATTTATATAATGAATTCATCATCCACAAATGTGCAGGTAGGCAAAATGCAACACTGAATTGATACACATTTGATCATCCTAGTGTCTCACTTTCTCTCACAGGGTGATGCACTTAGGGTGCGTTAGTTTCTCACATTACAGCGAAGGGTAGAAAAAAATCTTCCAGAAAAGGCTTCATTCAAGCACACTACTAAAATCCAGCATTTGTCTCCTTTTAAATATAACACTATATCTGAAGGAACAGTAACAGGATTCTTAATAATAAGAAGATTATGATTATTCAATTAAATCATTGATTAAATCAATAATAAGATTTCGAAGACTGGTAGATACATGTTTTAGAGTGTACTAATATTATTTATCTTTAAAATTCTAACATACATAGCCCTTTTCCATCAAAACCTTGAATCTTGTAAAATCATTGCTAAAAGTAAAACTTTACAGAGCAAACATTGTTTTGCATCAGTTAAACAACCAGTTGTTAGAACTAGAATGCTCTCTAAATTGATATCCTATTCCCAGCGGGAAATATTACTTACATATTTAGAGCAATATAATAAGTAAAAAGAAAATCAAAGAGTTTGTCTAAGGTTTTGGATAATTCAAACATGTTTTAACCCAAGGTCGTAAGTCAAACTCTGTCTCAGTCTATTCATCCAGTGAAACTTTAGAGCTGTGATTCATTCCATCCTTTACTTAAAACCCTCAGATTAGCACTTAGCTGAAACTTTAGTAGATCCCTTTGCTACCAAACCCATTTAGAATCAATAACAGTGCACCCTGTCCCCTTAAAAGATCAATAGTGACATTTAAGGGGTACTAAGATGTTGGGTAAGACACTTTTATCAGTTCTGTTTGTTGTTTATGTGAGATATAGATAAAAACAACTTTGTGAACCTGTATCCAAAATGCTAAAAAAAAAAAAAAAAAAAATTATAGAAAATTTGAGATACACATCAATTATAAATAATTGTAATTCATATCATCCAACTAGTTCATCAGATTTCAGTCATTGCTTTCCTATAAACATTTTTGGATCAATGAATTATTCAAAAATACATCAATAATAGGAAAAGTGTACATTTTACTGATATATAATTTTAGCTTAGCTAGAGGGGAGCAAATGTAAAAAATGGCTCACATTACCCAGTTCTCCCTAGAAACACATTAAAAGTAAACCATTATAAATTATTAATCCCATACTAACGTTCCCTGCTAAACTCTGCCAAACCTCTGCCTCTGTTGTCCATTTTGTTGACTTTGGGGGCATGCGGTTGCGATTAATTACTCCAAGGTAAAGCTAGCTCTCCGGGCCAGCAGCAAGGAAGCGGCTCTCACCCTCCTTTGGCTTGGGTGAGTTCTACCTGGATCTCCGATGGGCTGTGCTCGGGGCAGGGCAGTCCCTTTAAAACATTCATTAAAACAGTCTGATTCTAATTAACTTGGTTGAAATCACAACAGAGAGATCCTGAGAGGAGGATCTTTGTCATGATTTAGTTTTTTGTTTGTTTGTTTTGGACTTTTCTGGACTTTTCTTGAATCAGCCACTATCCAATCACCTCAGTCTCCTCAGTCACCAGTCATTTAGCCCAGATCAGCTCCACCTGCTGTCAGTAATTACTTCCAACTCTGCTCACCTGCTTCTCTGTCCATATATACCTGCTTCAGCCAACTTATCCCTGCCAGAACGTCTCATCTTGTTTCGTCTAGTCTGATGTGCTCTGGCTCTACTAGTTCCTGTGTGCTCAGCCAAGCTGGACTCTTCTGATAAAAGTTGCCTGTGTCTGCGTGCTGCACAAGTCTGTCTGTTTCCTTGTGAGTTCCAGCCGCTCGCGCTGCCTGTTCTGATGGTTCCTCGGTCCACGTCGCCTGTTCTGCTCCTCCCTAATCAACCTGCATCTGGTCAAGTCTGGTCCTGCTTGCCTGCCTCACCTGCCACTATTCATCCTTTTCAATAAACCTTTTAAAACATAACTCTGTGTTTGGCGGAATATTGGGTTCACCAGCATTGTCCATTACAGATCTTGATGCAGAATTAAAACCGGAAAAGGTCTTGTGTGTCTCTCAGTATGTCCTTTGAGTCATGCTTCAAGAGTGCTATGTTTGGCCCCTTCCTGTGGACCATTTGGCCACTATAAATCTGGATTCTGATTTACATTATCAGTTACAAGTCAGATTTATTACTGGTGGGTAGTGGGTTCTGCAATGAATGCTGTTTATACAGATACAGTTTGTCAAACTAGTCAGCTTTGATTTACACCAGAGTTATGGTGCATAAGGTGGTCCTCTTGGCGTCACAAAGTAGTCACCACTTGCTAGTACCAAGTCAGTCTGCTTGATTTCCATTTTCAAGTGTCAACCTGTGACCAATACTCTAATTATTGATGGACTGCCAACTCCAATAGGGCACTGACCTGATGCCTTAAATGGAGCTTTTTATGTACTTTCGGGTCTTTTTCACAACTTTCAAATACAAAAAAGAGAACAGACCTAGAGAGGTGTCCCTCTTCCACCACATCAAAAGAGTTGGTTGAGGTTGGTTAGGCATCACAAAGAGAATCTTCTGGACAGAGGTTTAGGAAATGACCCCTTGGGGTTGAGGAATAACTCATTTACGTCTCTGAATAGCTTTTCATTAGAATAAGCATTAGAGGATAGATGTATGATTAAATAAAAATAAAAAAAATCTCACGCAATTTGCAGCCAGCAGCGTTTTAGTGATTATTTGACAAACAGGAGTTTCTCATTTCTACCTCTAGAGAGTTTTTTTTTATTTTTATAGTACTTTGTTGTCTTTTTTTGCCGCTCCCTTTTTTGATCCCTGTACAGAAGTAGGTTGACACCCTCTCTTAGGATACTTTACGTAACATCTCAAAAGATGTCTCACTCTTCAGGAATGCCTCTCTGTGTGTCTTTGAAGCCATGTATGCTGGAGCTTCACACGTGTTCTGAGCGCATGTTAACTTAATGAATGTATGTGTCAAGGCACACTAATCACCACTTGTAATTAGCTGTTTCCTGTCAAGCTGTTTGTGATTTCAAACATCGTATCTGGAGTGGCTGTAGGGTTTCTGTGTGTGTGAGTGCAGAAATGTGCACATAACTGATTATTTGTATGCGTAAAGCTTTGTAGCTCTTGGGGTGTCAGAGTCATGAACATGCACTCACAAAAGTCAGATAAAAGCTGTCACCCACCTAGCGATTCTAGGATTCTTACTCCCCACAAATTTTCTACCACTTTGCAATTCTTTTCCTTCATACATTTGTTCTCTTGACCCGAATCGCAAAAATGACACGCATCTCGGCTTCTCTTGGTTTGTTGTGCTCAGCTGTGTTGTTAAACGCATTTATTTTAATTACCGTCTCTCGTTCTCTTTCCCTCTCCTCCCTGTCAGGATGGGGATTATGGTGATGAGAGCAAGCGGGTTGTTGGAGATACACGGGTCTGTGATCCTCTCGTAAAAAAGGCAATGAACTCCGCTGGTTGTAGCTGCATCACCAGGATTAACAGCAGGTGTCCATCAGATGCATGCAAACAAACATAACTACTGTTACTCTGCTGTGAAATGCGTCTGTATGCATACAAAGATGTAAATTTAAAAGAAAAACATGCACATTTTAGAGTAAATACTCTATTTGCGATGGAGATTATAAAGAAAGAGGCAAAAACTTGATATATGTTATGATACTGTGAAAAAGGCAAAAAGAAAAAGGAAAAAAAAACATCAACACATACCTACAAATAAACACAACGCACCAACAAAGCTGTAATAGTGGCAAAACTAACTCAATGAGGCACCCACCAGGGGGATTGACTCTGCAGATGGGAGTCTTTGCTTACATTCTTATCTCATATCATTTATTCCTTTGAAGTATTAATTTCCCTCTCTGCATGTTTCCTACTTGGGAACAATGTATATTGAAAGAGCGGAATACATTCACACAATTAGGGCTGTGGGATTTATGCTGTAAAAGCAGTGCAGAAGTTCCCGATCCAATAAAGCTGATTAAGGACATGGACTGAGTTTTACTGGTTATTTCACAATAAATGCTACATATGATTCTATTTTTATTACAAAGTAGGCAGTCATCACAAGGATAGATTTTACTCTGCCTTCATCTATTTATTTGCAGACCTTTTATAGTGTTACATTAAAAAGCAACATAGCCCCATGTGGTTTTGAGAATCTATTGTTTTCGGTGACATTACAAAAAGTTCTGTTTGTATTGTTTTTTTAATACATAACTCTGAATTGTGAGAAAATATGCTGCTAATTCAAAGATTATGTAGTCTTTGAATTAAAATCTTTAGAAGGGCAGTGTATTCGGTAAAAGTCCACAGGTTCATACTTTCAATCATCTTCTGCCTCCTCTTTGCAGACGCTTTCTGACTTTGAGGGAAAAAAATCACATGCATTATTTCTCTACACTGCAAACAAGTCAGGAAGCATGTTTTGTTTAAAGTCTTTAATAGATAAAGATGATTTTATGCTTGAAATTTACCTCCGACCTAGACTGGTCATCTATGAACATCTTTCTTATGTCTATGCTCTGCCACGTTTCTCTTTTTGAGAGCCATAACAACATTTTTATAATGTTGCATTTCAATCAGGTCCAACTTAAATCCAGTCTGCATTAAGATGTTTAAAGTCAAGCTTGGTTACCCCATACCACATTTAAACCACATTTATACTTCAACATCTTTATGTGGACCTCTTTTCACATTATTGTTCTTGAATGAAAATTTTTTTCAAGAAGGAAACATCAAACATTGGAGAAAATGTTTCTGTTATTCAAGATGAGTTTATTTTACATTAGGATAAAACCTGATGAAAAAAAATCGATAACCTCAACAATCTATTTTCTGAGCATCTCCTTAAATATGCACATGTTCCTGAAATGTGCAAAAGTAGTCACACCTCTCGAGCCTTTCAACATTTTGTCACATTACAACCATAAACTTTAGTGGATTTTGTTGGGATTGGTTGCAGTTGGTTTCACTGGATTTTTCAGGGGTACCATCATAAAGACGATTGAATACAAATGCATATCCACACTTTCCATATATTGTAAAAGTTTAAATAAACAACTTTTTCCACTTTGCAATTATGCACTAGTTTATTGTGGCCTTACACAGAAGATCCCATTAAAAATACATTGAAGTTTTAGGTTTGCAGCTAGGTGGAAATATTGTTTATGTCATAGAGAAATCATCCTGTCTAAAGTTTACCAAGGTCTTGGATTTTATTGTGTTGTTACTTCTAGGATGGTAGGTCATTTTCACAGGAGCCTCAAGTTTTTCCTTACCTTGTAAAACTGAATTATTATGCTGTTATTCACCAAAAGCAGGCCAAGATCAAGGTCAGGGGTCAACCTGTACAGCTCTGCCTTTCTGTCGAGATGTTTTCTTATGCATATCATAAGTAACACATTTAGCCTTTTTGCCCTTCACACATAATGTTGCAATCCCTTTTAGATTCACTAGAAATAATGCTGAGAAGATAGAACTGGTGATATGCTATGGAAAAGCGAGCCCAAATAGAAAAATAAATAAATAGAAAAATCAACAGATTACATCAGTATGTTCTCAAGTGTACTTTCTATCTTTTTGAAAAAAAGAAACTCATTAGAGAGAGATAGGACAGCTGGTAGACACTGTTGAGGCTTCCCAAAAACAGCTTGTAGATGGGCTCACTGAAAGTTGATCACTGGAAGAAATAGGCCTGTTGTGCCCGATAGATTGTTCATTATGCATCATTTAACACTCAGTCCCGATTTTTCAGGTGAAATGAAAATAGCTGACTGATTAAAAAGTACTAATGATATTTTATTGACTTTTCTACAGATACAATCAATTCATATTCACACTGTCACACAACTATGAATAGGCTCGTTGTCTACGCCAAGGATGTCTGAAAGTCAGCGTGGCTGCTATTTTCATGTTTCAGATGCTGTCTAGGTGCCATATGCCATAATATATTAAATTACTCATATTTTATGTTAAACGCAGCTACTTGTGATGCAAAGTAATTTTTTACTCAAAAAACTGACATTACAATGCCATTTCACTTCATCAAGCCTCATCATTTTCGTGCCAGGGGAGCAGTGGCACAGCTGGTGGCACTGCAGCAGTACAGGCAGAGCAGCTTGCAGCCAGACATATAGGACAGCAATAAAAAGAGACATTAAAAAGACGTGATGGCTTTTACGGTTCATATGCTGGGAGACGCTGCAGCCAAAAAATGCTGAAACTGCTAATTTCATTTGGAGACGCACATTCAGAAATCCTCATTCATCCACGTTTGAGTTCTTTGGTAGGGGAATCAGAAGCTTTACACTGTGCAAACCAACGTAACATGACCGTTAAAATGGAAGTGAAAGAGAATAGGACAAAAAATAGATCAGGGATTAGAAGCAGGGTTGGTTTTCTTTCCAGTGTGAAAGGTTGTTTTGTAAAAAAAAGACAGAGGAGAAAGTTTCCTTTTATTGAGACTACTACATTTGCACAGAAACTTGAAATTAAAATTCAGCTAAATTAATATTGTTTTTTTTGTTGTTGTTGTCTTTATCAACACAATTGCTAGAAGGAAATAGCTGGTAAGCTTCAATTCCCATATAGTTGACATAAATGAATAATTAAATGGAAGATTGGAATGCAAACCCAAGCTGAATGATACACATAACTCTGTTTGCATGCCTTAAAAAAAGTATTCCCACCCCTCAAAGATCTTCATGTAAAAGTAAAAATCACAGTAAAAATCACATTAAAAATAAACCATTTAAATGATTAATCTTTCCCTTTTCATTTCTCTGCCAAACCTCTGCCTTTGTCTGGTTGTAGCGACGGGGCATCCGGTTACAGTTAATTACTCCAGGGTGAAACTGGTTGTTCAGGCCGGGGCGAGAAACCGGCTGGCTTGGGGGGGGAAAAGTCCTCGTTTGTGAATCGGGCTCCGGGGGTCTGCGCTCAGGCTGTGGTCACGGGAACCTCTGCATGGCCTGTGAAAAGGGGGTGGGGTGTGCGCAGCGTTGGATCTGTGCACGGCCATTCCAGCGTGGCAAAGAGGACGATAAATCCTTGGTACATGGCAGTGTTGGCACACCCTGCTGTGATGGGCAATCCCCTGGGGGGCTTTGAAAGTCTAACATGCCAGTGCCTTTAAACTGATTTTATCCCACATGACTGATTGCACAACAACTTTAATTCAATTCAATTTTATTTATATAGCGCCAAATCATGAAACATGTCATCTCAAGGCACTTTACAAAATCAAGTTCAATCATATTATACAGATTGGGTCAGATTATACAGATTGGTCAAAATGTCCTATATAAGGAAACCAGTTGATTGCATCAAAGTCCCGACAAGCAGCATTCACTCCTGGGGAACCGTAGAGCCACAGGGAGAGTCGTCTGCATTGTACATGGCTTTGCTGCAATCCCTCATACTGAGCAAGCATGAAGCGACAGTGGGAAGAAAAACCACCCATTAACGGGAAAAAAAAACCTCCGGCAGAACCGGGCTCAGTATGAACGGTCATCTGCCTCGACCGACTGGGGTTACAGAAGACAGAGCAGAGACACAACAAGAGAGACAAAAAGCACAGAAGCACACATTGATCTAGTAATCTGTTCTACATTAGATGGTAGTAACGGGTGAGCCGTCTTCTCTGGATGATGTCAAAGTTAACAGAACGCCAGACCAGGTGTACCTACTATGAAGAAAAAGAGAGAGAGCAAAAAGTTAAAAGCTGAAATGACGACAGTCATTTCAATGTAATACAATGCAAAACTGGAGAACCGTAGAATGAAGAACAGTAGAAATCAGTAGAGTGAGAAAATTAGACCCTGATGTCCTCCAGCAGCCTAGGCCTATCACAGCACAACTATACAGATAGCTCAGGGTAACATGAGCCACTCTAACTATAAGCTTTGTCAAAAAGGAAAGTTTTAAGATTAGTCTTAAAAATAGATAGGGTGTCTGCCTCACGGACCAAAACTGGGAGTTGGTTCCACAGGAGAGGAGCCTGATAGCTAAAGGATCTGCCTCCCATTCTACTTTTAGAGACTCTAGGAACCACCAGCAGACCTGCAGTCTGAGAGCGAAGTGCTCTGTTAGGAACATACGGGGTAATCAGAGCTCTGATATATGATGGAGCTTGGTTATTAAGGGCTTTATACGTTAGAAGAAGAATTTTAAATTCTATTCTTGATTTAACAGGAAGCCAATGAAGGGAAGCTAAAATTGGAGAAATATGATCCCTCTTGTTGATTTTCATCAGGACTCTTGCCGCAGCATTTTGGATCAGCTGAAGACTTCGAACTGCATTTTGTGGACTTCCTGATAGTAAAGAATTACAATAGTCCAGCCTTGAAGTAACAAATGCATGGACTAGTTTTTCAGCATCACTCCTGGACAGAATGTTTCTAATTTTGGCGATATTCCGGAGGTGAAAAAAGGAAACTCTGGAAACCTGTTTAATATGGGATTTAAATGACATGTCTTGGTCGAAAACAACACCAAGGTTTTTAACTTTATTACCAGAGGCCAAGTTAATGCCATCCAGATTAAGTGATTGATTAAGAAGTTTATTTTTTGAGGACTCTGGCCCAAAGATTACAACTTCTGTCTTGTCAGAATTTAAATGCAGGAAATTTAAAGTCATCCAGCTTTTGATGTCATCAAGACATGACTGCAGTCGAAGTAACTGATTGGATTCATCAGGATTTATGGATAAATATAGCTGAGTGTCATCAGCATAACAGTGGAAATTAATCCCATGCTGTCTGATAATTTTGACAACCGGAAGCATATATATAGTAAATAGAATTGGTCCAAGGACTGAACCCTGTGGTACTCCACAGGTGACCCTAGAGTTTGAAGAAGATTTATTATTAACATGAACAAACCAAGCAAGCTTGGTAAAGAGACAGGCCCATATCATCACACATCCTCCACCATACTTAACAACGGAGCATTTCTGCAACTCTTCCATTGCGTCTCATCAAACCTATCTGGTGTGTGTTTGTTGGAAAAAAGCTCAAACTGATCATCTGACCAAAGGATATTGTTCCAAAGGCCCTATAAAGTTTTATAAACTTTGCAAGTTTATATTATGTTTTTTTCTAGCATGACTGAAAAAAACACCATTTAGCATGAAGATTAGATCTAATGGTTGTTTTGGAAGGGTGTTGATCCATAGCTGCTGTCTTTGCTGTGGTTGTCCAACAGTGAGCTGAGGCTATTTTGTTCACCTTCCATTTTATCAAAATTTCCAATTGTCTTAAATATACGAAATTGTTATTGTCTCTGTAGATGTGGTCAGATTTGATTGGTATTATTTGTTTATTATTTTTTTTTGGGCTGCACAGTGGCACAGTGGGTAGCGCTGTTGCCTTGCAGCAAGAAGGTCCTGGGTTCGAGTACACCCCTGGGTCTTTCTGCATGGAGTTTGCATGTTCTCCCTGTGCATGCGTGGGTTCTCTCCGGGTACTCCGGCTTCCTCCCACAGTCCAAAAACATGACTGTTAGGTTAATTGGCTTCTCCAAATTGTCCTTAGGGTGTGAGTCTGTGTGTGAATGGTTGTTTGTCCTGTTTGTCTCTCTGTGTTGCCCTGCGACAGACTGGCGACCTGTCCAGGGTGTACCCCGCCTCCCGCCCAGTGAACGCTGTATATAGGCCCCAGCAACCCCCGCGACCCCATGAGGGATAAAGCGGTTTGGAAAATGGATGGATGGATATTTTTTCTTTTGCAGCCATTTTGTAATTTCTGAAAATCACCACATATTTTATTTACTTGAATGGCCTGTTCTTTAGTGGTCCCCAGTTTGAAGAGTGTTTAAAAAATAAGTCTGTGTGTCACATCATAATTAGACCCCAGAGAAACATAAAGTCATGGAATACTAATTTACAGACAATGTACCTAAAGAATAAAATGAATAGAAATATGTTTTAGTCACATTTTAGTGGAAAGAATTCTTGGGGCTGCCAAAAAGTGATTCTGTTATTTTTTTTTAAAGGAGTTATATCCCTACTAATAATAAATAGTGATTTTTTTCCCTTTGTTTTTTAATACTAATTTATTTTAAGACTTTCCAGACATCTGCACCGTGGGTGCCAATATGTTTGGATGGCAATGTAAGAGCTGAACAGCAAGGGGCTCCGAACGTACAAAGCTCCACGTTGTTTCATTAGATTTCATCAGATTCTGACATCTTTTCATGATTTTTTTTGTTTCAAAACAAACCGTAATGGCAACTCACATAATATCCTTTGTAGAATCTGGTTCCACACACGTTAACTTTGGCACGTTTTCCATGTTACTCTAGAGTGCCATGCGAAACATCCAAATATCTGAACAGGAAGAACCACGTGGAAATGTCATGATCCTGGTGTGAGGGTGTGATTTTGTGTTTGTCAGCAGAGGATCTTCGCTGGAGACTGCTGCGGACTGCATACCCGTCTGCAATCTCCTCCTCGGACTACTGGGGATTTAACGTGCTGTGGGACGACCAGACTACGCCTGATGATCAGCCTTCCTGCGCCATGTGTTATGTTTTGCAACAACTCTTTGAGTATCTTTGCTTTCCTCTGAGAACACAATTTTGTGATCTGCTTACCTCTGCTCAGTTCTCCCTTCATCGTTTCTATGCCTCCCAGGTTGAAGTTACTGTTGGCTTCCAAGTTAACTCAGGATCCTCCCAGCGACCCTGTCCAGGACAGCACTCTCCCGGAACTCGCCCTCTCCACTGTTGTCCACTGCAGCTCCATTATCCCCCGCCACCATCTGCCTGCCCGCTCTCCAGCGCTCTGTTCATTCTCCGTCTGGATTTAAAACCACCACCAGCAACACCCTCAACAAAATCCCTCCCAGAACACAGATCCTCATAACAAACCCTCCTTTCCTTTAACTTCTGGAACCATAAGCTATCCTCATCCATCATCCTTTGTATGAAATGTTTCTGCCTTAAATTATCCCTCGCCCCGTCTGGCTTCTCCTCTCCTCTTCCAAGACGCTGCAGAATCACAGATCCGAAACCTACCTCAGTTGTGAACATTTGTGAGGATTTTCTTCATGAATAAGAAATGTAAGCTTTTTACATTCTGCAGCCCGTGTACGATTCTGCACGCGGGTCGGGAAATTATCCCAAAACACAACAGGAACATTCCACAATCAGGATGTCAAGACACTTCCTATGTGTGTGAGTTAAAGCAGCCAAGCCAGCTTTATTTATAAAGCACTTTAAAAACTGCAGGAACTGACCCTAAGTGCTGAACAAAAATAATGATTAAAATAAATCAGGGGTTATGGCAGCTCCAGAATCCTAACTATCATAAAATAAAAAATAAAGCAGATAGTATTTTTTTTATTCTTTTGTCAATGTTGTTTTGGGCTTTCAGCTGCTTTTTTTGCAGAAGTTCCACAATATATGACCCATTTTATGCCCATTCACATGCCACTTACTTTGATAATGCTCCATTGGGACTCATTTATTTCCATGTGCCATTTTGAGTTGTTTGATGAACCGTTGCCTATTTTGCAGATATGCAGAGAAGAGGTAGCCAATGTTCATGGTGTCCGGGTGAAAATATTAACATGGACTGGCACTGGCTGGAAGAGAATCAAAATAAACCCAATTATTAAAGTAATGTTTGTAGCTCTAACCTTTGGGGTTTCTGTGTAAAAGATAATTGCTCTTTAACAGGAAAATACTAACATTTACAACAATAAATTGCACTACAAGGTGCAACACAGCTAATGAGGGCTGCTGTAAAGTGTGCTTCTGCACATCAGCTTTAAAATCAGGCTTTAATTAAATAATCAATTTTCCAGTGTTACCACCCTCGATACACAGACAGACCGAAAACAATCATTTTTGAAACCAGGTCCCAGAGTTGAACAACTTTAAAACGCCGGTGTCGTATTTTCGTGTATACATGCCAAACAGATCTTTTCTGAAGCGACGACGTCATAGCTCTAGCTCTCTGTAAAATCCATGCGCCTCACCGACATATGACAGCAAACATGGCACCTTATGGTGTTGCGTTCATGCTAAGGCAAATATTAGCTCTGTTACGGCTGAGTCTAAGGATCCTCTTCCACAACCATGAGCTCCAACTTGATAGAGAACCACATGAACAACGTGCTTTTGGATCCACTTTAGAGAAGAACGAGAAGGACAGTGCGGAGAAAGTTTGGGAAAAGACGGCGTGTTTACTTTGCGTGAGTCTCCTGGTGATTTTTCTGTATTTCTGTAACAGTGGCATACCTACTCCAGCGTTTTCACTGGTGCAGCGTCCTCTCTGGTGGATGCAGATTGTTTCTAAATCTACAGTTTGTCTTTGTGTGGACCTAGGCCTAAGATTACTCAAAGGTGACCTTATGTTATCATATACCACAGATTCCACTATGACATTATATACTAAAAACTAAGGAAGCAAACAAATAAGAATGCTAGAAGAAAATTATAAAAAGGATGAACTGTGTACCTCTTGTTACTGTAAACCTTTTCTCTAGCTTCCTTTTGACTATTTTAACTTTATTGTATGTTGACAGTTTAGTTTTTGAACACCATTCTTTTTGGGCCACAGATGTTCTGCATGTACGTTCTTGGTATTTAATACTCATCATTAATAACTATGCTTATTTTGATCATTAAGGTAGATGGATGGAGGTTTCTTAATTCAATTCAATTCAATTTTATTTATATAGCGCCAAATCATGAAACATGTCATCTCAAGGCACTTTACAAAATCAAGTTCAATCATATTATACAGATTGGGTCAGATTATACAGATTGGTCAAAATGTCCTATATAAGGAAACCAGTTGATTGCATCAAAGTCCCGACAAGCAGCATTCACTCCTGGGGAACCGTAGAGCCACAGGGAGAGTCGTCTGCATTGTACATGGCTTTGCTGCAATCCCTCATACTGAGCAAGCATGAAGCGACAGTGGGAAGAAAAACCACCCATTCCCCTCTTATGGAAGAGATGTTTTCTCGCCCAGTGAACACTGGAGATAGGCACCAGCAACCCCCGCGACACCATGAGGAATAAAGCGGGTCAGAAAATGGATGGATGGATGGATGTTTTCTCTGCATTTTGCTGACTTTCCATTGGGTCACTCGGTTCACTGGCTCCATCAATACTATTAATAATGGAATGGTGTCACGCAAACTTGTCCCTCCTGCAATAGTGTCGGCACGCAAAATTTGAAACAGTAATTACAGGGATCAAAGATGTTTATTTTCAGGTTTACAGACCTGGTTGTTTGTGGAAAATGTAAAGAATCGAGACAAAAGAAGACAGCATCAGCGTCTTCTTTTTCATCTATGTGTGTTAATCACAGCATTTCCTCCATTCAGCGCAACAAGAGGTTTTCCATCCTCAGCTCATCCATCCAATTTTCTTTTCCATAATTAACCAAAAAAAAAATCGGTAGTGCCAGAAGCTCACTGTTGAAAGCCCCAGAGAGAGCAGTTAACAAAAATAAACTCACCCAACGAGCAAACCATTATTTGTTTAGGCTTACGTTTAATAATCAAAGCTTTCTCAATGATTGCTCAAAAATTGCAGAGGCTGATTGCACAGAAAACAATTAGGACTCAGGCTATTTTAGGCTTCTGTAACCAAAACCACACCATTCCATGCCCCAACACCCGTTGATATACATTAAATTCAAAGACAATGTAATTTTGTGTTGAGGAGAATGAGCAAAATCAAAAGGTCCTCGCCTTATTGTGGTTGTCTGTCATTTATCTCATTTGCACAGATTACCTAAAACATGCAAATAAATGAAGTTAATATTTGAAAACAACTTATTTAAAAGCAGAACACAGACTCAAAAAGAAAGGAAAAGGCATACATTGTTGATGTAATCAGGTTAGGCCTATGGTGTGGAAAAACATGGCCTTCAATTATTTTCTGCCCCTGGACACCTCTGGGCTGGATGCAACATCAAGGATAAAATACACAGTGTATTTTTAAGACTCAGTGTAAAAAGAAAAAAAAGCTGAGGAAAACACAAGGAGCGTGATGGAAAAGTGTAGGATCTGATGTGCAAGACTGGCAGTGAAGAAAGGAAGAGAAGGGGGCAGATTGGAACAACAAAAAAGGATGAAACTGATTAAAAGGATAGGGGGGTGGGTCGTGTCTGGAGAAGTTGAGCCCATCAATGGAAGAAATGCCAATTTGAAGCCAATGACTGGGTTTGGTGTTATATACGTAACCCCAAGATAGCAGCTTTGGTTTTCAGAATAATCAGATTTCTGGAGCGTTCCTCATCTCTCTCCCCAGAAAGAAGAAGAAGTGGTCTGCTCTTTTCATCTTCAGATGATGGATTAAACAGGGTTCAACTTGCAATTTCCAAAGCTTTGGATATTGTCTTATAATATAAACCTTATTAAAGTTCTGTAAAACTTTTATTCGACTTGTCTGGGATGTGGCTTGGATTTCCTGATGTTAACGTTCTCTAAGAACCCCCTGAGGCTGGAACAGCTGTACTCATATTTGCATTAAATCAGACCCAGGTGGACTCCACTGATTAAGTGACTCCTAAACATAACTGATTTGATTGGATTTTATCAACGGGCATCGGAGTAAAGGGGAATATGTCAGGGTTTTCTCTCATTTCAAACCGTGTTTTTTTTCCCTTTAATCCATTACATATAATTTAGATAAAAATGGTTATACAGTGCTTTGCAAGGCACTCAGGTACTCCAAAATTCAAGCTTCCCTTCCCAAATATTTGCCGTATTTCAGGTCTTTAGATTCTTCAAATAAAAGCATTAAAGTGTGAGGGCTACACAAAAGCTAAGTTTGCACATTGTGTATCTGTGATCTTCTGGGGGGGGGTTTCATGCAAAAAGCACTTGGAGTCTATCTCTTACCCCTTACATATTCTTTTTTATTGTAAAAAAAGAGTACCGGTATATTGTATATACCCTGAGTTAGGAGATAAATGTGTGAAACGAGTGCAGCAGGATTTGGAGCAGTATGCAGAGAGGAGCAGCCAAAATAAAGAGAGAATATAAGCGCCACTGCCTGCCAGGCTCACTGAGCAGCTAAGCAGGGCTTAACGATGCCCAAGGGGTTGTGTGTGTGTGTGTGTGTGTGTGTGTGTGTGTGTGTGTGCACATCAGTGCCACAACATGTGCTTGTGTGTTTTTGCGCTCTTTCTTTATAAGCCCAAAACAAGGGCTCCATGTTTTGGGGGTCAAAGAGAGGCCAGAGAATTTGAAAAGTGGAACTTTGTTTGGGAGCTGGTGACTTATAAAGCAGTTGGTAAACTGTCAAAGAGAATGTAAGTTGGTTTGATTGAAGCAAGAAAAAAAATAAGGAGGAAGTGAATAATTAACTCTGTTCTCTGCATAGAATTTCTTCCTTTTGTGGTTGCTGGTGGTCATATGGCAGTTCTTGAACTTGATTATTCCGTCGAAACATCTATTTAAAAGCACCCAGTTCTGGAGTTGTCTTTCATTTATTTACCATCTGACTTTGAGCAGTCAGCCAGCTTCGCTGTCCTCTGCTCCATGAACATTCTTCTGAAAAATCTGCCTTTGCACGAGTCTGGACACAGCGTCTCACCCACTGTGAGTGCTGCAGTAGACCCACAGTAGACCTGTCAAGGAAAGCAGAGGCGTAGCTGATAAAATTGATGACGGCTCCTCTATATTTAAGTGCTCCAGTAAGCTATGACAAGGAGCCAGCAGGCACAAAAGCTGGGTCCTGGAGCTGAAACATCTAAAAGGAACGCTGTCATGATTCATGTTGGCAATTAGTGACACTTTTCCTTATGTCAGAAGCAACACAAGAAAGTGTCCGTTATGTTCTTTGTTCCAACAACAATAACGATACAAATCACATATGTTAATGTTACGTCTGAAGACGCTGCAGTTCTTAGAAGTGGGATCCACCTTTACAAGGCCCAAAGCACACTATTTTGGGTTGGAGAGCAGGTCATTTCATCCCTTTGGCTACTTAGACTGTTGTAGTTATGGAAATTTTATACCCAGTGGCTATGTGTAAGAGAATATGTACTTTAAACCTACCAAGCATCTGTTCGTATCTTTCTTGGAAGTATTGTGTGGCTTGAGGCTAAAGTAGATATTACCAGGGGAAACTCCAGAAAAAAAATATAAAGATGGTGTTTTCTGTTTGTGCTGGTTTTTCTTTTGAGCAACCATCCATCCGTCGTCTGCTCCCGCTTATCCTTGCAGGGTGCGGGGTTGGTTACTGGTGCCTCTCTTCAGCAGTCATTGGGCAAGAGGTGGAGTACACCCTGGGCAGGTAATCTGTGTTGTGCATACAGGCATGGAAAAAAAAGACAGTACACCCCATTAAGTCAGGCATTTTAACAAGTACTATATTGACAGTAGTATTTGCTCTTTGCCTTCTCACACATATGAAACTGAATGACAGCCCGTTCTTAACCCATACCAATTAAATAAACAATGACCCTCCCTTTATAGCTGGAACCGTCTTCAACTCTTCTTGGATGGCTTTACAAAAGATTCTGGAGTTTGGTTATAGGAAGTAAAGTCAGACACTGATGTTGGACTAGAAGGCCTGTTGGACGAGAAATCCCTGCTCTGTTTTACCTCAAAGGTGTTCGGTCAGGTTGAGGTCAGGACTTGTTGCAGAGCAATCAAATCTCGCTTTGTGCTGGAACAGGAAGAAGCCATTCCTATAAACTGTTCCTACAAAATTGTGAGCAGAAAATGTCACAAATTCCTTTACAAATATGAGTGCTATACTGTGTACACTTGTTGCCATGAAAGTGTCGTGTCAGCGTGCGTGACTCGTCTCTAGGCAATGGTGTGTATACGTTTTTTTGTTTTTTCTCAGGTTTAGGAGTTAGCTAAATCTAACCTGAATTAAATAACAGCATACATATTACACGATTTTATTATGTGTTTGACAACATGAAACCAAAACTGAAATGTTTGTGGAAAGCATAGTGCACCTCTAGATAGATTCAAAATATGTAAAACTGTACTTTTCTTTTAACATACCATACTCATACCCCCTTTATTCTTAAAGCACTTTAAAATAACAATGGTCGTCAAAGTGCTGACTGTAATTATTAGCAGAATCCAAAATCAAAATGAATATTGGATCGATTTTAGGGGTTTGTCTTTAGGTACTTATATAAATAGATTTTTAAAGGGGACAAAACTAGCTTTTTAATTGTTCCTTTTCACTTTGAAATCATTTAAGTGTGGTCTAAATAAAGTGGAACTGAAATGCTAAATTCCTCAGTAATTTACCCCATATTCCCCTTTATTACCCCTGTTCTGAGGTGCGTTTGAGAACAACTTGTCTTGACGTGGCCAGTTTAAACTTAAAAGAGGCAATTCACAACCCACTCCCCTCCAGGTCACAGAGCGTTCCCTTCAATCACGCCCGGCCATTTTTGTAGTATGCTGGGGGACAATGTAATGAATTGTGTGGGTTAATACACCCAACAACCTAACATTTATGATTTATCCACTTGTAGCTTTGGCATCTTTGAGCTTGGACTACAAAATTGCAGCGAGCGATAAAAATGGCCGATTTGCGAAAGTGGTAAGCCAGATGTTCATGGCAGTACAAATAGCGTGACGGTACTGTTCAAAAAATGTTAAGGGAATGGGAAAATTGAACGGCTTGAAGAATATGACCCAAAAATAATATAAAGATGTCTACTATGTAGCTAAAAAAGTGGATTTTGCAGAATTTATCCCCTTTAACTACTGACTTTTACATGATTATATGAAATGGCTCTTTGGTCTTTGATTTATGTATATGTTGCAGATTTTCTTCTGGTAAATGTTATGTCTAATGGTTTGCAAAGGTATGTCCATATTATTAGATCTGGCCAACTGTATCCAGGTATCGGTAACTGGAAACTCTTCAGCTTGTATTGTTTTAATGTTGGTGTTTCCTGTTGTGCCATTACACATGGTTTAAAGTTATTTCATGTTTATTAAATAACCCTCGGTCTATTAGATATTGTCCGGGGAATATCAGCCCAAACAGCTGATATCAGGACAATAGTTGAAAGGGTGATTGGAGCACTGGCGTTCTAACAGCAAACTCTGCATACATATGGAATACGTATATAATGTTATTTATCTGAATTAACACTATATTTCAATCAACAAATCCTCTCTACTAGGCTAGGGACACTTAATTAAACTACTGAGCAAAATGATGATAAAAAGAAGGTAAGGAGCTATGTACACACACAAATAAAAATGATGGAAAACCATCATCAGAATGATTCAGGGAATCCTGGTCCCCTGCAGATCTAAGTTAGAGAACCAGTGTTCATCTGAAAGAATATAGAATAAGATCATACTTTAATCAAGAGAGGAAAGTTTGCAGCTTGTACTTGACATGATAAATGTGCCGTTATTGTTTTAATATGTGGATATGTAAGTAGGTGCACACATTTACCTGTACCTTAACAATGCTAAACAGTTAAAATGTGTTGCTGTTATTTGGAGTGTATGCCTACATAAAGGACACTTTTTCATGTGCATAAAAAAGAATCTAAATTTTTGTTAGCTTTTTTTATACCTATTGTGTTTTTGCTTTAAGTCTGAGCAGCCATTGCTCTTCTTCCCAGGAAACTTTGCACCCTTCCCCAGTCTGAGAGAAGTTGAACTGGTGAAGCAGAGACTGCCTGAATATGCAGCCCTTCTCCAGAACCTGGACCAGGAGTTTGTAAAGTGGTTTGAGGACTTTTGGAAAAGTGGAACTGACATGGAACTGTTTTCCCAGCCCTTTAACATGAGTGCGGACTCAGTACCTGATGACATTCAGATGGAGATAATCGAGTTTCAGTGTGATTCTGAGCTAAAGAACAACTTCATGTCACTACGACTCAGAAGATTTCTACACACACGTTCGGAAACAGGCACAGGTTATGTTAAGTTTGTTTCACAGCACTTCCATCTGTGAACAGACCTTTAGTTTAATGAACCTCAACAAGTCCAGGCTTAGAAACACTCTGACTGACCCACGCCTACAGGACCTCCTCACCCTCTCAGTGAGTCAGCTGCAGCCTCATATTGAGAGACTGATAAAAGCCAAAGCTTCATGTTTCTCACTAGTGTTATGGATGTTGCTACAGGGTTTTGCTATTGGACAGACACGTTTTAACATCTAGCAGTTTAATACAATTATACTAGAATTTTGGCATTTGTTTTAAATACAAAATATGCATTGTTTGTTATATCTCATGTTTTCTGATGTTCCTCAAACAGAAAGGAAGGTTAGTAGTTCTATGCAAATAAAAGGACTTAACTTTAAAAAGCATTTGCATTTGGTTTATTATATTTGGCCCAGGGCCCTCCAATAGATTTTAATTTTGGCCTTCTCAGTGAAAAAGTTTGGGCAGCCCTGGTATAAGGCTTTGTCCTTGATTCAAATCATATGGACTGCAAATTTGTCTTTTACTAACATTTGAGTGTATTTTAAAATGAAATACAAGGCAATAAAAAAGACCTTTGTATTTGAGTGCTTGTGTAAATGTGAAGTGAGATCCCTTCAGTTCAAAAATTGACTCAGCTTTGACTTTCCAATCCTTCAACAGATGCAGAAATCCTTACTGTGCCAACAAGGTTCACCCTGAAAAAAAAAAAAAGAAAACATTTCTGGGTTTTTGGCATGTGTGAAAGATAAGAGACAGTGGGAGAGAAATGCAAACATGTATGTGTGTGCTGCTCGTTAAACTGACCCCAAACGACCTTGTTTTTCCATTTCCATCCCCTACTGGTATGAGTGGGCAGACAGAAAATCACAGCTGACTGTTAAGCCCTCAAGGAAGCGCCACATCAGATTGCACCAAAATGTTGGTTTTTGGAAAACATGTTTAATATACAGTGCTGTGTGAAAGTCAAAATCCAATTTGGCTTTTTACCAATTTTGTTGCATTCCAACCTGTAATTTAAATGTTCTTAAACTCATTTTAAATGACAGGTCTTTACAAGATAGTTTTTGATGTGAAATCGAGTATATAAACAAGTACGAAATAAGAATAAAATAATCTTTGCACGTCACTGCCCATCGCATATTGATAAAGCAACGTTCGAGTTGTTTAAGGGGAAATACTGAAGTGTGTTGGAATGGCCTAGTCAAAGTCCAGACCTCAATCTAATTGAGAACATGTGGTTAGATGAGAAATCTGGCCATTCACAAGGAAAAACCATCCAACATGAAAGAGCTGGAGCAGTTGTGCCTTGAGGAATGGGCAAAAATCCCAGAGGAAAAAAAACTTTAACGTGTAACAGATACTTTATTGTGCACACCAGATTGCTCATTTGTCTATTGAAACATAATGACAACACTAAGATAATATGTCAAAGGATTAACAAAATACATTAATGAATTAACTAACCTTGTCCTTCTTCAGTTTTTGGGTGACAGTTTAAGGTATATCTCGCATTTTGAAAAAAGTTGAACAGATCTTCTTCGGCTGCCATCTTTAACATGAATAAAAAGGATCTGGTGCACGGCAGACATTTATTTAACTATTTTTTTTTCATTCAATGTCCCTTTAGGAGCTCGGTAGATCATTAACTGGCTATAGTCAAAGGTTTGTTTTTATGAAAACTGGATATGATTACAATGACACTTTCCTCTTTGGCATATGATGACAAGTGTTAAGAAGAGTCTGTTTGCATTAAATCTGAAAACATTTCATGGTAAAATCTCAGTGAATCTGGATGTGAGTGAGAAGCAAGAACAAGGGTTCTGTCATTCACAGGTCATGTGATTACATTTTTAAAGTCCATGTATATACCAAAAGACATTTTTGACATGTGATATTTAATTAAAAATCATTTATACCTGAAAAGAACAGCTGGTAGAAGAAATGTTATTTATATTTTCCTGAAATAAAAAATAAACTGTTAATAACTGCTTGTGTTTCTAGTCAAATGCGAATATACTGTGGTTGTATGGTAGCAATGGTTAAAAACAGATGGCGCAGACTTGTTCAAAAATAACAGAAATACTCTGATATGGTAAATATAATAAATTCTTTTGAGATTCCTGAAAGGCTCCAAAATGTTTTGGAACACAAACAAGTACGTTTCTGATTGATTAAATAAGTTTGTGTGACTCTACATGACCTAGTCAGGATATTAACGTTTTTATATAATAGTGTGTGCTGCTAATTAGTTTAGCCATGTTCTGTTTTCATATGTTTTTAATTTCCTGCCTTCTCCTGCACCCGTGAAGACCTAATACAATCAGTCCTCATAATTACCAGTCAGATTATATTTCAAATACATTTCACTTCGGTTTGTCATTTACCAACACCTACAAAAGAACAAAAAGTAATAATTCCTTACACAACAATAAGAGAAAATGTATCAGTGAAATCTGACGATAACAGTGATTTGGAGGTGTATATTTTTCTTACACTTCTTTCTGCAAACCTTTTATGGAATTGAACTAACACCTCACGGAGACAACCGTTTTCTGGCTCATCAGAACCACCTCCACACCTGCTGTCAGTACTGATCAGAACCTTACACATCTACAATACACCACCGCCCTTGTATTACACCCACAGTTGTGGTTATGCCTGCCGCATCACTCTGATTGCATATTGACAGAAGGGTGGGTACAGGACCTTTGGGTGAAAAATAAGAAAGGGTGAGTTGCTTATCTGTTGAGGACTGGACAGGCGTGTCAGGGATACAGATGTGTGCCTCTTAAATGTTAAAGTGTGATACAAATCGATGCATCTAAGGATGTGTAAGTCTGTGGATACACATGGAGCGTGGGAGGTGTCGGTGGAGTAAGCCCCAGGAACTGAACCAAAATATGCTCAAAGATTCTAATTATACTTGGAAAACTGAAACAACATGACAGCAGACAGTAAGCCGATGAAGAAACCAGACAAAAACACCACGTCGCGAAGCCGCCCGTTTCCATCCCTTCGTTAAAATTAATATACAGGAAAACAATTTCTTTCTCACACCTTTGTTTAGCAAGAAAGCAAACAATGAAGTAGCCACAAAATTTTCAAAAAAGGTGCATCTTAATTGTTAAAATCCTTGGAAAAGCCTGTGATGGATAGCTAAGACATACTTTTGCACGTTTTCGTAAGCCTAAATATAGCAACCGTTTAGACTAAAACATTTAAATACATTGGAAAGGACCACAGAGCCCGTTTAAAACTGATTTCACTCATCTGTCGCCTGTACTTCAAGTAGTGCTTAATTGTGAAGTGGAGGTAAAAGGAGACCTGTGTATCTCTGCAGCTCCTCCAAAGTTACCAAGAGCTTCTTGGTTACTTAAGTGATCAAATATCTCCTGACCTGTTCTGGATAACCATGTTTGGGAACGTTTGCCGTTATGGAATGTTCTTTTTATTTAAGATGATGAACACAACATTGCTCTATGAGGTGCTCGGAACTTGCAGTAATCTGTCAGAACCTCTATGTGCTTTGGACTTTAGCCCTGGCCGTTCTGATGTGTTCTTTGGATTTCCTGATCCTGTTTGTTCTCTGATGTTTTCTAACGAACCTCAGAGGCCTTCACAGAACATATTTTATTCTACTTACCCACTATTTGAGGGCGATATGTTGCAATGGAGACAGCTGGAGATAGGCACCAGCACCCCTCGCGACCCCACAAGGGATAGACGTGTTAGAAAATGGATGGCTGGATTGATATTGTATTGGAGTCTACTTATGGATGTCAGAGTAAAGTGGGCTGAGTAGCCTACATATGCATGCACTGTTTTCAAATTGTTTGACTTTTTTTTTTAAATGCATGCATTCCTTTCCTTCCACTTTTTATTTAAAAAAAAATCACTGTGTTGTTCTATAACATAAAACTGAAAGACAATTAGGTTTATGGTTGTGATTTTGCAAACCTTTAAAAAGATCAAAGGGTGTGAGTACTTTTGCAAGGCACTGCAACTTCCTTTTAATAGTTTTAACATAGAATAGATTTTCGTACACAAGGCAAACGAGTTTGAGTTAATTGAAAATTGCAAAACAATTTTGCAATTAGAACAATTCTTCAAAAGAGGGTTGAACGCATATGCAATGTCGCTTCTTAATCATATTTGCCTTTCAAGTTGAGCAATAAACAAAACCATAAATTTTTTATGAGACAATCAGATAATTCTTTCATCAGTTTTAAGCTGATAATACCTTTTTATTTGATTCACCATGTCAGCTTTCACAGGAGGACTCAGCAAAGCTTTTAACCCAATAGCTCCTCCCTGCTCTCATACATGCAGTCAGAAGGCCAGTCAGAGATGGAGCAACCCAAACGCAACTACAGACTAATGGGCTGAGAACTAAAGTGGAACGGAGTGAGGATCGATGATCACTCGGACAGCAGTGCAGCAGCAGCGGGTTTCACCTGTGGGTGGTCTGTGATTGGAGAGACCTTGCGCTTTTTACTCCGCCCCCCCGGCGCGCTGCCCGCCTCCCCCAAACCAGAGCGCACTCCGCTCCTCATTATTACCGTCCTCCGGTCGCAGCAGAACATGAGCTCTAATCTCCGTCAGCGGACGTTGAACAATACAAATGGTTTCCACCGGGTCTCCCGCCTGATCCTGACTGAAGCTGCAGTTGTTTAGGAACGAGCTGCCACCGTCACCGGTTTTCATTTTTGTTTGATTTTTTATTTTTATTTTTATTTTTATTTCATTTGGATGCGCCATGCAATCTCGTTGGAGGAGTTGTGGCATTCGGCCGGTGGCGTGGACGTGGACTTTGAGTCTGGCTGTGATCGGAGCGTGGTGCATCCCCGCAAATGAAGGTAAAGCGGCACAGACGCGCTTTGGGGGTCACCGACGGCAATCCCGAGCGCGCTGCTTAAATCGGGCTTTAATTGGCTCCGAAAAGTCGGATCGGTAAAAGGTTTGCAGCCTCTCTCCGGTGCTCTTTCGCCGTCAGGCTCGTGTGTTGCTGTGGCTCTGACGCTGCCATACAAAAGAAGGGGGTTGTCTAGTGTCACCGAAGCAGGTAAATTCATGACAGCTGTTCCACAAGCCTCTAATGATAGTGTGTTCCGACGAGATAAAAGCAGAAATAAAAAAAAAGGACCTTTGAACAGAGCATGTTCCTGTCAGATTACCGGCGCACTTGGACGCGGTAGCAGAGGCGCATTAAGAAGCAGAACTGGCTGGATGAGTCTTAAACATTTTCCTGGAGCATGTCCTATTCATTTCACTGCATTACGACGACCCCAGTGCGCTCATCGTCTTTCCTGACTTTACATCATCATATTAAAAAAAAAAAGTTTTTAAATGACAGGTTTTTTTTTATTTCCTCCCTACTTCTTAAATGCCGACTTGGGCTGCAGCCTAACTGGGTTACTTTGTGTGTTTTAAAACATAAAATAAAATAAAGGGTTTACACTGCTAAAATAAACGGTTAGAATTGAACCAATACAATTATCAGAACAATTGTCATCGTGTTTGTTTAGGTCAGTATTTCTGAGTAGATTATGCAAGTTTAAAAGCTACAATAAGCTTAAAATTAGAAAATTGTTGTTAAAGCATAAAACATTACTGATCTAGTAATATACTTTTCAAATCTACTCTTACACGTTGGTAGAGCTACGCAAAATGAAGACTGACCATCGGCGGTGTAATTTTGTTGTGTGCACTTTTACAGTGGAAGTGGACTGCTTGGGTGCTATGTGTGGGAGAATGTAATAATTCAGGTTCCATGCATTCAGAATCTGCTTGCCAATATTACACCTGGCCAGTTGGATAGATTATGGCCACCTCTGATCCAGCTCATAGTGAACGAGATTTTCACAGATATAGTGTATTTTTTTATGATGATGGAAAAGGAAAACAAAATATGATGGAAAAAATGTGGGTTAGTTTTTGTAAATATCAACTTAATATTATTCAACAATAATATCTAAACTAGAGATACAGCGATCAGAATCCAACCAATTTCTCTGTGATTGACAGGTCTGACATTGAAGTGTATTTCCCCCCCAATGGATTCAGATTCAACACTGGTTCTGGGGTTCCTAATTTGTTCCCATTGGTTTTTAAAGTCTAAGAAAGTGAAACAGCCCTTTATTGAGCTGCTGGATTGGAAGCTGCCAACCATGTGCTAACTTCAGAGTAAGAGGAAACAACAGATGTTGGCCAATTGGGGATGCACAAAATTCCAAAATCATATAAAAATGGCAATGACTGTGACCTCTTTTTTAGCAGGGAGGGAAAAAAAAAACGTATTTAACCATGATATGCAACTTGATCTTTAAATGCCTTTACTCCGCATAATTAAAATGATTTCAGTGAACTTTAATGCAGACCTGCAACCGCTCATGAATGTATGGATGTGGACAGTAGGGGTTTGCTGGTGGCTTGAATAAAGATACTGAATACCAAGGTTACTGAACAGGCGGATGCTATGCCTATAAAGTCCAGTCATCAGGTGTGAGAAAAGGTGTCAGACTGACCTGAGTCTGAGTACTGACACATTGTTGCTCCTTGAACTGTTGCTGTGCACTGCTGATCAGTTTGCTGAAAGAAGGCTACCTCACTTTCAGTAAGGAAAAATTCAACCATTTGGAAATATTTCTGGTAAAAACAAACAAATACAACAACACATTAGCATGATGTGGAAATGAAAAACGCATCCCCTATCACTGATTCATTTGACACTGTTTTAAAACGACTATTTGCATGCTAAAGCTGCTATGTCCGACTTAGCGGTGGGTACCAGTGCAGGTAGCCATACTAATTAACCAGCTAATAGCAGCTTGCTTTGCTCTATGAAGAGTAAAATGGCAAACGTATATTAAATTCTGCATGCTGGGCACTCAGGAAAAAATGTATAACAAAATACTAAATTAACAATAATTTCAAAGTCTTTGTTTTGAAATAAAGTTAACAAATAAATTATGTTTTTAACATGAATATACAACGTAACAGTCATAGTTAGATTATTTTTGCTTCTTGGGGAATAAGTTGTGCTTCTGTGGTTTTAATTCAAAGCACTTAAATCATTCTGTAACATTTTTGTTTTTTAGTTTTTGTCCAATGCCATCAAACTGTGGCACATAGAGTTATCAGAACCCTGAGAATCTCACGGGGGTTCATGCCTACTTGTAAAGTACATACAGAAGTACTTTACAAAGTTAGGTAAAAGGGGCCGGGGTATTATTTGGGGGCTTTTGTTAGCACAGTGAGCCGCATTTTAATAGTGCCAGATGAAGGGTATTGTTCCGGGCTGTTAGACAGCATTACGCTCTCTGGGAAATGGGGAACATTCATCAGCCCGCGTATTCTTTTCCATGATGGATTTGTTTGGTCAAAGTTTAGATTCACAAAAGTGACTCCCAATGAGTGGCTTTTCAAAGCGCTTGGAAGGGGGTCTGCCGGGCACCTTTCAGAAGTCCTGCCACATTGTGTTGCTTTACGTCTTTGTCTCTGGATCCCAAGGGTTGAAATTATTGCACCAGGGGTTCAGGAATTACCTTTTTGTACTTAATAGGATGAGACACAGTTTGTCACCATTCTGAAAAGTGTAAAACTAGTCTTGCCTAGAAAATACATGCAGTTAATCACTGGAGGGGTTTGTTGGCCACAAAAAATATGAGACTTAGACCTTTAGCTTGATCAGCGTGCAGCAGTAAACAGAGACGCTCTGAAACACATGGACATTGTGGCCATTATTGTTGTCTTTGTTGTCTCCAATTATCAACAATTTATCACTTTTTATTTCTTGTCGCTTTTAAAATTTGGTCTTTTATTTTTTTCCCCAAAACATGGACTACATAAAGTAAATCAGACTTTCGACACACATTCAAGATTAATTTGGCTAATATTTGCACTGCGATGGATAATCATAGAATTGCATGCATAATTGAAGGGAAGAGCACAGCCCATAATTAAATCAGCCAGTTCTCTCACTTGACTAATTCATTGTAACTGAAGAGGGGAAAAGCCCCATTAGGCTAACGTCCAATAATAAAATTCATCTTGGAAATCTTTATTTTTCGATCGTCTGCTTGGATATAGGACTTTGAGAACAGTCAGATTCTTTTGCGGGGACGCTTTGCAGCCAGACTTCCTCATGATGTTGTTTGGCCATGATCGTCAAAACTGCCTGAAATAAACATTTTAAAAACACAATTCCACTTAAGATAAATCTATACAATAAGTTTCATGTTTTAATTTGAATTACAAAATAAAACCTTTTAATGATATTCTATGTTTTTGAAACGCACCTGTAGCCTTTTTTGTATTTGTTGGAAGCCAATAGAACATCAGAAAAGAAGAATAATCCCGATGCTTATTTTAATGGAAGCAGTTTCCTGAAGTGATGAATCCTCCGACAAATCATTACAAGGAAAACTGTACACACTTCTGTGATTAATTTCATCTCCCGAAGCTAAGCCACTCTTATTGAAATTGATTAATTTTAGAGGATATTAAAAAATAGAGCATATTGCCTGGTTCAGACTGTTAATATTAGGGAGATCTTAAAAAAAATCGCAGTTTGTTGCATTATTGATTCAACACAATTAAGGGGAAAGGGGAAAATTCCTCACAGCAGGATTGAGAGAAGTTTATATCTGCCTCTCTGTGTGTTGCAGAGAGAGCAGATGGGGAGCAGAGCATTTAGCCAAGAACAATCAAAAGCTAGCATGTAAATGCCGCAATCTAATAGCAGGAGGTGCTGAGAGGTAGAAACCGTCTAGGAGCAAGTATGTAGGGAAAAAAACGACATGTTGTGTCAGATTCCACTGGGAAGAACGAGGTAAAAATCATTAAGGTAAATTTGGAACTAATGGGAGTATCAAAAGTGTTCATATCTAACGCTAATCTGCGTGAGAAGCTTTAGCATATCCGTGGCAGAAAATCCCCCGCTCTTCGGCATATTTCAAATCTCTATTCTTGAAATAATGTCGCTCAAGACTTAAAGTCGCTCCCTTTATTCAGCCCTGATGACTTTTAATAACACGTTCTGTAGATGCTTGTCATTGCTGGGCTCCGACTTGTCGGGTTTTATCCTTTGAGAGCGGGAGAGAAAGTAAAGAGGTAACGTATCCCTTATGATCTAGTTCAGTATCACTTATCTGTTCTTTATGGCCTAATTAGAAGTCTAATCACCTCCTAAGGACATCTTTTATTATTCTCAGCAGAGCTGGAGAGACGGCGAGTCGCAGTTTGAGTGTGTGAGTGAGGGGGAAGTGTACTTTTGTTACAGTGCTAGCTTTGTCCTCGTGTTTTGTTATGCACTCTTGTCTGCAGGTGTTTTATGAGTCGCTTTCCTTTTGTTTGCCTTTGAGGATTGGCTGTTCTTTTTCACAGTGCTTATCGCAGCATTTATAACTGAAAAGATTGTGCACGTCAGGCGGTTATAAGTGGACAGCAGTTTCTTATTTCTGCTCCTTTGGGAGTTTTAATCTCTAAACAGAAAGAATCATTCACCTCAGACCTAGTCAGGAAGCTTTTTTTTCTCTCGCTGTTTTTAATATTTAACTAATAAGCAGGACGTTAAATTTTTTTAATAATTCTTCTGTTTGTTTTAGGTGAAAAAAATTCAAATACCATAACATTATTGTTTATTAGGACTACAGCTAATTGCATGTTTTACTGCACCATGTCAAGGCTGCCACCCTTGTAAATTTCAGCCTGATGGGTGCACTACCAGATAAATATCCATTGTAAATTAAAAAAGACTTATAAATTTGAAAATAATTGCCCCCCTTATATGAGGAGCTTGAGTTCAACAACTGAAATATATTCAGTATACCATTAAACCTGAACTGGATTATTCTATATCTACTGATTATATAAAGCATGGGTAATTGGTCAGTCTCTATTTTCTTATACCTTTTGCTGAGGGGAAGGCAAATTCCATTTTATTTGACACATGGACCAATTTAGATGAGGGTCAAGTAGGATTTTGCCTCATGAGGCAACCTAAAAAATGTAAAAAATGTCATGGTATCACATAAAGCTGCAAAAAATATATAGATAGAGAAAGTCGTGGCTTGTCACACATCTTGTTTTGGTCTACAGACAGTGCTAAACAGCTCCCCTAGTGGTAAAAATTTGGTTGTTATTCCTTTAAATAATTGGGCTTTGTATGTAGGGCTTATGATAATACTTGCACTTACTGCAGCAGAAGTAGTTGCATACTTGTGCTGATTAAGATAGCGTGCCACAACAAAAAGTATCCTGACAATATTACATCAGGAGATCTGAAGTGATGGGATCTCACTGCACCTCTACTGTTTAGTCTAGAATAATTTAGTCCAGGTTTAACCAGTCTAACTATTTAAGATTTTGAACAGGAATTCCTTAAAACAGGGGAATTTACCCTTTAGTGAAATGACAAATGGGATGGCAGCTTCCGTGTTGTTATAGTTTGGACATGTTAGCAGCATTTACCACTGCTGCTAACATGTTTGCAAGCACAACTGAAATGGTATTTCTTAGACTTTTGCATAACAATTTGGACATTTTAGTGGCTGTGATGTTTAATCCCCATAACTTGCTAGCCTGTCCAGAGAAAATGTCATTTCTCTTGTGCTACTTCTCCCCCCGGCAAAACAAAAACAAAACAAAAACAAAGAGCTATATGCAACAGCTCAACAATAAAATTTTGCCCGGTCATGTTTTTGCAGTCAAGGTCATCCATTATATTTAATTTAGTTTGAAAACTGACAAAAGGGTTTAGAGTTGTGTAAAGTCTTGAAGTAACGCATTAAGCGGCAGATCCTAAGACAGTTTATCTTTTTCTCTTAATGTGGGTCTTAAACTGCTTCAATTAACTGCAATTCTAAACATTAGACAGACAACAGATGATTGCCTTGAACGTTTATCGTTGGATTAGACAAACATTATCCTAGAACAGATAAAGCGTACCAAACTCCAGAACATGAGTTGCTTTTATGACACGGCAAGCTGCAGCAGAGAAAGACTCGGGAGCCACCAGAAAAGCCATTCATCATGTGTTTGTAGTTTATGAGGGGCTCGTTAAACCGGTGCTGAGAGTTTGTCCTGACCCAGTCATCAGCCCCTGTCAAAGTCACTTAAGTCTTTACACCTGCCTGTTTATCCCACAGCCAGTGTGTTTACAGCAGAACTGTCTGTTAACGTGCACTGAACCATCCCAACACAGCCAGCAAAGACAATTTGCAGTTGGACGACATACTCGCTTTGACTTTCGAAGTCCTGCAAAGTGCATTGGAAACCTTTCGCTGTGAGGTCATGGTCACCACAGTCAGATGCTGTTTGTTTTTTTTTTTGCCACAGAAGAAGCATTCAGGCTCTACAGGTAGAGAAGTGACTGTAGAGTTGCCACTCAAGTAGTTGCAGTCGACATCTTTCATTTGAGAGGCTGAGCCAGGGAGGTTTATTGGTGGAAACGTTTGAGCTACTGTCTCAACTATTTCTATCAAAGTATAAAGAATAAGACTTTTTGGTGAAAAAGGCAGGAGAATCTTCAGTTCTGATTAAAAGAATGCGAACTTCTGCACACGTTGCCTTTTTTGTCATTGACTATTGCCCAATTTGGTATTATGGTTGTTTTAAATTCACTTTAAAATTCCACCTTAGTTGCTGCACTTTTTGCCTTTGTTGGGTGTGAAATTTTCAGTATTCTTTTAAGTCATTGGTTTGAGATCATAGTTTAATTCATCATAAAGTTTGTATTTAAAACTAACAGTGCTTAATGATATTAGCATATATGGATTTTCAATACTATTGGTAATGGTATAAGTTGCGATTTATCCATAATTTCCTAATAATGCTTTGTTTTTCATCATTCCAATGTCCCCGCCTCTCTCTGTTAACTTAAATTGTATATAGGACGCTGATATTTAGGACTCTACATCCTCATCCAACCAGCCAAATATATTGTTAGCATGCAGAGCATATGCACAACACTCAATATATGGTGGAGCTTTGAAAATAATACAAAACAAACACGCAGACAAAAAAAGAAAAACGAATCAGAACTGATTGTAAGTGCATGTCTGCATTGGGAATCGTGACAATGTCTCATTTAATGTTTGACTTTTTTGAATAATTGAAATTAAAAGAATTCAGTACATTAATGTACTCATGTTTGTCTTTTTTTCTTCTTGAAAAAGTGAACCTGCTGGATTCTCGTTCTGTGATGGGAGACCTCGGATGGGTGGCTTATCCAAAGAATGGGGTGAGTCAGATTTTCCTAAAGGGGTAAAATAATTTGCTATAAGTCCAATTTGATTAAATTTAACATTTGCTTTTCTATCTGTTGTAGAAATGCAGTGTGTGAATTATTTTACATTTTCACTGGGCATCCCTTTATTTCAGAAGAAGCATATCCTCTGTATGAAGTTAAAATATATTTTGTAGTATAACAGCGTGTTTGTTTATGCTCTGATATTCATCAGCGGCGACCATCAAGTCATTCATTAGCTTTTAATCTGAATGTGGTTGGTCATTCAGGTTTCCCTCTCATTCTCTGGGTGTGTCAAAACATACCCCACACTTCCTATTTCATTATAAAGTTTAAGTGTTTCATTTGCTTTATTGAGGTTAAAGGTCATTTTATTTCTAGAAACCCTTAGTTCATTATCGGGGTAAATTGAATTCATGAATAAGATATTGAAAGTCACCGTGGAATAGATTATTCTCAAGCCAGAAGTTGAATATCCATCTCCAAGTATTCCCAAAGTGAAGGCCAATTAGAGAATGACTTACTAGAGTGGTAAAAAGATAATTTTATATTATAATACAGTGTTTTTAAATTAAGAAGGAATGGTGCTTGAAGAATTATTATTTAGGCAAGAGTTTCAATGTTACCTTAATGATTAATACTTAAATGTTGACAGTTTTTTTTAGAACAGAATTTGAATTCATCCTATTAATCATTGGGAAAAACAAAACACCCAACCACCAAAGACGTTGTAATTGTTTTCCATTTAATACAAATCAAAATGCAGTCATAGCTTCTGCCGGTTTAAAGCAGGAGAAATCCACCAGACCGATGGTGCCGACCACGGTGTTTTATCCACTCTGGATATTCAAATCACGCCTCACTTTGAGGCTGTACACTAAGTAGATGGGAAAGATAGTGCTGGTAATGCAGGCATAAGTGCAATAATAATAAGGAAGTGAGTATATAGAGTGTGGGTGTCTGTTTCTAACCTCCAAGCTACATAAACAACTTTTGGGTATACAGAGAGGAAATAAGACCTAAAACATACATCTCTTAATGAAGTCCACATTTCTCAACACCTTAAGATGAATATTATGATGTTTTTCTGTTAAAATTTTGTTATAAATAGAAATGTAATCAAAGTACAAACATAATCTAGTTCACCTATCAGTTATTAAATGGCGTTTATCAGCTTCTAACATTATATAATCAACATTATGTGTAAGTATGCCCTGAAAACCTCAGATAATTACTAAACAGGCAAAACCCTAGAATTTAAAAGGGTGGTATTTTCTAACACGTCTCATCAACAAAGGAATTATCACTATTTGGTGTGTTAAATAGCACATAATTGCAGTTGGTCATTGCAGTTTATCTTCAGTGTTTGCATCCCATCTGTAGCCCACTTCCCCTCCACACACAAATGTCCATATTCACACTTCCATTCTTGGCTGAATGAGCTGTCGAGGGGACACCAAAACTTTTTATCACTTGAAAGCTACTTTAGAGAGTTTGGCAGCTTTAAGCTCTTCCCTGGCTTTGGTATGATCTTATCCGCTCTGTTGTAAAAATACATCTCCATCTGAGCTCTGCACATGGATCGCCATGCAAGGGAGTTGGTCGGTTGTCCGACTGATGAGGCTTGCCAAGACCAAAGCAACAACAACAACAAAAGATTGAGAGGAGAGGAATGGTAAATAAGGCAGAGAAACAAGAAGATGATGGCACCTTTTTCTGAAGAGTGACATTACGTATGGTTTACATGTACAATATTTCACAATCGGATTAAAATGTTTTCAGATTAAATAATCGGGTTTTACCATTTATACGGGCACACCATCATTTAATCTGATCATAATCTGTGTATATGCACCTGACTTTATTCAGAATAGAACCACTCTGACAGTTATCAGATTCCCTTAAAAAACAAAAATAGTAAACAAAGCAGTATTATATACTACTGAATAAGCAACAATTTTGAGCTCTTTTAATGTTTCGAGTAGAAAGGTTGTATCAGGAGCCCAAACAGTTTTGCTTCCCGACGCATTTCAGCCACTCAACAATGCCAAACCTCGTCACGTTTACGTCGGGCGCCCATGCGCACTCGGGTCAGTTTGCCACATTCGGAATAACTTGAGCCTGACGAGTGTTTATATGTACGTTGACTGGATTATCAATCGGCATAAACCACCCCTCTCATTCGGAATACAATTTCATTCCGGTTGACCTTAATCAGCTTCTGATTGCCGTGTTTTCATGACGCTTTTTTTATTCCGATCTGCCATTTATTCCAATTACTTTTCTCCATGTAAATTTAGTTAATGGTGATGATATTACAGCACCCTTCACATTTATTGGCACCTATAGTAAAGATGTGGAACAAACCTGAAAAATAAAATCCATCCAATAATTTTCCAAAAATTAAACCATAACAAATTGTAAATTCTAATAAATCGATTTATCACCCAACCCTACCCAATACGTTTATCTGATTTCCTCTTTTTTAAAAATATTCCATGTGCTTAACTTGAAAACGAGGAAGCAAAATGGAACAGAAACCTGCATAAAATATGTTTGAACTCTTAAAATAAATATGATGGCAGTGACAGAAAAAAAGATGAGTTTAGTTTAACATTGAAGAAGACATTTTCTCATTTATAAAGTAAATGGCAGTTTTATGTTGATAAATTGTGAATTTAAACTACAAATGAGTTAAGATTTTTTTTTTTTTTACCGTATTTGACTGATAAAAGAAGTCTGGAAAATCATCACTAACAGGAGCATGATGCCAATAACCTCTCCTGAAATGTGATATACCAATTTGGGGGCTGATGTGAGACAGGCTGAAAGCAGAGAGAATAGCAGAAAGATGAAGAGCTGCCAGACTGTAAGAAAGTGACAGACTGTTAGTCAAAGTGTGTGAGCTCAAACTTGGTGCAAGTAAAGCTTTTTTTGACTTTAAAAATCAAAGTCCCATTTTAATGTAGAGAATCTAAAAGCTGCTGCCGTTAATGGTGGGAGACATTCAAAAAATTAATCACCAATTAGTTTGGCCTTAAAAAAGGTTTTAGTCCTTTCTTAGTTGAAGCATGTTTGCATCCTTATACCCCCAGGAAACTATTGCCAATATACCTGGCCGTCCTGTGGTGCATCATGATAGGTGACTTGAAATAAATAATACTCCAACCTCATCCCCTCTATACCATACGATACAGTATAATATGATACAGCAACACAAGTTTATTGATCTTAAGCCTTTCCAAATGTATTAAAAGAGTTGGTACAATGAGCGTAATTACTTTACGACATGTTATTTATTGCACACATGGACACCTGTACTACGCAAATGCTCTAATGACCTGACAAGAACATTACTTAATTTCATACTATGCTATGTAAACTCCACTGACGAAGATGCAATCACCTCAACATTGAAAAGCTTGGAGTGGCTGACCCAGCAGTCGGGCTGGACCTACTGCCAGATCAATTCAGCTAAAAGGGTGTTCCTGGACTGTTGATAGACCATCAAGCTTTCAGCTTAGACTGGTCTTCCTGCATGTAGAAAGAAACAACAAGAGAAACTGTGTGGCAGCAAAAAATAACATACTCAGTCCTGTTGCGGTAGAACATTGTGAATTTAACTCCATCTAAATGTGCAGGCAAACAATTTTATAGGACAATATTACACTTATACATATTTCATATTTGTGACACTACTTCATGTTTTAAAAATGTTTTTCTCACATTTAGAAAAATAAATATTTAATGTGCACCCACATATCTGACACGATAAATAGGGTGAAAATGACTTTAGGGCTAAAAAATACTTTTGATGGCTCTTGCTATGTGATTCGTACAATCCAACACTGTAATTTCCATTTTAATGACATACATTAGCTTTAAAACCCCTTGGAAAACTGGTACTTATATTTGCAATATTCAAACCATTTTAAAGCATAAATAGTTTAACCTGTTAACCTGTTTTTTGTAACTGGTTTATTTCCATTAGTAATATGGAATGTGAATACATTGTTTAATAACTAGGATCAAATTTAAATGTGTTGACTTTGAAAATGTCAGCCCAAAATGTGCAATCAGATTATCAAATAATCTGCACACACAAGATCACTTTCCCAATCACATTGTCCTAGCGACCGCTGAATGTTTTACCAATAGCCTCCCTACATGAGTTGTAAATCTACCTTTAATATAAAATTTCTTCCTCCCATGAGACATTTTGAAGTTGATCAGTAGATCTCAACATATATGGGGCTTTTACAGTGGCCATTGACCAAAACCACTTCATAGTGACACTTGATTAACCAGAGACTTTTAATCATTGTAATCAGCGTTCAAGTTCAGCAAATTACACACATTTCAGAATAAATGAACTAATAAAATGAGTGCAAGGAGATGTCGTTTTATTAAAATGTAGAAGTTTTTACTTTTCTGCCACACAATGACAACTATTTTCTATATGATTTTCCTATTAATTCTTTCTAAAAACTCACCAAATGTTGCGAAGAGCAGCCCAAATTTGAATTTTTTATCCTTCATAGTCAAGCGTACCAATTGCCTACATTTCTTGTGACAAATTCCTATGTTTCCCACTCATTTTGCCAGGCACATGAAGCAGGGGGATAGTAGCATGTTTGTTAAGCTAGTCAGCACCTAGAGCCGTTTCTTCCCCAGCAGGAAGCCGCTGCACACCTGTCATTGCGCGACAGAGAGGCTGTAACGCCGTGCGTCCTCGCCGGCTTGGAGCAGCTCTGCGCATCAGCTCTGAGTCACATATAAAGCAGTTCGATGGGAGGACTTCTTCCTGCCGAGCAGATTCGTGGGTGACCGCGGTTGTAAAAACAAGAGCTTCGTGGGAATGGACTCATGTCCGCAAGTACATTTAGAGGGAGCCTTTAGCTGCTGCACTTGTTTGGTCAAAAAGGGAATGAGCTCTTTGCGAGCTCTCGTTTCTCAATTTGACGGCATGTGTGCGCGCTGAGGCCCCCGCAGCGTCCTGTTCGTTTGGTAGATTCTGGGTTTAACTGCTTATTGTCAATTATGTCATTCTGTCCGTGTTTTCCATGGATCTCACCATTAAGACTGTATTTGCTGCCCGTTGCATTCCATTACAACCCATCAGTGCAGTTAATCCCCAAACCATTTCGCTCTATATCCAAACATCAATAGGTGATGGGTGATGGGTTTGTAAAGGGCCTGTAACAAGGCTGACTCCAAGAATGCAGTGGTGACAAAGGAAGGCTGATGACATGTGCTTTGTTGGCAGACTTCATATTAGGTTCTCCATTAAACTTTCAATAAAAGAATACAGAAATATGACAGACAGCTGACAGATGATGAAATCGGTCTGCAGACTTTCTTTTAAAACTAATTTCAAAAACAGAAGTGCAATCTTTGAACAAATTTGCTTTAGCTAGCATTTCATCTTAATATCACTGAATGACACGATTTTGTTTCACAACTCTATAAGCTGGAAGGCAAGGTTCAGTGCCTTTCAGTTGGCTAGACTGACAAAGTGCTTTGTCAAAATGAATGCAAACGCACACATTCCACACCATTCATGAAGTGTCTACATTAACCAAGCTACTATATTTTCCTCTGAACTCTACAGTGTATGCTTTTATGTTTAGCAAGATCAGGGCTACCTACCTGTCATTGTGAGACAATCAGTGAGTCATTTAGTCTCACTTTGCCCATCAGTTTTGCTGTGCAAGACGAGCAAAGGAGAATTGCCCTAAATTGATGTAATCTGTGCTTTGCTTGACTGAACAGCTAGTCATAAAGGTCTCTTTCTTCCAGCGCCTCCACTGATTCAGAGGGCTTAATTGAGCGGAGATGAGGACAGGCAAGCATCAAACATGCTGAGCACACTGTAGAAACCAGGCAGAGGCAGGGAACATGTGCAGAGTGACTGCCAATGTCACCGCCACACTGTGTGTCACTGCTAAGGAAAAGAAGTTGCTTTTTGGGCACCTTGAAGAGGGTTAATATCTTTTTTTTTTTTTTTTTTTTTTTTGCTCTTGTTTTTTTAGATTTTTTTCAGATAAGCCGGTGCGGTTTTCATTTTCATGCGATGTAGACATACATTGACCTAAACATACAAAACTTTAGCAGTATTTTTTTTGAAAACTAAGAATTCCCATTGCTCATGATTTCACAAATACAATATCGACAAATCACAAACTCATAGGAGGAATTTGTAGACGCTTTAAAGCAATTCTGCCCATGTTTGACCAGTCTGGTCAATGTTTCAGATTTTATCTAATGTTTTACATGGTCCTAATCCCCCCCCAAAAAACATTCAAAATATAGTTGTGTGTGTGCTCTTATGAATAGAATAAAGATGCAGTGAATCTAAACTGTGTTTTTAAAGGCTCTTTTGGGTCTGATCAGGCTATATATTGTAAATAGCACTGTTTTGCAGCTAGCTACCAGGATGGCTTTTAACTTTCCTCCCATTTACAAGACAGGGACAATTAGGATTAGCGCTTATACAGTTTTGATTAAAACATTTTTTGTTGTAGCCAGAATTTTTTTCCTTTTATTCCTATTCTATTCCTTTTAATAGATCTGATAATGAAACAATGTGAAGTAGATTTATGCAGCTGGTAGCTATGTTTGTAGCAACCTACATCACAGTGCTCATTCTCTATAGTAGATTTAAGTAAAATAGCATCTTGAAATTAGTATAAAGCTCTGAATCAATGCCAAACCTATTGTTATACTGTATGTTGCAAAAGGTTTCTATCGTCTGTCACCATTTCCTTTTGTACCAAGTTCAACCATCCAACATGTTATCAGATAAATTATTAAAAGTGGAGGAATGTTAAATAATTTGCAGCCACGCATTGTCATCAGTTTTATTATGTATACAAAAAAACATGGCTGGTAGCCTTTGCTTCATGACATAGACTTCATTTTGACAAGAAATACTGTGATATTTTAATTTCTTTTGATCTCCTACAATGAGATCTCATTACATCCCTTATGTTTTCTTGTCTTAGCGCATTGCAATGGCTTTGACGACATTGTGTGGAGCTATAGAAACACACAAGGTTATAGGAATGACACAGACTGACAGGATGTATATCAAGAATAGGAAAAGGGGGAAAACAAATAGAGGACTGCAAAAAACAGGAGAATAAACATGTTGGACAACAAGAAGTCGTCGGAGGTAAAGAAAGAAACCTTTGCGTATTGTTTCCAGGTTAGACTTAAGATCTGATCATTAAAAGGGAACTGATGCTAGATGTGGCTAAAATAAAAATAAAAAATAAAAAAGCAGGGAAATAACACTACAGGAAGAGGGATGAATGAGACGCGGACAGAAATAGAAAAACGGCTGCGAGGTGTTGTCTGCGCAAGGAGCCAAAGGAACAGTTCTATTACAGTGTCACGATGGTCAACGGTAATGGGTGGTAATAATAAGTTGCAGACGGCTTTATAGAATTAGAGCCGGGAGAGCACTCAGCCCAGCCACAGGGGGTCTGCTGATGGAAGTGTCACACAACCACACATTTTAAAGTAAGAAGAACTCAACGCACACACTAATGAGGCGCTGCAGGGATGCCTATAGGGACTGTTGTGTTGGCATAGATGGGGGGTATAGGAGAAGGAAGTGGAATAGAGGTAATGTGGAAGGTTAGTGTTATATATTTAGACCCTTTCATCATCGCTGGAATTTATTTTATTGGCTTTTAAAACTTGGTTAAATTAATGAATAATTTCACCTTTTATTGCATACTATAGCAAAACTATACTATTCCTTTGGATGTAATTAAATGCAATTTAGAAAGGGGAGAAAATGACCATACCAAATCCCAAAAGTTTGCGTAACTAAGCTTTTATATTTAACTATTAAAGAAAAACTTTTCGACAAGCCTAGAAAATTAGATGAAATTTTATAAGATGAAATGCTTTGTAAAGTTTTTTTTTACTTTAGCACAAAGTTACCTTCATGGGTGGTCCTGACATGCTGTTATTAGTTGTTCATGTCATGCTATGGGGGTGTGTGTGTCATCTGACAAAATTAGCCCCCCATAATATGGAGTATTCTTAATAGGGAGTAAGAAAGTGGTGCATTGTTGTGTTTTGACCAATAGAAAATGTGGTCAATTTTCACATATATAATGTATTTAGTTTTAAATTTAAGATGACTCAAATTAAGAATTTATGATTTCCACTTATTGTAAAGCAAAAATGTTACTTGTGAAGTTTGTTTCGGGGTGCGCTTACTGTTCATTTCAGGTATGCATATTGGCTTGCAGTGTTGGACTGCAGATGTTTTACTTATTGAATAATTTATTGATTAAGTAATCAAACATGCATGTGCCATGGCTTGCCTTTCCAGCCTGTTTCTTAATTAAAGCCCTCGACTTAAAAGCCAACATTTGGATCACAACCTTAGCTCTCAAACCTGTGATCTGCCCAAAAACGTGGCAAACAACAACAAACTGCAAATTAGCCATGGTTTTTAATAGGAGACCAGGCTTCTTTGTTAAAGACAGAAATGATCATATTTTGATCTATTGAAACTATTTGTTTACTGTATTTTTCTTTTTTCTTGGGGAAGAACCACCATCCTGTCTCTTGGACTTTTTAGTAACATGCATTTTAATTAGTCTTTTTTCTAATGAAAAAAGCAACGATTTATTTTTTAAGTTAGTCATGGAAAAAGGTTTTAATAAGGTAATAACCCCCTTATTTAATCATATGTCATTTAAGGAGCATCATTACTTGAATTATTTATGAATTCTAATTATTTTATCCTACTGTTTTACATGACTTGTATCATGTTGCCATCATAAAGCAGTTATTGCTGATACAGCATTAAACCAAAGCTACTACTGCGACTGCTACTTAAATCTACATTAGGAGCTATGCCTTCCCTTTCCCTCTCAGAACGGTGCACACTCACATCCATGCACATATCCCTGTCAGTTTGGGAACTGACTGGGATTATTTTGATAAATAACAAAGCAAAACTCTTCCATGGCATTTTCTATTCATAAATGTGTTAACACTTTTGTCACTTTTGTCTTTAATACCTTTCTGCAGTGTTGAGTTGACAAGATGTCTGCATCACACAGCTAGGCTCACCAAAAATAATGAAATACCATATGCATAATAGCATGTGTATATATAACCCAAAATCTTAAACTCAAAATTCTGAAGACTTTGTGGTATTGACATTCATTGGATATTCATGTATACTGAACCCATTTGGCTCTAGGCAAACAAAAATTATGGAAGGTCATCTGTTCAATACCCTGCTGGGATGCCAGTAATAACTTGAAGCCCAGTAACTGTGTGTGTGTGGTGTGTGTTTTAAGCTGCGGAAAGCTCAAAGCAGGCTGGTGGATCTGTGTGATCTAACCAGTAAGAGGCTTATGTCTGCACTGGGACTGACTGGGCTAAAGTCTGGAAGAAACAGGGGCTTGGACACCCATGCAAAGAATTTTTTTAAGTCTTTATTGCCCCTAATGCAACACACTTGGTGCTAGTCTTGTACTCTGAAAACGTCCAACTTGATCTGTTCAACTGCCCATTTTTGCACTCTCTCTATGATGGAAAAAGTTAATTTTTCCTATAAGAAAAAAAAAAGAAGCTCTGCCGACATTATGAATGTCATCTTGAAAGTGTGTGAATTTAGCAACACAGACATGTCTACGTAAATCAATTAACCGTAGTCATTCAGAAATGCTTGAGCAGCTGATTAATCGTAACCGCAAAACAAAAGACTCAACCAGGGTAGTGCGAGCTGAAAACCAGACAGATGGCGAACAAGACGGAGAGAAAAGACGAAGACAGAAGGTTTCAGATGAGCTACAGCGAGGATTGATTAATATAGGCTATTAAGCTATAACACCAGATCATAGTTTCATCCCTTTGGCCATATTACAGTGACATGATGAAGCGCCTGTATTAGCCAAGGGAGAGTGCTAGTGATGCAGATAATAGCCACATCCCAGGAGACCCTCAGAGGGAATTAATGCTGCTGTCTGAGGCACACTGGTGTGGATGCAGATACATGGGTACGCACATGAATGCTTGTAGAATAATTTGCATATATGCACACACAGACAGGAAATGACTCTCACTTACTTTTGGAGGGATGATTAATAAAATCGCTATGGCATTTTTTTTTCCTTCTGCTAAAGTACGGTTCCCTTTTTATTGTGGATACTTCATTCGGCACCAACTTCTGTTTGCTTGAACAGGAAGTAGTAGAAAGTATGAAGTAGCGTTGTCACGATACCAACACTTTAGTATTGTTACCGGTACCAACATGTATTTCGATAAACAATTTTTAATTAGGAGATCCAAGTCATAATTTTGCCAGAATAAAGCGGCGATGATGTGAGTGTAAAGTCTTGATATTACCAGAAAGAAAAGCTTCGATAATGAGAAGAAAGCTTCGATGGTTATCAAGATCTGAGGTGGTGTGATCACCTCAAATAAACGCAGAGACAGCTTGAGGTGAGCATTTTAACGCAGGGAAGAGACGGCTTTCTCTCTTCAAGCAGAGATTTATTTTAGTGCAACGACGGTTCAGTGAAAAAAAAAATTATTTAAACATCCCGCTTTGCAGACCAGGGCAGGATCATCGGCAGCTTTGCCCATGTGTGATTCATTTGAAATGTGAACAGGCAGTGGAACGGCTCTCTTCCACCTTGTGCCTTCACTACAAACAGTAAACTGCAGACCGAACAATGCTTTTACGTGTTGTTGTCGAAGTCTCCATCAACACAGAGAAAAGTCACTAGATTTGTCGCTAGTCGCTTTTCTGGAAAAAAAGTCACTGGAGGGGTCTGAAAACTCGCTGTTTTGCTGCGCTGTTGTGGCCGCTGTGTGCAGCGCTGCAAGCACCTTCCCCATCCAAATGCCGTATAGCAGGGGTCACAAACCTTTTTGAAACTGAGGGCTACTTCATTGGTGTTGTGTCATATGAAGGGCTACCAGTACTGACCTTGGAACCAGAAGATTCAGAGCTCACCTTAACTTTATGTAAAATACATTTTTCATGATTTGTTATAGATATTGTAATTTTTAAATCTATATTAATGCAAATGTGAATAAGCAGGAAGAGCAAAGGAATAAAATAAAGTTTTAGATGCTGCTCACTGGTGGATTGTGTTTTTTTTGGGGGGGGTTTTTACCACCATGTGGTCATCGGGGGCTACATGGTGCCCGCGGGCACCATGTTGGTGACCCCTGCCGTATAGTATTGTTTTAAACGCCGCAGTACACCGGTACCAAATTAGTACCGGTATACAGAACAACCCTAGTATGTAGTATCATTTATGACGTTTTAGAGAACCTGGTTATTATACCCTGTTCCCATAATAAATGTTTCTGGTCTGCCATGGGACTTAATCTACCACAACTACTAAGGTACATATACAAAATTATGCATTTAATATGTTGTGTGCTCTGCCAGGACCGAGTTAAGTTGCTTGTTGTGTGATGTCAGATTATTTTTTTCCTGTTTTCAAATTTTTCCATATTTAAACTTTATCACCGTCTTGAACTGAAAGCTTGATGCTCATTACAAAGTCAGAGTACACCGAACCGGTCAAAACCTATTAGCTGAAATAATCCAAAAAAATAAATCTGAATCCCCAACTGTTATGTTAGCCACTTCAAACATTTAGCCTCCTGATGTGGGACAATCTTGACTAATGCAGAAAGAGGGTCTGTGGCGCATGAAACTGAGTAACAATGGCCCTGGTTGGTTATTACAAAATTGGAATATTCACAGATATTTCAGAGTCGTAGCATCTATGTGTGGTATGTATGCTGTCTCTAAATTTGTCGCAAAACAGTTTTTTCAAAATTTCTAAGAAAAGATCTGTAGTAGCCTGGCTCAGCTGGATGTCATACTTGTTCTGAAGTTGTTTACTTATAGCCACATATATTCACACACAATTGAAACAGAAAGCAAATATGCAATACCATGAGTGTTTAACCTTTTATTCGTCCTTTGTGCTGGCAATACTGGGCTGAGATGTGTTGGAAAGTCATTTTTTTTTTTTTCTTAAGTATTGTTGTAAACAGCTTTGAAAATTTGTAAAACCTACAATACGTATACTTGCATATTGTAATACATATTCTGTGACCCTTCAAAACCAGTCAAGCTTGTGAACCCTTTGCAAAAAACAATTGGTTTCAATGAGTTTTCTTCTATGTTTCCCTAAAATTCTCCTTTTTTTTCTGTCTCAGTGGGAAGAGATTGGGGAAGTAGACGAAGACTATGCCCCCATACACACCTACCAAGTGTGTCACGTGATGGAGCAGAACCAAAACAACTGGCTCCACACGAACTGGATCCTGACCGAGGGTGCCCAGCGAGTATACATTGAACTGAAGTTCACGCTTAGAGACTGCAACAGCCTGCCTGGTGGAGTCGGGACCTGCAAGGAGACGTTTAACATGTACTACTACGAAACAGACGGCGATGAGGACGACATGGAGGATGGCAGGATGAGGGATGGTGTTGGCATAACGGAAGAGGAAGACAGGGCGATGAAAGAGAGCAGATACATCAAAATTGACACCATAGCAGCTGACGAGAGCTTCACGGAGCTGGACCTGGGGGACCGCGTCATGAAGCTCAACACTGAAGTCCGCGATTTGGGTCCTCTGACCCGGAAAGGTTTCTACTTGGCCTTTCAGGATTTGGGGGCCTGCATTGCTTTAGTGTCAGTGCGGGTCTTCTACAAACGTTGCCCGTTCTTGGTGAAGAGTCTGGCGGAATTTCCTGACACCATTCCGGCCTCGGAGGCATCGCAGCTAGTTGAGGTGGTCGGCCACTGCGTCAATAACTCGGTGCCCTTGTACGAGCCGCCACGGATGCACTGCAGCACAGAGGGGGAATGGTTGGTGCCCATCGGGAAGTGTGTCTGCAAACCCGGGTTCGAGGAAATCAGCGGATCTTGTCAAGGTAAAATCCGAAAGTTTACTTACAAACTAAAGCTAGGGTGGTCGTTTTACTCAACAAGGGAACCCTAAAATCATTAATAATAGTAAAAAAAAACTTTTTGGTCACATTTGAAAACTTTCATTAACTTTTAGTTTGTTTTTAATTTTTTTTCATCGCTCTTCTGTCTTCCAGTGTATTTTCTCCCCATGTTTTCATGGCTTTCTCCATCCTGTTTTATTTCCATATCCACTGTCATGTTTATTTTTAGTGCTATGTGCTCAAGCGTATGCTCAGATCGGCGTGTTCTTTTAGTAAGTGTGTTCTTACTTCATGTGTGAGAGTGTGTGTGTTTCTCCTTTGCTTAGTGCAGGGCATTCCCTTGAGCCCTGCAGCACTTTGCTGCTCTCATAAAGCCACTGTTCTGCCTTGACTCGTGCCCAAACATTCCCTGCTCCAACCTTAACTGCCACTTCCACGGGCTTCCCTGGCCGCTGTTATTTTTTTTCTCTTCCCATCCTTTCTTGTAATCTTCTCTTTCTTCGAGTTACTCATTTCACTGACTTGCAGTCTCTCTTATGTAACCCGTGGAAGCTCTGAAAGCCATGGAGAAATTTATCTTCCAGAGAAATTGTATTGCAGCAGCTTAAAGCTGTGTGAGACAGGAATTTGTAATGTGTGATCATTTGGTGAGGCTTTATTTTCACACAGAGTCCTAAATGATTGGTCTCAGACCTGAAACCACTAAACACAACAAAAAATAGGAGAAATTTAGCTTCTGTTTTTCAGGTTATCTGATCTATACTTGCAGTGGGAAATTGACATGCATCTTGAAGGGTGCTTGTGAGGAGCTATGTTTGCATGTGTAGAATGCCTTGATCAGATTGAAATGTGGGCAGGTTTGAAAAATAAAACAAATGTATCCAAATATATTCTTTAAATGGCCACAAAATCAAATAATCCGATTGAGACGTGCATGTACGTGCATCACGTTTTATTCCCTTTGTTAGATTTCCTTTAAAAAAAAAAAAAAGAAAAATCAAAGAAGATGCACATCAGTTTGTGCTGAAAAAAATTAAAATTAACAAATGCTGAAGTGTTTTTGTTCTGTCTTCTGAACCCACAACGAGGTTCTAGGTACAGTTGAGACGTTCCTTCACTCCCTAATTAAGCTACAGGCTCAGTAACACACACTGTTGTTCTTTCTGTGTTACGGGATGAGATCAATTTTGCTTCCCCGACATAGAGTTTAGTCACCGATGCCGGAAATGCGTCACATTGACCTAGGACACATGTACAATCAGGGCAGTTTGCCCCAGTCCGAATGACATTATCGGAACAGGTGTTTAGATGGACGCTGTCCGGATCAGCATAAACCACTCATCTCATTCATTATACCAGTTCATTCTGATTGAGCTCAATCCGATCACAATATTCTGATTGACGTGTTCACCGGACACATTTTTATTCCAATTGGCCGTTCATTTAAATTACTTATGTTCATGTAAACATACTGTAGCTTGCAATTTCATCAGGCAAACATTTTGCATGTTGCTTTATAGGAAATGGACATCAGGCTGATTTTACATCACCTGGACCATGTACTATGAAGCAGGTTCAACATATCCAAGTTTCTTTGAGGGAACAGGTGTAACTAATCCTAACATTGAAGGTCTCTCTGTTGTCCAAAGCTGGTTATCACTTCATGTCAGTCCAAGGTTGCAAGGTTAACTGCATATGTGCACATAGAGGGATTTGAAATAACAACAAAAAATTGCAATAAAAAGCTGGCAAGTGCACAAATTCATACACTAATCAGTTTTGCAACCTGGATCTTTAAGCATGAAACAAATCAAACATTTTGTGTTAACAAATGGTATTTTATTAAACTAGAGCAGTTATTCCCAAACTATTGTTCGCGTACCCCTAGGGGGTACGCAACGTCATGACAGGGGGTACGGGAAAAGATTTTGGAAAAAAAATAAAAATGCAGGAAAAAAAAAATCAAATGCCGTACAATAGTGGCCTCGTACGCGAAGCAGCAACCTTAAATTCAATGAATAGCACAAGCTCGAGTAGGGCTCGGGCTTGACACTGATAAAGTTGGTTAGAGGCGAGTTGTGACGTCCCCGGAGAAGGACAGGAGGAGCCGCAGGGTTTCTGCTGGCGCAGAGGGAGAGGAGTGCCGTCATCAGCGGGCGGTGGAGGGGGTGTGGTTCCTCCGCTGATCACAGCTGGCGGGGTCCAGCCGCTGTGGAGAGGCTCCGTCATCGTAGCCGCGGAGGTCATTATGCGGCCGGGAGGTGAAGAGGAGCCGAGCGCCTCAGCGCACGGAGGAGCTGCGCGCAGCGGAGTGTGCGGCTGGCGGGGAGAGCCCTCCCGGTCCTCCTCGGTCTTCACAGCCTGGTCCAAGAAATTAATGCCATTCGCCACTACATATTTATGTGAGAGAGGATTTTCATGTCTGACCAGCCTGAAAACTAAATACCGACACAGACTATGTGTGGAAGACGATTTAAGACTGAAACTGTCGCCGATTCGGCCAGACATACAGGGGTTATGCGCGTCCTCTCAAGCACACCCCTCACATTAGAGTCACAAGGACTCCGTCACGCTCCGCAGTTTTGGCTGTATTCTGAACAGGCTCGTTATAGTCTTTGTTCTTGTTTGTTACATGTTATTATGTTATGCCCTTTTATAATGCAGATGTATTTAGTATCTGCAGTCAAGTTAATAAAACTCTGATCCCTATGTTTCTTTTTTTGGGGGGGGGGGGGGTACGCGGATTGAGATGAAATACTCCAAGGGGTACGCGATGCAAAAAGTTTGGGAAGCACTGAACTAGAGGATGTCACCTGTTCGATAGTGGAACGCTTCCATCTAATTGTTTGTGGAGGAGGTTAACGGTACAAATAAATCATGGGTTGATATATACGTGCCTCAGCTTTGACGTCACTGTTCAGTGTCTTTTCAAAATGCTTCAATCAAGACAAAGAACAAAAAAATTACATATTTTCATCTGTTGAAAAACAATTAAATAAAAAAGCTATATTTTCTAACATGTTCTACCATTACAAAATGTCTACCGTTTTTGTCTTTGTACTAGTGATAAAAAAACGCTGCCATAACGCTTTGGTTTGATGCATGTATCTTTGTCCATTGTCACTGTAGCTGAATTAAAAACAAATATTATATATTTGGGGATATTAGCCAAGAGTTTGCTATGCTTTTTTTTTTCCATTTTGGTGCAACTTTGTCAAGTTATGCTGCAGATATTAGAATTCCACACGTTGGTTCTGCATGCATACTGGGACAAAAAAAAAAAGCTGTATTCGTTCAGTACCAGGGTTCTCACCAGTGCATTTGAGCATAATGGACCGTTACGTTGAAAGTTGTGAAAATTGCTCTGAAATTGGACAGTACGAGACGGAACAGTATGACACAGATGTTTGGGAGCAACACAGAGAAGTCAGTAAAGCTCTTGAAGGTGCATCAGCACAGCTATAAATCTCCGGAACAATAATGCTTATGCAGACACAGGAAAAAAACAGTGCTCAGCCTCTCAGTGTTATCTGGTTAAAAGAATAATTAGAGGTCTTGGGGCCAAAACGATCCCAACCGCTTGTCAAACTACTTGTGTGAGTTTAGTCTGAGGACATTTAGAATAAGGATGCCAGCTTCTACCATATATTTGGACTTTAGGGCTTTTATTCTTTAGGACTTTTATCTTATGCACTGCTCTGTTTGCTTTACCTGTGCTTTAGTTGTTAGTTATGCTCAGAGTTGTTGCCTGTGTAAATCTACAGATTTGTATTTTTGTCTTTGTTATGTGGTCACTTTGGCTGTAGGGGTGCTAATATTGTTTTTTTCCCCAAAAGGAACGATTAGGATTAGAATTGATTGAGGAGGAATCCAAACGTTTTAGATTTTCTTGTCTCCTCTCAGGTTGTGTGCTTGGGGGGGGGGGGGGGGGGCAGTGGCGTATGAGTTAGGGAGGTCGTCCTGTAACTGTCAAGTTGCCAGTCGATTCCCCCACTCTGACAGTCTCAGTCGTTGTGTCCTTGGGCAAGACACTTCACCCACATTGCCTGCTGGCGGTGGTCAGAGGGCCCGGTGACGCCGATGTAAGCCAGCCTCGCCTCTGTCTGTCTGCCCCAGGGCAGCTGTGGCTACTGACATAGTTCAGGTCGTTGGACTTGATAAAGTGCTATACAAGTACAAGGCATTTGAGGGGTGGAAACATTGTGAGTTTTGTGTGTGATCATGCTGAATTTCCCTCTGACCGTGGGCTGCACCTGTCTTTCTAGCTAGTGACATGATATCCAATCTGTCGCATATTGAAGATGTTGCCACTCCTCGGAACTTTTAAACAACTTCAGCATTATGCCATTGTGCAGGGTGTGGCATTACGTAGTCAAGCTGCAACATAGGATTCCCTCCTACTGATCCCTCTAAATTTTATATATATATATATATATATATATATATATATATATATATATATATATATATATATATATATATATATATATATATATATATATATATAAAGCAAGTACTTTCAAATAAAACACAAGGAAAAACCAAACCCAAATGCCCAAGAATCATGAAATGGTGGTATAAATTGCATTGAAATAAAAATGTAATAATAATGATAATAATTATTTATTTATTATTTTATTTCACCCACAGTCACATGATCTGACTTCCCTCTTCTTCTCTTCCAAGAAACTCATCTGCCTTGTTTTCCATTTCAAACACTGTTTTGGGGTTTGTTATTGTAATGGTGTTTTCCACGTCAAACAGTGCAGAGCAATTTAATTGTACAATTCTGTCTGAAGATAATATGCATTTTGGCATTTTGCAAAATATGCTCCATATTTTCCTTCAATAAATGGTGTAAAAAGATTGTTCTTCTTTACACATGCAGATGAGACTGTGAAGCTGACAGGCTTTGAACATGTATGCAGATAGAAACATGGCAGAGTTTCTTCTCTGGCAGCTTTGTAACCATATGTGTTGACTGCCACAGGAACCACTTTTTCATGTGTTGTTCACTCACTCAGATCGCTGTGTGAAGTCTTTGAACCGGCTTTGGAGTCATTGCAATGAAGTCTGGACTTCACATTTCTTTTTTTTTTATTCTCTGTTAATGGGAATAGGAGTAAACTTTTGAAGTTGTCGCAGGTTTAAAGGATGTATTCAATTATTGAAGAGAGAAAAAGAAACGATATTTGCAATTTATTAGTGAGGGATTTTTGTGTTTCCAAGTGAACAGTTAGCCCAGTCAGTTAGTGCCCATCTGCTGCCCAGCACTACATGAAAGAGGACAAGAGCTTTTGATTTAGATGGCTCTTTTTGAAGCTTTTATTACAAGAATCGATTTCCAGTAAATAAAAAGCTAAAATCACTAGAAAATATGTACACATATAAAGAAAAAAAATAACACAATGTTGCATTCTTTTTTTATTATAATACATCTATTTTATCTCCCTCAGACCGTTTTAGGTTTTCTTGGCCTTTTTTTGTTGAAAAGTTTAAAATATTCTTTTAAATAATTTAACTTGATAAAGGAAATGCTTTATGATAATCTTTTTCATGAACACCTTCTAATGTATCATTCAAAATATCTTAGTTATTCAGGAAGAGGTCAAACTAAAACGAGACCTTTTGTCTAAAGGTTTTTGAGTATAACCAACCAGCCATGAACAACTGACAGTTAAACATAAAGTTTAGAACTTTGCTTTTTCGCCAAAAATGTTAATGTACTACTACTGGTGTGGTTAATTTGTCTCACACTGTTGGAATTTTGATAGATCTCAGTCAGAATTATAAATCATAACACGGTTATCAAAGTATGAATTTTGAAGTAGTACATCCCGAGCCACTCGCTGGGCATACAAAATGTTGTGAAAGAAAATTTTCCGCTTTTGAAAATTTGTATCACATGAAGCCAGTGGCACACACAACATTGCAAAACCTCGATTTGTGAACATGTGGCTACAGCATTCGAACGGATAAAAAATAGTCGTTCTTAGCTTGTATTACTAACAGCAGTAAGCCTTTACAGCTGACCACAGCAGCCTTCTATTATTTGTGGCATGCAGCGAAAACATACTAAGCGTGGGTTCATGTTATCACCTGATCCATGTTATGACTTCTGAAAAAAATTAACATAGCATAATTATTAATTCAGTTCAGTTCAACTCAGTCAGCTTTTAGCATAAGACTGGCTTTTCACTACTATGTTTTATTATTAGGTTTGAAATGAAATGTATGTAATTGACTTCTGTCGATTCTTAATAATCTGTCTGTGGCTGGATGACATACATTTTTGTATATACATTTGATCTGTTTATTACGTAAAGTGCCATGAGATGACATTTGCTGTGCATGGACTCTATAAACAAATTTAGTTGAATTGATACAATGTAAAGAAAAACATTATTAAGTAGTATTGCTACTAACTGTTAGCGCAACAGTAGCTACGTTTCCATGCATCAAAAATGCATCATATAAACACGGCAATCAGAATATTGTCATCGGAATAAGCTCAATTGGAATGAGATTGTAATCTGAATGAGAGGGGTGGTTTACGTCAATTGACAATCCGATCAGTAAACGCTTATCAGGATCACGTTATTCTGAATGTGGCAAACTCACCTGAGTGTGCTTGTGCACCCAACGTCAACGTGACGTATTTCCGCTTTGAGTGGCGTAAATATGTCGGGAAGCAAAATTGTCTCTGCTCTTTGTACAACATTTCTATTGGAAACATTAAAAGACCTCAGAATGATCATTTAGTAAAGTTTCAACCGTAATTAGAACCTGGTGCAAGTCCAGCCTGGGCGCTCAGAAGGCACACCAAATCGTACAGTCAAGTCAAGTTTATTTGAACCACCTTGCTGCTGAAATGTCATATATAAAGTATAATATTGCTTGGTTTGGTATTTGTTGTTGCTCAGCAGAGACGGTAGTTCTGTTTTTCTTTTCTTTTTAGGGACATTTGATAATTGCATGTCAGTGTGGTTCTATTCTGAATAAAGCCAGGTGCTTATAAACAGACATCTTGATCGGATTAATTGATTAAGGTGCACATATAAAAAGTACAATCCAATTAGTTTTTGTTATTTAATCCAAATACATTTCAATCCGATCGTGACTTTTTGTGAACGTAAACATAGCTAGTAAGCAATCCCACTCCTAATGGAAGCTAAATGCAGCATATTTACATTCTCTTGCACAAACGCCCCTATTGCATATCTTTGAGATCGTGGTTCTTTTGATACTTCCATGACAATCTGAATTTGGGATCACCTCTTGTAAATTGCAATCATTCTTAGGATGGTCTACTTTAGCACTGATAAACACCTGTGTAACAATATATACAACTATGTTTAAATCCTAGCTGGGGTTGCTGGGTTCTGCCTGATTTAACAACGCTGAATACAGTTGTAACTGTTTCAGTGGTACCTAAGGACATTTTATCTTTTTTTTTTTTTTTTTTTTTTACTTCTTGGTTGTTTTGTCATTTCCCTTTACCGCTTTAGATATACATTAGCTTTCTCTTGCACTTTTGTTTCATTGCATTTGTGAATGCTGGTCTTTGTTTCACTTTTTTGCTACTGACTGCCTATTATCCATTCTTTTCTCACTTTATCTGTTGCCATCTACATTTGTGCCATTCTGTCTTTTACACTTGCCACAGCCTCCCACTTCACTTGTCTATTCTCCTCCACTTTTAAAGATCTCTCTTTTTTTCCATTAACAAAGACGTCATCCAGCTGCCTTTCTACACTCAACTAATTTAATCCAGACACAGAAATACAGTTTTATTTAAAACAGCAACAACAACAACATATAACCACAGAATGTTCAGAAAAAGTTAGGTTAGGAAGTCATTTGTGTCACTATTAGCTTTTTTCGGTATTAAGGGAATAAAGTATTGTACATTATGATCATTTACGTTTAAATCAGTCTCTGCCTACAAATAATTAAATTGGTTTCTCAGCATACAGAGCTGGGCGATAAATCTATGTAATCGATTAATTTAAATTTACAGTTAAGATTAATTTTTAATCTGGATTTTATTTTGCCACTGAAATCATTGGGCTTCCATGAAGAGAATAGATTGCAATACTAAATACTATGCTTTGGAAATATATTGAAAAAATATTGTAATGAGGAACCTTTTTTTCAACCATAATATGAGGCACATTAATTTACTAATTTACTTATTTTTGAAGTTAGTTTGAAGTAACACAAGTAAAGTGAATCCTGTTCTTATCTCATAGTGTAATACCACTAGCAGCAAACATTTTGTTATATTTAAATTTTTTACAATGGCAGAGGCGCTATCTTGTTTTACCAGCAGGTTTCACAGCTTGTATTTAATTGCACTTTGAATTCAGGTCAATTTACAGACAAAATGCTTGACATGAAAGCAAGTTTTTAAAAGAATTTCTTTGATTTCTTTTTTGTGAAATGAAAAGGAAAAAAAAATATTAATCTGATTTGGTATAATGAAGGCGTAGATTTTATTTTTAAGCCGTATCGCCAAGCCCTACATACAGCCTTCATCTATGGTGACTTAAGTGTGTACAATCCTATTTAAATCGTTTTTTGATATTAAAAACTAAGACGAAAATCAAACTTTTTGAAATAATTTATTCAGCTGCAATGTGACATAATTCTGTACAATTTCACAAAAAAAACAAGCAAATCTGTAAAAATGAAAAAGTGTGATAACCTTATTATTTCACAAGAATGCACCACCTCAAACTAATACTTTGTCGAAGCATCTTTTGATTCAATTTAAAAGGGTTTTTTTAGAGTGTTGCTTTAGACTGCTTTAGAAAGATAATGTATGGACTGATTTTTTTATTTTATTTTTTCTACATTTTTATGCATTTCATCAATAACTTTAGAACCGGGGGATTTCTGTTTATCAATGTAATGTCTGCTTACAATATCAGACTGCTGGAGGACTGCACAATGGTTAGTTGGCAGCAAACAAAATCTTCAAAATGAAGTAGAATTTGAAAAATAAAACCAGTATTTTCAACGCTGTATGTAGAATGAACAGAATGTTTGATTTCTAAATTTGAAACAGCTTCATAAATAGTGTTGACATTAACGGCAAACTAAAAACATATTTTAAAAAAGGAAAAACAGAAAAACATGACAGATCAATGAAAAAATTCAACACAGTAAAAGCAATTTAAACAAATGTCTACAAGGAATAAAATATACAGCAGAGACTCAAATAACTGTTTAGAACTGAGTCACATCTCTGTCATAGCAAATGCTGGATGAATAGTTGATGCGATATTTATGGCTGAATGAAAACTTGGCCCCAGTTATTCATTGACTGATGGAATAACAGCACATTAGCTAAGTGAAATAGTGTAAAAAGAGATAAGTGACACAATGGATGAGTGGAATAGGGCTTTGAAGGAGTGTGCTGGGATTACAAAGGGGCTGGATTCATCTTATAAACATTAAATAAAGGCAGACCAAAATGTTAGAATGACAGAATAAGGGCTGAATGAGCTGAATGCTGTACTTTGAAGACAAAAAAGGGTCAGTATAGAATCCTGGGATTGACAACTGTGTGGTGTTGAAATTCAGGCAGGACTGAATTTCTGTGACAAGAGAGGCAGAAAGGAGTTGAACCATGTGGATGTTAAAGTTGGGGTAAGACTGTACAGTATGGTGGGGGAGGGTAAGAAGAGAAGTATAGGCGCTATAGTGATGGCGACGCATTCGTAAGCAGATGCGGCGTCTTTGCTTACCCTGTTGAGGTTTTAGTTTTTTTGTCGCCGTTATATACAGTATACTTACTGGCTTTGGTTGTGCACATGTATAATCACAATAATCACTTTAAATTGAGAAAAGTCACAAGTTTATAGATGACAATGGGCACAACGGTTGGCATTATCAGGTAACGCATTCATTCAGTAAAGAAAATGGAAAAAATAATAATAATCAGCATATAAAAATAAACGGGGCCACATTCTACAGAGATTACCATTAAATGTCTCATTGATAGAGCTGCGTGGTGTTCACCGGCGCTTTGTTTCCCTGCCAGGGCTCTCCTGGTGTTCAGCTGGGTTTGCCTGCCTGTCAGATGTCACTGCAGCATATGTCAAAGTCTATCTGGTCACAGTGGCGGTGCTGCCATCATAAACTGTCTCAGCGGAGTAGTAATCTGAGGATGCTTTCTTGCCTCGCTCCATGGGGACTTTTTTTAGGAGAAGCAGTTCACACCAGCAGTGTGAGGTTTGCGGTTGTTGTGGTAAAGTGGGTGTTACAGTCACTTGCATAATGTAGAAATGTATTTGTTATCCTGGCATCTTTCATTTCCAAAATATGTGTTTGTGCTTTAAAGATCATATAGGTACCGCTTCTCCCTGACAATTGTTTGCTGTGTTCTTTTTTTTTTTCTTAATTTAATTAGAGCCTGGTTAAATTTTTCCTCTTTTTTTTTTCTCCTGATGCCATGTAATGACACATTTGCTCTACTCTACACATATTTTAACCCTAATTTTGTCACCTATGATGACGGTGGAAAATGAGTAAGAATCTTTTTTCATTTTATTTTAACTATGTTGTAGATGCACAACAACCTAAACCTCCTCCCATAAGTACACCCCCTAAACCCTAGATATGTACAAAAAATGCAAAACTCTAATGGATATACATTCTTTTATCATGGCCGTAGTCCGTAAAGTTCAGCATGTTTTAGATAAAATTGTACATCTGAAATTAGTATGTTGAAATTTAATTGTTGGGAGTTTTAAAGCAGAGACGTAGTCATCTTTTAAAACTTTGTGCGGCTGGAAACTGAACAGCTTGTTTTATGAATTAGCCTTTTCCTCTATGCTCTCGCATTCTGGTTGGTCTGTCATGTTTTTCTCAACCCCCACTCCATCACCCCATCGTCTGAACCCAGTAATGCTTCCATGACAACTAAAGTGCTTCCTGAGTGCTTGTTGGGTAAACTGACTTCTTTCGTTGTACCCTCCCCCCTCTTAGTACACATCCACATCTGCACATTTTTTTATACCAATGACAACCTCGGGTGAAGTAATCTTATTTAGCTTCAATACATATGACAAACACAATTTTAAACTTTTACAAATCTCAAATACCACAGCCTAAAACTGAATTTACAAGTTAGTCTGCAAAAAAATATATATACTCGAGCTGAAACAGAGAGACGTGTAATTCTGAAGTTTATGATTTATTAATAAAATACTCCGGCTCAGCCAACTATTTCCATAAAAGCTTGTTCGTCTCCAGAGTCCTGTTCAGGCTGGTTGGACTAGAAGTTCCAAATAATTCTAGCACATTAAGAACTGAACACATCAAAACATTTATAACAATAAAAGCTCATTTGTTTGGGCCAAATTGCCTTAATAGTGCACAGGGCACTACAAACTACACCATTTACATTTTATATATTTTTCGTCACATTACACCCAGAGACTTAAACATATTTATCATATGTTATGCATTAGACAAAACAAATGGTATATAATTGTAGGTTTAGGGAAATTGATACATTATTTTTATATTTACTTTTTTTTATACAGTGTGATTTAAAAAAATTGTAATCTGCCTTTAGTGCATTGAAAAACCATCCAACTGTCCCACATGTATTTCTAAATGCTAATTTAAAGGGGTAAAAAGGGGTAAAAAGGAAAGAACATCGGTTGGAGATTTGTCTGCTGGTTGGATACATTATTTTTGGTCAGAGGATAAATTCCTTTGAATTTAAGCATCTTTACTGTGAATCTGGTCAGGACGAACAAAATGAACAGGCCTAAAACTGCACAAATGACCTCAAAACCTGAGTGACGGTTTTATACCAAATAATTTTTCGCAGGTTTCACAATGAGCTTCACATTCAGCTAATCATGTGCACTAACCCAAACTGTGACACAGCTGTTGGGGAGGGTGCCCATCTGCATTTAGAAGCAACTTTAGATTAATTGCTTTCATCAGGGGGAGACTTGGGCTGGAGAAGAGGCCAGGGGTTCAACTACATTAGGCATGATCTTTCCAGGGTATTGGAGGTGGAGATGCGCAATTTGCCATCATCATTTATTGGTAATAATTATACTTCCACCCTAGATGGTACAAAGATTCTTTTGATTCAGAAACTATTTAGACATTCTTGACCCCCTTGTTTGTGCTTAATGCAAGATTGTGAGAATAAATGGATACGGAACAATGTCCTGCTGTGTTATTCCTTTGGCAGGAAAACCCATTGACTTGATGTGTATTATTATGGTATTATCATCTGTCTTTGTTAGTGTTCACACAGGGACATGCACAAATATGTGCATGCATTGGCAAAAACACACAGACACATGCAGGGGCCTGCGCCTAAACAGAAAATGACAACAAAAATGCATAGGGATATGAAACGCTCATACATGCACAACCTCAAATAAAGAGCAGCGCACACTTTGTTTATGTTTGTTGGACCAGCAGCTTACTGTGCAACAAACACGGGAAGAGGAAATTTACTGTTTCTTCTCCTGGTTTATTATTTCACCATCCTATCAGCTAACAATACAGGCGTCGCAGTCAAACACAGCCTTGCCATTTCTACGTTTCTCTTGGTGAAGTTTGCTTCGCCTTCAGTCTTCATAATCAAAAACGAAGGTTAAGTTTGGTTCTAACATGCAGCAAATGCTGTTAAAGCCATTGTTCTTTTTTATTCTTATTTGCATTGAGCAGTTTTACTTGAGTTTGAGCTCTGGTATCCACCCTATATACCAGACATAACGTGGCTTGCAAAAATATTCATAGCCATGTATTAGCATTTTGTCATGGTACAAATGCAGGCGATATATTTTGTTGGGGTTTTATGTGAGTGAGGAACACAAAGTAGTGGAAAATAATTCGAGGCCTGGGAGCTTGAAGGTTCTTATTTGGATCTTAGCTGTTCCTAAAATTGCACTCTTCTGGACTGAGAATCTTATGTTTCTCCAGGTATCTGTTGGAGCCACTTCTGCATAGTAGGGGTTACTGCTCCGAATGCTCCGATGACCACGGGCACTACTGTTGTCTTCACCTTCCAGGCTCTTTCTAGTTGTTCCCTGATGAGCCCTTGGTATTTCTCCAGTTTCTCGTGTTCTTTTTTGGGCTGTGGACAATTTTAAACATGTATTGTTCTCTGATGAGTCCACCTTTACTGTTTTCCCCACATCCGGGAGAGTTACGGTGTGGAGAAGCCCCAAAGAAGTGTACCACCCAGACTGTTGCATGCCCAGAGTGAAGCATGGGGGTGGATCAGTGATGGTTTGGGCTGCCATATCATGGCATTCCCTTGGCCCCATACTTGTGCTAGATGGGCGCGTCACTGCCAAGGACTACCGAACCATTCTGGAGGACCATGTGCATCCAATGGTTCAAACATTGTATCCTGAAGGAGGTGCCGTGTATCAGGATGACAATGCACCAATACACACAGCAAGACTGGTGAAAAATTGGTTTGATGAACATGAAAGTGAAGTTGAACATCTCCCATGGCCTGCACAGTCACCAGATCTAAATATTATTGAGCCACTTTGGGGTGTTTTGGAGGAGCGAGTCAGGAAACATTTTCCTCCACCAGCATCACGTTGTGACCTGGCCACTATCCTGCAAGAAGAATGGCTTAAAATCCCTCTGACCACTGTGCAGGACTTGTATACGTCATTCCCAAGACGAATTGACGCTGTATTGGCCGCAAAAGAAGGCCCTACACCATACTAATAAATTATTGTGGTCTAAAACCAGGTGTTTCAGTTTCATTGTCCAATGCTGCGCTGATACACGTTCAAGAGCTTTACTGACTTTTCTATTTTGCTCTCAAACATCCGTGTTGTGCTGTTCCGTGTCGTACTGACCGCTACGCTTATATAAAATCAGCATAGCGGTCTAATTTCAGCGCGGCCCAGTAGGCTGAAATGCGCTGGCGAGAACCCTGATACATATCTGAAGTGTGCCATGCATTTGTGTTTGTGCAGTTTGACCTATTCCCATCAAATGTCCACTAATTCGTAAACAGAGGGTAACATTTGTATAATATAATCTCAGTTTAAATTGAGCCGTTCTGTGAGGGCATCAGAGGCTTTTTAGAGAAGCTTAATAAACAAAAAGTATCATGCAAACCATTGAAATGGTTAAAGCAGGTTTAGGGTATGGAAGAGTACCCCAAGCTTTGAACATCTCAGGGAGCACTGTTCACCTCATCACTCGAAAATTGAACGAGTATGTGACGTCTGTAAACCTAAACTGACAAGAGGATTGTTAATAAGAGAACCTGTAAAGAAGCCCATGGAAAAGTTGGTAGCGCAATGTGACTAAAAGTCTCATTTGCAGTTTGCCACAGCCATATGAAGACACGTTGAACAGGATGTCTGGTAAGACGAGGTCAGAATCAAACAATCGTGCCTACTTACCCAATGCTATGTGTGGCAGAAAATGAATACTACTCATCACCTTGAACATGCCGTCCTCAGAGTAAAACACAGTGTTGGCAGCATCATGATGTGTGTCTCAGTCAGAGTTGATTGATAGACTTAAATACAGGGAAATACTTAAGAAATCGGTTTAAAAAGGCAAAAGATTTCAGATAGAAGTTCACCTTCCAGCAGGTCAATGTCTCTAAATGTGCTGTCACAAGTTTAAGGGAATGGTTTGGATCAAAGCAGATTCATGTGTTGAAAGGGTCACGTCAACCTCCAGACCTAAATCCAAATGGTTACTTTTAGCAAGATTTTAAAATTAACACACACGCAAATCGATCTGACTGACTTTGAACTGACTTTGAAGTAAAACAAAAAAGCAAAATTTCACTATCTTAATGGGTAATGTTAATAGAATGATAACCCCCAAATACGGTAGCTGTAATTGTAGCTCAAAAGGGTATATTGTAAGGACCCTGGCAAGCCATATGAAAATCCGAAATGATTTAGAGATTTAAAGATTGTTTTCAAATTTAAACAGATTTATTATTCTCCCACTGATTTACAATTTTTCGTCACTTTGCGTTGGTCTATCAAATTATCAAAGTATTGAATTGTAAAATAATATGTCGGAAGTCACTGTAAAAAGTGTTTTTATATTGTTACCAGAAACACAGGAGGTTAAGCTGACTTGATCATTTCTGCTTGGTGAAACCGTCTATATGTCCTCTGGAGTTGAATTCTTAATTTGCTACCCTCCTGATGAATGCTATAGAGTTTAAGTGGCTCCACTTTAACCAGCTTTGCAGCTTTCATATTGCAATGCACAAACAGCATTAAGCCAATCTCTGCATCCTCAGTGTGCCAGTGTTGAGACAAATGATTTTAAAACCAATGTTGATGCACACTAGGTGGTCTTTGCATTTACCTTTTTAATTTTCATACCCCACTGCTCAGCCCTAATATGTCTTTCTGACTCAGCCCTAATCGCTTCCTTCCTAATCCCTTCAAATGACAGCCAGGCATATAAATCAACATGTTTAGTGTGAAATGTTTCCAATTAAACAGGACGTTTGTTAAGAAGCATCCACGGACACCACTGGATCCTTAATTGTCTGGGATGCCAGTGTGTGATGCATATTAATTACGTATTAACCTCACATGCTCAAATGGTACACGTACACACAAATCCATACAGACACTTTAGTGTGTATTGCATATTAATTACCCATTAGCCTTTGCACCGTGTATTAAGAGCTGCGTGGCATCAGGAAGACAGCCTGCCCAAGGGCAACATGCAGACACACTCACGCACACACACATTAAAACTACATAAACCGTCTTTACAGGTTGCATTCACAATGAGGAGTGAGCCATTTCAGGCGTCCATCCATCCATGACCATAACTAGCTGCTCCATGGGGCGTGTGTCTGTTTTCAGGTATAATTATGCAACCAATTCTTTTTTTTAATAATGTACATGATGAATTTAAGCAGCTAGTCCTGATCTAATATATTTTTGTTGTTGTGTCCAAGTTTATTATTGTTAGGCATCGTATTTTTTTTTTTTAACTTGAAATAGTCTTAGTTAAACGAAACAAAATTGTGGCCTTGAAACTTTTGTCATGTTCCATTTTAGAAAGGGGGATTTTTGCATTTGTTGTTTAAAACGTATCTAAATAAATATAATTGTGCGAATGAGTATTTGTTCCTAGGAATAATACTTTTACAATATCCTAGTGTACGATACAATACTAGGATTGTGAATTTGAATCAACCATTTGATATAATGGAAAACTTGCAGTGCAAGTAGACGTCCTTAAACTAAACAGTTGCAGGACTTCCTTGTTTTCATTCTAGTATTGACAGCCAAACAGGGAGTGTGAAGGCCATCTTTTGATTGGGATTTCGTCACAGTGCCACTTAAAGTCGGGATTTAGACACTTTTTTTCACCGTCAGTTTTCTCTAAGGTCTGAGAGAACATGGGTGCTTGAAGTCAATCTACCACTGTTATGCGTTTAATCGGCCATGTATCTGCTGACTGTTGTAGGGCAGATCCAGCCCCCCAGGTAAAGTATGGGATGTAGCACTATAGCTGAACAGTGCAACTAGCTGTCTGTTAGAACTACAGCAAAAAACAAACCAGGGTTGGGGTGTATCATAATGTATCAGAATTTTGGATGTGTTGTGCTGAGGTGTAAAGAGAAAGAGCAGATCACTAAAATTGGAATAGATGTCCCAGATTAATTTGATGGTTAAGACAAACAAATAATCAAGACTTTTTCCAACACTTTCAAGACTCTAGACCAAACTCAGACTTGAGAGCTAGCACCTCAATCTTTTTTTCATTATGTGATCCATGCGTTCTTTGCAATAACCTTAAAGGTGCTGACACAGAATTAGGGGTTGAAGTAAACCCATCAAAATCGTGCCCCTGATCCACCACGGGTATTAAAGGCAAAACTCTATGAAATGTCAGGGGTAATACGAGATTGCAGAACAACCACGACATACTGATACGATATAAAGCAAAGACGGCAGCTGCATCATCGGATCTTAACTCGGCTGACTAAAAAGGAGTCAGCCCTCTGTCTCAGCCCCCCTGAGACAGTCGCATTCATGCATTTGAAAAAATACAAACACTCCACACACAAAAATCAGACCATTCTGCAGAGCGAAACCATGAAACTAAAAAGTAATCAAGTGGAGGAGACAGGTGGAGGCGTGAAGATTAAAATGTAAAGTCTTTATTGGTTGCGTTTGAATGCAGCCATGATACAATCAACCCCTAGACGAGGCCTAGTAATAATGTAGTCGATTCCATGATAAAACAGAGGTTTAAATACATCTCACAGGAACTACAGCACTATTGTAAACTCTTCAAGATAAACGCTTGCTGTGATATTCATTCAGAAACTCCATTTTATCTAATTCACTTACTCCATTACACCCCCTCTTTGTGTTGTCATAAGTAATATATGTTTTCTCTTTTGACTTGACAACAATTTTTTTTAAATACATATTTAAAACATGGTTTCTCAATATTGTTGACAAGGTCTCCAACTCTAAATGACAAGAAAAGACTTTAAAGGTTAATGACCGATACCAAGTCAATCATTGAAAGACACTTCTGGGACTCCAAAATAGAAGCACTTCCTGTTATCTTAATTCTGAAACTTGACATTAACATGTGTTCAGATATTTCCATGTTTTGTCACCGTACCTCATAATTGAGGGTTCATTACACTCTTATGTGCCGAATAGATTGTTCAGAAAGAAATAATTATTTAATGGTTGTTTTAATTAAGTATAAAACAGCAAATTAATGTAATGTGTAACCTACAGCAATGCAGAGTTACACGTAGAGTGGATGGCATATACATCCGATGAGAAATTGTTAAAGCAGCAATAAAAAAAATTCATTATTTTAGATAGAACTAAAAATTGTTTTGTGAAGAACTAAAGGTATCTTTTTAGTTGGACTATAACTAAACATCACGCACTATCTCTCTGTTGTTGCCCAATCTCTCGTTTAGATGCCAGGGTGGCTAAGCATGCACGTACGTGCACGTGAACAGCTGCCACTGAGGGCTTACCCACTTCATGCCCATTAAATGCCACTGCCAGACATAAAATGGCGGAGAACACGGCCAAAGGATTAAAAAGTTCTCTAACAGCATTATAAAGTTATGAGTGATGCTGTTCTGCTGTATAGTTGTCCTTGGCAAATAGGCTCATATGGGCCAATGGGGGAGAAGGAGAAATACTTTCTTGTTGAGCACAAAGAGACTATTTATCCTGCATAGATAAATAGACTACCTTAACATTAATAAGAAATGTTCTTTTCACTGGCATGCCATTGTGTTTTTCACACTATTTTGCACATTTTAATTGCAAATATATTTTTTTTCGTTCTCATCATTATATGCAGCTTCTAGAAGGAAAGCATTTCGATGCAGCATTTGAATCAAACTGGAGCACTACAACTGTTCGATTTTTTTTTTATATAGATTTTTTTTTTTCTACTGTCGGACCACAAACAAAATGTCTCTGTTGGTCTTCACCATTTTAGCTATTGTCTCTTTCAGTTCATTTTATTAGAAATGCAGATGCAGTTTTTAGGTAAAGTATGATGAAGTGAATGTCAGTGTAATTAAATAATACTACAGCTCTTATGCTGCTTTAAGTAAAGAACCCTGTTGTATATTCCTAATGTGAGTGATAATGACTTATTAAAAAAAAGTTGAGTAGCTGCTGTTACGAGAGACAACTAAATGCGTTCTCTGCCAGGGTGTTTGTGTTATGAGTATCGGCCATTAAAGGACAAAAATTGATGTGCATTCAAAATGAGAAGAAAATATATTTTTTTCATAAAAATCTGTTATTGAAATGACAAGATTACATCAAAACAGTGATTCCATAATATGTTTATCTATATGTGTGAAACAAGGTGACGCCCCATTTTTATTGATTGGCCTCTGGGGATTTGAACATAAATTCTAGGTGAGTTTCACAATAGTAATAACTGTGCCCATCCTTTGAAGCCATAAATGGCTGTGTTTGTTTTATTAGCCCTTCAGAATGTGGATAGTATGAACTTTGACCTTACTGGGGCTTACATTTCTTTTCATGAACCAAGACTGCCGTCAATAGGGGGTGGGGATCAGTAAGGAGTTAAGTTATACAGTACGAGTTTGTGGGTTTATGAGTGTGTATTGTTTTGTTGCCTAATAAGGATATTTTCTGATATGTCTGAACCTGTTACAAAGCCCAGTTATAACACAGCGGTTCATCGTTTATAGTGTTGCCGTAAAATATGAATTAGGTTTTTGTTAAAGTTAGAGTTAGGTATGTATCCGTCATGTTGAGCAAAAATTAGATTTTCTGAAATGAACAGAAATCAATTCAGTCCCATGGCTCTAAAACAGGACATAAGCAACCTATGGTGATAGTTACGTCAAAGACTACGTAAAATTGTATGGTTTAAAAATAAAATTGTGCTATAGTAAAATAATAAATTAAAAATGAATCGAACAGGTAATCAGTACAATAATATCTCACGTTTCCCCATTGTCACAATCAGTGGCTCTGTTGGGTTTGTGAATTATCAAATCATAGATTTTTATTTTTCATGAATGGCTTGTTCTCCAGTGTGTTTGTGTGGGTGCGTTGGAGAGCGATTTCGAGGTGAGACTTGAAGTGATCCAGGGCAGAGGGAGAATTTTTCAAGACTAATGTTCCATGACAAGAGACCAAGGTTCCGTCAAGGTGAATCAGAGCCACTGCTGCCTAACGACTTAAACACACACACACACACGCTTACACACAATATCCCACCAATCCTCCATTGTCTCCTTTTTTTCTCCTTTTGTCTTCCCCCATGTCTCATTCTTATAAACCTGGCTTGTATCTACTCCCGTCCCATTTCACTGTACTTTACCATTATGTTTTCCTCTTTCTCTTTATTCTGCTGTTTTACAGCCTGACATTAAGTCATGAAGGTGTTGTATGCTTTATAGCAGCCACACAATAACAGCAGTGGTTAAACAGCCCTTTAATTGTGTGAACAAAGACAGAAGCATGGCTATTTAATTGAATACTCCTGCATCCATGAAACCTGGCCTTTCCTGAGATCTTTCTTTTGTTTTTGTTTTTTGCCTTTTTTGTCACACTCAGATGTTTCAGATCAATCGGCAGACTTCAATATTAGACGGATTTAAGCTTTGTCAATAATTTAACAAATTAATTTAATTTGGGAATGAGGTTATTATAATCAAACCTTCTTCAAGTCTGTTCCCTTGTTAAATCACGGATCAACTGTGATCAAAACCAGTTTTTGGAAAACCTAGTTCAGTGACACTGGCTAAATACACTTTGCTCAAATAGCACCTCTAAGAGAACACGATGAAGCATGAAAGATATCCAAAAAGCAACACATCATGGTCAGATCTAAAGAAGTTTAAAATTAGATCAGACACAAAGTCACTGACGTCTTTCAGTCTGGAAACAATAACAAAGCCATTTAGGACACATTTTGATTCCAGTGAGAGCCAGTTTAGGTCACAGCTTAGCGACTGGCTTAAAAAAAAGGTTTTGAAGTGGCCTAGTCAAAGTCTGGAATTAAATCCAATTGAGATGCTTTGTCAGAACCTTAGACAGGCTGTTCTTAATCAAAGACCCTTCAATGTGAGTGAATTAACATGGTACAGCACTGTATGTTTTGCTTCTGTTTTAAGTTAGGTTCTTAAATACTAAATATTTGTGAACATATTTTTTCCCTAATGCTTATCAGTAGACTGGTGGCATCCACAGCTGAAATACTTACTTTTTGGCATCTGTCCAAGGGATCCTCCAAAATCAGAAAGAAGCTCTAAGTCAGTGATTGGTGTGCCTCAGGTTGCAACGGTGGCGACAGATTGATGTATTCTTGGCTGTTAAAATTCCAACTGCGTCACCCTCCTGTCTACCTGCCCCACTTAGATCAGCTGTCGGAAGTGTGTTATTTTATTTTTATTTTTTTAAAGGAGGAAAGTGCACAGTTTCTTTGCTTGTTGCTTGTTACGTTCTGTATGTGTTTCACACAGGGTGCCATTATCGTGCCGCAGATGTAAGTGCAAACAATTTGACAGGTGCAACTTGTAAATTGCTGAACTGAAGCCTTTGAAATGGGGTGGAAAAACCAACTGTAAGGGAAATGCCTCACTTTTTGATGAAGACAATACAACATGAACAATGCACCAAGGCTGTGTGGGTTCACTAAAAGAATAATCCCAAGAGAAACATCAGAAGAAATCTGACTTCAAAAGAAACAAAGGCGGAAGTAGAAAATGAGACAAATCCTTGTTTCCTTTTCAGGCTCTTTACTCCTTATCTCTAATGGAAAGAAAACTTAAAATTCCAACTAAAAAACTTATTTTAACAATAAAAAAAGACTGTTTTGCATTAGTCCTCCTTTTTTAATCTTCTCTCTCTCTCCCTAGGCCTGCCTACTAATTCTGTTTGCAAAGCTCGCCCTCATCTCATTTTTCCCTCCCTCAAATCCTCATGTCAGACTTTTTTTTTCTCTTTCAGTGTGCAAAATGGGGTTTTACCGCTCACAGCTGGAGTCTTCAGCCTGCAGTAAATGTCCACCCCACAGTGTGGCCAGGCAGATGGGCGCCACGACTTGCAGCTGTGAAGATGGATACTATAAGATCGACTCTGACCATCCTAATATGGCCTGCACACGTAATTAAACACTTATTTTGTTTCCACAAATTCACGTAATATGTGACATTATGCTAGGACTGGTTTTATTGACATAACGATGTCGAGGAAAAGTACTAGTTTTACAGGATTTAGACAAATATTTCACACAGTGAATAAATGTGTGACTTGGTCTAATTCTTTTTTTTTTTAAGCAGGAAACTGAGATATACCTTTTGCTGTGATTCTATTTAAACATGTTAATTGCACTTAGAAGAATCACATCTTCTACAAATATCTGATTTTCTTTTAGTATATAGATAGACTTAACCATAGCTTTGAGGGGAAAACAATTTGTAATCAAATTTTCTAAATATTTAGATAGAGGCCTCTCTCAGATCAGTAGAAAGTGCATTCTGGGGAAAAAGTATAGTATTACTAGATTAATGCATTTTTGAGACATAGCCATAAGCCATAATACACAGTAACCACTTACTAAAGTAGTAGTAAGTAGTAATTTTCAACTCTTCATTGTGTGGATTATTACACTTTTTGCTGTTTTGCTCATTAGAGACCGCAAAGTGGTCGAGCTACCCAGCTATGCAGGTAGTTTAAAGGCATGAAGGGTGACGCTAATTTAGTTTCCACACTTCAAATGTGTGTTTTTGCAACAGGAAATATTTGATAATAGCTGATTTTTTGTAAAACCATTGAATAGCACTGTATCTGCTGCTAAACCAGCTGACCAGCAGTGCACTGCAACAGGTTGGGTCATCTTCATATAACAGGAGAAAACATTCGCTCCAGCACACCCTGGTTCAAAAAATGGCTGTATAAAATGTAAGCATGCATCAGGCTCTGGGTGCAGCTGACAATTTCACAAATGGTAGACCAACAGTAGATATTGGGAGTTTAAAAGTTTGTCCGTTTTAAAGGACTATTTTCCTTAATCCTCAGTTTTATGTTCATTTCAAAACCCGGCCTGTGCCTTTAGGACACTACTCTGCTGTATCTAGTTAATCGGATTGCTAAGTTGCTATCTCCGTGCTTTTTAGGCCCTCCCTCAGCTCCACGGAATGCAATCTCCAATGTCAACGAAACTAGCGTCTTTTTGGAGTGGTCCACTCCAATGGAGACGGGAGGCAGGAAAGATGTCCGCTACAACATCCTGTGCAGACGCGTCTTACCAGATGGCAGAGGTTTGGAGGAGTGCGGCCCCAACGTGCGGTTTCTGCCACGCAGACTCGGCCTATCTAACACCTCGGTGATGGTGGCTGACCTTCAGTCGCACACCAACTACAGCTTCCTGTTGGAGGCTATCAATGGGGTGTCGGAGCTTGCCAAAGACCATGCAAAGCAGTATGTGACACTTAACGTGACAACCAATCAGGCAGGTACGTTCCACCTCGTTTCTCTTGTACTTTCTGAGCATTCTTGGACTACATCCCACCTTTACATGTAGTTTATATTCCAATTTATTTGGTACAATTTCCTGATTCATGTACTTCCCAGTATGGTAAAATCATAAGCCATAATGGTGCTTTCTCCCATAGAATAGAAAATTATTACTTTGTGCCAAGCCTTTTATTTTTCTATTTTATAACTAATCTGCCAATGTAGTAGATCTGTATGTCTGTTTCCAGGAAGAAATAGCAGAGTGTGAAAACAAAGACTCCAGATGATCAAGTTATCACAGTATTTGTCCAACAGATCTGTCGCTGTATTAGTTTTCGCTTATTTACTGTCCATGTTAGCGACGCACAGTATTTTCTCATTGCTTTTGGATATGTCATCAAAAAAGCTGCTTGGTCCCTTCATTTGGGGGGAAACATGCCATAAACAAGATTCACAGAAATATGTGGCATAATGAATGTTCCTGCTTTGCAAGCTGTGGTCTGTATGGGTTTTGTGTGAGGTAGCAGGTGTTATTCTGCTTGCATGCCAGCAATGATAAATCCTTGTGATAAAGCAGTTGGCTGAATACGTTACCTGTAGGTAGGGAAGTGCTGAATCAGAATCTGCTTTTTTGCCTAAGATTGTGTGCGGTAACAAGGACTTTGACATCGGTTTCCAGCGCCCACAACATATAGGCATTAAGTAACCGTATATAAACTTTAGAGGAAATTAAATAAAGGATAAAAGGAACAGTATGTGTATGTACAACGATTTTTTATGTAAAGAAAAAAAAAAGGAAAGTTAGGTTTTGGTAGTTTAATGTCCTTATTTAGTTTGTCTTTAGTGCAGTGGGGGGCTTAGAAGGGGATAGGGGTTGTGGAGTTGTTGGTAGGGGGTGCAGGTAGTTATTTTGTGTGGGAGTGGGATATGGGTGAATGGGGTAGAGGTTTGAATGTTTTTCAAACCTGCAGAAGAAGCTGTTGAGGTCGTCGGCCAATCAAGTGGGCCGGTTGCTCAAGTGCGAGCCACCAGAATTGACAAAGACTCCTGGATAGGTGTAGAAATGTTTTCAGAAAGAACTGAACGAAAGTCCGGATGCCTCCGATTTGAGCCTGTTTGCTGTTGCGATGACCCGGATAGCTGAGCACTTGCACAGGCAATCAAGTGGGTCCTCCAAACTGCTACTGCGTTGTTGGATGAGAAGCTTTTCTCTAGCTTTTCACCATAGAGGGTAGGGGTGGAGGCCTCTGGGTCCAGTTGTCTCCCTCTTACAAATGCTGAACTATAAGCAGCCATCAGAGTACTTATGATGGGCTGTTTGGCAGATGGTCCTCTTTTGCACGTGAGCAACCAGTTTTGATTGTCACCGTTAAACTTGTTGGGCCACTATGCAATGGCATTACTTATAAGGCTGAGTTTACCTGTAACTCCTCAGACTGAAGAAGTCTCTTGGAGAAGAAACGAAACGTTTCAACAAAGAAGAACCTGTGCAGAGGACCAACTATTATTATTTTCTACCTGGATTATTGAAATGCATCAGGACATTTTGACTGTACCTTTTTTTTTTTTTTTTTTTTTTTTTTATTGGTAAGTTTGCTTCTTGGCTGCTCATACAGGGCCTGGTCCCATTGCTGTAAGCCTCTTCTTTGGTCCTACAGAGCTTTCTCAGATGTGGAGTAAACCATGGATTATTGTTGTATTTATGGAAGGTCTTGCTCCGCACACTTGCCCTCACAAAAACTGATGCATGTCACTGTTTTACCAAGTTTGTCCAGGTCAGTTTTTGAAGCTTCAAAAACACTCTGGGCTGTGCAGTCACAGACGGCCTGTAAAATCTGCTTTGACTCATTGGTTCACTTCCTGACAGTCTTAACCATGGGGTTAGAGGTTTTCAGTTTGTGCCTGTAAGTTGGAACGAGAAGATGCAGACAGTGATCAGAGTCCTAAAGCTGCCAATGTGTGGAGTGTGGTCCAGTGTGTTTGTTTCTGTGGTTGGATACTTTGCATCCTGTTGTAATTTGGTAGTTCATGTGAAGTGTTTGTGGACATTCCTAACCAAATGTCTCGAAACTCTGTTGGTAAAGTAGCTAAACTCAATAGACCACACTGTTATTGGACAATGGACAAAAATGTTAAAATCAGATTAAAAAAAATAAATGTATAAACTTTCCTCACGGTCTGACTTTAAATCTGACTAATCTTTTCCTGCTATATGTCAGTTGTCATTACCAAAAAGATTTATGTTTGCGGAATAACAGAAAAATTAGACAGAGCATTCCTATGCCCCTTAAACAATCTGGGAAAGTTCAGAGAACCGGTTTCGTTTGTTTCCTTGTGTGGCATCAAAATAAATCAGCCAAGACATCTGGACCTCCACAACTCCGGTTCGTCCTTGGATACGATTTCCAGATCCGAGAGAGTGGCTCATTCATCTGCTCAAACAATTGTATGCAAGTGTAAACATTTTGGGGATTTAGCCTAAATAACTTTTAGGAAGGAGATGGCGTTTGTGTTCTAGAGATAAATGGGGTTTGGTCTCAAATTTCAATCACCTCCAGCACAAAAGCAAAATACCTTATGTAGATGCTTTGAGCAAGCTGGTAAGAAAGGGTCATTTTTCCAAATGAAACGAGTCCTGTACTGAGATGGGTTGAGAAGGCCACCTAAAGAGAAAGAAGCGGATTTTGCCAAAAGCAAAACAATAAAACAAAAAGTTTCACTGCAGTTTGCAAATGCAATCAGGAAACAAGAGCTTGTTTTGAAGTACTTCGGTGAAGTAGATGCCTGTGAAGGTTCAGGTCTGAGTCCATCACTACATCCGGATTTCGGGCCTGATCAGTGATTACTAGCTGAAGCAACCAAGGCCGAGTGCTAACTATTGATCGCTCTTCTGTTGGTCCAAAAATGATTATTTCAGTTTGGTTTTTGTAAATGTAAATTTGTGAATGAAAAAGGACGCTTCCAATCATAGAATCACCATCCCGCCTGTGAAGTAGGGCGGTGGAAGTATCATGTTCTTCACAAAACAGATGGCATCATGAGGAGAAAACCAAAACCTTTAACCCAACCCTGTCACATGTATTTTGAAGAGTTCCAGTTTATGTGAATGTTTGATTTTATTTGAGTATATAATGTTGCTGTAGCTGCTTAAGGGCCCCTTTTGAAGTTAAAAACTGAGATCGTATTGGCTTTATTAACACATCTCATCTTTAATAGGAAGTATGCACTTGTGTAGTTTTGTAATTTGTTTATAATCATCTGATTTGTACACATTATAATGAAATGGGATAATCCAAAGGCAAAGAAAATTAATTTGTTGAGCACATTTCGGCCAGAATATGATTAGAAGTTTTTGGTCTGATGAAAACATAAAAGAAAATGGACAAAATATCATGTTGCATTAGCATAAGGGAAAGGAAAGACAAAATTGGACTACAGACTCAAATTAATCTTTCAGGTATTAGTTTAAATAAAAAAGTCAAATGGAACTGTAAACAGTGGGGATTTTAATTTTGATTTAAACTAACTCGGTTTCAACGTTTAAGCAGTTTTGTGGGAGTTTCTTCTAGATCAGGCATGTCGACCTCCAGTCCTCCAGGGCCGGTCTCCTGCATGTTTACGATCTGTCCCTGTTCCAACACATCTGACTCAAATGAACAATTTACCTTCTCAGTCTGTCATCAAGGTCTGCAGAGACCTTCTAATTAAGCACTCATTAGGTTCAGCTGTGTTGAACCAGGCTAACACATAAAACATGCAGGACACCGGCCCTTGAGGACTGACTTTGGACACCACTGTTCTAGATTATTGGAGCATAAAAACTGAATGCTGCTTCTCCATGGCTGGTTTGGATTCTGGTGAGCTGGAGTAGACTTGATCCAGAAGATCTGAGTGGTCTGGAAGGTTGATATAACCACTCCATATGGTGTTAAGTCAAGTGATTTATAGACTAACAGAAGGATTTTAAAGTCTATTCTCTGAGATACGGGGAGCCAGTGAAAGGACTTCAGAACTGGAGTGACGTGCTCTACTTTGGTAGTTTTAGCAAGGTCGCATGCAGGAACGTTCGGGATCAGTTGCAGCTGCCTCATTGACTTTTTAGACAAACCTGTGACGACGCTGATACAGTTATCCATTCGATTAAAGATGAACGCTTGGATACGTTTTCTAGATCCTGATGGGTTATTAGTTCTTTAATCCTGGAAATTTGTAACTGCATTTAGGTGCCTCTGGAGGTTCCGGTCTTAGTGCATCACTACAGCCACATTCCAGGCCTGATCAGTGGGTTCTAGCTGTAATAAATGAGGCTGTGTGCTGACTTTTGATCACTCCTGCTTTAGTTACTTCGGATTTGTTTTTATTCAACTGAAGAAAATTATGGCACATCCAAGCAGTGAATTGCTTTATGCATCTCCTCATTGCTTGGATGCGATTACAGTTCTCCTCCAGTCCTCCATTTGGAGGAAAAGCACAAGAAACAAAGTGGCATTAAAAGATAGGGTTTGCTGTATTTTGTTGACCAGATGACATGCTGGGAGTTAAAGAAGAGTAGGTAGTATCACTAGAAGCCTCAGTAGGAGTAGTCGTGGTTGTAAAAGGGCAGATAGCAGACATGGTATGTGTTGAAGGCCTGCAGATACAGACGGAGGCAGATGGCTGTCTAACAGTCAGGACTGCTGACAGTTCTCTAAATGTCTTGTCACTGCGGCTGTCAGCGGACTGAATGGATTACGGCAGGCTATAAAACTCAGATTCAGGTTATTGAAGTTGTAGCTGGATTAGCCAGTCACAGGACCAAATGGAGATTTGGGATTAAGTTAGATTACACGCTAGAGACGCAGACAGATAAATGATGCAGGTCTTTGGCAATGTCAGGGTTAGGCTCGAGTTTATCACCTGATGGTGTTCTCAATTGCTTTTAGAAAAGAATGCCCCTCATGATCTTATTACTCATGAGCTATTGAAATCAGATGAATTATGTTCATGATGGTTTAATCAAGATGAGCCTTATCTTTGCATCAGGTATGCCCCCCACACGTTTCTGCTGTTTTTTTTTTTTTTTTTACAAAGCAATTTAGATTTTTCTGGATTTGACCTATCCGTCAAGTGAAAATTGGCCAATCCTGGTTCGTGACTAATGAACTAACCTCTTGGTTTTTCATTTTTACATGGGATGACAATGTATTTAGACTCATTTGTGTGCTATTTTTATTTATTCAGAAACAAAAAGTGATAAACATTTTCCATAAAGGCAAAAGGTGCTTCAGGTTTGTTAGTAGGCATGGTTTTGTATCTGACAGAACATGAAAGGAAAGCAAGATTACCCCAGTGCACCTTTAATTATATCCTTATATGTCATTGAGTATATTTAAGACTTATCAGCCATGTGCATTACAATCTGGTTAATATATTATGAGTAAGTTATTTAATTGCACAAGGTTTTGCAAATTACACCAAAGGGAAATGACAGCATCTGGGGAAAAAAAACAATGTTACAGAGATGTATGATTTAAAGAAACGGTCTTCTGAACTGGACTTGCATGTTTTTGTTCGAAAGCAAAAAGCCGATAAAATCAGTAAAGTTGAACAGATTCTCACTTTGGGACCAATACCACGATACAACCTCATTAAACCAGTTTTAATCTAAACAGTAACTGTAAAATGTGAGGCGAGTGCTTGTACAGCCTTTAAAAAGTGCGACTGTCAGCTATATTTGTTAATGCTAAAACCACATCCTGTCGTTTTATCCTCGTATAACTAGGACTGAGTTAGGAAATGACATTTTTCTTTGTGTAGAATACATTACAGCACGGTAAAAAAGCTTGAGGCTGTGGTGGAGGTTCACCAAACATCAGCACAACAACTCTAGACATACAGTAAGAGCCACAGCGGAGTGGGTTGGATCAGTTTAGTCATGAGCCAGAGCTATTTTAGAAATAGCAGCGGGGCTAAATTTTGTTTCTAAACATGCAAAGCCAATAGAAACGTGCTTCATAAGACTTGCAGCAGTAGTTGTCAGGGTACATATGCAGGGCATGTTTTTCAGACTTATTTGTAAAAACAAATAAACAGTTCTTAGTATTTACCTTCAACTTCACAACTCTGCCCTAATTTATGTGTGTGCATTACATAAAATAAAATAAAAATGCAGAGCAGTTTGTGGCTGTAAAAATAAAATAGGAAAAGCATCAAAGGATACGGATCATTTTGGAAGACTCCATTGCATCCTTGAAACTAAAAAAAAAGTGTCGTAGCCCCATCAGTAGCGGAGGATTGATTGCTGCTGTCATTTTGATAACACTACAGTCGATGCCAATAAAAATAACATTACACCAGAAGCAATGTTTGTAATGAGCGGATCAACTCCCTCTGATCCACCACCCTTTTTACTCAAAAGTAATTACCTCGTGAGGACCTTGATCACTGCAGTCAGCGAATGCTGTCTAATTTTTGTTGTTAGTCTGTGTGCCTGTGCTTGTTGACCTTGTTTTGCCTATGGGGGTAAAAAGCAAACGAGACAAAACTCCTGAGGGGGACATGGGAGCGAGAAACAGTCCGACAGCCAGGAAGACATGGAGGACCTGCTGTTTGATGTGTGCAAAGTGTCACATGTGATAAGGAAACCATGAAATGGGTGATTTCACAGTTTCTCTGAAGTCTTGCTGCATAATAAAGTGTTGTAACAAGGTGATCGAGGAATGTGGAAAGTTGAGAGTGATGGGGGGGGGGGGATTGGGAAAATTATGTTTTGTGACCTTTGCTTCACCTTTAATAAGTGAAGCAAAGGTCACAAAACAACCAGCTTTGACAAGAAATTAGCTGTCTCATTGTTGTTTTTGGAATCTGGTTCTGCAACAACTTGTTTTAGGTTTTCTAACTAGATTCTTAAAGAATATCACCAAATGTAATGTGACTATGCCTGCAAAGTCCTTTTGCCCTTTTTCATGTGACCCATTTTTATTTTTACTTCGTTAAGTAAATGTTGAACATATTACTTAACGAAGTAATATGTTCATAAATGTTCACAGCTCAAAAAAGATTGATTTTTAAAACTTTTTATGAGGAATAAGTAACATTTTTTCACGTCTGTATATGCACAAGGAATAAACACACGTTTCTACAAATGAGTCCTTGGCATGGGTACGTTACGAGTTACAATTTATTTGTTTTTGGTTATTTGTGTGGAAATGTGAATGCCAATAGTTTAAGCTGTTGTTGATTAATCATCAAATAAATTGTGATGCATTGTTTCCGCTTGTTGACAATGCATTTCCTTCTTGTGGCTGTGTTCACCGTTATCGTTGGCTTACATACAGAATATAAAGAGGGGATGCTGGAATCCAATGTATTTGATTAGGAGGCTGTGATGAGCCAAAACACACGTGTGAGGGCAAATAGAAAGTAGCAGCAAACTCTTTTTAGCTTTTGTTACTAAGAGCTTGTTTAAAAAGTAAACTGGGATGACAGCCTCACAGGGGATCCATGTTGAAATTCTTCAGAGGCTGTGGGTTCAGATCAACATTCTGCGGCGGGAGGTAGACCAGGAGGAAGGAGATGTCTCCCCGCACACCTTCTCCCAACTATCTGTTAATGTGTGTGGCACGTCACCCTGGCGATCATCGGGCAGAGGAAAGTGATGCTAGAAAACATCGATAAAATGATGTGCAGACATTTATTTAAGATTTAAGTTGGCTTATGGCATTTTTTTAATTCATTTAAAAGGTCCTCATGTATAGCTATGTGTCACCAGCGCATGCATTAATAACACTGCAGTTTTAAATGCTTATGATAAAGTTGCTGTATGATTAAAGTCTGATATGGAGTAAAATTGAATGTCTGAGAGGAATCATCATGCAGCCTGGCTGCAAGTCACAACTTTACCATCTATGTCGGCAATTTCCTCCATCTCCAAAATGAGCGTACGCATGGGTCAGAGTTGTTTCCTAACCCTAACCGCTCAAGTTTTTGTTTTTTTTTTCTTTATTGATCCCAACCTTTGGGTGGAAAGTGACATACGCATGTTTCAGGCCCCCTTGTCAGTAGCCTCTCTTTTGATTCAGGCCTGTTGCAAGAAGGATGCATCCAAAACTTGCGGGACAGTGTCACTCAAGGACTGGAGTTGCCGATCCCTCCACTATGTAGAAAATCACTAGGATTTAAAGTGCTGAGCATGTTTTGGCGGGATGTGGGAGAGGAACACATTTTAATTTCCCTCGTTTGTCATAAGGAAATGGGGAAATAAATTAACCCAGGCTGCTGGAACAAAATAAATTTGTGTTTGAAGGTTAAACTTAATTTATTGCTTGTGAGATCATGGGAAAATGCAAATAAATCAGCCAAAAGACGAGGAGGCGACTTTTGGACCTCCACCTATTGTGTTTCTTTCCTGGGTAAAATCTCAACGTGTATGTTTATGTGTTCTATACTAAGATTTTCTTAAGACGTTAGACATGCATCTGATTAACAGATGCACTGAATGCTGATCACGTGTCATCTTTTACAGTGCTTGTTTAAGATTACCACAAAAAAGCAGGCAAGGAAAAAGTTAAAGTTCTTATAAAGGCATCTCTTTCCCTCATCTCTGATTCATCGTGCCCCAATCTTTCTGACATTCTCCAAGAATCATTATAAAATAATGAACCAGATAGTCTAAGGTCTGTATTGATTTTTGTGATGGTGAAGATGGATAGGAGTCTGACGGGGTTATGCTCCGCACTCTAATAATGTGCTTATCCGGAGGAGGGCCTGTACTCGTTTAACTAACGTCATTTCTCACCCATTTCTAAGCTTTCTCTTTAAGATAAATAGCTATTGTCACCATTATGGTTAGAGCAAAGGGAGAATTAGTAAAATGTCTGCCATGATGACACTGTCCCAGTAGCTGAAGCATATCTGTGTTCCGCTTTAGTGGCCTGAAGGTTCTCATTAGCAGATGTAACAGGTAGCGGAAGTGTTTAAGCAAAGACGCTTCTTCATGCTGTCTTCTCTGTTGCTAAAATAAACGTGTTGCTTGGGCAATGCCAACACTTTTTCAGCACGTCTCCTCGTGTTCTCACTAACTTTCTTCTTTCTTTCACCATTTTAGCTCCCGTTGACGATTCTTCTTTACAAAAGTGTCCCATTCCTCTCTCACCATTTTCTCTTCTTCAATTCGCATCAAAACTCTTATATTAAAACTGCTGCTGAGAAGCAAGGACCTGAGATTTGGTGTGTGATCTTAGATTAGCTGTTTTGTAAATCCTCGACCTGCCGATACTGATCTTAGCCACATCCAGTTTTTAAACTCTAAATATATTGAAAATTTAACTCTCTTAACAATAAGATGTTTATAGCAAAATAAAAAGTTCTAAGTAATGACAACATACGTTTAGTATGGAAACAATTAAAAAAATTGTGAAAGGAAACCAATGAGTGTGTGTAAAGATAATACAAAGCAAGTAGACCCCTCTGCTGCAGTAGCAGACTGTTTAGAAGCAGCTGGTTTAAATAACCAGCTTGTCTCAAATGTCTAAACTTTAGGTAATCTAGCAAAGTTGACATATACATCTTTTTATAAACAATTTCAGAGGTCCATGTTTCTCTTTTTTTTGTTTATGGCGGAAAGCTAGAATTTCCAAAATGAAAGTAGCCAAAAATATGATCTGTAGTTTCATCCGACTGTTACATCTGTAGCAATGGGTTCTGAATTTGGTACTTTTACAGGTACCGACCGAATCCCGTCAGTACTACCGACTACAGAAGTCGGTACTTCTGTTCTGAAAAGAACGCATTCATGGAAAGAGCACCAAATAGAAGGTGCGCCTTGGCCTTCCTTCCTCTAGTTGATGAACTGTTGCGAGAGGAAAGGCAGAGAGCTCAGCAAAAATGTGTGCGTCCCATCAATCAGCAGGGTCAACAAAGGGACTTCTGCCACCTTGTTGCCAAACTGAGACTCGACTTTTGGGATACTTTCGGAAGTGAACTTTGGCAGGGAATAAACGGGAAAACAACATGCTGTGCCAAACAGAAGCCTATACGCATCTGAAATTAGAACTTCAATTTAATTTAGGCGTCACGTAGCGTAAATACGCACGTATTATGCTTCTAGTGTACATTTGACTGAATGCAAAGCTAACCTAAGCGTAGGACGCACATATGCTGCTTTGCAGCGCATGTGCGCCGCAACACGTCTGGTGTACTTCCTCCTTGATGGAGTAGAACAGTGGGCGATTTTCCATGCCGAACATGAACACAGCATTGCACGCACAAGAGCGTGATGACGTCAGTAGCCGCTGGTCCAGTCAACAAAGCGTGGCTGATAGAAAGTGCTGTCTCCGCTTTTCAAAATGCGCAGCAGATTACGCTCGCTGCAATATTTGTGATTGGAAGTGGAAGGCCAGCGGCGGAAATACTTCTAATCTGAGGAAACATCTGCTCACTGCTGCCAATTTTTAGAATTTCTCGCTATATTTAGCGACTTTTCAGACCAATCCAGTGACATTTTTTCATAAAAGCGACTAGTGAAAAATGTATCGACTTTCTTCTGTTATTGGTAACTTCCAGTGAAGGTAACAATTGTTCTGGAATTATTGTCTTTGGAGAGCAAAGCGCTTCTCCAAGCACTGTCTCACAGACAGACAGACAGACAGACAGCTGATGCCTCGTCCTAAAACCTGCCTGCAGTCAGAGCAAAGAGAGCAGAGAGGAAGGAACGCCTCTTTCCTCATTGTAAATGTATCCCGCCCTGATTTACAAAGCGGGATAAAGTATGTTTTTAATATTTTTTTTTCTTCACTAAAACAATTCCCTGAATTTTATTCACACACAGCTTCAATTCAGCTCGTTCACTCTGTGCCTCTAACTTTTGTTTTGGCAAAACTTTGTTTTATTATTACATTAATTATTTTTCAGGCAATGTCCATCCATCCATTTTCTGACCCGCTTAATCCCTCATGGGGTCGCGGGGGTTGTTGGTGCCTATCTCCAGCGTTCACTGGGCGAGAGGCGGGGTACACCCTGGACAGGTCGCCAGTCTGTCGCAGGGCAACACAGAGACAGACAGGACAAACAACCATTCACACACACACACACACACACACACACTCGCACCTAAGGACAATTTAGAGAGGTAATTGTAGAGAGGCAATGTATTAAAATTAATTATTTAATAAGTTTAATTTGTAGATCCAAACAAGTTAATATATTGAGAAATAAATGTTACATTTTACAGATTGTATTAATAAACTGACATTTATTATTACATAATCACACAAAAATACAGAATATGTATCGTTAAGTACCAGTATTGATTTCCAGGTAGTGAGTATCGGCACCATATTGGTTCAGACATGAAAAGTACCCATCCCTGTGCATCTGGATCATTGGCCTCATTCATTTGATCCAAAAATGATTAAGTATTGGGTCTGATACGCCAATATTGGATCTCTTCTTGTATGGAATAAAATGTATTCATCAAGGCGCAAATCCATGTTGTCTTATGGAGTTACAATTAATTTCTCAATCTACAGAAAAGTTTTGTCAATCATACCGAGGTAATAGTCCTCCTCTGTAGGCATTTTCAAATTGATAAAATTCTAACATTTACCATTGCAATTTTTCTCCACTTTTATGTATTAAAATAGCTTTTATCTTTTCTTTATTTTTCTAAGAATTCATTTGTGAGGAATTTGCATATTTGTGTGCAGAATGTCACAGCAGGTTGATTCTTCAATCCTAAAATCTTTTATTCATTACTTAACTAGAAACCCTTATGTGGCCTCCTTTATTCAAGTCTTTTTTTAAATACAGCACTGAGAACTGCATCCATATTTGGACGGATGGATTGCTAACCAAAATGCTGCTGGGAAAATAACCCTCTGTCGGCACTGAATCCCTGCCTTTATACTATTTAAGCAGTGAAAGTGTGTGTGCGTGTGATTTGGTCTCTAGTATCAAGCTTTTAAGATGTTGCAGATAACACTTATGTGCAACCATCCACGCAGGATTTAGTTACTGTGTTTGTAGCAATGATTTATTCCCCGTGGAGTTCTGCAGAGGCTATTGAAACCCAAACGTTGTTTAGCATTTGTGCAAAAGACGGACACTGGCACGTGCACGGACGCACGCGCACACGTTCACACTCGTACGCCATCAGGATGTTGCCTGAGGGAACATTTTGCCTGGTTAAAAGCTCTTTATGTGTCAGAGACTCTCCAACTGTCCCTCTGAGAGATGGCCTAACAGCTCAGGTTACAACAGAATGGCTCTAAGATTGATGGAAACCCACACAACTCGGCCGACCTGGCCTCAGAATAGAAATAGTACACTTTCTCAAAAGCAGTAATTGAAAGTGAAATCAAAAGGGGAAAAAATAGATTTAATCTAAATTGATAATTTTTTTGTTATTTTTGTCTAAGGGTTGTTGTTTTTTTCTTTTTTCTTTTTTTGTTGAAAGTTTGGCAGTGCCCGATCATTTTCAGGGGTTGCCAGATTTGCTTCAGGAGACGGTCTCACCTGGACGTGAGCAGACGCTGAATTGAGTTTCTGGCCTCATCAAAATGCACCTGCTCAATTGCAAGATATAAAAGGATTACATAATTAGATGCAGGTGCACCCAGCTCGTAAACATCCTGAAGCGGCTGATCTGCTTTCAGAACCAATATCTCTGTTTAAATTAGAACTCAGTGGACCGAGGTGCAAAACTTCAAATGATTCTGAATTCTGAGAGTTTTCAGGAAGGAAACTGAAGCAAAAGCTCAACTTTGCTTGTGATTTTTGAAGGATATGGAGGGATGTGAGTGTTTTCCCAATAATATGAAATATGACAAGCCTGGCCAAATAATTTAATTCATTTTTATTTTCCATTGCCTTCCAACAACATACTAGTAGTACTACTAATAAAAGGAATTAATATTTACAAACTGTACTGTAATGTAACATTATGTTATATGTTTATGCAGCGCCCTCCCCAGTAAGTGTGATAAGGAAAGGCCATACAGGAAAGAGCAGCATCGCCCTTTCTTGGGCAGAGCCCGATCGCCCTAACGGCATCATCCTGGAGTACGAGATCAAGTATTTTGAAAAGGTAAGGCTGGCTAACTGTATTTCTCCCATGGCTTGTCTTAGAGCCTTTCAGAGCTTGAAACTTTTGAGAATAAATGATTGTTGTATCGGTTTTATAGCTGTTAAGGTTAATGTTGGTGCATATTGACTGAAAACCTCTTATTCCGCAAATGTAGGTTTTCTGATTTCTCATATTTGGGTTTTTTTCCTTGAAAAATAATTTTCTGTTTTATACTTTTCTCCTCTGATATAAGAACACATTAAAGCAAAAAGATTGGCTGCACACTAATGAGCAAAATTAAAAGCTTTAGATTCTCTTTGTGCTTTTTATTATGCAGTTTGAGGTTTTTGACTGATTATGTGCACAATATATTCCTTGTTTAAAAACTGAACTTCTAAGCATTCCCAGTTTATTTATTTATGTATATATATAGTCATATTCAATAAATTAGAATGTGGGATCCAATGAGGCTCATTTGTCAAATCAAAAGTACCTGAAAAATAACCTTTAAGCAAGTATTAAACATACTTTTTATTAAGTCCACATTTTTGTATTAAAAATTACCTTTTTATGGGTTTTTGATATAATATTCTAATATTAAATGTCATATTTTCATTATTATGTACGCAAAAAAATATTTGTTCTTAACAGAAATAGAGGCTTTAAAACATCAGTTTGTAAGTAATTAATCCATAAAATATATTTACTTTAGTTAATTTGGTTACTGAAACACATTATTTTGAAGAATATTTTATATATATCAGCCCGTATCAATTTCTCTTGTGCCCTTCTTCTTTTCCCCCTGTAACGTCTTCTTTTAATAAAAGGTCAGACTAAGGGTTCACATGAGAACAGAGTGCAGCTTGTGGTCAGTGGTCGGCTAATGGTCTCGGGCCTAATGGAAGGAGCATTTAGTTGTGGTTTAAACCTGATGTGGCTTCGTTTGGAAAACTGATGCTCACGCACAGGGATTTAAACACACTTACTTTACACCCGTACTTCACAGGTGGCTCACACACATACATGTGCCAACCATTTGATCGAAAACACAAATGCTCGTGCACAAACGTTATACTCCCCTTCATATTGAGACAGTACAAGTTAATGAAGTAGATTTATTTTCTTTTTGTCTACCCCTGCTACAGGATCAGGACTCCAGTTATACCATAATAAAATCGAAAGAAACCGAGATGGTGGTGGAAGGCTTGAAACCGTCTTCGGCCTACATCTTCCAGGTAAAAGTGCAAATGACGAAAAAGATGCAAACAATAAGGTAATCTATATTCATACCACTTGGACTTCTAAAGGTTTTGTCATGTTATGACCACAAACTTGAACGTATGTTATGCGCATTGAGATAATCACATTTTTTACCCATTCTCCTAAGCAAAATAGCTCAAGATCAGACCGACAGCATATAGACTGTAACCATCTATTCGTAAGTCTTGGTTCTCAATTTGCTGTAGGTCTGGACTTTGACTGTGCCATTCTAGCACATGAGTGTGCTTTGATCTAATCTATTCCATTGTAACTCTGCCTTTCTGTTTAGTTTTGCCATTGTAAGGGGAACGTCTGCCTCTGTCTTAAGTCTTTGCACCTCTAACAACTTTTAATCCAGGCGTGCCTTGTATTTAGCCGCATGGATCAGCTTTTACTAGAATCCCGATTAACAAAAGGGACCCTAAATCATGATGCTGCCACCATCATGGTTCCCTGTGGTGGATCGTTTATTCTGGAGGTTGGTGTTTCACCACACGTAGGGTTTTTTCCTGCAAGTCCAAACATTTCACCTGACCACAGGAACGTCTTCCACAGGTTTGCTGTGCCCCCTACATTGTATGAAGTAAACAGTAGAAGGGCCAAAATAGATCATTCTTGCCACTCTTTCGTGTTGGGAAGATTTTTTTAGAGTCCACAATGTATAGCTGTCCATTAAACTGATTTTACTACTGATTTTTTAATTATTTATTTTTATGTAAAACTGCAGCTCCTTCAGAGTTCTCATTGATCTCTTAACAGCTTCTCTGTTGCTCAGCCTGTAAAGTTTGTGGTGACAGCAATGCTCATTGTTTGCTGTTCTATTAAATGATGATAGAACAGTGCTATGGGAGATGTTGAGAGTTTTGGATATTGTTGTATAATTAACCTTGGCGCTTTGAATCGTCTTGTTGCTGAAAAGTGCTTTATAAATAAACTCGCCCTGCCTTGCTGCAAACATTAATTGTCCTGTCTGGTGCGTTCCTTGTGATGCTGTCGGTTCTGTAATGTTCTTTAATCTTTCATAAGAGTTAAAAAGTAAACGTGAAATAAAATTATACACAGCAGTTTTTTTGGGGGGTTTTTTTGTTACGTTATGGGGACTTCTGAACCCAGTTGGTTTCAGATTAAAGGGGTTGAATACATATGAATATACATATTTTTCACATTTTATTTGAAAACTTTGAAAACCATTTTCCTTCCACTTGACAATTATGCCCTACTTTGTTTTTTTTAACTCGTATCTAACAAAATACATTGAAGTTTGTGGTTGTAATGTGACATGAGGTCTCAAAGTTTAAGGTGTATAAATAGTTTTGCAATGCACTGTGATTACACCAGAACGGACATTTTAAGAGGTACTGATTGCAAAGAATTATCATTCGATTCTAAGGACTTACAAAGGATTCAATTCAAATTAAGTATGCCAAACGAATATGCAAATATTTGCAATAATGTAAATGATTCATAATGGTGCATTGCAGGTACGGGCCAGGACCTCAGCAGGTTACGGTGCATTTAGCCGACGTTTTGAATTCCAGACAAGCCCTTACTGTGAGTACGCCAGAGATGGGAGCATGACGATGCGAGCAACAATAGATGGCAGGTGCAGCTTTGTGTGCTTACCGTGTGTGTCTAATCTCGCATCTTTTTCTTTTGGCAGTAACTGCCACCAGCGAGCGTGCTCAGGCTTCGATAATAGCGGTGGCCATCACGTTGGCTCTGGTTCTGCTGGCGGTGGTTGCTGGCTTCCTGCTCAGTGGACGGTGAGCCATGAATAAAGGAAGTTAAATAATGCATTTAAAGTTTGGAGGAAAAGTACTGACGTCCATTAACATTGGATATACTCTAAATATAAACGTGTATTTTAATCGCAGCTTTAAGCACACTTCCAATCCCTTTATTTCATTTTTCTTTTATCCAGTGTGCTGATAGGTGTTTGGAAAAACACCTATCAGCAAGTGGTTCATGTCGTATAGTGTTTGTAGCATCTGCCTGGGGGCAACAGTTCAAAGAAGTGTTAGCTGGGGTAAGAGGGGGTCTTTAATAATACCTGTCTGCCCTCCTGAGGTAGTTTGATGTGCTGGATCCCACCAGATGGTGCTCGCGCCAGCCACTGATCTTTTCTGCAGACTCAATGACACTCTGCATAGCCTTTTTTTTTTTTTTTTTTTTTTTTTTTGAAGACGGTGCAACCCCTTGACCTTAATATGTGCCGACACAAGCACCTTCATTGAGTGCTTCAGTATCAGTGGAGGTGAAGGTCATAGTAAGAGTTTGGCTGCTTGTAGCTGATGGTTACCAAAACAACAAATTGTGTTCCCTTAGAATGGGGAAAAACTTTATTGATCACTACCAGCAGTATGTGAGTTTTGACCTTATGAAGAATTATAAAACACCTCAATGACAAACTTCTGGGATTAGGGCTGGTTGAAGAAGTACTCCTTTTTTAAGGTCCGTTAAAAGCATTTAGAAGAGAGATTAATCAACATTGACTGAGCTTTTGAATATGTAAGGTCTGTGAAAATATGATGAAACTGCCCTTTAAAGCTGCCACTATGAATGCATAATTAAAGTATGCTCAAAAATGAGTTGTGCCAAGCAGACAATTGTGTCCTCACTATGACGAGTCAGGATGAAGGCTGAATGCATCATTAACTAAGAAAAAAGACGTATTTTATCTTTGGGCTTTATTCTGGTGCCTTCGGGTTGGCGGTATCTTACGGCCCTGACAAGAAACAAGTCATTATTGTTAATCTTTTATCCCTTCTGCAATTAGACTTTTGAATGGCAGTCTTAAATAACCCTGCGGTGCTCCTTTATTTTATGGTATTTACTCCTTTTGTTTTGCACATTTACAATAAAATTACCATTTTATTGTAAATGTGCATTTTGTACACCACGATATGGCCGACTGGTTTTTAACTCTTGCTGGGTTTTTATTCTTATATTTATAATTATTGTATTCTGTTTTAGTCTGTCTCTCGCCTCCTAGACTGTACATAGACTGGGTGGCTGTTAAAAAACAGCAAAGGCTCTTAAACCTGACCTGACCTCAAAAAAAATTTTAAGATTTTTTTTGGCATTAATATCCTTTATTTGACAGTAAACTGATAGTAAACCACCACAGCACCCCGTTGTTTTTAAAGGAGATTGCAACAAGTTTAACTTCTTCCAGCCAGAAGGTGGCGTATTCGCCGGCTCTCGTTCCAACCCTCAGTTGTACCATTTGCTCGCCGGTTGCCAGGTCCTTTGGTTAGCATTAGCAAACATTTAACTTCCCTGTCCAGAAGGAGAGCGGCAACCTCTGCGTGGCTTCTGAGCCACTTTGCTTCCTTAATTTGACATCAACGCTCAAAGCTTGATCGACGTTCACCTTCATTTTGCTTCTTTGTTGGTCCGCTTCAATCTGTGAAATGTAACGGCGAGAAGAAGCCATTTCTCAGCGCTATCACAGCGCTACTGTGATCTGGCAACCCCTGAGCTCGCATGTGACTTCAACCTACTGTTCATACTGGTCTTGCCAACGTTGGCATCATAACCAGAAGTCAATATTTATATATTGTGGACCTGTCAAACTTATAAAACAGTTATGTATATACTAAATATTTATTATTCAGTATAATTAATGTTGCTATTGTGCACCACTCTAGACGTTATGTGTTTGCAATAGATCTGTTAGGCTTTGTTTTTTGTAGTGGGGGTCTCCAAAGATCTTATCAGAAACTTGGAGATTGATTTATGGGCACGATGGAGGCCATCTTTAAACAATGTTTTATAAGTTAAGTGTTAAAGTAATATTAATAGGAAATTCCTAGGGGCAGGTTTTCACACCAGATCAAATTTCATCCAGAATTGTGAATTTTATCCGCTAGAAAGCAAATTTGCAGCTTTGTGCATCAGTTGTATTTGAGGCATTCATTATTCGTATTGCCCTATTATCAAACGTCTCATGAGGAAGTCACATTGGTGAGGTTTTTCTTTTTTTTTTTTTCTTTTTTATCTGCAGAATAATTAGGAATGAAGATCACTGAGTTTTGTTTGGGTATAATAGATTTAGACCTTTCACATTTGTCCTGAATTTGGAGAAGAGCAACCATTTCAATAGCATAATCTCATACTGAAAAGGAATTTGACTATATGTAGTTAGTGGGGGGAAAAAGTCCTAATTTAAATCGTAACATAAACACATATTGCTCAGTGATCACTCCACCTACTGTAAAAAGTTTGTATGACTCCCTTTTCAAAATAAGACACTTTTCAGTCTCTTCTGTAACATTTTCCATGGATCCCTCTTCTTGTTCGAGGTCCTGTATGACCCTTTTTTTTATTACTTTCTTTTTACACATCTTAATGGAAACGTGGACTGTACTATATGTATGTACTTGGAGGACTGCCTGAGCATTAAGGGTGCTCAAACCTCTTTACTCAACCAGTTAATAGAGCACTCTTCAGCAGGCACTGCACAGACAACCCTTTTTCTGTTTATCCTGCCGTCCTTTGCAAGCATTTCTTGCCTCGCTGACCCACCCATTTGGACTGGATTCCAAAGTGTGCGTGCTTATTTTATTGTGTTTATCTGTATTTAACCATCCAAAAAAAAAAAAAAAGAATTGTTAAACTCCTCCATCCAAAACAGTTGGTTGACATTTTTTTATACATTTGAGGTTGTCATTCAATCAACTTTGCAAATACAAACGAGATATGTCTGTTTAATTTACATATTTATTTTTTTGTTGACATGTGCAGTGTTTATGTTTACTGGTAGGATCACATTAAAAACCCATCAGCCTATTTAATCTGGGTTATCTGTGATTATCTCTGATGCCATTTGTCCAAATATCAACATACGGGAGGTATCAAAGCACAAATGCACACATATGTAAACATGCATGCAGCATACAAATCAATTCAGGCTATGGCAGTATGGGTTGCACAAATGTGCCTTCTCGCATGAACATTATAGAGGAAGAGTAAGTGGGCACAGAAAAAAAAAACCTGGACAACTTGATCCATCTTTTAACATTATTTGACCATTTTTTTGGAAAGTGATCAATCTTTGTCTAATGAGCAGAATAGTCAGTGTTGGTTTTGAGGAGAAAAGCCTTTTTGGACAGTGAAATAGGAAAACTGCACACCTACGCTGGCGTTGAAACGCTTTTTGCTTCTGAGCATTTTCAGCAATATTTTTGAGCAGCTTGAAATGTGGGTTAGCTGTTTCAATGAAAATTGAAGGAACTTGTTGCTTTTCTCTGTTCATTGGGGTTTCCTTTTATGACTGTTATCTAATGCTAACCCTTCAATTTTGTATTTTATTCTTTTTATATAATTTTCCAGATTGTATGAACAAAATGCTAATATTCATTTCCCATATTATGCACACTATAAATGAAAATGTTTTTAAAAACCGAAACAGCTGAAAATGTCTGATTACAAATCGTTAAAAGGCAACCCCTTCTTTTGAGATCCAGGGAAAGGAATACATTAACATCAATTAGATTTTCAGGTTGTTGGTTTTTTTTAAAAACTTTACCTGAGATATTGTTATTAATATGATTGTTTTCTTATCAGGCGATGTGGCTACAGCAAAGCAAAGCAGGATCCTGAAGAGGAAAAAATGCACTTTCACAATGGTCACAGTAAGTCCAAATCTGCCTAATATGCAGGATATGCCAATAATATCAGTGTTTGCAGAAAATGAGGTTCATGGTCAGCAGTGGGTTCAGACTGCGGTCATGTCTCTGGTTATCTCCATAATCATGAAAGTCCACTACCAGTGCACATGTCAGCGCTTTGTGCCAAGAGCTATTTTCTGATTGACATCCATGTTGGTAGAGGACACATAATGCTCTGAAGCATTATAGGTTGTGACAGCTTTGATATAGTTGTCCACATTTTAGCCATTGTGACCTGCTAGCCGACTGTCAGTTCCTGAGCCAGCTGTAATGTGTATAACGGTTCCAAGAGAAAGCATCAAGGAAACACCATGGGTTACAGTCAAACCAGTTCTCCACATGGAAAAGTGTGTTCTATATGCACTTGCAAAAATAACATTATTTTGTTAATTTGCATAGGTTGGTGATTTACACAGAAGCTGATGATCGTTTTAGCGGGAACTGGACCCCAGTTATTTTTCTGAGTTAAAAGTAAGGAGAACTGATCATGTAAAGGGTTTCTAGTGAGAGTAGCTTACTGGTAAACAAGTAGGGTGGTGTTATAAAATGAAGAAATTTATTGAATTTTGAGTGAACAGCATTTTATTGCTTTATGTTCACGCAGCCTTATTTTTACATGAGAAAATTACACTCACTGGAAACAGTGTATATGTTTTGTTCTCAGTACGTGTTTCACACACATCATTTTCTTTTTTGTGCCGCTCCCCAGCTACATTTCCCATTTAAATATTTATTGATGACCTTGTACACAACTGTCCAATGAAACATGACTGGGGCTTCAAGGTTCCTCAAGTAGCTTTTTGCATAAACTGCTATGATGCTTTTGTTTCAAGATGGCCCCTCTCAGGCTGGACGTTAGCTTAAGCCTCCAGGACAAACTGACATGATCTACATGACCGTTTTCTTCTGTTCACAACATAGTAACTAACTTTAGAAATCCTGAGTTCTTTAATTGTAAACATATGTTGAAAACCATCCAGTATAGTCATATTTTCCTTGACAAGTATCCATTGTAATCATGAATTATATAGAGTGCTTAGGCCCAGCCCTAACTATAAATTTTTATTGTTCTAATAGCTACAATAACGCAAAGGTGGCAAAATCTCCTAATTTTCACTGGATGACCCACCTTAAATACCACAGCCTGAGGGAAACATACAGTATGTAATCTTTCTCAAATATTATTTACTTAGTCATAAGAATCAAAGTCTCTATTATAGGAGGATAAAGTCAGCTATTAGTTGTCTTTGACTTCTTTTACTTACCATTTTTAGCTTTTTTTTCATTGGTCATTTGCTGTTTATGTTTGTTTCTCTTCTCCTAAATGTAGATCTGTACCGCACTTAGGTCAACTTGGGTGTGTAATGTGCCACATAAATTAATGTTTGATTGACTGATTGGAGAATGTAGTTTTGTAGTTTGCAAATCAAAGGAAAAAAATAAGCAAAAATGACAATCAAGCTTTAATCTAAGACACTAGGAAAGTGCCAAAGAAATGTTCCATATCAGAATCTCTGTTGCAGGACAAAGGTAAACTAGCTCAGCCTAACCCAACAGATGACCTGCAGGGGTCATAACAACCTTAGTTTGCTATATGCTGTGAAGAGAAGCAGACAGTACTTAAGTGCTAAATAGAAATTGTGCTGTGGTTTCTTCTGCAGTAAAGTTCCCTGGTGTCCGTACTTACATTGACCCCCTCACTTATGAGGATCCCAACCAGGCAGTACACGAATTTGCACAGGAGATTGACGTCTCATGCATCTCCATTGAAAGGATCATCGGTGCTGGTGAGTAAAATCCTTACAGATTCACGGGATCTCAAAGCATGACGCTGATCTGGCCAGATCAATAAACAGAATGCTTTATATTAAATCTCAGTCAATACATTCACCAAATCACTTAAAGTTGTAAGCAAGAGAAAAGCAAGCCTTATTTCCCATGATGATAGACTGTAACTATTATGCGTTATGTTCCTCTGGCTCATAAACCTGCATGTTATTTATGTATTTCTCTAACACAACAAAGGCAGTCCCTGTATTTGTCTTCAAAATCCACCAGTAAGCGTAATAATTGAATTGCAATTGTGGTTACTCTTAAAATAAAAAAAGTAGAACAGAACTACTCATTGGCTTTCATATATTATTATGGAACTACCTGATAACAAGTGGAGTTCCAAGTTTAAAGTGTAGGTCAAATTTTGCAGCTAGTTTTAACTATAAACAAATGGTTTCGTTGACGGTATTTTACGTGTTTTAAATAAAGGAGACAACGTTTGAGGCCAAACGGTAAGTCTCTTCTTTTCCCTCAGGGGAGTTTGGCGAGGTGTGCAGCGGACCCCTGAGGCTGCCTGGCAAAAGAGAGATCCAAGTTGCCATCAAGACCTTGAAAGCGGGCTACACGGAGCAGCAGAGACGCGACTTCCTGTGGGAGGCCTCGATCATGGGCCAGTTTAACCATCCAAACATCATCCGCCTGGAGGGGGTTGTCACCAAGAGTAAGTCATCTGAATGATCTACAAAACTATCTTTTAACCCAAGCCTGAACCTCTACAATTCCAAGTTACAGTGCCAAAAATGCAAACAAAAGAACAAATAGTGTTGAAGACTAGACGTTTTCCATTACGTCTGGTTCTGCAGCCTTCACTCTCGCAGGTAGCTTTCCTCAGCCATCGGAGTGAAATGTTTTAATCAGTTTATGACATGTATTATTCAAATTTGGATAGTTGCGATAAGAATAGCCAACAGGGTTCACCTTAGTGTCATTTAGTCTCAGTATAAATCCAGCTATAAAAATGTATAAGGGAACATTTGTGAACCATAAAGGAGCTGCATAGAGCCAGAGCTCAATTGGAGAGAGTTTTTGGTCAATCACTGCGCCATTTTAATGGAAGAGCGGCTAGAAGAAAGCAACGGTTGAAAGAAACTCATAAAAAATTTCAGTTTAAAGTTTGTTGCAACCCAGAACAAGCATTGCAGAAGGCATTCTGGTTGGAAGAGACCACAACTTAAGTTTTCCATCACCTTGAACAAACCATCCCGTCTTCGGCATAGTCTGGAAAGTTCGGTAAAGTTGAAAGAAAATAGAGGGCAATCCTGAAAAAAAAATTTTTTAACCAGCAAAAGACATGAGACTCTAGCGGTGGTTTACCTTCCACCAGGACACCAGCACTAAACCACAGTGTAGTGGTTTAGATCAAAACGTATGCATATATTAGAAAGACCCATACTAAGTCTCATCAACGATCTGTTACAAGACTGGAACACGGATGTTGACTGACGACTTTTTAATTCAAGCTGACAAAGCTTGAGCTATTTTGCAGAGAGAAATTAGCACAAGTTTCAATCTCTAGATTGGTAAGGCTGGTTGCGAAATACTCCAAAGCCTTGCAACTATAACGGCAGAGAATCATTAATAGAAAGTGTTGACTCGGTGGGGCTTAATACACATGCACACCACACTTTTTTTTATTTGAAAGGAAAAAAAATTATTATCTTACTTCCACTTAACGATTGTGTTCTGTTTTGCATTGCTCTATTCCTTAAAAGCCCAACAACATACAGTGATTCTGAGGTACCAATGTGACATTTTGCAACACAGTTCTAGCTGTAGGTTTACTTTTGCAAAACACTGTATGTAGGGATGGGTATCGTTAAGGATTTATTCCATACTACTACTCTTAACCATACTCCATATCGATCCGGTATTTTATCGGTACCATTATCGCTACTTTTTTTTTTTTATCAAACAAAAGGATAAAAACAAACAAATAATGATCTTTGACTGGTTTATTTTTTAAACATTTGGAACAAAAGCAAACAAAATAAAAATATAAATAAATATTTTTTGGAAGAAATAGAGCAATAAAAATATTAAAGAAATAACTTTATATATAAACAAAAGGGTAAAACACTATCTTCAATAAAAAAGTATGTTGTAGGAGAGAGGAATATCAACATTGACAAGACAGAAAATGATTAAAAACACTCTAGATTCACTCGAAATTATAAAATAATTTCAAGTATTAATTAAGGTTTTATCTGAATCCAAACAAAATGTATAATTTTTTTTATATTATCAATTTTAACCAAAAGATAGCAGAGGCACCCTCAGTGGATCAGGTGAATAAATGACAGAGGCTGCGTGTGAATCAGTTTCAGGGAGGGATCTATTTAAGTGTAGCAGTCTCAAGAGAGAAAAAAAATTACCATTACCCATTAAAGATTATGTTTATAATATATTTACATTCAGCTTTGTAATCTAGGGGAAGCTTTGCTCATGCATGACTCATTTTCAAAGGGGAAACAGACGAGTCAGTCTCTGCGGCAGCACAGCGAGGCTGACTGACTGACCGCCTGTCAGAGCTTTCGAAGCGGGAGGGGCTCACAGCTGCACTCACGGTTTGCTGAAGAGACGGTAAACTCAGAGCGATCAGTTATTTTACTTGTTGCCAAAGTCTCAAACAAGACAGAAAAAAAAAATCTCCAGATCGATTGCTTGTCTCTTTTAAATAACAACCTCGCTAGCGGGGTCTGAAAAGTTGGTAAATAGTTGGCAACAGTGTTGCTGAAAGTAAGCGAGGCGAACCTGTGAGAGCAGAAGTTTAGTCCTGCCCATCAGTCCCCTCAGCGTAAGGTGACCAGATTTCTGAAATCAAATCTGGGGACATTTCTTGCTCGTGGATAAAAATCAATACATCTCATCAAGATGAAATTAGAAAACGGGGACAGTAATGGTTTCATTTATTTTTACATATTTATTAATATTTAAACAACAAAAATCAAGTGTAAAGGCCAGGAATGTGCCTCTCCATATTTTTATTATATCCTAAGACTAATAAAATTAATACATCAATAGTGTTATTAATAGAAAACTAGAACTGTGTCTCTGGGTTGGAGCAAAGTGGTGGGGGTGGGAGTGGATGGGTCAAGGGTGGTTAGCAGGGCTTTCCAAATTTGTGGGGCCCAAAGAGCTCTGCCACCCCTTAAGGGGAGAGTGACATGAGGAAAAGAAAAACCAGTAAATACAAACATTTAGCCTGTGGCTGTCTGTGGAGACAGAGTTCCCCCACCTTTTCAAAAAAGTGCAACAAATACTCATTCTGTTCACGTCTACATACCTATGAGAAATAGGTTTTTCTGCGTTAACATCAAAAAGAAGTAGCTGTCAAGCCTGCAGGTAAAGGATGATATGTTTCTTACTGTCACCTGACCGCATCAGGGGACTGTGCATCTCAAAGAAGCAGATTAATTTCTCCCACTAATGGGCTATAAGCACAGCTCCACTACTTCCTGACCTTCAGCAGCTCCTTTGTTTCCTGTGTTTCATTACTGGACAGACTGATTAATCCAGGTGTGTCTGGCTGGTTACTGAGGTCAGACACACCTGGATTAATCAGTCTGACCAGTAATGAAAGACAGGAAACAAAGGAGCTGCTGAGGTTCAGGAAGAGGTGGAGCTGTGCATAGAGCCTGTTTGGGACAATAAAATGGGTTGTGGTGATGTGAGGTGAAAAAGGCACAGACTTGGAAATCCCCTTGACATGAATGCAAGTGATTGTGTGTGTAGTGCAGCATGAGCATGTATAAACTTACATAAAGTGTGTATAACTACATTATGTGTATGGTAGTAGTTGATGTGCAAGTATATTGTTTGCTCCTATAAGGTGAGTTAACTCCGGTCAGTGAGTCAGCTAACACGAGATCATCTCTGGTTTCTTCAAGGCCTTCTGTGTCTGAAGAGCCATCAGCCACGGTATCCAGAGGTCTGGATAAAATAAGAGAAGAGGATATATTATGTGCAGAACAGACATTTTTAAAACACAAGAAAAAAATACAACTAATCTGCCTCTTCATTCTGCCACAGCTAGGGAAGTGCAGTGAAACTCATGTTCAGTGCTGAGACTCAGAAAGAGTTTATATCATTAGTTTGAGAATTACTCAAACTAATGATTGCAGTAACTGTTGCCCTACTGTGATACAGTTACTACTGTAAAGCTTGAGATTTACTAAGGTAGTTTGAGTCTATTTCCAGTGAACATTAACAATTAAGAGAAATGGAAACCGAGAGTAGAACTCTGAAACAAAAGACTCCAAAAAAACAACAAAATGTTTGACAGTCTACTGGTATTATAATGTATACTGTTACATTTATGGTTTGATATTATACCCTTATATCTTAAATGATATTTTTCATTAAAATGTGTTTTTGAACATTTCCAGGCAAGCCTGTGATGATCATCACGGAATACATGGAGAACGGATCACTAGACACCTTCCTAAAGGTACGTGTGGGAAAAGATCAAAATGCAGAAACGATGGGGTCATGGGGAACTGGGGATGAATGAAAAACAAGTATGAAGAGATCAGATTTGGATTTTTATCAGAGTAATAGCTACCTGGGCATTTGTGTTACAGTAACACAAGGTTGTCTTTATTTTCTATCATGTAGACCCAGCAGCAGCTCATTTAATGCGTCAACAAACACGATTATGGCACAAAGATTCATAGGTGAGAGTAAATTGGTTTACTCCAAAAAAAAAGTCAAATTCAAAAAATGTTAGTCTTTGGACTGGACTGAAAATTAGTGAAAAATAGCAGATTAAGCAATCTGTAAAACACACTAAACTCAAATTAAGAATATTATGTTAATTTGAATTAGGTTTGAAGTATCAGTTTGTAGTTTTTCTGGCTGTGTTTGGAGTTTGGATTAGTAAAATCAGGCTTTCACAGCAATTCTGATCTTCAGGAATGGACAACATATATGAAAAATTGAGCCCAGAAAATGATCTGATTTTGTTATGTGAAGAAACTATGTGTCCTATTAAAGTAAATAACTGTCAAATATTCTGCACATTTAAGCTGAAAATGTAGTTGATATAAATGTTTCTAAAGTTTAAAGGTCTTTTTTTCGTATGAAACTGAGAAGGAATTTAAATGTGCAAATACAGTCATATTCAATAAATTAGAATATGCATTTCTAAGAGGCTTGTTTGTAAGATTAAAAGTACCTTTTGAAAAAAAAAAAACTTTAAGCTGGTAATAAACATATTTTTCATTAAGCCCCCTTTTCAATTTTCCTTTTTCATTAGTCTGATGCATTATTCTAATCTTAAATGCTGGAGGTGGGAAAAAAATCAGAAGTAACAGAAATAAAGGCTTTAAAACATCATCAGTCTGTGTTAATCTATAGAATGTGTCTAGCTTGGTGAATTGAGTTACTGATATAAATTAATTTTTCAATAATATTGTAATTTATTGAATGTGTCTGTATAGCAATGATGGGTTTTAAGAACAATATGAATTCATGAATTGTCCAAAAGGATCCTTCGGCCAAACATGATGCAGCATTAAGCTGTTTTTGTGGAAATGATTCTGATATTCTTATTTCATTTATATATTTTAAGTGTAATCAATCTAGTTGTTTTTGTCTGCGTTATTTGTCCAATGAAATAAATAGCGTAAGCAGTAGGAATCCCATTTTTCCATCGATGAAACAGCCAAAGAAACTTGCTATAATAACACCCAGTGATTATTAAATGCCCCCTTAGAGGGTGTGCTGTGGATGTGTGTGGCACACATTCTAAATTTTTTAACATAGACTACCTATTTTAGCATCTTATCTCACCGTAAATGTGTCACAGATCACTTTACCAGAAAATTTGAAAGTCATCAGAGCCCTCGACTCCAGAATAGCGTCTGGGCTGTGAAGACCAGACTTCCCTGAGAGCAGAAAATGAACTTTAATTAAGAAGCCGGCCGGCAAATCTCTGAATGCAATGAGCCTTCTCCAGTCTGTTCAGTGATTACAATACCAAAATTCTCAGGTGGCACAGAGGACTAAATTCTGACTAAAAAGGGTACATTTCTGAGGCAGATGGCTAATGGAGCAATGAGCAAAAAGGTCATGTGATTCTTGGGGACGTTTGTGCTTTGAAGTGCAGTTGTGCTTTAATGGTAAAGCAGATCAGAGCCAAACATGATGTTCTCCAGTGTGACTGCACGGAAAAGGAGGATGCTCTGAGGCGATATTCAGAGACAGCGCTGTGGTCAGTGGAAACTGCTGACATGACTCTATGGCGTACCGTTGGCTATAAACTATGATGGCAAGGGGGAAGCAGAGGAGATTGGGAACCAGCAGTTGAAGGGGCACAGAAAACCCTGTGAAGTAATTACATGGATGGCTGGTGTACCGAGGCTGGTGTAAATGACACAGTCAGGAGAAAACCAGGGCCCGGGCCCGGTCCTGAATTAGCTGTCACAGCTTCGGACAATGAACTGTACCCCTCATAACTCACATCTTTGGCTTAACTTCTCGTTTCAAATGTAAGTGGGATGTTCTGCTGGGGAAAAATAGTTGCAGTAGTGAAGAAAACTAAGGTTGGAAACCATCTGGGGGGAAAGGAGTGTTGGGGAGTACAACTGCATGCCTGCTGTGAAAACATGAAGATTGGATGAGAGGAAGGCTGGAGAGTTTACATTTGGATCGGAAGGAGCTGAAGCTTAAACTAACAACAAAAGCTGTCCATGGATTGGGAAACCAAAGCTCCTTTTTTTTTTAGGAACTCACTGCTTTCCATTAATCTGGCAGGAGCTTATATGTCAGCTTTATCTCAATGAGCATCCCGATGACAAGTCTTCCCGGGTCAGACCCAGTTTAGCACAGGATCAGCCTCTGAGAAGTCACTCGGCACCTTACAAACCTTCAGCCATCACGGTTTTCACTATGACAAAATTAGAATCACTGCTTTGGTTCTTGACAGTATTCTGCGCTATTGCTCTAAGTGCAATAAAGCCTTAAAGAGTAGGAAATCACAAGGAGTCCCATGTCACACCGCCTTTTTACCCTGCTACTGTCTCCCATTATTTTGTCTAACTCCACAACTGTTTGCTTGTTTGTCTGACGTAGAGTTATGGCAATGTGGCGTACTGTTGTGAGAACACTGTGATACCCGAAGGGCTTAACAGAGCTGTAGGCTGTGCCGCGGCTCCACCTCACACAATAATGACAGTAGTGACAGTGTTCTCAGGTGAGATGAAAAAAAAAAAACATTATTCTCAGGCAAATAACAAATATAGTGCAATAAACCCAGTTTTTCTTCTTTTTTTTTTTTTTACTGTGCTGCTAAAAGGAAATCATACAAGCTGGTAGAAGTCTAGATAATTATGGTAAAATGACATTGTGACATTGATGAGCTACTTAAAACTATATTATTTTGTTTAAATAAATCAGCCTCATAATCTATCAAACTAGCAGGAGGGATTAGTTCTTTATCTCCCCCCTAAAATAACATTTCAGTTAACGCTTCAAGGTCTAAGGCCTTTCTGGACTTTTTTTAATTTAAAGCTGGTGTTATAATATCATGTTAAAAGTTTCGATCAAGTGGTATACACCCTTTTTTTCATGGATAAGCTGAATTTTCATAATATAAAAACTGCAGAGTGCTTATAAGAATGTAATAAAGGCACGCTTTCTGGGATCATCCCGTGGAGTACATGGCGCTGGCAAATGTTCCCCCGATGCTTGGGGCATACCTCTGGTACATCACTATTACAAATGAGGAGGAACAAAGTTATCTTGAGCAACTATACGTATAGCAGCTTCACATGTACAATTCACACAATATTTGACACAGGCGAGTCACACTAACTGAAGTATAACTAATTGACTTATAATAATATTATGGGCACTGTTTCTTTTTTTAGGCCAAATGTGTGAAAAAGAAAGCAACAAAGAAACTCCCAGTAAAACCTAAAAAAAAGTTTATCCAGATAAACACTTCTACTAGAAATTAGAGTTTTACATGGTCTATCCACATAACATTGTATTTATGTGCACAACGGTTGGATAAACTCTGTCAGAGGGAAACCAAAGTTTCTCTAATGGATAAATTATCCAGATTTGCTGTGAATTGATAGATTTCTCTTCATTATTTAATGTATGTAACAATTGGGTTACTTACTCTTGAACTGGATCCAGACGCTCAAGGTAATCCAGCTCCTCGTCTCTCTGGGACCGGTGCGTCTTCTGCTTATGGATGCTTCTGTATTGCTGACCCCTGGGGCTGTGATGTCATTTCCGGTTCAGTGAATACTTTTGTGAAGTCGAATAAATCTATCCAGTAAATGTATCACAATCTGCGAAATTACGCGGAATAAACCTTCAGAAAGGGCCGTTGTTTTGCTGATTTGATTTATTGCCATTTATAGCCTTTTATAGCGTGTCCGGTCGTAGCAAGCTAATATCTTGCCGTGTAATACTCTTTGGCCTGCGCATTCTGCGCTCTGATTGGAGAACCATGCTACCATTGGACACTGATTTTCAACCCCTCGCTACACGGGTTAGGGAGGGCAAACCACTATGTGGATGGTATCAGCAGAAAGCTAAGATCTGACGTTTCAGACGCCAAACAAAAAGATACACGCGAAAATGTACAACGTACTCTGTGAGGTCGTATACAACTTCATAGACCTCACATAGAGATAAGGAAAGCTTTAGGACCCATCTGGATAATCGGTCAGCTTTCGGTGACACGTTGCCAGCAGTACTAGATAGTAAAGGACACCTTGCTATTGTCGCTAAAGTGATGTTGTTCACCTTTTATTTCTAGAACCAAGATGGTCTCTACAGTTTTAATCTCACCTGTGGCAGTTGAATCTCTACTGAAACGGGCATCTGCTTGGCCAGCAGGCTGCATTTGCTCTTGCTTTGGATTTGGAACCGGATGATACAGGGTGACCAGTCCTGATTCTGACTTGGTTCTGACTCCTGGTTTCCATCACTGGTTTAGTTCTGCATGTGTGTCTTTGAACACATCAGCACATCAATGCTTCGTGTAGAGGAATCATAACAAGGTATTAGCAGCCAATTTTGATGCAACTACAACAATGTGTCGATACAGGAAGAAATAATATATTACTGAACTCAGACTTCCTTTATGTCACCTGAGAGGTATCAACACTGACCTTGGTCACAATAATGGTGGTTTTCCTATGAGCTTAAATGTCATCAGGTTTTGAGAGTCAGGAAATTAGTGTTTGGCAATTATTCATAATATGGATGACAAAACATTTCAGAATAAGTTACAAGAGTTAGAAAATTACAAGTTACATTAATTAGAACAAATGTTTTGACTTTCATGTTGTGAACATTGTGTACGCAAAACATTTGTACTTTTTTTGAGGTATGTTCATTTTATTTTTTAAGATACTGTACAGCTGTTATTAAATGTCAGGCCTAAGATTTCTAAAAAGATGGAAGCTTTGATCGTATGATAACGTTTTTGTAGGTTTTTTAAATCAGGCTATTCGGTTGCACATTTATTTAATCTGAGTGAGCCATTTTTAATAACTGTACAGTATTTTTTTCTTATGTTGTGAAGTTGCCCTTATTGTACAGTCTGCTATTATTTTTTGTTTGTATATGTTTTACCTTTGTGTGTCTCGGCATGTTCCCTTTGCCCTTCATTTTACTGCTGGTACACCTGAACTCCCCCACTGTGGGACAATAAAGGATACTTCAATAATAATAATAATAATAAAAAAAAAACATCTAGCTTTGAGGATAACATATGAGTGGTTTGCATGCTATAATTCCCTTTGGTTGTAATTTTGAACCGTTGGAGAAAAAAAAACAGTTTCATGCCATTCCTGTTTAAAGTATTTTATTAAGAATGATGGATTCACATAAAAAAACAATCATACATAAATTATTATACATAATTTGTCCAAATGTATATTATAAGAAAATATTAAATCCTTACCTGGATTTCCAAGGCAAGCACAAATTAAAAAATGTAAGGTTTAAATTGTGGAAAGGTGAAATGCCCAGCCCCTGTTTTGTGTAGTACTGTCCAGTTCTTCCTGCAAACAAAGCACGTTTAGTTGGATTTAATCCCTGCTGAAAAAATCATTTTAGAATTACTTATTCTCCTCTCAGATATGAGCAGTTTCATGCCATTTCTCAAGTCTTATGGGGACATTCTATACTCACTCTAGCGACTGAAGGTTTCAATAGAATTTCTGTGATCTATGAGTAGTTTACTCTTAGGAGATGGGGTTACTTGATTCTAACAAAATATCTTCCATCAGGTCAGTTGTAGTTATTTCTGTTTGATCAGAGTCATATTATAACATATTTCAGAGTCAGTTGTCCAAAACTGGGATCAGAACCACAGTCAATGGAACTTGTTTGTTTTTCTCAAGGTTAGGAATTAAAAGTTGGGTAATAAAAAGCAGAACATGGATGAAAATTTTGGCAATGAATTAACAATGGAGCATATTGATCTAGCGTTCAAGGCAGCATTTTGGTACCCGTACTTTCACCAACAGCTGTGCCTTTGGTACACATTATTGCATGATAATGTTAGTAACTGGATGTGTTCCTGGAAAAACGATGTCAGGACAGCATGCACGTGGTGCACTAAAGGTTCATTTCTAATAGGTCTGTCCCTAAACAAGGCTCAATGTCCATTGTAAAAGGCTCTGACACAAGCCCATACCTTTACAGACAATGGCCTTTGGACAAGATGCTGATAAGGCTAAATCCCATCCGAGTGTTTTTTTTCTAACATGCCTGCAGCAGTTGCAGTAATAGGTGTAGTGTATGAGTGCTTTTTCTATAGCTTTAATGATTTTCTGTAGCACTTATGTTATACAGCTCATATTTGAAGTGGCCTGACTTAAGAGTCTCTCCTGAAGGATAGAAAAAGCTGCCGCTCATTTGAATAAATGTACAGAAGTAGATATTAAAATGCATGACTCTTTATTCCTGGAATCTTCCATACAAAAGTTGAACTGTAAAGGTTATAGTTGGATGTGCAGAGTTGTGTTTGTTATTGATTCTGCCTTGTAGGTTAATTAACTTTGTGGTTAGGGCAGCCCGGAAAACACAGTAGCATCGCCACCTCGTGTCTGCCTGTTTTCTTTCTATATGTTTTTGTTCTAGTGGCCCAACTCTACAAACTGCTAACCTTTGGACTTATAAAACTAATGCCGTGTAATTCTGTTCAACCAGCCTTCTTCAGTAGTTTCAGCACAATGCAATGGAGATGCACTGTATCAAATATTGTCCTTTGATCGAAACATTGAGGACATTATAGAAACACTTGACTTTTTTTCCTTCATCCTCTGCATTTTAACATTATGTGAAAACAGTTGCATGTATTCGATGGTTTTATTGGTATTCACAAAGATACGGGACCTGCATATCATCAACCCATGCTTCCCTGTGTCCTGCTTTTTTTTGTTCTCTAGAAAAATGATGGTCAGTTTACGGTTATCCAGCTGGTCGGTATGCTGCGGGGCATCGCATCTGGCATGAGGTAACCGTAGTTCTGAGACACACATATCTTTATTGAGCTTGTTAACCCTGCACGGTGCTTAATTTTTAATTCTACCCTTTGTGTTGATCGTTTCAGATACCTGTCAGACATGGGTTATGTCCATCGTGATCTGGCAGCGCGGAATATCCTCGTCAATAGCAACCTTGTGTGTAAAGTGTCTGATTTTGGTCTTTCTCGGGTCCTGGAAGATGATCCAGAGGCAGCTTACACTACACGGGTAAGGATTTACACTCCATTCTGTGTTTATTGGCTCTTGATATCCTTGCATAATAATGTCTTGCATTAGGTCATCAGTTGTGATTGGATTGTGTTCATTTTGAAACCGGGGCTTCTTTCTTAGTCTGCTCAACCACATCTAAAACTTATCAACTATGCTTAGAAGCCAAGTATGTGCCAGATATCTATATGTCTAATTTAGCAAACTCGTGGCTTAGAGAAACATTCTTAGTACATTCAAATATGTGCACTCAGTTCTTCATCACTGAAGTTGTAGGTCATATAATCACCCTACCCTGGAAAGAGAATGGTCCAAAAGAATCATATATTGTGTTTGCTTCTCTAGAGTCTGACACTTTGGAATAAATAAGAAACTCAGACACAACATAGCCAAAATGTACATGTTTATATTCATGCACTCACACCGATGACAGCAGCAGGCTTTAAATTGAGCTGTGCATCCTTGACTGAGCGTCGTCGTGCCAGCAAGAGACAGGCGGCCTCCTGCAAGAGGAGGGCCAATTAGTACTCGACTCGGTCTCCACAACACTCAATTAGCACCGAGTCTCTCTGCCTTGGTGCCAAATATCCTGTCACTCACTTCTCACTGCCAGGCCGCTTCCCTTCTCCGTCTCTTTCTCTCTGCCGTTATCAAGCTCCCATTCCCCAACAAGTGAGAATAACATGATTCACATTCTTGAAATAATCAGACGCCAAGATATCCTGCTGCTGTATTCATCAATACTGCATCAAGTTAATTTCGCTACTCATCAGCTGAAAACACATTTTCTGCTGGAACTCAGCAGTGTTCCTGTGAACCCTTTTTTTATCTTTACTGAGGAAGCATTATAATAAAGATGAGGGGAAATCAGTAGAGCAATCTCCGGCCCCCGACAGTTTGGATAGGGAATTCATGCAAGTGGGTGAAACTTGTCACTCCAATGGGGTGCTTAAATCTAGATTTGTTAGCGTAGGAAGTGTCTCAATTACAGTGTATTCTTAGTTGCTGTCTGGATGTAACGAAACATTTCTTTTTCTTTTTTTTTCAGTCTGCAGCTGTTCTTATCAAACAATTATTTGGAGCCATGGGGCATGAAATGCATTCATGTAACATTTAAGAATTATCCAAACAAATGTTGAGGAATAGATGATAAGCGAAGATTAGATGATCAAATCTGTGCTTCTTTTAAGAAGGGCATGGAGTATATGCGGTGTATTGACGGGCTTGTTTAGCTGCAAGTGGTAATTATAGGATTAACACTTGAAGTACATACAGTGCCCTAAACTGCTAAAGAATTCACATCCCTTGAAAGTTTTTCCTCGCCTGGTTCGTTTTATTACAACCAGGAACCTCAATGTATTAACTTCGGATTGTATGCGTTAGACCGACACAAAGTAGTGCATATGTCTGAAGCTGAAGAAAAGGGGGTTTTTGGACTTGAGATTATGTAGTAAAAATTTAGAAATCTGAAAAGTATGTCTTGGTTACAAAGATGAAGAAACAAGCTTAGGCAAATAGTTGAAACTGCAAACCTACCAAAACATTGTCCACATTATGTAGCAAATATGTATGTAAATGCAATATTATTGCTAAAAAAAATGTCCCCACCCCTCGGTGTGAGCTTCAGTATCTCAACCAACTGTATACAATTATGATTGTAAATGCATGCTGTGAAGCTTGACAAGACATTTACGTCCGCCTGTGGGAGAACTGCAGAGATCCACTGCTGAAGTGAAAGAATCTGTTGAGAGTATTTTAGTAATAGTAATAATAGTAATATCATCTTTATTGTCATTGAAACATACATTACAACGAAATTTGTTCTCTGCTTTTAACCCATCACCCTTGGGGAGCAGTGAGCTGCCATGTGGGGCGCCCGGGGAGCAATCAGGGGTTAAGGGTCTTGCTCAGGGACCCAGAGTGCAGGCGCTGGGGATCGAATTGGGTACTTGCATCCTTCTCTGAGTGCAAGCACACTGCTCTAACCACTAGGCCAACACTCCCCAATGGCAATTTTGGCGATTAGTTACATTCTTCACAAACCTGGCCTTCAGGAAAGCCATAAGAAGTCCCATTTTCAGTTTGCACCTATCCATGTTGGGACAGAGTAACCATTTGTAAGAAGTTGATCTGGTCTGATGAGATCAAAATTTCACTTTTAAATCTCTACAAAGCAAACGGAACAAGTGTCAGAAGGCTAACCCTGCACAACACGCTAAACAGACCATCCCCAAAGTGAAACATGGTGGTGGCATAATCATGCTGAGGCGAGGCCTTTCTTCAAAATGAATAGGGAACCTGGTCAGAGTTGAAGAAAGTGGAGCAATGTAAAAAATGGCTCCTAAAAGAAAACCTTTGGAGTCTACAAAGAACTTGGGACTGGGGTGGTGGTTCACCTTCCAACAGGACGACTGTAAACATACAACCAGAGCCACATTGGCTCTCTGGCTGTCTCTCATCTTTCGTCTGTTTGCTTCTATCACCCGTCATGTTAAGTAGGTCAGTGGACCACACAGAGCTGTGTGGTCCACTGCCAGTATGTTCATACAGCCAGTATGTTCACACCATTTTCTGACTCCGTTCCTTAACACTTTATTTTTAACATTGTCAGTTAAGCTACCACCTGTAGCACTGCTGGCTAGTAGCAATCAGACATCAGCAGGTCAGAATTGTGACGTTTTTTTTTATTTTTTACCTGTAAAGAACTAACTTTAACGCTCGCCCTGGCTAAGCGCTGGAACCGATTCAGCGATGAACAGTTTGTGAGCTTTGCTTCCTCACTTTTGTTGTTCTGCTCAAGTCTGTTCTCCCTTTTGTTGGTTGTGTTAAATGAATTCTTGTAAAACATCTGTATATGGTTGTTACAATGTAAAACAACTGGGTCTTTAAATCCACTGAGTTATTTGAATCGTGTATTAAATAACGTCTCCTTTTGTTACAGGGCGGGAAGATCCCCATTCGCTGGACAGCTCCTGAGGCAATCGCATACAGGAAGTTCACCTCCGCCAGCGATGTGTGGAGTTATGGGATTGTCATGTGGGAGGTCATGTCGTACGGAGAGAGGCCTTACTGGGATATGTCCAATCAAGATGTAAGTTTTGTGAAAAAAAAATAAAAAAATGTTTCACTGATACATGCTTTGGCCCTGTTACAATAACAGAGCTGCATGTGCCCACTCATTTTACACAGGCAACATATGTGCGCACAGCCTCTTAGTGACCTCTCTAGACTCCTCCTTCGTTTTGGTTATTAGGCTGTCTATCTGAAAGACTAGAGAAGCGGTAGGGGAGGAGGGAAGATGAGGATGAGTGGGAAGGAGAGGCAAAGACGTTTGATGTTTAATTGAAAGCGTTATGCGGGATTTTCTCTGATCTGCACAAGAAAGCGGAGGCTCAAACCTTCCTTCTCTAAGCCGTCTCCTTCTGTTTCCCATTCTCTCTCTCCCCCTTTCAATTTCTTGTCCTCTCTCGTCTCTCTAAAACGCTGTCTTTGTCTCTGTTCTTCATTTTGCCTTTCGTCCACCCTCTCCTTCTTTCTCCCTCCTCGGTCTCTGATCTTTGCACCCTGTTAGTGTAAAGTGGAGTCGTACTCCCTCTCAGCCGGCAGTGATGGTTTGATGCGGTGGGCTTTTTTTTTTTTTTTTTTTTTTTTCTTCGTACGCTTTAGTTGGAAGTGTATGCATGCACTTTCATGCATCCGTGCATGTTGGAGTGTTATCATGTAGGTCTGTTGTGTGATTTATCCAAAGTAAAAGCTGTTGTGAACTCGACAAATAAATTCCCTGCAGTGTCTTACGCTGGCAGAGTTTGGCTGAAAACTCCTGCCTCATCTCCACTGCAGGCATCAACGGAAAGAGCTGGGGTTTATTTATTATTCATCCAACTCTGTTCCCCTTTAAATAAAAAAAAAAAAAAATATGATTTAGTGCTGCATCTTCTTAGTTGCAGAGATGAATAACCGGGCAATGCGGCATTTGGAATAAACAAGTAATCCTTTAATGTTGTGGTAATTTATGCTCTTCGTGGAGTTTAGAGGAAGGTCAAGTATTAAGATATAAGATTTTGCCCGCTGTGCTCGGATATCATCAGCGAGCTCTCGGCAGTGTTGCCAAATTTTCAACTTTGCCACTATTTCAGACAGGTGAAAAGTATTTGTCTACCTTCCAAAGCACTCGCAGGCGGCCCGGTCCTCCCCTTTCTCCCAGCTGCAGTCAGAGCAGCAGATGCTCACATGTCTGCATCTAAACGGCAAATGAATCGCTCAAATATGCTGCTGCTTTGCAATCAGCAGTATTTTCTTTGATTATAATAATTCCCTACACCACTATAAATTGTTCCATTTGACCCCTTTAACAGCAGTGACCTAAGCTATTGTATTGAAAAGTTTTATTGTGAATTGTTGTAGGCGTCTAAGCCATAAGGTTGAAAACCATATCAGATCATTTAAAAAATATATAAGAAATGAACACAACTCTAAAAAAAAAAAAAAGTAAAAGGTTTGGATCGTGACATGTAAAAAAAGCAAATGAATAGACATTTTTGTGTAGTTCTAAACATACATGTTGTCTCCAATTCCTCTCTCCTACAGCAGCTATTACATTTACTGACCAAACTTGACGATGCTGTCAAAAAGTTAGCAAGGATCCGGCAACACTCACTTGTGCTGAATCAGCATGCCGCGGAAAAGGAAGTATCTTGATGTTCGAAGGAAGTGTATGCAGGAGTTTCCACAACTTTTGTTAGCCATCAGTTACGTGGAGCCACATTAAACATGTTACGAGCAGAATTATAAAGGAGTATTACTAAAAGAGAGTAAACAGGATAGCATTAGCCAAGCACTGCAGCTCCACCTGAACAGAACGGAGGAATCAGGTGTGAGTTCATTGAGATGGTTGCTGTTTATGTCGAGTCACATATGTTTTGAGACAAATGACAAAACTGTGCTTGTTTTAAACATGTTATTAATAGTAATAGTAATAGTAATATCATCTTTATTGTCATTGAAACATACATTGAAACATACATTACAACGAAATTTGTTCTCTGCTTTTAACCCATCCCCTTGGGGAGCAGTTGGCTGCCATGTTGTCAGGACATTAAAGTTTTTTATGTTGTTTTTTTTTTACCTCGTCTGTGTTTTAGCCATTGTTGAGAGAAAATGGAAAAGGGAAACTGCAGCATGTGATACTGATGAAATGGAGGTGGTTGCTCCATACTTCAAAGAAACCATATTTTCAACCACTGATTGTATTAACTTTAATGAAGGCAAGGCAAATTTATTTATATAGCAGTACAAAGACAATGCGAAGTGCTTGACATGATTAAAATGTAGGAAAATAAAAACAGAATAAAAGCAAGTTGGAATAAAATTTAGAAAAAAAGAAACAAAATAAAACATGGGAAACTGGAAACTAAAAGTAAATATTAAAAACAGTTGGACTACAAACTTGAACTAATGATGGTTCAGTAAAACAGTTTAACTAGAACAGGCAAAACAAATGTGTTTTTAATCTTGATTTAAAAGAACTCAAACTGGAACTTGGTATCGGAAAGAAACGGATCTTGAACGGCTCGGATTGGCATCAGTGACGAAAAAAAAGAATCCTGATGGGACTATCCCCACAGCTACATGTAGGAAACTGTTCTCACGTGTGTCTCTCTGTTCGATTCGCCGACAGGTTATAAAAGCAGTAGAAGAGAGCTACAGGTTGCCTGGCCCAATGGACTGCCCCGAAGCGCTGTACCACCTGATGATGGACTGCTGGCAGCGGGAACGCAGCAGTCGACCCAAGTTTGATGAGATCGTTTGTCTGCTCGACAAGTTTATTCGCAACCCCAGTTCATTAAAGAAGTTGGTCAACTCCTCACACAGGTATGGCCCAGCGAGAAGCAGACGATTCTGAAAGATTTCTCTCCCAGCCACAAATTAGTTCATGGCGAAAGCTCATAATTGAATCAGCTCTGACATTTTATGCACTTATGTAAAAAAACGATTAGAAAAGTCACTTTAAAAGCAATACCTTGATTTAATGTTTAGTATTTCCCCACTCCGTACGTATTATTCATGTCTGTATAATGGCATAAAGGTGCTTATGAGTGCCTTACAGACACCTAACGTTATTTTTTTTTTTCTTTGCAAAGATCCAAAGTGGGGTTTAACATGCATGCAAATTGAAGCATGCTTAATAAATTAGCGGCGTGCCTAATATACAATGACATATGACAGCTGTCGAGATTAAAGAGCTGCCAGCAAGCCCGGACCTTTTTCCACGCCAGCCTCCCGTTTCTGCTGTAGCATGGAAAATGTCGTTACCTACTGTGAATGTTTCATTTGATAGCATGGGGAGCTCTATTTGTCAGCACCAAGAGTGAGCTGAATGACAAAGACGTTTGAGGGGAGAAGCATTTGCAGCTTTGTGTGATGGCGCCTAGCTTGCATTATCTGTGAAGCCTCGCAGGTAACCGTCAGGACTTGATGGGTCGAGCTGTGGGCCATAAAATCTATGTGTCTGTCCAGGTCATATGATTCATAACAATGGTATCCTTTTGTCTACTTGCGCCACATGGTGTTCAAAACCGTTCACCAGAGGAAATGCTTTATGCTTCGCTGTAATCTAGTTTGCATCATATGGTTGTGAGTAGGGCTGGACGGTATAGAAACAAAAGCATATCGATAAAATAGAAATCATATTTGATCGATATCGATAATTATCAACAAATTGAAAACATATATTTTAAGTGCAGCCCTGAGCGTTTTATGCTGTTGTTCAGCGACTTATTGTTAGACAGAGAACACACAAACACTGAATTCAAACTCAACCCTTTATTCAACCAACTTTTTACCAAAACTGCAAGTTTTTATAAAAGAAAAAAGATCACGTGCTCTCTGAACTCTTTGAAGGGGGCGGAGCTTGGTTCCTGGGTCTGTTTGTGATTGGTTGGGAGGATGTAATGACTATAATATTAACCTACATGGCTAGAATGCAAAAAGAAGCAAAATTGTTATTCTATTGAACTTTTTATTGATCCTTTTTTCCCCATCATCGATATGTCTATCGATCGATAGATATTGTTATTGAAATATTGTACAGCCCTAGTTGTGAGCAGGTCATGCATTGATTCTCTGCATAATTGTTGTTTGTCACAGATTAATAACATTCCTTGATTCCTTTTTTTTATGCTCTCCATCCATGTGTTAGGGTTTCCAACTTGTTAGTTGAGCATGCCAGTGTAGAAGGAGACTGCAGCACTCGAGGCAAGACTGTCGGCGAGTGGCTGGACTCCATCAAGATGGGCCGGTACACAGAGCTCTTTATGGAGGGAGGCTACTCCTCACTCGAAACGGTTGCTCAAATGACATCAGAGTAAGACCACTTGCATGTTGGAAGGCACTGGAATGTTTTCTGGGTTGGTTTGGAAGATAATATACAGTATATGTTTATATGAATAAGATGACTCCTATTTTTTTTATTTCTTTGTTGGTGTCAGATCACGTGGTAAATCTCATTCCACCATTTCTTTGCTGTTTTTGCAGGGACCTTCGAAGAGTAGGAGTGAATCTGGCTGGACATCAGAAAAAGATTATCACAAGTATTCAGGAGATGAGAGTCCATATGAACAGCACCAGCTCTGCTGTAAACATCTGATGCATATGTACAAGCGTGCACACCATCAGACATCCATATGCGCACACGAGTTAAAACCGATGTATGGACCTAGCATGTAATCAAAGAACTGTTGGACCTAGAACGGCTTAGCACTTTCTGAAGACGAGGAAACCCTAGGTTCTATGGATCTGCACTTGATGATCTGCGTTTTGGTGAGTTGTGTGTGTTGAGCTCGTGGTGATAAATTATACTGCAGAGCTAAAACCAAACTGGACTGAACTGGACTGAATGGTGCTATGCGAAGGACTGAGAAAAGCGAATAAAGCCGGGACTAAGGGATGTTTTTTTTCATTTGACTTTTCCCAATTTTCTGGATTTTCTGGATTCTTACATTATTTGCACTGTTTGGATTTCCTCAACCTAGAAACAAAGCGGTGCCCTCTTTTTGACTGCACCACATTGGACGTTTTGATAAAGTGGGCTCAAAATGGAACTTTTGAATCTGTCTCAGGTGAGACGAGCAAACCCGGTCTGAACAGAACTATCCACTAGCCATAGCTTTGGACGTACACTACCTTTTACAAGTCACTGAATTGAAAAAAAAAAAAAGTTTTCAGGCAGGGCAAAAATATTGGACCAAGATTATAATTATTATAAGTGTGAGTTGTCGGTTTAGCATATTGATCTTATTTGTTTGTTATCCTGTCTTGGAGAGGTTTTAATGCCACAAAACTGCATCCACACTCTTTGACTTTCATATGCCATCCTTCAGAAAAAAACAAATCAATGAAATACATAGACATGGACTAGAGGTAATAAACTCTATGAAAATGCCGAACTAAGGCTATTACAGAGACAACAAATGGGCCTTCTTTGGGCATGTGGATACTTTAGAAATGTTCCTTTGCCTGAATGTAATACATTGGAAGAATGTGGCAATAATCTTCCTGGTCCTTAAAACCAGCTTCTGAATGATGCCAGAGATTGTAAAACATTTAGTCGACAAGCTTGAAAGTCTATAAAGACTTTTAGTTTCCTATAAAGAAATCACCCGTTTAGCAACATCCGACCAACAACTCTAATTTTAAATTGGTTTGTTTTGAAAATCACATACTTGAAAGATGCATGTATTAAGGAAATGTTGACTCTGATACGGCTAACCTCTTTGTTTGCAAGCCCTAGCCATAAAAACATACATCGTTTGCTTAACTCCGAACCATACGAGAGTCTTTCACAGACAAACGTGAACCTTTTCCCATTGTTTCATTCTTCGCCCAGAAGTAACGGAGAGAAATCTCACTCCAAGTAAAACGCAAGTGGAGTGATGTATCATTCTTTTTACGATTTTCATGGAAAGGTTTGGAGAATTCTCACTTAAATACTGCATATTTTGTGTTGAGACTGCCTGTCATAATCTGTGTGACGTTTTCTGCCCACAGAAGAGTCTAATCAATCTAATGGGATCTTTATTGGTGTTCTGGTCTGACACCTTGACATGATCCCAAAAACAGCCTTCAACGGTCAGGAGTGCATTCAGCCGTCTTTAACCAAGCCTTCACTTCGAAACAGTAACTTTCAGGTACCACAGAAAACCCTCAGTAATCTGTTCAGTTCACCGTGCCGCACACCATCTCTTCCACGCTTGTGTGCCACACCGCAATAAACCTCACTCTGACAGGACTGCTGTAAAAAAATAAAATAAAAAAAACAATAACAAACAGGAAAAAAGGCAATATTGATAAACTTGATAATCATTTATTTGTACTTGTTTAAAGAAAATTGTGAACAGTTTGTTTCATTATTGTGCTTTCTCATGGACTACTTAGCAGCTCCGCGTACATGTTCTTCATGTAAATAATGTATTATACATTTAAAGCAGGGTGCATTGTTCCTTTGTCTGCCATCACGTGGACAACTTGACATTGATTATACATTTCAGAGTTAGTAAATGTGACAGATTCTACGAAGCCGCATTTCTGCTTGGATGTCTTGGTGGGAGCTAACAGCACATTTGTCTCCTACCAAGGGTTTCAGAGAGAATGTGCAGAAAGACGAGACTTAAAATATTTTTTTTGTTGTCGCTGGTTGTGTTTTCTTTTGAGTTCCAATGGAAGGCAGAGGAAATTTTTTTTTCAGGGTCCATACTTTTATTTCTGCGAGTACGTAATTGGTATGCACATAGTTTGCTTTCGTTGTATGGTTTAAAAGTAAATGATGTCAGTAATTAGTCCAACCTGTGCTTCGCTTCTCTTCAGTATGGAATAATTTCATTGTGAATTATTACTAAAACTCAACCCCTTTGAATGCAGTGTCCAGATCTGCAGAAAGTATTCACACTATATATGTGTTTGTAGATGATTTATATATTTCTTTGTCCATTTACTGTAAAGCTTTGGTATAAAGTTGGGGGGTGAGAAAGAGTTATTTGTGTTTAGAGGGGGTTTTACTTGACCATATGAAAGCACACAAGAAGAATGTAAGGTTTTAAAGGAGTGTTCCACTTTTTCGAAGAGCATGTTTAGCTTTTGAGCCAACTGTTGATGGTGGATAAAAGAGGACTTACTGCTGTAAAAAAAAATCTCAGCTGATTGAATGTAAGAGGGTTTGTTTCAGATTTGAAGTTCTGCAAGGGTTGGTAGTGTTTCTAAGATTAAAAGTGGTCCCAAGTGAACGATTAATTACAGGAAGCATAGCATCTGCGTAGTCTCTGTAGTCTGCTCATTATATGTGTAGCTTTTCTCTTCTAGATTTAATTTATTTCATTATATTTTTTATTTATTAGAATATTTCAAACTATTATTCTGAGACATTTTTAAAAAAAAAAATTCTTTTTTTTAAAAAAACGGCAGTTAAAAAATAAGAATTTTGAGAAGAAACAAGAAATGCAGTTAACGCACTCGTAGGCTACCGTGGCTATGCAGGTTTGTTTATTAGAACGGATCAACAAGCAGAAGTGTTGAATATCTTAAATCAAGATGTAATGTTTTCAGCTGTTGTTACCGGCACTCTTTCCGGCTTAATTTTCAACTTAAATCCCACACGTGGCGCATGAACAATTGGTGAATAATACAGCCTTATAAGTGCCTCGCATTTTCTAAGCACTGTTGTTTCCGCGCCTGTCAAAACAATGCGTCCTAACCGTACCCCAACTTTGTACAATATTCATTCTTTGCCAACAATGTCTCCAGGCAATGAGAAGAATGTCAGACAATGTGTATGTTGGAACTAATTTCAGTTGCACTTTATGGGAAATTTGTCTTTTTTTTTCACTACAATGTCTATAGATGATTTACCTTTTAGTTCTCTCTTAATTATTTACATTGTGATCTATTTCTTGGTGATGATGATGATGATTATATCACTTCATACTGTCAATGCTTCCCTGGACATAAAAGTTGACAGCTAAGCACAAAGAGTCGGTAATATTTTTCAAAGAAATTAAAGGTATTGAACTGTTAATGTATAGAGCACCATTTTCTTGTGTATGGCACGTCACACCTTCAAGATACAAGCACAGGGTTTTACAAAAACCTGCTGGGACAGTATGTGGATGATGACTTTTTATAAAAGATCGTTACCACAAGGTCTTGATGTCAACGGGCTTCTTCAAGGCAAAACTGTATCACCGTTTTTGGATTATTGCACCAATGTCAAGTGCTGGGCAACAAATGTTTTTGTTGGTGATTTCTCTCCGCAATTCAAAAATGTGCAGTTCTACAGTTGCTGGAAGATGAGAACGCCACAAATCCAGGTATTCTTCCAAGAGTCAGGTTGACTTCAATATCATTTCACTGCACGTATAATTTGCATTTGTCAATTATCAACGTAAATCTGTCAAATCGCAATTTGGAACCTCAAGATCCCCAAATCGAACGTTTTTAACGTACACAACCTTTTCTTAGCTAGATTTATAGGAGGCTCTGATAATTTGCAGAATGTGCAGAAGCAATAATGACTAATATCAGGAAAGGTATTTGTACACACACAGACACATGGGTTAAAACAACAATAGCGTTGTTTTAAAATGTGAACATCTTGAACAAAACAGTGTATGAGACCCTCTAAAATAAAGAAGTGAGCATACAAGCATTGTCTGTTTCAATGGCTGCAGTTGACTTACTTCCTGAGTGTTCTTGTTTATAACAACGTTTCTTTAAGCTCAATTTTCATATTAAGATACTGAATCAGGTTAAAGGCTGTGTAAAACCTGCTTCTGTTTGCAAGGATGTTTGGAATAAAAAAACCTGGTTTGATCTCTTTTTGTGGCCAACTTTATCCTGGCATCTGCTAATGAGGAGGGCGGCTATCGTAGTAGTTTGTGCATGTAAAAACATAATGTGGTAAAAGAAATGCTGTGGGCGGAAAAAACAGACGGGATTTTTGGAAAGGCAACGCGAGCTAAAATTATGCAAAAGAGGAAAAAAAAAAGTATTGTGTCCTGAAGACCCACCCACTTCATTTATTGTTCTCAGGAAGTGGAACATGGGTGTGTTCTGTGTGGTCATTGAGGAAAAATGTGCACCTTTCTCTCAAAGTGTACAAAAGCAGGTATGCGCTCATGTCATTGCAGGTTATCAGTTAAATTATCGGTAACTCACGCATTATGGTTTTGAACAACTGAAAACTGTTGTGGTTCATTGAGAGCACAGTAAAAAAATAAAAAAAAACTTGGCTATTGATGTGCTATTGGTTTGTCTTGGAAATTGTATTGTGTATTATGTTTGTGCTGATGTTTTTGTAGTGTCCTAACAAATTCTATATTTTTGCAATAAAACTTGTAAAAAAAAAAAAAAGTATTGTAACCATCTATGTCTAAAAATGCATTTCCATTGTTAGTAAATGGGTTTTTCATGAATGAATGCTTAATATGAAGATCCCAATAGCTGGGACTTGATTTCAAATATACAGTGTCATATTTTATCTGTTAACAAAATTGATTTACAACTAAAAGACACATTATTCTACCCAAACTAATAGTGCATCCCCAAATGGAAGCTGAAGGGTCTGCTGCCTGTTTAAAGGGGAACTCCTTGTCAGTCCAAATGTTCCTTACACTACAGCTGGCTAACGAAAATTACATTTTATGCATCTAAGCCTTGGATTCTGCACTAAAAAGGGGCGTCTGACAGTTTTGTTAGGAATCTGAACCTGCATTTATTTCAAAATCTAAAATATGTTGAATGATCAAACATATAGTGGGTTACAGCAAATGGGCTTAAAGCTGGAATACACCTTGGAAGATGAGCCTCCTTTTGCTTGAAAACGGCAGAGCTCCAACTACAGATTGATCAAGTGCGAGTCACAAAAATTTACATCCATTTTCCATCACGCTTATCCCTGTTGGGGTCGCGAGGGGTGGATGGGTGACAAAGCGTATTTAAATAAAAAATCCTCCTCCTTCTTTCCCTCTCCGTATTTTGCTGATCTTACAGTTTCAATGTTTGGTTGCTCAACAAATAAGCATGACTGTCTTTGCAAAAAGTGTCTTTGAAATGATACCGCACAAGTAGAATCTCTTTCAGTGAAGCAACAGCTGGTTCCCCCCGTTGGTTGACTGGCCCTGCCTCAGTGAGAAAACCCTCTCAACATTTGCACCGTGAGGGAAGGGAGAAAGACAAACGGCGCAATCTTCAGCCATTCTGAGTAACTTATTTGTTAGAGTGACAACCAACTTGGTCAACTCTCATGGCCTTTATACATTTTTCTGTACTCGCGTGACCCCAGATGCGTCGGTCAGAACTTGAAAAGGGAACACGACTGAGCAATAGGGGGGTCCTTCAATCCCCCTAACATTAGATTCTGTTTATTTTTCCAGGTGATCAACAACCGTGTTCCTATGTGCATTTAGTTGAGCGTGCCAACAGGTCTTGTAGTTGCTTGAGCATTATCCTGGTGCAATCACCATAAACCGATACATCTGGTAGACCCAAAGAACAGAACTCCATGTAGAAACGCAGATGTTTGCCTGAACAAAACAGCACCAAACATAACAATGGTCTATTGTGAGCTTGTAGACCAATATCTGCTAACATGTTCTATCCCTCTGATCTCAGCATTTTCCGTTGGTTCTAGTAGATTTTATCTAATCTGTTGTAATTAGTTAAAACAGACGCCCGTACGTCTGAATAGTTGTTAGCATTCCCCTCTCTTTCCACTACATTTGAGGAAACTAGCAAATTATCGTATCATAGAACGTCACTTTGAAAATTCAGAAATAACCCTTTTAACCAAGTTTTTTAAAGGGCTGCCAAAATCCAGTATAGTTATGACACATGTTTAAAAGCTAAAAAGGATAAGACGGATCACCTAGCTGTACTGTTTCCCCTTTATCTGTTTTAAATCTCATGCTGTCACAGACTGAAAGAACAGCAGACAGGTTTTGACACATTCACCATTAAATAGCTTTTTACATCTTTGCACTTCACATTACTTTATTTAAACAACTCACTGGTACTGAAAGTTACTAATATATAGTTTTCACACCTGGAATCAGAGCACCTAATATAATCACTGATCGAAAGAAAAAAAAATAGATTTTGAGTTCCCGAGCTGGATCGGGTCAATCCAGCTGAAAGTCATGTAATTATAGTCATTTTTTAAAGATCATTTCTTTGTGAATGTCTCGTTTTTACAGTGCTCAGTAAACAGACCAGTTGCCATTTTGTTTTCTAATCGACTGTTGAAGATCTTTACCATCTTTATTTTAAAATGTTGCCTATGACAGCAGAAGTTGCTGGCAACAACAGCTCTGCAAGTGTGTACTGAACAGCATCAGTCCCACTAAAATCATCCCACTGCAGAGAAGAAGATTGCAGCTGAAAAAAATTGGGTTCAGTAATCTGACAACAAACTGCTTGAAAAAAGGCAACTAAAAGCTTTTCCAAGCAGTACAATTAGACATGCTTTGTTGAGTTAGACACCATCTGTCAGGATAACAAGGGAGCTACCTTGGATTTGTTCATGGGAAGATTGGGAAACAGAGGGCTGGAGAAGAGTGAATTAATTATCATAAATGTTGAACTGCCCGATATATTGTACTATACTACATGCTTTCTATCTTTTCATTTCTTCTTGTCTTTAATGGAGCGGGCACATTGGCAGTGGTGCAGGGTACAGAAACCAGCGAATAGACAATTTATTGTTAGATCAGGGTGATAATGAGTTCCTCGGTAAAATGCGGCATGTTTTTAAGTGTGATGATGTAAGTCCTGGTAATGTCTGCTGGATGCAGTGAAAATAACTGCTGATGTCGGCAACAATAATCTAGCGAGGTTATCTCTTTGTCATGCAGCATCCGACAATGTGACGGCTCGGGCAACAATAAACATTTGACAATGGGTGATTCTTGTGGGCTTCAACATTTAATGATAAGCTCATTCTTGCTGGAAATAGTTAGGATTTTTTTCCCCCTTTTTTTTAGATTTATCTACAAATAATAAAGATGGTTACCCTTACACAGTATGTTTCTGTTTTAATCTCTGTGGTGGCACATTTAATTTAATTTCACTCAATTAACTCGGGCTTTATAAATGTATCTTTGATTTTTGCAGTCGCCTTGAAATATGGGTGAAGGTGACCTTAAAGCCCAACCAGTGCCACTGCAGTTTATATGCAAATACCAGCCCTGCGCTGCTGTGTACGTGTGCAAATCTATGCATGTGTGATATGTCAAATCAAACCAAGCTGATCTCTGGGGGAATCCGCTGCCTGCATGGCTTAAGGTTATTATTGCGCCCAGACACAAAAACTGTCGGAAAGTGTGAAATTAGCCATCACACAATCAGCATGGCTATTACCAAAACCTCCATATCAGCGGCTTGGGGAAAGACCTGCAAGGGTTGTGTACGTGAGGGTTGGGATTGCGTTGGGGCCATATTCCCACCGGTGCTGACTGGGATCGTTTTCAGATGGACAGCAAGGTTTGTGACTGTGCTGGCCTCCGTCGCTTTCTCTGTGAATTCATGTCTTCACTAACCTCCCCTTTATGTTTCCATCCCGCACCGTCTTTAACCAGCGCCGTCGGTCTGGCTGCCGAACGCACTTGCTTTCCCGTATCTGCGTGACATTTGGTGTGTGACTTTATTAGGCTGTCTCTCTGTTTTCCTTTACATTTTTGCTGAAGGCTGTCACAGTGTCTGACTAAAGTCAGGTGTCCCAGGGCATGATAAAGTAATTTTCTCTTGAAAAGGTGTCAGTGGTCGAAGCGTCCCCTGGGTCATTTGGAAATCATTGCAGAGGTGCCTCTTTAATCATCACGAATGACCTTCAGCAGAACCTTAACTGTCGCTTTAAGTGGGATTGTCTGGGTGTCTGCGAATTTATGAGGTAAAACTGCAGACTTCCCTTTGGGTTAATCTGCACAATTCATTGTACATAATTAGGCTGGATGTGCATCTATATCCATACTTTTTTTCCTTTCTGATTTATGGCTCCTAATTATGAGTTAATTGCCCTTTTATGGTGCAGATTGTAGGAGTTGGCAACAAAAAAAGGCACCAATAGAGACGACTTGAAGGGGGTGGGGGGCTGTTATGTGAAAACCCGCTGGAATATTCTTTGACTGAAACCTAGCCGGAATAAATACAAAGCTCATCAGTCCAAAGGTCTTACTTTTTCTGCGAAAACAAAAACAAATCAATCTGTTCCTATTTTTAAACACTACACCACTCAACAAAAGTGAGTTTAAATGGCAGAAATATTTACTGCCAGCTTCATTGTAAAGAATTTTTGACTTGCTCTTCTGTCCTGCCAGGTCAAGGTCTGAACAATGTCTAGCCCAAAGCATTAGCTCCATTATTTTTGTTCCATGTTTTTATTTTCCTTGCTGTTCTGCAAATCAACCTTTTTGTGATTACCACCCCATGGACCGCGGAACGCATTTCAAATTGGTCGGGCCCATCAGGCAATACTCACAATACCACTACCCATCACATACGCACGCGCCCGCATACACATAAAACACCAGCATCCCCTTGATCACGCAACTGATTTGCGTCACATGACACAAGACAAGCCAATCCATTTTTAGACACCAGAATTTATTGCTTTCTCATAGGCTGTGGTCCCTGAGCGTGATAAATGTGTCTGCCATGTTATAATTAAAATCGGCACCGAATTTTTATTTAACTTTTTTTCTGACGTTCCAGCACACACGCCCTGGATTTATTTCCACTTACAATCATTATATTACAGCTAACGCAATATTTACAGAAGAAAAATACTTTAAAAAGAAAAGTCAAACTCACCCCTGCTCTAAATATTCCCGAAAAAGTGTCTCCGTCTGTCATTATGCTGGATGAAGTCCCTGGCTATCCTCAAAGCATCCACTGTGGTCAAAAGATCCCTGTGTGTGTGGGCGCACATCAAGCAATCCCAATAGTCTGAATCACGTCTGGCAACATGTCCAGCTGTGCACGGAGAGTGTCAATGTCAAAATCGCTCTTGTAGAGACACACTATGGAAGACGGGAAAGGGATCGTCTCCCTTTCAGCTGCAGACACAATCATGTGCTCCAGAGCAGCTGCCACATGCAAGTCTCTCTGTTCAAAACCCCGCTCCAATTCACCATCAAGCTAACTAAGCTAACGAAGCAAACGAAGTAGCGGTCATAAGCAGCGCAGAGGTGGCTTGCAATTGTGTGGGAAAACTTTTGTTTACATCACATGACACAATCAGCCAATACATTTTTAGATGGGATGATTTATCGCTTTCTCATTGGAGAATGATGCTGCTGCCATAGACATGGACCGCGGAACCGGTCCGTGTACCATCCCCCTCTTCAGCTACACTTCAATGCTGTACAAATGGCCTCTCCTTTCACTTTGTAATACACTTTGTAATTTGGTCCATAGCTGACTCGCTGTTTCGGTAGGGACTGTGATGCAAGACCCAAAAAATGTGTCGGTCTACGCAGGTAAACAGTAATTAGGTGCTATTAAAGAGGTTTGAATATTGACCAGCTGAAATAGTAGTCGGAAGTCCAAGAAAATGTTCTTAGGTGGAGCGAATGTGGCTATCGGGGGTGGAGGATGGGGGTTGATGATGCTTGCTGCTCTCCAGATGATGTTGAAGTAGTTTCCAGATGTGTATTCGAACAGAGGCACAGACAAGGATATAAATGATGGACAACAAGGTATGTCCTGCCGGACCCCATGTGCAGTGTTTCTGATGAGCTAATGAGCTTCGGGTGAGGGAGTAAGCACAGCATGGCCTGCACGGTGGCACATCATTCTCACTATGAAACAATGGACTCCAAACGGTCTTATTTTGCACACTGATGGGCGGCAGCTTTTGCCTTTCTCTAGTAACATGGAAAGTAAGCTGTCATAATGCCTGCTCGTATAGAGGGAATCCCACTTGCTGATGATCAGTTGGAACATTTTGCTACCAACACTTGGTTGTTAATTGTCACCCTAATTGTTTTAGAAACGCTAATGATGCACCTTGTCTGTTATTGGTACACACTTGCTTACTTATTTTTCTCCCCAGCGTATTTACCAGTGCATGTAATCATATAAGTGGGGGGAAAACATGGAAATTGCCCGTCAAATCTCAATCAAAAACCTGTCGTTAGGAAGGGGAACGAGTCTTGGAAATACAAAAGGGATGCATATTTGTATGCGTGTGAATTTTCTACACCTCTTATAGATGACGTTTTTATTACATCAGCTTCCTGGCCTCTGGGTTTTCAAAATGTATTTTTTTCCCTCCCAATTCATTCTCCATGCAGATGGTAACCCAAGGTGTATAGACAGATAAAGCTGCTCCCCTCTGCATCGTAACCACACTCAACAGCTATTAAGCTGTTACTGGAGGTCTGACCTGGACCAAATAAGCTGCTGGTAAATAGCGTTATCCATTCAGCCGCTGATCCGAGAAGCCTGCCATGAGAGGGCTGTGTGATGTCAAGTGGCTGGCAAGGACTCACATTTTAGATGCTCACAGAGACACACAGACACACACACAAAAAAAAAACCTCACCAGGGTAGCCGTCTGGCGAGTCTTTGTGTAGCACCGGTGATAACTCCACACATGTACACACGCACACACACTGTTCTTTTTTTTTTTCTCTCGCCCAAGGTATCCGTCTCCTTCATACAAAGGCTTCCAAGGGGACATATTTGTCACCTACCCAGATGTTTTTTTCCAAGGTTTTTTTGTTCCAGGCAGTCAATCATATGAGCCGGAATGTTCCTTAATGTGAAATCCCTTCGGTGTAATATCTGTGTGTACGTGTTGTATGGGCATTCGTGTGTGTGTGTGTGTGTGTGTGTGTGTGTGTGTGTGTGTGTGGAAGGTCATTCAAGGTGATATGAAACCACCGTCAGCCTGAGACACAGGGAGGTAATATACTAATAACCGTCACATTTTGCACACACTGCACTCACACCACAATTGCTGTTCTAATAGCATCTGTCACTCTGACACAAATTGATTTGAAGATGCCTTCCTCTTCCCTAACGCCCCCATGGGTCATTTATTCATGTAGGAAATGTTGACCTATAATTATACTGAGGGAGTATTTGACTTCCAAGCGTGGCAAAGCAACTTTATTGGAAATGTCAACGTTTTATTTATTAAGGAAGTAATGCTTTCATAGAAACATTGTATTTCAGGGCTTATTGTAGTATTTTTCTAACCCTGAGCAATAGTATTTGAAGAATGACTAATACAAACAAACCGAAAATTGCTTTTGTGAAAACCGATGAACATGTTAACACAATGTGTTGTGGTGGTAGAAATGGTGTCGTTTACTGTTTTAGTAAAACATTGAAGCTATAATCACCATATTTGTCTAATTTTAAGTAGTTTTCCTTTTGATACATCCCCAATGTAATGTTACTATCTGAAGCTAAAGCTGCTGTAATACTCTATCGCCACATATCTTAGCATATCTAAAACAAATTCTACATTGGTGTAAACGTAAATAATTCAATTCAATGTTATTTATACAGCGCCAATTCATGATACATGTCATGTCATCTCAAGGCACTTTACAAAGTCAAATTCAATCAGATTATACAGATTAGTCAGTGTTTCTTATCTAAGGAAACCAAGTAGATTGCATCTATGGCTTTGCAGAAATCTCTCAATAAGTGAGCTGCATTATATGAAATCAAGTTCACATTTATGAAGTTTGTGTATCGTCAATGATGTTCCCTGTTCCATAAATTGGGTGTTTTGTGGGAGTGTAAAATATTACGGACACGGTACGGCGGCTCTAAAAAGTGTATACTGCTCTGTTTAAATGGAACGTTTTTAGGATGTAAAACAATGAGATTTTGATATTTCAAAACCTTTTCCACATATGTGGTGTTTATCCTGTACAATTCAAGTAAAATCCAACTTTATATATACATCTATGTATATGTTTGTTTTTGTGTGTTTCATTTAACTGTGTATGTAGCGTATGTTTGTCAGTCTATTTGCGTAAGCATGCGTGTCGGTCTCTGTGTGTATATGTCGTTTTCTATGTATGCCTGAGTGTGTCTGAATGTTTTATGTAAGGATGCAGCGATGTGTGTTGGTCTCTGTGTTTTTTGTATGTTTATTCATAGAAAGTTTAGTGGAAGAAAAAAGGGTGGCAGCAAAAGGTGCACCAGTTTTCTCTGCTCTCTGCTTGCTTGCATTTTCCTTCCTTTTACTTTTATCTCCTTTTTATCTCTTAACCTAAACCACAGAAAGTTGGATTTAGTTTTTATTTATTTATTTTCTTTTACGTATTTTTTGATTTTGATTTTGAAAAGATGCCTTCCTTCAACACAATGGACTTTGACAAGCTTTTACAGAAGATAGCTGTTATGGAACTGAAAATCTGTCGACTTGAAGTGAATTATGATGTAAACGCCGCGCATGGAAATGAAACAACCCTGCCTGTGATTCCGAGCGGTGACCACCAGCCCAGCGACTCAGCGAACAAACAGTTCCCTGAGGAAAATGAGAATCCCTGGACCACTCTGGGTGCAAGACCAAAGGATCAACGAACCCCACGCCTAGACAAAGAAAACTGGCCGAGACTACAGAGAGATGTCCCAGGACAAGGGAAACAACAGCGGGCTGTTCTCAAAACAAATGATAGGAGTAAACCTGCTGGAAATGCTGGAATTCCGTTACTAAACAGATTTGCTCCACTCCAAGATGTGACCCAGGAGGACAAAAATCAGAGGTATGTCAACGATTTTCGTTCTAAGACATCAGAGAAAAGACATGCCACAGCGCCAAGGACCCTGATATTATGCAATGGTTCTGTAAGGGGGATTAAACATTTCTGTAACAAGAAAAACACAGAGGTGTTGATTTATAACGATCTGAACAGTGGCCTGGTGTCTGATCTAACAGACATCCTTCAGACAGACCTTCCAAGGGTCTTGAAAGAACGTCCGACCTTGGAAAAACTCATAATACAAGCTGAAGCCCTGAAGGACGTCAACCGGATAAGAAAATCAGAAGTATTAAAAGAGGATTACATTTGTTTGTTGAACATTGCTGATGGCCTGAATGTCAAGGTGTTTCTTAGTGGCCCACTTGCCCCGGTTAATTGTGGAGATGAGATTTTTTCCAGAATTCTGATGCTAAACAAATGGCTGGAAAAAACATGCAAAGAAACAACTGTAACCTTCATAGACAACTTTAACATCTTTTGGTAAAGAAGACATCTGTTCAACAGAGATCGCTTATCTCTAAATAGGTCAGGTGCAAAACGGCTGATTTCAAACATCTTCTATTCTGTGAACCATACGCCATCAGCTTTGTTCCAAAACAAAGTTCATCCAGTGCCAAAACAAATGATAAGCCCAGTACAGCCCGAACAAGCCAAGATAAAGATGGCCAGAAAGATGACACAGAATGAGGCGTTGTCAGAGCTACAAGACAATTCATCCCAGATCTCAGCAGGACTAAGAGAGGACCAAAAACCTCCATCGTCACGATCACTGATCAAGACTGCACCCGCCTCCCCTTCTTCTCCACAAAGCCCAGAAGTTCCTTTTCTGGAATTTTCTCATAACATGAACAAAGTATTTAAGATTGGCCTACAGATGACATCCTCTCCACATAGCCATTCTGCTGTGAATAAACCAGGATTCCCCAAAGGCCTCAGAGCCTCAGATCCTCCTCCTCCACGTATCACAGAACTCTCTGGTACTGAGGAACTCCAAATTACTTCGCTGTGATACAGATTGGCCCCTGGCCACACGTTTATCAGACATGACAGTTCCCAGCATCAGCCGGGGCCTTTTGCCGGAGATTATGGAATATCTGTGATAATACGTGGCAGAAATAAGAAAAACAAAAGGATAAACAGGAACAAATACTTAAAAATCATAAACTGTCAGATGCAACCTGTCACAGAGACATCATCAACCACTAAGTCATATAAACTGGGTTTATTAAGTATTAGATCTCTGTCAGGAAAATCCCTTTTAATTAATGACTTGATCTTGATGTAATGTTTTTAACAGAAACATGGTTACATGAATTTAATGAAGCAGCTATTCTGCTGGAGTCAACACCTCCAAACTACAATTTCCTTTGTGAGAGCAGACAGCAAAGGAAAGGTGGAGGAGTAGCAACATTGTTTAATGATTCACTAAAATGTAAAAAGGTGTTTTTGGGAAAATTTGACTCTTTTGAACATTTGGCTCTCCAGGTAAAGAGCCCGGTACGAACTATGTTTCTGAATGTTTACAGGCCTCCTAAGTCCACATCAAACTTTTTTAATGATTTTAGTGACCTGCTGTCTGTGATATGTGTTGATTTTGACTGTTTAATTATTGTGGGAGACTTCAACTTTCACGTTGACAACCCTGAAGACAGAAGTGCAAAAGAACTGTGTGACACACTTAGAAACTTTGGTTTAAGTCAACATGTTAAACAGCCAACACACAAACAGGGACATATTTTAGACTTGATCATCACTAAAGGTCTAAAGATTTCTAAGGTCAATGTAACTGATGTTGCCTTATCCGATCACTTCTCTGTTACGTTTGAAAGCATCATTTCCAGTGACTCATTTAGCCAAAGGGACATCGTAAGAAAACGCACCATTAAGGATAATGCCACGGAAACTTTTATTCATGCTTACTCTGATACTTCAACCTTGGGCTGCAACTCAGTAGATAAGCTAGTGGATAACTTTCTGTCTAAAGTCTCACACATCATTGACTGCATTGCTCCAGTTAAAGTGAAAGTTCTTTCCGGGAAGAATAAATCTCCTTGGAGAAATGCTCCAGCAGTTAGAGGTGAAAAAAGGGAATGTCGGAAAGCTGAACGCAGGTGGAGAAAGAACAGACTCCAGGTTCACTACGACATCTATAAAGAGAGACTTTACAGATACAACTGACAATTGAAAAATGCAAGAGAATCTTTCTTCTCTGAGATCATCAAGAAAAACATTAATAATGCTCGTGTCTTATTTTCCACAGTTGACAGGCTAACAAATCCTCCTGTGTCAGTGGCTTCCGAACTCCACTCCATCAGGGCCTGCAATGAATTTGCTAACTTCTTTACTGAGAAAATCCTAAAAATTAGAGGATCATTTTGTACTACCATATCAACACCAGAACCAATGCTTTATTCAGCAGGAACTATTTCTGACAAAATGTCCCATTTCAGCGAAATGAACCACAAAAGCTTAGAGCAGATCATTCAGCAGTTAAGTTCCTCTTCATGCTGTCTTGATGTTCTACCCACAGTTTTCCTTAAGAAAGTTTTGCCTGTCTTAGCGTCTGATTTGACCCAGATAATAAACACGTCCCTTCTGTCAGGTGTTTTCCCCCAGTCCCTAAACACAGCAATTATCGAACCACTGTTAAAAAGAACAATTTAGACAAACTTCTACTCCAGAACTACAGGCCCATCTCAAACCTCCTTTATCAGTAAGATTATTGAAAAAGCTGTGTTTCAACAATTAAACACCTTCTTAACAACGACCAGCCGCTTTGACGTATTCCAGTCTGGCTTCCGCGCTCACCACAGTACAGAGACCGCCCTTATTAAGGTGTTTAATGATATCCATATAAATACAGACTGTGGAAGAACCACCGTGCTGGTTCTGTTGGACCTCAGTGCAGCATTTGATACTGTCGATCACTCCATTCTGTTAGACCGTCTGGAGAACTGGGTCGGCCTCTCTGGTACAGCTCTCCACTGGTTTAAATCCTACTTAAAGGACAGGGACTTTTTTGTGTCAGTAGGTAACTTTACATCCCAGACGACAAAAATCACATGTGGGGTTCCCCAAGGGTCCATTCTAGGTCCCCTCCTCTTCAATATCTACATGCTCCCTCTAGCTCAGATAATAAAAAACAACATCAGCTACCATAACTATGCAGACGACACACAGCTTTACATCACCATGTCACCAGGTGACTATGAACCAGTTCAAGCACTGAGTAAATGCCTAGAAGAAATCAATGCATGGATGTGCCAAAATTTTCTTCAGTTGAATAAAAACAAAACAGAAGTAATAATCTTTGGACCAATAGAGGAGAGATCAAAAGTTAGCACAAATTGATGTACTTTCAAGGGAAAGATGAGATACACTAGACCCAGCAATGGGCTTCCATCACTTCCATCATCAGCAGCACCTTATGCTGATTGCCTGCCACACTGATGCAGTAATTCATGCAAAGGAGGCCCGACCAAGTATTGAGTACATAGAAATTAACATGCTTTTCAGAGTCTGACATTTCTGTTTGACATGACCTTTTTTATTGATCTTATGTAATATTTAAATTTTTGAGATTCTAAAGTTGGGGTTGAAGGTCATAATTATCAAAATTATAAGAAATAAATGCTTGAACTATCTCATTCAATGTGAAATGAATCTGTATAAAATGAGTTTCACTTCCTGAGATGATTGACAAAGAAATATGGAACTTTTTCACAATATCCTTATTTTTGAGCTTTACTAGTGTGGCGGTCTCTGCATGTATGTCCAGTCATATTCAATAATTTAGAGTATGTGCACCAATGAAGGTATTTTGTCCGATTTAAAGTATCTTTCGGAGATGGCAACCTTTAAGCAGGTATTAAACATACCTTTTATTAAACCCCCACTTCTGTATTATCCAAGCATCCATTTTCTGAACCTGCTTATCAATGCAGGGTAGTAGGGGCTGGTGCCTATCTCCAGAGGTCAATAGGCGAGAAACAAGGTACATTCTGGACAGGTTGCCAGTCTATCACAAGGCAACACAGAGACATACAGGACAAACAACCACGCACGCACACACTCACACCTAGGGGCAATTTAGAGCAGGCATGTCCAAAGATTTTGAATGGCCCCCCCCAACTGCATTTCAAGCAAGATTTAGTCTACTGCAAAGATTTGGCTGATGGAGATAGAGACGTTTTATTTTTATTAGGGTAAATTGAATACAGACAGGTTGTGATCTTACAACTGAAAACGATGGGTACAACACAATGTATTCATCTTTCAATAACCACACTTTTTACATTCTATTTCGTTTCATGGTAAATGCGAACACATCTGTCTGAGGACTTTAACTCAGATGCAAACTTTTGTGCATTAAAAGCTGTTTTTTTTTTTCAAATCATTTCTCAAAAGGAGCTAAACACAGCAAGTTTTTTCAAAGAAATACTGGCCTGCTCTCCTACTGCTGGACCAAAAAGAATTCAGTTTTCTTTTTTTTCTTTTCTTTTTTTTTTTCAATTACGTTTAATATAATTTGCTTTTGTCATGGTTGAGTTTTGGTTTGGCTTTGTTTTTCTGTTATTTTCATTTTTTCATCTCTTTTGGGTTAGGTTTGACTTTATTTATTGTTAGTTTTCAGTCTTCAGTTCAGCACTGGGCCGTCTTCAGTCATCTACCTCTCCATGCCAGTCCTCGGTTTGCCTTGGAAGTTTTGTTTCTGCTCTCTCGTTTAAGGTTAGTCCTGCCAGTCTCTCTGAAAGACTCTGAACTCTGCTGTGTGTTGCTGGAGAACCGCTAACCTGACTAGCCGCTCCGGAGAAACTCTGTTCTCTGCCCTGGTGTCTCCGAAGTACTGCTACCCTGGCTAGCCACCCTGCTGAAGCTCTGATCTGCGCTCTGATGTCTCTAAGAGATCTGCTTGCTGACTTGTCGTCCTGGAGTACTCTGACCTTCGGGGCCTGCTAGCCGAGCAGCGCTGAGCATTCCCAGCCACCTGGCTACTATGGACTCTCGCTTTGGGCCGTCATCTCCTGTCATCACCTCTGATCCTCTGCAACCCTGACCCTCCGGACTTCATCACCCACCATCCAGCAACCTCTTGTACTAAAACTCTTAAAACTTTTAGTCCTGTGTGCGCGTCCTGAGTACATCGGTAAACAAACCTAACAGCTTTAAATAAAGCAAATGTGCAAAACCCATTTTTAACTATGGCTCTACAGTGATGTAACAGAATTTTCCTTCAGAAAATCTGAATAAGTTGTTTAATTAAAATTATAATATAAAAAATTCCCTACATGATTTTTGGGTTATTTTTCATTATTATTTTTTGGCCCTCGGGAACTTTTGACTTGAGAATTTCGGCCCACATGCCAAAAAGTTTGGACACCCCTGATTTAGACTAACCACTGAAACTAACAGACAAGGTTTTGGACTGTGGGAGTTAACTGGAGTACCCGGAGAGAACCTACTCATGCACAGGCAGAACATGAGTTATAGCTAAACTCGGCCTCATAAACACTGCCTTTGCATAGTGGACCAAGTTTAACGGTGACAATCAAAACCGGTTGTTCACATGCAAAAGAGGACCATCAGGCTACCAACCGATCATCAGTGCAGATGACCACTCCTTATTCCCAGGGGGATCAGCTATGCTCAATTTATCATTGATTTGAACAACAAGGATGAGAGAAGCCAGTATCTTAGGCCTCGTCCCCACAAAGACGAGATTAGCTGTATCCACAAAGGTGTTTTGTCATTTAGGCTGTGCGTCCACATGGATGCTGAGTTTTGGAAGACCATAAACGTTTTATGAAATTTTCAGAAACCGGGTCCCAGAATGGATACATTTTAATATGCTTGTTTTAGATTCCCGTGCGAGCCGCATCGTTTATTAAATGATGACGTCATAGCTTTGCCTCTCTCTTTAAACCGCACGCACCTCACTCTGCGACTTTATTGTGGCTGTCAGGAGCGTCCTTGGACTCTTCCTTTCTAACGGGCCCGCTCTACACAGCGTGTCCCCTGTGACTGATCCCCCACCACGGTGCTGTGTTTACTTCACATGAATCATCTCTGCATGCCCTGTGTTTTTTTTGTTTGTTTTGCATGTTTCGCTGGCCCTGCAGACTTCCTACAGCCTTTTCAGTTGTGCTGCGTCTTCTCTTGTGGACGCACAGTTTTTCTTAATAGGTTCTGAAAATGTACAATGTTTGTCTCTTTGTAGATGTGGCCTAAGTCTGATTTAAAAGTCTGGTTAGAAAAGTGCAGAAACAAAAATGAGTTGAGAAAAGCCACGACTAAGAGGGGATTTGAAGATTTAGCTCTGAAGCGTCACATTGACTAAGTGCTCATACATTTGGTGCTTTGTTGCCCCTTCAAACTTGCTGTGATGAACAGGTGCTGCGTGCCCAATGAACTGTCTTGTCTGATAATTATTTTGACATTACCTGCTGTGAGCTAGAAGGGAATTATCCTCCACAGCGTCGGCGTTCAAAACATCACCTCTTTTTTTCCGTATATGGATACATTAGTGGATGCCCAGAGTTTGAGTTTGAGTATTTACATTGGAAAAGTGAAAACTAAACCTGCTGACTTTACTTTTTGCTGTTGTAAACATGGACTAAATCTGACTAAATTCAGACTGACTTTGGGGTGTTGGTTTCTACAGCATTACATGTCAAACTGGCACTACCTCTTATGATATTGTAAATTTAGAATTAGTATTATTCAAATTAAAATAAGATGCTTTTGCTGTTGCAATTCTCTCTCTTCCTAACTGCTAAAAAATTTGCTGTACATTTAAACAGATGCACATATTCACCTTTTTGTTGCATAACCACCATTATCTTTAAGTGTATGTTATTGGAGTTTCTGACAGGCTAACACACAGTATGTACATTAATATGAAGAGGAAGTAAAAGGAGCCATAGCTTTCATAACTCTTGCCAGATAAATATCAGTAAACCGTGAGATGTAAATATATTTAGCCCGCTTTAAACTGGGAAAATAAAATCCAGGGCGGCCAAGCGTATTCAGAAGCTATCCAGTTGGCAAGTAGTCATTCTTTATGCAGTTTAATCGCTGTATCAATCCAGCTGTTCTGTGGAGGTCAGAGGTTTGTCTGTGGACGTTTGGGGGGAAAAGAACGCATCATGAAGCATGCCAAGAGGCCCATGGTAACTCTGACGGACCTCCAGAGATCCACAGCTTTAAAAGAAGAAAGCCACTGCAGAACGAAAGCCCTCAAGTCATTTTTAAAGTTCATCACAAGCTATGTAGTGTATGCAAGCAAGCATGCATGCATGGGAAGGTGCTCTGGTAAGATTAGACCGAGCGCTGTGGAGGAAAAGAACGTCGTGCATCACTATGAACATACTGTTCCAACAGTGAGGGGGTGGCAGCATTATGCTGCGGGAATTTGCTTCATCAAACCTTTTGGAGCACATGGAAGATGAATGCAGAAAAATACAGTACAGTCATGGAAGAATCCCCTTTTAGAGGCCGCAAAAGACCTGCTACACATGTGGAGGACTTCAACAGCAGTAAACCTTGAGCAGAAGTTACAATGGATTGGTTTAATTCAGAACATATATTAGAACAGCCAGTAACACCAAGACCTTATCAGGTTTATGGTTTCAAAAAACTATGTTAACCATCAACAACATTGTTTTTTTGAGATTCAAATATGTATTGTTAATTTTCAGGGGGCTTGGCTTCAGATGCCCATAAAAGTTGTAAAAGTCAATAAATCCATGTCATCTTTATTAAAGATGATATGGATCAAAAACAATTGTCACGATAACATTAGCAAACGCTGAGTTATGTACAATAAATACAAAACATTTTATGTAATACCGGAAAGATGGTAAATAAAATTATGTAGTTCGTTAAAAATGTATTTCTAATGTCTGGAATCAGTTTTCATTGCATCATTTGTTCATCACTGGATGTTTTAAATACCTGTAGAGTCCTTTTTATGCTTTCATTGACAAAATAAAAATGGAGGTGGGTACCTAGCTAAAAAGGTTTTTATCATTAAGAGGATGATGACTTGACTTTTGGCTTAGTTTCCTAATTGCTTCCTACACCAGGTACGTCTGGAGATGAAGAAAGCCATCGCAACTACTTGGAGGACATATTGCATTGAAGTGCTGCGGGGGGGAGGCTCCAATGGGAACGCCCAGCAGTACCCGGTGCCGTCCTTTCATCTCTAACAGCTTCCTCAGCAGCAGCTTCAGCCACAACCCCTGGTGTGTGCCAGTGCTTCTTTCCACAGTTTGCACAGCAGGTGATAAATGCCTTTTTTAAATCTGTTTTGCCTAATTAAATGCCCTCCATGTTAGATTTAAACTTAGAATGAACCTCTGTTTCGGTATAGCAAGAAATCTGAACCCTGTACTAACCAGTCTTCTTAAAACAATGCAAAAAAAAAAAAACATGCTGGAGGAAGTTAAATCAAACTTAATCAAAAAAATGTGAGAAAGGAATGATGTCCCATTTAGTTCATTGCTTTCATGATGGAGCGATTTAGGGTTTGAAAATAAAAACTAGTAGAAAGGCATTTAGCCTTAGGCATAGAGCCTTGTTTGTAAAAAAAAAAAAAAAAAAAAGCATTATTTACTATTTAATTGGTTAATCTATTGATGTGGAAACTGATATGTTCACAAATTTGCCGAGTTAATTTAGTTCCTTTTAGTTTAAATTAGCACAATTTCATTTAGTGGAGGCTAATTAGGTTTATTACCGTTCAATAAAAACAGCTGATTGTAATTTAGTTTGATTGAAATCCAATCAAAGGGTAACTGAACGTTTCCAGCAACAGAAAGATGTAGAGTCCTTCAATGAGAACAGAACATTTAGGCGGTTAATCTCAATAATGCTGTGAATTTGCGGCTGTCTTTGGCATGACTGCAAGAATATCCTGGTGTCTGTAAGAAAAACAACCGGTTGAAATATTTCCCATTCTCCCCACAGACGCAGTAATGATAGCAATGCATCATCTGGATAATTCCTTTCAATGAAAGCTTGCGGTGAGTCTATGTGGCTTAAGTTTGACTTGTAGACTGGGCTGGTTTTTGGATACATCTCTGCACGTTGTGAGCTAAATTTAATTGCAATGCAAAACAAGTGTTCAGACAAATGCTTCCCATTTCTATAATGTCTTCTTAATAGCCATACATTGAATTTCAACAGAGAAGCAAGATGACGTTCTAAAGCAAGCATGACTGCGTAGTCCGTAGTGTGGAGCTAGGCTCAATATTTCATCTCAGCAAAGACGTTTTTTTGTGCTGTTTACTTTAGGTACTTTCATTATCATGTATGGGTTGTAGAACTGTTTTTACATCCTGTGGCATCTCCCAAACCGTGAAGGTTGCTTTTTGCCTTTGGATTCCCCCCCCCCCCAGAAGGTATCTCAAAATCTAGCCTAAAAAGATGTGCAATGATAAATATGTAAATATGTAAATAGGTAAAATGTAGCCTGGGTGCCATTCCGAACTTAGTCCCGCCCACAACGTTTTAGGTCGGGAAGTTCGGTCTGGCATGCTCAATACTAGCGCAAGTATGCTCGCCCAATATCTGGTGGGCCAATCAAATTGTCAGGGCGGGCTTTATACGATGATGGACAGATGATCAACAGTAACGTAATCAACCACGTCACCAAAGCGCGCTTGGGTTGAATTCGTTTACAACAACGATGGCTGCCGCTGGAGAGTTGAGGTGTGTAGAATGACTCCTTGGATCCTTACATTCTTTTTCGCAACACCGGCAAAAATCGTTCACGCTCATCTTCTTATTCTAGGCTAACAGTTGAGTTCTGTTGACAACAACTATGCGTCGCTTAACATACGTCACACGCTCCGTTGCTCTTATTGGTTGTAGGTCTATCCAATTGAGTGCAGAGGAATTTTTTTTCCTGGTTCGTTCGAAACACGCCCCATAATCACAGCTCTATGGAGCAGTATCAGACTCAAATTCTGACTAGAATTGAGTATGACCATGTCAGGCTAGGTAAAATGGCCCTTCCATCCTGCAAGTAAATACATTATGTATTCAGAAAAAGGAAGTTAAAAAACATCAATCTTTGTGAGAGCTGCAGGCCTGTAAAAACTCAAACCAATCCTTGGATTTGTCCGCGTTTTGGTCCTGCTGATTTGGGAGATTATTTTCTCGTGATCCCCTGAGGAGCGGAAGAGCAGGTAAGACGGTCTTGCGCATGTGCAGTTGTTCAAAAAGGGACATGGGGACACATCCGGAAACATTGCCACCTCTACCTTTAAAATTCACAAGCTGTCATGAAGCTCAGAGACAGGAAGACCCAGAATTCAACCAGACAAAGAGGTTTGAGATAAAGCAGGATTTAATTATCAGATATCGGCAAAACAGTGGTCAAAATCATAATCCAAAAATGATACAAAAATGGCAGTCCAAAAACTCATACCGGGAGAAGGCAAACTTAAATGATCCAGAGGTAGATATTACAGGCAAAAGGAAAAACGTGGAACTTAAACTCACCAGAGGCTTGACTTGGAAAGACACTAAAGACATGACAAGAACTGACGATGAACTGGCAGGTAAGTGGCAGAGGAGGGAGGCTTAAAAAGGCAGGAGAACAAAGGAGAGAGAGTGAGCCAATTAACCATAAACAGGTGGATGTAATCAGAGGGGGGAAAGAGGCTGCAGGATGAAACAAGCTGACAGAAAACACGTGGAAAGGAACAGACACTAGACCAACCCTAGAACATAAATAACCATGAAGAATGAACCTAAGATAGAAGATAAACTAAGACTACACAGAGCACCGAAGGGAGATCAGAACTAAATATAAAGACCGGATAAATTAAAACAGTACAGAAGCTGAAGAATCTAAAACCAGACAGAACAGAAACAAAACCTGAGGTGGAAGACAAGACTAGCTGATCAAATGATAAACATAAACCAACACAAAACCCAAATCATGACACAAGCCTTTTGTCAACCTTACTAAAGAAGTGCAAAAAGTCCTAAAATAAATGATTCGTTTGTTGCAGGAGCATAGTGACAGACTGAAACCTTTTGATGAATCCAAAGTTTAATTTGATTAATTTATGTTAAAAATGTCATTTAGGAATTTGTGTTTTACAATCTTCAGTGACATACCAGGCAACAATCATGACATTCTGAAACAATCAACATAAAATCAATTTTCTTTAAACCACTTTTAACTTTTGTTTAATTATGTTCTCATCTGTTCTTCCGTTTCCTGAGATCGAGGCATGACGGGTTGCTTATTGAGATGCTTTAGCCAACTACTGGATCTAATTTTCTCACTTTATAGAGTTCTACTGTTCTTCAATTATGCATTACGTGTTGTCATTTCTGCTTTAACTTTCTGTTCTCTCTCTTTTATCTTCATAGTAGGTACACCTGGTCTGGCGTTCTGTTAACTGTGACATCATCCAAAGAAGACGGCTCACCCGCTATTACCATCTAATGTAGAACAGATTACTAGATCAATGTGTGCTTCTGTGCTTTTTGTCTCTCTTGTTGTGTCTCTGCTCTGTCTTCTGTAACCCCAGTCGGTCGAGGCAGATGACCGTTCATACTGAGCCCGGTTCTGCTGGAGGTTTTTCCTTCCCGTTAATGGGGAGTTTTTCTTCCCACTGTCGCTTCATGCTTGCTCAGTATGAGGGATTGCAGCAAAGCCATGGACAATGCAGACGACTCTCCCTGTAGATCTACGCTTCTCCAGGAGTGAATGCTGCTTGTCGGGACTTTGATGCAATCAACTGGTTTCCTTATATAGGAAATTTTTGACCAATCTGTATAATATGATTGAATTTAACTTTGTAAAGTGCCTTGAGATGACATGTTTCATGAATTGGCGCTATATAAATAAAATTGAATTGGATTGAATTGAACTACTGCAGATTTAACATGTTTACATAGAGACAGGTTGTTTTGGATAGCTTTTTCCTTAATAATTGAACTAATCCTATTAAAAAGCTTTAATGTTACCTCAGAGTATCTTTATCTGATAAAATAAACAATTTGATGCTATGAAACCCTCGTGACATCAAAGCAAAATCAGATCAAATCGGAGGGCAATTATTATTTTTTACCATATTATATTTTGCTTGTACATATTGGCTAGACCTAATATGAATATCATTTTCAGACAAAGGATCTAGATATGACTTTCATTTCGGCATTCTGGTGCTCTCTATAAGCCATTATTAAGTCATGTTAAATGGCTATAGATTTTCTTTTTCCCTGCAGAGACGGCCAGGTGCCAAGAGCCATGTGAAAATAAAACCTGTGAGTGAAATTTCAATAAGGATACCCCTTTAGACAATTACCATTCCAAAACGATGAGGACTCACTCACTGAACTCACTTTCATCGAGACATATGTTTCTGTTTGTGATCACACAATACAGCCCCAGAGGTGTTTGCTTCATATTTTATTCTCACTGCTGGCAGGCTAATTGACTGTTTAAATTCATTTAACACCGACTATTCATCGGATTGCATAAAGAAGACGTAATGCACAATCTCAAGTCACGCATTTATATCTTTCCAGCTCTTTAGCAAGATTATGTGATTTAGCAGAAAAAGCATTTCCCACTGCTTGACCTCGTTTGATGCAACGACTGCTCCCACATACTGCTGTCACAGTTTAGTGTGCTGAAAATGTAGGCTATAATACAGGATACACCTATGTATATGCAGAAACGTCAGCATGTGTCTGTGAACCCATTACGCTTTGTGTCAGACTTTCTGAGATTGTATGTCATCATACATTCAAGTCCATCAATGTCTCTAAATGAAACGGAATCCGAAAGAGGGCAGGCTCTCGTGCGTGCTCCTCCGCGCGCGCCAGCACACACCCACAGAGCACCGTACGTCTCTGATAGCTTCTATTATCTGGGTCTCCCTCCTGGCTGCACATCAAACATGGATGAGCTCCAACCATAAAAGGCTGCGTTTTCCTTTGATTTAAACAAGGAATAAAAATCGGAAAGGTGAAAAGTCCAAACCATGCATATTTTATCGGCTCACTGACACCAAAGGCAAGACGGAACAAATTTTAACATAGGGGAACAACCAAAAATAGACCATCATATATTGCTGCACGGGGGAAGATGCTGCGTCAAATTCCCTTGCCAAATAAATTTCATTTACGTAGATATAAAAAAAAAAAAAAAAAAACACTGAGAAAAACTTTTAATAGTTTCAGATATACTTTTTTTACATTCACGTCATTTACTTTGTTTTATGAAACAGACGCATAAAGCCTGAGGCTTTACTGCAACAAATCCTTCATATGTTGGACTTTTCTGCACACCAAAGTGATGGAGTGAAGAGATACAGCCTGAAGATCAATAAGGCAGTCCCCCGGGCTCTGTTTGTCTTATCTCTTGATAAAGGATAGCAGTGATTACATTTGTACTCTGGCAAAATGGGGGCATTGTCTCAGTGTCCCCGCAGTCTATTCAGACGCTCGTATTGCAGCAAAGGCTGGGGGCTGTGTACAATGTGTCTGCTCATAGTCGTATCATTCATTGCCCGATTTGCTGGCACTGTGATCCTGCGCTAAGAACAGCCTTCTCACAGCAAGTACTGGCTGGTGAGCTGAAACATTTGTTGTAGAAATTTCACTTCTCTTTAGTGGCTAGAAGTATGGGTACCGTGCATTACATCCTGCCTGTCTCCCTGTTTGAACATTAAAAAATTGTTCAGGTTGAATGCTGACCCTTGCCTAGCTGTGAGAGCTTTAACCTTCCTTGGCCCTCAATATCAATGTAGCAGAAATGTACTTGACTATAACGTTGATGGTTCCCTCTCTGGTCCCCTGTCTTGGCTGAAGAAACAATGCTGCCCCTCTCTCTGGGTATGTGTTTGGTGTGATGTACAGCATTTGTTTCCCTGAGGCCAACATGTTAGTCTCATCTGACGAGGACACCTTCCCCCACTTTAAAAGCCATGTAGGAGACACAGCAAAAACTGCATACAGGACTTCTTTCAACAATAGTTTTCTGTTTTCTTGCATAAAGACCATGTTGGTAGATTGCATGGCACCTTGTTCTTGTGTCAAGAGATCCTCCCTCCTGGGACACTGTGCATTGCACTATTATTTAAGGGTATCAGAGTTAAAGATGATAAATGCATACCATAGTTTATACCACATTTAAAAACCATGTATCATCCATTCTCTATAGTCACTTAGGTATGCAGGGTAGCAGGGGTGTGGAGGGGGGCCGATCTCCAGCAGTCACTGGTTGAGCAGCGGGGTACTCCCTGGATCAGTCGCCAGTCCATCACAGGGCAACACCGTACACCCACTCACACCTGAGGAGAGAGACGAATTAACCTAACAGCTGTGATTTTGAACTGTGGGAGGAAGCGGGAGTACCCAGAGAGAACCCACACATGCACCAGGAGAACATGTAAACTCTATGCAGAACAACCCCTGGCCCAGGGTTCAAACCCTGGCCCTTTTTGCTGCAATGCAACGGCGCTACCAACTGCCCCACCGTGCAGCCCTTGTGTCGTGTTTCTTTCCTTTTAAAACTAGGTGCCACTTTGGGTTGGTCTGACATCAAAATCATAATAATGTTTATTGAGGTTTATTGTTTTAACATAAGGAAATTCGAAAAAGCTCAAGAGGCGTGAATACTTCTGTAAGTACAGAACTTATAAACCCTCACCCTGAAAACATCAGGTAAGACCTTCTAAATCCAATTCTAGAATGGGTTTGCAGCCAATTCCGACTTACTTTATTATTGTAAGTGTATCCTTAGTTCGATCAATCCCCCATTATCGCTACATGAAAATGACCCCTCTTTGCTGTAAATCCATCTTTTCCCCAAACCTCAACCAGCCTATTTCTTTTTATAAATCATTCCATATGTAGACCCACTCCCATCCCCTCTTTCAGTTCCTCCCCCTCATGCTTCCTTCCTGTCCCCTCTTGTTCCCTCTCCTCTTTTTCTCCGTCAGCCATCCGGTCTGAATAATGCAGTGGCCGTCTAGCGGCACAACCATTGTCCCTACTTCACTGTTAATGTTGTGTCCTTGTCACAGTTATTGGGTCACTATCATCCATCAGAGCTAATCATTGTCAGACAGACATGGAAAAACAAAACATATCCCAGAGAACAAAGGAACTCACATGGTGAGAACAAAGGAGACCAGGGCCCAAAGAACCATGATGTGCTTTATGACACTCCTGTTAAATCAAATGATGAACTTTGAACAGGCAAGCACAAAAGGAGCTTCATTTTATTACTGAAGCAGACACCGCATGCAAAATGTGAAATGTAAGTTATAATATGGTTATTTATCTGGTCGTTGGTTTTCGGCCATGTAATTTAATCAGAGACAAGCATTGTGGAGTGTTTAATTGACGCCTGTAGCATCCCATCACCCAAACTCCGTACATATATAAAATGCTGTGGTACAGCTGGCACACTTGGATGCAAAAAATATCAAAACAAGCCAAAAGATATTTAAACATGTATTATTCTCAAATTTAAGGGAGAGGTTTCTCTTGCTCTCTCTTATTTATATAAGATCTTAATATATATATATATATATATATATTTATATATATATATATATATATATATATATATATATATATATATATATATATATATATACTTTATTTTAATGTATTAAAATTGTACCATCGTCATACAAAATCAGAAAATGATATGTGAGAAAATGGTAAAGCAGAGGCTTCATAAATTCATAATAGCACATCATTTTACATTTGATTGACCAAAGTTTGGATTGTATTTAGATTTAAATTTGATCGTTGCATTTTATTCAGTGTTGAACAGTGTGTCAATTTCAAATATCGTCACCCTCCTAAAATAATGGCCTATGTCTTTTTTTTTTCTTCAGGTTTTTCAGAAAACTCACGAAACAATACAGCTTAAGTCCCACTCTTAACACAGGCCATGATACAACAGGGGTGGAATTGCATGATCTCCTCAAATGAGGATCTAGATAATTTTAGAAGAGGTGGCCTGAGGTTATAAAAAAGATATTTTTTTTGCAAAAAAATACTTATTTCCGGACGATGTGGATATGCTATTTTACCTTTATAAAATGCTTATTTGTGATAATGAGCTTTTTGCCGTATTATCTACATCAGTTATACTTCAAATGAAGATTTTTCCAGTAAAGGATTCTGTATAAATCTTGTGCTTGACCTGGAGCTAGAGTCGAGGCTGCTATGGATTAGTTTAAAGAAGCCCATTGAGACATGAAAGCTGGTTGATAGCTGATGTGGGAGTATCAGACATGACCGGCGCATTGGAGTATTGGCCTTGTGCCTGTGTGCTCTAACACAACTGAGTGTTTGAGTGCTCCAAATGAATCAATAGAGATGAGAGCTGACTGTTTTTTTTTTTTGTTGCCGATTTAATTATCCTCCATTAAACAAACACGATCAGCGAGACGGTTGTCCTTCAAGAAATACGCACACATTTAAACAGAAAAGGCGAACAGGATTATTTTTATGTCAGCAAAGAAATAAATCTAAGAAACACTTTGGTCAACAAAGAAGAGCATACACAAATACATTTCTAAAAAGAAAAAAGATATTTATTTAAACTCCTTCAACAACTGTTAAGTGAGAGCACAAAGAAGGACAGAAAAGAAATTCGCCCATTTAAGGAAGATGAGCTTGTTTTGATCTTTCATAATCCTTTGCACATAGTTGAATCGTCTTTGGTTTGGGAAAAGAAACCTTGAAAGCTGATGACCTCAACGCCTTGGAGCAGCGTGTCTACCTCAGCCCCAAAAGGCTTGGTCAGCTGTGTGTGTGTGTCCGTGTGTGTGTGTGATGAACCACAATGAACATGTTTTATCTATTGATTACTTGTCTGAAATCAAAAAGTTCGACGTATTCTTTTTGATTACACCATTTTACATTCCAACATGTAATCGCTCCGTTTCCAGTAAAGTATCAGCAACGTGATGCCTGTTACTATAATCATTGCTAATTATATACAAAGTACGGGAAGAAAAGCATGATTATGCTTGTACTGATGTCGTACCTATAGCAGTTCAAGCTGAAGCTTGACCACTTGACAAAAAGTAAAAACTCTTGAATAGTTTTTTTAGATATAAAACTCATAGCCATGGAGTACACACATAAAATGCTTTACGTGTTACTTTCATCCTAACTTTTCTAAAAAACCCAATTTTATTTTCAATAATTCAGTTGGTTAAAAAAAACATGTACAGTGACTTGCAAAGTGTTCACCCACCAAACCCCCCCCCCCCCCCCCCCGGCTTTTTACCTATTTTGTCATATTCCAACCTGTGACTGCAACTCATGCCGTGCAATGGATTTGCACGTAATAGTCCAAGTTGGTGAAGTGAAATGAGACCTACACTCACCGGCCACTTTATTAGGTACACCTGTCCAACTGCTCGTTAACACTTAATTTCTAAGCAGCCAATCACATGGCGGCAACTCAGTGCATTTAGGCATGTAGACATGGTCAAGAGAATCTCCTGCAGATCAAACCGAGCATCAGTATGGGGAAGAAAGGTGATTTGAGTGACTTTGAACGTGGCATGATTGTTGGTGCCAGAAGGGCTGGTCTGAGTATTTCAGAAACTGCTAATCTACTGGGATTTTCACGCACAACCATCTCTAGGGTTTACAGAGAATGGTCCGAAAAAGAAAAAACATCCAGTGAGCGGCAGTTCTGTGGGCGGAAATGCCTTGTTGATGCCAGAGGTCAGAGGAGAATGGCCAGACTGGTTCGAGCTGATAGAAGGGCAACAGTGACTCAAATAACCACCCGTTACAACCAAGGTGGGCAGAAGAGCATCTCTGAACGCACAGTACGTCGAACTTTGAGGCAGATGGGCTACAGCAGCAGAAGACCACATCGGGTGCCACTCCTTTCAGCTAAGAACAGGAAACTGAGGCTACAATTTGCACAACCTCATCGAAATTGGACAATAGAAGATTGGAAAAACGTTGCCTGGTCTGATGAGTCTCGATTTCTGCTGCGACAGTCAGATGGTAGGGTCAGAATTTGGCGTCTACAACATGAAAGCATGGATCCATCCTGCCTTGTATCAACGGTTCAGGCTGGTGGTGGTGGTGTCATGGTGTGGGGAATATTTTCTTGGCACTCTTTGTGCCCCTTGGTACCAATTGAGCATCGTTGCAACGCCACAGCCTACCTGAGTATTGTTGCTGACCATGTCCATCCCTTTATGACCACAATGTACCCAACCCATGATGGCTACTTTCAGCAGGATAATGCGCCATGTCATAAAGCTGGAATCATCTCAGACTGGTTTCTTGAACATGACAATGAGTTCGCTGTACTCAAATGGCCTCCACAGTCACCAGATCTCAATCCAATAGAGCATCTTTGGGATGTGGTGGAACGGGAGATTCACATCATGGATGTGCAGCCGACAAATCTGCGGCAACTGTGTGATGCCATCATGTCAATATGGACCAAACTCCCTGAGGAATGCTTCCAGCACCTTGTTGAATCTATGCCACGAAGAATTGAGGCAGTTCTGAAGGCAAAAGGGGGTCCAACCCGTTACTAGCATGGGGTACCTAATAAAGTGGCCGGTGAGTGTATATATACAGTGTTTAAGAAGAATTAGAAAGCAAACAACTGAAAATCAATCTGTGTCAAGTGTCACATGATCTGCCAGTGTAAATACAGATTTTCTGAAAGGCCCCAGTGGCTTTTCAGACAAATCGGGGACAGTTGATGAGAAGTACAAGTCAGGGTGGGGTTACAGAAACTTAGCCAAATCTTTGACGTTCCCCCGGAGCATCATCACAACAAACCTGCCAAGAGAGGACCGCCCATCATAACTCACAGACCAAGCAAGGAGGGCATTAATAGAGAAGCAGCACAAAGGCCGAAGGTATCCCTGAAGGAGCTGCAGAGCTGCACAGTAGAGACTGTAGGATCCATAGGAACACAATAAGCTGTATGCCCCATAGAGCTTTGCTTTATGGAAGAGTGGCCAGGAAAAAAACGTTACTTAGTGTTAAAAATAAAAAGGCACGTTTTGAGTTTGCCAAAAGGCATATGGGCGACTCCCCAAATGTAGGGAGTAACGTAGTCTGTTCAGATGAAACTACAATGTAACCTTCCGGCCACCACGGACAAGGCTATGCCTGGCACCAACACAACCCATCATTCCTAGAACACGTTGGTGGCAGCATTATGCTATAGGATGTTTTTCAGCAGCAGGGAATGGGCAACTGGTCCTAGTCAAGGGAAAGATTGATGGTGCCATGTACAGGGATGGGCCTATTCTTGAGCAAAACCTCTTAGTCTGCCTATTATTTGAAATTGGGAAGAAGAGTCATCTTCCAGCGGGATAATGGCCCGTAGCATGCTGCTAAAGCCTGAAATCAAGTGGTTTCAGGCTTTAGGACCTCAGTCCTATTGAGACTCTGTGCTAAGACTTTGAAGAATGCAAAAAACATTCAACATGAAGGAGCTGGAGCAGTTTTGCTTTGAAGGACCCTTTTTATTCCTGGTTGTGATACAGGACAACTTGAAAAATGCCAAGGGGGTGAATACTTTTGCAGGCCACTGTATAGCAAATAATAAGCATTTATAAGCAGCCCATCACAAGACCTACAAACTGAATGTAACGGAAGCACTTTTTTAAACATATACAGTCATATTACAAAATGTCAATGTTATTGAAATATTAATTTAGTTTAGTAGATAAGTTCACTAAGTTAAAGACAATGTGTAGTCAAATAACACACAGACTGATGTTTTTAAGCATTCATTTCTGTTACTACAGAAATGTGGGCCTAATAAAAACTATGTCAAATACCTGTTCAAAGGTTGTTAGCTTGATATGGGCTGTAAGTTTACCTTCTTACCACACAGAGTAAGGAACATAGTAAGGAAGGTAAAATAAATAAATAAATGTAAAGCTTAATTTGAAACTAAATCCACCGTAGACAGCCTCTTTAGGTCACCAAGCACTTATCTTAAGGGATTTGGACAAACCTAACCTGGGACATAAATAATAATAGAGAGCGAGGGTAAAATTGATAGCAGGGTCTTCCCAAAATAAATAATTGAAAAATGATGGACACTTCTTCTTTTCCTGCCTAAAGCGAATACAGTGTAATAAGTCAAAATCTGCTAACTATACCCTCTTATCTGCCACATTTTACCATGTTTACACATATACAGAAAAAAAAAAAAACAGACAAACTCATGGGCTGAAACAGTAGCAGTCACACTGTCACTGCTGGTGGAAAGCCATTTGGAGACTGCAGCTTGGAAAGAGCAGCGTTGCTGCTGTCAGCGTCTGACAGACAGCTGTGAGGAGTGTGTAAGTGTGTCTGTTGGTGTCTGATTAGTGCCTCTCCTCCCTCTCTCTCTCTCTCTCTCGCTCTCTCTCTCTCTCTCTCTCTCTCTCTCTCTCATGATTATATAACAGCAGTTCTGGTCTCTGTTTATAAATGTGTGTGAATGCGTGCACGCACAGTGTGTACATGTAGAAGGCAAATGTGTGTATTGTCTGGCTCGGTGCATATGTCTGACCTAGAAATACCCAACAGTCTCTCATGGCTTCATTAGGACCCATCCAGAAGTTCAGAATCCATAACCTTGAAATCATCACCATGCTGCCTTCTACTTAAAGTCTTTTTTTTTTGTTGTTGTTGTTTTTAACTTCCCATCTCCATTTTTTTTTTATTGTTTAACTTGGGTTGCCTCAGAAAAAAAGTCTCTGACCAACATATATTTCAACATTTCAATAAAGTATGTTATGAAAAACATTTTCATGACAATTTAAAATCATAGATATGGCACCCTTTACAATTATTCACAAAAAATGTGCGATGACCCATAAAATGATTTTATTTTTCACTGCATCATCATCTCATGCTGAGATTATTTAAGAAAAAATATACTTATTTAGTGAAGAAAAACATCCCACAGAAAAACAATCATTATTTACATCAGAATGTGACAGATTTTATTTATCTTTTTACTTTCCAAATGTTTTACTCTTTATTGGTGGTGAATGTGCTATGGTTTCTCTGGTGTATAAATATGAACAGAAAAGCGTTTTTTTAGCTATGCATCAAAATCACAAAGACATAAGAACGTGCAATTTGAGTAAGGCAGATATGTGTTGAGCTTCAAAATCTCTCTCTCTCTCTATATATATATATATACAGGACTGTCTCAGAAATTTAGAATATTGTGATAAAGTTCTTTATTTTCTGTAATGCAATTAAAAAACATGAAATGTCATACATTCTGGATTCATTACAAATCAACTGAAATATCGCAAGCCTTTTATTGTTTTAATATCGCTGATTATGGCGTACAGCTGAAGAAAACTCAAAAATCCTATCTCAAAATATTAGAATATTTCCTCAGACCAAGTAAAAAAAAAATATAACAGCAAAACAAAATCAAACATTTGAAAATGTCCATTAATGCACTCAGTACTTGGTTGGGAATCCTTTTGCACAGATTACTGCATCAATGCGGCGTGGCATGGAGGCAATCAGCCTGTGGCATTGCTGAGGTGTTATGGATGCCCAGGATGCTTCAATAGCGGCCTTTAGCTCATTTGCATTGTTGGGTCTTGTGTCTTTCAGCTTCTTCTTCACAATACCCCACAAATTCTCGATGGGGTTCAGGTCAGGGGAATTGGCAGGCCAATCAAGGACAGTAATGCCATGGTCAGTACACCAGTTACTGGTGGTTTTGGCACTGTGGGCAGGTGCCAGATCTTGGTTGTGCAGCGTTTCCTGCCACATTTCCCCCTTCCAACACACTTTTTGTGAATGTGCTTTGAAACTGCACTCTGTGAACAGCCTGCTCTTTGAGACATTTCTTTTTGTGTCTTACCCTCCTGATGGAGGGTGTCAATGATGGTCTTCTGGACAGCAGTCAGATCAGCAGTCTTCCCCATACTTGTGATTTAGTTTACTGAACCAAGCTGAGTGTTTTTCAAGGCTCAGGAAACCCTTGCAGGTGTTTCGAGTTAATTAGACGATTCAAGTGATTAGCTGAATAGCCTACTAGTATACTTTTTCACGATATTCTATTTTTCTGAGACAGTCCTGTATGTATGTATGTATGTATATATATATATATATATATATATATATATATATATATATATATATATATATATATATATATATATATATATATATATATATATATATGTGTGTGTAACATGTCATGTAACCACATTTTATTCATTGGTTAAAAATACAATGGGTACTGGCTGTTTTTTTTTTGTTTGTGTTTAAGTATAAATCTGCTATCCTCATTTTTTGCATGTAGCATCAGAAAATGATCAAAAATGGGTAACATCACATTCAATGAAGATCATCTGCAACCTAGACCTGACAGTTGTATTATGGAGGGTTGTCTATCTTCCTAATTCACCATTATTTTACCAACTTTGTGGTTCATTCCTGTCATTATCCCATCGTTTGCTAAGAGGCGGGATAAACCCTTGACAAGTCCATAACAGATTTTGCAACCAGTTGCTCACTAAGATTAGAGCATGTTCCTGGTTTCCGTGATTGTAAAATACGTTCTCTTTATTCTGTAGAGGTGGATTCTTGTAGACCGTTGAACACAAATGAACCAGACAATCAAAGCTAACGAGAATCAAACTGATCATTGCTCTGCTCTAAAATGTTCTGATAGCTGTCACTGGTTTCTAGTATTCACATGGGTATTAACCTGACATGTTTCACCCACATTTGATGGCTCGTTTACGACAGGTCGCTCCAAGCTTCATTGGAGTCAGCAACCTCATTATGTGCCGACCAGTTGAGGTTTGGGAGCTTAAAATCCATCATGTAAGAAGCAGATTGGTATGTTCTCTCAGCATCCTCTGTCAGCAATAAAAAAAAACATCTGCTGGTGTGTATGCCCTCCAAATGTTCCCCTGGCTCATTTACCCATGACAATTAGCTGGAGCTACAACTTGCTTTTCCTGTGTTTGGCCAGATAAACATAGAATAAAATAGATTGTTTCGAACCACCAAACGTGCTGCTTTTGGCTTAAGTGACCTTTATTGCTCTTAAAAAAACAACTAAAATTTGATTGAGTCAGTGATGGAATGGTGTGTGCAGAAAAATCAAACTTTCTGTTATTTTCATTCATTGCCACAGCTTCATACAATCACTGCTTGGCTCACTGATATAAAGGACTCTGGTGCTTAGAGGGCAAGTAACAATGAGAGGAACAATGGTGCTCAGATCTTGAGCACCATTCACATTCACCACCTGTCACTACTTTTCATCTTAAGGGTGAGGGTATGTTACGTTGATTCATTTCTGTGTCCCATCCCAATCTTTGGCCACGTTTACACTTTTTTTCCCTGAGCTGCAAACCTGAACCACAACAGAGAAGGAAAAGTTGCAAAAACGATGATATACCCTTTATCACTGAGGCTGATGCTTGATTCCCAAGTTTGTCTACTGATCTCAGGTCAGCAGGTGATGCAATTCACATCCAATTTGTTGCAACAGGGATCGAAGGTACATGGATATCAAAACATTTCGCCTTTACTGGAGTCGCCTTTACGTTTCAGCTGAAATAAGAGAAAAAATTGCTAAATTAATTATCAAGCAGGTGCAACATGTTAATGTTTTTTCATGTTTTTGTGAGACCTGTGAAACACCTTGATCAACGTTGATGTTCTTGATGTGATTTACTTTATTCCAGAAGGGTCCTTTGAGTCAACTCTGTGAGATATCGTTTCATCCGCAAGTGACCGGGACCTTTAATACTGGATATGTACACTAACTCCACTCTGATAAACACTGACTGACTTTGTGACAAGAGAACGGCGATAAGAAAGGAACGAGCGTTATCAGGTAAAGGTCTCTCACAGAGGTCCACTGCAGTATTTTACTACTTCTCACCCCGACTCTGTATTTCCTCTCTTTTTCTCCCCCATCCCTCGCTGAGTCCCGTCTCATCCCCTTTCGTTTTCTTTTCCTCTTCCCGCACCTCTACCCCTCTCTCATCTCTCTACCCCCTGCTGCACCTCTCTCCATCACTTCCTCTCTCACCCTCCTCCCCACATGTCTGTCTGTTCGAAACTAGAGCAACGTCTTAATCGAGGCTCCGAGACGTGACGGGAATTCCTAAGCAGCCCCGGCCTCTGCAGTGCAGACACACACACACACACACACACACACACACACACACACACACAGAAGCACAAACCCACATGTTCTGCTCTGCAGCCAATTAACAGCGCGCGATCTACCACCAAAGGAATAACTGCATTTTGATGAGCTGGAGCCTGTGTGTGTGTGTGTGTGTGTGTGTGTGTGTGTGTGTGTGTGTGTGTGTGTGTGTGTGTGTGTGTGTGTGTGTGTGTGTGTGTGTGTGTGTGTGTGTGTGTGTGTGTGTGTTGAGCTGGTGGCCGTCAGAAACACTTACACAGATAGAAGGATATCTCTTTTATGTGTTCAAGGGAAAGAGGGAGATTATGGTGTATTAGAAACCTTCTCCAAGCGGGACAACCTGAGACAGGAACAGGGAAGTGCCTGAGATTTTCTTTCTGTGTGTGTGTGTGTGTGTGTGTGTGTTTGTATATGTGATGGAGTCCTGGCACTTTCAGGATTGTGTCAGTGTGTGTGTGTGTGTGTGTGTGTGTGTGTGTGTGTTGGTGCAAACAAGCCGCATTAGGAGAACAATGCAGATGATTTACTTGGAGCTGAGCCTCGCTGTCTCCTCCTCATCCTCCTCCTCATCCGTCCTCTATTTTTGTTACCTTTCATTCTTCTTCTCCTCCTCCTCCTCCTCACGTCTACCCAGCCTCTACTTTGTGGAGTTCATCCAAAGGTGAATGCCTGGCACAAAAGAAAGTAGATTCCCCCTTCTGAAAACTCATATATTCTCTTTATGTGTCAAAAATATTGACATCAGCCTTGACACAATATCCCAGAGCAGCAAAGCACAGTGCTTGCCAGGTTTCATCATCCCCCCTGTATGTTCTTCAGAGATAGAATATGTTGAAACGAAGGCTGCGGGTTTGTAAATCTTGCTGATTTCTTTGCCCCACTTCTCTGCACAGTCCTCCACATCTGTTCTTGTTCATTTAATGTGGGTAGGTAAGAGGTTTTGCACCGTTGATGAGAAGTGAAAAACGTAATCGTTTTAGAGAATAAATAGGTCATTGAAGTATTAATTGAGAAACATAAGATTGCATGAATCCAGATTACCTCTTTGGCATCACTCACCCTTTTTTCATGTGGTCTTTTTGCTTACATAGAATTATCCCATTAATAATTTCACGTTGGTAACGCTACACAAAATATCTGCAAAATAAATGTATGTAACAGAATTAGGACGACAAGATTTTTTTCAACGTCAGAAATTGAATTCTCTAATGCTCAGCTGGTAACTAGGAGAATGCTGCGCTTCCAATTGTTTGAGGATGAAATGCCGCCATCTAGGGGATAAATTGGGTAATTACAATTCAGGGGCTGCATCTTCTAAAAAAAATAATCGTTACCTTTGTTTACTTTGCACAACGAATACATAAATTATTTAGACCTCATAGGACGTTTCTTTGTTTGTTTACCAACTTTAAAGGCTCTAATAATATATATCTAATTTAGAATTCTTAGCTTGTTTTAGGAGTTCTCTTTTATACAGGTTTATATTAAAGGAAGTTTGGTAGTTTTTAACCACTACTTCCATATTTAAACCAAGCTTAAAAGGTTTAGTAAAGTATCAAATATTCTTACTTTATATAACTGTGGTTGTTTTTTTTTTATTTTAATTCAAGAAATAGAGCTTTAAAAAATTGCTAGTGGTTTTATTCTGTTGTAATTTTAATTTTATTTAGATACTGACCAAATGGTGTTTAATTGTTAAAATTTCATTAATCTGATCAATTCTGTTGCATCACAATTTTGGTGGTTTTGTCTTGTATTTTAGTTTCTTCTAATATATCTAAAGTCATCTTTATATTTTCACTGTAAAATATTAATATAAATGTGATAAAATTCAATATAAATGTGTATTTCTTAAAAAAAAATAACACCTGAGATGTTTGATTAAAAAGTTAAAAGACACAAATCAGTCTTTATTGAAATAATTAAAACATTAATGTCTTTATTTTTCTTTCTCATGAGTACAGAAAGGTACACAATCATATTGTATTAACAAAAAAAATATCCATTGTCACATCAGCTGGAATGTTGCGGAGTCAAGGTTTGTCGACTTATGTCTCTGCTGTCTTCTGCCTTTGAAACTCTCTTAGGTTTTCTTCTCTGAGCTCCTCTTGATAGTCAGCTCTCTCTCAGCCGCCTCAGCACCAGCAACTTTGGCTGCCTGGATGTGGAGCTTTCCATCTGGAGAAAGGCTGCAGCTGACGTCTTCATGGTTCACCCCTTCAGGCAGATCAAACTCCTGTCTGAACTCCTGCAGTCTGTAAGAGTAGGAGCCTTTGCCGTCCTCTTGTTTCTTCTCTGTCTTGCCGCTGACTCTCAGCTTCCTGCCCACCTGCCTGACTGACAGCTCTTCTGGAGCAAAGCCTTGAGTGTCCAGGGTTAGGCCAAAGTGCTCTCCCTCTTTGTCCAGCTGGTAGGAGACTGGCTGCAGAGCCACGCTGCTCCTAAAAGGCTCTGTGTCCTCCAGGATCTGGCTTTGAAGTTTGTCCATCAGCTGAAGACTGCTGCGCAGCTCTTGTAGGTTTCTTTGCAGGAGATCCTGCTGGTAGAACAGAGGCCTGACCTCTGGCCACAGACTGCGTACGGGCCAGGAGAAGTCCATGAATCTCCTGAATGCGTGGGGAAATCCACGAGAGCACAGCATGTTTCTCCTGTTTAGCCTTGAGTCTTCTTGTCTTGAGATGAATCTCTGTTCAGGCGTCTCTTCACTCCTCTGTTGCTTGTGTAGCTTTCTGTCAGTCAGTGGGACTGTCCCAGCTTTATATTCTAACAGGCGGAGCTCCAGAGGCTTCAGGAAGTTTCTGGTAATTACCACAGAACTCCACTGGGTGGAGCTCTTTCACACAATTTATCTACTCTTCCAGACTTTGCTGTTTGCCAACATGATTTCTTTCATCAAGTTTTCATTTCTTTTAATTTTTTGGGGGTCGGGGGAAAATGACATTGTATAAACACACAATGTTTGATCCTGTTAAAGCAATTTTGGTTAAGTTTTTTTTAGAACACTATAGCAGAATTATAAAACGGGTTTCTGAATGAAATCATACTTATTGTAATGTAGTAGATTTCCTAGAATATTTTCAGTAAATATATCTTATCTGTTTGTGTCAGGGTATATTATTCAAGATATGTTGTCTTTTAAAAAAAACTGAATTGGAATGTACCTGGAGAGTACATGATGTGCTGAAAATCCAATAAATAAGAAATGTATCTTGTGTAATATAAACTTTTCAAATGAAATTTTAAACCCAACGTTTAATTCTCTTTTACCTCCAGTGCACGACAACTTATATAAGACAATATCTAAGAACTTATTTCTCTTTGTTTTTATTGAAAATACGGCATATTTATAATGGTAGATTTAATGTAGATTGCCGTACTAGTCTTTCAGTTCTTGCCATGGAAAAACCTCCCCACAGTATAACACTGCCACCACCATGCTTTGCTGTAGGGCGTTCGATACAGTTAATCACCAAATATTATTGTCTAGATTAACAAAAATGTATTCCTCCAACCAAGATACCCTTTGGTTGAAATCATTTCTCAAATAGAACTCATTGTGTGTCTGTCAGTGGTGTCAAACCCCCAGTTCTTGATTTTCAAGTTGGAGTATTCCATGGCTCCATACTTGGACCTCTTTATTTTCATTATACATTAATGATTTACCAAATATTTGCAAAGACCTTAAGATCATGTTATATGTAGATGATGCTGTAATTTTAACAAACTCTAAGTATGAAATCAAAGTCTCAGAAAGACTAACATCAGCAATCATATATCGATGAGTGGCTTTTGAAATCATGTCTTTTCTAAATTCTCAACAAACAGTCTGAACGTTATTTTCGAAACGTCCATCTGCAAAGTCTTATCTGAATGTCTTGTTGAAAGGAGAGGAGCTCCAGTTTGTACATACATTATATATCTTGGAGTTACCTTGGACTCCACTTCATATTTTTTTAAAATGTGGAAAAAATATATCTAGAATTGTTCATTTTAATATTCATAACTTCAGACAAATCAGGTTGTCATTGCCAGAAAATGCTGCAAAAATGACTCTTCATTCCATGATTTTTTTTGCACATTGAAAACTGTATCACTAATTGGTCAATGACAAACTTGACAACCATAAAAACAATAGAATCACTATTCAAAAAGGATTTCAAAGTAATTCGGAAGAAAACCTGTCCTTTCATCATTGTCTCATCCTCCAAAATAAAATATTCTTAGTTTTGAAATTTTTAGAAAATTTTAAATTGCCTGCTTCATTATTTAAGGTTTTAAATTGACCCGCTCCACCACCTCTGGAAGAGTTTAAGCTAAAATCCAGCACTAGTGGAAAGGTAACAAGAGCATATACTAGAGGTGAAAGAGTAATACCTCTCAGACGAACAACATTTAGTCAACAGGTGTTATCAGTCAAGATTACAGAAATTTGGAGCAAAATCCCAGCTGATATAAGAGACTCTACTACATTCAGTTAATTTAAAACCAATTGTGAAAAAAATGGCTCAAAGGGAACCAGATCTGTGATCACTAATGTCAGATTATCCTTATCATGGGCAGTGTTCTTAATGTTTCCCTATCTTTTATTCTATTGTTTTGTAATTGATTGATTTATTGATTGCTTCTTGCTTTTAACTTATTGAATTGCCAGAGGCTACAGATGTAAAGCAGCCTTCAGGCTAATTCTGACATATTTACATTTAATGTTTATGATTATGCACTGTCCCTTTTTAAATTAATATTTAAAAAGAAAAAAGGCACATGTAGAACAACTCACTTTCTATTATCCATTTATTTTACAAATATTTCCATATACAAATACCTTAATGTACAAAATTACAATTCTTACTCACAACCACTGTTACAAAGATAAAAATCCTCCCATTGGCACATCAACATGTATATGAGTCCATGTTTTCAGGTCTCTTCTATGATCTGTTGTCTGTATCTGCTCGGCTGTCTTCTGCTTGTGAACACAAACTCTGATCTGTTTCCTCCTCTGAGCTCCTCTTGATAGTCAGCTCTCTCTCAGCCGCCTCAGCACCAGCAACTTTGGCTGCCTGGATGTGGAGCTTTCCATCTGGAGAAAGGCTGCAGCTGACGTCTTCATGGTTCACCCCTTCAGGCAGATCAAACTCCTGTCTGAACTCCTGCAGTCTGTAAGAGTAGGAGCCTTTGCCGTCCTCTTGTTTCTTCTCTGTCTTGCCGCTGACTCTCAGCTTCCTGCCCACCTGCCTGACTGACAGCTCTTCTGGAGCAAAGCCTTGAGTGTCCAGGGTTAGGCCAAAGTGCTCTCCCTCTTTGTCCAGCTGGTAGGAGACTGGCTGCAGAGCCACGCTGCTCCTAAAAGGCTCTGTGTCCTCCAGGATCTGGCTTTGAAGTTTGTCCATCAGCTGAAGACTGCTGCGCAGCTCTTGTAGGTTTCTTTGCAGGAGATCCTGCTGGTAGAACAGAGGCCTGACCTCTGGCCACAGACTGCGTACAGGCCAGGAGAAGTCCATGAATGGACTGAGGGCAGACGGGAATCCATGAGAGCACAGCATGTTTCTCCTCTTTAGTCTTGAGTCTTCTTGTCTTGAGATGAATCTCTGTTCAGGCGTCTCTTCACTCCTCTGTTGCTTGTGTAGCTTTCTGTCAGTCAGTGGGACTGTCCCAGCTTTATATTCTAACAGGCGGAGCTCCAGAGGCTTCAGGAAGTTTCTGGTAATTACCACAGAACTCCACTGGGTGGAGCTCTTTCACACAATGTATCTGCTCTTCCAGACTTTGCTGTTTGCCAACATCTTTTCTTTCATCAAGTTTTTTTACATAAGATTTTGGTGGGTATAAAAAGATTATGTTGTATAAAACACAATTTTTGAACCTGTTAAACAGATATCATTTTAAAGTTTATCATAAACATTAAAACAGAATATCTGAAAAAGTGAAAGTGTACTTTTTATTAATGCACCATATTTACAGAGTATTTGTATCTCGTCTAATTTAAAAAATTCCTTTGGCAGTTTGATCCAAAGGGTTCATTTTCTTTTTCCTCCATAGAAAGACAACTTCTATAAGACAATATCTAAGGATGTTTTTCATTTTGTTTTTATAGAGAACAGGGCATATTCATAATAAGTGCTATATATTGTCTGCTAACAATAATAAGTCTTGGCCTTTCTGTAGCCTTCAAATAGAAATAAATTTATTCAATATATTGTTGAAAATGCTCATATGTTTGAGCAGTTTTCTTTAGATATTTCTTATATGAGCAAATTTGGTGATTTAGGTCAAATGATTAAAAGTCAGACTTCATCAGCCATATATTTATAATGTATTGATTTATTTGATTACAGTTCAAACCTAATACCAAACATATTTCAGATAAAATGTTTACTACATCATTTATCATAATGAAGTAATATTAGTGATATAATTTGTATTTGTTTCAGGGCAGCCTTGACAAACATTTGACAAATACAACTGCTTTTCTAAGTGTTATACTAGAGCTGTTCAATGGATTCTTTTTACATGAAACCATGTCCCTTTGTTATAAAGGAAGAAATAAAACATCAATGGCTGTGTAGTACTTTTCTGTTTGTCATTTATCCTGCTGAAAGATGAGCCATTGAGTCTGTCTGAGGTCAAGAGCGTTCTGGAACATGTTTTCATCGAGAATCTCTGTGAACATTGCTGAATTTATATTTTCCTCTCTTGTGACTAGATTTTCAGTTCTTGCCACTGAAAATTCTCCCCTTAAAATAACACTGCCACCACCGTGCTTCACTGCAGGGATGATATTCTCCTTGTGATGAGTGTAGCCTGGTTCCCTCAGAATATGGTGTTTGGAATTCATGCCAAAATGTTTCATCTTCGCTCCGTCAGACTAGAGAAATGTAATTTCTCGTGTTCTGAGAGTTTTAAGGGGGCTTTTTGGCAAACCTAAGGCAGACTGGCATGTCCCTTTAACTAAGGACTTGCCTCCATATGGCTAATCTACCCCACAGGCCTGATTGGTGGATTGCTGCAGAGATGACTGTCCATTTAGAAGGTTCTTCTCTCCCCACAGAGCAACACTGGAGCTCTGACAAAGTGGCCGTCAGATTATTGGTCACCTCCCTCACTAAGGCCCTTCTTTCCCAATGTTTCAGTTAAGAAGGCCAAGCAGCTCTAGGAGGAGTCCAGGGGGTTCCATAATTCTTCTACTTAGAGACGATGGAGGCTATTATAACCACCTGGGCCTTCAAAGCAGCAGGAATCTGTCATTAATTTCCCCAAATTTTGATTTTTAGACAATCCTGGCTCAGAGGTCTGCAGATGATTCCTTTGACTTCATGCTTAGTTTGCATTCTGAAATGCTCTGGATGTGACTTTCAAAATCCTGGTCATGTTACTGAATTTACCACAGATGGAATCCAATGAAGCTGTAGCACCATCTGAAGGATGATCAGTGGAAACATCATGCACACATAGTTAAATTCTACTATATTAGCAATGGTTTATAAACACTATTTCTAGGTTTTATTTCTAATATGTTTGCAAAAATGTGAAATTAACTTCTTTCATTATGTAATCAACAGGCTCTATGTGTAGAGTTTTTAGTGGAACAAATTATTCAACTGATTTTCTGATAGGGTTGTAACATATCTGATGGTGGAAATACTTAATACCTTTGAGGTGTATGAAGCAAGATGACAGGATAAAAGCACATGTAGAACAGCTCACTTTCTATTATCCATTTATTTTACAAATACTTCCATATACAAATACCTTAATGTTCAAAATTACAATTCTTACTCACAACCACTGTTACAAAGATAAAAATCCTCCCATTGGCACATCAACATGTATATGAGTCCATGTTTTCAGGTCTCTTCTATGATCTGTTGTCTGTCTCTGCTCGGCTGTCTTCTGCTTGTGAACACAAACTCTGATCTGTTTCCTCCTCTGAGCTCCTCTTGATAGTCAGCTCTCTCTCAGCCGCCTCAGCACCAGCAACTTTGGCTGCCTGGATGTGGAGCTTTCCATCTGGAGAAAGGCTGCAGCTGACGTCTTCATGGTTCACCCCTTCAGGCAGATCAAACTCCTGTCTGAACTCCTGCAGTCTGTAAGAGTAGGAGCCTTTGCCGTCCTCTTGTTTCTTCTCTGTCTTGCCGCTGACTCTCAGCTTCCTGCCCACCTGCCTGACTGACAGCTCTTCTGGAGCAAAGCCTTGAGTGTCCAGGGTTAGGCCAAAGTGCTCTCCCTCTTTGTCCAGCTGGTAAGAGACTGGCTGCAGAGCCACGCTGCTCCTAAAAGGCTCTGTGTCCTCCAGGATCTGGCTTTGAAGTTTGTCCATCAGCTGAAGACTGCTGCGCAGCTCTTGTAGGTTTCTTTGCAGGAGATCCTGCTGGTAGAACAGAGGCCTGACCTCTGGCCACAGACTGCGTACAGGCCAGGAGAAGTCCATGAATGGACTGAGGGCAGACGGGAATCCATGAGAGCACAGCATGTTTCTCCTCTTTAGTCTTGAGTCTTCTTGTCTTGAGATGAATCTCTGTTCAGGCGTCTCTTCACTCCTCTGTTGCTTGTGTAGCTTTCTGTCAGTCAGTGGGACTGTCCCAGCTTTATATTCTAACAGGCGGAGCTCCAGAGGCTTTAGGAAGTTTCTAGTAATTACCACAAGACTCCAATGGGTGGAGCTCTTTCACACATTTTATCTGCTCTTCCAGATTTTGCTGTTTGCCAACATAATTTCTTTCATCAAGTTTTTTTACATAATATTTTGGTGGGTATAAAAAGATTGTTATGTTGTATAAAACACAATTTTTGAACCTGTTAAACAGATATCATTTTAAAGTTTATCATAAACATTAAAACAGAATATCTGAAAAAGTGAAAGCGTACTTTTTATTAATGCACCATATTTACAGAGTATTTGTATCTCGTCTAATTTAAAAAATTCCTTTGGCAGTTTGATCCAAAGGGTTCATTTTCTTTTTCCTCCATAGAAAAATACTTCTATAAGACAATATCTAAGGATGTTTTTCATTGTGTTTTTATAGAGAACAGGGCATATTCATAATAAGTGCTATATATTGTCTGCTAACAATAATAAGTCTTGGCCTTTCTATAGCCTTCGAATAGAAACAAATTCATACAATATATTGTTGAAAATGCTCATATGTTTGAGCAGTTTTCTTTAGATATTTCTTATATGAGCAAATTTGGTGATTTAGGTCAAATGATTAAAAGTCAGACTTCATCAGCCATATATTTATAATGTATTGATTTATTTGATTACAGTTCAAACCTAATACCAAACATATTTCAGATAAAATGTTTACTACATCATTTATCATAATGAAGTAATATTAGTGATATAATTTGTATTTGTTTCAGGGCAGCCTTGACAAACATTTGACAAATACAACTGCTTTTCTAAGTGTTATACTAGAGCTGTTCAATGGATTCTTTTTACATGAAACCATGTCCCTTTTTTATAAAGGAAGAAATAAAACATCAATGGCTGTGTAGTACTTTTCTGTTTGTCATTTATCCTGCTGAAAGATGAGCCATTGAGTCTGTCTAAGGTCAAGAGCGTTCTGGAACATGTTTTCATCGAGAATCTCTGTGAACATTGCTGAATTTATATTTTCCTCTCTTGTGACTAGATTTTCAGTTCTTGCCACTGAAAATTCTCCCCTTAAAATAACACTGCCACCACCGTGCTTCACTGCAGGGATGATATTCTCCTTGTGATGAGTGTAGCCTGGTTCCCTCAGAATATGGTGTTTGGAATTCATGCCAAAATGTTTCATCTTCGCTCCGTCAGACTAGAGAAATGTAATTTCTCGTGTTCTGAGAGTTTTAAGGGGGCTTTTTGGCAAACCCAAGGCAGACTGGCATGTCCCTTTAACTAAGGACTTGCCTCCATATGGCTAATCTACCCCACAGGCCTGATTGGTGGATTGCTGCAGAGATGACTGTCCTTTTAGAAGGTTCTTCTCTCTCCACAGAGCAACACTGGAGCTCTGACAAAGTGGCCGTCAGATTTTTGGTCACCTCCCTCACTAAGGCCCTTCTTTCCCAATGTTTCAGTTAAGAAGGCCAAGCAGCTCTAGGAGGAGTCCAGGGGGTTCCATACTTCTTCTACTTAGAGACGATGGAGGCTATTATAACCACCTGGGCCTTCAAAGCAGCAGGAATCTGTCATTAATTTCCCCAAATTTTGGTTTTTAGACAATCCTGGCTCAGAGGTCTGCAGATGATTCCTTTGACTTCATGCTTAGTTTGCATTCTGAAATGCTCTGGATGTGACTTTCAAAATCCTGGTCATGTTACTGAATTTACCACAGATGGAATCCAATGAAGCTGTAGCACCATCTGAAGGATGATCAGTGGAAACATGATGCACACATAGTTAAATTCTACTATGTTAGCAATGGTTTATAAACACTATTTCTAGGTTTTATTTCTAATATGTTTGCAAAAATGTGAAATTAACTTCTTTCATTATGTAATCAACAGGCTCTATGTGTAGAGTTTTTAGTGGAACAAATTATTCAACTGATTTTCTGATAGGATTGTAACATATCTGATGGTGGAAATACTTAATACCTTTGAGGTGTATGAAGCAAGATGACAGGATAAAAGCACATGTAGAACAGCTCACTTTCTATTATCCATTTATTTTACAAATACTTCCATATACAAATACCTTAATGTTCAAAATTACAATTCTTACTCACAACCACTGTTACAAAGATAAAAATCCTCCCATTGGCACATCAACATGTATATGAGTCCATGTTTGCAGGTCTCTTCTATGATCTGTTGTCTGTCTCTGCTCGGCTGTCTTCTGCTTGTGAACACAAACTCTGATCTGTTTCCTCCTCTGAGCTCCTCTTGATAGTCAGCTCTCTCTCAGCCGCCTCAGCACCAGCAACTTTGGCTGCCTGGATGTGGAGCTTTCCATCTGGAGAAAGGCTGCAGCTGACGTCTTCATGGTTCACCCCTTCAGGCAGATCAAACTCCTGTCTGAACTCCTGCAGTCTGTAAGAGTAGGAGCCTTTGCCGTCCTCTTGTTTCTTCTCTGTCTTGCCGCTGACTCTCAGCTTCCTGCCCACCTGCCTGACTGACAGCTCTTCTGGAGCAAAGCCTTGAGTGTCCAGGGTTAGGCCAAAGTGCTCTCCCTCTTTGTCCAGCTGGTAGGAGACTGGCTGCAGAGCCACGCTGCTCCTAAAAGGCTCTGTGTCCTCCAGGATCTGGCTTTGAAGTTTGTCCATCAGCTGAAGACTGCTGCGCAGCTCTTGTAGGTTTCTTTGCAGGAGATCCTGCTGGTAGAACAGAGGCCTGACCTCTGGCCACAGACTGCGTACAGGCCAGGAGAAGTCCATGAATGGACTGAGGGCAGACGGGAATCCATGAGAGCACAGCATGTTTCTCCTCTTTAGTCTTGAGTCTTCTTGTCTTGAGATGAATCTCTGTTCAGGCGTCTCTTCACTCCTCTGTTGCTTGTGTAGCTTTCTGTCAGTCAGTGGGACTGTCCCAGCTTTATATTCTAACAGGCGGAGCTCCAGAGGCTTCAGGAAGTTTCTGGTAATTACCACAGAACTCCACTGGGTGGAGCTCTTTCACACATTTTATCTGCTCTTCCAGATTTTGCTGTTTGCCAACATAATTTCTTTCTTCAAGTTTTTTTACATAATATTTTGGTGGGTGACATTTTATTTTAATATAAAACAAAATGTTTGAACATGCTAACTAAATATTACTTTAAAGTTTATTATAAACATCAAAGCACAATGTCTTAAAAAGAAATTTATGAGTAAAAATATAGTTAATGCACCATATTTGAAAGAATGTTTTTACTAATTGTATCTTAGTTAATTTAAACCTTTCATTTGACAGTTTGATCCAAAGAGTTAATTTTCTTTTCCTCCTTAAAAAGACAACTTCTTTAAGAAAATATCCGAGGACTTATTTCAGCATGTTTCTTTAGGAAATGCGACATATTCATAAGTACTGTATATTGTCTATTAACAATAATGAATCTTGGCCTTTCTTTAGCCTTCAAACTAAAACAAATTTATACAGTATATTGTTCAAAAGTCTCATACATTTGAACAGTTTTAGTTAGATAATTATTATGTGTGCAGGTTTAGTGATTTAGGTCAATTGATTAAAAGTCAGACTTCATCAGCCATATAGTTAGAATTTATTCATTTATTTAATTTAATATCAGAAGAAATAAAACTTTAGCAGCTCTGTGGTACGTTTCTGTTTGTCATTGTCCTGCTGAAAGATGAGCCATTGCGTCTGTCTGAGGTCAAGAGCGTTCTGGAACATGTTTTCATCCAGGATCTCTGTGAACATTGCTGAATTTACCTTTCCCTCTTTTCTGATTAGTCTTTCAGTTCTTGCCACTGAAAAACATCCCCACAGAATAACACTGCCACCACCGTGATTCACTGCAGGGATGGTATTCTCCTTGTGATGAGTGTAGCCTGGTTCCCTCAGAATATGGTATTTGGAATTCATGCCAAAATGTTTCATCTTCCCCCCGTCAGAGTAGAGAAATGTAATTTCTCGTGTTCTGAGAGTTTTAAGGGGGCTTTTTGGCAAACCCAAGGCAGACTGGCATGTCCCTTTAACTAAGGACTTGCCTCCATATGGCTAATCTACCCCACAGGCCTGATTGGTGGATTGCTGCAGAGATGACTGTCCTTTTAGAAGGTTCTCCTCTCTCCACAGAGCAACACTGAAGCTCTGACAGATTGGTCGTCAGATTATTGGTCACCTCCCTCACTAAGGCCCTTCTTTCCCAATCTTTCAGTTAAGAAGGCCAAGCAGCTCTTGGAGGAGTCCTGGGGGTTCCATACTTCTTCCATTTAGAGACGATGGAGGCTATTATGCCCACCTGGGCCTTCAAAGCAGCAGGAATCTGTCATTCATTTTCCCCAAACTTTGATTTTTAGACAATCCTGGCTCAGAGGTCTGCAGATGATTCCTTTGACTTCATGCTTAGTTTGCATTCTGAAATGCTCTGGATGTGACTTTCCAAATCCTGGTCAGTTTACTGAATTTACCACAGATGGACTCCATTGAAGCTGCAGCAACATCTGAAGGATGATCAGTGGAAACATGATGCACACATAGTTAAATTCTAGTATGTTAGCAATGGTTCATAAACACTTGTGTACATGTGGTTTCTAGGTTTTATTTCTAATATGTTTGCAAAAATGTGAACTTAACTTCTTTCATTATGTAATCAACAGGTTCTATGTGTAGAGTTTTTAGTGGAACAAATTATTCAACTGATTTTCTGATAGGGTTGTAACATACCTCATGGTGGAAATACTTAATACCTTTGAGGTGTATGAAGCAAGATGACAGAATAAAAGCACATGTAGGACAGCTCACTTTCTATTATCCATTTAATTTACAAATACTTCCATATACAAATACCTTAATGTTCAAAATTACAATTCTTACTCACAACCACTGTTACAAAGATAAAAATCCTCCCATTGGCACATCAACATGTATATGAGTCCATGTTTGCAGGTCTCTTCTATGATCTGTTGTCTGTATCTGCTCGGCTGTCTTCTGCTTGTGAACACAAACTCTGATCTGTTTCCTCCTCTGAGCTCCTCTTGATAGTCAGCTCTCTCTCAGCCGCCTCAGCACCAGCAACTTTGGCTGCCTGGATGTGGAGCTTTCCATCTGGAGAAAGGCTGCAGCTGACGTCTTCATGGTTCACCCCTTCAGGCAGATCAAACTCCTGTCTGAACTCCTGCAGTCTGTAAGAGTAGGAGCCTTTGCCGTCCTCTTGTTTCTTCTCTGTCTTGCCGCTGACTCTCAGCTTCCTGCCCACCTGCCTGACTGACAGCTCTTCTGGAGCAAAGCCTTGAGTGTCCAGGGTTAGGCCAAAGTGCTCTCCCTCTTTGTCCAGCTGGTAGGAGACTGGCTGCAGAGCCACGCTGCTCCTAAAAGGCTCTGTGTCCTCCAGGATCTGGCTTTGAAGTTTGTCCATCAGCTGAAGACTGCTGCGCAGCTCTTGTAGGTTTCTTTGCAGGAGATCCTGCTGGTAGAACAGAGGCCTGACCTCTGGCCACAGACTGCGTACAGGCCAGGAGAAGTCCATGAATGGACTGAGGGCAGACGGGAATCCATGAGAGCACAGCATGTTTCTCCTCTTTAGTCTTGAGTCTTCTTGTCTTGAGATGAATCTCTGTTCAGGCGTCTCTTCACTCCTCTGTTGCTTGTGTAGCTTTCTGTCAGTCAGTGGGACTGTCCCAGCTTTATATTCTAACAGGCGGAGCTCCAGAGGCTTCAGGAAGTTTCTGGTAATTACCACAGAACTCCACTGGGTGGAGCTCTTTCACACAATGTATCTGCTCTTCCAGACTTTGCTATAGACCCTTTTCACAGTGACGTCATGCAACTTCCGTTCTGCGGTGAAGCAGGGTATCTTTACTTCCGCTTTCTCCGCGAGCAGTGTTTTTACATAGGGAATTCACACAGTCCCTCACCAATCTACCCAAATATCGTTTGGGAGACGTGCACAGACTGGTACAAAAGCTTTCGACCACACCAGCCTCCAAACTCGACAAAGATGACAAGTTCTTTGTGGAACAATACCTTTTCGATTATGAAGGTAAGAGCTTTGTCTTCTTAGCTCTGTTGTTAGCATAGATGCTAGGATAATGATAGCAATGCTACCAACAGGACTTTTGTCATTTATTAGTTTTCTATTTCTCCATTATATTGCTACGCTAGCTTTATTGCTATATCAGCTATTCTGTTTCACAGCTTTTAGCCAATGAGTCTCACCAGGGATATAGTTGATGTATAATGTTGAGCCTTTTCATACTTTGTTTTGGAACAGTGTCAATGCTTTTGGCCACTTGGTCACAGTTAGAGCACGCTGTCACACCTCTATGAATAAAAATGAGGAGCCTCATTCCCTCCCGTTTTTTTTTTTATGTGTAGTATTTTACTGACGTTGCAGACTTTGCAGTATCCCTCAAAATTCCTCTGTGGGTTCAGTGTGTTTCTCAGTCTCGTCAGTACATTTGGAGCCTCAATTAATAAAATAATTCTGCCCATTCCTGTTAAAACTGTGATAGTTTAGGACATCATAGACTGAGAAAGACGCTGTCAATAATGTTGAATGCACACTGCATGCACACTAATAATCAGTTCACTATAGTATTTATGGATTATGCTGCTGTCGGGGCAAACCCCTTGTGTCCTATACTGTTATTTTTCAGGAACTGACCAAAAAAACATGGATTTTAAAAAACTTCAGACATCACACTTCATATATTTTAGTTATTTATTACATAGATACTTCATAGCAGCTCTGTCCATTTTACCTTTTACTTGTCCTGTTTATCCTGCTGCCTTGCTCCGGTTCCCCTCTGCCTTACAGAAGAGCCTGCTGCCGAGCTCTGGTGGGTTCTTCCCTGAACTGTCAATTCTCTTCCGAGCTGTGGACCCTGCTGCCTGTTCCTGGTTCCAAGAAGTCTCTCTCTGGGCCGTCAGCTCCTGCCAACACCATCACCCTGTTCCCGTGCAGTTCTACCTCGCTGGTTACATCACCCTCCATCCCATCAAACCTTCAATAAAGACTTTCATTTTAAGTCCCGTGTGTGTGGTTCTGGGTTCATCCATAGACAAATTAGACTTAGACAACTTTATTTGTCATTATGTATGCACAGAGTGTGTACAGAACGAAATTCCGTTTGCATACAGCCTGAGAATTACAGTAAATTACAGGATAAAGTGCAGCAGTGATTTAACAGTAAACAATTGAAATGTAAACAATGCAGGAGAAAGAGACGGTGTGCGATCACAGTGTACAGGTGAGTATTTTTAAAAACCATTTGTATGTGCAGAAATTAATTAATTTCTCAGATTAATTTCCTTTCATTAACAAATTGATTTTGACAGCTCTAATAAAAATTTACGTGGTGAGCCACTGAAATTATCTTGGGAATAGCTAAATAAACTTATAACTCAATGATCTTTAAGAAAGAAAGATGTTTAATTTGTTAAAGACCACTTGCAGAAACATAGGTGTCCTCGGAAGAGAAGTGCTGACTGCAGGCGTAAGTGCTGCTGCGAAGGATTTTAAAATTTGGCCCCTCGTCTCTTCTTATTGCTGTCACCCAATAGGCTCCAGTCTCAGCATCAGCCGGGAAGTCGTGAAAACTGAGATATGGAAAGTTTTTTTTGTTGTTCGAACACTGTGGGACACTGCAGTAGCAGTTTCTCTATGATTGTGCCATGCTTGGTGGATATGATGCTGCAGAGAGATGGACACAAGGGGAGAAAAATAGATTAATTATAATACTTTTTAAAACCTTTATTTAACCAGATAAACTCCCATTGAGATTAAGATCTCTTTTTTAAAGGTTGATCTGAAGAGGTCAGCAGCACATGTCATTACTAATACAGTATAATAAAACAATTTCAGGCTTCTACTTAAAATATACAGTATTTTGCACAAAAACTAAAAAAAAAGTGCATTAATATAAGTGCAAATAATATTATGAAGAAAATTCATTATAATACACAGAAAATTCAGAAACAGAAGTTCTGTCCAATAGACCCACGGTAATTTTTTTTAGGAATGAACAAAAAGATTCAAATGGAATAAGATCTTTTTAATTCAGTGACTGCAATTATATATAACACGTCACCATAATCAAGTAAGGGGAACAATGTAGCAGATAAATGTCTCTTTTTTCACTCCGTGAACAAGATTTATTTCTATAATAGCAAAGCTACAGTAATCATTTTATAACATCTACATCAGATTAATGACAGGTAAAGTAAGCTAACAAGCTGCTGCATGTTAGCTTTGATCTTCATGTTACAGTCCCAATCAAAGCATCTATATAACCGCAATGATCGCTACAAATACTAAGGAAAATAAAGAAAGTCAATAAGACACGTTTAATATTGTGCTCTCAGTCTTACTTAATGAAATCACGCTGATTACTGATAGGTAAAAGTTTGGTAAGGTAAGCTAACAAGCTGCTGCAAGTTAGCTTTGATCTACATGTTACTGTCCCGATCAAAGCATCTATATAACAGCAATGATTTCTACCAATACTAAGGAAAATAAAGATAGTCAATGCGACACATTGTGGTCTGAGTCTTACCTTATGAATTCGCGCTGATTATCAGTGAAACACCTCTTCACCTCCCGAATTTTCTATGTAAAAGCATGTAGCCGGAAGTAAAGATACCCTGCTCCGCTTCAAAACGGAAGTTGAGTGACGTCATGTGAAAAGGGTCTATTTGTAAAGATAATTTCTTTCATCAAATAGACCCTTTTCACATGACGTCACTCAACTTCCGTTTTGAAGCGGAGCAGGGTATCTTTACTTCCGGCTACATGCTTTTACATAGAAAATTCGGGAGGTGAAGAGGTGTTTCACTGATAATCAGCGCGAATTCATAAGGTAAGACTCAGACCACAATGTGTCGCATTGACTATCTTTATTTTCCTTAGTATTGGTAGAAATCATTGCTGTTATATAGATGCTTTGATCGGGACAGTAACATGTAGATCAAAGCTAACTTGCAGCAGCTTGTTAGCTTACCTTACCAAACTTTTACCTATCAGTAATCAGCGTGATTTCATTAAGTAAGACTGAGAGCACAATATTAAACGTGTCTTATTGACTTTCTTTATTTTCCTTAGTATTTGTAGCGATCATTGCGGTTATATAGATGCTTTGATTGGGACTGTAACATGAAGATCAAAGCTAACATGCAGCAGCTTGTTAGCTTACTTTACCTGTCATTAATCTGATGTAGATGTTATAAAATGATTACTGTAGCTTTGCTATTATAGAAATAAATCTTGTTCACGGAGTGAAAAAAGAGACATTTATCTGCTACATTGTTCCCCTTACTTGATTATGGTGACGTGTTATATATAATTGCAGTCACTGAATTAAAAAGATCTTATTCCATTTGAATCTTTTTGTTCATTCCTAAAAAAAATTACCGTGGGTCTATTGGACAGAACTTCTGTTTCTGAATTTTCTGTGTATTATAATGAATTTTCTTCATAATATTATTTGCACTTATATTAATGCACTTTTTTTTTAGTTTTTGTGCAAAATACTGTATATTTTAAGTAGAAGCCTGAAATTGTTTTATTATACTGTATTAGTAATGACATGTGCTGCTGACCTCTTCAGATCAACCTTTAAAAAAGAGATCTTAATCTCAATGGGAGTTTATCTGGTTAAATAAAGGTTTTAAAAAGTATTATAATTAATCTATTTTTCTCCCCTTGTGTCCATCTCTCTGCAGCATCATATCCACCAAGCATGGCACAATCATAGAGAAACTGCTACTGCAGTGTCCCACAGTGTTCGAACAACAAAAAAAACTTTCCATATCTCAGTTTTCACGACTTCCCGGCTGATGCTGAGACTGGAGCCTATTGGGTGACAGCAATAAGAAGAGACGAGGGGCCAAATTTTAAAATCCTTCGCAGCAGCACTTACGCCTGCAGTCAGCACTTCTCTTCCGAGGACACCTATGTTTCTGCAAGTGGTCTTTAACAAATTAAACATCTTTCTTTCTTAAAGATCATTGAGTTATAAGTTTATTTAGCTATTCCCAAGATAATTTCAGTGGCTCACCACGTAAATTTTTATTAGAGCTGTCAAAATCAATTTGTTAATGAAAGGAAATTAATCTGAGAAATTAATTAATTTCTGCACATACAAATGGTTTTTAAAAATACTCACCTGTACACTGTGATCGCACACCGTCTCTTTCTCCTGCATTGTTTACATTTCAATTGTTTACTGTTAAATCACTGCTGCACTTTATCCTGTAATTTACTGTAATTCTCAGGCTGTATGCAAACGGAATTTCGTTCTGTACACACTCTGTGCATACATAATGACAAATAAAGTTGTCTAAGTCTAATTTGTCTATGGATGAACCCAGAACCACACACACGGGACTTAAAATGAAAGTCTTTATTGAAGGTTTGATGGGATGGAGGGTGATGTAACCAGCGAGGTAGAACTGCACGGGAACAGGGTGATGGTGTTGGCAGGAGCTGACGGCCCAGAGAGAGACTTCTTGGAACCAGGAACAGGCAGCAGGGTCCACAGCTCGGAAGAGAATTGACAGTTCAGGGAAGAACCCACCAGAGCTCGGCAGCAGGCTCTTCTGTAAGGCAGAGGGGAACCGGAGCAAGGCAGCAGGATAAACAGGACAAGTAAAAGGTAAAATGGACAGAGCTGCTATGAAGTATCTATGTAATAAATAACTAAAATATATGAAGTGTGATGTCTGAAGTTTTTTAAAATCCATGTTTTTTTGGTCAGTTCCTGAAAAATAACAGTATAGGACACAAGGGGTTTGCCCCGACAGCAGCATAATCCATAAATACTATAGTGAACTGATTATTAGTGTGCATGCAGTGTGCATTCAACATTATTGACAGCGTCTTTCTCAGTCTATGATGTCCTAAACTATCACAGTTTTAACAGGAATGGGCAGAATTATTTTATTAATTGAGGCTCCAAATGTACTGACGAGACTGAGAAACACACTGAACCCACAGAGGAATTTTGAGGGATACTGCAAAGTCTGCAACGTCAGTAAAATACTACACATAAAAAAAAAAACGGGAGGGAATGAGGCTCCTCATTTTTATTCATAGAGGTGTGACAGCGTGCTCTAACTGTGACCAAGTGGCCAAAAGCATTGACACTGTTCCAAAACAAAGTATGAAAAGGCTCAACATTATACATCAACTATATCCCTGGTGAGACTCATTGGCTAAAAGCTGTGAAACAGAATAGCTGATATAGCAATAAAGCTAGCGTAGCAATATAATGGAGAAATAGAAAACTAATAAATGACAAAAGTCCTGTTGGTAGCATTGCTATCATTATCCTAGCATCTATGCTAACAACAGAGCTAAGAAGACAAAGCTCTTACCTTCATAATCGAAAAGGTATTGTTCCACAAAGAACTTGTCATCTTTGTCGAGTTTGGAGGCTGGTGTGGTCGAAAGCTTTTGTACCAGTCTGTGCACGTCTCCCAAACGATATTTGGGTAGATTGGTGAGGGACTGTGTGAATTCCCTATGTAAAAACACTGCTCGCGGAGAAAGCGGAAGTAAAGATACCCTGCTTCACCGCAGAACGGAAGTTGCATGACGTCACTGTGAAAAGGGTCTATTGTCTTAAGTAATATTTTGGTGGGTATAAAAATGTTTTATGTTGTATAAAACACAATGTTTGAACCTGTTAAACAGATATAATTTTAAAGTTTATCATCAACATTAAAACAGAATATCTTAAAAAGTGAAAGTGTACTTTTTATTAATGCACCATTTTTACAGAGTATTTGTATCTCGTCTAATTTAAAAATTTCATTTGCCAGTTTGATCCAAAGGGTTCATTTTCTTTTTCCTCCATAGAAAGACAACTTCTATAAGACAATATCTAAGGATGTTTTTCATTGTGTTTTTATAGAGAACAGGGCATATTTATAATAAGCGCTATATATTGTCTGCTAACAATAATAAGTCTTTGCCTTTCTGTAGCCTTCAAATAGAAACAAATTTATTCAATATATTGTTGAAAATGCTCATATGTTTGAGCAGTTTTCTTTAGATATTTCTTATATGAGCAAATTTGGTGATTTAGGTCAAATGATTAAAAGTCAGACTTCATCAGCTATATATTTATAATGTATTGATTTATTTGATTACAGTTCAAACCTAATACCAAACATATTTCAGATAAAATGTTGACTACATCATTTATCATAATGAAGTAATATTAGTGATATAATTTGTATTTGTTTCAGGGCAGCCTTGACAGACATTTGACAAATACAACTGCTTTTCTAAGTGTTATACTAGAGCTGTTCAATGGATTCTTTTTACATGAAACCATGTCCCTTTTTTTATAAAGGAAGCAATACAACATTAATGGCTGTGTAGTACTTTTCTGTTTGTCATTATCCTGCTGAAAGATGAACCACTGCGTCTGTCTGAGGTCAAGAGCGTTCTGGAACATGTTTTCATCGAGAATCTCTGTGAACATTGCTGAATTTATATTTTCCTCCCTTGTGACTAGATTTTCAGTTCTTGCCACTGAAAAACATCCCCACAGAATAACACTGCCACCACCGTGCTTCACTGCAGGGATGATATTCTCCTTGTGATGAGTGTAGCCTGGTTCCCTCAGAATATGGTGTTTGGAATTCATGCCAAAATGTTTCATCTTCGCTCCGTCAGACTAGAGAAATGTAATTTCTCGTGTTCTGAGAGTTTTAAGGGGGCTTTTTGGCAAACCTAAGGCAGACTGGCATGTCCCTTTAACTAAGGACTTGCCTCCATATGGCTAATCTACCCCACAGGCCTGATTGGTGGATTGCTGCAGAGATGACTGTCCTTTTAGAAGGTTCTCCTCTCTCCACAGAGCAACACTGGAGCTCTGACAAAGTGGCCGTCAGATTATTGGTCACCTCCCTGACTAAGGCCCTTCTTTCCCAATCTTTCAGTTAAGAAGACCAAGCAGCTCTAGGAGGAGTCCAGGGGATCTGGCTTTGAAGTTTGTCCATCAGCTGAAGACTGCTCCGCAGCTCTTGTAGGTTTCTTTGCAGGAGATCCTGCTGGTAGAACAGAGGCCTGACCTCTGGCCACAGACTGCGTACAGGCCAGGAGAAGTCCATGAATGGACTGAGGGCAGACGGGAATCCATGAGAGCACAGCATGTTTTTCCTGTTTAGTCTTGAGTCTTCTTGTCTTGAGACTGCCATCTCTATGCTTCACTGTAGGGATATCAATTTCCCAGTGATGAGCGATGCCTGGTTTCCTTAGAACATGGTGCTTTAATTTCATGCCAAAATGTTCAATCTTTGTCCCATCAGACAAAAAGAAATAGTATATCTCTTGGTCTGAGAGTGTTTTGGAAGCTTTTTGGCAAACTACAGGCAGACTGGCGTGTTACTTTTACTAAGGAGTGGCCTCCATCTTGAAGTTTCTGGTAATTACCTTAATTTTCCTTTGGGTAGAGCTATTTCAAATAAAGGTAAAGTGAAAAAGTTTCCACTTTATTTATTTTGTTTGCTGCTTTTGTTAAGCTAGGCACACCAGGCTTTCTTTAATTTTATTTGCTGTTTGAGTCGTATCAATTAAAAATAAATATATTTCCTTTTACGTTTTGTGTATATTTTTGTAATTTATTTTTGGTTTGAAATTTAGAAAATTTTTGTATTTTTTTTTTCTAAAGTCAACTTTGCAGCATTCATGAAACAGTTAATAATCTTCTGATTTTGACTTTCAACTTTTGTTATATAACTCAGAGAACTGGAAGAATAGTTAGTTACATTAGACATGTACTTTTGCTTTTAACATATTTTTTTGTCATACAATTTTATAAATCATGTCTTATCTGGTTAAATTTAAATATTTCACAATCCATAGATCAATACACAAAGTGTCATTTTGGAAAAAAAAACATGTTTTTTTATTCCAAAGGTTATGGTCAATACTTTTTTTTTGTCAAGCTATTTGCCCAATGGTGAAACCTATCTTGACCAGGGCTAAGCAATCTTTCCAACCCAATACCATTGTTCCACCTTAGTTATCTAAATCAAACAAGTCCAGAGTGGCAAATCCTAAATGTTATTTTGATTAAACAATGTATATCAAGTTTCATTGTTATCTACCATTTCTTTTCTTTTGTGTCTAAAGTATTATGATTATATTTTTTTGTTTTGGTTCTTGGATTTTATTGAGTTGAAGTGTCATATATATCATAGAACAAGAAGAAAAATTTTATATATATTTGGTCAAATGACAAAAGAATGTTATTTCAGTGTCATTTTGTTTCCTGTTTAAAATATCACAATATTTTTTCAGACCAAATTGCCTTAAATGTGCTACAAGCTTCTCTTCCTTCTTTATTTTAGTTCACTCCAAGTGTTTATTGGCTCAGTAATGGTTCTCCGGTGGTCGTCGGATGGACTTTTATCTTCTGAGTGCATTACTCCAAACCCACTGTCTGCGTATTAGTACCGCGATCAATAGTTATGGCTAGACAAGTAGCCTATGGTATTTAATATCACACAGAGAAAAAGAGAGACGGTGTGAACATGCAAGGTTAGCAATTTCATAGCTCTGAAATTTAAACAAAAAAATATTCATTGTCATAAAGAGACGGAGCAACTTTAGCAACATACTATGGCCAGCATCTTAAAATCACAATGAAAAATATATTTTTTTAGAACATTTATTGTTTTCAAGATGAAGTCATACTTTGCCATTGCGACTTGCAGACAACATGCAGACTCCCTTTTATTAATTTTTTATTTTTCCTCACCAGAAACTCCAACAGACTTTAAAAATGGTTCTTGTTGAAACCGTTTGTGAAAAGAGCAGTGATATTCTAAATTCAGATAACAATAGCTTCAAGCATCTTGAAAGTGTAACATAAAAAATGTCAATGTTAGAAATTATGTACATTTTTATTGAGATTACAGTAGTGTTTATAAAAAATATGATAATTTACATCTGGAGAAGTCACTACATGTTATTGTAGCAATTTTTCTCCAGAACCTTAAAAGACAATTGAATATGAATAAATAAACAAATGAATAAATAGCACATCCAATTTAAAAAACTTTCACAAAGTGAACAGTGCTGGTAAACACATGCTCCTTTTAGACATGAATGTCATATTACCTTTCAGCCTTTTTAGGATGCGTCCAACAATCAGGTATATTTCAACCTGTATAGTAACTACTGTTCTCATCAGAGTTGGTAGAGTTATTTTAAATAGATTGGTCCGAAAGTATTCTTACTTTCTAACTTCACTAAAAGTTTGGGAACCATGATTAAAAGCAGTGTCATGTTAGCCTGTGTTATCCATTCCAGAACCAGGTTTTACATGCGTTTGCAAATGTTGCCTTGCTAAAACACCCAGTTGTGCCGTAGGTAAGGTAAGGTAGGCTTATTTATATAGCACTTTTCAGTAACAAGACATTCAAAGTTTTATCTTCCTAGGTTCAGCTGTTTATCTGTTTAATTGAAATAACGTTAAGTCAGTCCACCATCTTCGTCATTCTGCTCTGTGTGATTCACCAGAGCCACTGGAATTGAAACAGCCAACACCATATTGCCATCACCATGGTTAACAGATCTGAAAAGTTTGCTTCAAAGCTTCTAAACATAGCTCAATATTTTTCTGTCCTGACTATAAAACTTTCTCCAGAGTGCATCTGGCTTGTCCATTGGTGCAGGTGCAAGCTTCAACCAGGCTGAAAAGGTTAGGTTTTTGGAACAAGCGCCATTTTCTTGGTCAGCACTCTCTTAGTCCGTGGTATGATTGATGCTTCCTGGTTTGTTATTGAACAAACAATTGCCTTCTTAGGGTAACCGGGATTTTAGGCTTGTTTAGTATTGGTTATTATCTGTCTATTCTTGTTTCTCATTAGTTAGGTTTTCGGGTCATTATCATTGTTAATAGTAGTTCTCTGTTAGATCTTTACTTTCTTGCCTACCTGTTCTTGGTTGGGTTAGTGAGTTATTTTGGTAATATTTGGTCACTCTGCATGTATTCCTATTAGGTTCTGTTCCCCTCCTGTCTCTGCCATATCATTGCTCTCTCTCCCTTTTCTTAATTACCTCTACACCGTTCACCTGTGTTTTATTGCTCCACCTATCTTCCTTTCTGTCTACTCCCCTATATTCAGTCACCTTAACCATCCTCAGTTGTCAGGTCCTCAGCTATGCTACCTGGTTTCTGTCACCATCTTGTCATGATCTTGGTTCCTTTTTTCCCTGCCTGCTTGTAAGCCTTTGTTTCCATTATTCGAGAAATTTTCTTCACTACAGCATAATACTCCAGAGTTCTTGCCTGCACCTTGGTCCACAAACCAACACCCAACTCCTGACATCAGGTGGTTGAACATAGGCAAAGGCCTCATCTCAACACTACTGAAGATTTGTGGACTAAGTGTCAGCTCAGACCCAGGAGGCTTACCAGTGTGAATGAACTCTTGTAGGTCTGCCAAGAAGTCGGGTCAAATATAGAACCAGAACTACACAAAATCTCGCTTGATGACTACAAAATGTGTGTGCGGTTTTGTTACAACCCATTAAGAGAAATTTGGACATATTCTTTGGATGGATGTATATAATTAAACCTAGTTGTGAACTGGTGATGATTAGATATAATAAATTCAAACTTGTGAACCTAATTCATGTTTTTTTAATGTATTAAACTTGCATGGTATGTTGACAGCCAATAATAAAAAAAAGGAGGGACTCTAATCCTCAAAGGCCCAGAATTCATGTGATATTTATGCCTGTGTGGAGCAACCTTTCCATCAGCACTGTATATTTAAACTATTATATTTGCACTTAACGCATACAATTTTAACATATCCATTTATCAATCAGTATCTATCTTAAAGTAGACGTTTTAGTTGAAATAGCAAAGATTCATACAAGTAATGATGAAAAATAGTCCAGTGTGTGTTGTGGCTTTAAAGCTACCATAATAAAGTACCTTCTGAGGTAGATTACATAATTCCCCAAAGGAAAAGTAGATTAACCTTAACATACAGTGCCTGCTGCCCACAGTGTTTTTCCCCCCCCCCCCCAAATTAGTGTAGTGACCGCAGTTGTTTCGGTACTAACTAAATCTAATTTGCTTTGCAAACGAGATTCAGCATTGAGCAGGCAGGTTCTGGAGCTCTTTCCACAGGGTCAGCATTTCCTTTGGATTCCGTCTGTGAGCGAGGAGAACAGATCTGTACGCACACGGATTGTTCCTGTCTGTAGCGGGGAGATCGAACGTTAAGAACCCCGGGTGGTGGATTGGAGAGAGCCCGAGTCTGTTCAGGCACATGCCGAGGTACACGTCATCAATGGGGAAAAGGCGGACCCTTTCAGACACCGCATGTAAACGTAAAGCAAGTGAGCCTGAGTACACCACCCCTCCTCCACCTGCGTAAGGTGGGTACGCGCCTTTGTAAAAACTTTCCGGTATGTAGTACTTCATGGAGGGCTCGCGGTTCGGCATTGCGTTGCTGATCACGTCGCCGACGAACAAATTCATGTCAGTGTTATTAGTATTCGTTCCCCAAAGCTCGTGCTCCTCCACTTTTTTCTGCAGGTAATCCAGAAGGGCGTCTGTCCGGACAAAAACGTCATCATCGCCTTTGAAGACGAAAGCTGCAGTAGGGCAGTACTGCTGGAGCCATCGCCAGAGCAGCAAATCCTTCAAGGTCAAATTGAAGAACGTGTCCCGGAAATCCCATTGCAGAATATCCCCGTATTTCTCATTTTCAAGCTCCAAAAGGTTCGTCAGGTCTGGGTAAGGACCTGTGCTCGAGTCCTGCCTTCCAAGCAGGAAAACTGTGCGCACGTGTCCCCCTTTTTTATTGAACTCCCCCCTCACCAGGCCGCTACGCCCCCATGTTTCCCGTATGGCTTGTCGGTTTTCAAAGTTCCCCACTTGAGATTTGATAGCCATGAGGAGCATAGGAGACCCCACACCAGTGGTATCATTGTTCCTCCGACACATGCCAGGTTGATTGATAAGAATAGGATACTCCCTGCAATGCATTGACTTGATAAATGCCCTAATTTGCTCTGGCATGCTGTTGAAGTCCTTCACACGAGGAACTAAACACTTGTGTGACATGCAGTCAGATAGACATTCATCCTCAAATTCCGTAATAGGCTGACCTTTTGGCCTTCTTGGCATCCCAGTCAGGTTTCCTCTCAATATGGGATTGTGCTGGCGGTCCCAGGTATGCTGCAGCTGGTTCCAGAGCGCGCTGTCCTCCAGGCGAAGGTTCCAGAAAGGGCCGAGTGGGTGAGAGGCCAGGACGGAGGAATTGGCAGAAATCCCTGGAGCAATGTAGTGAATGGTTATTTTTGGAGGTGTGTAGGAGATGGTGACAAATATGGTCACCATGATGTAAATCACAAGGTGGCCAGTCATCATACACGGCAACAGGCACATGCACAGCAATCTCCCATTGCATTTGCAGCATTTTCCCATTGTTGCACGGGCCCAACACCTGCATAAAGAGAAAAAAAAAGTGTAGTTATATATTCTAAAAATAATAATACACCAAAACTCTCTATATCACTCATCTCTAAACACAAAACACAGCAGTGGCATAGATCAGATTTTGTAAATCCCTTTTAACACTCTGGAGCTTCTGTCTCCGTGGTGACAATCCAGTGGGGGTTATTATCTGTTCTTGTTTGCACTCAGAACCTCATCCTGTACAGCTGAATACCTGAGCGCCCGAGTAAAATATAGTATAGAATGCAATCTCGTCTGTCATATATGTGCAAATCTTCCTTTCAAACCTTCTTTTGTCACTTATTGTCAATATTGCCAGTGGATGAAAGATCAAGCTTCTTATTCATATTACTTACAAGTGTTTGAAATCTCACTGGTTCCACCAACAAAGAATACAAAAAAATAGTCCAGTCTCCTTTCTTCTATTGTCTGATATGGTTGTAAGCCAGTTAGTTCAGGTCCAACGTGTCGAGCATCATTTCTATCCGCAGCAGCACATCCTCTAACTGCATATATCTAGCAAGAGCTGCTCTAACGCTGTGTCAGGGGCAGCTGAGCAACACGTCCCAGGTGAAGCAACCTGTGCGCACTGCGCATGCTTCTCTCTGACTCCTCATTAAATAATGAGGTGAAAACACCCCTGGGAGGGGAGCGTATTATGTGTAGCGGGCACTGACTGATGTTACGCTGTGATTTCTCAGAACCAGATTTTGATTTGCATCCCTGTGATGCAGGCAAATATTTGCATGGCAAAAATGGCCGGCTAAAACAAACCAAACCACGCATTGGTTCTGTTGTGAGGCATTCATCAAATGAGAAATCGTGGTTCACTGACATCACAGAAGTGGATATGAAAATACAGTGACGTGCAAAATTCATACCTCTTGAACTTTTTTTTTTTTACAATACAAATCGGAAGTAGAAACCTGTGTGCGGGTTTAATCAGACTCCATACGCTTTAGAGCAACCTTAAATAACTGCAGTTGTAACTCTTCTGTATCAGCTTTGCACTTCAGAAGCTGAACCTTATGTTGTGTGTTGTTTTCAAAATAGCCTAATCTCAGTCAAATGGGATGGATGGCTCCAGGAACATCAGCTTTGCCTTGCTGCAGATGCTCATTTGGATTTTGGTTTGAACATTCACTCTGTCATCAAAACAAGTCAAATGTATATTTTGGTCCATCCCTCTTTCCACCCCTGCCGGCCGCCTTTCCTGTCTCTGCTGCAACATAAGCAATCCCCACTGTGTGATATTGCCACTGCTATGTTCTCATTATGGAGCTGATGTTTTCAGCCTACTACATGGCCTGCAGTAAAGTGTAAAATGAATTCTTACTCTTTTCTTTTTCGACATTAGCTTTCTTCTTGGGATTCTTCCTTAAAAGACAGTTTGTTATAGTGCATGACTGATGGTTGTAGTTTCAACAGATTCTTCCAGTTTCTATGGATTTCTGCAGCTCCTAGAGTTAACATGAGCCTGTTGGCTGCTTCTAGATATTCTTTCCAAGTTGGACTCTATTTACTGACTTGGTGACTTCTAAATGCAATTGGTTCCGGTAGATTATATTCAGATGTAAAAGGGGTATGGAGACTGACAAGCAGTACACAGCAGATTTTTTTCTTTGATTTTGTGTTGCTAGTTGTCTCACAGAAACCAGACAGGACATTTGCTGCATGCAGCAAAAAAGTGAAAATGTGCAGGATTTCAATATACAATATATGGATGTTTATGTTTGTAATGTGACAAAAGTTGGAAAATTTCAACAGGTATAAATACCTTTGCAAACGCTATAACTCTCTTTCTAAAAAACTATTTTGGTTTGAAAGTATAGTCACATAACTAAGAGTTTTATATCATATAAACAGGATAATTCTGTTCTATCAAATCCTTTCAATATTGGACATTGCTATAGATAATTCTTTGCTGACAGGCTGATGATTTCTCAAATTAAAATGACACTAAAAATAGATTACCCTTTTTATTTATAAAAATATTATAATGCTTACAGATGCATCTCTATAAAGTAGAATGTCTCTGAAAAGCTTATTTTATACATTAATTCAATTAAAATAATGAAATACGTTATATAGATTCATTACAAACAAGTTGATACATTAAAAGCATTTATTTCTGTAAATTTGAAGGATTATGACTGACAGCTAATGAAATCCCAAAATTCAGGTTGTTGGTAAATTAATACTAATAATAATAATTCATTTTATTTCAGGGTGCCTTTCAACGAACACAAAGTCACCATACAAAGAGAGAAATAAAACACAATTAAGACAGAAAAAGCAAGCAATATCAAAACAAGTAATAAAACTAGATGGATGTTATGTTCCGGAAATCCGGAAATGGTGCGTCTTAAGTCGAGCTTTAAAAACAGAAAGGGATTGAGAGTTTCGAAGATCAGGAGGAAGTTAGTTCAAGAGATGGGGAGCAGAGCGACTGAACATGCAATGCACAGCATAAACGCTTAAGACTCGATTTGAGTTCTTTTTTTCATGAATTACTGCATCAGTGCTGTGTGTAATGCAAACAATCAGCTTGCGATGCCGCTGAGTTGTCAAAGCTGGTTGCTCTAAAGGGGTCTTAATCTTGTTTTTAGTGTTGGGTCTTGTGTCTGTTATCTTCCTCTAAACGTAAACCCCTGAAACCCCTAAATACCATAGAAAAAAACATTTTCTATAGTATTTAGGCCAGTCTACTTTCCTGCCAATCAAGTGCTGTGATATCATGGTCCTTAAACCAGGCGTTGGTGTTTTTAGCCGAGTGGGGAAGACGTAAGTCCTGCTGGAAAGCAGTATGGATTCTCTGCTTATCTGCAAAATAAGCATGCCAGTGCAGGAGGAGGCCCACCTAGTTGCTGCTATCACATCTGTTTTGTCAGAATGCACGATTTCTTCTTTGAAGCAAGAACAGCAAGAGGTGCCTTGACCAGCGTAACTTGTGGTTTTTCATGGTGGCTGCTCCGTACAATATTTTTATTTGATACCGTGATTGGCTAAAACCAACCTTTGGTAGGCGGGCACTAGGAGTTACTTCGCCCAATCAGCTCGGAAAGTTCTACTGAATGTCCCTCCTTTTCTCGAACGGGTTTGAAGGGAGCAGGCCAAGATTGATAATGCATAGAACGGAGAGTGCTGCACATTATTATTCTGGCTGGCCAGGTTAGGCCCATGGACCGTTGAGCAACAGTTCAGTTGTGTTTTCCCTTAGTCCAAGTAAAAGGATTCTGAGGTCATCTCTATATCAGGAGTGGCTTAACAAACAAATATGACAGTTGCAGTCATGTCCTGGCCATGTATTTGTATGGTGGCTCCAAATCACTGATTCCAGCCATAATCCACTCCTTGTGAATCTCACCTTTACTCTAGAATGGGCTTTATTTAACAATCCCCTCAATATGTCAGTAATCCTTGTTGCATGTAAACATTTTGTCTACCAGTTTTTCCCCTTTTAACAGCACACTGTCAACAAACCAATTCTTTATCAACGACTTTTTGTAGCTTACCCGTTTTGTGATCAGCCTGTCACCTGTTTGTGAAGAAAATTACATAGCCATGCCATAAAGTTTCTATATTGTTAATACTTACTTATTATTGGTGTTATTTACTATTCACATTTTCTGTGAAACTGAATTTAGGTTTTCATTAGTTGCACACACCACACATAAACGCTTTTAATACATCTAAATAGCTTATGAGTTTCACTTTTTCATCTAATCACAAGGAATAAAGACCATTTTGGATTAAATTATATTTTATTGAATTTAACAAAAAATATAAATGTCTCACAAAGTGTCCACCAAATTCCCATTGTTCGCGAGACACAGCATAACAGACGCATATTTGGACCAATAGAATAGACGTCTGTCAAGATGTTATTCGCCCGATTCCAAGAATTCAGCCAATAGAAGGGAAGAGGAGGCGGGCCCTAAAGCGGCCGCTTTGACTGGTTGTTTTGCGTGGAGCGATGCATGTTTGGTTGAGCTATGAATGAAGGGCCATCGTTCCGGGTGGTTCGGAGGTGGAAAACACAGTTTTTACTCTCGCTACGTGTATTTAAAATGAACAGCCAGATTTTCCTGAGTAGTACTTGAATGACCCGTTCACCACATGCCATCTCTCCGCCGGGTAAGTGTATTTCTAAGCATGTTTGAAACCGTTTTTTATTTTTTTGGGAGCGACAAAACATGCAACAGTCCTGTTTATTTGTCCGTGGCACTAAGTAGCAAGCTTGCTAGCGATTTTTTTTTTCAGTACTCTTTTTTTTTTTTTCTTCTTATAAAAAAGTGGAGACAAATATGATTATCAGTCATTTTAAAATTGAAGAAAATGTTTTTCTCTCTCTTTACTCGCAGGTGAAAAACATTTCATTAGACTCGCTTTTGTCTGTTTTTTTTAGTCGCCAGCCGTTGGGGTTGTTTGGAAATAGCCGTTAGCGTTAGCTTATTCTTCAGACCGTGTGTGTATCTCCTGAAGAGAAGAAGTAACCCAAACACAGAGTTTCTCACACACAACCAGACGCTGCTTACAAAACAAACGGAGCCAACGTTTCACAGAAGACGCTGATAGCCGGAGCTGAGATACGTTGTAGCCATATCATCACCCTTTTCTCCCCCCTCCTCTCTTTCTCAGTTCATCGGCTAACGCTGAGACTTTATCCCCTCACTTTGAAGGCTCCTAATGCGTTCTGTTCCTGTGGCGTTCCTGACAACAAAGGCTTCTGTTGTTACAGGAAATCGTTTCCTCTCATCTGTGTATTAACCTTTAGCTGGAGTAATCGCCACAGCAACATGAAAGCCCTCTCTCCCCAAAGCACCCGGCGATGCTTTCTTGCGACATCTCAGCGGCGCTGGGGCATTTATTAAAGGTTTAGTTAGCTAGGCTTGCCATATTGTTTTTTTTTTTTTTTAAGAAACCACGTACGAGTGGAACGTATAGTTTCAGTATCATATGTGCAGGTTTAGAATTAAGAAAGGAAAAAGTCTTGGGTAATTTATGTGTCGTCGCCCCCCCATTAACGTTGAAAAGTTGGGACCCAATCACAAAATTTGCAGGAATCTTAAGGATAAATTCTCACATGAAGTTCAGAAATGGGCAAAAGGAATCATCTGGGCAGTTTGAATAAATGTGAATTAAAAATATCTGTTTTGAGGATCATTACATTTGTACTACTGTACAAATCATGTGTGTGTGTGTGTGTGTGTATGTATATATATATATATATATATATATATATATATATATATATATATATATATACACACAGGTGCATCTCAATAGATTGGAATATAATTTAAAGTTGATTGACTTCAGGAATTCCAATCAGGAAGGGAAACACCTCTCATTGTTTTGGTTCTTCACTATTTATTTATTTATTTATTTTTGCACTACTAACTTACTCAGCAGTTGCCAAAGAGGAAGAAGGGGGGTGACGTGCTTTAGTTTTCTAGCGTCACACAAAGGCTTTCAGGGATAACTGCAGCGCACAGTATCTTGAAGAAAAACCATTGCAGGGTTTATTTTGTTTTCATTGTCTGTGTTCATTGTATTGATATGGATCAAAAATAAAAAATTAACTCCAGATAAATTATATGCTGCCTTGGACAAACCCAAAATGTCACTTTGTGCATTCAGCTTCCTTAACAAACAGGAAGTAAATGGATGGATAAGGACTTGGGATTCTGCGTGTGTGTACATTGTCAGTGGGAGTTTTCCAATGTTCAAGCAGCTACAGCAAAGAGACGGTTTTTTGTATTTGGGGGCGGCGTTGCTTCCGGTATCATAAGGACTGATACAAAAAGTTCAGCCATAGACCCAGTAATGGTGCCATACCTTGTTAGAAGGCCGTTGCATACCTTAATGAACAAGAGAGGCTTCTGTTTCAGGAAATGATTTCCTCTGTCGTGTATTAACCTTTTATCTAATGATTACTATTATGATTACTACAGCTCAAGGAACGCCATCTCCCTATAGCACTATATAGCCTCCTTCGCATTTAATGGTGCTGACGCATTTCTCAATTGACATGCCCGCTGGCAACAGGAAGCGCCATATAAGACTTTTGTGATTTAAAAAAAAATATAAAATAAAAAAATCATCTGACAGGGCCTTTACTGTAATTGTGTTATTAATAAAGACAGCAGTTGTGTTTTAAAAGGGGAAAATCCACAATCATTTATGCCCCTTTGTTTCAGTGAAACCTGTTAGGTTGTGACCTACAGTCCCAAGTTGTAAAAGAAAATAGAAAAATCAGTGGTTAGAATAAAGTAACAGACATGTAATAACTCTCTTTTTTTTCATCATAAAAGGTCACGTTCATTACTGTAGAACGTTTTTGTTCCAGTATTAAAACGGCTACAGAAATCCTGCTGCCTTGAAACAAAACAGTAATCTGCTTACATGCTTTTTAATTTCAACCGTATTGTGGAATTTTTGTCACTTTCGATAGAAACTGGAGTTTTCATGGGCTAAACGAGCATGAGCTCATGCATCAAATATGTTTCTATTTCCAATACAGATGTCTGAAATTATGAACCAACAGCCATCTTAGCTGATCTAAACTAATGTACTCATTACAGGTTATTCAGGCGTGTCGTATTGTTTTCTTGCAGCAACAGCACAAACGGTGATAGTAACACACTTGGACCGTGATGTGAAGCAAACCGTGTCACACTTGTGCTTCACGAGTTGCCGTTAACTATTTTCTGGAATGGTTTAACCTATGCTGTTGGGAAGAAGTCCAGGGCTTAAGCCTGTGGGTTTAATTCTAGGAAAGAGCTCTCGCTTTCAGAGTAACTCTCAGGTGACGGTTATCCCTTCCTTCCTCCCTCGCAGCAAAGTTGGCAAATTCTGTGTCGCTTCTTTACACACGGGAGTCTCTTCAAGCCTCATCGATCGGCGTTGCTGCTTCACAGATCTATAGGCTAGTAGGGAGATTATGTATGTGCAAGGCCTTCAGTAGATCCTGTCTTAATTTGCTTTGTCTTCGCTTGTGTGAAAGATCCTTCTGTCATCCGGGGTTTGACCTTCTTCTATTTGGCCTACAGTGCCTTGTGAAAATATTCCCAAACTTGGTTGTTTTCACAGTTTTGTTACGTTAAAGCCGCAGACCTCAGTGTGTTTCATTCAGATGTTTGGAATGCATAAAGCGGCACGAAATTGCGACATATAAGAAGAATCTGAAAAGTGCGGCGTGCTTTTCTGACCCTTTCTGAGATCCCTAAATGCTATCCAACGCAAAGAACGGCCACTCTGTGGGTTCTTTATTCTTGGTAACATTTGTTGTAAAAGTATTTGAAGGTTAGAAGATGCCACGGAATTTTTTTTAAATCCATCATCTAAAACTGGAAGACAGTGTAGCTCAGCTGCAGATCACCAGCACATGGCTGTTTTCCTAAACTGGAGAGCATCAATCAGAGGCGCACCCACAAGGGGCCTATGGTGACCTGTGAGGAGCTGCAGAGATCTACTCCTTCAGAAGGACCCGTTGACAGCAGCTTTTATACAATCCGTGTGATTCTGCAGCCTTTATGGAAGAGTTGGAAGGAGGCGTTCTTTCACAAGACGTCTTGTTTGCCGCAAACAACGTAAAGCAAACGACAGACTTGCTGAAGACGGTGGGCTGGTGAAGTGCGACAAAGATTTTCACCTTTCGGCCCCCAGGCGGTTCTCAAAGCATTGGGTGGTGGTCACAGCATCATGCTGTGGGACAGGAAAGCTCATCAGAGTTGACGGGGAAGATGGATTCATTAAATAACCGTCAATCCTGGAAAACTAAAAACAGAACGCTGCAAAAGGCCTGGGGAGGAGGCTGACTTTCCAGCAGGACAATTTCCCTGAATGTCCAGCACAAGATTTTCAGTTATTGCAGCAAAACGTAGCTTAGAGAAGCATTGGGACCAGATTTGATTCAGAGGCATCAGATTAAAAGGGGCTGAGTAAAAATACATGTGTATTTTTTTTTTTGTTCAGATTTTTTGTATAATTTAATTAGTAAATTTAGATAATCTTTCACTTTGCAAGTATGCGGTGCTTTGTTTGTCAATCGTGTAAAGTCTCATTAAGATACATTAAAGTTGGAGGCTGTAACAAAAGATGAAAGTGTTTACTTAAATGCTTCCTTAACACCAAGAAGGCCTTTGGACAAAACTCATGTTTGCATGTTGCCTTGAGTGAAGAAGACAAACACAAAAGGCAAAGATAAGCACGCGTGATACTGTTGGATGCTCGTAATACAACATCAAGGGTAAAATCAATCTCTGTGCGAATGGACTTGCATAGTTCAGATGTTAATATTGATTTTTACCGCGCTGCATATGAGCATCAACCTTATTAAATTTGAGTTTTTCTACACCAGGAAGCACCACTTAAAGCTTTGCAGGGCAACATTTTCGCCTCAGACGAAATCAAGTTCCTGCCAACAGAGAAAATGTCATTTGGTAAACCTTTTTATAGAAAACAAAAAGTTTCAGTTTTACACATTTGCACAAATTGCATAACTGGAGTTTTCCTGTTTATAAAACTCACTTCATGCCTATAAGCTGATCGCTCTCCCGACTGTTTAAGTTGAAATGCATTATTATATCAGTAGCTTTCCTTTATCCCTGCTGAAAGCTGCTGTTCACAGGGTTTAAACTCTTAAACGACTGGAGTCCGATTTTCATTCTCAGTTCAGCTGAGAAACAGAACAGGTATGTTTATCAGAGGTTAGCATACATCAGATTATAGATCTGTGCACAGAGGGCGGCTAATTAATGCTCTCAGACTGCACAGGCTGGGTAGTGTGTTTACTACCGCCACGGTTAATTGTTTGATTGTCAAGTTACTTTGTGTGGTTTCTTAAAAAAATGTCAATATTGTTTTGTCTAAAAGAAATGTCTCAACATTTAATAACTACATTTATGTTCCACTCATATGCGCTTTTTCTCTTTTTTTCTTCTAGGATTTTTAGGATGCTCTCTTCCACTCCGTAGAGTTTATTCATCCAAGATTTCCCAGGACCACCTAAGACCCGATGCCTTAGTTTTGCAATTAATTACAGAACTTGCACACAATTGTATTGTAAGAGTTTTTTTTTTATGTAGAAATTAAGCCCCATCATTTTACTCCCCACAAAGTTTCACCTGACATCCGTCTGAAAAGGCCCAACAGAACCCTAAAGTGTGAGCTAAACGGCAACAAGAGCCACCATGTCCTCCATCCTTCCCTTCACACCCCCGGTCGTGAAGCGCCTCCTGGGATGGAAGAAGACTCCCGCTGGCAGCGGAGGAGCCGGCGGCGGAATCGGCGGAGTCGGGGAGCAGAACGGAGGAGGGCAGGAGGAGAAATGGTGCGAGAAAGCCGTGAAAAGCCTGGTGAAGAAGCTTAAGAAGACAGGCCAGCTGGACGAGCTGGAGAAAGCCATCAGCACGCAGAACAGCAACACAAAGTGTGTCACAATACCCAGGTAAGGGCGCGCGACGACTCCTTCAAACGGGAGATCCTAACTTTGAGCCGTCACGCGATTTCTAACCAAACCCACCTGACAATCCCACTGGCTTTGACCTTTTTGTAACAGATTATTTTCTTTTTTTATCAATTTACTCAGTCCGTTAATTCAACACATTCACTGTCTGCATTCACAGCGGGGGGACGTGCCTGCACCACCTAGTTTCAGTTTCATATACGGTGGTGTAAGGCGGAGGAAATGTAAAGACGGGGATGATGGGCACCCACATGGTCACCGGAAGCGTTGCGACAGTGGGTTCACTTCCCCGTTCTGTCGGGCCATAGGTTAAGAAGGTTGCAGAAGTGAAACGCTGCTTGAGGAAACAGATGTCCTGCATGTAACACCAGCAGAACTTGTTTTGGACTTGAGTTAATGAGCATCAATTTTCCACTAGACACTTTTACATCTGAAGGCTTTAAAAAAGATGCTGCTTTTACTCTTTTGTGGTCCACACAGACCCAGCTGAGGGAGTTTAGAGCTGCCTGTTTGTGCGCTTTCACAAAACAAGCATTATGACATACGTTTGTGTCTTTGGTTAAAGCTTCCCGTTGTGATTCTGACTGTATCCCTGACCCGTGGCAGGAACGTGACTGTGGTTTCTGCTGTCATGATGACGTCATGATAATATTACCCTATTTTACGGACCATAAGGCGCACTAAATATTCTGCCCGAATGTGTAATATCACTCTGCCCCTTCACGTACACAGCTCTCTATCCGTCTCTGTCGGGGGGGGGGCAGAGTAGTTGGACTACACTGCCCTGTTTCTAACATAAGGCCAAAATAAACGTAACTTTTATATCAAATTAACTTACTGGGTTTATTGTTGCTAGCTCGTACTCCGGGCGCAGGCTGCCTAAAGGCTCCCACATACTCTGGCGTACTGTGCGCATACTGTGAGCTTGGTGGACTCCGCGCTGACTCTCCACACGCGTTTTACCCTTCATAATCCAGCGTAGTGTTGCCTACATTTCTTGTGGCAAATTCCAACACTTTCTGCCAGTGGGACAAAGCGGCGGAACGGATGGTAAAATGTGTGATTAGCTAGCTGAGCCCCTAGAGCCGTTTCTTTTCCAGCAGGCTCCCACCTGTCAGTGAGAATAGAGAGGGACTGTGATGCTGTGCGTCCTGGAGACCGCCTGCTTGGAACAGCTCAGTGTATCAAGCTCAGTGTCGCATATAAAACAGTTTGATGTAAAGACTTCTTGTGTCCGGGAAGTTTATAGTGTGACATGTACCTGTATGCGTGGAGTCCGTGCAGAGTACGCGCGTACCTCCGCGGAGTGAACTATGCCAGAGTATGTGGGGTTTCAACATTACAGTCAGGCAGTCTTGTAGACAGCTCAGGGGTCCTTTCAGGTAGTCGCACAATGTACCGTAATGCTCCAAATATCCGTTGAACAGAGCGGCGTAGTTGCTTAACAAAGTCGTGCTTACAGATTTTTGAGCACATTGCACCACATAAAATCGGTCAGTAAGCACAACATTAATCCTATATAAGGTGCGCCCGATTATAAAACGCACCATCAATTTTTGAGAAGAGTTAACGATTTTTAAGTGCACCTTATAGTCTGAAAAATTCGGTAGATTGTATTGACTATTTCTATTATGGCTGCAACTGACGATTACTGTGGTAGAGGACTAATGTCAGTGTTCTTTTATTTCTGATTAGTCAAACGTTATTTCAAAGGATCTCTTTTTTTTTTTTTTTTTTTTTTTTTTTTTTGCTTTTGGCACACCTTTAGTTCTCGCTTCATAGTATAAGTTGCCACAGTAAATTAAAATGAAGGAATTTGACATGTCTGCAATCTTTCATCACATCAAAGAAACAGCAAAATTTGCTAAACTGTATTATTTCACAGCAAACAAACACATTTCCCTAATCTGTACACTTTCTGTAGCAATTATAAAAAAGTTTCACTGATCAGAAACTCTAAAAATATCTGATTAATCTAGAAGGATTTAGTATAGGTTATTCATGTTTTTATGTTTTACTTTGTTTTGAACTAGAGCTAAAATGTTGTCCAGATTTCTTCAAAGTAATGAAAAATTACTTGACTGCACTGCTGGATCACAACCAAAATTCAGCTTTATCTTATTTACTTTGTGTTGCTTAGGAATTGGCTTGTATGAACTCCTCACAGTATGAAGATTTTGAATGAAAATATCACCGTAGCGAGACAGTTACACAGAACTAGAAATTCAAAGCGTTATTTACTTCTACGTTACTACGTTATCGTCTTTATTTCAAACAGGAAAGCAACAGCTGTTCCTACTGATGCTAAAACAAGATGTAGACAGATGCTGCACTCATAGCTTTTCAAGTTTATGTTTAGCTGTAAAATTGCATCACCTTAATACGATTTATTTTTGGCATTCCAATAGCTTCCACACAATAATTTGAAATACCCAAACAATCTTTTTTATAAGCAAGGGAAAAGTCTAATGGTCTTCTTTCAGCCAACTGACCTTCAGTTTATGGCTGGATGTTAGTCTGCTTTAAAAAGTGGGACAGATTTTAATCCATGAGCCAGCCAAACTATTTCTGAATTATCATCTGCTTTTCAAAAAGTTAATGGCCAGCACCTATGTGAGCAGTTTTAATGCAACACTTCTTGGTTTCTGTCATCAAAAACTAGCCAGTCACATAACTTTACATTGTGATTTTTTTTTTTTTTTTTTATTTCCACTTGTTAAGAAAAACAAACCATTTTTCCTTTGGCTTATCTTGAGAAAGTTTGGTGTTTTTTTTCCAATAGTCTTACTCCAGAAACGTATCGTCACGCTACTATTCAGTTCTTCTTTTTCTGCTATGGCTATTTGCTGCATTCTGTGTGGCCCCCTAGAGGTCAGTTATACAAATATAACGCTGTTGTGATAACATTTTAAAATGCCGTCTCCATAAATTTACCCGCATTTGGCCAGCGGTGGGACCTCATTTCCACCCCTGCTTGGCCTCCACCATAAGGCCTTCATACATAAATATTAGTGAAACTTCTAGGTTCATGGAAACCAAAACACAGCACTATTTTAATTTAAGAATCCACGGTGGAGTTGTCTTGCTCACAGCCACCTCTCCAGTGATCATACCAGACTACCCATGTTGTACCTTTGTAGTTTTGCCTGTTTCGTACACTCGATTTGGGTACGAAGTTGTTTCGTCTGCCACAGGATATTTTTTAGGAGTTGGGCAGTAATTTGGACCCCGCCAGGTTCGGCATCTGCAAACTGCAGCTCCAGAGCCACAAGTGGCTCTTTTGGCCTTCCATGTTGACTCCTAATAACTTTGGCCAAAAATGATAAAGAACCAACTGATGTTTTATAAATGTGTATACAATGCACATTTTGCAGTTTTCAGTATTTTTCCCATGGAATAAATGCATTTAATTTAACAGAGACACAAGAAATATGAGTAACATATTTTTTGAGATCTGTTTTTGTTGTCATTAGGTTGGAAACTATGCTTACGAAACCTTTTTTTTTTTTTTTTACATTTTCCACAATTATCAGCACTGAATAGAAGAAAATGTATCCATCCTCTATTTGCAACATATTTACCTTTTTCTTTATTTCAAAACCTTTATAATAGACATAAAATGATGGTTCTTTAAAAATGACAACAGATTTCCTATAGTAGGTGTTTATCAAAAATTATGTTTTTTGTTTTTTTTTTTTTCTTCAAAAGATGAAGATTTGCTGCTCCAAATGAGTTTTATTTAGCTGGACTGATGGCCAAAATTGCTCTTTGGATTAGGTTGCAGACCGCTGCACATTTCTTACATGCATTAACCACCAATCGTTTAAATTTTATATAGTCTAAACATAGTTTACCATCAGGGCATTTAGCAGAAAGTTACTCCAAAGGCTTTTTCGTAATCTTTCATATTCAGTAGGAGGTGACTAGCCCAAGAAAAAGGAGGGGGGTGGCATGTATATTCAATGGATTAAGAAAAAAGGTCCTGAACTGGATGTAGGAACGGATGAAATGGCAACATGTGGGCACGAAACGGAGGTAAAAACTGGCAAACGGGGCGATTAGTACTAGTAGAGCGCGGTCTGCTTTCAACTTGCTAGCCGAAAACGATGGTAATGCAAGCAACTGTCTGCTCTGCTGCAACGGTTGATGGCTAGGGGTGGATATTCAGGCGAGGATAAATTGAAATAAAATAACAAAAAACAGAGTGGCAGTGTGCATAAGAACCTAATAATTCAAGTTTCAGTTTTTGTGACATATTGCCTTTGAATCGGAAATCTTACCACTGAAGAATAAGGGGGTGGTGTACATGGTGTGAAGCTTCTACTGCTAAGAAGAACGTTCTTATCAGTTCAGAGTTATTGTTTTGGAGCCAGGTTGCAGTAAAAAAAAAAAAAAAAAAGATAACGAAAGGATGTGTTTTTATCTACACAACTGTTCTTTCTCTGTAAACAGAACCCTAAACTGGAACTGATCTTAATCTCACTAACAGGAAATTACAGTTTTGGCAACCTGAAAATGCATCGAGATTCTCTAAATAGTTTTCTTCAGAAAGAAACTTGGTGGACTCACCTTTGTGCTATTACCATATAAAAACATTTTCTCCTCCGTTGTCTCAGTATATATTTCATTAGAATCCTACGTGGCGTTTAATTGCATATCTGACTTAACTCTCCATGCAAGGTAAAAACTGTAGAAAGCTAAAGCATTTGGATGTCGTTTAAAAGACCAGAGGAAACCTGTAAATGTGGTTACTTAGGCGTTTTTGCAAAAATGGAAAAAGAATGTGTGCTCTCTGAACTCTTTAATCATTGACCCTTTTTTTTCTATCATCGATATGTCTATCGATCAATATATATTGTTATTGAATTATAGCGTTTTATTGGCCTAATTTTGTGTAGACCAGCTTTGTGAAACAGATGAGCTGTTCGTCAAGTGAGAAGAAAAATAACCATATCAGGTGCAGGATGAACTGAAGCAGTAATGTTTTGTTTTAAATGTCCTCTTTTTATAATTTAAAAAAATAAATCTAAAGTAAGAATTGGACATGGTTCCCAGGTAGTTTTTATGTTTACTAGCAGGGCTGGACGATATTAAAATGACACAATAACGATATGGCATGTGATAAACAGAAAAAATGAAAGCGTTAATGTCTCTCTGCTTTAGGAGCGACCCCACATAATGAGTAGTCTATCCAGCTACTAAAATACAAAACATCACAATTTCCATCTCAAAGACAAGGTTTTAATGAAAAGGTTGCCTCTGTCCGACTGTGATGTTTGTGTTATGAAACAACTTCGATGTAGTTTCTTATCAACATTGCCACCTTTTTATCTTCTCAAGCTTTTTTATGTTGAATTAAACAACAAATGTCACCAAACATCTCAGGGGTACCAAGAGCCTGAATGCAGGGCTCTTAAATAATTAGCTAAAAGTATTCCACGCCGGGCGATTCTTTGCGATATGCATATTGCGATCTAAGTTACTGCGATGATGGTTGATTTGCAATATATTGTGCAGCCCTAACTATTAGTCACAAAAACATAAGATAATGTACCCATTCGTAATATATTTTTATACATTATTTGCATTTATACCAAAAGAATACACATTAATCAAAAAGGAGGTGTGCAACATTGCATTTCACTTTGGGGTCAATATTGAATGGAAAAATATCCTATTTACTAAATGATTCTGACCACTTTAAGAATTTTATTTCGGTAAATACAAACTGATGTTATTCATATGCATTATGGTACAGGGGTTGGACAAAAAAACTGAAACACCTGGTTTTAGACCACAATAATTTATTAGTATGGTGTGGGGCCTCCTTTTGCGGCCAATACAGCGTCAATTCGTCTTGGGAAAGACATATACAAGTCCTGCACAGTGGTCAGAGGGATTTTAAGCCATTCTTCTTGCAGGATAGTGGCCAGGTCACAACGTGATGCTGGTGGAGGAAAATGTTTCCTGACTCGCTCCTCCAAAACACCCCAAAGTGGCTCAATAATATTTAGATCTGGTGACTGTGCAGGCCATGGGAGATGTTCAACTTCACTTTCATGTTCATCAAACCAATCTTTCACCAGTCTTGCTGTGTGTATTGGTGCATTGTCATCCTGATTCACGGCACCTCCTTCAGGATACAATGTTTGAACCATTGGATGCACATGGTCCTCCAGAATGGTTCGGTAGTCCTTGGCAGTGACGCGCCCATCTAGCACAAGTATGGGGCCAAGGGAATGCCATGATATGGCAGCCCAAACCATCACTGATCCTCCCCCATGCTTCACTGTGGGTGGTACACTTCTTTGGGGCTTCTCCACACCGTAACTCTCACCGTGGGGAAAACAGTAAAGGTGGACTCATCAGAGAACAATACATGTTTCAAATTGTCCACAGCCCAAGATTTGCGCTCCTTGCACCATTGAAACCGACGTTTGGCATTGGCACAAGTGACCAAAGGTTTGGCTATAGCAGCCCGGCCGTGGATATTGACCCTGTGGAGCTCCCGACGGACAGTTTTGGTGGAAACAGGAGAGTTGAGGTGCACATTTAATTCTGCCGTGATTTGGGGAGCCGTGGTTTTATGTTTTTTGGATGCAATCCGGGTTAGCACCCGAACATCCCTTTCAGACAGCTTCCTCTTGCGTCCACAGTTAATCCTGTTGGATGTGGTTCATCCTTCTTGGTGGTATGCTGACATTACCCTGGATACCGTGACTCTTGATACATCACAAAGACTTGCTGTCTTGGTCACAGATGCGCCAGCAAGACGTGCACCAACAATTTGTCCTCTTTTGAACTCTGGTATGTCACCCATAATGTTGTGTGCATTGCAATATTTTGAGCAAAACTGTGCTCTTACCCTGCTAATTGGACCTTCACACTCTGCTCTTATTGGTTCAATGTGCAATTAATGAAGATTGGCCACCAGGCGGGTCCAATTTAGCCATGAAACCCCCCACACTAAAATGAGAGGTGTTTCAGTTTCATTGTCCAACCCCTGTAGATATTTCACTACTATCAGAAGTTTGATTATTACATCCCAATCGTTAAAAATAAAATGAATGCATTGCTATGATTTCAAAGTATTTTATCTGCTTCTCTGCCAAATAATTACCCGATTTCTTTTTGCTTATGATTTGAAAGTGTTACCTTTAATAAGATTTGGGAGTGGAACTCCTTTTCTACATAAGTTTTCATGTGATCAAAAGTATTTCTGAACAGCCAAATTTCTTTTTTTTTTTTTCTTTTTTTTGAAAGCAAGAGAAAAGTGTAGCAGGCTTCTTTCCGCCAGCTGACTGAAAGAAGGCAGCAGGTAGGGTAGCAACAGCACTGCTTTACTTTATACACTATATATCAGGGAAAAAACATTGATCACTCTGGCGTTTTCTCTGCAAGGACTTTAAACTGGAGAAACAGCTTGATGGAAGGTTTTAAAACTACCTTTTTGAAATCTTTGCGTACTTATTCCCATCTTCAACCACTGCCTGATTTTTTTTTTTTTTGTTGTACTAGTCTTACAGTTGTGGGCAAAAGACAAACCAAAATAGACTTCTGATCCTGAGGGAGACTTCTATCCGCTTATATAAATGTATATACCAGATACCTGTTTCTCAAGTTGAGATTATAAGGTCATGTCTATCAGGGTTGGACCTTTAATCGCATTCCAATATAATCGCAAGAAAAAAAACACCACCACAATTTCCAAATCGCAGAGGTCTGCAATTTTTATCTATGTAACAATTAATGGATAAAACACGTCCTTAAGGTGTCAGTAATATGTTTAAAGTGGGTTTGCCTCCACATGGAAGGGAAGAGAGTTGCAGCAGTGAGATCATTTAAATGTTTTACTTGTTTTAGCATTTATATAAACTATTTTTTCACCAGAAACTTTCTGGAATCTCGCCACTCAGAAAGGCTCTTGGTAAAACGTCTACATTTGATGAAACTGTACTTGGTGCTAGTTCCTGCGACGATATAAGCGAGTGAGTCGACGAGTTTCAAGATGGGAGTCTTGTACAGACAGGCAAGATAGGTATTTTGATCAGACTGCAAAATCTCCCTTCTTCTGCTTGAAGATGGTGAGAAACCTGGCAACAAGCTAACACTTTAGGATGCACATGAACAAAATTCCAATTTATTTTAATCATTTAGTCTTGTTTTTGAATTTTGGTCCTCATTTAGATTTCATTGTGTCAAATTGTTTGACCTTTTTCCCCCCGTCTTGCTTCTTTTGTCAAAGTGTGACTTTTATATTTGTGCAGCTTGAATAAGGGGTTTAACATTGAAGAACTATAAAATGATAAACTTCTACACTTGAAAGTTTATAACCATTCTCTTTTGTTGGGTTCTATTTTCTCAGATGACCAAAAGATTCTGCTCACTTTAAAAAAGATAATTTTCTCTTGAAGTATTTTTTTAATGATCTAAATGTGTTCCTAGATGAATATTGGGTCTCTTCCAGCTCTGTGGACCATTTGACTGCATCACATCACTTTTTGTCTGATTTTGAATTTGTCACATGATCATGGTTCATCTGGTTGGTGTCTCACTGGAAAGTGGGATGTGTATATACACTATACTGCCAGCAGTATTCGCTCATCTGCCTTCAAAAGTATGACATTGGGGGACATCTATAGGTTCTGTAGCACATGTGTGGGGTCAGACGTTAATGTTGGATAATGTTCCCATCTCCGCTTGACTTTCTCCTGGCAACTACTGAACCCAAACTCCTCCATTGGTCCTCCAAACAGGCAGCAGGATTTTTCACTCCAGAGAGCACCTCTCCGCTAATCTAGAGTCCAGTGGCAGTGTGGTGAATACACCCACATCCCACACTGTGCATTAGCGACCTCTGTGCTTCAGGATCCACTGCTTTAGGTTTTTTACATGACTTTCCACTTCACGGCTGAGTTGCTGTCATTCGCAGTATCTTCCACTTTGTTTTACTAAAACTAACATTTAGTTTAAAGGAGCGGCGTGGTCCTCGCCTGCTTCCGTGAGACTTCCTTATTTAAGTCTAGGAACGTAAGGTGTGGAGTGCCATCTAGTGTTTGTATATAGAAATTGCAGACTTCAGTCAAAATACGGGAAGAGGAGTGTCAAACCGGGACACTTAAAGTTCAAATAGAAAACCACACACTTATAGTTTCTCATTTGATAGTATTTACAAAATTAAATACATCACAAGTGAAAAACAAAAAAAAAAAATCCAGCATTTTGTTGTTTATAGCATAAAATAATTCTCTAAGATAGCAGACGACGCTATCTTCCTCATTCAGTCACGTGACCCACTGACTTAGCCACGAGGGGGCGCTGTATGATGCCGTGATGTCAGTTTAGTCATACACGATATCAGGAAGTAGTCATTTTACATAGCGAGTCAATATTTATTCACCTTTGCGATGGAGTTTTTAACCTTAAACGACGACCAATACGAAGCTAGCCAGTTGGATGTTAAAAACGAAGAGTGATGTGTCAAGCCATATGCTTTTGAGCCGTTAGTTAGGCGTGAATTCCGGGACAACACCGAGGGAAGTGGAGAGGGGAGTAGTAGAAACGATGATGACCCCTAGTAGACAGCATGGCAGGGATAGGGATTCAACAGGGGTAGACATACCCAGCCTTTCCGGATCCAAATTTGACGCAAAACCGGGTCCGCCAGATAATTAAACATTCCTTTCCCCGATCCAAAGCCATCTTACAATTGGCAGCAGTACAATAGTGCATTGTAATGACTTTTTAACGATCCTTTCAGAGTGCTTAACAATGCGTAAAGTAGTGGCTCTCGACACACGCTCGAGGATGTTTGACTACACCGACGTCACGGCTGTGTTTTCGTCACGTGACTGCTCTCGCTGGACCCGCGGATCGCTGGAGGCGCCCAGCATACTGTAAAATGCTCGCGTTTTTTAATACTTGGAGCGTTTTTATCGCAATTTCGACCAGCCACATAGAGAGAAAAAAAAATGATAAATTACCCTCACACGATAAAACTGCTCTACACGCACTCCTTTCTATTTGAACTTTAAAGTAGGCTCAAAACACGGGACGTCCCGGCTAAGACGGCAACCCCTACTGTAACACCAACAAAAACAAACATTCGCGTTCCTCACCCGTCCGGCGGAGAAGAGCTAGCTCCGAGTCAAACCGGAGCTGCTTCTGCTCTCGAACTGCTCTCCACTTTATAAACGCGACGACAATGTTAATCCTCGTTTTGGCAAAGAAGTTGTCAGATAAGGAAAGAGACAAAGACCGTTGTTTTTTGTGGTAACAGTGGGTCCTGATCGTCCTAAGGTCACATGCACGTACGCGCAGCCGGCCCGGCTTTGTAAACAAGAGACTGGAGAACGACACAGAGAGATGGTGTGTGACGTCATACCATAGTCCATCCAAAAATATACCTTTTAAACCTTTTTTTTAGTTCTATCTAAAATTACAAAATCTGTCTTATTGCTCCTTTAAACATATAATTGGTGTAATTGCACAGGTTAGGATTAGTGTTGTTCCAGAAATGTTTATAGATGCATCCTGCATGCCTAGGTGCTTTGTTTCTATACACGTGGGGCCATGAAAGTGATTGGAGCGGCTGAATCAATAATCAATCCAATCAATTTTGACGGGTGAGCGAATACTTGTGTATGTGTATAAAATCTTAGACCAGTTTTGCACATCTGTGATTTCATTCTTTTAAGTTGAAACACTTCATGTTTGCCATCTGTTTGCTTTTCTTTTGATCATGTTTTCCACTTGTCCTGTGTGTGTGTGTGTCTGTCTGTCTGTCTGTAGCAATTGTTCAGAACTGTTGAGTCTATGCTCAGGCCACACGATAGAGCAGTGGGACTCTACAGGCATGTACGGATACCCTGACCATAGCAGGTGAATGCACTCACATGCACCGTCTCTATACATCTCCCGATCTACACACACGCACCTCCCACAGCAAAGATTATACTTGTGTTCATTCGTTAAAACATTCATTGTCATTTTATAGTGCATTGTGTGCCCATTTCCATTAATTTCCTTATAATGAATGCTGGTTTTACTGCTGTAATTACAGAAAAAGCCTTTAACCAGCGTAGGCAATTTGCAATAGAGTGGTGAGAAGAGTCTAAAAGTGTTTGTTTGTATTCTTATGCACTTTTTTACACCATTCAGTCATACCATTATGGCATTATAACCAATATTATGGTCCATTTTCTGCTTCCAAATCACACTTACCATTAGGTTATTGACAAAAATCCTCTGGAATGCCTTAAAGTGTTCAGTGACAGCACCTTAGAAATGGAAAGCCATTTGGTTACGTTGTAGCGTCTTTCAGGTATTTTCCCCTTTTCAGAGATGTCATTACACCAGGTCACAGTAGTATTTTCAGAGTTCGAAGAACAATTGAACTCCAAAGTCTTGTTCTTTTTTTTGTGTGTTTTTATCGGTGGTTTATGATGAGAGCTGCAACTTTACAGACTTAATTTTGCAATGTGAGAATATTTGTGATATGAGTGAAAGTAACATCTCTACTGCATAGAAAATATGCATACTAGTTGTGCTTTTTAGCATTTGTCACATTTAAACTGTAATGCATGAAAATGATGTGTGGGAGAGTTCAATATTGATTTACAAATAAACAGGAAAAGTGTGGCTTTCACAAGACCTTTTAGTACCTTTGTAGTAGTGGTACATTAAGTAGAATGAAAGTAATAAATGGGTTGTTAAGTTGTTTTGTTTTAGTGAAATAAAACTAATTAACCCTGGTAATAAAGCCCCCTGAGTCAGTACTCTTCAGAACAAATTAAGGCTGTTAATGTTTTGGCACATATTGCTATAGCACTTTGGATATCTAGAGACTTAGAGGTTTGCTTGTTGTTTAGAGAATAGCTAAAGTTCAGTCATTCTAACACATTAAAGTTACTTTGATCTAAATGATTTCCCTGCTGCCTATGCAGTTTTTGGAGTGCCACATGTGGCTCAGTCTCTTGTGATTTGCAGGCTCTCAGAGGTTTTGGTTTGTGGCTTAGTGATGACAGTGTGGAGTTTCGTTTTTATAAGAATCAGATTAGTAATGTGATTTTTATTTTTCACTGGTCTAAATGAACCAGTAAAATGACCAAACTTCGATATAGATTGTACAGTTTCAAAACTGTTTTATGGTTTTAATAATCTTGTATTTACGAGATTCCAATAAGTGTACAAACACACTTCAGATGATGCCATATAAAATGAAACAAAGATGACCTAAAAATAAAAAAAAATGTTAAAAATGAATAATCTGATATTTTTAAAACAGTAAATTTTTGACTTTTCTTAAGGACATGAAAGGTCCTGATTTCTGATGGAAGGGAAGTTGTTTATATATCCTTGAGTACTGTCATTGATAAATGCCATAAAACCAAAGACAGAACAAACACTTTTTTAGTGATTGTCTACAGTCATTTTCTCTGAGGTAATTAATTGGGCTGTCTGCCTGTTTCTTTCCTCGTCGCATCAGGTCACTGGATGGCCGTCTTCAGGTTTCTCATCGTAAAGGCCTGCCTCATGTCATCTACTGCCGTCTGTGGAGATGGCCTGACCTTCACAGCCACCATGAGCTGAGGGCCATTGACACTTGCCAATATGCATTCAACCTCAAGAAAGATGAAGTCTGTGTCAATCCGTATCACTATCAGAGGGTAGAGACGCCTGGTAATGACCATTGAGAAATATTAGTCCGTTCTTTCAAACAAATCCTTCTGTTCTGGGGAAGTTTGTGTAGTTGTTTTAAATGTATTGGAGCCTTGTCGTACAGTCTCTGTTTTCCAAATAGGTGGTTTCTGTCTACTCTGGTTTGATTTGCCAAAAAAAAGCAATTCTCTCACCTTTCTTCTTAGTGTTGCCTCCTGTGTTGGTGCCACGCCACACAGAGATTCTGACAGAGCTTCCACCTCTAGACGACTTCACAAACTTCATCCCTGAAAACACCAACTTTCCTGCTGGCATAGATCCTCCCAACAACTATATACCAGGTTTGTAGAAAGGACATGAGGGCTTTTTACCCCCTTCCTGCATAATCTGTCAAACAAACTCAATATATTTATTCTAGTGTAGAATTGAATTACATCTAACATTTTTTTCCAACTCCAATCTATGGAAAGAATACATTATCACCTTTTTCTTTGCTCTTATATATTGGAAAAAATTGTGGGAAACATCTTTGGATAGCAATCACTTAATTAAAATATCATTTCATTTTTAAGTAATTTTACGTAAAATAAGCCATGATTAAATGTCAGTCATACATTTCAGTAATTATTACACTTGAAATGTATTAAATGTAAGATCATCTTACAACTAATTTGGGTACTCAAAATTATTAGCTTAAAAAATGAAGGTTTCTGTGTGGTTTTTTTGTTTGTTTTTTTTGCAAAAGCTCTTAGTAAGTAGATATAACACACTTCAGCTATTCTCTGATTTGTTGGAATAAGAAGTGATTGCCTTAAATCATTTACTGTTTACAGACACTCCTCCTCCAGGCTACATGAGTGAAGATGGAGAGACCAGCGACCAGCAAATGAATCAAAGTATGGAATCAGGTAGATTAGTTGTTAGTAATTACTTAAATCAAAAAGTGAACCATTTAGGTGTTTAGTGCCTTTGCATGGAAAAAATGTAAGCGAAGAATATTTCTGATTATTGATTCAGTCCCAGTTTATTGGTAAAAACCCTCTGCTAGCTCTGAAATGTCCCAGTAACAAGCCAATCCTGGTAAATGCTCTGTTATTAACGTCAAAAATAAAACTAGCCCCAATCTGGCAGGAAAAAAATACATGGCTTTTCACAGTAACAACATTGTTCAATCAAATAATTTGATTGTAAAGGAATGGAATAAGAACAAATGATGGTTTTCCCACCAGGCTCACCAGCAGAAATGTCACCTAGCGCTCTGTCACCTGTCAGTCATGGTCTAGGTAAGTTTTACAACTGTGCAAATGAATAGATCATAGAAGCCTTTCAGGGTTCTACCATACAAATTGAACAAATCTTTCTTTTGTTCTCCTCCCAGACCTTCAGCCAGTCACCTACAGCGAACCAGCTTTCTGGTGCTCTATAGCTTATTACGAGCTGAACCAGCGGGTTGGAGAGACGTTCCATGCATCACAGCCATCTCTGACTGTCGACGGCTTCACCGATCCCTCCAACTCTGAACGCTTTTGTTTAGGCCTTCTCAGCAATGTTAACAGAAACGCCACTGTGGAGATGACAAGGAGGCATATAGGTATGGACACTCGTGTAAGAGAGGGAGTAATTTAGAAGTTACTGCGAGTACAAGAAGCTGCTGAAGAACGGCACTTTACCAGCATTCTGGAATGTTGGTGTTTTTGTTACATTTATTATAACCTCGTACTTTACCAAAAAAAGGTGCATTAATGCAGGGCTCCTACCTTGTTGTAAAGTCTGGAAACGTATAGAATCTGGGTTTATCATTTTCCAGAGCTGGATAAGTATGGGGAAAGTAAATTGTTTGCAGGGAAATGTTTTTGCCCCCTAATGGACAAACATTTAATATTGCTGCATAAATGTTGTTTATTTGTATTTAAATTACATGGTTTATTTTTGATTATGCACAATTAACGTGTCTTTGCATGTCTATTTCCACACATAAGGTGCACCGGATTATAAAGCGCACTAAATATTCTTCCCAAGTGTTTAATATCACTCCGCCCCTTCACGTACACAGCTGTCTCCTGAGAGAGAGAGATATCCGTCTCTGTCGGGAGGAGAGAGTTGTTGGACTACACTGCCCTGTTTCTAACATAAGGCCAAAATAAATGTAACTTTTCTATTGAATTAACTTACTAGGTTTATTGTTGCTAGCGCGTACTCCGGGCTGCCTTACATGAATGCACTTCTAGTTTAGACATTACAGTCAGGCAGTCTGGTAGACAGCTCAGGGGTCCGATCAGGTAGTGGAACGGTGTACCGTAATGCTCCGAATGTCCATTGAGTGGAGCGTTTTCGTTGTTAACCAAAGTCGTACTTACACATTTTAACAGATTTTTGAGAGCATTGGACCACATAACATCGGTCAGTAAGCACAACAAATACGGTGATCATATATAAGATGCATCAATTTTTGAGAAAATGTAAGGATTTTAAGTGCACCGTTATAGTCCGAAAGGCTCTGTGGTTTCATAACTTAAAATTATGGTCCTTGAAGTTGTTCTACGGGTCCCTCTTTAATAACTTAACTCGCTTTCTCTAACATTTTGCAGGTCGTGGCGTCAGGTTGTATTACATCGGTGGGGAAGTCTTTGCCGAGTGCCTCAGTGACAGTGCCATCTTTGTCCAGAGCCCCAACTGTAACCAGCGATACGGCTGGCACCCAGCTACCGTCTGCAAGATACCGCCAGGTTGATAAAGCTCAAACTATGCTTTTCATTTTTCTTTACTCCATCTCAGTCTTCACGTTCTTTATAGGAGCTTGTAATCAAAAAAAGAATTCAAGCCCCATGGCTTAGGTGCATAAGCTCTGACACAAATGCACTGAGGCTCGGAGAAAGCCACAGCCTGCACATTGTGAACGCGTTTGTCACACACTCACCCACACGCTGACTCATCTGTACCCATGTAACTTTGAGCCTTTAATTCATGGCCAGAGAGACTTCGTGTGCACTATCATTACCGAGGTACAGAGAATGGCGCGACGTGAACACGAGGATGCTGCAGATGTTCGGGGATGGGCTTTGACAGCCGTCTGCAGAATGATTGCTGAGAAGCCCTCCACACTTGACTACGCCTGCGTTTCTGGTCTTTGTGGAAAGTGAATCGGACGGTTCTGTAATACAATAGATTGACAGATTTTTATAAAATGTTTGTTCCTATTTTCAAAACGTGTTTTATCGTGTCAGAATTTGATGAGGGTCCATTGGTGTAGTTATGGGTCGTAGGCTGAACAAGCTGCTGGATGTTGTCCTCTGCCTCACAGGTCTCCTTTTGTTTCCCACCTTTTTAGGCTGTAATCTGAAGATTTTTAACAACCAGGAGTTTGCAGCACTGCTGGCCCAGTCAGTCAATCAGGGCTTTGAGGCAGTGTACCAACTAACCAGAATGTGCACAATCAGAATGAGCTTCGTCAAGGGTTGGGGAGCAGAGTACAGGTGAGGTACACTTTCAGACGTAATATTCTGTCACCCAGAACAACTTTTAAAATTCCTGTCATGTCAGTGTTGCACGGTAAACATTTGTTACTGCATCCTTGTGTTACGGGATCTGGTTCATGGCGCCTTGAGCCTTTTTGGGCATCGTTCTAAGTTAATTTTTTAATGTTTGAGTAAACAAATTGACCCCACTGCAGTCCTTAAATTGTATTTTAACTCCACATTACAAACTTATTATTAGGAATTTTATAGTTAAAGTAAAATTGTACAAAATCTGTGTGTCTTGTTTATGTGTCTCAATCCTAAATTTAAGGCAAGGCAATTTTATTTCTATAGCACATTTTAGTACAAAGACAATGCAAAGTGGTCTATGTGATTAAAATATAGGAAAATAAAAACTGAATAAAGGCAAGTTTGAATAAAATGTATAAAAAAATTAAACAAAAGAAAACATGGGAAAATGGAAACTAAAAGCAAATATAAAAAATAGTTGTACTACAAGCTTAAACTAATTGTTTCAGTAAAACAGTTTAACTAGGACAGTTAAAGGCAATCCTAAACAAGTGTGTTATGATTTAAAAGAAGTCAGACTTTCTGCTCGTTTACAGTTTTCTGGAAGTTTGCTCCAGATAAGTGGAGCATAGGAACTAAATGCTGCTTCTCCGTGTTTAGTTCTGGTTCTAGGTATGCAGAGCAGGCTGGAGCCAGAAGACCTGAGTGGTCTGGAGGGTTGATACACTGATAACAAGTCTGTGATGTATTTAGGTGCTAAGCCATTCAGGGATTTATAGACTAACAGGTTTGAAATTGGCAAAGCCATTCTAACATCACTCCATTTGGTTTGGAGCTTCTTGCTGAATATTTACACTTTTTGCCCGGGCGGATGAAGACTGTCCCAGTGTCAAGTCTTTTGCAGCCTCTTTTCTTTGGGATTTCCCTAGAATAAGCTCCATTTGCATTTCCACCAGCTTCCCCCTCCCCGCTGAAGGAGAATACGCTCCACAGCACTCCCCCATGTTTGATAGTGGGTAGGATGTGTTCAGAGGGATGTGTGGTGTTTTTACTACTGTAGCATTATGTGTCTAGACCTGAAAGTTCACTTCTGTTTTAACTTGACCTTCGTTCACACGTTTGCTGTGTCCCCTACATGGCTTGTAGCAAAATGTCAACAGGACTTCTTATGGTTTTCTTTGAACAAAAAACTTTACTTCCTAAAGGTGGGCTTTGTTGGGATTGCACGACTAAAGGTTAACCTGTCCCCAGATTCCTCCTGCTTCTCAGATTAAAGCTGTCCTTATTTGGTTTGTTAGTTAGGTTAAACTGTTCTGTTTATGGATGATGGATTGAACTGTGTTCTCTAAGATGTTCCAAGATAAAGGTAACATTGCCCCTAAATGCATCCCTCACCTCTCCGGTGTGTTCCTTGTTCTTCCTGATGCCGTTTGTTTGCTGATGTTCTCCAACAAACCTCTGAGATCAGCAGCAAATATACTGAAATGAAATTACTCACAGAGGAGCTCTATTAACAGATTAGATGACTTGTGAATTCAATTCATTGCACTTCATTTTAGTTATGGTCATCAGAGTACGGGGCCTGAATCTGAAAACTCACTAAACTAGTTTTTATTTGAAAATAAAATACATTTGAAACCCATGTATAATTTGCTTCCACATTAAATGTATGCGCTTATTGGTGGTGTATCACATTAAAAGCCTAATGAAATACTGTTTGTCATTGTAATGTGATAAAGTCTTAAAAAGGTTCGAGGGATATTTATATAAATGTGGCTCTAGCCATAAGCCCTTTAAATGGGTCCGTGTGACTGGAAAAGCACTATTTAAATAAACTTACCATCACAAACAGTGTGATTGGGTCATTTGGCTACTGTTTTAAAACCTGGATTCCAGCAGATATAAATGGTTTTCCCGTATTTTTTTATGTTTTCTTCACACAGGCGCCAGACTGTAACCAGCACACCTTGTTGGATTGAGCTGCATCTCAACGGCCCCCTCCAGTGGTTGGATAAGGTGCTGACCCAGATGGGCTCCCCGACAGTGCGCTGTTCTAGTATGTCCTAAACGGAGGTCCATGCAAAGTCAGACTGGCGTTTCGCAACGTCAGAACAGCTCGTCTTAAAGGAGACTACCATGCAGTCTTAAATAATAATGTACTAACAGCGTTTTAAAAACAAAAGCAAAGAACAAAAGGTCACACAATGGACCAGAAGATGGAGGAAAGGCGTCGGCAAAAGGACCTGAGTGGAATGTTGTCTGGAGCTGAATATTCATCAACCGTATAGTTGAAATTGACCTGCAGCAACATCTGGGCTCTGATCCAAGAAACCTGAAGCAGGACTGAGCCTTACTGTCCTCAGGGACGCCACAGCAGTTTCGGGGGATCAAGCACGACATCCAGTAACTTTAGAATCCGCCTGTCTAACCACTAGTTCAGGTCAACCCTTTGATTTAGTGCGAATAGTTCAGTTTACACAACAATGACCAACTGCCACTCTAGCGTCACGTTTAACCAAAGTCAGACTCACTCCTTAGCACGACTTTTTCCGTCATCCCTCCCGTTTTATCCCAGTTGTTGAGCTCATAGACCTGATTATCCTGGAGTGTGCTCTTCAGCTCTTAAAGGAGAGACTCCGTCGGTGTTCTCATCATCACATGCACACAAATATAGAAACACACACACACACACACGGTTTTAGACACAAATCTTCCTCTGCAAACTTGATGCAAGTTTAAGCCTGTTTGTTCATTGGATCGTGGCGAATGAAACTCCAATATTTAAATGTATTTACAGCGGGATCAGTGTTTGCTCTGCACAGCTGGATAAATTAAGAAATTCTAAGGGTAAGAAGAAGAGCATACAACATGTCACCTCTCTGCAGCTGCAGTAAACCAGTCAAATGTTTTTGTTTATTCTTAACAAATTCTTTGCTATCACAGTATTTAACCCACTTTGCATGCTCTTACTCTTTCTCTTACCACTTTGTGTAGAGCTTCAACTTTGCTTCTTTCTGTCTGACACGCAATAAGAGGATTATCTCTGAGATTCCAAATGTTTAAAAAGATGCACAAGTCTAGTATTTTGAACGGATGCACAGTTTCAAATTATAACAAATTATCATGAGGAAAAAGTCCCCCAAAGTGGGACTTTAATCTATAAATCTATAAAATAGCTTCTATACTATAGTTGCACTGCCCCAGATTATGCACCCTTAAGAAAGTTGCCTTCTGTGTCCAGTACAATATGCTCTGAATTGTACATTTATATCAATATACGTTTTTCTGCCCCCCTCCCTCCATTGTCACTGTAAAGAATTATGTTTTTAAATCATCTGATGCATTTGTTTGATTTAAATAAGATTTTTGATCTGAAAACCAGCAATCTCTTTTGGTATATATATTTTTTTTAGAGTGTTCCAGCTTTAAGTGTTCAACAAGCTAGTTATGCTACACATTTATCGTTCTCTTTACAAAAGGTTTTAGCTACTTTTATTTTGTACTTTTTTTATATATAATTATATATATACATAAATATATATTTAAATTCTTCATTCCTGTTTTTCTTAGATTAGATTTTTGTTCTTTAGAGAATACATTTTGTTTTGAGTAGTTACAGCTTGATGACTTGTGGTCGGTGTATTATATTATAAGCATTTTCAATTTCCAGATATTTACCATAAAACACATGTTTAAATGTGCACCCTTCAACTTGGAATTGGGCGGCTTGAATCATCGTGATAAGATCTTTGTCTTTCAATCGGCTGCTTTGAATTTGTCTTTTTAAAATAGTTCATTGCATCCTTCTTACCACCAACAATTTCAGCAATAGGGGTGTAACCAAAGACGTTTTTTTAAACAGTGACGCATCACCATTCTTAGAGAGCGAAAACCACAAAATAACCGACTTTCTACGGTGACTCCCAGAACATTCCTGTGTGCAATAGGCATGGACCAGTATGTGATTTCCACATCGTGTTGACATAATAAAGTTTCACTGAAAAAGCATTGATTTAAAACAAGAATCGCAGAATCTGACCACATTGGGGCACACTTGGTTGAACACTTAGTATTAAAGTTGTCACATAACATTTCCATCCATAAGTTTTAAACTTAAGCAAAATTAATGAAATAAACACCTAACTTTGGCAGTATTTGCCTTTTAGATAAACCCATAATGCGTAATATCATTCACAATAAAGCTTATTGTGCATGATATTATGCACTTTTGCCATACTGCTCTTTCCTGACACGGGAGGTGTAACAGGCTGATATAAGCTGGTTTCTGTGGTTGGCTGCTTAGCAGGCATGCTGCTCGTAGCTTGCTAAATGTACTTTTGAAATGGCATCCCTTCATTAGGAGTAATGGGTCCCACAGTTTTTGCCTCCCCACCGTGGTACGTTGTGATTACAGCAACCGGAAATGCATCAAAACGGCCAAATGTTTCCTTTGTTCCTTTGCTGGGGAGACCTCTGTCATCCCAGTTCAAGGACTTTAAGCTGGAGGAATGGTTGGACTGAAACATCAGCCTTTTTTTATTGAAACTGCAACTTTTTAAAACCTTGGTCAAGGTATCTGGCCCATGCCTATTTTGCAGATGAACGCTCTCACCAGCATTAGTGCAGCAACAGTTTCATAACTCCTAGCTTACACTTTGAAAACTTGTCTCAAGTTGTTTACACGCACATGTTCACTCAGAACTGCATTCCGACATTAATGCATGAACTGAATATCTGAAAATTGGGTCAAATATAAGCGTCATCTGGACTCGTGTCTCTTTACCTTCCCCAAACAAAACAAAAACGGTTGCCGTGCATGCGAGAACCGAAGGGGAAAATCGCACATTCAAAATGTTTGCCGTGACAAAATAAATCTCTGAAGGTTTTGTTCTTCCTTTCATAGACTGTAGAAACTAGAATTTAAGCATTTGTCTGCACAAACTGAAAACTTTTTGTGCATAAAAACAAATTCTAGTCCTGCACAGTAACTTGTCTTGATGTTGATGTAACACACAAGTCATGGAGAACTGTTTATACTTTTTTTTTTTCTACCTCCTTTTAAATTGAATGCAGGTTACTCACAACCTGAAACCAATCATGTTAGATCTCTGTTTTGTGTCTTTTCCAGCTTTCTTGTATTCTGCTGGCTTAGCCAATGTCTTACAAGCTGAAACTAAAATGTATTTACTCTTATTTTACAGATGACACAAGTGTTAGTTCTATGCATTGACCTAAAAGTGTTTGGACTGTATGCCCAGGAAATATTCTTAATGGCTATACTTTTTATGTGCGTAATGCCAGGATCCAGCGAGAGCCTTTGCGTTAGATTGTACTGTCAGACCAACCGGCTGTTCTCACTCATAGAGGCAAGCTGGAACCAAACGCGGTTGTGAAGGACACTTTAACACATTCTGACATCCGCATTCCTTACATACAGATCATATTGTATTTTCTTCTTATTGTGATGACAATTGTGTATTCCAAAATGAGCCTCTTTCTGGCAAATGCCTACGAAAGAGGCTTTTTGGATAAAGTGAAGTTCCTCCAAGTCACTAGTGATGTTGTATATTGTTATATAGTTGTTACTTTTTATTTTTCCATACATGTTCTTCCCTCTGCTTGCTATGAACGGACAAAATCCAGTAGAACGCAGCCTGTTTAGAATTGATGTTCTTCAAACAATGATCTCCATAGGCTTTCCAACTATCCAACATTTACGACTTCTTACAGTGTACACTAATAAAGCTGTTTTACTTCAACTGATCATTTTCTATTTTTGTTTTTCTTACGATTTTGGCAATTTCAAGTCTAAGGACTTAAAAACAAGTCTCCATGTTTTTTTTTTTGTTTTTTTTTATATGGCTGTTTGTATTTTTGTCCTCCCTATTTGCATGCTTTTAATAAACTTCTCGCCCACAATACATTTCAGCCACATATCGACACCGTGCACATATTTCAGGGCGATTTGCCAGCAATCAAACAAAGCACAGAAGTTTGTAATAAAAACCAGGGGAGATAGAAACAGGGAGCTTTTATTTATTTGTTGAAAATGTTTAAGTTATAAAAACAATAGGCATGTTCCATCTTTTAAGTCCCCGATGATGTTTCACCCAGTACTATCCCCAGACGAGCAGAGTTATGTGCCAGCCTCTACCTGCTAATCAACATACATCTACCTACGGCACAGTCCATCCGTTGTAATCGTGCTAGGAAACACTAGAGGGAAGACGTAAAGAGGCGTTCAAATCGAACGCAAATGTGGCAGCCTGAGTGTCAGATTTATGATATCCCTAAGCTCGGGTGCACATAGGAGCGATGTGATGCTGAGCAAAAACGCAAAACGTGCAATTTTGATGAGTAAAGCGAAGCCAGAGCAACACGAAACCTGGGAAACCAAAGGATACGAAGCAGCAGTTGTTGGAATAAAAAAAAAACTGTACTTTTGTGTCTTTTTGCGCTGCAACAACCTATCAGGAACTAGATGTGGCTGTGACGTGGGGTGAAGGACTGCGGCGGAGACGAAGCTGATTTCATTCAACATGGAAGACAAACTGATGGTGGCGGTCGGCCTGAGTTGTGTGTCTCAGCCAATTATTACTACCGATACCAGTCCAGAACGGACTAAGCCTGCAAAAAAGTGAGTGAGTAGGCTGGAGTGGCTGGGAAGTGAAAGCGTCACTAGGTACGGCCATTGTATTGCTGTGTTTCTGGTTTGTCGCCTGCTGTGCAGTTGCTGTGTGGGAACGCCCGGCGATAACGTCACCTGAGCGGCAGCACGCAAAAGTGGCGACTTTCGCTTTCAATGTGAATTCACCTTTAGAAGAGATGGCAGCAAACATTTAAGGACCAGCGCATCCTCAGATACTCTCTGCTCAGTCCCTTGTATACAGGTTCCACTGTTGTCTCCAGTCAATACAAAGTCTTAGATTTTATGCTGATACTATAAATGTCATGTGTAAAGGAGACAACCTTTTAATAACCCCTGATTTAGTAAATTTAGCCTACTTGTGTCTCTGTCTACAGCTGACCTGTGAAGGCCTCAAGTACCCTTGCCTGCAAGATGAATTCTCGGTATTTGTGCATTCACAAACACGACAATCCGTCTCAACTGTTTGTGTCATTCCAAAAAAAGTAAAAAACAAAGCAACTGGACTTGTTTTTCGTACTTGAAGACATTTCGCTTCCTCTCCAGGAAGCTTTCTCAATTCAAAAAGTCTGGAGTAATGTGGAGTAACAAGCTTTATACTACTGCCCAACAAAGGCCTTGTAATGGCTTATATAACATGCAAACCGTTTGTGTCCGAACCAAAAACGGTTCGGGCCAATCACGTTGCAGTAATGTGGTTTAAGGCGGGACATAGGTGCAACGAAAGCAAAAGCTGACGAGCCCACCGCCAAACCAACCTCAACATGGCAGCGTGGGAGGACGTACACATAGCTGCTGCTATCACATCTGTTTTGTAAAAAAAACTGGATTTTATCTTTGTAAGAAGAACAGCAAGAAGTGGCTTGACTAGCTCACCTTCTCATGGTTTCTCATTATGTCCGCTGCTTACATTTTTATTTGATACCGTGACTGGCTAAAACCGACCTTTTGGTAGGCGGGCACTAGGTGTCGCATCGCCCAATCAGCTTGGAGAGTTCTGCTGAAATTCCCTCCTTTCCCCACACGGATTAAGTGGGAGCAGTCCCAGATTGATAATGTGCAACTAGAGTATTCCTCATTATCAATCTGGCTGGCCAGGTTAGGCCTCCAGAGCTTTGTTAGAGAATACTGGTGAACAAAGGGCCTCATGTAGACCAAGGAACACACTGCCCAGGCTAGGGATGAGGTGGGATAGAATTTGAAAGAAGAGCTCTTCTATAAAGTAATCTAAGCTTTGAGCATCTCCCAGTAAACTGTGAGGTGTTAAATCAACCATCTGAGAGCAGAGAGAGTTCTGCACAACGACAAACCTATGGAGACACGGCAGTCTACCTAAACTGACTGGTAGGGTGGACAAGGAGAACTTGAGTTAGAGAAGCACATTGTAACTCTGGGGGAGCTGCAGAGATCCACAACTCCATGTGCAGACTGCTGAAGCAACTATCAGTCATGGAATGGGTCTTTTATGGGAAAGCGATAAGAGGAGAGTCATTGTAAAAAGAAAGCCCTCAGAAATGTCCAGGGGACTGAAAAGGATGTGCTTTGCTTAGATGAGACCAACGGCTTACTTTTTGGCCCTCATGCAAAGCGCTACATGTGGTAGAAACTACCAGCTGCACGTCACCCTGAACACATCTCCAATAATAATATTTTTTTTTTTTTAAAAACCTGTGGAGATTATTTTGCGCAAGACAGGGAAGCTGGAGCTGTTCACCTTCCAGCAAGATGACAACAATCAGTTACAATAGAATAATTTGTCAAGTATTTTCTTCAGGCTGGCTGGTATTTATGTATGGGGGGACTTGGAAAAAACTATCCCCTATTGTTTTCTCTTACAACACGTTAAACAACCCAAATTATTGCTGTTCATTTTTTACTGTGTAACTTTACAAACGGAACCCTATGACTTGTTTTGAAATCACGCTTTTTAAAATCGGGACCCCAGGTAGCAAGTTTGTCACCTGAAAGACGATAACCAATAAAGTGTCAAATATCTGTTGTGACGTGGACCAGCCATCGCGAGAGCGTATTAATTGGGTCAAAAAGGAGCTGATGTGCAAGTTACTTGTTTTGTTTTTGGGGGTTTTCTCGCTGGTTTTAAGCCGAATTTGTAATGACTAAAGTTGCGGAAAGCTATAAATGAATCGGCCAACATTAACTGGAAGTGTACAAGACTTTATTTCTTCCACTTGTTGAAGCTCCATGCCGCAGATTTGAAGAGGTAAGACTAAAACGGCATTGTTATGGTTACCAGCCATGAATCCACAAATAATTTCAAGAGCATTCTAATTTACACACAGTTTTTTTTGACAACTCGGAATTAAACGAAGCCAGAAATGCAGATGGAGGATTTTAGTACTTTATACAATTGCATAGCTTTTTTAAAAAATATTTTTTTTTTAATCAGTTTTTTTGTCAATAGTCTACATTTGCCGGAAGAGGGCGCCAGAAGCACACAAATAATTCTCAAGCTGAGGCTGAGTGCAATTTGACTTCTTCATACTCTCAGATCTTCCTGCTACATGATGATTGTCTGGTTTTGAAACGCTCAAACTGGCCGAAGAAAAGAGCTACGCATGGTTTAGCTGAATTCAGATTATTACTGCTTCATCATGTTTGCTTTTATTTTCTCAATTGAAGGTAAGCTACAAATAAGACGCAGAAGAACATAGACACCCGGCCCTGAAGCAGTGCGTAGTAAGTAGCATAAAATCAAATTTTAAATATTTATCAGTTTAAGATCAATGTGGTGTGAGAGTTTTATTATTAAAAACAAGTATTTACATATGCTATTGGTACAGAATTTTCTTAAAGTGGATTTGCAAAACATGTCAAGAGCATCAAACAATTTAATTGGAGAAGTTTGAAGGCATCACTGTCAAGTCTTTGGGTGTCTGCTTTTTTGCAATTATCCAGCAATTCCTAGCAGCTTGTCATAATGATACAAATGTTTTAAATGTATTGAAATTATCTATTTCTGCGTACACTTTTTTGTTTGGTTTTGTTCATAGATTACCATGATTTTATGTATTTATTCATTTTTAATGCACCGGAGTGAGCACTCTTTCAACTTGATCCACTCCATTACCAGAGCATCATCGGGCTTTTGTTGATCCTCGCCCTCCTTTCATATGGTTCGGCCTTGGATTTCCTCCAGTCCCCTGAGTCCTATTACCATGCAGAGCAGTGAGGATTTCCCAAACAAATTAATACCAAATCCTGAGTGTACCTAAACTTTCTGGAAGAGTAATATAGACTGGTAATGGCAGCAGCCATCCTGTGGTTGTTGCTGCTAATGTTTTAGAACTCATTTCAATTAGTTTTTTTTTTGTACAAACAATTCAGTTAGTGCTTGTAATTGTAGCAGCCTTTTAAAGGACTAAATATTTATCAGATGAACCATAAGCATGACCTTTCATACAGCTGCTATAAATGTTAAGTTGTTCCTCATAACTTTGAGTCATTTGGTTATTGAGGCTGGTGAATTACAGTAAAAGACACTGAGTATAACTGTGAATTCAAACTTTATAGGCTTCTAATTTTATAGTATAGCAATGTGATTTTAACTTTGCAGCATTTAGAGCTTTTTCACATTTCTTCATGTTTCAGGGTCGAGGCTAAGTGTATTTTAGGAGAATTTTGAACCAAAGACCACCACTAAGTGTTGCATCATTGTAGAGTGGAAGGAAAATGATGCATGAAATTTCCAAACTTGGCTTAAAAATTTTTAAAAAATGTGGCATGCATAAATATTCCTGCCCTTGTACAATTACAGTGACTGTCTTGTGGGGTATGTCTCTACGAGTTTCAACCATCTTGACGTTTTATTTAGTTTAACCTCAGTCAGATGGAAGGATGGTATCAGTGAAGATCAATTTTCAAGTCTTGCCATAAACTCTCATTTGGATTTAGTTCTGGACTTTGAACCATTCTAACATGTACATATGTTTTGTGTTAAACCATTGCAGCAATGGAAACAGGTTTAGGGCCATTGTTGTAGTAGAAGATGGACCTTCTCCCCAATCTTTTAAGTTTGTATTTGGCTCCATCCATCTTTTGATCGGCTGACCTTTCTGTCACCGTGGACGTGGTTTGTTCTGGCCTGTGGCCTTTCTGGTGTTTTCTTAGGTCTTCATGATGCTTTTTGTTCACCAATGTTCTCCAATGAACTTTTGAGGCCTTCCCAAAACAGCTGGAATTTGTACTGAGATTAGTCTATGCAGAGGTGAGCGTTATTTACTTATGTGATGATTGGTTTTGGGGTATCAGAATAAAAGGTGTGGAAACAAATGCATTGTTTGTTGTTTGGATAAAATGAAAAAAAGAAGTAAGAAATATGAATATTTTTGCAAAACAGTGTATTTTATATTTATGTATTGCTGGAGGCCAATTTCATGCAGTTCAGTATTTTAAAAAAATCCACAAATAAGAGACTTACATTTGCTTTTGGTCTACCATCTTCCCTTCTTGCGGACACTGCAACGCAGGACATATAACCCGTGTGCTGATCCCAGGCTGTCATCTATCATTAACATGACTTCTTGTGTCTGATGTCTCTTGCTGGCATTTTGTTGGCTTTTTTTTTTTTTTTTTTTTTTTTTTTTTACTAACTCTACCTCTTAGTTTGAAATCTTAAATAGGGCAGCTGAATATATAAGTGAATGTGTTATACGTCTCCTGCCAGTGGGTTGTGCCTTGTTGTTTATAGGTGTGTGTATTGAGCTTGCCGTTATGTCCCAGAGAAATCTTTATGGCCACAAGAACTGAAGAAGGGTATAAGTTATGTAAACTAATTAAGACTGGCTCCTAACCTATTGCTGACCCGGGGGGTATAACAATGCGGCATGTAAAAGCTTTTGTAGTTGAGGCCTCTTGGTCACACTAGAGTGTTGGATGTCCTGTGTGTGCGTGTGTTTTGGCTGACTGGTGGTGCGGGGCACCCTTGATCCAGTAACTGGAGCACAAGGAGACAAGAAACGAGAGAGCAAAGAGAAAAGGACAGCGAGAAAGCAAAGGAGAATAGAGAAGGGGTGTAAGAAAGAAAGTGGCTCTTCTGTGAAAGAAAGTAAGAGAAGTAGAAGCCTGGCCCATGTAATTAGGTTTAAATGAGTTTTCCACTGACTCAGTGGGTCATGGTAGCGCCGGGACAAAGACGGACTGAAGGTCACGCAGTCATCGAGTCGCATCGGGCACGACTTGGTCAGAGGAACGTGAGGCCACGTGGCAAACGTTTTTCAAGGTGGTGAGCGCTGAGAATGTATGAAAAGTTTCCATTTCGGTAAAACTTTCTTTGAATCTCAATTATCCGTCGGGTTAAAAAAGGTTAAAAAATTGTCAGCTGAACTTGGTATAACAGCTTGGAAATGTGGTTCCTGTCAGGCGACCATGGAACGCTCTCTTCTATTGGTTGAATGGAGGTATATGGTCCACATGATGATGTTATATTAAGTTTTACGTAGGGCAATCAAATGGAAGCAGCATTTTAGGGAAAGTGGAAAAAGAACAGATTGCAAAGTGGGGGGGGGGGGGGGAAGCATCTACATTTCATGTAGATAAATCCTTTAAAATACAATGATGCCAAACACCCTCCAACCCAGAACAATACTGCTTCTTATGTACGACATATGTATATGTTGGTCTAAACATGAATAAAAATAAGTATATTTTTGAAACGCAGGCAGGCTGGTTATGATGCTCCCTGATTTTTTTGTCGTTTATGTGTGCAATGTGAACAACATTCATGCCACACAATATTGCAAGAAGTCAAAAGAATCTGGGCAGATTAACCTTCAACCCCAGACTATTTACACATTAGCTTTATGGTCCTTGTCTTTTTTTCTGTTTTGGCATTGGTACAGCAACAATGAAATACTTCTCATTGTTACAATAGAAATTGGGTTAATTTTGAATGTCACTTCCAATCTACTATTTGAACATTTTCAAAGTTTTAAAGTGGAAAAGTGTTTTCTTATACTAAGGGTTTTCTTTGTTCAATGCATAGAGTAAGAATTCAATGCCCTTCCCCCACCTGTTGCTTTGCACTTCCTCTCAGCAGGTGTAAAGGAGACTGTGGTGCTTTCTCCTCGTTTACAAGAAAAACAAAATATGCTGTTTGGCACTTCTTTAAAAATATTTCTAATCTTTAGTGTCATTTTAAACAAAAGGTTGGAAAGCTACAAGCAGCTTGTCTGCTAAGCAGCCAGCCACAGACAGGCTACCTGAGCAGTCAGCCTGACTAATTAACCTGCTGCCATAGGCTTGTTTTAATTCTGTTGTGCTTCACACAGCAGGACATTATAAGTGAATAATACACCATAAGTACTTTGAATCTACTACTAGCTGGTGTTTATTCTAAATATATCTATGCATGAATATAAAAGAAACTGCATAAAATATTTTTTTAGCAGCAGAAAGAATAATAGTTACTCGTTTAAGTATAACAAACTAGATTATGTTAAGATTGTTTTATTTTTGTGTGAGCCGATACCATGAAATGAGAGTTTTATTGAAGATTATGATGCTTTGAGAATCTCACGCCGGCCGATGCATTAAGTATACAATTTATGTTCTGTCTAAATGTAAAACCCAAGTGCTAGAAGCTGGTCCTTACTCGTTCATACCAAGCTAAACATGTTATGACAAATGAAATTGTTTCTTTTATATGATAGTTATGTGTCATGTCCATTTGTGTCTACAAAATGTACAAAAAAAAAGGATTTGTCCTGACCTGACATTTTTATAATTGTAAGTCTGATCAAAATAACGAGCCAGTCTAAATGAAAAGGAGTATATTAACTATAATTTGCCCTCTTAATATGCCATTAAACTTCTTCAACCTATGAACTACTCGAAAACAGCTAAGCTAACTCCCCTCATGCAGATGTTACTAATGGCAAAACTGGCCTCTTTTTTTCTCTCTAAATAATTAAAAAACAGAAAGTTAAAAAAAAAAAAAAATCAATCCAGGATGTGGTGGCAAGGTGCATTTTTACTCCTTTTGGTCACCTGTGAGTTGTACATAAACATCAATGATTCAGTAAACCGGCGTAAAACTGAACCGGTGAGGCATGTTTGTGGTTGAAATTACATCACTGCCACATACTTGTGACCTGCAATTAAGCTGGGTTCAAAAAGTCACCGAATGACCACAGCCATCGTTTAAATCAAAGATGGCTGCAAGGTTGTATAATAACAAGTTTTGGTGTTTAATTTGTTCATGTCAAAGTAGTTAGGACCTTTACAGAGATATTTTCAGGTTTGTCTCTGTGATTGTGTTATAGGATCTCCCATTTAAAATCTCATTGCACAAGGGCAATAAGGATAACCAAAGTCCTTAATGCAAAATGTTTGCTGTGGAAAAGCTCCACAGCATAATGAGCATTCATACGACAATGTAAAAAACAAGTATTAGTAAGCAGCAGGAATTATTTCAAAGCTATAATCCATAACAAAGTCTACTGTAATACGCTATTTTGAATTGGAGGGATACGGATAAACTGTTTTTCAAAAAAAATTTACAAATAAAAATCTGAAGCTACAAGTCTTTTGGGTTATTTCTACCAATTCTGCACACGTAGAAATAAGTGTTCAGCCACTTCTCTGTAGAAATTACCACAGATTGGACGGATAGTATTTGTGAACATATATTTCTATGTCTTGGCACAAATTGGAGTTAGGTGTGGTTTTTGGACCATTCTAAAGCATGAATATGCTGTGATCCACAGGAAGTATTGTATCACTGTCTATGTATTTTTGCAGTTGTTGCCTTAAACCTTTGCCTCAGTTGTTGCCTTAAACCTTTGCCTCAGTCTAACATCTTTTTAGCCTCTTAGAGGTTTCCTTTAGGATTTGCTTAGAGTCATTGTCCTGGTAGCTCCACCCATCTTCCCAACAACTTCACTTAACTTGCCTGTCCATGTCAAAAAAGCCTGATGCTGCCACCACCATGTTTTACTTTACGGGGTGTTCGGAGTAATACACAGTATTGTTTTCTGTAATATATACCAAGTTCAGTGTATTGGTCTCATCTGGCCAGATCACCTTCTCTTCTTCTACATGTTTTCTGCGTCCCCTACATGGCTTCCAGCAAACGTTATATAGAAATGTTTATGCCGTTTTTCAGGCCACTTTTCCACAAAGGCCAGATTTGTGCAGTGCAAAACCAACAACTGTTTTTCTTACAGGAGCTGTGAATCTCTGTTGCTTCTCCAGAGTTACCGCAACATCGGGACTGCTTATTATTGATGTTAATAATGATGATTAAGGTTTTTTTTTTTAGTTTTAGTTTGGATGAACAGGCACACTGAGGTTAAATTACACATAGACAGAATATTATGATCTGCCATATAGTGGACTTTTGAAGGTAATATTTTGGTCTGTGTTTTACTTTGGGTTAGTAAGGGGAACAGCATGTCATACTTTTCAAATTTTTCATTTGGAAAGAAATGTTAAACCATGTTTTTTCCCTTTTACAATTATAGACTGGTTTGTGTTCTGTCACATTAATTATATATAGAATAGAATGAATAAATATTGTTGTAATGTACTGTAAGTTAATCCTTAACCAGTGTTTTCTAATATATATTACTTGGATTTGGATGCTGGGGTTGCTGTCCTTCTCAGTTTATCCACAATGCTTCTTTATTGTGTAACAAGTACATACACCTTGTCTTCACGGTATCGCATTACATTCTAGCAGCGAGATGTGTTCAGACCTTTCATTTCTTATCACCTCTAACATCCCTCTCCTCCCTCCCCCTACATGTGCTACATGCTGGGGTGTGTGTGGGGTTATGAAAACAGTTAGGCTTAATAATTGATGTTCTGCATTTCAATCAATTTCAACACAGTGTTAGGCTAATTAAGGTTAGCGCCATCCTCCCAGGGGCTGTGCATGTGAAAGTGTGTGAATGAAATTGTGTGTGCTCAGTGCTTTTGGTGTATGTGCGTCTTTCGTGCTCCTGGGGCTCCACGCTCCATTTTATATCCCAAAATACTTGGGAATTCTCTATTTCAGGAACAAGAGATGAGAGATAGTTTCTCACTGACTCTTTCTCTTCCTCTCTTTCCCTCATCCCCCTCCTCTCTCTCCCCAGGCAGGATACTAAATGCAATTAACACAGCTGCTTTACTGCCTGCTAATTATTAACACACACACACACACACACTCAAACACTTCCTCCATTTTCCTGCACACACACAAAAGGGAAGTGATTATTTTATGCTGGACTAATTTAAAGTACATTGACAGTTGCTTTAATTAATTAAATACAAAGAGTACCCTTAAAGAAAAGCTGGACAGACACAACAAGCTTTAGCATTTAAATTAAACAATAATTTATTGGGGACTTTAGCTCACTAACATTGTTTTCGTACTTCGCCCGCTGTAGTGTGTAGTTCATCCAGATACCTCAAGGTGTGAGTAAGTGTGAATCTGTGTGCGTTAATGAGTCTTTAAACCCTCAGTGACAGTATTTAACATTAACAGGAATAACTAAAAAGTCCAATTAGGAAGCAGAGACAGCTTTATGCACAGTGAAGTAGTTTCTCTCATAAGCAACAGTGGGCCATGCATGACAACGCTAGCTGTTCTACATCTAATGAAAATAAGATGCCTTACAAATGGTAAAGAGGTATGCTAATTATTTACAAAGTTTTTTTCTTCTCAGTTTTATTCTACCTATATTCAAGCTTTCATTTAATGTTTTTCAGCCGTTTTATATCTTTATTCAAGATTATGTATACTTTTTATTTCATTGGTCCTTTCATCTTCTATTTACTCCATTTAACAAATCTTTTTTTTTATATAGTGTCCTGTCTGGCAATGTGGCAAAAGTATTGTTGTCTTAATGCCAAAAAGAGCCCAACAGATTTTACTTTCACCTGTTTTTATCCTTGTTAAATATTGCACTTACTGTAAATGTAGGCAGATTTAGAAGAGTGGATATTTTTAATGGTATATGGGCTGAACTTGTATAGCACTTTTCCAGTCATACTGACCACTCAGAGCACTTTACACAATAGCCACCTTCACCCAATCACACTCACTAACACACATTCATACACCAATGTGACAGGGGGAAGCTGGAATTGAACCCACAACCTTCCGATTGCAAGACAACTATGCTACCCATTGTGGCACAGTATTAGCTGTTCACCGACTTTCTGGAATGGTACGTTCTCCCCGTTCCCATGTTTAAGAGTGGCAAAGATGAATAGGAATCCGCCATGTCATAGTTATATTTTGGTGATGTTGGAATTTATAAATTAGGTTCATAAAGAATTTGACCTTTAAAAAAAGAATATAACATCTTAAACATTTATATTATAGATTTGTAAGCTTTGGGTTTTTTTAATGGAATTATATTGCAATTGTTTCACCTATGATTGTTTAAAAGCAAGTTTTGAATGAATGTACATGATTTAAAAGTTGGATTTATCTTTTTTTTTCTTACAATAAAAAAACTTAGTTTCAAGATAAAAAAAATTCCCCATGTTTTTAACATGGGTGCCAATAAAAGTAAATGCGGAGTTTAAACTTTTCGATTTACCTTTGTTTGATTCCACACTGCTGTTCTTCCTTCATTTCTCTGAACCTCAGTGAGTACAATGAAAGTGGCCTCCTGCATCTACTGAGCAGGAAAGACATGCGTGGAAGTAAGAGAATACAGATGTAAGATCATTGGATGTGTGCTGTGAAGAATTCATTGTGGTCTGCTCTTGAGGCCATGCCTCAAGTAATCAGACACCAGGTGTGTTTGTTTAATAATATCAAACGAACAGGACAAATGGGAACGAAGCTAAAGAGACAAAGTCTGATACTAAAAGATCAAAGAGAGCCATAAAAACACAGATATCATGTGGACATGTGTGCTCTTGCTTGTGGTGGACTCAGGTGTTTAAGTACATCCCTATTACACTTAGGATTTGTCAGACAGAAGGTTGGATCCACAATGCCACCGTCTTTCCACCTCGTGACCTCTTCTCTTTTCTTCTCATTTTACGTCCTCACAACAAGTTCCTTTGTTCAGTTTTTAATCCCACTCTCAATTCCCATTGCATTTTGCAGTCTTCTGTTCAGCATTGATATCTGTGTACCTAACGCAGCATATTCAGTCTATAGGTTTGGCATCAATCAGAGCTCATACACATTTTTTTAAATTCCAAATTTTATTTTAATTCTCACATTTCCGGAGTTCTTGATAATTTTAAGCCATTAAAAAGTATAAAATATGAATAAAAATATCTCACCAAAAACACGGATAGATGGATGGGCAACTGTCCAACCGGATGGATCACTGGAGGATGGATAGATACATGGACAGATGCTTTCATGGACACAGGGATGGACACATATTGTATATGGAAGGACAAAAGAATATACAGATAGACAAACAGATGAATAAATGAACAAAAGGAAGGACAGATAAATAAATGAGAGGTTGGATGGATGGCCAAACTTATAGACAGATTATAGGATGAACAGATGTACCGATTAACAAACTGATAGATGGATAAACAATGGTTGGATGAACAAACTGATGGACAGATGAAAGTGTTGAGATATAAATTGACCGACTGGATTTTCCAAACTATGTTGGAACATGTATGTATATATGAAAGATCTTATTCATACATCTCTCGATAGGACCATCGGTACACCTGTTTTAATGTAAAGAAACAAAGGGCTGTTAAAATACTGTGCACTGCATGTTGGATAAATGCATAACAACCAAATTGCAGATCTAAAAAGCTCTCTTTTCATGGATGCCTCAGAAAAAAATAAAAAAAAACTCACAGGAGCAACGGCAAAAATACGAGAAACGTGAAACAATGAAAGCTGTGCATTTTACATTGTATTTTGTCATAGAGGGCCAACTCAGTTTAACATGAGTTTTAAATAGTTCGAACTCATCCAAAAATATATTTTAGGATGGTCTTCTCTTTATCAGGCTCCTCTCCTGTGGAACCATCTCCCAGTTCAGGTCCGTGAGGCAGACACCGTGTCTACTTTTAAGACTAGGCTTAAAACTTTCCTTTATGACAAAGCTTCTAGTTAGAGTGGCTTAGATTACCCTGAGCTACCTCTATAGTTCTGATAGGCTTAGGCAGCTGGAGGACACTAAGATCTATTTTTTCACACTCTGCTGAGTTCTCCTACTGTTCTCCAATTTTGTATTTGTTCTTTTAACTTTATCTTCTGTTTTCTTTTTTCTCTTCATAGTAGGTATATCTGGGCTGGCGTTCTGTTTAGCTGCTAAACCATCCTGGGGGCAGATCGTCTGTCATTACCCCCTCTAACATAAAAAGTATCCCTGGATCAATGCCGCTGTCCTATTTTTGTGCTTCTGCTCTGTCTTCTCTAACCCCTAGTCAGTCAAGGCAGATGACCGCTCACACTGGTTCTGGTTCTGCTGGAGGTTTTCCCTTCCCGTTAAAGGGGAGGTTTTGAGAAGGGAAATGGCAGACTATCTGCCCTCCAGGATGGTTTAGCAGGACATAGAAACTGTGGAGAGTTTCAAATACCTGGGTGTTCACGTCAATAATAAACTGGACTGGACTCATAACACCGACGCTCTGTACAAGAAGGGCCAGAGCCGCCTCCACCTCCTGAGGAGGCTGAGGTCCTTTGGAGTCAGCAGGCCTCTGCTAAAAACTTTTTATGACTCTGTAGTGGCCTCAGCCCTCCTCTACGCTGTCGTCTGCTGGGCCCCTGGCAGCGCAGAGCGGGACAGAAAGAGGCTGAATAAGCTGGTGAGGAAGGCCACTTCTGTCCTGGGCTGCTTTCTGGACTCGGTCGAGGAAGTGGCCGAGAGGAGGGTGTTGTCCTAGCTTACATCCATCATGCACAACACCTTCCACCCCCTGCACCAGACTGTAGAGGAGCTGAGCAGCTCCTTTAGTGACAGACTTATACACCCTGTCTGTAAAAAGGAGCGCTACCGCAGGTCATTCATCCCTGCTGCTATCAGACTTTGCAATGCTGCACTATAACTGTAATAACTTCTGCAATAACTAATGTGCAATTACTATTTAATACCCTGTGCAATAACCTGTGCAATAATCCTGTTAAATAAGTGACTTCAGCTGTTATAGTTATCTCACTACCTCACTGTTGTTCTTTCCCTGGTACCACTTTAATGTACAACGTCAAATCCCTATGTATGTAAGTCACCTTGAATGTACATTAGTCCTCTTAAATCTCTGCTTTATTTCCTTTTTTTATTTTTATTTTTTTTTGATCCACTGTATATATGTGGACACATTGTATATACCTTATGCACCTTTTCCTCCTTTTGGCACCTTCTTTTGATTATTGAGCCGATGTGACAAGTGAATTTCTCCACTGTGAGATCAATAAAGTCTATCTTATCTTATCTTTTTCTCTCCACTGTCGCTTCATGCATACTCGGTATGCGGTATTGCTGCAAAGCCATGGACAATGCAGACGACTGTCCACTGTGGCTGCATACTCTTTCAGGAGGAGTGAATGCTGCTTGTCAAGGCTCAATGCAATCTGCTGGGTTTGCTTAGATAGGAAACTTTTTGACCAATCTGTCTGGAGGATTTGATTGAATTTGACTTTGTAAAGTGCCTTGTTGTGAATCGGCGCTACATAGATAAAATGTAATTGAATTAAGTTGATAAAGCTTATTCATCAATCAAACTGAATATCCAAAATTAGACATCTTCCCTGCTGTATGCAAGGAACTTAATAAGTAATAATAAACTATATTTATATAGCACCTTCCAACAAAGCCTAGCATTAACCAAAGGGCTTTACAAAGTAAAACAAATAACTACAGAGCACAAAAGAAGAGTGCTAGTTAAAATGCAACCACAATAAAAAGATAAAATAATATAAAGTACAAAAGCCCTTTTAAATAAATGGGTCTTATGTTTGGCTTTGAACATGACCAGATCAGAGATGGTGCGCAGCTGAAAAGGAAGACTATTCCAGGCAGAAGGGTCTCAACAGCCTGGCCCAACAGCTGCCAAACAGTCCCAAATTTTGAGGAATGTAAGAAATTATTAAGCGAATACTTTACATTTCATATAAATATTTTATTAAGGGAATTATCCAATATTAGTAACTCTGTGAGTTTTATCCTGTTTACAAAAGTACAAGATGATATGTTGAATCCTGGTTGTGTGAGAACACATTTTGAAAGATAATTGGAAGCAATCATTATTTTATAGTATTTCTCCTAATTTTTCTGCTTTATGAATATCCATTTAAAAAGACTTTTACATTTTTAAAATAAATTTTTTGGTTCTTTTGTTATGACCAATTTATCACCCTTAAATATGAAAAGTATTAAACACCTCACTTCTTACTTTGTTTTTCTTTATCCCCATCTGCTTTTATCAATTGTATATTGTAGCACTACCCCTACAGATAAAAAAAAATGGTAAGAATGCATCTACTACTTTTATTTTTTGTAGCTGTAAACACAGAAGAGCCGTGGCAGCGCAGCCAAAGACATGTGGCACTGCGTTGGGGGTAAGACCTCGGGCCTGAGGGCAGGGAACCGTATTGTATTCACGTGTGTGCATGTGCGTCCAATGTATTCCATGTTATTCACCACTAACCTCACCATCTTGTGTGTGTCTGGTCTTGTGTGTGTTTGAATACATGCATGAATATGTGAAAGTGTGACATATGGGGGTCTGTGTGCGCGTGTGTGTGTGAGTGAGTAGGGGCCCCTGGCCAGGCCATTCGTTATTGATGCTCTCGCCTCGGGGTACGTCGGGGGAAACAAATGCGTACGCGGGAGTGTGTGCGCGTGTGTGTGCTTGTGTGTGTGTGCACAGGGGGTCACGCGGTGTCATCAAGCGGCGGCTGGTGAAAGATGGCCAGCGCTGATATGATCAGTCATCTGTTGATCAAGATGTAATGCCGCCACCCCGTCGCACTTCCTCTGTCCGAATTTCACTCTTAACTCAGTTTCACTTTTCTTTCTCTTTTTTTGATTGCAACTCAGCTCTGTGGCTCTGTTTTTTTATTTTATTTCTTCAGCCACAATTTCAAAATTTAGCATTGCATCCATTTTTTCCTTGACTTTATGTTTCTGGTCCATTGTTTATCATTTTTAACCTCTCATTTCAGCCGATACATTCTTTTCTATAGTCTTTCCACTCTCCTTTCTTGTTACTTTCTCACCCTCTTCTTCCTCATCTCTCTCTTCCTTTCATTAAAGTGTCATGTTGCACGTCTACACACACAAACAAGGAGTCAGGAAACGGGAAAACCCCATCACACTCCGGAGCATGCACATAGGCAGCTTGAGACACTAACATTGCACGTAACATGGATATATTGCGGTCAGAAGGTAAAGTGCTTCAGCAACTGTGGTTAACAGTAAAGCATCATCTAAAGTGCTCTGTACTGCGGTGAATTGCTAACAGGCCTCAAAGAGTTTTTCTTTTTTTTTTAACGTTATGACGCGGATGTTTTTGTGGTTAAAAGATAATGGGGGTTTTACAGTGCGGTTCAGAGCTGTGTGTATCATTGTGCGCGTGTGCATGCATGCATGTTGTTCTTCACATGCTAAGTAAAGAGGACATCGGTAATAGGAGTTAAAGTGCAGTTAATTTGTAAAGTGCCATATTATAAGAAACGCAATATTGTTACTCAAACCTGTTACCATGAGGCTTGAAGGTTGTTTAAAAACAGCAGATTGAAATAACTGTATATATATTCTGGCAATAGAGAAGGTGTGTGTCATGGCAACCTCCCTTGTTGTGTTATTATTATTATTATTATTATGAATTTGCATAAATATTTAAATCCCTCAGATTTTTAACATTGTGTCATGTTTCAAACACAAACCAGCATACTTTATTGGGATTTGATGGAATGGAACAACATAAAGTTGTGCATACTTGTGAAGTAAAAGTTAAAGGATCCATGGCTACATTCACACCGCAGGTCTTTTTTTTTAACTGGAACAAGAAGGTCTGAGCACATCAGCCCCATTTTGAAATCTCTTCACTGGTTGCCTGTACGTTTTGGGATCCATCTTAAAGTTCCCTTATTTGCTTTTAAATCTCTTAATGGGTTGCCCCCACCCACCCACCAGCCGTTCTGAGCTGCTGCACCCCCATGCCCACTCCCTTAGGTCTGCCAACCAACAGCTTCTTATTATCCCTAAATCCAAGCGGGGTCTAAGAGGAGGTCGTGCCTACACTGTAGCAGCTCCACAGTTGTGTAATGATCTGCCCTTGCATGTCAGGCAGGCCTCCTGTCTTTCAGAATTTAAGACTCTTCTTAAAACACGACTGTTTGCAGAAGCATTTTGCACATCCTGAGAGGTTGACTTCATTTTTTTATTATTTGTAGTTAATTTTAACTATTTGAACAGTTTTTAACTATCTAATTTTCTATTTGAGCTTTTCTGTTTTTTACTTGTCAATAATAATAATAATAATAATAATAATAATTAATAATAACCTTTATTTAACCAGGTTTGTCCCATTGAGATTGAGAGATCTCTTTTACAACAGACTAGCAAAGACCGGCAGCATACAAAGTCAATTACAACAAATAGTCACAATAAACATGAACTTACAATAAAACATATGCAAATGACTCAAGCAACTTAAACATAATTTTAATTTCACTGTTATTTTTAGTTGTACATGTACAGCACTTTGTTGACCTTTTGTTATTATAAAGTGCTTATTTTAAATAAAGGTGGTATGGTATGGTAGAGGTGAACATACGCAGCCAGCAACTAACAAGGAATGTGAACGTATATTGGTGTTACATGAGCACGTCAGCATCATTGGCATGTGGGACAAGATATAGATAAGTTGATACCCCTAGAACTTGAGGGACAGAGGGGGGCATGGGCAAAACTAAACCTCTGACCATCAGGTCCAAATGGCAGGGTTGGTCAGAGTTTTTACAGGCCTGCAGCTCTCTGAAAGACCTAATTTTTTAACTTCCTTTTTCTGAACCCATAATGTATTGACTATTGTCAGGATGGAAGGACCATTTTTACCCAGTATGACAAAGTGTTTCCGAACAGGATTACCAACTACAGCTTTAAGCAGAAAGGTTTCCTTCCTGTTAAAGGGGAATTTTCCTTTCCACTGTTGTTTCATGCTTGCTCAGTATGAGGGATTGCTGCAAAGCAATGGACAATGCAGACAACTCTCCCTGTAGCTCTATGCTTCTTCAAGAGGAGTGAATGCTGCTTTTCAAGACTGGATGCAACCTGCTGGGTTTCCTTAGAGAGGAAACTGTTTGACCAATCTGTATAATCTAATTGAATTTGACTTTACAAAGTGCCTTGAGATGACATGTATCATGAATTGGCGCTATATAAATAAAATTTAATTGAACTGAATAGAATAGAAAGGAGTTCCATAGTGACTCTGAAGTAGCTGCAGAGATCTACAGCACAGGCTGGAGAATTTTTTAGACAACTACTTTTCCTGTATTCCACAGATTTGGCTGTTATGGAACAGTATCACAAGGATGTTTTTGCAGATAAAATTTTTTTTTAGTTTGTCCTCCATGCAACACTGTCAGGTGCACATCATCCAGAGCACACTATCTACACAGTTAATCAAAGCGGTGGCCTGGAGGATTTTCTTCAACTTAGTATGAAATGTTGGCCAGATTTGATGACAAGATACACTGGAGCTAAATGCATAGCAGTTCAGGAAAGGTTTGTGTTAGAGGCTGCAAAAGGGTAGAGGTTCACCATCCATTAGCAATATGATCCTAAACATACCAGAGCCATGTTAAAGATTACCGCCCCCTGTCGACAGTCCTGATCCTGTACACTGGAGAAGCGGTCTTCTTTTATTAATGACCTCTTTAGTAAGAAATTACTCTTAATCTAAACCAGACAGAAAATGGTACAGATCAGTACTGGGCTCTTATATTGAACACAATGCAGGAAAAATGTGAAATGAACAAGAGCCCCACGTTCAGCCTCTTATAGATCAGGACCTGCAGGAGCGGTCCACCCCTCACATGTTGTTTGTAGAAGACATGTCAGACTGTGAAATGGCATGGACTCCAAGGTTTATCCACATGCAAGTGCAGTCTGTGTGTGCCACATTTATGACATCCACAGTGTCAGTGAGTTATGTTATTTCCCAGATCCTTATCCTTTTACGTCACAGCTGCTTTCAGCGGCTCCTGCAATATGTAGTTTCATATATCTCACAACCAGAATGGAATCGTTAGGCTGGTAACTCATTCATGTGCTAGACAGGCCCAGAAGAATAAGTAAAAAATAGATTTAGTTCCCTTCCCCTTTAGTTGTTTGCTGTTTTTATGTCTGTCCTGCAGACCCAAGTGACTACATCAAATGTTGCGCTTGTAACATGACAAAATGGGAAAACGTTTGAGGGGTAAGATTTTGCAAAGCACTGTACCAAAATGAATATTACTAATCAGATTAAGGAAGATGGACAGACAACAATATGTGCCATTAAAGATGGTCACGCATTCCCATTGAAAGTTTTATTACACAATTTTCTGTTAGTTAAATTTTACGCATGCTATTCTGCATTAAACGGTGTAAAGATAGGAAAGAAACAAACTTTTTTTTGTTTGAAGGTAGCTTGTTAAAAATCTATGCAACAAATTTTCTTGCATTAGATTCTTTGCGTATAATCCTCTGTGTGTGTGTATACATACTACCAGTCTGTCACACACATTGTGTGTCTTTAATAGAGTTTATCTACTGTACTGTGTTTATGGAGTACATGCCGACTGTGTTCTCTATGAGAATTTAAATATCAGACTAGATCTTGGCATATAATCCATTTCAAATGACTTGAGCCGATATCAGGGAGCATCAAATCTTGATCAGGATATCCAAACCCATTACTGTTTGTGTGGTTTTCAGTGGAAAATAGATAATGTCTTTACAATGTGTGGTTAGAGTCAAGACCAGCACAGTTCACTGTGCACTGACCCCAACTGATGCATAATGTAAGAGCACTGACCGCACTGATGTATTAGCGGACTAAATGACTGTATTAATGGTGTTCAATGCAGGGAGGAAGAGGCTAAGAGGGCCGAGAAATGCTTTGAGTGAATGTGTGGAACAGAGACAGGCTAGAGTGCATGTGTGCATGTAAACGTTCGAGAGTCGAACATATCCAGAAGGATGAGGGAATTCCCCTCAAGTTAGGACTGCTTTTGATCCTGGCTTTGTATTGCTATAGACCATAGTGTACAACAAGAAAAAATTTAATGATCTGTGGAGTATTTTTCTACTTCATAAAAAAATACTAGACTAATTTGTGTATTATATTGGAACAATAAGCAAAACAAAGTTCATTCATATACCCTTTTGTTTAGCATTAGTCTTGTATGTTGGTGAAGATTCTCCGTCATCCAGGTCATGGTCAATCCAAAAAAAGGTAAAAAACAAAGCAACTGGACTTATTTTCTGTAGTTGAAGACGTTTCGCTTCCTCTCCAGGAAGCTTTCTCAATTCAAAAAGTCTGGAGTAATGTGGAGTACCAAGCTTTATACTCCTGCCAAACAAAGGCCTTGTAATGGCTTAGATAAATGTTATCTAAGTATAAGTGAAATGAATTAAAAATGCATCTAAAATCTTTAAATGTTTAATAAAAGTCAGTCAGCATTACTTGAATTGCTGTAAACAGTCAATTTACAGCAATTCAAGGCAGGGAGGGGTCCTTTATCAGGAGAAACCTCTCATTCCTCCTAGTCTCCCTTCCTCCTCAGGATGTAGATCTGAATGCAAAGCCTCAGAGGAGTTTCTACATGGAGCACGGTATGAGGCTGTCATCCAAAACAGCAATCAAGTTTGCTTTTTAACAAGTTCATTTAATGTGGACAACATCTGCGCTTTTACCTCTGATTTACACATTTAATAAACTCCTCTCTGTGAATTCGTCTTCCGATTCTTTGTTTTTTTTCTCTGTGCTTGCCTTTTCACCCTGAAAAAAACAACAACCAAAAAACGATTAGCTGCCTCGTTTAAAAACACATTAACATTCATGAGATGCTTTGCATCGACTATTTATGGTTGAATCTGGGCATGTAGAGGGTAGAACATGAGGCAGAACCTGGTACGCAAACGTTCAGGTGCAGCTGTGAGCTATGAAGGGAAACCGTGTGCTGGTGTGTGTGCATATAGTTTTTATAAATCTGATTTTTTTTTTGAGTCTACCTTGTTAATTTTTCTGGTTAGCAAGATGAACTTGTTGTATGGATTCCACGCAATGTTTTCTAAAATTTCTTCAACTTTATCACCTTCAAATGAAAAGCACATGGTGCTACAACATTAATCTGAGAGGCAGCACAGAGATCAAGTAGTTGCAGAGCTCCACAGCAGAGTCCATAGGACCACATCTAGCAATACACTCCATAAACCTGACATTATGGAAGATTAGCCAGTAAAAATAAGAAGCCATATTTTTAGTTTGCCAAAAAGGCATATGGGAGACTCCCCAAATGTGTAGAAGAGAGACTCTGGTCAGGTGAGACTATAATTAAACTTTTCGGCCACCAAGGAAGGCCCTATGGTGCAAACCCAACAGATCCATTCACCTCAAGAACACCCTGTCTGCAGTGAAACGTGGTGGTGGCAGCATAATACTGTGGGATGTTTTTCAGCAGCAGGAAGTGGGGAAACTGGTCCAAGTCAAGGGAAAGATGGATGGTGACAAGTACAGGGATATTCTTGAATAAAGCCTGCGTTGTCCAAGTCCAGACCTTATTCTCACAGAGCATTTGTGGTTTGGCTTAAAGATTGCTGTTCACAAGCAAAAACCATCCAAGATCAAGGAGCTAGAGAGGTTTTACCTTGAGGAATGGGCAAAAATCCTAGTAGTAAGATGTGGCAAGATCATCAATCCAGAATCAAGTCTTTATTGTCATAATGTAACCATGATGAACTTACAACTGTAATTGTCACAAATGTTGGCTCTATAATGTATTGACTTCTATTTATTTATTTTTAGGAGTGGAGTTGGTGAATTTTTACACAATACATTTTTTTTGTTATTTTGTCCTATTTGTTGTTTGTTTCACAATGAAAGAAAAATGACATCTTCAAAGCTCTAGGCCTGTTCTGTAAATCAAATTGTGCAAACTGTTAAAAAGTCCATTTTGAAAAATGCCAAGGGGGTGAACACCGTTGTATGTCACTGTACCTGTACTCTAATATTTGTCCCCTATGCGAGTAACTCTATTCCATGCTTTCTCCATACAAATCTTCCCCCATGTCACTCTTTTTTTCCCCCTCTTTGGCCTTGGCTTCCTCCCATGGTCCGTTATTGTCTTTCTCATATGGTAAACAACTGTCATATTTGGCCCTCTTAAATAGCCTTTAGAGTTTTGTTAGCACGCACACACTCCAACATATCTCATCAATGTTTCAGACACAGAGCTGCATATCAGCTAGCTATACCCCATGTCTAGTCCTCACTTATTTACATCCGGCTGCCCCCGCACATCTGAAACCTCAACACCAACATCAATGATTCATCAGCCAATGTTTTAGCAAAATGCATACCTCCTCTGTCGATACAGAGTAGGAGTGTGTGTGTGTGTGTGTGTGTGTGTGTGGGGGGGGGGGGTGAATAGCAAGGGGACAACAAGGGAGACGGATGAAGAGGACAGTAAATGTAGAGTAATGGAGATTAGTAGCAGAGAAGACAGGAAAGAAAGGTGAAATAGGAGATAAGTAACTGAAATAATGACGCAGAAGAAAGTGGTCAAGAAAATTTGGAGAACAGACAGAAGAGGAGGAAAAGACGAGTAAGGCCTTTCAGTCTTTCGTGACAGCGTGCAACACTTGATCCCTCTTTTACGGATGAAACATGGTCTTTTTTATTTTATTTTTGTCAGAAATCAATGACATTCAGCAGACATACAGACACAGGAGTCCAATATGTCTTTTACTCTTTAGATTTCAGTCGAACATGACCCTACTTCCCTCCTGGGGCTTTGTAGAAGTTCATGAACATTTACACATTGATTTTGAAAAAGGCACCTGTGTTTTGAGATTGCTGTGGTTTTTGTGGTATACAGTTACATAAGAAATGAAAAAAAATGAAACCAAGTAGGGAAGGAGGAATTTGCATGTGAACAGTATGCATAAAATGTCGGTGAGCACTTTTCTTGGATTATCCCTCCTGGATCCCCAGAAATGTGTTTAATTGATTTTTTTTTCCATAATTTCGTTTATTTTTAGGTAAATGTCATAAAATTATGGCGTATGGAAATCTCTTAGTTAGCTTTTTTTTTGTCAAAGGGAGACAGGTGGAACAGAACATAAAGGTAACTAGGGTGGTTATTCTGAGTCCTCCACTTTTATTTGCATGCATGTTTTGAAAAACAAAAAACAATATAGAAAGTAGAATTTTACATTTTGTGACTTTGTACAACATATTTCTATTTCTGACCATGATGGTAAGTCATGTTCATGTTTCTTTTACTGGACAAATTAGTTTACTGTGACTTGCAAAAGTAATCAAACCCCTTGAGTTTTTCCACATATCACATTAGAACCATAAACATAGATATATTTTATTTAAATTGTATGTGCAAGACTGACACAAAGTGATATATAATTGTAAAGGCAAAAGTAAATTATACTTAGGGTATGTCTCTACCAGCTTTGCACATCTAGCGACTGGAATTTCTTCCCATTCTTCTTTGCATCTGACTTAAAATGTGCCTAGGAGGATGGGCCTCCATGTCCTTTGCAACAGCAGCGCTCCAACTGCAGGTTGCTCAAATGCAAGCCACCAGAACTGACAAAGACTCCTGGACAGGTGTTGAAACATTTTCAAAAAGAACTGATCAAACTGGGTCGTTGTCCCGCTGGAAGGTGAACCTCCGTCCCAGACTCAATTCTTTTGCAGACTCCAACAGGTTTTCCTCCACGATCGCCCTGTATTTGGCTCCATCCATCTTCCCATCAACTCTGACCATCTTCCCTCTCCCTGCTGAACAGAAGCACCCCCAGAGCATGATGCTGCCACCACCATATTTAACAGCAGGGATGGTGTGTTCAGAGTGATGGCAGTGTTAGTTCTCCACCACATTTAGTGTTTTGGATTTTGGCCATCAAGTTTAATTTTGGTGTCATCTGACCAAAGCACCTTCTTCCAGATGTTTGCTGTGTCCCCAGTATGGCTTCTGGGAAACTACTAATGGGTCTTCTTATGGTTTTCTTTTAACAATGACTTTCTTCTGGCCACTTTTCCATAAAGACCACATTTGCGCAGTGCACGACCAATAGTTGTCCTGTGGACAGATTCCCCCACCTGAGCTGTAGATCTCTACAGTTCATCCAGAGTCACCATGGGCCTCTTGGCTGCATCTCTGATCCGTGCTCTCCTTGTTCTGCCTGTAAGTTTAGGTGGACGGCCCTGACTTGGTAGGTTTACAGTTGTGCCATACTCTTTCTATTTCTGGATGATGGATTGAACAGTGGTCCCTGAGCTTGGGAAACCTTTTTATAGCCTAAGCTTGCTTTAAACTTCTCCACAACTTTATCCATGACCTATCTGGTGTGTTCCTTGGAATTCATAATGCTTTTTGCTCGCCAATATTCTCTTAACCACCACGTGAGGCCGTCACAGAGCAGCTGTATTTGTACTGAGATGAGATCACACAAAGTGGACTCTATTCATTAGCAATCATCAGGTAACTTCTGGTTGCACTCAAAGAAATGGGGGCTGGATACTTTTGCACACCACACATTTCAGTTTTTTATTTATAAAAATCATGTGTAATTTATTTTATACTTCACAACTGTATACTACTTTGTGTTGGTCTTCCACATAAGATTCCAATAAAATATATTTGCTTGGTGTTGTAATGTCACAAAATGTGGAAAAGTTCAAGGGGTACGAACACTTTTGCTGGTCGCTGTACATATCCATTTGTAACTTTTACATCAGAATTACAATATCTTGATATATGATAAACTCAAAAAATAAATGGAAAGGCTAACTTTGTAAGTAAAAAAACAAAGACAGAAGAATTAAAATGGGGGCATTTGGCCTTGACTTTGACAAAGAGTAGTTCCACGGTAACAAGGACAAGACACTTCTATGTTTCTGTCTCTCCCTCATCATGCTCTCCGTTTCTCTCTCTCTCCTTTTCTGTCATTTGGCGCCCAGGGTGAAATTATGATAATAAGAGAAAGGAAAAGCTATTACCATGGCTGCTCTCTCATTATGTAAATGATATTAAACAGGCCCAGTGTGTCGGCATATGTGTGTGGTTCTGTGGTGTGTATTCAAGCTTGATCAGCTGAGCCGGCTGCCACATGTAGACACATTTGTTTGTGTACACTGCATTTGTGTGTGTCGCTTTAGTTGGTTGTTTAGATGTGTGGACAAGATATTCAAGCCTTTTTTTTTAAAAAAAACAGCTGTGTGTCTATGCACGTGTGTGTCCTGTGGCTAGGGGGGCTAATCTCGACACAGTGATTACAAGGTGTCAAACTCCGCCACATTGATTATGACATGTTAATTACATGTTTGTTTCCGCCTGCTTTGAGAATGCATTCATTAAAATAAGTACAGCACAGTGCCTTATAAATTTGCTCACATTTTGTAACATTACAACCAGTATTCACCATATTTTATTGGGACTTTGTGTGATGGACCTAATTGTGAAGGGGAACAAATTTTTCACTGATCAAACTCTAAAAGGTGTGGCGTGCATTTGTGATCAGCCCTCTTTACTGTGACTCTCCTAAAGTCCAGTGCAATCAGTTGACTTAGACACCACCTTATTGGTGATTAGAATCTGTGTCTAATTTAATTAATCAATTTGTTTTGTTCTGGGGATGCCTCAGAGGTTCACTCGAGCTAATTTGTGAATACACATCATTGTAAAAACTAAGAAACACACCGGACAAGTCCAAAGTTATGCAGAAGTTTAAAGTAGGCCTGTCACGATAACAAATTTTGCTGGATGATAAATTGTCCCTCGAGTTATTACGGTAAACGATAATATTGTCGTTTTTATATAATTTTCAATTAATATGATGATGATGGCATAATAATGCAAGTACACCCTCTCAAAGTTCAATAGACCTTAATTTCTAAAGAAATGTTAACAAGGGAACTGGAAGACTGTCTTCTGGCGGTAACGCTAACAGCAGCATGACCAGCTACCATAATAAGGTATCATTAAAGTAGGCCTGTCACTTTATGACTGAGCGCATTTAGTTCTCATTCATAAAACATTGAATTTGGGGACAGCTTTAGCAAGGGACATGTCGTCAAAAACAAGGGGGACTGTAACTGGAAATCAGGGACGTCTGGTCACCCTAAAATCACTTTCTATAAGTGTGCAACATTTTGCTCTGCCCTTTTTGTGTTTTGTGTGTTGATTAAACGCTCCAGTGATTGTGGACTGTTGGATAGGCGGAGACAGCCTTCGGTTGTAGTCTTCTTCTACCCACCGCCTGGAAAAGCTGCATCGGATGATTACGTTTTAGGTGCAGATGCATTTTTGTTGTACATTCGCGTGTAGTTGCTACTGTTTCACAACCAATGCGACTTACTTGCTCGCACAGGTTAAGTGGTTCACCACGGACATTTGGTTTAGATCCAAAGTTCTCCTACACTGCAATGGACGCATTCAGCTTTGAAACCCATTCCATCTCTGTTTTCCCAAATTTCGACTAGCACATATCTGGCTTTCTACTCCTCCTGGGGCTCTAATGCTAGACTTTGAGCTACATAACCATACCATGTGCATGTACTTGACATAGGAGTTCACTTCTGCTTGGGATAATTGTAATTATTGAGCTCATTCTAATGTATCGTTTGATTGATTTATTACTTATTGAGACATGTTTAAAGTAGATCTGGCTTATCAAGCAATACCCCCAAAATCTCACAGATCATCAAATGTAATGTAAAGGCTATTGCAAAATTGCAAGCCTAAATTTAAAGGTTGGGTAGCTTAATTTGAGAAGCACTCACGAGGCCAGTTATAACTCTGGAGGAACAACAGAAATTCACAGCTCAGGTGGGGGAATCTGTTTAAAGGACAGCTATTAGCCTTTACTCCAGATCATTGATCCGAATAGAGGGTTAAGCCAGTGACTCACATATCCTTATTCCCCATAATAATGACGCACGCTCTGCCAGACGTGCGTACATGCACAGGTTCGCCCGGAGCGCCTCCGTGTGAAGCGCTTGGCGTTACCACGGTGTCATTTCAACGCTGCTGTGCGCCAGCGGGGGCGGGGCCTGCTGCTCCACGCAGCCAATCACTAACGCGTCTGGCCTTTGATTGACAAGGTAGACACCCCCCTTTAACAACCACTCCTCATTGGTTGTGCTGCCTTAAATCCCGCCTTCCCTCTTCCCGATTGGCTGTTTTCTATTGCGTGTGTGCGTGCCTGTGCGTGCTTGCTTGGAGCGCGAGATTTAAGTGTTCATTCATACTGGAATACTGCAGTTACTACAATTAATACTAGGCTACGAAACTGGTCCCAGTTAAGAAACTAAATATTATCTGCACTAAAATAGGTGAAAGCTGCTGAGTGCAGTTCTGAACAGAAGCAGGAGAGTTTTGATTTGTGGAACTTGAGAAATGTAAGTAACCAACGTTAGCATCTCAAAATAGCATTTTATTCTGAAGTATAATACATTTTATCAACAAAAACCTAATATCTTTTTTATAAAACTAAATATTCTGTGCCAGGCAGGAGTTCTGAAGACTGCTGGACAGATGGAAAAACAAAGACTGTAGGCTATTAAAAATTCAGATTCTTAGCCACAGCCACAGAAAAGGTGAGAGTATCACTTTTACCAATATTTCGTTGCTATTATTGATTTCATTTATTGTCGACCATTTGAGGCAGTTCAGGCATAATGAGCAGGTGTAATTTATTTTACATAATATGCAATAAAAGAACACTAGATGCCGCCTAAACAACAATTTTTTGTTTAGACTTTTGCTTAGTTATAATAGTATGATTAGGGTTCCACAAAATAATAGTGCTATTTATTTGCCTATTTCTACTTCTAGAATTAGGATAAAGACAAATAAAACAGAGGAACACTATTTACATTGGTTTTATTGTACATAGATTTCCACACTGTCCATTAGTAAATTAGTACAAACCAGAGGCGAAGATAGACATTCTCATCATCAGGGACTTAGCCCATAAAATATTACATCATTACAAGGGTAATTTGGTACACCAAAAACTACGAAATTATTTAATCTGTTGATGTGGTCGCAAAATTAATTTAAGATATATTCTTTTGTGCAGCTATATTCTTTTCTGCACACGTGGCATCTGTGTCCGAAGCTCTTCAGCTGTTCTAATGAATTGTTTCTTAAACATGAGCTCAGTAGATGTAGCCGTGGATTCAGAATGCCTGTCTGAAAAGTTAAATCTGAACTGTATGTTTCTTTTCCTAATAAGGAAACTGTTTCTCTTAACCTGAGTTCAGTATGTAAATTCATAAAGGATATGTGTAGGGATTTATTAAATTATTAGCAATTTGCTTGACAGAAGACATGGACTGGTCATGAGACTGCCATAATATATGGCAGGCTTATGTCTTATATGAGACTGCATATCTAATGGTATATATATATATATATATATATATAAATAAATAAATAAATAAACAAATGCTTCTCCACTACTGGGTATATATCCAAACTGCAAAATTTGTCTCTTGTAAGCAAAGCAATACGACAATAAGGGAAGTGTAGTAATAGAAGCCCTTTTTTCAGCCAGCTGACAAACACTGTGCAGCAGTGCCCTAACCCTAGTTTTGTGTCTTTAAGGAAATTATTCCTCACTTTTATCAATATAGCTAGTCTAACTATTGCCATCATGCAGGTTTTACAAATGCACAAGGTTTTATCAAGTGAAAACATTTCAATGTGTTTGTCACTGCTTTTGGATGGGCCTATATTGTAGCTTGTTTGACGAGCTTTAGCTCAAACGTGTGTCAACTCTAAGAATCTTACATCTGGACTAAACATGGAAAGCCTGTCGTTCATGCCAGGAATCAGAGTCAACACTGGGGGCTGAGCACCCCTAAATGTCAGATCCTAGAATCGCCCCTGCTTAACAGTATTGGGTAAATGGAGCAAAGAGACTAAAATTTGTTAAGGTGAAGCTCAAGAGTTCAAAATATGTCGCTCTAGTAAGAGTTTGACTCTCAGTTCACCTGTTTCAAAAAGTTCTTAAAAAAGAGCTCTTAAAAGTCTTTATTCATTTATGTATTAACTTATTTATTTTAACCCTGCTGGGGTTGTGATGATCAGTTGTCATTTTTTCACCTAATTGAATTTGACGTCTACAGGCAAATAACCCTTTGGATACTAATTGGAATATTCTTTGTGATTATGAACTTTTCAGACTTGTGAAGAAAGTCTGCCAGGTCCGCACCATCGTGATTTGTTCATTCCTCAGAATCTGTGTGTCTGTATGGACACCTTAATATATTGCTGCTGTTGTGTGTGTGTGTGTGTGTGTGTGTGTTTGGTGGTCTGTCTTGGTCTACTCCATTGCTTGTTTATATGCTTCATACCACAGGTCCTAAGGGATTCATAAATATTGATCGTCACAAAGGATGGATAGCTGCTTGATAGCTTGTCCAGGTCCTGGGAACACAGGCACACAGATGCACGCCCTCACACACCAAGACGCTCACTTTCCAAGCAGCCACAGCCCAATACAATGTCCCTGTTACTTTGATTCAGAAAGCAAAAGCAGTTTTTTATGTTTTATTTGTTCTTGCTCGTTCCAGGCTTTACAAATATACAGATGAAAGCAAGTTTTGTTTTCTATTAGTCTGTATGGCCTACAGAATTAGGACCTCATAAAAGTCTGTGGCTATTTCTGAAGTTGAAAGATTATTTGATTACAGCAGTGGAAAAAAAGCATTTAAAGGCCAAAAATAAAATCTTTTAGCAGGACTTCAGTGGCAACAGAAGCACACCCTCCCGTGGTTAAAAAATCTAACAATGCAATACTTCAGTTTCCTGGGATAAAAACAAAAACATAGATTTTTGTAAGTTTTTAGCCATTTGTATCTCATGTGTGCTTCTGGCTGAGGGGGTATTCTGTTCCTCTAGAGACCTTCTAACATTGGCTAAAACCTCTCTTCTTTCAAACAAAAACTGTTTCACCTTTTTGGTTTTGAATTTGCTTTTATGACCAAATTTCTTTCAGTTAAATCTTGTATTATGCTGCTGGAATAAAGAGATGAAGTATAAAGAGACATAGTAACAGTTCAGCTCTACTGACAAATGTCTCTTGCGGTCTGTGTGACAGCAAGAGAAAATAAAAGCTTAAAAATATCACACGTATTTAGACGGTCTACCACCACACACTTTGAAAATCCGCATTTTAAAACCAAGGAAAATAAAAAAAGACTGTTGTGAAAATTCCAAGAATTAAAGGCATGGTGGATGATTTTTTTTTCTGGAAATGCAGGTAAGAAATGGCCAAGTCACTTTTTGAATAACTGCGCATGCATCCTACCTGCTCTTCTGCTCCTAAGGGGGATGGCGTGAAAGAATCTCCCAAATGCACTCTGGTCTTTTTTTCTTTCTTCATAGGCCTTCCTCTTCTTCTCATAAACAGTTTGCTTCTCGTGACTCTCAGCTGTTTTCAAAGTATACGGTGAGCGCAGCGGAGCTACAATGAATTGCTAACACTGAAGCTAACTGTATACATAAACACTGGAAGTGCACATGCGCAGCAAGAAGAAACTAGCAAGGAACGTCCACGCACATTGACGTCAGGTGAGCATGTCACAATGACTGGCATGTGGGTAAACCAATAAACAAAACTGTTTATTGGTTTAGAACTCAAAGCTCAAAGAAGATTGTCCACTATACCTATATATATATATATATATATATATATATATATATATATATATATATATATATATATATATATATATATATATATATATATTTTGAAATGTACCTGTTTGGGAGACTAACTAGCACAATGGGTTCAAAAGTCCTTGAAAAGTTGATTTTAAGAATATTTTATTAAAATTTTAAAGGATACCCACTAATTTGTTTTTACTGAGACGTACACTCTTGCAAATTGGAGCTTTGTTGGGGAGAACCTATGTTTAAAATGAATCTAAAGTCGAAATCTTCTGAATAATTTCTACATTACATTTCACATTGTCATATTTTGTTTTTATCAAGATACAAAATAATAAATAATAGTCCTCCAGTGTTTAAGATGCTTTCACTTGGTTTTCCTGCTGTCTTAATCCATCCACAGAAAAAAAACCCACTAATATTTCTGTGTCACTTTGACACTTGTAAGCCTGCTATTCTTCAGTGAAATACTGGTTCATCCAACACAAAAGATTCTTCAGCAGATGTAATTTTATATTCTCCATTAGTATCGCTGTGTTTGGATGCTACTGCATGTCCAAAGCTTGAAAGAGTGACAAGATGGCCCCCGAGAGTGCACAATAGATTGATATGATTGCATCAAGGCTTGGCTTTAAAGTGCTGCAAGACTACTTGAAGAGGCAGAGTGACTGAACTGGAATAATGGGAGGCTGAGATCAGACGCTGTTACCATGATCCCATCTGCAATACCAGATACTTCTGATCACTCCATAAACCGTGTTTCTTACACACTCTTAAAAGGTCCCTTGGGAGAATGAGAGCTCAAACGTAAGCGAAAAATAAGATGGAAAGATACAAAGACAAAGCTGTATTTCAGGTGGCCAAACTGGGTTGCTGGACACTTGTAAATATTTACTACAGTTCACGTATATTGCTTTTCACATGTTTAATGATCTCCTGTGACTATTTAACTCTGAGCTGTTTACAGCAGTAGAGTATGTAAAGCAAATCCACACTGTCTACTTCAATAAACAGTAATATAAAATTACAATATGATACAATACAATCAAAAGATCTGCCAATAATGCATAGCAAGTCATGTCTTCTGCAGACCTTTTCTGCCATGTGGTAAATATCTTATTTTTCTGTCACATATGTCAGTTTGCCCTTGCAGGACTGAATCTTTTTTCTGCAGCAAAAATGTGTTTTTTGCACAAAACAACGTATTTTAATTTTCTGAACCTGTTGCTATATCTGAAATCTTCTCACCTGCCTGGGTCGGTTTGTTTTATTCTGATAGCCAATTATCATATTAAGAGAATTCATCTGTGACACCCGTGTCTTTATTAAATAACCTTCCCTAATTATCAACACATTTGCTTGATTGTGGCTCCCAGACTATTTGGGCTGGACTACGAAAATTGCTTTGGTCATTACTGAAATTAAATGATTGTGTTTATCCATATACATAGGCTGCAGTGCTGGTCAGTTCCAGTTTCCAGCCTTTTCTGTATTTTAGCCTAAAGCCTCTTGGCTAAAGTTGTAAATACTTTACAATTTATGACAATAAACAATGAAAATGTTATTTAAAATGTACATTCTAGTTAAAAAAAAAACTCACTGGAAAAAAAAATGGGACAGTGATCAATGTTTTATCTCCCAACATCGTTAATTGGGTTGAAAAGACAATGTTTTTGATAGTGAAACGTCAGTACGAATTTGGCTACATAGTACGTTTTTCGGTACCTTGCAAAAATTCATAGGCCTTGAACTACTTAACATTTTGTCAAAGTACAACCACAGACCTTATTGCGTCATCAAGTGGAAGGAAAATTGCATGAGACACAGAAAAGTAAGAACAGTCTGGCCTGCATATTCAACCTCTATTGGATTGTGGGTGTCTGTGAACATCGATCTTCAAGTCTTGAAAAAAATTCACACTTAGATTCAGGTCTTGACTTTGGAATTAATAATATATTAATATATTTTCATCCAAATCATTCTACTGTAGCACTGATTGTATGTTTAGAGACACTGTCCTGCTAAAAGGTGAACCTGGGCCCCAGTCTCAACTCTTTTGCTTCCTCCAGTCATTTTGCTTTCGTTGTTGCTCACTGTGGTGTACAGTGTTATTTTTCCATCACACAGTGTTTTACATGCTGGTTTCATCTGATCACAACACATTCTTCCACAGGTCTGCTTCATGCTCCGTGTGGCCTGTAGCAAACTGGCGACAAAACATTTAACAACAGCTTTAGTTGTGTTGCTTTTTCCAGTAAGTCTGATTAGGTGGTTAGGTTATCCCATCAACACATTCTCTCACGTGAGTTGTGGATCTCTCCAGTTCTCCCAAAGCTAACATGGGCCTCTTGGCTATTTTCTTTGATTAACACTCCTTTCCTAGCCTGTCATTTAGGTGGACTGAAGAAGGTTTAGAAGGTTTGCAGTTGTGCAATACTGTTTCCATTTTAAGATGATTGAAGGGTGACAATTGATCCCACTGGATCTTCTTTTGGGGTACTGGAGTATATCCACCTATGTATCCATCGTCTATACTCGCAGGGTCACGGTGGGGGGTTATGGTGCCTATCTCCAGCAGTCATTGGGCAAGAGGCGGGGTACACACAGGACGGGTTGCCAATTCATCACAGGGCGAATTGGAGTATAGGGGATGGAAATAAATGTCACCCTTTTTAGATTTTTTTTTTTTGTAAATATTGATAACTGTATATTTGTTTTAATATACTGCACATTTTTGTGCTACATTAGTTGGTTCTGTAAGATAAAATACCAACAAAATGCATAAAAGTTTGTTGTCACATGGCAAAAATGTGAAAAGATTTAAAATGGCATGAATGTTATTGTAACGCACTTATATAAAGCAGAGAGAAAGAGACACATCTGCGTTATGTTCTGTGTGTGTGTGTGTGTGTGTGTGTGTGTGTGTGTGTGTATAGCACACATCTCAGGGTGTGTGTTAATGTCTAATTCTCAGTGACAGATAACTGGGTTGGAGCAGCAGTGTGTCAGCTCTGTTTACCCAGGACAGGCCTCTTGGAAATTAGACTTAACTCATAACCACAGGCGCCAATTGTCCTCCTTTCAACACAAGCATACGCATAGTCTAACACAAAAGCTCACACCTATATGAACATTTTTTTTTTTTTTTTTTACAAATACAAGCATTTACTATGGAGTCAATATTAAACAGAAACACATGCAGGGGTACAAAAATGCGAAGTTAGACACACGCACTCACACACAGAGACGCTGTTACCAGAAAACAACTTATTCAGTACCTGTCACCTCTGCTTAATAAATAAGAATTTGTTTTGTGTGTGTGTGTGTGTGTTTTGGGTGACAGATTTAAGGATTATTTGAATGTGGCCGTGTGTGTGTGTACTCGTAGGAGAGAAAAAGAGATGGGGCAAGTGGAGGAGCGAAGCCGTCTAGATTAACCATTTAGTCTGTATGGTCAGCTGCCTTAATGAAAACCAATAGAGATCCACCCCGCTTTAATGAAGAACACACACACCTCACAGCTTCAATTTGCACCTGGAATAAGGCTCTGTCACTCGCTCTATATTTGTGTGTATGACTCTTAACAGAGAAAAATAAGAATGCAAGAGAACTTAGTTTTTCTTATGCCCTTTCTCTTCTTTCTTTTCTCTCAGTAGTAGTTAGCGTTTTAATATTGTCTTTAGATTTTATTTTTCTGTTTTGTCTTTTAAATTTTGTGTTTTATGGTCTTATGTTAAGCCGTATAGAGTCAATCTAGCATGTGACACCCCTGATCTTGAGTCTGCAACCAGTAAACAACCCTGGCAATCAGAAGCCACCAAATTAATTACTGTGTGAAAGTTACACACACATACACACACACACTCACACACACTCGCAAACTGGACTCTATCACAAATGCTGTCTTAGTTGCTGGAGTCAAACAGGATGATCTGTGCGTCTGATTTAAAGGTGAGCCTTGCACAGGTGTTTGCATAAGATTCCAAAAAAAATTGTCTTTGCTTTAACATCAACTTGGAGCTTGTCAATAAGATCCAGATCATTTCTGAGCAAAGACATGATCCTTTTTGGGCAACAGTGACAAGTTAAATTTGCACTTGTGACTGATTAATATATTTGGAACTTAGTCTCATTATATCTGTAACTTTATGTTGGAATTGGCACATTATGCATAATAAATTGCATTTTTTGTTCACCGTTTGTTTTGCGGTATAGAATAAATGGTTAAGTTTATTGTGAAAAAATGTAAATAAGATAAAATCTCATATTTTTTTAGGAACATTACATAAAATTGTTTACTCAAAAGTAAGTAATAACAAGTGGCTGCACTACACACACTTTTCTCATATTTCTATGAACACTCGGTTCGCAAAATGTATCTCCTGTTTTCATGGTTTGACCCTCCTAGAAAAAAAAAAAGGTTTAAACCAGCATCGATGGCACTATAAGAAACAGTGTAAGAGCAGCTAAATTTGTGATCTGTATTTGCCTGAATAAGATAAAAGGTCTTTTAATATTGTGATATAATATATAATCCCCATTTAATGAAAGTGCAATTCTTTCATTTTTCTGAACTGATGATCAAACTGTTGACCTTTTTCAAGTAAAATTAAAAACCACAATAGTAAGATATTACTACACGAACAGCACATTTCCTCTTGAATCTTTTTCTGATTTTAAACCAAAAAAACTTCCGTAAATGATATGAAAATTTTTGGATGTGCTATTACACTCCGTCCGTCCGTCCGTCCGTCTTCTTCCGCTTATCTGGGGTCGGGTCGCGGGGGCAGCAGCTTCAGTAGGGAGGCCCAGACGTCCCTCTCCCCGGCCACTTGGGCCAGCTCCTCCGGAGGAACCCCAAGGCGTTCCCAGTCCAGCCGGGAGACATAGTCCCTCCAGCGTTTCCTGGGTCTTCCCCTGGGCCTCCTCCCGGTGGGACGTGCCCGGAACACCTCACCAGGGAGGCGTCCAGGAGGCATCCTAACCAGATGCCCGAGCCACCTCAACTGGTTCCTCTCGACGTGGAGGAGCAGCGGCTCTACTCTGAGTCCTCCCCGGATGACTGAGCTCCTCACCCTATCTCTAAGGGAGAGCCCAGACACACTACGGAGAAAACTCATTTCGGCCGCTTGTATCCAGGATCTCGTTCTTTCGGTCACGACCCAAAGCTCGTGACCATAGATGAGGGTAGGAACGTAGATCGACCGGTAAATCGAGAGCTTCGCCTTTTGGCTCAGCTCTCTCTTCACCACAACGGACCGGTACAGCGCCCGCTTCACAGCAGACGTCGCACCAATCCGCCTGTCGATCTTCCGCTCCATCTTCCCCTCATTTGTGAACAAGACCCCAAGATACTTGAACTCCTCCACTAGGGGCAGCACATCCTCCCCAACCCGGAGAAGGCACTCTACGCTTTTCCGGTTCAAGACCATGGTCTCGGATTTGGAGGCACTGATTTTTTTTTCTATTACACTAGTATATTTAAACACTAATTTCAACTATAATATGATTTTGTCATTATGTTAAGAAAACTTTAGTAGGATTTTGTACTTGTCATTTATTTTCAGTCTTCAGAGAAATTCATATATTTGTGTTTATGTTTAAATGTTTGTGATCCTTCTGTGATTTAATGATTTTGAGGAGTACCACGGAGGCAAAAATAAATCTAAAGAAAAAACCTTTTTCATTTGATTGTGATAAAGTCAGCAGATGTTACTTTTTAGTTGATCCCATTGATGGATCAGTGCAAGCACGTTTGTACTTCAGTAGTCTGTTCAAGGCAATTTTAAATGATGGACTACTGCTTAAAAGTATTGTTGAAACAAGGATGCTTTTAGATAACAGCAGGCAGTGAGTGTCTTGTGTTACCTTTCTTGGTAAGCTCATGTAAAATAACAGTAACAGGTCACAGTGTGATATCTGAACAGGTATTTGACCTGTCTGACCTGACTGTGTGTAATGACTAGACTGGTAACATGATATGTGATGACTGACTAATTTAGCAGCCAGACTCGCAAGGATAGAAGAAGCTGACTCCTCTGTGAGTGTGGAGAGAGTCAACAACGCTACCTTTTCCCTCAGTATCACTTTCACACGCAGTGATCCTCCTGTTCTTCCTAGGTATTGCACAGATCTTTCTGCAGCTTTAACTCTAATTTTGCACACTGTTGTCAAGCTGCTACAGTACCGCTATCTCTTTGGCCTTAAATGTGTCCTGCAAAACAATCCATACCCAATTAACTTGCTAATATTACATTTGCCATGTTATAAGCAGAAACTTGAAAGTTTTTAGATTTTATGTGATTGACCAGCACAACCAGAGCATCATTGTAAAGTGGTTGGGAAGGGATGGGTTTTCAATGTTTTTTACAAGTAAAATAAAACAAAGTGGCAGATGTTTGCATTCAGATCCCCTTACCGTAACAGCCATCAATGAAATCCAGTATGGCAGAAAACTAAAGCCAACCCACCATCCCTTGCATGAAACAAGGTAATGGCAGCATCATGTTGTGAGGAGGCTTTTCATCCCCAGGGTGGCTTGTCATAACCTGGTAAACCAGTATTGATGATGTGTAGCCCTCTCCGTTCTGAACATCATCAATCTGGGACTGCTCCCATCGAATCTGTTCAGGTCAAAAAGGGACATCCAGCAGAACCTTTCGAGCTGATTGGGCGAATCAACATATAGTGCCCACCTAAGAAAGGTTGGTTTTAGCCAATCGCTGTATCAAATGAAAATGTCATAAGCAGCAGGCGCCATGAGAAACCACAACAACTTATGCTGGTCAAGGTTATTTGAATGGTGACGGTGACAATCGTGGATTCTGACAAAACAGATGTGATAGCAGCAGCTATGCATACGTCCTCCTGCGCTGCCATGCTTATTTTGCTTTGGCTGTGGACTCGGTACATTTTTCTTTCGTCACAGCCATATGTCCTGCCTTATACCATAATACTGCAACATGATTGGCCAACCCATTTTGAACGGTTAAGGCGGGAGTGGGACAAGATGGATTCTCGTGTGATTGTGAAAGCACGAATACCGCGAGATTTCAGCTTGCAGGCAAGGTTAAGGTTGTCAGAATTAGTGACTAAATACTACAAAGAAAACATGCTGGAGGCTGCAAGAGAAGAGGAAATTAGACTGGAGAGGAGATTCACCTTCCAGCATGAAAACCCCTAAAGATTGAGGTTTTTGATCAAAGCATATCAGATTGGCTAATTTATGACCTGACCTAAATCCAAAAATAAATAAATGAAGAGTCCTTTGCAAAACAAAACCAAAAAAATTATGTTAATTATTGCGCAATGAAAACAATTTAGTTTTTAGATGTGTGAAGCTGCTAGAGATACACTCTCGATTTAGTGCCATAACTGTAGTCAAAGGTGATTCAGAAGCCTATTGATTTTATTGTTGTGGGTATCGGAGTAAAGGGAGCTAAATACAAAAGGACAAATCACCTTTTACACACATTTACATTTGAATGTTTTTTTTTTTTTGGTATTATGTATCGGTTTGCTTTCACTTCATTTATGCACTACTTTGCATTTCAGTATATCACACATTTCCAATAAAATTCATTAAAGTTAATTTTTTATAATGTGACAAAATATGGAAATATTTAACTTTTGTAGACAGCACATAAAATCATTAAAGTGTAATTCACCCCTGTACAAGACGTCACAATGTCTTTTCAGTCAATAAATATTTGAAATTCAAATGCAGTACACTCGTTCAACACAAGGAGGGCATCACACAGACAGTTTTAGGCATGAAAGCAGGACTTCAACAAATATGTGGTAAATTGTCAAACTAATGACCAGGACATGTAGACAGCATCATACCACATCCATATATACAGTTTATTAGCAAAAAGAAGTCAATTTGGGGGTAAGTTACCCAGTCTAAAAGCTTAAAATCCTACTTTTTTGTTGAAATAATATTTTATTTATATTAAGACAAATCGTTGGTTTAGATAAATAAATAAATAATTTCTTCATGTGGCCAATGGTAAAATATTTTATTTCATGTTAAAATGAACTGGTGTGTATATACTTAAATGCATTCCTCTTTTTTTCACACTGACGTGTCTTCCACTGCTAATATTTAAGTGTTGCCCCTTACACATGCTGGCACAAACAGGGACTGACTTTCCCTTCTCAGGTACATGGCCAGACAGGTGAAACTCACACCAACCATCACATCACCTGAGCCTCTGATACACGCTGATGCCTTCCACTCTGTTACCTTACCTTCACAGTGTAACATTTCTTAATAATTACCTTAGCTCCCAGAAACGTCGAGAGCTCAGATAACGATTATATGTGCAAGAGAACACGGTCAGCATAAGATTAAAAGGTTAGTACAATCCAAAATGTCAAGCTTTCCCTTTCTAACAACTCCGGCGTGTTCACTGTGACATGCCCACCAGGAAACACAACTAATGCTATCAAGGTCTAATTATGAGCCAGCTCTAACTGTGCTGCAAGGTTTCATCCATCATACTCACTTTGTCACTGTCTCTGCCCCAATAAACGATTATAATCACGCTCTGCATCAGGTGCTATTTGTCATCCTCTGGCTGGCTGGGTATGTGCTAATCACTACTGTTACATTCGTATTAAAACACCCAACCAGCCCCTAATGACCTCACACCAGGACCCATGTTTGTACAGTCGGTATTCGTTGTGCTCAAATCTGAGTTTGACCTTGTTACTACAAAGTAAATAATAGATATTGCCGTAATCCTCCACACTTCTGTTATCCCGGATTTTCTTTCATTTATTCCTTGTAAAAAAAAAAAAAAGAGTATAAACATACAAGGTGCAATCATAATAGATTTAAAATGCCAAATGACACAGTGTATTTAAATGTGGGTATCCTTGTATGAAATAAAACCAAAAGAGAACATGTTAAAGAAACAACATTTACAGCCATTTTTCACCAGCTTGGTGATCTTAAATGAGCAACCAACCTACAAGTACTGATTGTCATGATTTAGGTTTCTGTTTATTTTGCTTTGGACTTTTCTGGACTTTTTCTATCAGCCTGTCACCCCTCAGCCACTATCCAATTAGCTCAGACACCAGTCAATTAGCCCACATCAACTCCACTGCCAGTAATTACATTCAACTCTGGTCACCTGTTCACCCGTCTACTTATACCTGCTTCAGCCAACTCTTCCCTGCCAGAACGTCTCTTCTCTCCTTGTCCAGTGTGATGTGCCCTGCCTCTACCAGTTCCTGTGAGCTCAGCCAGCTGGACTCAGATAAAAGTTGCCTGTGTCTGCATGCTGCAGTTCTGCCTGTTTCCCCGTGAGTTCCAGCTGCTTGCTCTGCCTGTTCTGGTCTTTCACTACCTGCATCGTCTGGTCTCCTGCTCATCCCTGCCTGCCTGCCATCAGCCATAATTCATATGTTCAAGTCTGGTTCTACTTGTCTGCCTCACCCGCCGCTATTCATCCCTCACAATGAACCTTTTAAAGAAACATAACTCAGTGTCCGGCTGAATATCAGGTATTGATCATTACACTCATTCCCGTTAATCTTTTGTATGGTGGTAACATTAAACGTTGTATTTCATTGGGCCTTTATGTGGTAGACCAACACAATATATTGTGAAGTTGAAGGACAATGTCAAAATGTTTTGCAAATAAAAATTCCTCTTCCCCTCAAATGAATACCGCCTTTGGCTGCAGAGTCTATGAACAGCAACTTTTAAGTTTTGACCCAAATTATCAAAAAGATTGATATGGTGTTTCATTGGACCAACCTAAGATATAATTATTCTTTAAACCATTGCGCTGTATTTCTGACTATATTAAGTGTCATTGTCCTGCTTGAATGCAAACCTTTGCCCCAGTCTCCTTATGCATTCTTTAACAGTTTTCTTTTAGAATTACCCTTTATTGAAAAATTAAAGGATTTTTCCTTTAATTTTTTAACAAAATAAATTTGTTGAAAAGGGACATATAATGCAAAAGCCACTTTTTTAGTGTTGATTCTTGGAGTCTTGGAGTGCACATTTGAATGTAGTGTTTCCAGGGGCTGAGTAGATGGCTTTAATTTTCGGGGGTCATATTTTTCAAGCCGTTCAGTTTTCTCTGTCTTATGTATTTTAAACAAGTACATCACAGTATTTGCTGTATAACTACTAAGCAAGTTCATGGACTTCAAGCTTACCAGTCTCACCGATCCGCCATTTTTATTTCTCGGAGCTATTCTGTAGCACAAGCTGAAGGATGCAGAAGCTGCATGTGCATAAGTAAAAATGTTCGGTGTTGAATGTATTAACCCACACAATTCATCACACCTTCCCTCAGCCTGTGTGCACCAGAAGGAATTCACAAGTACATCTTTAAAACAAAGTACTACATCAGCTTAATCAATTTCTTAACTGTACCCTCATTCACTTTAGGAAGGCAAAAAGAAATTAAAAAAAATCCCTTATCCTAGACCATCAAGTCACATTTACTGCACAAAAAAGAGGAACACATAGCATTCTTTTATAAATGGGTCTCTGCTTAAACTGTGGTGAGACAACATGCACACAGTTCCACTCAGTCAAGTTTGGTACTCACAAGACCCCGAAGAGGGGGGCCAAAAAAATGCAGCTATGTTTACATTTTTGTTTTAACTCTATCCATCTTTACATCAACTCTTACCAGCTTTACTGGCCATGCTGAAGAAAAGCCTTCTAACAGCATGATGATGCCACCACCGTGTGTCACTGTCTCCAACAACCCTTGGCACCTTCAAAAAGCAGTAGTATTCATACTGAAATTAAATTACACACAAGTGGGCTATAGTTAATATTAGGTGAAACCTGATTAGCAGATTAAATGGAAGTAATATGTCTGCATGAAATTCTGGAAACCATCCCTTTGCTTCCTCTGCAAAATGATGCAAAACTTTGTGGTGGTCCATGTTGTAAAATCCCAGTGTACTACAAGTCTTTAGTTGTAAAAAAAACCAAAAAAACAAAACATGAACGCTTTTGTGTGTTCTGTACATCATTCCAGGCTCAATGTAAAAGTAATTGAATTGCCCAAAGGAAACGCTGGGACTGTACACTTTCCAAAACCATTCATTAAATTCCTTTCCCATCGCTCAGTAACTTCTACATTTCTGACTTTATTTTAATATCCTCAACCTTTTATAATTTATTCCTCTTCTTCCTTTTAAATTTCATTCAACCTTTTTGTCTTTCAGGACTCCCATGTGCCTCAGGCTGGTCTCTTCGGTCTGATGGCTCCCAGCAGGTGGGTGAACTCAGGATGAAATCCTTCTTGGCACATTCAGCATGCTGAATATTAGGCTGATTGCATACAATGGCCAAGAAGACATAGTTAACATTTATACGGAGTTGTTTGAGACCCAGTTAATTTTTTTTTCTCTCTCGAAAGTTTATGCATGCTTTTTTTGTTTTTTTCTTAACCTCACGTTTTAATAATTTTCACCCCAAAAGTGGTGGGGAAATAAATATTTAATAATTGGAAAATGTCTCATTCTTAACATATCTTGCAAAACTGCGTTGAAATATAACAAAAACGTAACATATTGTGCAGTTGTTTGAGAGATCCATTTCCATTCAGTTATCAAACAAAAGCATAGTTTATCCTATTAATTTTTTTTGATTATCCAAAAATATATTCAGATTATGAAAGTAACATCAGTTAATAAAATGTTGATTACTCGTAGTTCCCAGGGTTTCCTATTAGAACGAATGTGATCAAAAGTACAACATATTTGATGTGCTGTTTAAAATAACCTGAACATACACTCTGCTTTTGTCAGCTACTTAACCACATAAATCCATCATCGGCTAATATGTAATATACTTGGCCAGTCTTTTGCGCATTGTACTTCTAAACCTGTTTTCACTTGTTATAAATGACACCAATATAAAATGAAGAGTTGCACAGAGAACACAGTTTATCCAATCTTTTCAGTCTGCTGTCTTGACTGCACCATGCTGTAAAGTAATGAAGCACGGCGTAGTTTTCACAGAGAGAGCTGGTAATTATGGAAGCGCTGTGATGAGAAGGTTTTCTTTAGATGGACTAGATTGGCCATTCATTACCAGCACCACTGCTACACACACACACACACCGGCTTCAGAGACAATGGAGCACAGACTGATTCAATCTGGGCTTGTACTTACAGGCAACAATGAGATAATCAAGTAGAGCATTACCCTGAGTAGCACACGGGCCTCTGTGTGTGTGTGTGTGTGTTTGTATACCTACCTCATGGCAAGATTTCCTAGTTTTTAATGCAAAAACTCACTATTTTCTAGTCTGCTGTGCTGTTTTTCTGTGAAATTGACACAAAGTCATAATATTGTAAATGATAGCAAATACAAATTTACTCCCCATCCAGCAAGGAGCATATACAAGACAGGGCTCCTACAGTATGGACTGGAGTACAATATGATTTGTGCATTACGAGATCTGGCATGAGTAAAGAAAAGGGAAATGGTGGGGTAGAAAATATTTGTATTTCTGCACTTTGTTTCCCCTTTCATTGCCTAAATGTTTAATCTACTTGCAGAATGTGTTTTTTTTCTAGGATCCATATTTAAACCCTAACCAGTTTAGAGCATACAATATATTGCCAAAAGTATTCGCTCACCTGCCTTGACTCATATATGACCATAAGTGACATCCCATTCCTAATCCATAGGGTTCAATATGATGTCGGTCCACCCTTTTCAGCTATAAGAGCTTCAACTCCTCTGTCCATAAGGTTTGGAGTATGTTCATGGGTATTTTTAACCATTTTTCCAGAAGCACATTTGCAAGATCATACACTGATGTTGGATGAGAACCTCTGACTCTTAGTCCCTGCTATAACTCAACCCCAAGTTGGTCTATTGGGTTAAGGTCAGGACAGTCCAGGTCATTGACACCAAACTCTGTCATCAGTGTCTTAATGGACGAGGAGGGTGGGAGATGGGAAGAGGAAGAAGAAGGGGCCATCTCCAAACTGTTCCAAAAGGTTGGGAGCATGGAAATGTCCAAAATGTCTTGGGATACTGAGGCATTCAGAGTTCCTTCCACTGGAACTAAGGGGCCAAGCCCAGCTCTTGAAAAATGAGCCCACACCAGAATCGCCCCCTACACCAAACAAGGCCCGTTCTACTGAGAACCGCCACACCCAGACTCGTCCATCAGATTTCCAGGTGGAGAAGTGAGATCTGTGACTACAGAGCCTTCACTGCTCAAAAGGCCGGCGGCACGGTACTTTACACCATTGCATCCAATGCTTTACATTGATCTTGATGATGTACAGGTTGGATGCAGCTGCATCGGAACACATTCTGTTAAGCTCTCTAATCATTGTTGAGCTAATATGAAGGCCACATGATGTTTGTAGGTCTGTGGCGATTGACTGCATAAAGTTGCCGACCTCTTAGCACTATGCACCCTAGCATCCACCACCCCAGCTCCATCAGTTTACGAGGCCTACCACTTCATGGCTTAGTTGCTGTCATTCCCAATCAGTCAAATACCATTGACAGTTGACTGTAGAATATTTAGGGGCAAGGAAATATAACGACTGGACCTGTTGCACAGGTGGCATCCTATCACAGCTGGAGTTCACTGAGCTTCTGAGAGCATCTCATTCTTTCACTTTGTTTTTGTAGAAACTGATTTCATGCACCTGTGGCCATGGAAGTGACTGGAACAGCTGATTTCCATTATTTGGATGGGTGAGCGAAACCTGTTGGCATTATGTTTATGTCTTGAATTCATCGTATAAGAATCCAACACAAACTTAGAAAATTGCAGACGTTTTTAGTTTAACAAAATTGTGGAATTTGTACATGAAAATGTGTAGGAGCCATGTATGATATTTTTTACCTGGGCAGCAAATCTTTCAGTAGAACGCAAGTTAAACAGGACAGTTGGACAAGAATAATGTGTGAAAAACCTGAGAAAGACATGGGAGGAAAAAAATATCTCATTCTCTTTGGGGGGGGGGGACTGGTTTTAGAAAAGGCCATTCATGTACAGTTTAAGGAGTAGTAAAAATATATATTTCAATTTCTTTCTCCCCTTCCTTTCTACTTCTGTTTTTTTCCCCTACCCTCTTAGTTGATAAGCACTCGATCTCAAACAAGCCTCTTTGGCAGTCTCCAGGGACCGCTTTTAGATTTTACGCCTTTTTGGACATATCTGCTTAAACTCCCTATTTACCCGTCTGACATCAAGACACAGAAGTATAGATGTGTGGAGCTGCCAGCGGAGGACGTGAATGAGTGGAATGCCGTGCCATGGTCCTCTGGGAACTGGATTTAATACAACACAATAAAAAAACGGGGAGGGGAGGGGACTTTTGATGTTTTTATCGAAGCATACACCCCTCATTGAAGTGTGTATGTTCTGGTTGATGTGTGTCTCTGCTGGTAAGTGGCAGCAGAACACCGTCTACAGGGGTCCTTCATCAAAGCATGTTTCCAGGAGGAAGAAAACAGTATAGGCCTTAATAAAATGGGAAAGAATATGAAAAAAATGAGCTGAGGTTAATTTATTTTCATAATAATTAGAGATGCACTGATCAGAACTGATTCCCAGTCTTATTTTTCTGTCAAAGCTACATTTAAAAAAACATTTTCATTGTCAAGCTTGCTTTTTGAATATCCTAACCCTAAACATTTTCGGATTTTGTCTTTAAAACTAAACTCCTCCACAACCCTAAACCTGACCTGACTGATGTGTTCCTCAGCGTTTCATCGTCCTCTTTGTTTACTGATGTTCTCTAGCAAACCTCTGAGTTGTATTTATACTGAGATTACAAACAACTCAAATCTATTTACTACATTGATGCTTTCTTGCACTGGACTTTATTTAGACACATTAGTTTTATTTGTAAGAAAAAAAAATTAAAATCATGAATTTTTTTCTTTCCACTTTACAATCGTTTATTATTGTTTTCAGATTCTATTTTATAGGTGGCAATAATTTGTGAAACTCAAAATAAATTATTACTTAACTAAACAAGAGTCGCATGTAATTGATCGTCGGTGTCCTCTTCTGAAGATGGTTTGTCCATTCGAACAAATCACTCGCCCTCTCCTTTTCCACCCCTCTTGAACCCTTGACCACCATCTCTGAAGGTCAAAGGTCAAGGCTGAGGGTCAGATTGGTGGCACCGGGGAGCCACGCGACCCGCCCGACTGTTCTTCTCTGCTTTAGCGGGTGGAAAGAATGTGATTACGGCGTTAGATTGATTAGCGGTGCATGCTTGCAACCTGCAGGATCGGTGGATGTGTGTGTTGTGCTGTTACGGCGACAGCAATGCATTTCAATGGGTCTAATGTGAAAGCTGTCAATACTCCTGATTCAAACCACAATGTGTCATAGGGGGTTAATGCCCTTTGGCTGGTTGGTGTCTTTGTCTGAGTGTGCGTATGTGTGTGTGTTAACTGACTAATGTTTACTCTTACATATCATCCAGGAGGAAATAAAGGAACAAGCTTTGACCGACTAAGCTATGACCAACTCCATTATAACCGTTTTTGTTCATGTATTGCTTTTATTATTGTTTTCTATAGCTCGGAGGATCTTTTTTTCATATCAATAGGCACTTAACAATATATGTCTTGGGTTTGTTTTCCTTTAATGTATTTAATCTTGACTGTGCTGAGGAAACAATGGTGTTGAGCACAGCGTTCGCATTAACAGCTGCCCTCAGAAGACAGCTGGAATCGAGGCTAAACATTTCTTAATGTAAATGGAGATTGTAAGTGTAATTTAGTCTCTATCATGCACTCTAAGCATTGGTTTGTTTGCTTTCCCCCCACAGTCAGGATAGATGTGATTTTGAGCTATTTATATATAATGCGCGTGTCATTACTTTGTCTCAGTTATTTTTTTGAACTTGGCAAATTGTCCTTGCTGTGTCATAGTAATGGAAGGCCTCAAAGTCACGGTTTTATTTAAATGACAGAATTTGATCTTTATATTAGTATATATAACTCACTTGGCAGAAGAACTCTTGGTATTTGTAAAGCACTAAATGTTTGTTTCTATGTATTACCCTGTTGTGTAAATGTGTAAAGTAATTTAGTGAGTGTGTGTGTGTGTGTGTAACTGTGTTTGAAAATGGTTTGGCTGAGCTTCTCCGTAGTGTCCCTCTGGTGCCTCCACTCAACACTAGAGATCATACAATATAGTCCTGAAGCACCCCACACAAATCCCTGTGGTGATTATCAGATCCCCTCAGATCCTTTCAAAGCCCTAGACTGAATTTGAAGCCACTTTGTTTTTTATTTACTTGATGTGGAAGGCCCAGCTGCAGCTATATGAAGACCAAACACACTCTCACCCTCTTGTGCGCCCCCCCCCCCCACATATATATCCTTGTTTTAAATACTTACTGAGGACGGTGCCTTGACTTCCATTCAATTTCAACCCTTCCTATGGCTTTACCCTAACCCTAAATGTAATTGACACCTTAGTCCTAAGCCTAACACCTACTCCAGAAAAAGAAAAATGAAGACCAAAAACATGTCCTCACTTTACATCAAAGTCCTTACTTTACTAGTAAAATGAGCAAAAGTGTTCTCACTCAAATAAAAGTACACCCACACACATGCAAACCTGCATCTGTATTAAAAGACACACTCAATGGTCACTTTATGAGGTACAGCTTGTATCATGTTGTATCCCGTTTTACCTCCTGAACTGGATTAATTCTTCACTACAGTAAATTTAACAAGGTGTTGGAAGTGATTTAGGTCACGACTGACATAAGAGGATCACACAGTTACTCCCATCCCATCGCATCCCAAAGGTGCTCCTTTGGGATGCGATCTGGAGGCCACCTTCAGTACACTGATTTCTTTGTAAGGTTCAGCAAACCATCTTTAAGTATTGAGCCTTGTGACATGATGCCTTATCCTGCTGAAAGTCAACTTTAGAGGACTACAACACTGTGTTCAAAATGAGATTTATATGGTTAGCAAGAATTCTGAGGTCGAATGCAGCATTTAAATAATGGATCCAAGGGGCAGAAACTTTGAGCAAGCAGCCTCTTTAAGCAGCTCCCACTCAGTCCTGAATTCTTTCTCTTTTAATATCTATTTTCTTAGACATGTGCATCTGTACTCCTGTTTTTTTTTTTTTTCCTTTTCTTTTTCGTGCTGCTTGTAGACACAATGGAGCTGACCGTTTTCTGGACAATTTTGTTCTTATTGTATTTTTTAAGCCACTTGTGTTTGGAGACCTCGTGAGCAGCTGCGTTTATATTGTGGTTGTCTATCAGAACTGTCTTATAAGAAGATATACGAACCACTTCCGCTACAAGCCGTTGTCAATTATGTATATATTAGGAGCAGAGGCGCAGTACATCGCTGGTTGTGTTACAGAGCCGTCACTGAAAAGCAGGGTTTTACATATATTTTAAACCAATGTAAAATTAGCATTTTAAACTACCGTTAATATAAGCATCTTATATTAGTGATTAACATTGTTCGTTTTTCCTTCAGAAAATGTAATTAGCATTTGAAAATTCCTTTTCATATTTACTCGGGTTATCTTTGTCTGCTTTTAAAATTTGTGTGGTGATCTGAAATCTGTGCAACAGAAAAACAAACACTGAAGAAATCTTATTTATTAATCTGTTCATTGATCCGTCCATCCATCCATCTTGGAATGATTTGCTTATCAGCAAACAAAAATTACTTCTTCATTGGTATAAATCTCTTCCAAGTCAGCCAGACAAAAGCCTCAATAAGGTCTGTGTCGTGCACAAAGCATTTGCGCTGGTTTTGGGATGTCGTTCTGCTAGAGCTCTTAAAACCCTGGAAACAGAACAAATTGATATTGCATGTGTCTGTTTGTGCTTGCATGTGTGCATTTGAATATAGCTACTCGTTTGTGCCCATATATGTAATCACCCAACACAGATAAAAGTGTCTCTCCGAATGTGTCTCTAAGTGATCATATTTGTCTTCTGAATGTAGCTGACTGTAAACCAGGTCTAGCTGACTCCCTGCAGACAGGCAGATATGAAGATATTATGGGATTTGTGCAGGCACGCTCCCCTCTCGCTGTCTTGGAGAGCGCGTGTGAAGATATTATGGAGATCAGAGGCAGGCTGGGAGCCTCTGAGGCTATTAGCTCATCTGTGCTGTATTGAGACGAGGGTATGTACACATCTGCTGATGGCACCAGAGGATTGAACAGTGTATGTTTGTGTTTGATTGTAGGCACACCACGTTCTTTCCTCGTTGTGTCTGTATACATGATGTTCAGGCTCGGTTGTCCGTGTAAGCCTCCTGTATTGTTATAATTTACCAGGTATGCGCTCGCAGCGAATTTATTCAGCTGCGGGAAAAAAAAACAAAAAAACAATTGATGAAAAGGACATAGAAATAATAGAAACGCATTGTTTCCACCTTTTCCCCTCCATCCTTTTGTTGCATGGTGTGATGTGTCAGGGGATTTATTGCTATCAAAATGTAAAACATTTCAATTTGGGAATCATGAATTGAACTGCAAATACTGCACGAGAATAGGAAACGCTGATGAAATCACTCAAACTGAGGCCAACTTTCATTCAGCACATTTTGGAAGCGCGGGCCCTTATGTCTTTATCTTATCAGTGCCTTCTTGGGCCTGCGAATTAGTAGTACAATTTTTAGCTGACTTTTTTTTTTTTTTTTGACCAGGTATTGGCTTGGTTCAAGTGCTTGTTAGATCAAATCAAGTTCCATATTTGTGTTGCAATGTTAAATGCATTTCATTGGCAGCTGGTGGTTTTGGATCGGGCTCTTTGCATTGATTCAAAAAGAGCTCTTCTCACTTTCTTTTTCTGTTGAGATGGTGAGTGTTGCTCAGTTGATTAACACAGATGTCACAAAATTTCTTATCAACTTGGCTAAAAAGTTGTTGGCTCAGAGCAAGAGAGGTGAAATGGAAGAAGAAGAAAAAAATCACACCCTTTTGTGCCAACGTTTGCAGCTTTATCTCACTTTGATTGATATGGTGTCAGAGGTTACTCGATTAAACAGTGCTTCACACTGCATAGATTCCTACTTAAAAGTCTCAAGACCTCTAAATTATTTATTGATGTCTGTTCCAATCTGCATCTGACTAAGGAGGCCGGTGCTCCATGTGCGGGTGAAGGAGAACAGCTCTCATCGGTGGCAGGGGGGGTTGGCTCAGCAACGCCTAAAGGAACTTGTTTTCCAAGAGCACTTGTTCACCTGCCCGTCTTCTCTAATGGAGCTCAGCAGGGAGGGATGAATAGGCTTGAAAGGAGCAGCGCTATAGTGAAATTGCACCGCAGCAGCTCAGCGTGCGCGAGCCTCAATTCGCGCAAGCAAAATCCCATCGCTGTCTTTTCTTTTCCAACTCATGCTTCCCCCTATAGGAGGAGAAAAACGAGAGGGCTTTGCAGGCGCATATACTGTAAATCACCAATGAACAAACTATCCAGGAGGGAAGCAAAGAAGCACATGCATTCACATAAGTGGTCTAGTAAAATACTGAGACAAGCTAGTGAGAAGAAATTGTCTAAAATCTTGGGCAAATAGCTTAAGACTCTTTTTAAAGTTCAGCAGTAAAACAAAAAAGCTTCTCATTGGTTTTCTGTCATCCCCCCTGAGTTAAGATTTAGTGGAACAAGAAACAAAAAAAAGAATAAGGTTGAATACTAAGTTATTTTTTAGCATTTGTGTGTTCCAAAGAGCAAAGTAATAGTAAAGTATTGGTAGAAACAGGGTAAAGCAGTTGAAATTTTGTTAAATGGGCTTTGTGTCTTAAAGGCCTCCATAGACTGTAGAGCAAGGCGAGAGGTAATGCTTCCATTTTATTTTCAATCCAAGTTAAGCTTCTGATTTTAACCAGAGGATTTAACACTTAAATAATAATTTTCTTGTTGATTATTCATGCGTACAATGCTTCAAATTAGTGGATAGTTGTGAATTTTAAGGAAAAGGATATGAGTTCCAAATCTTTCAATGAAATGTGGTGTGCTTATGTATTCAGCCCTCTGATACCACTAAATAAAAGCTAGTATAAGCACTTACCTTCAAAAGCCACTTATCTTGTGATTTCCAGGGTCAAGGAGTTTGTCAGCTAACAGAATCATGAAGACGAAAGAGCAGACCAGACAGGTCAGGGATTATCGTGCAAAGTTTAAAGCAGAATTAGGTTTGAAACAATACTGTCAGCTTCAAACATTTAACAGAGCACTGTTCAGCCTATTGTCCAAAAATGGAAGAAAAAAAAACAAACGTGTAGCACAACTGAAAATCTACCAAGACGTGGAAAATGTGACAGGCTGGGCAAGAAGAAGAGACCTATGGTAGTGATGGAGGAGCTGCAGACATTCACAGCTCAGGTGGGAGAATCCATGGACAGAACAGCTATTAGTCACGAATTCCACAACTCCTGTTGGATGTTTTCATCAAGTCACGTAGGCCAGCCGTGTTCCTAAGGGTCCACTGTTTGCCAAACATGTGAAAACTCCCATGCATCTGATTTTAATTAATTGGTTGCTGAGAGGGTTTTTCATATCTTGATGCCAGGCAGGGAAGGTAAAGCAATCACTTGAATCAGGTGTCCAGTTACACGCCTTAACATGATTACCGTACGGTCAGCGTTGTGCAAGTTCAGGAACTAGTATTGAGAATAAAAAGTAGCCATAAATTTAGTTCAGCAAGGTTAAAATTAAACAGGGTCTTTGGAGTCATAGTTCACGGACCAAACATTTTGAACTAAGTTCAGAGCTCCAGCATAAACTCATTCTCGTTCATTTTTTAGATTTTGTCTGGAACATCGTTTAAAAAAAACATGCTTCAAGATGTCATTAAAAAATTAATACACTGATTATCTCCTTTTGTATCTGCTCTTGTAAACTGTATTATATAAAGGCTGAATATGCATATTTAGGGACTGAACTTTGATTGAAAAGTGGTCCATTTATGTTATGTTTATGTTCATTTTTAAGTCAGATCTCTTTAATGGTGAGATTTGGCTTAGGTCTTTTGTTTTACTCTTTAAACTCTTATTTGTCTTCCTGTGAAATTGATAAAGGAGCTGAAGCACCCTTTCACTGTGCAATTGTGATACTTCTACAGCTATAAAATCAAAAACAAACCCAGGTGGCCTATATGGAATTGTGGTAACAAGAGAGTTAAAATATAAGTTTAACAAAATTCTGACTCTGTTTAAAGACTTTAGCTGATCAACTCTTCAATAATGTAAATTAAAATTATAGGCATATAGTTTTTGTGTAAAAAATCCCCCAGCATATTTAATTTCAAAGTTCTCAAAATGGAAATTCCAGTGCTGAACGTGTTTCTGCAAAACATTGAGTACACTGGGGCCAGACGATTAGTGTCTGGAACTGCTATTGTAGGGGACAAAACTGGCATGTACAAAAGATGCTCTGGGCAGATGATACCAAAATGTAATATTTTGAGATTCAGGCAAAATGCCATGTGTGTTGCAAAACCATAGGAAACATGGTGATGACAACATCATGCTGTGGGGATGCTTTTCTTCACCAAGGACCGGGAAGATGGATGAAGGAAAACCTGTTTCAGCCTGCAAAGACTTGAGCCTGGGCTGCAGGTTCACCTTCCCGAGCATCAATACAACTAGAGCTACAATTGTTTGATATAAGAATGCAGGGTAATAACGTATTAGAAAGGCCTAGACGTAAACCCAGCTGAAAATCTGGGACATGAGATCAAATTTGGCATTCACCAACACTCTTCAGCTAATCCGGCTGACCTTGAGAAGTTTCACATTGATAGATGGGCAACATTAATTGTCTCCAGATTTGTAAAACCGCCCAAGATATACCCAAAAAAACCTAAAGCTATAACTGCAGCTAAAGATGGTTCTGAAAAGTTTTGACTCGGGGTGGCTGAATACAAATGCACCTCACACTTTAGATTTTAATTTGTAAACAGAAAATCCACATGCATCATTGTCCTTCTACCTCTCAATTGTTTTGAAATTAAACCACAAACTTTAATGTAAACGAAAACTTCTGTAAGGCACCTGAAGATGACCCGCGATGCTCTTAGCGTGATTATTCAGTCATACCTGCACCCTCGGTGGCAGCCTACCAAATCTTCATGAGTATAAAAGGCCGCGCCAGTGAAAGATGGCCAGAGCTTTAGCATTGACACAACCTTGGAGACTGAAACATTTGGTGGTGGTCTCTGCTCTTGGTTGGATGAAGTTCAGGGGAAAGTAGCGAGTTCATTTACTCTGTGTTGTTTCGAAAGCGGGATGTGAGTGAGAAGCTTTAGCTCTGTGGGCCGACCCATGTTTCTCTCTCTGCTGTTTATTGAGGGCCTGTCTCAGGGGGCAGGTATTGATTTTTGCCTGGATAAGATGGGATAGCCCTGGAAGACTCCATGACGGATGGATGAGAGGAAAAGAAAAGACTATGAGGAGGTGGGGTTCTCGTTCCTTCCCTTGAACCTCACTTATAATTTTTGAATAAAACATTACATGTTATTTTTCCTCCTCTGCTGCCAATTTAACCAATAGTAATAAGATAACAATGGCATCAGTTTGGATGTTTTCTCCCAGAAGCACCAAAGGACAACTTAATTGCTCAATTCATTAGCTGGCACCATCAAGGAACCCATATCAGCTCATTTAAGAACTCCTCACTGACCCAACACTTGAATAGATTACCCTGGAGTTTAATGAAGTCAAATTATGACACTCAGACGTTAATAACTTCTATGTTGTCACCTTTAATCAGCTGTGCTCCTCTTATTAAAGTATTTCTCTTCCATCAAACTGTTGACAGTTGACAAGTACATACTCTTGACCATCATTTATGCTGTTTGCGAGTTTAAGGGCCAGGTTAAAATCACCACAACCAGAACATGCCACAAACATATACAACAGCATGCTCTCTCAAGTTAACGTAAGGTGACGGACAACAGGTCAGCCTGGTGAGGGAGAAGCTTGGAAAAGCATGTTTGTATTTTGTCCTCTGTGTTCCTTTGAGTGTTTACTGCGTTGTTCTATAGCTGATAGAGAGCAGGGCTTAGGACAGCCGAGTGCATGGGGGGCTTGGGGCGGGTTGGGGGAGGAAAAAAGTGCCCAAGATTCATTTTTTCTCATCTTGCACAGAGCGAGAGGAGGGGAGTACGGTGTGTTATTTTTCTTGGCTTTAGCCCTCATGGCTCTAAGTGGGTATTGATCAGGTGCCTTAATGCAAACCTGTCAAATTAATTTTGCAGAGAACGAGGGCTGTGACTGCTACAAGATTGCTTCAGCGCTGAATAGTAGGGGGTGGATGGATAGAGGGATGGATGGACTTGGTTTGGGATTGTTAGGATTTAGGAATGAATTTTTATCATCCAAAGGGGAAGCTTGTATTCATTTATTTCATGTTTGGTTCTTTTCACGCTCTTTTCGTGATAATTCCTATGCTTTCCCAGGCTTCCACAAAATGGTATGTTTGAACAGAACAGAGCAGAAAATAGAAACAAAGAAGAAAGTTGAACCAAGACAGATAAATAATCCTAATCGTACTTATCAATACTGTTACATATGCACATGTTCCACACCTGGTGTAAAAAAATTATTATTAAGTTATTTCCGAGGCATACCCAAATTTTTCTCTGTCCTACCATCACAAACCTAAATATCTGGGGTTTGCCAAATACTACAGGGCTTTTTATTTTTGTGGTGTTAATGGCCTTTATTTGAAAGTAGGCAGACAGGAAATGGGGTTGAGAGAGAGGGGGAGACATGCAGGAATGGTCCATGGGCCAGGACTCAAACCCCGGACGGCTGTGTCAAGGACTGAGGCCTCCGTACATGGGTCGCGCACACTACCCCAGCATCAACCGCTGTGCCTATATTGCAGGGATTTTAACTGGAACCCCATGCTTTGGTAAAATCAGATTAATATTCGGCCTTTTGGCAGCAACGCTGATGATGCGTTTAATTGGAAATAAATGATGAATATGTGGGAAAGCATCTCATGTCCAATTTTAAGTATGGTGGAGGATTTCTGATGCTATGGGCCTGTTTGTCCTCCTTTGGCCCTGGGAGCCTTGTTAGAACTGGTTGTCCCAGTCTCCAGGTTTCTAGGTTATAGTTTTCCTCCTTTGTCATTACGTTTTCAGTAGTTCCCTGCTGTTTATTTATGTCCATTTTAGGCTTGCCACATTGGTTTTGTGTTTAGTTTCTTAATCCATTCAATTAGGGTTAGCATTTGTCCTTCTCCCTTAATAAGGCGTTTCCTTGTGTTTTGGTTCAGCTCCTGTGTGTTAATTAGTCTCCCTTCAAATCTTACTGCCTACCTCATGGCTCAGCTGCTCCTTATTGTCTCTAGATAAACACGCCAGCACACCAATTAACATCCTATGTTATTCTCCACACCCCCCTCAGTATATAAGCACTGTGTTAGTTATTGTTCCTTGTTGGACTCTTCTTTTTGCCTACCCATTACCATGTCCGTTTTTACATCCATTGGTCTTCCAGGTTGCTTCTCTTTTTTGCTCTGTCGATGCTCCATGTGCTCTGTGGTAAGTTTTTGTTTATGATTTAATTAAATCTTTCTATTCACTGTGCCTCTCCTGAGATCCTGTCTGTGTGTTGGTCCTGTACCCAAACCACAAACTCTGACACTGGTGGCCTCTGCCAGATGAAAATGGTCATCAGATCTTTCAGCAGGATAATTATAACAAACATATTGGCAAATAAACACAGAAAGTGTTCTCTGGGCTAAATGTTTACCTTTTTTAATGGCCATTTCAGCTTCCAGACTTAAATCCTGCAGAAAACCTGTGGGGTGGGCTGAAGATAGTAATAGTTATAGTAATAGCCATCTGTACATATATTCTAAGTACGTGTAAACTCTGTTATAATAACAACCATCTGTATATTATGCTATTGCACATATCTGTAAAAACTATTTATAGTAATATCCACCTGTATATTATATTCGGTACATATCCAGCTGTAAATTTAGTTTACAATACTAGTTAACTATATGTATATTATATTCATAGGACAAATGTATCAGTAAAATTCTGCTTATAATAGTATCCATCTCTATATTTATTCAGTAAAAACCCATGTCCTGTACTTATGGAACCATTGTTTATCCTGCCCATGCTGCTATTGCATTTCTGGTTAGACCTAAACTGCATTTTGTTGCCTTGTACCTGTGTAATGACAACAAAGTTGAATCTAATCTAATCTAATCTAAAAGAAGAGGTCATTACGCAGGACCCAAGACTCTGGATATCTGGAGAGAGTGACATATAAGAAATTGGTTAAAGATCCTTCATTCATATCCTCCAACCATGTGAAACATTGCATAATAGTAATAGCTATCCTATTGGCAAAAAGGGGGCTGTACAAGATCTTAACAGGCAATAATCATGGCACTATATTGACTTCTCTTTCTAATTATTATTTTGAACTGAATGCTTTTAGCGAGATCATAACACTTTTTAATCACACGCATTACCTATTATTTTACCCAATCAGAGCTGGTGCCAGTGCTTTTGACAAAACATGTGCTCTCAGGAAAAAAGCATATCATTAAAAATGACTTTGTTCCTTTAATTTTAAAAGTAAATCTGTTTAACAGTGCAACAGACGGGAATTAGGAAATTCATCCACTCCTTATTATTACCCAAAGACTGTGTGTGATCTACTGGGTTGTCTCTGACTTTGAGTTTTGACATTTAGTGGATCTGAAATTAAATTATACACCGCCTACTGTAGTATCTGACCACTAGAGTGAAGTTGTTTGATTATTGTACAGACATTGTAATCGATACTAAGCAAGAAAACAAGCCATGCAATGCTTTGCCTTGAAAAAAAAAATCATTGGAATAACATTCTCTCAGGAAACAGAGCAGTAAAACAGCATTATAGCATTAAGTATCATAATGATTCAGAATGAGCTTTACTGAGGAGATATCCAAATATTTCACTGTCGAGATTCTAGATGACATTTTAACTATGTTTTAAATTCATATTGTTTGTGCACATGAGGTTGCTTGGAGCAAGACCACGTATCTCCCTGGTCTCTCATAATCCTGTTGCCTCACAGTCTGTGGCGTAAACATTGCCCTAGATGTATATCAGAACTATTGCAATGACGTGTAAAGTAAGAAAATAAAGTACAGGAATATTTTCAGTCAGCACATCTGCTTGTCTACGTCGACCGATCTTATTTCCTTTGTTTTAGTTTCAGTGAATTATGGATGATTGTTGACTCAGAACGGACTTCTAAGTTGTTTGTGCGCTTTATTTTCAAAGAGGCCTGCGCAAGACTGAACCTTTTTTCATTCAACAGAACAAACAGTGTGTTTTATTAAGCTTGTATGGAATAATTATTGTGATGTAGTAGGGAAATGATACATGGCTTTCATTTTGCATATAAAAATCTAAAAGGTTTGGCTTGACTTTGTAATCATCTCCCCCAAGTAAATATTTTCGTTGAATGTCATTTCCCAGCAGTTACAGCCGAAGATCTTTGTCATTTGTCTCTACTTGTTCTGCACATCAGGAGATGTTTTGCCAAATTGTTTTTAGCAAAATAGCCTGAGCTCCATTTGACTGAATAGAACGTGTCTGTGAACAGCAGTTTGGAAATCATGCCGGATATTCCGGATATTCAAATTTAAGTCTGGTCTTTGTAACACATGACTATGCCTTGAATTAAACCAGAGTGTCTTCCAGGACTACCTTGTATTCTTTATTCTGACCAACTTCCACGACCCTGTTAAAAAAAATCCTCAAACCATCATGCTGCCACCGCCATGTTTCACAGGGGGAATGATGTGTTTGACATGGTGAGCTTATCACTGCAAGCAGCATTTTGCAAAATAATTAAAATTGGGTCTTATCTGACCAGATCACCTTTTTCAACATCTATGAAGCACCCGAGCAAGACCCCAAGCCCCAGAATGCGCCCTGTGGACTGCGCTATGGCAGCTCACTGCTCTATAAGGGCTGAGTTAAATTCAGAGGACAAATTTCATTGACATGTATGTTGCAATGACAATAAGTGATGATGATTATGATAGTTGCCCTCCTTGGCTTGTGGAGACACTGCCAATCGGGCTTCAAAAAGCTTCTTGACAAAATTAGGCTTCTTCTTTTTACTCTTTCATACAGGTCAGATTTTTAGAGAGCAGGACACAAGCATCCTGAGCTTTGGACTTCTGCAGCTCCTCTAGAGTTACCATGGGCATTTTGGCTGATTCTTGGAATAATACTCATCATAGCTGGACTATCAGTTTTGGTGGATCTGAAAGCGTCTAATTGGTAAGGACTCTTCAGCCAAAGCAGAAGTGCATCAGCGGTCACCATGATGAGTGCTGTCAGAATAGTGCAGTCAGTAAAGAAGTAGGTTGGAAAAGGAGCCTGTATGCGTCCTCTCACAGCTCCTTTAGCATAGGGAGCTCACAATGTCCCTTACCGGCGCTATGGTGCTATAAAGAATCCAACAATCTGTTGAGTTACCTGATGTATAGGCACAACTTACCTCACGGAAATTAACGAAAATCTCCGGGAAGGAGACAGCACACAGTTTGTAATTCTTTTTCAGAAGGCTGTAGACCCGTATTTGACTAGAATCATCAATGTGAGCTTACGTCACGTATTGACATATGACTTAAAGGCTGTCCGAAATCGGCACAGCAGTCCGAAGCTCCTTTCCTCCTCACAATAGAGCACTTTGCTGTTGACCTCATGAAAAGTCAAGGAGCTGCCCTTTTCCTGACAGGCTTCCAGTTGTGTCAAACTCTTTCTCTGACTATTTTCCTTTTTGGATGGTCAAATGAACAGAGCTCTGTGAAACATTGGGAGAATATTTAATTACCCTGCTTTAACCTTCTTCACAGCCTTATCTCTGACCTGTCGAGTGTTGCAGGACGTGCCTAGTTCTATATGATAAAGCGCTTGGTGTGTTTACTGTCTGCATGAGACATGTTGACTCCTCCAGACAGATGGGGGTGCTGTGCGCTGCAAGAGTGGGGTCTACAGAGAGGATTAGTGGCAGAGAGAGACCGCGACCAGTTCTTATGCCCTGTGTTTTTTGTGCAGCAAGATTATTAAAAAGCTACATCTCTTCAGTACCTCCATGTTCCTATGTTTTTTTCTCTTCCCTCACTCCAAATTGCACAAGAGTGGGATTTAAACCCTGAAGAAGACAACTTCGGCCCTGGAGGAAGCACTGTTAGTCCACTGATGTTCTTTAACCGAGGCCTTCACAGAACAGCTGTATTTGTACTGAGATTAAATTCCCCACAAGTGGGCTCTGTTTACTCATTGGGTGTCTTCTGGATCTAATTCTAGGAACATAGTTTTATCTAGGGGTATCAGAGTAAAATGGGCTCAATACATTTGCACATATGCAAAAACCTGTGCTCTTTTTTCTTCTTCTACTTTGATGATAAAATGTGAGAAAAGATGAAAATATAAACATTCTTTTACATAGCAGTTTATATAATGAGAATAATGACGCTGAGATTATGCCATTAGAAGAGCCTCATGCCAAGTTCCAGTCTGACAATACGCTAGAGTCAATATAATCAATGCAACGTATACAGGTAAAAGCCAGTAAATTAGAATATTTTGAAAAACTTGATTTATTTCAGTAATTGCATTCAAAAGGTGTAACTTGTACATTATATTTATTCATTGCACACAGACTGATGCATTCAAATGTTTATTTCATTTAATTTTGATGATTTGAAGTGGCAACAAATGAAAATCCAAAATTCCGTGTGTCACAAAATTAGAATATTACTTAAGGCTAATACAAAAAAGGGATTTTTTAGAAATGTTGGCCAACTGAAAAGTATGAAAATGAAAAATATGAGCATTTACAATACTCAATACTTGGTTGGAGCTCCTTTTGCCTCAATTACTGCATTAATGCGGCGTGGCATGGAGTCGATGAGTTTCTGGCACTGCTCAGGTGTTATGAGAGCCCAGGTTGCTCTGATAGTGGCCTTCAACTCTTCTGCATTGTTGGGTCTGGCATTCTGCATCTTCCTTTTCACAATACCCCACAGATTTTCTATGGGGCTAAGGTCAGGGGAGTTGGCTGGCCAATTTAGAACAGAAATACCATGGTCCGTAAACCAGGCACAGGTAGATTTTGCGCTGTGTGCAGGCGCCAAGTCCTGTTGGAACCTGAAATCTCCATCTCCATAGAGCAGGTCAGCAGCAGGAAGCATGAAGTGCTCTAAAACTTGCTGGTAGACGGCTGCGTTGACCCTGGATCTCAGGAAACAGAGTGGACCGACACCAGCAGATGACATGGCACCCCAAACCATCACTGATGGTGGAAACTTTACACTAGACTTCAGGCAACGTGGATCCTGTGCCTCTCCTGTCTTCCTCCAGACTCTGGGACCTCGATTTCCAAAGGAAATGCAAAATTTGCTTTCGTCAGAAAACATGACTTTGGACCACTCAGCAGCAGTCCAGCTCTTTTTTTCCTTAGCCCAGGTGAGACGCTTTTCGCGCTGTTTCTTGGTCAACAGTGGCTTGACACGAGGTATGCGGCAGTTGAAACCCATGTCTTTCAAGCGTCTCTTGGTGGTGGATCTTGAAGCACTGACTCCAGCAGCTGTCCACTCCTTGTGAATCTCCCCCACATTTTTGAATGATTTTTTTTCCCAATCTTGACTAGGGCGTGGTGATCCCTATCGCTTGTACACTTTTTCTGACCACAGTTTTTCCTTCCGTTTGCCTCTCTATAAATGTGTTTGGACACAGAGCTCTGAGAACAGCCAGCCTCTTCAGCAATAACCTTTTGTGTCTTTCCCTCCTTGTGCAATGTGTCGATGGTCGCCTTTTGGACAGCTGTCAAATCTGAAGTCTTCCCCATGTTTGTGTAGGCTTCAGAACTGGACTGAGAGACCATTTAAAGCCCTTTGCAGGTGTTTTGAGTTAATCAGCTGATTAGTTTGTGGCACCAGGTGTCTTCAAAATTTAACCCTTACACAATATTCTAATTTTGTGACACACGGAATTTTGGATTTTCATTTGTTGCCACTTCAAATTATCAAAATTAAATGAAATAAACATTTGAATGCATCAGTCTGTGTGCAATGAATAAATATAATGTACAAGTTACACCTTTTGAATGCAATTACTGAAATAAAGTTTTTCAAAATATTCTAATTTACTGGCTTTTACCTGTATACTTGAAAAACAAAGTAGCTTTAAAGTGCAGTAAAATTACTCTGTAGGTTTCATCAGTATTCCGTGGTCTACACTAATATTGAGTATGTAACACTCAAGTCACTCACCAATGGGGTTACTGTTGGGCAGTATGGGTTTTTATTGATAAGAAAGGATTTTCCTATCAATGTTCTACGGGACAGCCTCAATGTGCTGCTCTAACACAAGGTTAGCTAGATTAAGACAGCTAAAATAAAGGTTTGACAATGTGCCTACTTAAACATGCATACGTTTGTCATTTATTTTACACCCACTGTCTAAATCAAATGCCTTTCTTGCTGTTGCTAATGTTTTCATGCAGTTTTCAGAAGTGTTAGGTCAGCATTTTTTTTTTATATGACTCATCAGTAATTGAACTTGTAACAATAACTTTGACCAACTTCCCTGACCTTGCCAAAAAAGCAATAACCCTCAAACCATGATGCTGCCACCACCGTGTTTCACAGTGGGGATCGGGTGGTCAACATGGAAAGTTCTTCATCATAAGCAACATTTAGCAAAATAGTTCAAGTTTGGTCTGTTCTCTCTTTTTTGGTATCACTTATTGAACTCATCACACATTTCAGTCCGGTTCAAGTTTAGTCATTTATGGATGAAACATAACAATTTTTTTTATTCCCCTTTAACATCTTATTACTTTGCTCTGAATGGTAAAATAATGCCTAGTGTTTCAGCTGCCCCACATGGATAGCTGTCTGTGAGTAAAAATACAAAGTTTAAAAGATATTACTGATTGACATACTTTAAATAATAATTCGACTGAAAGGTACTTTCAATGTGACTGAGAATATGTTGTCATCTTGCAGATTAATGTGTTGCTTTTGTTTCTCGTTCTTTCAGTCTTGTCGACTATTTTCAATATGTTACCAGAAGCAAAGCTAATTCAGTTCACATCAGTGTGCCAAAGTAATTCTTGATTTAAACTCCCCAAATAAAAAGCATTTCATCATTGCAAAATAGCTTTTGCATTTGGAGCAGTATTTGCATTTTCTTTAAACCACTCTTTCTGCCTTTCTCTCAAGGGCTCACAAACTGAATGCATTTAAATTGTAACTCAAATGGTCTCACTTGCAAACAAGCTGTTGTGGCACTGAAGATGCAAATATATTTGCGGGATGTGTGTGTGTGTGTGTGTGTGTGTCCGTGTGCTTTAAGTGCATACCTGTGATTGTATAAAGTGTGTTTGTGCTCTCTGTAAATTGACCAGCTATTCTGAGAGGTTCCATTACTGCTCAGTGGCTTTCATCTGCTCATAGAGAGAAAGTCCTTGCATCTTAAGCAAAAAGGACACGTTCCAAAATGCACACGCAAATTTATACAAACGCAAAACTAAAAATATGGACAGTCCTGGGTGAACAGGACATGTGAGATGAGAACTTAAGTTTCATGATAAAATAAAGAATCATTAAATTATCTAGTGGGTACAACCCTAAAGTGTTCTAATCCCATACAACAAGTGAAGATAAGGAATTCAGGAGTCCTGCTTGTTCATTGTTAGAATTTGATGCTTTCAAGACTCTGGTAAAAAAAAGAAAAGGAAAAGAATAAAAAAGAACAAAAGAGAAATGAAAATGTAGAGTTTGCTTTATTTGAAAAATTATGACTAAAAATATTAACGATGTCGATAAAATACAACATTATCCATAAAACATTATTCTTTTTATCAAAATGGAAAGAAGTCTATTTTATCATTACGTTTGGGATATGCTGTGGCTTTTCCGTTGAACAATCTAAAACAGCTATCTATTTCTTCCGACTTTTACAGGTATGCAGTACAAAGAAAATCGAGTTAAATATCAGTAAAATACTTTGCTACTTCACATTAGTTGCGTTAAAAAAAAGTTTACACATGATCAGTGAAGATTCTTGATGTAACTGAGAAATGTTTTCCCACTGTTAAGAACTATATTTGTGGAAGGAAATTAAGGCTTGTGTGGCATGTGGCAGACAGATGACATGTACCAGGATGGCAGATGCAGACTGTCACTGAGCAGGAAATCCAGACATTACTGATTGTGTTTAGTAATAACTGATGTACACACATGGAAATAAACACTAATGGAAGTCTGGAAGTTTTGCATATTGTTCTTAAACCAACTCTGTACAAATTGGTTTTGGTAAAGGAAATGTGTGCCGGATATTTGAGGACTCCTAACTGCTTTGTGTGTCTCTGCATGAACAGACTTTTGATCTTTGCAGAGAGAACAAAAGTGAAACTTTCTGAAAGCTTGATTTTAAAAAGTGACATGAACAAATATAAGTCCTTGAGAAGAACAAATTGTCTCAAAGCGAATAGGTGGAGAAAACGTATCATCACCACAGTAAACAAAACACATGTAGTAGTAATAATAACAATAATGTGTAGTAATATTAAAAAAAATGATGTATGATGTACTTTACATTTACAGAATATCTCAAAGTGCTAGAGTCAATAAAACAAAAAAAAATAAAAGTAGGAACAATAAAATGCAGATAAGGCACACAAGTAAAAGTAGCGAGAGCAAAGTAAAATAAAAAAAGGCCAAACATCTAAAAAGAGATCATTAAAACATTGTGGAAAAAAGGTTTATCAAGCCTGTTTTTAAAGGCTTGCCTCCGCATCTGAGGGGCAGCAGGAAAAGGCCTGGTTTAATACGGACTGAGTCCTTGGAACGTGAAGATGGGTGTTGGAGCAGCAGAGAGTGTGTGAGGGACAGTGAAGGGGGAAGAGGTCTTTTAAGTAAAATGGTGCATTCCCGTGCAATGCCCGGTGATTTGGGCAGAGACGGGAAGCTAATAAAGTGAACAGAAAATGGAGAACGGGGCTGATATGTCTGTGTTTACGCACACTCATCAGGATCCTGGCAGCGCTGTTCTGAACATTCTGTCATTTGTGTATGTTCTTGCCGGGAATCCCGATGAGGAGTGCATTGTAATAGTCCAGTCTGGAGGAGAAAAGAGCACGGACAAGCTTTTCTGCGTCAGATAGGGAAAAGCGTGGGCCGGAGTTTTGCAATGTTTCAGGAGTGGAGGAAGGGAGTCTTACAGATGTGCTTGATATGACCTTTGAATGTAAGTTCCGGTTCAAAAACACCACCAAGATTGCCGACTATACTAGAAAGACAAATTTTCTGGCCAGACAAAACATAATACTGACACAGATCTGTCCATCAGGTACAATTGTAACAACTTCAATGCGGTGCCAGTGAGCCCTGCAAGGTGCTGGAGGTGGTGGAGAAGGATGTAGTGGTCCACCATGTCGTAGGCTGCCAATATTTATTTTTTTCTTGGGTGGGGGGGTCGGTTGTTCAGGGTGAGTTCAGGGCGAGACGAGATGGTGGAAAAAAAGTACTTTGGAGTTACAAGGTCTATCTGAGTGTATGGGTGAGTAAACTGGGAATTTAATAAATTTGAGGGGCCTTACATTCATTTTGCAGTGCTCCTGTTAATCTAGCTTGTGGGCTATCAGACCAGAGGCTAAAAAAGTGTCTCTCAACCAGCTGATTTTATTTTTCCCAGCTCAGGGGTAAACCATGGGACTGAACGTGAATCTCTAACAGGAGTGTGGTTGTCCTAGAAGCAAGAAAGGCTGTTGTTGTTAAGGAAAGGAAACAGGAATATAACTCTGACAACCAGATGCTAAAAGTTCACAATTGATCATTTGTAGGTTTCCAAAAGAAATCTGTGTAGGTTTGAAAGACATGATGACATGTAGTCTTCATAAACCTTAATACTATACAAATTGTCCAGAACTGTACAAAGGATTGCACATTAAGAAAAAGGGACCTAAGTGAGGAAAACAGGACAATAAATTAAATCATTTAACAGCTTTAGAGTTTTCAAAGCAGGAGGTAACCCAAGGTGGTCTACAGAAACGAATATGTATGCACACATATGCTTTTAGAAAAGTAACTTGCACACAATATTGACAACCCATTAATCCACATTTAGGTTTACTTTGCCACATCTGGATGACATAAGTGTGCCGCTATGTGTTATACTCTACTGTGAATGTAATTATTCTGTTGGTTTGTTACTTGAGTTGTTATTTTGTTGGTTGTTTTTGTCTTACCTTCCTGTGATTTTCCAAACTAGTTTTTCAAAACCAGATCAAGAGGCCCCCGGAGCTTTAAACTGACAAGCTGATTATGGGATGCTCCATTAGTTATGCCTAGGAGGGCTTTTGTTTGCCACAGCATTTAAAAAAAGAACAAACAATTTGATTGCACCACCGTTGTATTAATAGGTTTGGGTACTGATTGATATTCTGTGTGTTTTGGTTTTTGTGCAATTTTGCTATGATGATTTAAGTCCAATTAATGGTGGTCTGTGTTTTAAGAAGAGTTTTGATTATAAAGCCTTGAGTAGATTGTCAGTCTATAAATCCCTGAATGGCTTAGCACCTAAACACATCACAGACTTGTTATCAGTGCATCAACCCTCCAGACCACTCAGGTCTTCTGGCTCCAGCCTTCTCTGCAGAACCAGAACTAAAAACGGAGAAGCAGCATTTAGTTCCTATGCTCCACTTATCTGGAACAAACTTCCAGAAAACTGTAAAAGTGCTGAATGCCTGAGTTCTTTTAAATCAAGATTAAAAAGACATTTGTTTAGGATTGCCTTCAACTGTTCTAGTTAAACTGTTTTAATAAATAAAAACCTATAGAAATAATTAATTATATTCAATCCTTAAAGCAAACATAATAGGATTCACAAATACAGAACAGTGACTGAAGTTTTAATTTTAAATTACATGACTGAAACATCATTAGTTCAACTTTGTAGTCCAACTGTTTTTAATATTTGCTTTTCATTTCTATTTTCCCATGTTTAATTTTGTTTCTACATTTTATTCCAACTTGCTTTTATTCAGTTTTATTTTCCTATGTTTTAATCATGTAAAGCACTTTGCATTGTCTTTGTACTGAAATGTGCTGTACAAATAAATTTGCCTTGCCTTGCCTTACCTAGAAGGTCTTATACAAGGGTTGTGCAGTTTGGGTCTCATGAGGCACATAACATTAACATCCTATAGCCAGGGTCCTGCTTTTTTTTTCCTTTTTCATATATATTTTGGCATAAATTTAATTAGATTGATGTAATGATTTTTAGGATTCCTTTTTCTTCAGTTTTTTGTTTAGTAAAAATGTTTATGTGCAATCCATTCCTGCAAAATGCACTTTCATTGGCTGGGAAGAAAAAAATAACAATCAGCAGTTGAAGCCTGAAATCTTTCGGTTCTCCACAAAGAATAAAAACATACAAAAAAAACACACACACTAAAGCTTACCACCCATAAAAAAGCAACAGAATCTAAACACGCTGATTCAGTAAGTATAGCCTATGTTAAAAACTGGAGTTTTACATCATTCTTTAAAGCAAAGGTCAAAAAGAGTTTGATATCTTGAGGCTGGTTCCCAATTTGATCTATTTAATCCTGGAAAAACAACTGGATATTGCAGATTTTAAAGAAGGTAATTCTTGAAACAAAGTTAGGTTGAGAGTTAAAAGACAAATCCTCATTAAAATGATTTCTTACTGCTGTTTCTGAGGCCAATGTGTTGCCACCTGAAGTAAGTATGTGGTTCATCACAAGTTTTTTTTTCTGATCTAAACCTTAGCCTTTATTTTAGAAGTAGATCTTTACAGGTCGGGTAAATCTGTATGAACACAGATAAAGGAGAGCATTTTTCTTTTGTTTTGCACTACTAGTTGAATATCAAATATAAAAGAAAGAGTGTACATGTCGTGTTTTCTAGTGATATTGTTCAACGGGAAAAAAGTAGTTGCTCTGGTCATCCCTGCACCAACACCATTAATTGAAAAGGTTCAACAACTTCCTCCTCATCCAGTTCTGCAGAGTTCTGTCAATGACCAATTTATTTAATCCAAGCTAGGGAAACATCAAAATCATGCAGGCCATCAGCTATGGAATACCCGAGTTATGAACCACTTACACTACAATAAAACAATTATCCTAGTTGAGAACGCCGTAGTTAACTTGCATAGGATGACACATTATTAATGTACAAATAAGAATCTATTTGACTAATTAGACTATTTAATGTCAGAAATAGCTGTCTAGACAAATTGCAACACAACAAAAAACCTGTAGATCCTGACTGATGCAACATAAAAGCTTCACCAAAATAATTTATTAGCATTTTATTTCTAAAGTTTTGAAATCAGTGCAGTTTGTAGCGTGTCAAGTAAAGAAAATAATATTGATGCATGCTGATTTTGCACAAATTCATACGAACAACCAGATCTTCTGAAAATACCTTGTTCTAGCAAACTGCTAGTCTATGTAAGTATGTGGTGTTCATCTGCTATGTTTTTATTGTTGCTAACTCTGTCATGCAGGAAATGGTTGCGAAATGTCTTTGAAAAATACTTCTTATCCAGTTGGATAAATGAGATAAAGCAAAAGAGGGAGCCTTGGGACAGTAAAATGGAGGAGATAAGGGTGAAAATGTGTAAAGTGGTGTGTCTGTGTCTGTTTGTAAGGGAGGTGGGGTGGGTTTCCTGTCACTCTTTATATGCATCAAAGGCCGCATCCCATTCAAAGCAACATGACAGAGACGTAGAGCAATCTGGCAGACCAAAAGCATTTAATTTTCAAATGTCTCCCAAATAAAACGCTATTCATATGAACAAGGTGCAGAAGACATGCATATGCACACAAATGATTTTGCCAGCACACACTCAAGTATGGATATATGCATGCGCAGATATGCATATGCCATTTTGCCCCTCATCTATTACCTCAACCCCCACAGACTCAGGGGAAAAGAGGAAATGTCTTTTTTAAAGGATTGAATACAGCGGGTTGAGCTTTGCCACTTTAACCTTACATATGCTAAATTTGGTGCTATGTATTCATGCAGAGAGCCACAATACGGGTATTACATTTAGATGTGTCATTTTGCCTCTAATGACATGCCCACTATTTTGATGCTGAGAGCAAAATGTTCCTACTTTTAGTACTAATCATGTCTTTCCTGATCTTAAACTGAGATTAATACCTTCTAAAATTGGTGTCAAAACATTATATTAGCAGATATTGGCAGTTTTGCTGATTTTAATGGTTTAAATTAACGATTTAAAAGTTGGAAAAAATTTGAATTTATAATGTTAATTTTCAAAATATATCAATTAAAAGTCTTAAGACAATCCAGTTTGGTCCAATTATCATTTTCTGAAGGATAAAGCTTTTTAAAGAGCTTGGTCAAAGAAACTCTTGCTGAATAAAGGCTTTCCCCACAGCATAATGCCGCGGATGTGGGGATGGTGTACTCAGAATTGTTTGCAGTGTTAGGTCTTTGCTACAGCTACTATTTGCCAAAAGGTTCCAGTTTGGTCACGTTTCACCAAATCACCTTCTTCCTCATGTGCGCTGAATCTATTACAATGCTTGTGGTAAACTACAAATCCTACTTCTTATGGCTTCCGTTCATCAGTGGCTTTCTTCTTACCACTCTTCCACAAAGGCCAGATAGTTGTCCCATCAACACACTGAGCTGTGGATCTCAAGAGCTACCATGGGCCTCTTGGCTGCTTCATCAATTAATGTTCTCCTTGCCTGGCCTGACAGCTTAGATGGACTGCCATGTCTTGGTAGGTTTTCAGTTGTAATAAACTCTTTCTAAGTTTATACAGACAGTTAAACCGGCGCTGTGAGATATTCGTAGCTTAAGATGTTCTTCAATGACCTAACCCTGATTTTACCTTCTTTGCAGTTTCATCCATGAGTTATTCGGCATGTTCCTTCTGCTTCATGAGGCTGTTTGTTCACTAATGTTCTCAATTAAACCCTGTAAGGCTGGACGGAACAGTTATTTTGGGAGGTTAAATTTAGGGAGAATTAAGGGAAAGGGAAAGGTGTGCAAGGGGATGTTGACACCGGCGATATTGTTTGGTTTAGAGACACTGAGGAAGAGACAGGAGGCAAAGCTGAAGGTAGCAGAAATGAAGACGTTGAGGTTTGCTTTGGGAGTGACGAATATGGATAGGATCCGGAAGTACATCAGAGGGACTGCTCATGTTTAATGTACTGGAGATAAAGACAGAGAGAGCAGACTGAGATGGTTTGGACACGTACAGAGGAGTGATGGTGAGTGCATCGGTAGAAGGGCGTTGGCGCTGGAACTAGAGGAAGACCAAAGAGGAGATTTATAGACTGAGTTAAAGAAGACATGAAGGTAGGTGGTGTGAGAGAAGAAGACGGGATTAGATGGAGAGACAGATGACCCATGAAGGGGAAATAGCCAAAAGAAGATGAAATTGAAGGTGGTTACATACAAATGCGCGCAACATTTTTCAGACTTTATTTGTAACACAAATTAAAACACACCTTTTTTCTTCCAGTTCACAACTACTATGTATTTTTCTGTGTCGGTCCATTCCTTAACTGAATTTTAATGTTGAAATAAAATATAAAAAAGAGGGATCAATACTTTAGCAAGGCACTGTATTGTAAGCAAGTCATTGCTTTCATTTATAATACAGGTGATACATTTAGATGTGTGGTGTTGAATATGTATAAAAGAGTGCATGTGTCTGCCTTTCAATCGAATTAAATGTCATTGATCTCTGAAAGGTGTGTGTAACACAATGCATTATTATTACACACCTGACGGGCAGTGTTTCCATCTATAGACGCTCTGAAACATTTGATGTGAAGAATTCCTTCTTTAATTCCTGAGTGACAATATTTCCAAAACAACATAGAGACTCAGTGCTTTAAAAGGTTTGGTCTACAATGGATTTTCTGTAGCTTTTCAGGGTGTTTTTAAAAAGAGTTGATTCCAATAACTATGCAATCCCACAATCCAATGTCTTAAATCCAAAAGATTTCAAACATTTATACATATGGGGCAAAGTAAATGGGAAGCAGGGAAGAAGAGCATCGAAGGAAAGGCTATTAAAACACTGACGATAAGAGAGTTATACCAATTTCCCCCTTTCCATTCCTGTTTTTCATCCATCCTGCAATCCATCTTTTTCTCAATTAGGAAATGAAAACTACAGATCGTCTTAAGAGAGGAGAGATTAATTTATGATACAGGTGACACATTTAAAATGAAATTCACCATCACTACAGCACAGCAAGCGTACAGGCTCGATGCATTATTGCAAACTGCAAAGTTGTAGCGCAAGATGAAACAAACTGCTGCGCAACCGATTCGTTGTTCTTGTAATATTACTGCTGAATATTAAAAACCCTTTCTACTGACCAGATGATGTTAGCTTTTAGCAGCACGGTATGGCAGACAATAAGACCACAAGTGCTGCTAGGATCAGGTGTGTGTGCCTGATAGCCAATACTGAGATCAAAAGAAGTATTTCAGTGTGTTTTTAATTGAATTGAAAAACATCTGCAACAGAACAGAATTTCTGAAATATTAGGTGTATTAGGTGTTTGGCCTGTGATTGGATGGGTGGTGTTGAATGTGTATAAAAGAGTGCATGTGTCTGCCTTTCAATCGAAATAAGTGTCCTTGATCTCTGAAAGGTGTGTGTAACACAATGCATTATTATTACGCACCTGACGGGCAGTGTTTCCATCTACAGACGCTCTGAAACATTTGATGCGAAGAATCTAATTCACATTTATGTCTCCTTCTTTAATTCCTTAGTAACAATATTTCCAAAACAACATAGAGACTCTGTGCTTTAAAAGGTTTGGTCTACAACGGATTTTCTGTAGCTTTTCAGGGTGTTTCTTAAAAAGAGTTGATTCCAATAAGTAGCGCTGCTAACTGTGCAATCCCACAATCCAATGTGTTAAATCCAAAAGATTTCAAACATTTATACATATGGGGCAAAGTAAATGGGAAGCAGGGGAGAAGAGCATCAAAGGAAAGGCTATTAAAACACTGACGATAAGAGAGTTATACCAATTTCCCCCTTTCCATTCCTGTTTTCCATCCATCCTGCCATTCATCTTTTTCTCAATTAGGAAATGAAAACTACAGATCGTCTTAAGACAGGAGAGATTCATTTATGATACAGGTGACACATTTAAAATGAAATTCGCGATCACTACAGCACAGCAAGCGTACAGGCTCGATGCATTATTGCAAACTGCAAAGTTGTAGCGCAAGATGAAACAAACTGCTACGCAACCGATTCTTTGTTCTTGTAATATTACTGCTGAATATTAAAGTCTAACTCTTGGACTGAATGTATTTTAACGCAGATGCGTTCAAATAGTCACCAGAGTAAAGAAATGTATATTATATGTGAATTATGTGCGCCGTTTGGAAGTAATTTCGATAAAACTTGCTGTATAAGCGAAAGAGCCCAAACATTCCTCAATCGGCTGCTCCGGAATGTGACGTCACCAACAGAACTAGTACCGTGCATCCGGCTGCTAACACTACGACTTTCGCTACCGATTTATTAAATTTAATTAATAACTCGTACTCTACGTACAAAAAATTTATAAAAAAAAAAATGTCTGATACATCTTCAAACTCCGCCTCAAGCATCGGCGACTCCGATACCGAATATATATACGAAGAAACGGAGTTTGAACAAGGTGAACCTGAGGAGACTATATCTAACGCTGCCCAAGGCATAGAGCCCATGCTCCATTGTAAGTACCCCTCAAAATCCTCGCTCGTGAAGTGTGAATTGCATAACACACTTTTGTTACTGCCGGCAATCCAGTCCTTTTGCGTTTCTTTTACAAATTTATCCCATTTCTTTCGGACCTTTTGATCCTTCGGCCAAGTATGTAGTGCTACTTTCTGGCCTGCACTAGACCGCGATGAAGTTGGTTTGACATTGGACATTCAAGCTCCGCGGAGTCAGCGGAGCACTCTTGAGAAACAAAAATCAAATCAGATTTGTTGACGGTCCCACCGCATATGGGAGGAGGGAGCAACTGAGAGACGCTGGCCGAAATCGGAGTGCTTCAACCGGATCAACCGTGAGCTCGATCCCGCTGACTCCGCAGAGCTTGAATGTCCAATGTCAAGCCAACTTCACCGCGGTCTGCACTACAGCCACCAACTACGCACCTAGAAGGCATTTTATCTTGTAATTAGTTCGGCGATTTTTTTTAAAAGCGCTTGCTCAAAGTAGACGTGGATCAGCAGATTTGGTATGTGAAAGAAGATACTGGAAAACATTCATATATATCCTTGTTCGCCTTACCGGTTTTACAACGTAAACGCTTGTGTGTTTCTATGCAAGTTCGCTTCGCGCATTCTCGGTGTTCTTGAACTGACGTCACACGTCGGAAATGGCCGATCGTAAACGGAGGCAGCACTCAAATGCGGAATACCATAATCGGTGTAAAAAATGCGCGATTTTTCACATTTTAAACTTAATTTGAACACGTTTGATACATGAATATTCAAAGTTGACCTTGTTCTGGAAGTTATTCAACGATTTTCAGGATATTTTTTCAGTCCAAGAGTTAGACTTTAAAAACCCTTTCTACTGACCAGATGATGTTAGCTTTTAGCAGCACGGTATGGCAGACAATAAGACCACAAGTGCTGCTAGGATCAGGTGTGTGTGCCTGATAGCCAATACTGAGATCAAAAGAAGTATTTCAGTGTGTTTTTAATTGAACTGAAAAACATCTGCAACAGAACAGAATTTCTGAAATATTAGGTGTATTAGGTGTTTGGCCTGTGATTGGATGGGTGGTGTTGAATGTGTATAAAAGAGTGCATGTGTCTGCCTTTCAATCGAAATAAGTGTCCTTGATCTCTGAAAGGTGTGTGTAACACAATGCATTATTATTACGCACCTGACGGGCAGTGTTTCCATCTACAGACGCACTGAAACAATTGATGTGAAGAATCTAATTCACATTTATGTCTTCTTCTTTAATTCCTTAGTAACAATATTTCCAAAACAACATAGAGACTCTGTGCTTTAAAAGGTTTGGTCTACAATGGATTTTCTGTAGCTTTTCAGGGTGTTTTTTAAAAAGAGTTGATTCCACTAAGTAGCGCTGCTAACTGTGCAATCCCACAATCCAATGTCCTAAATCCAAAAGATTTCAAACATGTATACATATGGGGCAAAGAAAAATGGGAAGCGGGGGAGAAGAGCATCAAAGGAAAGGCTATTAAAACACTGACGATAAGAGAGTTATACCAATTTCCCCCTTTCCATTCCTGTTTTCCATCCATCCTGCAATCCATCTTTTTCTCAATTAGGAAATGAAAACTACAGATCGTCTTAAGAGAGGAGAGATTACTCTCTGACCCTGATGTCCTGTGTGTAATTCACAACACAATACTCTACTTTTTGACTTTTACTATAATTAAGAAAATTCAATTCACTTATTACTTTTAAACCATCTTATTGATCGTCAGCTTTGCAAAGCAGTCCACTTTGGAAGGAAGAAAATCGCATAACTTCTGCAACTAAGACAAAGTCCCAGAGTATATTAATGTTAAAAGCTTTATAAATGTTTGAGAGTGCATTTATGGTATGATAATTTGCATGAGGGAATCAAAGTCCTGCCTTCCTTCCCATCTGCTGCCACATTCACAAATGTAAAATGTAATATCTAGCTCTTTCTTTAGAGCAGATATATAGTTGTCAGCATACATCACAGATTCTCTTTTGTACATAGATTTGTACTGATTTTCCTTTGTTTCCTCCTTATGTTGCACATCCTCTTCTAGACATGTGATTGATTATTTAGGCAATTGTGCCTAGGAACCAAACTTTTTTTTTCCCCTGCTTTGAATTAATAAATGAAAATAAAGTGTCAGTGTTTGTGCATGTATTTTGTGTGTAGGGGAAGATGGGGGGGGGTTAGTGCTCCGTATGTTCCTCATGACCCCCTATGGAGCGCAGAAGCACTTCATCACCAATCATTTCTTCTGTATGCACAGTGCTTCTTTGTTTGTGTGGACCCGCTAGGTAATTCCTTATTATTATTATTATTATTATTATTATTATTATTGTTGATGCATTTATCTGCTGTTAAGATTAAGATGTTTCAGTATAAGTTTAGTTCAGTGCTGAGTTTCTAAACTAAGTAAACAGATTTAAGTAGTTTATTGACATATCGAAATTAGTCAAACTATTTTTGGCATTTTTTATGCCGCAGTTTAATTTCATTGCAATAGAAATAAAATGATTCAGTATTATTTCTGTTAATTGATTAAAAACAAAATTGCCACTTATCCCCAAAAGTTACTCCTGGTTCTTTGTTACCTCCCTGGTTACTGACTTCTTTGTCTGTTGAGCAAAATTAAGTGGTCTGTTCTTTATAGAGAGTTTGTTTTGGTGTTATATTAAAACAAATCTCCCAGGTCTGGGGGCTGGATACCCCGGGGGGTACCTGGATCTGGGAGTACAGGATGTGTGTGGTGAGTGCGAGTGTGAGAGTGTTTGCATGTGGGGACACTAGGGTGGGAACGTGTGAACGTGACTGTGTACCTGGTTTTCTGTTCGTCTTTTTTCTCAGGTTGGGTTTTGGACTGCCCCCTCTCCTGTGACATCACAGGTCTCTACTAAGTATGTAGCCCCCGTCCGGCCCCCCACCTTTGGCTGGTGCCTTGACCCACTGGTGTGTTGGTGGGCTTCAGTGTCCGGGGTTGAGTGCTCGGATGTGTGCTGACTCACTCGTGGTGGCTGCTTCGTGAGGCCCGGGCTCCATGGCTCTGTCCAAGCCCCGCTTGGGGGCGGGGTGCCCCTGAGCTTCGGGTCTCTGGGTCCATGGCTGGATCCGCTCTGGCGTAGCTAGCTGCTGGCGGAGCCCGCGGGCTCGTCGCTGCAGCTCCCGGGGGCTTCGGCACTGTGGCTATTAGGGGGTTTCTCCTCTGGTCTTCCCTGGGATGGGGGAGGCAGCTATCCCTGTGTTGGTCCCTCTTGGGCTCCTTTGCATTGGGGGTTCTTTCATGCGTCTGGGGTTCTGGTTGCCCTGGTGTCTGCCCCGGCGTTCTGGGGGGCAGGTTTTAGCTCTTCACAACCACTATTGAGAATATTTCTTATGCATAAACCTTGCATATTCAAGTTCACTCTCGCAAACACCTACAGGTGCTGGGATCCAGGTGATTACACATTCACTTCTATACAGAAACCCCTATTATTTTATATAGCTGTTACATTATACATTGTCTGTGAAATAATACTACCCAATTCTCAGTGATGTTATCAAGGTATTGGTTGTTTGTACCTGTAACACTTTATTGGCTGGTTTTGCTGGTATATATATATATATATATATATATATATATATATTAATGATGTGTTTGAAATCCAGGTCCTTGCCAGGTGCAATGATCTCTACTATTGCTGATAAGAAGCGGAGTAAAATATCCATCCAGAATTGCGTCATGGGCAAAGGTTCTGGGTTATATCAGTCCACCCCGGATAAAGAACAGATCAAATGTCTCATTGACTAATTAAAATTCCTGTGCATGAATGCCGAACCATTATTGGACTTTTGAGGTAAGAGATTCTAACTAGACGGAAAGTGTGCTTGTCGTCTGTGTGTGTGTGTGTGTGTGTGTGTGTGTGTGTGTGTGCGTGTGTGTGTGTGTGTGTGTGTGTGTGTGCACTTACTTGAGACCCACAGCAGTCAGAAGTGCTTATAGGAACACTGGCCTCTTCATCGCCCAGAGGGCTTTCTGCAGCTACTTAGCTGATAACACATCGGACCATCTTTTCACACGTTCTCCCTCACCATCTCACTTTGCTATCAGCACTCACTTTCTCAGTTTCTCTCTCTTTACTATGTGTATCTGTCTCACTCTTTTCATTTCCCGCGGGCCTCTCTCCGTCTCTCCCTTGCTCCTGTCTGCAGGAATGAATCAGACATAGGAGACCAAACAAGATTTTCAACCCATTGCTTTTGATTAAGTGACTTAACACAGAGGTCTGCGGCCCGGCAATATCACTAATGGTCCGAAGAAAGAGAGATAGCGTGTTTGGGGGGGAAATAGAGAGAGGTAGGATGAGAGAGAGGGAGGGGGGGGAAACAGATGCAGGCTAAATCTCTCACAAGTAGTCCCATTATCTCCGTCTAAAGAAGAAAGTGATTATGAACTTAAAAGCAGCTTTGAGCTCATAGCTTTCTCCCTAGCAAGTTTAGTTGGAGAATTATGACTAAGCCGGATTTAAATTCATGCAAAAAGCCTTCTTGCAGAGAGGAGACACAAAGGAAGAAGCCTTCTGTCTTTCGGAGAGAGCATAAAAATTCGAACGATCTTGACATTATGGTATAAGTGTCCACGTTCTGAATTTTTGCTATTATTTTATTCACGTGCTAGAGCATGGGTCCATAGGGATGTTCTAAGCAGGAATCACTAATAATACTTATTTAACCAGAACACATGCACCTCAAAATTTGTATATATCTACTTTTATTTTTTATTTTATTTTTATAATTTTATTTATTTGTTGTATTTTCTTTTTGAATGTGCTTTAATTTACTTTAATTTATTTTCATAAATATTAATTTAATCTCATTTTATTTCTGTGCAAGAAATCAGCGCAGAAATTAATAGCAATGGAGGATTTTTTTTTTTAATTCCCTGTTATGGTTGGTGGTTTTGCAAGCAGATAGTTAATTCTCAAAATGTTGCTTTTATGGAAATGCTAACATATGTCGCTACTTATCTGATTTCCTACAGGATATCAAAACAATTTGGAGCATGATCTCTGCGATGAAAGGATATACTTAAAACACTGAAAATACATTTTTATAATCATTTCTTAACAGGAGATTTATTGGGATGAGTGGATGAAAAAAGAATCAGTTTTTCTCTTTATGTGTGTCATTAAAACAAATAAAACGTATTTGTTTACGAAGGGATGAGGTCAACAATTGCCCTCCACATATTGAATTTATTATCATTGTAAACTTTTGTGCATTTATTTGCAGTGATAGGAATAACGGCGTTGAAATAAACGACATTACTAACGCCGTTACATTTTTCAGTAACGAGTAAACTGATCACTTTGACTGTCACTATAACGCCGTTATCATTGCCGACACCCCGTTACTGCACGTTACTCAAGTGGCACAATGCACTTTTTTTTTCACTTCATGATAGGACTCGTGCGCATGTTGTCATGAGAGAAAGGGAGGATGAGATGACCTCTCAGCAATTATTGGCTGATGTATAGTAAGATTATGTCTTCAGCCAATCAGAGAAATTGGGTAGATGGGTGTTTCGACATTCACAGTGGCGGGTGATTAGTGCTTGTCACTACCCGATCCGTACGTACCGGTAGCACGATCTGTTCCATCAGCTCATTTGCGTGTTTCGGTAGGCAATATTTCGTTTTTCTTACTTTTTTATTCTTTTGTATTTTGCGGCTGCTATAATGACGAGGTCTTCTCTAGTTTATGATGTGTACACCAGAGGGCGCTAAAATCTCAATCGATAATTTTACTTTCTAATAAAACAAATGTTTAGTGTAAGATTATATATATAACAAAATTCACCGTATAATTAAGGATGAAAATATTTTTTTTCCAGTCCTGTTTGAACAAATAATAAAACTAATGTGAAATAAACTCACTAGAGTGAATTCATCAGCAATCCTCTGTGCAGGAACTTGCAGATACAAGCTCTGAGAAGGTGGGGGCCGGGGGTATATGGGGGAGAGAAACGAAAAAGTAACGCAATAGTTACTTTTACTGGTAACTAGTTACTTTTATAGTGGAGTAACTCAGTTAGTAATTCAATTACTTTTTGGGAGAAGTAACTAGTAACTATAACTAATTACTTTTTCAAAGTAACGTGCCCAACACTGTTTATTTGGGATTTTATGTGAAGATTCTGTGGTTCATAAATAAAAATCTAAAAACTGTATTTTTTGGACTATAAGTCGTTCCGGAATACAAGTCCCATCAGTCGAAAAATGTGTCATAAAGAGGAATAAAAAGCATAAGTCACACTGGACTATAAGTCACATTTATTTAGAAATTTATTTCACACAATCCAAGACTAAAAACTGACATTAAATCTGGTAACAAACTTATTAAATTTCACAGTTTCATCCACAACAAGCTGAATAACATACATAAGGTTCAATGGAGTAAATTAGCATAACAAGCTATCAACTCCAACCGGGAAGTTTCCTGCTGGCTCATTTCAGCGTAACGTTCCATTATGCTGAAACTTGTCAACATTACGCTGAAAGTAGACCGTGAGCATAACGGTGCAACGTACTAAGCTAACAGTACGACACGGATGTTTAAGAGCATCATAACGCTCATGTGCATCAGCGAAGTTGTAAACTGCCCAGACAACATACCTACAAGCTAGCACTAGCCATTATTAGCTTCACGGACAGCCCAATGATGGGGTTCTGTCGCTGTCTGGGTTCTCCCTTCGAGCTGCACCACACAACTCTCTGCTGCCTGAATGCAAACTGAAACAGCAAAACAACATACATGTGTTCTTTCTTTGTTGTCTATAAGTTAATGTTTCAGGAAAGGATATAGATTTGGTACAGGAAAGGATATAGTTTTCACAAGCCTAGAGAGCCCTCCTCCAGCTATAGACGGTAAATTTTACTCCTTGGTTCGTGTTTCTCAGTATAATTTACCATTTAAAGTTGATATAAGTCACACCTAACTATAATCTCCAGTACCAGCCAAACTGTGAAAAACGGTGCGATTTATAGTCCGAACAATACGGTAGTTGTCTACTTTTCTATTTAGCCTCCTTTATTCTGACATCCCAGCACAAGTGGAATAATCTCTCCTGCACTCCACAAATATGACTTTAACGGAAGAATGACAAAAGAAAGCCATTGTTAAAAGAAAGCCGTAAGAAAACCTGTTTGGAATTTGCCACAAAACATGTAGGGGACAAAGCAAAGATATGGAGAAATGTGCTATGGTCGGGTCAGATCAGAACAAGCTTGACCTCTAGGTCCTACATACAACGTGCTATTGGAGTATGTCTTTACTCGGTTTGATCTTCTGGAACAGGAGTGTCCAAAGTGTGGGCCGGGCTGTAACACCAATAAAAGCTGGTTCTACAATGTATTGACTAATGGCTACACAAAATTGCAAGCCAAACTTTTAATATTTTTATAAAAGGTAATTTTCAAAGATAATGGTCAATGCACTCAACTCCAGACTCACAAGCAAAGCAATGGGTGCATGGTGCAGCAGATCATCTAAAATTGATAACCAGCAGTCAAAATTAAAGGTAGATTCTGCGATTTTTCTGGGAGTTTCCCCAAGTCCCTTTTTGAATAACTGCGCATGTCCAAGATCGTCTTACCTGCTCTTCCACTCCTCAGGGGGATCGCGTGAAAAAAATCTCCCAAATCCACTCTGGTCCTATTTCTTTCTACTGAGGCATCCTCTTCTTATCATAAACCTGTATGTTGTTTGGTTCTTGTGACTCTCAGCCATGTTCAAAGTATACAGTGAGCGCAGCGGAGCAACAATGAACGGCTAACACCAAAGCTAATCGCTAAGCTAATCGTATACATAAACACTAGAAGTGCACATGCGCAGCAAGCCAGCGGAAACTAGCAAGGAATGAGCACACACACTGGCAGTACGTGAGCATGTCAGAATGATGGGCATGTAGGACAACCAATAGATAAGGCGATACCCCTTATTGAGGGACAGAGGTGGATGTGGGGAGGACCAAAACTCTGACCAATCCCTGACCTTTGGACCGAACAGCAGGGATTGGTTAGAGTTTTTACAGGCCTGCATCTCCCACAGAGACCTATTTTTTTACCCTCCTTTTTTTGAATCCATAATGTATTGACTACTTTCAGGATGGAAGGACGATTTTACCCAGTATAACAAAAAGTGTTTCTGAACAGGATTACCAACTATAGCTTTAACGTTTCATCTTGGGCTAAAAACAGCATTTGGCTGAATGGTGTTAATCTTGCCCACATTAAAAAGTGAAGAATAATTACCAGTGTGTACTGTTTATCAATTTTTTGTTCAAATGATTTTGAAAAACCCATATCCTTGTCCTCCACTTAACTATAATAGCTATACTTTGGGTTGGTATTTCCTATAAAACCTTATAAAACACATTATTTGTGGTTGTAAAATAATAAAATGGAAAAAGTTCAATGGAAATACTTTTGCGAGGAACTATTTATTTAGTGTATCGATTGATTCGAGGTGTCACTATTTGCACCTTCTAACAGGGAATTAAAGAACAGACACTACAGTCTGAACCTGAGTCTGTAACTTCTTAGCTGTTTGGTGCTTAAATATCATGTCAGACAATGCAAGCAATGATATGAGGACTTGCAAAGTTATGTAAAAAAAACAAAAAAACAAGAAGAGAGCTAAAGTAATATTTAGTCCAATTATTTAAATGTTTTTTCACTTTACTGTTGAAAATTAATAACCAAAATTGATGTCTTTGTTTGTCTGCCACAACACCCAAGCACCTAAAGCTCACAAATCACATTTGATTGCCTCTTTTTTACTTTTACAGTGCTACAGACTCCATAAGTTAGATCGACTCCGATTCAAATCATGGGGTCTAAATTACCCCGAAAAGGGGACACAGCCGTTGTTCAAGGGCTAAGTACACAGATTCTTGACTCCATTTATTTAGTTAGTGTATGATAGATTGACTGTATGTGGATTTAGGTGGCTGCAATCACTTCAGGGTGTCGGGTCAGAACACTGTAGGGATGTTCAGGTGCTCGCAGAAATAAGAGGCGGAATCCTTTAATGCAGTTCAGTTAGTTTATCTGCATTTAAGTATCTGAAGATACAAGAGGTTCGTGGGTGTAACTGAGAGTGTGTGTGTGTGTGGTTTGGTTCTGTGGACGCACACACCGCAGATCCCCGAGCAATGTCCGCTCCGTATTGAATGCTGCGCATGTGGTGCGTTCAAGGACCGCGGTCAGCGTAGGCATTTGCAGTTGCGGGGATTATCTTTTGTACAGCCGCCCCCAAATTTGTCATGCAAATTTGACAGATAGAATGCTTCTCTAAACGTCTTCAGGCAGAGCAGGTAGCTTGATGAGCCGTGCCACTGGACGAGTATAGGTCCGATCCTTTACTTGGACAACTGTGGTCCTAATACGACCATCAGCACCAGGTATGACGGTTTTCACTGTTCCTACTTGCCAGAGAGCTCTTGGAGTTTGTTGGTCAACAATGAGAACCACAGTTCCAATTGTAATGTCTTCCTTCTCGGTCTGCCATTTCTGACGAGCTTGTAAAGTGGGCAGGAAGTGCCTTATGAAATGTCTCCAGAAATGGTCTGCTAGAACTTGCGTGTGTCTCCATCTCTTGCGACTGAGAAGCTCAGATTCTGGGTAGACCACTTGCGGCAGAGAACAGTCTGGCCGCCCCATCAACAATGAGTTGGGGGTGACAGGATCCGGGTCTGCAATGTCCGTGGAGACGTAACCCAAAGGTCTGGAATTGAGGATGCTCTCTACCTCAACCAGGACAGTCCTCAGCACCTCCTCTGACACGGTTTGAGCTCCCAGTGTGATGCGCAGGGCTGCTTTCACAGATCGCACCTCTCTTTCCCATGAACCACCAAAGTGGGGAGCATTAGGAGGATTGAAGCGGAATCTGATTTGTTCTGCCGCCAGTTGTTTTCTGAGAGCGGGTTCCATAGCTTCGAATGCTTCATGCAGCTCTTTACTTCCACCCTTAAAGTTAGTGCCTTGATCTGAAAGTAGCTCAAAGGGCTTCCCTCGACGAGCTATAAACCGTCGGAGTGTCATCAGGAAGGAATCAGAATCCATGTTTGGCACGAGATCTAGGTGGACTGCTCGAGTTGTGAGACACTTGAAAAGGACGCCCCATCTCTTCTCACTACGTCGTCCTACTTTGATGAGCATAGGTCCGAAACAGTCCACGCCAGTTGAGTAGAAGGCAGGTCGGAAGATCCTCAAACTTGACGGAGGCAAATCTGCCATTTTCGGTATGTCGGGTTGACCTCTCCATTTCTTACACTCCGGACAATTGTGCTGATGTCTTCTCACTGCTTCTCTACCCCTCAGTATCCAGTACTTCCTGCGAAGTTCTGCAAAGACACGTTCGGCGCCAGGATGATGCAGCTGCACATCACAGTGCTGAATTAGGAGCTTTGTGACTGGGTGAGAGGGTTCTAAAAGTATCGGATGTAGAACTTCAGAGCTCAGGCCCTCACACCTGCGAAGTCTACCTCCCACTCTGATCACATCAGAAGACTTGTCGTACTCAGGAGCGAGGGTAAGTAGTCGGCTACTGGATGGGATAGCCTTTCCTGCCTTCAGTAGTGTGAACTCACATGGAAAGCTCTCTGCCTGGGCATGTCTCAACAGGGCCAGTTCTGCCCTTTGGAAATCATCAGCAGTAGGATGATCGTTGATAGAGGCCGCCCTGTGCAGGGACCGCGTGGTGGCTTTCAGGAAGTCCTGATAAGTGCTGAACTGTTGGATGTCAGGTATTGGTGGACTGATTAACCCCATCGACAGCCCGCAGAAGACTGTCTTCCTCAGCTCCTCTAATTCCTCGGTAAGTTCTTTCACTGGTGCCTTCGGCCAGTGAGTGGCTGGCAGTTGAAGGAACGATGGCCCTTGGCTCCAGCGATTTCCTCCTGCAAGGTAAACCAGTGGTTTCCCTCTCGTAATGTCGTCTGCAGGATTAGTCTCTGAGTCAATGTAGTTCCAGGAGACTGGGTCAGAGAGCTCTTGGATTTCCGCAACTCTGGTTCCTACGAACACTTTATATCGACATGATTCTGACTGAAGCCAGTTGAGTACTGTTGTTGAGTCTGTCCAATACACCACCTCTTGGACATCAAGCGTGAGCTCTTTCTTCAAGACTGAAGCCAGCTGTGCTCCTGTCAAAGCTCCACATAGTTCCAGCCTCGGAATTGAGAGCTGCTTCTTTGGCGCTACTCTTGACCTTGCCGCCAAGAATGCCACATGGATGTGTCCTTCGCCTCTGTCTGTGCGTAGATAAGCTACAGACCCATATGCACGCTCAGAAGCATCACAAAACACATGAATACTCCGAATGCTGTTACTCCAGTCATACTTGGGGTCGGCATAGCATCTTGGCAGGGTTATCTGCGACAGCTGAGTCAGTTCGCTTTCCCAAAGACGCCAAGCTTGGAGCAGGTCTTCTGGTAGGTGGGGATCATCCCAGCCTCGTTTCTTGCTCCAGAGGCATTGCACAATGACCTTGGCTCTGGTTGTGTAGGGAACAAGGAATCCGAGAGGGTCATACTGCTTGGCAAGTAGTCGGTAAATGTTGCGCATAGTCGGCTCTGGACTTTCACTCTGGGTTTGCTTGTACCGAAGTGTGTCAGACTTGCACTGCCATACGAGCCCTAGAGTGCGCTCTTGAGGATCTGCTGCCTCCTGGGAGAACCAGAGCACGCTGCTTTCCGACCGGGACTCCACAGGTACATGATCAATGACTGCAGGGGTGTTACTAGCCCATTGCCGCAGCTCGAATCCACCCTCCATGAGAAGAGACTGGAGGTGGTCCACCAACTTCTTAGCTTGCGATGGTGAAGGGAAACTCTGCAGCCAGTTATCAACGTAGAAGTTACGTTCCACAGACAGACGGGCCTCATCCTCTAGCTTGGTGTGCTGATGGACATGTGACTGAAGCGCAAAGATGGCACAGCACGGGCTACATGTAGTCCCAAAGGGGAGCACCTGCCATTGATAGACAGTAGGTTTCTTATCCATTTTCAGGTCTCGCCACAGGAAGCAGAGGAAGGGTTTGTCTTCTTCCAGTAAACGGACCTGGTGAAACATTCCCTTCACATCACTACTGATGGCGACTGAGTGTTCCCTGAACCTCAGGAGGACGCCTAACAGGCTGGCTCCCAGATTAGGTCCTGGCAGGAGATGGTCATTAAGGCTCTGACCTTCAAAGCTGAAGGAGCAATTGAAAACTATCCTGTCCTTTCCATTGTGATGCACCATGTGATGTGGGATGAACCATGAATTGTTGGGTTTTGCAGACTCTGCGGATGACACGGGTTTGACGTAGCCAGCATCAATGAGTTTATGGATCTCCTTGGAGTAAGTCGCCGCTCTTTCTGGGTCTCTGGTTAGCCGTTTCTCTGTCCCACGTAGCTGAGCCAATACGGCTTCCTGTGTAGCGCAGAGTGGAGGAAGATTCTCCTTCCACAGTAACGGGGTGGCGTAACGCCTCACTCCTTCCACTGTGACCCTGATTGTCTTCTCCTCCAGCCTCCGGATAGCTTGAGCATCCTGTCTGGACCTGGTAATGAGTCGCTCACTCCGATAAGGTAAGGTATCCATTTGCCACAGTTTCTCGACATGATGAAAGAGCTCAGCTTCTGGTGAGGCACAGGAAGTGAACAGACACTGCTTTGGCGTTAACTGGTGACGAAGGAACTTCGAAGGACCTTGTAGAGTCCAGCCGAGCCTGGTGTGTACAGCAGCAGGTCCACCAGGGGGACCCAGTCGTACTGGCTCCACCGGAGTGATGAGGTGTGGATTGTCCGAACCGATGAGCAGCAGTGGCTGCACCTCCCCTGTGTCCAGCAGTGGCAGGTTCTTGAGATGACGGTACCTCTCCTGCAGTGCCTTTACCGGATAATTATGCCGGGCAAGGCCGAGTTCTTGGGCTGTGAAGGCTCTGTGTATCTGGAAGGTCTTACCAGGCTGTAATGCAGGAGCTACAGAGAATGACACCGTGGCACCACGAATGGTGCAGACATCTTGTCGGACAGTGCGGAGTGCGAGGTCCTCAGGTTCTCCTTGGAGGCCTAAGCGTTTGGCTGCCTCACTTAGAAGTATGGTACGCTCCGAACCATCATCTAGTATGGCGTAGGTTTCGATCGCCTTCTTGCCACTCTTAAGGATGACGCGACTTAACTTGAGAAGAACTTGGCTGCTGCTGGTTGGTCGGTCCATGTAGAGCGTCTCAGAGATGGAGCTCACCAAGCAGGTGCTTTCTCGAGTCGTGCTGGACTTACCAGATACTGGTGTACTTTGGCTGGTATTAACTTCATGCAGAACCTCAAGGTGTCGTCGTTCACACTGTTTGCACTTAGCCTTGAGGTTACACTTAGCTGCCTGATGCTCACGTCCACACCTCCAACACCTTTTGTTTACTTTGATCCACTCTGTCATCTGTTCCCTTGACAAAAGCTTGAAGTTGCTGCACTGATTCAGATAGTGGTGCACTGTATCACAAAATGGGCAGTATTTCTTTGGTTTCTCCTGTGTGGCAGTTGTTTCCTTCTCCGACTGTCCCTTCTGCTCACTTCCGTGAAGGATGGTCGTGGTCTTGTAAGACTTGAGCTCAGGGCGCCTCTCTCTCCGAGGAGATGGTTTCTCTCTGTCTAAATAGTCACTGTACTGGTCTCCAATCACCTGGACACGCACCTCATACTCAAGCCACTCAGCTAGGTCCAGCAGGGTTGGAACAGGAGTGTAGATGGGGTTCACAAATCTCTGGAAGTTGGCTCTTAGGTCGTATGGCAACTTAGCTAAGAGGCGAGATACATGTGAGCCGCACCTTAATTCCACTCGACCCTGTTCTCCCAATTGGTGTAACATGCCGACTAGTGCACGGACTTGGAGGGCGAACGACTTGAAGGATCTGATGTCTCCACTTCTGATGGTAGGTCCATCCATTAGTTTGGTGATCCTCTTCAAGGCCAGATGTTGAGGTTGACCGTACATTTCAGTGAGTGCTCTCATGGTGTCGCTAAATGGGAATGGACTGTTGCTATACGAATCAGCAATGAGCAGTGCTTCTTCACATTTCAGATGATCCATCAAGATCTGGAACTTAAAGTGTTCTGGAGCATCATATGGAAGTATGTTGTCCAAAGCTAACTTCAATCTCGCAAACTCACGTGGGTCTTCGCGCACAAAATTAGGGATGGTTGGTTGAGGTCCACGATAAGTCTCTATCGATGGGGGTCTGCGAATGGAGGCTGGAATCTGAGGCCCCTCATCCGGTCGCTGACGATCGGGATTACTGGAATAGCGGTTATCCCGGTTCCTGTCCTGGTCCATGTGATTGTAGCCATATTCATGAGTAGACCGGTAACGATTATCAGGACAGCTTCGACAATCAGAAGGATAGTTCCGGTCCGGTCTGTAGTAGTTCTCATCAGAGCGGGCTCCCGGACTAGGCGATCTATGATATTCGGCAGGCTGCTGGGAAACAGCACCAGGTGTAGAGCACAGGGTGCGTTGGTTTGGATAGAATTGCTGCGACTGTCCCCCAACAGCTGGATGCTTCTCGCCCTTTACTGTGGGAAGAGTAAAGTCCTGAGATTGAGGGGATGACTCACCAGAGGATGATGTTGGCTGTGCTGCGCTCTTATGGTCCAACCCTGCTCCCTTTAGACTGTGAATTAGCTCCTCCATCATATCCTGACGATTGTCCCGTGGGGGTGGAGATTTATCACTAGCTGGCACCTGTGTAACGCTGTCATGCTGATGTGGGTCCTCCTGACCTCTGATTGGCATCAGCTTACTGGCGTGCGCAGGTGTGGATGACGTCTCACCCTCGCACAGTTTGGACTGTGACGTGTGATGCTGTGGAGCTAATACAGGAAGGCTTGCGATGACTTCAGTCAGGCGTTGCACATCTCGTCTCAGTTGATCATGTTCTTCTCTCATATTATGAATATGCTGCAGAACCTCTGGAGAAGTAGTCTGTCTAACCTGCTCATCATGTGGGTGGCGTTGCTTAACTGGGTAGCTCACCTCATAGTCATGGAGATATGATGGCAGTTGACTGGGTCGGCGGGGGCGACCAGACTCTCTGTGCTGGTATCTCTCATCCATGCTGAACATCTAGGCTGAAGTGGTTGCTTTCCTCCGGCTCGAAGGACCAAAAATTGTATGATAGATTGACTGTATGTGGATTTAGGTGGCTGCAATCACTTCAGGGTGTCGGGTCAGAACACTGTAGGGATGTTCAGGTGCTCGCAGAAATAAGAGGCGGAATCCTTTAATGCAGTTCAGTTAGTTTATCTGCATTTAAGTATCTGAAGATACAAGAGGTTCGTGGGTGTAACTGAGAGTGTGTGTGTGTGTGGTTTGGTTCTGTGGACGCACACACCGCAGATCCCCGAGCAATGTCCGCTCCGTATTGAATGCTGCGCATGTGGTGCGTTCAAGGACCGCGGTCAGCGTAGGCATTTGCAGTTGCGGGGATTATCTTTTGTACAGTTAGGCTTTACTTACAGTTTGCTCAAAGTAAATCAAGGGACTGTAAAATGCGCACGAAATCCAACAAAGTCCACACATTACGCGCAGAATCAAGGGACGGACAAGAACTCAGCTTTGGCGCTCTGATGACGTCTTAAGGGACTCCAGTGAGAAACAAAGTGACATATGAAGACCATTACACAGACTGGCTGCTGTGAATGTCGTTGCTTAAATGAGGCAACATGGTGAAAATGAATTTGGTTTCCTAAATTTCACTGTTATTGCTTTGTGCTCTAGTCACAGTTTCCAAGAAACTAAGTATCCTCCTGGTGAGGTGTGCCTCTAAGTGAGTGAGAATGTGAGAGCTCAGGTGTTTATGTGCACCCCCCCCCCCCAACCCCCACAGCCCCCCTCCCCTGCATTGATGTCTGTGTTCTTGTAGGGTTTTCTGTGAGTGTGTGTTATTCTATGCACATTAGCGGTAATTATAGTCAGTAATAACCCAAACGAGAAGAGAGGGACATGCTGTGTTCAGAGCAGCAATTACAAGTTAATCAGCTACCATGTTGTTGGGAGTAATTAGGCAATGTTGTGAAGAGGATTTAGATTTCAGATATTTACTGCTGCAGTGTCAGAGAGGTTATGGTTAGATAGAGAAATCTCCAAAAATGAGTGCAAAAACTGCTGCTGCTAGTCATATGTAAATATTCAAACATAAATGACTTATCAACGTACATCAATATTTTTTTTATTAATTGTATTTAGAATATTTTCTTTTAATTAATTGATAAAGTTGAGCTACATGAAGTAGTCCCATAAATAATTATAATAACCATAATTGAAGTAGTAAATATTTTCATTTGTCACTGGAAATAGGATATTTGTCAGCAATGAACACTCTAACAAATTGGGAAATGGGAATCTAAGTCTAGCAGTTTGTCTCTTATCTTTTAAAAAAAGAGGACGTGTATATTTGAGTATAAAGTTTCAGCTCTCTTAAGCAATGGAGCTCTGCTGTATTCTGCTTTGTTAAGTTAGCCGTTAACATGCTTTGGTAGTGATTGGATGTGTGAGGCCTCTAATTGTTGGGGAGGTAAGCTGCGATTCAGCTCTATGCCAAATGCCATTTAGGTTGAGGTGTTAATAATGAGGCTGTGACATCAGCACACCCACCTTAATTGTATTTTGTGTTTAATGAGACCAAGGGTGTCGAGATGGAGGAAGAGGAGGAAAACGGAGCGAGAGAAAAGGAAAATAAAGCACAAAGACGGTCCGAAGGAGACAGACGAGGATCAGGCAATGACCTGTGTGATGCACAGAAGCTGTTCTGACAGCTCATTGCCCACTTCTGTCAACCCTGCGCTGTCTGAGTGTGCGTGAATTTTTGCGCTTGTCTGTGTGCGTACACATACTTAACATACTCAAAAAATACATGATTAGTTAATGACACACTTTGAAATAACATGTTAGTCCACATTTTTAAGTGATGATTACTCTGAAGATGAATCAAAAATTGGGTTCAACTAAATATTTGGCCACTGATGCAGCCGGGTTATTTACAGTTTTTTTTATTTTATTTTATTTTTTTAAACATTTTCCCATCTAACAGATTGGGTTTTTTTTAAGTTGAATTCCGCAGGATAATAATCACATTATTTTTGTGGAGGTAAAAATATATATTTTTTAAATAAAATGCTGATGTGCAGATTAAGATAAACAAGGAAATAACCTAGTTTTTATTGTAGCTATTTCCCAATTAATAGGTTGTTTTCTGTATGGTTTTGGTTACCAAATGAGAACATTTTCTGTTTAACTCTGCTACAACGACAAAATGCAATGCGTCTTTATTTTCGCGTGGTAGACTTTTTTCTTTAGTGCAGTCGACCTGTTCTGTTCAGTCAAACCCGTTTGCAGAATTTGACAGCAGAGTGTTGAAATGACCTCCTAATTACTGTATCTGTGATGTGAGGAGAGACGCAGGGCTAGGGGTTAATAGTTAGGTTGTTTTGACAGGAAGGCCAAGCAGAGGAGAGAAGGTTGGAGGCAAGGAAGAGCGAGAAATCAATATGGCTTTTGAATGCGGGGTGATTGAGGACTGAATAGAGTGGATAGGAGACATCATGCAATAAAAGTGCATTGTGAAATGTGAATATTTTTACAACACTTCTAAACTAAGCAAAAGTGTGGAGGAAAGCTCAAATACTAAATCTGAATTTCTTTCCTGTTCATTAAATGCACAAAAACTGAAAAGTTTGCCCTTTTCAAGGTCTGTGATTGCACCAAGAAACAGCGTCTTCTCCGTTCCATGTTTATGAGAATTTGATAAAAATGAGATGACTGTTTGGGAAACGTGCTTTGGTGAATAAATTGGGATCATAATTTTCTAAACACCGCCTCCATCAATGAACCCACAACACGTTGAGAGGATATGGTCGAACCCAGTAGTAATTAGGAATTAACACGATAAAGACGATTTCATCTTATGGAAGCACTGGTGCCTGGCAGCAAGAAGGTCCTGGGTTCAAAAACTAGGGTCTTTCTGCCCGGAGAAAGACTTCCCTTTCCATGCGTTGGTTCTCTCTGGGTACTCTGGCATCCTCCCGCAGTCCAGAAACATGACTGTTAGCTTAATCTTCAAATTCCCCTTAGGAGTGAGCATGTGTTTCCATGGTTGTTTGTCCTGTGCTGCCCTGTGTCGGACTGGCAACCTTTCCAGGGCGTAGCATGCCTCTTTCCCAATGACCGCTAGGCAAAATCCCCCTGCGACCCTGCATGGATAAGCAAGTATATGGACCGATGTTATAGTGATTTGTCTTTTTGCTAAAAGATCAACTGATGGTATTTATATTGCTCTGTGCTTTTTTTGAGTCATAAAGAAAGAATACATATCAACAAATATCCCAAAAAATAATCGGTCTAAAGTATTCCACAAATAACTATTTATTAAGCAAAAATGATTGGTGCTGCTTGATGACACTGCTGTTTAACTCAATGGGCACTTTTTTATTGTAGCAAGAAAATGTATTAAAATAACAATAAGAAATGTCAGAAAGATAAACAGCAAAAAAGAACATCGGTATAATTAGCTTTAAATACTAAAGAAATTAATCAAATAACACTTGGACAAAACTCATCAAAACTAATTAAAACCCTGGTTCCAAACAATTTAAACCTCTGCTGCAAATAATTTAAATCTCAGTCGTGTTTCTTGGGCAGGGTGCTCCAACACAGTTTATCTTTAAAAAGAAATAAAAAAATAAAAAATAACAATTTAGTTTTGCCCTGGGACAACAACTAATAAAAAGATAGCAATAATTTTGGTCATGAATTGTAAGAACATTAGAGGACGCTGTTCAAGTCTGGGGCCTCCTGTCTGGCAGGGAAGTGAGGTGAACTGCAGAGTCTGATTGTAAACATTATTGAAACAATGATGGCGCCGTTCGTGTTGGTAATTAATTATCCTGATTGATTTTGACCGGGGCTGGTTTTTGAGTGGCATTTCATCATGATGTTCTTTACTTAACACCCCCTCTTTGCACTAATCAGGCAACAATTAAAACAGCCATTTGCATCAAGGCAGATGGGAAAAAAAACCCAGAAAGGAGCAGGGGTTACTCTGGGCATGAAAAAAAACAAAACATGACTACATTTATGCTGTTTGTGGCTGTATGCAAATGTACACAACTTACAGAAAACACAACAAAGGAACGGGTTAGAGTGACCTGCGAACGCAATTGTGCCCCTTAAGCCATTTCACGTTATGTTATGTTACAGCTACAACTTTCTCTCTTGGGATTCCTTTAAACTCCTCCACAACTTCATCTCTGAACTGTCCTCTCTCTTGTTCTTCATGGTGCTGCTTGCTCACTAGTGTCAATTCCTCTCTGTTAAACCTCTGAGGCTTTCATACCTCAACTGTACGTATAACGACGTTGAATTGCAAACAGGCGTGCTCTATTTACTAATTAGTTGACGTCTAAATGCAATTTGACTTTTATTAACGGGTACCAGCAAAGGGAGCTGAATATGAGTGCATATCAACCTTTTGAAATGTTTATTTGTAAAAATTAAAATATGCTGAAAGCTATGAATAGTTTACTGCCGCTTCAAAATGACGAGCTGCTGTGTGTGTTTTTCTATCACATTCAAAATTCCGATGAAATACATTGAAGTTTGCGGTTCTGACATGACAAAACGTGCAAAAGTTAAAGGGGTTCAAATAGTTTTCCGAGGCACTGTAAGTTTATACTCTTTGTGCTGCCTTGCTGATTTATGGGAAGTGTGACTGTCGGTTCCATGACCCTGCGACGGTACTTCATGTCCAACCCTTGCGTGTGATATTCCCACACACACACACACACACACACACACACAGGGGCCCACCCATCACTCGTCGGAATATGAGTTGCCACGCCGAAGAGGGTGGCGGGGTCGCAGAGTGAGGGGGTCCACAGGCTGTCCTTGGGGCTGATTGGCTGAGAGTTGTCAAACAATCACAATGGTGGTGAGCAGGGGGCCTCTCTCCCCCGTAAAATCAATTTCAATCAACGTGGAGACGCAATATTATCAAATGTCAAGTCCACCGCGGCCCTCAGCCCTATGCTGCGGCAAAAAATTATTCCTGACAGCCACTTGGCGACTTAATTAAGTGCAACAAAAAGGGGACAAGAGGAGAAGAGGCGGCATTGAAAGAGACTGAAGGGGGAGGGCAGGAAAAGATGTGTGTGTGTGTGTGTGTGGGGGGGGGGGGGGATTACGAGTAAAAACATCTCAATTGGTCAGTTGGTCTTTTTGTCTGGTTGACTGATCATATTGATATGTCCTCAGAATGATAGTCTCGCTGGGGAGTGGTCAGGGGGAAAGGGACAAGGCTGGATGGAAGGAAGGACGGAAGGAAGGGAGCACTGAGTGAAAGAGCAGCGGGATGGAATCAAGAGGGAAAGAAAGTTGAGGCCAAATAAGGATAAGACAGGCGGTAGAGACACCAGACAAGAACCACATATAAGTATTTTTTTTTACAAGTCAATTCCCCAAATGACTGAAATAAACATTCTCTTTTCTGCTGCATGCCGCCTAGTCTGCCGATTACATCGTATTGCTGTAGGTGATGAATGTAAATCACGTTTCACTCACCTCTCCCTGTTTATCATATTTGCTTCTTATCCATCAGACCCTCCAGACTCCAGAGGCCTCTGGTGTGCGTCCTCTGTGGATACTTAAAGTGATAAATAAAAATAACGAGGAAGCGTCACTTTCTTCTTACAACCCTCATCTGTGGAGCAACGTTTCTGAAGACCTGAGGGCAGCTGAGAGTTTGGATGTTTTTTTAAAACTAACTAAAGACATTTCTATTTAGCTTAGCTTTCAGTTGAAGTCAATAATGATAATCAACTTGTGTTTTATTATTTCATTTCACTTTTATTTACAAATTTTCATTCGTATCACTTTTGCCGTTGTAATTCTATCCAGTGGCTTTCTATTTGAAAGCCGAGAAGTATATTGAAAGCTGATAAGGTGTGTTCACTCCATCACAACTGCGCTTTTATGTTCAAAGAAAAGTAGGAGAAAACGGTAAACACCTGTTGATTTTAAATTTCTGAATTAGTTTTCAACTAAGAGGCGCTTTTATTTTTGAAATATTTTGTTTTTGTAGGGACAAAGTTAAGAACTAATAATCTTTGTGTTCAAATATACTGCTCAAAAAATTAAGGAACACTGAAATCTAAATTTGACAAAGAATCATGGTGGACCTCCATACTTGTATAGAATGGGTAATGTGTTAGGAACAGAAGAATGCTACATTTGAATAAAAGGATCATTATCTACGCAAATGAAACTAAAAACTGCAGCAGCAGGCTGGTCCAGGTTGTTGAGCAGTAGTATAAAGCTTGATGCTCCACATTACTCAAGACTTTTTGAATTGAGAAAGCTCCCTGGATGGGAAGCGAAAATTCTTCAAACTTCGGAAAACAAGTCCAGTTGTTTTGTTTTTTACTTTTTTTGGAAAGTTCTTCAAAATAAAATAAAAAAACTGCATCTTACTCTTTATTTTGTATTTCTTAACATAGTTTGGCAAATGTATATCTTTTCAACTTCAAAATCAATATTTTAAATGCAGGTTCTAGATTGTTGTTCTAATTATCTTGCACATTCTTAAATTAAACTAAAAGCGAGGAAGGGAAAAAAAAGCCCCTAAACCAGATACAATATACATTACATAAAAAGACGATATGAACGCTAAACGACATTATAAATTAAAAACCCTTCCTGTTTGATTCACACAAAACTTCAACACTGACTGGTTGTAATTTCTGCTAATTTTCTTTGAAAAGAAACATATTTTAATTTTCCTTTTGTAAATATATCTGCATTTTTTAAATAATTCACAGGAGTTAATGTTTGTTTCTTCAATAGACTGTCCTGAGAAATATAAAGACACATCTATGTGTTGAATTAGACTCGAGATTCGACCTGGACTTGAGGATAAAAACTAGATACTGGACATGGATCTGCTCCTCAAAATGCTCTGAACATCTATCGAGTCACAATCTTTTGTAAGAAAGGCACTGGAAGAGTAATGTAAGATGGGACATCTCTAGTGGGGGAAAGAGACTGTGGGGGGAAAGTGCCAAACCAGAAATACCAGGACTGCAGTGCTAGATGGATGAACAGAATCTAAATAAATTGAATACATTAAGAAGAGAAGGGTAAGTGTTAGTTCGACAAGAATCTCCCTAACACACGCGGGTGCACACTTTCCCATCTACTGACCAGCTCTGTTCATATTGAAATAATTCCTTGGGAAATAAATCACATTTCGATTGGCTGGTAATTGCTGAGGATCGATCAACACGTTCTGCTTGGCTCAACCAGAGATTTTCCTCCTTTTGTCCACAGTGAGACACACACACACACACACATACACACACACAGTTGTCAATTGGGACCTGGAACCTCAAGGGATAACTGATGCCTGATTGAGCGAATCAGTAAACATGAGCTGCTGATTGTTCCTATGCAGATTAATAAGAGGCACTTAATTGAAATGAGCAAAGTGAAGATGGACTCAGAGAAAGTGAGAGTGGACAAAAAGTAAAGGCATTGGGTAAAGTTATAAAAACAAAAAGCTAAATATCATCCAAAGTATAAGTACCACAACTTTGTATCGTATCATAACCACTGTTATTCCCTACGTGAATGTTTCACCTTTTTAAATTGGCTGGGAGATTGTACTCAGCCTACTGCAAAAAAAAGGGGGAAAAAATGCTTGTCTGATTCATGAATGAGTAATTTTGATCAATTCTGCAATCAGTCAGCGGTTATAGGTCCATCTCCCTCATGTTAAAGTATGATTTATAAATGGCTAGAGGTCATTACGACACTATGGATGTTTTACCATGGTAAATGAGAATGGCCTTTCTACTCATGTCCTCAGTATGACAGAGACAAGCAGGTTGTCGATACAGAAATGACCCTGCTGGAGGGCTGAAAAGCCACACACGTGCAACTTCTGTACAAATGCCCGTGGTAACATACTACTGAATATCTGAACAGGTTTAATATAAACTACTGACGGATTATCAAACTAATACACACAGCCGCACAGAAAATCCCTCTACTACACAATAGTAGTTATTTTTTCTTTGCACCACCACCTGGGTAGTTATTTCAACATGCCACTATAATAATACTATATACTCACACCCAGGCGATGGATCAGTCAATATGCACATTGATCATCTTCTGATTTACAGAAGCGGCAAGCACAGTGAATAGCAGCATGGATTTTAGTTTCCATAAAACACATGCACAATTTATTCACCTTTTATAGCCAAATCGATGTGATCTGTGGCTATAGAACAAAATTCACTCAAACCATAAAAGACAGAGAGGGTTTTTATTCAAGCATATTTTAATTCTCCACTGAGCCTGCTACGGAGTTGTGACGGCACTTTAGATCTTTTTATTTTTAATTGAAGAACAATCCTAATCACCTCATTTAAAAGAATTCTAAGACTTATTCGTTAAGGTATACATCTCTGTGTGCTGTATTAACTTAAATTTAGCTTAAACAAATGCATTACATTTCAAACCTTTTTGATTCTCGTTCAAAAACTGTTGGGCAAATAGCTGTGGCTCATCAAAAAAAGGTGTCAGGACTGTCACATTTTTGCACAATGAATAAAGTTTCTCCTTTCAAAAAAAAAAAAATATAGAGTTCTCCTCAAACATTTTTATAAGGTGGGTAGGGAGAGCATTATTTAGAGCAGAAGTCACAATCTTTTACGGCCGGTTTGCTTTTTATCTGCTTTTCCCTCTTCATCAGTTTAGGTGGACGACCATGTTTTGGGAAGTTTGTAGTTGAGACATGTTCCTCTGTATTTTCAGATGCTAGGTTGAATAGTGCTCCATGACATGTTGAAAGCTTGGGATGTTGTTTTATAATGCAGGGAAGTTTTCCTCAATGACACAACGGCAGCAACCTTCCACTGTGGCTTCGTTCTCATCTAGGAGGAGGGACTGCTGCTGGTCAGAGACTCCATGCAGTCTGCTGGGTTTGCTTAGGTTGAAAACCTTTTAACCAATCAAATTTTACAATCTTAAAATTTCCCATAAAAAAAAGAAAGAAAACGTTTTAACCAATACGTCTCTATAATTCAGTTGAATTGACTTTGTAAAGCGCCTTGAGATGACGTGTTGTGAATTGGTGATATATAAATAAACTGAATTATTTTGAATATTTTCCTTGAACCCTGACCAGCTTGGAGTGTTACTCTCAGTGACGCTCCTTGCTCACTGATGTTCTCCAATAACCCTCAGATACCTTCACAGAACTGCTGTTTTTATACCATGATTATATGACACCCAAGTGGGCTCTATTTACTAATTAGGTAATTTCTGAAGGCAGTTGGTAGCAATTAATTTTATTTATCAGATTAAAGAGGTTTTATTACTTAGGCACTCACACTATTTTTCATATTTTGCCACATTAACAACACAAGCTTACATTTATTGTATTAGAACTATCTAGAAAATAGAAGGAAAATGATGCATGGTTTTCAAAAATTAAGAGAAAAATTTAATTAAAGGTAAGAATCTTAAAGATTCAAAGACTCAATAAAGAATCTTTGAATTTTTAAGATTCTTACTTGTCACAATTTTTGAAAACCATCCATCATTTTCCTTCTATTTTCAATTATGCCCAACGGTACATTGATAATTCTAAAACAAAAAAATTAAGCTTGTGGTGGCAACATATGAAAATGTTCAAAGGGTTTGAATACTTTTTATGTTTCTCTGACATGGTATCTGATCTGAATAAATCCATCTAATCCCACCAACAATATGATGAATCCTTTGGGGGGGGGGGGGGGGGGGCTTATTTTATTTACATGTTTTAAGAAAGGATCATTTTTTTTGGGAGGTTTGTCAGACAGCCACACATAAATGCACATACACTGGCACACCTAAGGGTGCTTTGTGTAAATAAGCGTCCCTGTGCCCCTGCAGGGGGGTCAGTACATCCATCCATCTAGCCCCGCCTTGGGTCATCATACACACGCACGGAGGCAGAATCTTACTTCTTTTGTTTTCTGTGTTCTTCTCAGACTATCACACACACAAACACACACACACACACCTCGTCAAGCCTGCAGCTATCATTTAGTGGTTTGTGTTCAGAAAGTGTTTTGGATGTGTAACACTAGAAATGACATGGAAAGACACAGGAAGACAGAACACTGTCCTGAGGTCAGTGCGTGTGTGTGTGTGTGTGTGTGTGTGTGTGTGTGTGTGTGTGTGTGTGTGTGTGTGTGTGTGTGTGTGTGTGTGTGTGTGTGTGTGTGTGTGTGTGTGTGTGTCTACAGTGCAGACCCTCTGTACTGATCTACAGAGTGCCGTTCACACTCATACCCCTTTTTGAGACGAACTTTAATCTAGACCAAGGTTCTTTTTTGTGAAGGGATTCTTTTCCCTTTATTCTGTTCCCGCCTCTCACCAGAACAGATTTTAGACGGGAACCAGAAATGAAGAGTAAGGAAAGGGCTTAGTTTCCATAATAATACAAGAAATTAGGATAATTCTGATTGAAAATATATGCAGGACTGAACAAAAACCAAAGCAGCAGAACCTGTAGAATATAAATTAAATTTAGCTAAAGCAACTTAAAATATGGTATTTTTATTCTCATGCACACAGTTAAAATAGCACTCATTTCTTTACTTTTAAAAATGACTAAAAAAATGTCAGCAAAACAGACACATGCTGAAGAGCACACCTTTCCAAAAGCAGTCCATATCTTGAAATACTTAAGAAAAGACTAGCTGTACTGGTACTACCCAAATTTGAGAGATTGATCAGAGTAATTAAACTAAAAATGTGCTTCAGTATGTTTAAAACGCAGGTAACCTATTAAAACATTGCGTATACCAATATTTGCTACTTTAGTGTTGTTAATAAGGTTATTTCATTTCAAGACTTAAACCAGAAAACAAAACAAAAATGAGGCCATTATTTGGAGGCCACCCAGCAATTAAACTTTGTAACTTTGCAAAGTCACTCTAAAGATATAATTGTAGTAAGGTGTCTCCAACAGAGAGTTCTGTTTTCTTCCTTTTAGAGTAGAGGAGAGTAAAGGAGCGCAGGTACTTTGTGATTGCATTACAGCGGATAAACCCTGAAACAGAGTTAAGATCATTTCAAAACCAGAGGAATTTTGAGGCATTCAAAGATTTTTTTTAATATTTAAAGTCTTATAAACATGTCCCAATTGAGCATTAACGCACACAGAACAGACAACATCCACCGTGAAGTGCCTCCTTTCTTTCTTCCTTTAAATTTGTCTTGGGGTGCAATTGACTTTATTTCTACCTCAATACATAAACACTTTTAAACATTTCAAAATTACCCAGGTTCCTGGATAATGCTCTTGCAATCAAATCCCACTGTTTGCCCTTCAAGTAAGCGTTTACTTAACAGCTATAATTTGAAAATCTCATTTTAAGACTTGTTGCCATTTATCACAAATGTTTGATTGCAAGTGTTGCTGCCAAGGGTGACGCAACCAAATAGGACAACTGCTTTTTTAAATATGGCCAAGTTGGTTTGGATAGTTTATATCGCCATGATAGCTAAAATCATAATTGGAAAAACTTTTTTTCTTCTTTTTTCCCTTTTTTTTGGTTGTTTATTTTTTGTCTGATATTATTAGAATTAGTTTGTTGGCCTGAATCATTTAGTTGTGACAAAAAAAGCAAAAGAAAAATTCTGTGAGGGGAAAAATACTTTGTTTTATTGACATTTATTACACATTCACAAAGGACAAATGGACCAAACCATTGCTCATGGTAGTAGTTGTCATTTTTTTCTATTTTCTGTTGTCCCACCTACCTTGTAGTTCCTTTCCTGATCCAATTTCTGCTACTTTCTGCCTGCCAAAGGAGTTGATTCAGTATTATTAATCTAACTGGTAGCCTCCTTTACCATTCTACATCCTCCTTTACATCCGTAATCACGTTTTCCCCAGCTTTATTAACAAAATACACATGGAATATACTGGGGGAAGAATAGATCAACTGAGCTGGCATGTCTATTTGCAACATATTTCAAGCTTTTCCCAGTGACTTAATTGGTGTGATATGAACAAAACAGCCAAATGCTGTATTGACTTTCAGTGTGTAAACAGTCTGCTACAGATGGTCCACTAATAGTTTGACTGTGTTTTGCAATAATTATGTAAAGAAAAAAAACTTTAATATGATTAGGTTAAAACCAATACTGGATCAAATCAAAAAGATAAATATTATTTTATTCCCCCCCCCAAAACTTATCACCTTGGTTGTAAAATTTTACTCGAAGACAAACCATGATGCAAACAGCATAGTAGATCAAACACATTTTTTCTTTCAATTGCATGTTTTTATGAAAAAGGGTATACCCAAACACACACAGGCATGCTGTCAAATCCAAGTGGTGCTGATCGACAACTTAAAACATAGTAATTCACATGACGCATATGCGTTTACATATACATTCATAACATACTTAGACGTAAATCAACTCATTTTAACCACAACATAAAATGAGTATGTTGTGGTTATGGGGCATTAGCAGTTGTATTTACAATCCTGACCATCACTTAACAGAGCTCATTTTGTGTTTGTGTGTGTGTGTGTGTGTGTGTGTGTGTGTGTGTGTGTGTGTGTGTGTGTGTGTGTGTGTGTGTGTGCACGCAGGTTTTGTGTAGGAAAGCTTTTAGTGTGATGGAGACTGAGCTATTCCTCTTCTCTAACTGCCAGAGAGACCTCATCTTCTCTCTGATTGTTGTTCTATGGTTTTGGCAAAAGACACACACACATACACAACACAACACACACCTCGAGAGTGCATGTCCCTTCTGGTTTGGCCTCTCCCCACACAAAGCTCCACACCCCACCCTCACACTCCTTTTATGTTCTTAAATATTGATAAGTAGCTTTGCAACATTAATATCTTAGATGGCTTACAAGAACACTTAAATAAAATCTCACTTCCCCTCCCTCCTGCTCCCCCTCCTCTTCTGAAGCCTCTCACTTGTTTTTCATTTGTATAATGCATTTGCCTGTTTGGGAAGCTGAAGGGGGGGTGGTGGGGGTGAGGGAAACAAAAGGATTAAAGGAAGCATGTGGGTTTGTATAATGAAAGTGGGTACATTATTTTTACACGTCATAAAAATGAGCAAAAACATCCCAAAAAGCTTCTTTTCTTTTCTTCAGAAAAATAAAGCTTTAAGTAGCGATGCATTTAATTACTTGACAAAACCAATCAAAGTTAGTAAAAACTTATCAGGAAACCAGTTAAAAAGTAAAACACAAACCAATTTTCTTTGCATTACTTCTCACAGCAAGCGTAGAAGCGAAACCAAATTCAACATCCTCTGCTTCCTTAGACTAAAACAAGCATTATTAGTCTTCTAATGATTGTTTAGATCGTACACGCTTAGTCATCCATCAGTTCCCCAGGGGTGAGTTCTGTTGAATATTGTCATATTCTCTTAAAGCTTTGGACCAATATGCACATAAAGCACGTTTGCACAGCAATTAGATTCCAATCGGTTTCCATAACTGCTTGTTCACCCACGCACCCTGTCGTTTCATCAGACAGAAACAGGTGGTAGATGGAGGGAAGCGTGCAGAAGTAGAACAACTAAGCAAATACAGGGTAGAGGAATGATTCCCCCAAACCTGCTGAGACAAACCATCAACACAATCTAATTTAGCAAATGCCTGTAATGTTATGTCTTTTCAGAGTGGCGGTGTCTTGTTAACGCGCGCTGAGAGCAAGGCACCTTCGAAAAGTAGCCATATCCCCTGAACTTTTTGACATTGTCTCATGTTTTAGCTACAAAGGTCATTGTGGGGGTGGGGGGGTGGGGTGGGGGGGGGGGGGTCACGTGAAAGACCAACGCAAAGTTTGTGCAAAATTCTCCAGTTATTTTATAAATGGAAATATCAATATAAGGCACACGTTTATATTTGGTCCTTTACTTTGAAACCAAAAGTCACTTAACAAGCAAACACATGGGCGTCCACCTAAACCAAGACTCCGGGCAAGGAGAGCAGCAATCAGAGAAGCAGTCTAGAGGTCCGTAGTTACTCTGGAGGTGGAGGAGCTGCAGAGATCCACAGTTCAAGTAAGAGAAACTGTGGACAAGACAGTTATTTTTTCCTTCACCCGGCGGCAGCAGCATCTTTCTGTGGGGACACCTTTGCTGGTCTTGGGATGACAAGCTGATCATAGCTGATGTGAAGATAGGTGGAGCTGAATTCAGGGAAATCTTGTAAGAAACACGGTTACAGGTGACTGGGGAGTGGTGGTGGGGGGGGGGGGGGTTACCTTTTGGTTGGATATACAGCCAGAGTTACAATGCAATGCTTTAGATCCAAGCCTCTTTGTGTGAATCGCCAAGTCAGAGTCAAAATCAAATTGAGAATCTTGAAATTATTTACAGACACTTTCCATCCAATCTGACTGCGGCTTCAGCTATTGTGCAAAGGACAATGGGCAAAAATGGCCATCACCAGATGCACCAACCTGGTAGAGACACACCCTAAATAATGTGTAGCGGCATCTGCAGCAAGAAAGCGGTTATACAAAGGACTGACTCAGGTTTGGCCACACTGAATTTTATTTAGGGCTATCAGAATAAAGGAAGATAAATACAAACACATAAAATATCCAGTATTGTGCTGTGGCACAATGTGGTTTTTTTTTGGGGGGGGGGGGGGGCTTGTGTGTGTTTTGTGGCATGCGACTTGACAAGATTTAACCCTGCTGAGGTCCTCAGAGGCTGATAGAGAGCTTTAAAGGGATTAGAACCGGATTAAGGACCAACCGGGAGGGATTAGCCCCCTGACTCTTATGTCTGCTCGCACAGCAGTTAGAAGACACACGCGGTTTCTGCAGTCTAAACACCCACACGTGAACATGTTTCTCCTGGGCAAGTTTCACGTGAAAAAATTCTTTATTTATTATTTCCCTACACGCAGTTTACACATATTTTCATGCTACGGCAAAAAAATTATAATAATAAACTCACTTTTTCTTCACGCTGAGAAAAAACTTTGTTCATCTCCAGTAAAACTTTACAGCCTTTCAGCAAAGTCAGGTCCATCTTGAAGAAATGTGTCTAGATAAATTCTCAGAAGTGCTGGCCCATTCCGGGTCTTACGTTACAATCGCACTCATGCACACACACAGACAAAAAGACCCTCGTATTTACCCGAGCGCAGCATCTTCCTTCAACAAGACAAATATTTGGTCCAGCGTGTTCACAACTTCGGTGTGTGTGTGTGTGTGTGTGTGTGTGTGTGTGTGTGTGTGTGTGTGTGTGTGTGTGTGTGTGTGTGTGTGTGTGTGTGTGTGTGTGTGTGTGTGTGTGTGTGTGAGACACGGGACAGTTTTTCCGGGGGAAGCCAAATGTAGAAGAGTGATAGGCTGACGTACAGTGAAGTTCATCAAAGTCACAACGTGAGGAGGCACTCATTTTTCATTGGCTGAGGGGTCCCGCGCACCTGCAACCTGCAGCGCCGGGGCCCACCTGAGAAAGGGAAGGAGGGATGTGAGGAGGGGTCGGGGCGGGAGAGAGGAAAAGAAGGACTGTGACAGAGTGAGAGGAAGAGTCGCCAGGAGAAAGCAAGAGCGTGTACTGGTGGTTGGGACAGTTTGAACGACAGCGTTCTCCCTTTTACATTTCACACCCGGGCGCTCCTCGCACCGCCTGGAGGAGGAGGCGGGAGGGGGTGTGGACGAGGTGTGTGCGAGGGGGTGTGGGTTGCTTGGCTCAAGGGAGAAAGAAGGGGAGATACATTCTGAAGATGTTATTATTATACGTTTACCTTGTTTTGGACTCATGGCGAAACTGGGGAAAAAAAAGAGTGAAAGTACAGATACGGAACACAAACACAGGGACATATAGACGGCTGGGATGTTTTTATCCGGATTTATGGTGCACAAAAAATAAGTTTTTCTACATGATAAGTCTACAGTTTAACTAAAAAAAAATTAACAAATATTTCAGAAGGTAAAAAAATAAACCGAAGAGGTTCACCTTTTTTAAAAAAAAATCCAGCATTCAGTCTTCTATGGAAGGACTGGTTAAGCATCCAAGATCTTGACGGGACAATGTTTGACCACTCTGCCTTACAAAAGTTCTCCAGACATATCAGCCTGAGATGGCATTTCTTCTTCCTGTTATGTGATTCCACAGATTCTCTGTTAGATTTGGTTTTACGCTACAAGTTCTGGATTCCAAAACTTAGGTTTTTCTCTGATGTAATATTTTATATTTAGGTGTATCCTTGAACTCACTGTGATGCTAAAAAGTAAAATCCCTCTGCGCTCTCAGCTTTCTAGTAGGAACTTAAAGATTTCCGTCCAAAACTTACTGGAATTTCATCCACCTCAAATAAAAAAAATATAATAATAAAGTAAAAAATAAAATCCATCTGAAGTAACCTAAGAGCACGTGCTCTCTGAACTCTTTGAAGCTTTGTAACAGAGCTTATCTGGGTCTGGGTTTGTGATTGGTTGAGAGGATGTAATGACTGTTGTATTAACCTATATGCTAGGCTAGAATGCAAAAGGAAGGAAAACTGTTATTCTATTGAACTTTTTAGTGACCCCTATGTTTTCTATTGATCGATATACTGTATATCGTCATTGAATTATTGTCCAGCCCTATGAAGAGGCAATCATTTTTTCACTGGCTTATGGGTCTTGCTAACAGAGGTGTCAAGTAAAGAAGTACAAATACTTACTTTGGTTATTTATATTTTACTGGGGTAATTGTTGTTTTATCCATTTTCTCCTTCTTCTCCTTATGTTTTTGTGTGATTTATTTCTGCTCCTTACATTTTGAAAATAGTATTGTTATATTTGATTTCAGGTTTATTTTTCTGGCTTGTCAAAAAAATAAATAAATAAAATAAAACCCTATTCAGATAAATGGCGTCACCCAGACAGAGTGAATTTGGTTGTGGTTGAAGGCGGTACTGCATCAAATTTGCAAACAAATTGATGCAGAAGAATAAAACATAGAAGAACATAGAAGCTATATGCAGCTTAGCGTCAAGATATTTGTAGCAGACTGTATACAGAATATGAGCAAAATGTGCCAACCGCTGGGGAGGAGGTTGGTAATCAAGTAGAGCATACATCTCTGGCCGTATCTGGAAGAGTTTTCCAAGATAGTTGGATGCAAAGTTAAATTTGACATTGTAGCCATGAGCTATAATACATATCATTTGTCAATCAGCATTATGTTGTTTTCCATTTTTCGATTAACTGCTTGGATTAGTCCTTCATTTTGACAACATTGTCTACTGTATATATATATATATAGTAGGGCTGTGTTAAAAAAATCTAAAATTGATTCATATAACCAAAGATCGATCAATAAAAAAAAATTGTTTTTTCACTGTGAACTTAATTGTGTGAGCTCGTGTTACCAGTGTGGACATGAGTCCTGCTGACAGGCACTGTGCGACAGTCACGGGCAGAGCTACATTTTTACATTGCATTTGCGCAAGTCATACGAGTTTGTAAATGTTTTTTACCAAACAAACCCCGCTGTCACTGTAATTTGTGTGGAGTGCAGGGAGCAGACGTGAACATAAAGCTCACAGACGTTGGTTTTAAGGCTTTAAAAGCCTTAATATACGTGCCATACACTGACCGGTGCACTTTGTGCCACGTTCAATTGCTCTAATATGGACTTTATACGCTTTAACCATGGTGGGGAAAAAAACACGATTGCAAAGCTCCTGGAGTTCAACCAAAGACGGAAAGAAGAAATGCGGTCGTAAACCTCTGTTCACGCTTTACAAATTCCTGAGAGAAAAGAAAGATCAAGACGGACGTAAAAGATGGACTAAAACTGCAATTATTTTTGCACATATTTATTGTGTCTAGTCTTCATCTTTATAGGCTATGTAATCTTCAAACCGAAAAAGCTGTCAGGCTCAGGGCGGCTTCCCTGTAGGTAGAAGCCAACAGAGGAAGAAAGTAAAGAGACAGAACATGGAATCAGCCCTTTGCTCACTGTCACTTTTTAACTAATTCAAATGCGTGAGAAACTGAGAAAAGTTGATAACTATAGTAGATGAACGCTTCGTGTCTAAATTAACGACACCATACCCCATAATATCGCTTCATTCACGTTAATGTGGCCAAAAGAACACTATAGTCAAGGCAATTGGGTTTTGGCGGATTACACAAATACAATAAGACTTACAATAATGCATCACATTGCTTTAAAAACTACAGCGATATATTTGACGTTATCAACACAGTAAGGTGCGCTGAACAAAATCATTTTATCATGGTCTGATGTCAGCACATATCCCCGTGCCCTGGGGCGTTTAGAGACCATCAACCCGTACAGTGCTTCAGAGGTTCTTTTGGTCATGAGACGGCCGCGGTGAAACTAGAAGCTGCTTCCAGCCGATTCACCCCTCACTGAAGAGAATACCTGCCTCTCCCTCACCTCATAGTTGTGCTCAGTTTTGCGCCACCATCTCCTAATTCGCTCTTTCTCTGTCCTAGTACGACTCACACCTCCAACCAAATCAGTGCTTTAAGCATTTAACTAAGCTTAACTTTAGTGTCCCAGCTGAAGACAGAGACAGTGTCCCTGCAGAGGACAGACGGTGTCATTTGACAGCCGGTGTCTCAAAGAGAATCATAGTTCTCTTCATTGCTTTCCACGATCTTTCAATGTTGTTTTGGTAGCCAAAAAAATAAAGAACTTACCGTACTTATAAAGCGCTGTGCAACCCGAAACCTGCAACTGGCTTATAGTTATAAGAGCGTATGAGGGTAATGACCTCATTTTCTTGTCCAGTTTTGTTATCTTGCCTCTCTTGCCCTCATCAATTACTACACCTAAGCTTAGATGTCCATTTACATCCCAATAATAACAAATAAAAGGTTATTGATAATAGGTATCGGATGTTTGACTTTTTGCACAATTAAAATACTTACAGGCCACCAGTCATTAGATCTTCTGCTCCATGAAACCCATGGTGATATTCAGTATTGCACTTATGTGGCCCTTTTGATATATTTGCATTGTGCCAAATGGTTCATTTTCATTGGCGTATATGTGGGGGAAACAGCCTACTACAATTTTCTTTCAATATTAACATCTTATTATATTATACAGTGTATATACAGTATATACCATTATAGTTATAATGGCCCAGAGAAATGTGTCTTTTTTAATGGTGGTGGGGGCAGTGCATTATAGGCCCTGTGGAGTGGGTGGTCCAAGCTTTTGTACTTAATGCCATTTTTTACTTAAATGGCTTTTAATTTTATACTTTAAGTAGTTTCGAAACCAGGGCTTTGACACTTTAAACCTGAATAAAAAGTTGACTTGATACTTCTGCTTCTACAGAAGTATGTTTAAACCCTAGTATCTATACTTCTACTTGAGTGATAAATGTGAATACCTTTGACACCACTGCTCGCTAACCTGCAGCACCTCCTGAGGAATAGTTGGCCGGACAGGAGGGGGGTTAGAAGGCAGGGACTGGATCACTGTGACAGAGGAAGTGGTAGAGTCACCTGGTTAAAAAGTTCAACGTTGGTTTCATCAGTCCATGATACATTCTCTGCTGAGGTTCAGAAAGATCTCAGCCAGGCCATTCTTTGGAAGATAATAATGTTGTTTTACAATTCTCCTCTTCACTCCGGGCATATGTAGAAAACAGGAGATTTTTGTCACATGCAGAACACAACTACTATTTGTCATCTCTGTTTTTATGTCATTGTTCCCATATTTTATAAAACTACTGATGACATGCACTGTGACATCATGTATATACAGCTGTAACCAGATATTTACAGGCACTGTATAAAAAGACGTCTAAACTTTGTTTTTTCACTGAGTGTAATTCACTTTCTTCAACATTTTTCCAAAGTTAAGAGTCAACATCTATTTCCTTATGAAGTGGGGAAATTGCGTTTTAAACCGTATGATTTGGGTCAATTTATGCAATTTAAAATTTGCTAAAAGCTTCTCACAGTAGTTTGCAGGATTTCTAGCGTATTCCTTGTGGAAATGTGTCAGTTTTATGGCCGCCTTGCTCGGATAGACTTCAGTTCTAATCAAAAGGTAAAAATGGAATTTATTACCACAGGAAGTGATTCATTTATTTACATTAATTGTTGAACTTTGTGTTGGCTAATGTTTGATCGGCTTCTGAATTCATTTCTATGGTGTGGCTCATGGAAACCTTTTATATGTAATTGTACTGAGACTGTCAAATGATACAACCGTTCCTCCTTTTCTGCAAAGAAACTCGTATAAGTAGTTGACCTAATACCTTCCACAGATTTACACAGAAACTATATTTGTGTTTGGTATTACTCTCGCACAACTGTGTTTTTATTCCTAAGGATTTTTTTTCCCACTGCAAATTAGAGGGATTGACAACCATCACATTGGTTTGTCTTCTGTGTGTGTGTTAGCAGTTGGATGTCACCTGCAGCACTTTGAGGTCATCATAACCCTGTGATGTCCATCCCACCTGTCAACACACGTTTGATTGTACACAGTCCTCATCGTTGCCCCCGGCACTAGAAACCCAGCATCTTGTCCGCTGTACTACACGCTGTACTGGACCCATCACTCAACCACTGTCACACACTTTCCGAGATACACACGCGCATGCAGGTGAAGAAACAAACAAATATTCGGAAAGTGACGGGAACGGACTCAAAGACACACGGTCCAGCAGGCACATATCACACACTGCGTCCTGCTGCTTTGGTCCAAGCATACAGGCTCTCACTCACTCACAACAGACAGCTAACACTGGAAATGAAGCTAATCCATCACCGGACGCGCACACACTCACGGCAGGCATCGTCACCTTCACAGCTCACCTACCATGATTTTGACATCCCTGCCTGCTGGACACTGTAGCTGCTGTGATGGATTCATAAATGCACATGTGTAAACATTCGAGAATGCATATTAAGCCATGGGAAGCAAAACGTTCAAGAAGACTTTACAGATTCTTTTATTTTTTTTAATTTATTTTTTTTTGTGGATCTAAATATCTGTGCACTGGTTTGTCACCAACTGCATTCACAAATGTGGGTTAACTTGTAATATCTTTAAAGAAAACAATATTTTTAAAAAGCTACCCAATTCCCCTTTATTTGATAATAACCTACTGTCTCTGTAAAATGCTAGCAAGATTTTGTCAACTCGCATAAACATGACTAAAATAAATTCATCTTTTTCTACGGTTGTGTAATCTAACATTGGAAGAAAAAAAATGTATATATATATATATATATATATATATATATATATATATATATATATATATATATATATATATATATATATATATATGTGTGTATATATATATGTGTGTGTATATAAAAAAAATTTTTTTAACAATTCCAATTAAATAACCAGTTAGAGATATCAGTGTGTCTGGATTGTTTCTTTATCCTTATCTTTATTTCAAGCTTCCTCACTCTTTGCTTTGTTTCCCTGGTTCGTCTTATATTCTGTTAACCGCTGTTCAGCCATGAGCTACAGTATTTCAAGTTTCTGTGTTTTCCTACGTTTGCATTTCTGCTAGTATTTATCAGATGTGGCACCAAGTCGTTGCTTCCCAAGTCACAAATAAGTCTCGACTCTTTAACGCAGAGTCTCTAGTCAACACACAAGTCAAGACTTACCTATGGTTTAAGTTTCAAGTAACTAACAAGTCATACTGAGCTGTGCCTGAAACATGACCCAAAAACAAAAATAAAAAGTTTCGTTTAAATTTCACAAAGCATCTAAAAAAGCATTGGATTGGTAACTTGTTCAGGTTGTACCCTACCTTTTGCTTGTTGGCAGCTGGGATAGGCTGCCTAACACAATTATTGACTTTAATGAGAGTGTCAATTCATTCCCAGTAAAGATGCTCAAATCCAAGTCAAGTCACAAGTCATTAGTATTTAAGTCAAAGTTCAGTCAAAGGTCTTGTCCAATAAAACAAAGTCATAGAGTCAAGCTCCATACCTCTGGCATTTACTGTTTTGTTATTGGTTTCTGTGTTCCCTGACTTATCCCGTACCTTCCCTTGACCCTCCAGCTGTCTGTCATCTATGCCTTACCTCACCTCCCCAGCTCCCCAGTATAGAAAACTCTTGTTTTTTTTCAGTCTGTATCAAATCCTGTTTTTGGCACCAGCCTCTTTTATTGGTGTCTTGAGTTTCAGTTTGCAGAGATAAGTATGTTCATCTCTGAATTAGGGTCTTAACATATGACCTTTTAAAATTGGATTCTTTACTTTTTGAAGCGCTCTACAAACTTTGAAAAGGTAAAAGACAGGCATATGCTAATCATTGTTACCGAAAAGATGCTTATTAGAAAACAGTAACTTGTCCTAACTTGCACATATCTAAAGTCAAAATTATAATATTTAATTATACCGTGGCAAACAAGGCTGGAAGAAGACCAAAGCTTATTTTACACCATGTGCAGTAAGAAGAATGGTTAAAGCTGCAGTAGGGCACTCTGAAAAAGTCTTGAACCTAGCCTGAACATTTGGACGACCACACCCTATAGGTTCCTCGACCTTGCTCTCTGGTGTGCTGCAGCCCTCCCTCCACAGCTCCTCCCCCTCAGTGGAGACGGCCGTGCTCCGATGTTTACCCTTATTTTATTTCTAATTATTTATTTTTCAGCTTGCTTTTCATCGTTTTACTTTGCTTTTCTTCTGTTTACCTGTGCAGGTACCACTTGAGAGATTTGAACGTTTCCTGTAACGTTAGCTTTTTTCTCCACTATTAGCACAGCTGCAGCACACGGGCAATCTTGTCCTTGGACGACAGTATGCGCTGTGCGGGGCAGAGGTATGAGCAGCACATACACAAGTGTGTTTGAGACTCTGATTGGTCGTTTCTGACCTAGGGTGACCAGACATCCCAAATTTCCAGGGGAAAGTCCCCATTTTGGACAACATCTTTATGATGGAGGAAAAAGGTTGAGCTATTTACCCAGTCCTGCCTCTCTCATAACGTAGTAGAAGAACTGAGCGAGCCTCCACTCGCCCTGTCAGCGTTGCTGGTCATCCACTCAAAGACAAAATAGAGATGAGATGTCCTCGGTTTTCATTTTAGGAATCTAGTCACTTTATTCTGACCGGGAGCAGTGTATTTCTGCAAATGGCTGTCTTGCATTTTACTGTCAGGACATAGTAACAGTTTTGACAAATATGTAAAAAAAATATATTTTTTTTTTACAAAGGTTAACCACTGAAGCTTTAATAAAAGTGGTAAAATTAATCTGGGAAGCTCACTGTTGGAGAAGGCAGCGTTTCTTCACAATCGCCACTAAGCCTTTGTGATAACTTTTACTGACATATTAAAACCACTGTAGAGGAATTTTTGTCCCACTCTTCTTTGCAGTTATTTTAATTCAGCCACTAGAAGGTTTTCAAGTATGAATGGCCTGTTTAAGGTCATGCTACTTCATCTTGATCAGATTAAAGTCCACCTTTTTGGTCACTCAGAGGTAGACTTGTCAGTGTGCTTTGGATCATTATCTTGCTGTATAGCCCAATTCTGCTTGTGCTTAAGGTCAAACTAATATCTAAATACTCAGCTTCTGGATTTTCTACTAGAGAGCAGGCTTTATTGTTCTATCACTTACAGCAAGTTGTTAATGTCCTAAAGCAGCAATGGAGCCCTAGACCATCACATTACTATGTTGGACTGTTGGTGCAATGTTCTTTTTTCTAAAAAAAAAAAAAAAAGTCTCCAAATGTCAGAAGGATCAACAAAATGTTTTGTTTTTCATTTTTTTTTTTTTTTTGAGCAAATGTGAGATGGGCGTTTTTGTTGCTTTGGGTCAGCATTGACTGCTTCAAACTTTCCCACGGATGGCCAGTCTCGTTTTTACTATTAAATTATGAACAATGACCTTGACTGAAGCAAATGAGACCAGCAATTCCATGGATGTTTTTCCAGGTTTTCTGTGACCTTCTAGCTGAGTGGTCAATGTACTCTTGGAGTCATTTTATCAGGCTTGCTAATCAAAGAGTTCACCATTGTTTCATGTGTTCATGGTTTGTGAATAATGCGTTAGAAAGTGGTCGGGTGTACTCCCAAAGCCTTGGTTTTATGACAACTGCTTTTTTCCCCCCTTCAGTTACCTTTATCTGACATTAGGTTTTGTCTGACGATCTGAAAGATTCAAACATGAATTTATTATGCATTTAATCGCTGTAACAGAGCGCTCATTTATGTCACTTTTACCTGCCCCTGTTTTTTTAAAAAGACTGCCATATTTAAATAATAGCCAATTATTAATTGAAAGTAAAACTCTTTATCTGTTCCAACTGAAAACCGCAGACACCCAAAGCAAAAATTACTCCCCAAAACAATAAGAGAACAGAATTCCTTAGAGGATCGGTGGTATGCATGGGTGACAAATGCCGGCCAGCAGCACTGCAGTCCCGTCCAGCAGCTTGCCGAAGGCTACAGCAGCGTTGTTTCATAGCTCTCTTGTTACTGGGCTGTAAATTCAACGGATGGCTCCTGTCTCGAAATATTGATCCACTCCGTCACCTTGAACCTCGGTATTGACACATGGGGCGACGCTGAGCGGGGAAAAGCGGCAATTTACAGACCCTCAATTATGACATTCATAGATGATGTCACAACAGGGTATGGGGCTTTGAGACTCACTTGCATTTTGCCGAGGGATTGAATCCATTTGTCTGAGCTTTGTGCACCATGACACACCCTGACACACACTCTCTGAGCAAAGACTCTCCATCCTAAACGGCATTTAATGGCACCCAGTGTGCTTGTGTGAGACTTTCATGTGTCTCAGCTCGCACAAAGTGTTGCAGACGGCATGCATGTGTGTGTATCAGCTCTGACAGCCATCCTAACATTTGATGTCTTTTCATTCCCCAGACAGATGGTTTATAGGACCCAGTCTTTAGCAGAGTACAGCTGACCATAAGTGCCATATTCAAAACTTTATACATCGATGTCGCCACAGAATCTACTCCAACAATCTCTCACTTCTTGAACCGATGCATGAATCGGTCGTGTGGGTGAAAACTATTGTCTTTTTACCGAATCACTATAAGCAGGTCATTTATACCATACTTTGAAAAGTTGACCAGAGTATCCAGAAAATATTAACTAGTAATCCAAGTGTTCCTGCTTCCTTGCCATATAAAATGATCACATTTCTCTTGGTCATTCCTCAAAATGCGAAAGACATGGAAACATGTCACCCAAGTAAGCCAGACGCCGGTTGATCATCTTACATCATAAAATGGCTGCAAGTACAATGTAATATGTGCCAAACTAAAAGTTTAATTTACTAAAGGGATTTGGCTCACCTGAGAGGCTGGAATCAGGATCGTGAGCTATATCCTTCTCCAACTCAAGTCCACTTTGGTATAATGAGAAGAGGAAGCGAAACTGTGCACCCCCAAAAAGATTCTTGAAACCTTGTTAAGGTGAATGACATCATGTAGTTCTCTAATACCAGGGCATTTTAAATAGAAATCTGATGGACTCTTCCTGAGAACTGAAAATGTCTCTTTATTGGGTCGTTCAGAGGGATAACGAGCCAAAACAACTGGCTAAATGAACACAGAAATGGCTGACCAGATATACAATCATTGTGTTTTCACGGCCATTTCATACCTTGATATTATAGAATATCTGTGGAGAGAGCAGAAGAGGGCACAAAAGAAGAAACAGGATTCTGGAAGATCTGGAGCACCTCTGCAAAGAGAATTGATCACACATCCCTGTCTTTGTATGGTCCAGCCTTGTAATCAGTTATCAGTTAACACTAAGTGCTACACTATTAGAAAAAGGGGTTGAACAAAGCTTGTACAGTTTTTTTTTTTCCTTTTACCCAGTGAGGTAATATCATTATTTTTTTTCTATTTTCTGTTTCATCATCACACGTGAGCTTTGGATGGCTTGTTTTCTTGTCTTTCCTATCCCCAACTGTTGCTAAAACGAGAAGAAATGTAATACTATTGCCATACCAGACCTCAACCATTTCTCTGTGTTAGTTTTAATATGTAGATTACACTGCCAAGCTGTGGATGTTTTATTGCAAAAAATAAAATGTCAAGGCCAATATTTACTTTTTTATTTTATTTTATTTTATTTTTTTGCATATTTAAAATCAATCCAGTAATAGGATAGTTTGCAGAATTTTTTTTTCTTCCTGTAATTTTTAAAGTTCAAATAAAAAGAGAACTTTTTTTTACAAGCGTTTGTTATTCCAAACTGAAGCATGTAATGTTTAAAGCGTACCTCTTATCTCTGGGTTTTCGTATTTTTAAAGAGAGTAAATGGTTCTTTGAAGACATAATTATGATGCCTCATGACCCAACTTTGGGTCTTGACCTCGACATGAAACACACTGCTATATTGCATTACAAATGGATTTCAAATTGTGCCCATATCGGATGTCACATATCTGATTCAGTAAGTAGTGGCCAGGGGCCACCCAGCCATCGTTAATACTGTATTCACAATCCATTGATGAGATCATGAAAAATTGTGTGTATGTTTTTTGTGTGTTTACCCTCCTAAGATTCACCCCTGCTTGCACTGACACACACAGACACACACACAGAAAAAAGATACTATCCCCCTGGGTCAGAGTGCTCTTGAGTGTTGACCGCTGAGGATACGGGTCAGAATAAGAGGGTAAAGAGAGAAAGGGGCTCTTAACAGGCCACACAGATGGGCTACAGTCGCGCTGACAAAACACACGCGCGCACATGCTCTGGGAGGTCAGGGTTCACCTGGAGAAGCTCTGGTCACTTTCCATCCATCAGTTTTATGACTAATGGTGAGGCAGAAACACTAGACAAGGTACAAGCTGCTTGTCAAAATGAAAACAGACAGAATGGATAGGACAGATTATTTTTATGAATTCTTTATTGGAAATAACCCAACACATTTTTTTACTATAAAGGCACTCTTGCTTTTAGAACTCTTTTACACAAGTCTAGAAAAATATTATTAGTCCAAGATGGAAAACAGTGTATTCAATATTTGGCTCCAGATAAGTAGGAACAGAGAGGGGAGGGAATCTTAGTTTCTGTTGTGCCATGCTTTACTGTGTGAATGATGGATTTAGGGTGATGGGCAGTGTTAGTAATCCACCACACACAGAGTCTCCCCTACATGGCTTGTGGGAAACTGCAAATGGAAGTTCTTTCTTCTCGTCTTCTTGCCACTCGTTCGAAAAGAAAAGATTTTTGGACCGTCAACAGATACTTCCACCAGAGCTGTTGATCTCTGCAGCTGCTTCTCTTGCCTAACTTTCCTGAATATTACACTTCTTGCTCGGGTTGCCATGCATTGGTAGGTTCTCACACTCTTTCGGTTGTTAGATAATAAATCAAACCGTACTTTCTGAAAAGTTAAAAGTTCAGGATATAGTTTTATAACCTAACTCTGCTTCTAACTTCTCCACGGCTCCATCCCTGACCAGCCTGTTGTGTTACCTAATTTTCATGATCACACGTGTTCTCTAACAAACCTTTGAGGCATTCACAGAACTGTTTTATTTCTCCTGGAATTAAATCACACACAGGTGGACCGTGTTTAACATTTTAAGGGATTTTTGAATGCAATTGGTTTCACAGGATTTTATTTAGAGGTTCTGCAGTAAAAGGAGATGAAACTAAAAGTCATTTATTCAAGTTGTCATTGTTATTTTAATGCTCTGAACAGATAATTATTGAGAAAAGTGCCCAAATCCCTAAGAAATAAGCTATAACAACCATTTAGAAAGCAGTGAGAATTATTGTTCAATACCTCTTTAAAAGATTGCAAGAAAGTTTTTTTTTTCAGATATAAGAAAAGATTTGGAATGATGTTTAACTTTGTACAGTGATGTAAAAATGCACAGTTAAACATTCATAAAACCAGGCTTGTTTGACTGATTCAACTCCTCAATGTTTTTCTGCATGTCCTGCATGGCACTCAAACAGTTGTCTGCTGCAGGTAAGAAACCAGCTGCTCACAGGTACTTTAAGTAACCCCGTCAATAAATTTGTTTTGCTTTTTCATTATAGAAAGTTTATTTAAATAGGAGATTGGAAAAGGAACTAAATAAATAGAACTGATATGTAAATCTTCAGAATGTGTGGGAGACAATGTCATGGTCACAGGATTATTGAAGCAGGCCCATATAAGGTCGTGGTTTTAGATAAAATTGGATTCAAGATGGCACTGAAAACAATCAATTGTCTGGTGCAGCATCATGTTTGTGCATTTTTTAATATTGCTGTTTCAAGTTAAATTCCTCATCAGACAACTTTGGATTTTTTTGGTAATGTCTAACTTCATGCATCATACTGTCTGCACTGCAGAATGGTTGTGTGTTTCAAGGAGTGTATGTGTCAGTCTCCCCTTATTTCCTAACATTTACCCATGGGAGAACCGCAGCCATTTTGTCCTGTCACTCCTCTGTGCTTTCTCTCCCTCTTTGCCTGTCCAATAATGACAGTTTAATTTGCCATCCAATTACACCTGAGCGGTATTTAAATGAGCCAATCAGGACTTCTGACAAGATGACTAGTTGCTCCAGTTAGCACTCTGATGCAGAGGTCGATTTACTCTCTGATTCACTGAGTTACACTGTTGGGAGGCTTCATCAACACTACTCTTGTCTGTGGCACTCTGATATATTGTTTGTTCTTTTCTGTCTTTTCCCTTCTACCCTTTTTTATGGCTCCAAGCACACAGAGGTGAGGGAATGCGGCTGCAACGCAACAGTGTTTCGATGCATTCAGCAGAGCATGTTGCTCAGTTTTATTATTATTTTACAATACAAACTAAGGCTAGTTTATGCAGCATCATTCCAACACTACGCAAATTAAAATCCTTTCCAGGAGAATAAACAGATAAAAAACATAAAGACGCGCAATATATTAACAGAATAATAGTAAAATGTAAACATTATACCATTCCTTTCTAAAAAGAAAGGAATGGAAAAATGCACATTTAAAGGGACAGTGTGTAACTAATTTGGCTCTTAATTAGCAAAAATCAAGTATTGCTTTTATAAATACATATTCTGCCTAATAGTTTAATAACATCACATCAAAAATGAAAGTGTTCTCATAGTTTAGAATTAGTGGTTTAGAAATACATAGGTGGTGGTGGAAGACACCATGTTGAGTCACCATTTTTGATTACAGTAGCCGAAAGGGGACAAACTTGTTAGCCATACATGTTTTGCCTGTTTGTCTTCTATATGAAGACGTGCTGCTGGTGGAGGAGGAGTATAAAGCAAGCAAAGACAACCGTAGATCATTCCATTTGCCGTTTTCTGTTGAAATGGAGGACCATCCATACTCTTCGCCCAATGAGATGGAAGAGAAAGTAACCAAGAAAAAAAGAAGTAATAACTTGGAAAAAATTAGAGTCTATATCAGCACAGCTATTATTACCAAGTGGAATGAAGATAATTCATGAGGGAGCCGGGATTCAAAACAGATGTGGAGGATGCAGGCTTTCTGCTGGACAGGTAAGTTAATTCAATAGTGAAGTTTATTTTGGCATTAGGTTAGAAACTGGGAAGTGTAGTCCAGCAGCTACTCTGTCCTCCCAACAGAGACAGCTTGTTTGTTCGTCTTGTCTCCTTCTCCCTCTCAGGACGCATGGGTGTATGCGGAAGAGTGGAGTGATATCAGCGGGTGGTTCACTCTTGTCGGTAGTGCTGCAGCATCAGCAGGTCTCTACTTGTGTTTATTGTCACAAATTTTAGGGTCTGCACATTTAGAATCAAGGCCAAAAAATGTGACTCAGGATTTTACAAGCAACTTTAGAAAAATACAAACCCAAGTGTCTGGGATGTTCTGTAGTGTTTAGCATTGTTAAGTCTAACTGATTCCTGATCTCTAACGTTGTACTTTTGGGACCAAAAACAATGACTTCTGTTTTATCTTCTCCATGCTAGAGGACATTTTGGCCCATCTACTAATTTTTTGTTTTGGACACACTAGGAATTGTGGTCATGTGGTGACACAGATATATACTCATATACAGTGAATTTGATTATGCATTTTGAGGAGTCTATTTGTAAGATTTAATGGACCTTTTGAAAATAACAACCTTTAAGCAGGTACTCAACATACTTTTCATTAAGCCCATAGTTCTTTATGGATTTTGTTTCCTAATCCTAATTGTCATGTTTTCATTATACTATTTTCCTTAAGTGGAAAATAAACATAATTAACCATAGAAATTGAAAACATCAGTCTGCGTGTAATTTATAAATATTAAGTGTTTCATAAATTTGGTTACTAATATTAGTAATTTTTCAGTACAAATCTAATTTATTGAATATGACTTTACACTCGTGCGTCATGAGCATAAATATGATAAGCTATGTTGAACTACACTATAAACTAAGCTAGGAGGAACATATACATATCAAATAACAATGGTAGAAGAATTTATCTTTGAGAGACCCAAAATGTGATTTGTATTGGTACAAATTACTCAAAGTGAATCTAGTCTTTACCACAGTACCAGACAACCCTAACTCCTTATTATTGGTCTTCTCCAAAACAACTCATTCGGCAGCCAAATTGGAAAAAGGCTGGAGTCCTCCCTGAGAACCTCTGTTCATTCACCTCTACTTGGATACAAAAATGTACTAAGATCCACCAATATGAGTGCCATTTATGAGGTCAACACATTTTGGCATATAGACCCTCAACTATTAAACGGACTGTTTAAGGCAACACCCATGTGTGCCTTATTTTTGTCTGTCCAAAATGTGAACATTTTGGACCTCAAAAGAATGTCCTTTGTCCTTGAGGTGCAGGTGGACGGCTGAGTCCTGTCCGGAGGAGGTAGCTATCCTGTGTTGAACCATGCGTCTGTGGAGAGGTTGTTTGGTTTCTCTGCAGCTCCCACAGAGATCGATTTTTTTAGCCTATTTTTTTTTTCAGAATGCATAATGTATTAACTACTTTATAGGATGGAAGGACGATTTTACCCAGTATAATAAAAAGTGTTTCTGAACAAGATTACCGAACAGGATCACCAACTATAGCTTTAAGACGACATGGATGAGACTGCATTTCCCAAAAAGGCAATTCTCAGGGAGGCAGTTACATTGGCAGGGACATAGGCAGGTCAAAATTTGCTGAGGTAGACTTGGACATTTTTCATAACTGCTGGCAGTGTTGGCCTTTGTTTTATTTTTACTCAAACTCAAGGAAAAGCTGTTGTTCAGGAATGGCAGAGAAGGAAAAATGAATCAAGGCAAATGTGATGTGGTACAACCAAAGAATAGGAGGTAGGTAGGGGTCAATCCTAATCCTCTCTTGGCCTGGGTGTAAATAATGTCTAAGCATCTTATCCTGCTCATTTATATAATGGTTTTGTTTACCACTAGCATTCGTCTTGCACCCTTACATGCACGTTAGAGCCAGTGTAAAAGTATCTTATTGTTCAATTGTCTAATCTCCACATGTATTTTTAAAAATGAGGGCATTTTGGGTTTGTATTTTTACTTGCAGTTTTGCATCCTTGATTAAAGAGCCTCTTTAATCTCTCTGCTGCTTTCCCAAGGTCCCTCCATAAGCATAACTACCTCCAAGCTTTGCAATAACTGTAACCATGCTTTTTAATACCGAGTGATGGTAAGTAAAAATAACCTGAATCTAATATCAGATTAAATACATCTTTTAAAGTCTGGCTTTGGCTTGCTGTGTTGTGTTAAGCTGTTGTCACGTACACATAGACACAGACACTTCATGCATATAGGCTCCAGTATGCTTGTGCTCATTATCACACCAACAAAACCGTACTTAAAGATATTAAATCTGGCAGTAGATGGTTTAGCAAATTGCACTTAGATGTGTGACTTGACCTGAGTGCCTTTTTGGCACCTGGGAAAAATTACTCTGTTTGATGAGTGTGGAACAACAACAGCAGTGCGTCATGAAACTCTTCAATGTGATGTCAAACAGATCAGAAGAACCTGTTACAGTAATGATTCTCTGCGGAGCTGGCCAAAGCAAGACATAATGCTGATTTAATTACCAGCAGGAACAGGGGCCAGATCTATAAAACTATGCCATTTTATGACCACAACAATGTACAGCACAGACCAAATTTATTGGCACTGCTGCAGCCAATAGGACAGCGCTTAGTCTTCTAGAACATTTCACAAACCTGCAGTAACTAATAGAGGGATCTTAAATAATTCCTCTTTGCACAATCTCTCTAGATTTTGTTTTTGTGTTCTTTTATCCCAAAGGTTTTCCTTAAGATTTAGAATTTACAAAGACAGGGGTGGGGAAGAGGTGTGATTTTGTGTCTTACCGGGTAATTCTATGCTAATAAGCAGGGAAAAAGGGTGGGGCTGATCTCAAGATTACTCCTGCTCTTAGGCTCCGTTTCATATTCCGAAAAAAAGGTTGAGGCATTTTTGAGACAATAGTTTTTCTAAATATACAAAATCGAAACTCCCTCAAAAATAATTTTGCTAGATTTGCAAAACTGTTAAAAACATGTCATAAGCACGACTCCAACTTGCCTTGAAATCCCATGTGGTAGTTTTACCAAAATCCCCTGTCTGACCCAAAACTAAATTAATATTACAATAAAAACAAAAGATGCAGGTGCAGTTTTTTAAAAGCGAAATTAAGATGGTCATCAGTAGAGAAATAAAATCTGCTAACTTAAAGGAGTTATAAGTAAGATATTTACTATTTAATCAACCTTAATCATTCTCATTTGTGACCCAGGATGGAAGTAACATTCCCTATAAACAGTTGGTCTTCTCCATCAACAATATCTTAGTCACGTTTTTATCCTTTCAAACCTAGACGCACAGTCCGGAACTACTTCGGTTCAGAGTGTAGCCCATGTTTACTTCCTGGTTCCTCAGCCAATCATATGAGAGCTCCCAAGGTTCCCAAAACAGAGTGCAGCATTTGGTATTTTATTTTGGCAAAAGAGAAGCAGCCTGCAAACATGGAAGCAAGTAAGAGAAGTGCCCCAGAAATAGAACAAAATACGATATACTTATCCTGTGTAAGTAAAAATTCATTGCAACAATGGACCACTGAGTAAATGGAGGGTGTCCGTTAAAGGCATTGTGTATGTGTTATTCCAATTTAAACCACTAGGTGTAATTATTACTTACTGTTCCTTTAATTCCGCTAGTCTTATCATGAACAAAACAGAGACTGCTGAAAATAGATCCAAAGAAGTGACAGTGGTTGGTACAAAGAATAAGGCACCAATTTAGGATGCATCAGCCTTTCAATGAAAGGAGCTCTCCAGTTCTTCTTAGTTGGGAAACATGTTCTAACAGTGATGTTATTTTTGCTAGATTCCTCTTGTCTCCCATAACCTGCACTGGGTAAAGGGGGTATCCTAAGACACTGTTGGCCTTCCTGATAAGCGCATAAATCCAATTCCTCTCAGCTGTTGAAAAACTGCTGCTCCAACAAAGTACACCATAGAAGATGGCTGATGCCACTACAGAGTCAAAAAGCAAATAAAAGGCACTGTAAAAGGTGGAGTAGTACCCCTACTTTATCTGCAAGGGATAAACCCATATCTAAAATATTGGGTCATACAGCCTTGTATGGAAATGGTCAGGGGGGTTGACACAGATGGCCCATGGTGGGATGACTGTTTGCATAAAATCCTTGGAAACCTATAATAGCCAGTAGGACGGCTCCTCTGTTACCATAATATTAGGCAAAACATAGAGATGCACCAATCCATAGTTTGTGGTGATAGTTAAATCTCTAGATTTTATAAAGGTTTGAGCTGACAAATTTTGCCGCTTCTTTTTTTAATCTATAACACACTCCTATAAAAAATCTCAAATCCGGAGAAGAAATGTCAGATGTTTACATTTCGTGCTGGATGATCATAATCAGGTTGTAAGTACAGCGTAAAATGCAAAAGGAAAACAGCATTTAAACTCAAATAGGCTCATTAAGCGTTCATGTTATTTTGTCAGGCATTAACACTCTTTTGAACCCTGATGGTAAAGGCAAAAAGGTTTTCTGTCTTTGAATATGGTAGGATTGGTGACTGCTGGGTTTAGGCATAGTTAGTCAGACATTTTCAATTTCTGAAAGGATCCTGTAGGTTATGGGATAAAAAAATTGCCCTGGACCATCTTCACTCCTCCAGAAAGAGCGTGTAGCCACGTGTGCATTGTCGATGACTTGGCAGCAATCCCTTATACCAAGCATGCATGAAGCGACGGTGGAGAGGAAAACTCCCCTTTAACAGGAAGAAAAACCTCCAGCAGAAACAGGCTGTCAGTTCCAAACCAAAGACACCCATCATGAAACCATCTCGATCAAATGGGGTAAGGTTCCCACAAGTCTTCTTGAAACCCTCACATCAAGCATGCCCAACATTTTTTTAAGTGACCAACAAGATCCAGGGGAAACACAAGACTTTTGATCCATTTTAGAGATAAAATATCCTTTTTCCTGAACTGCCTGTTTTGCTTCAGATTCTAATATTTGCATTTTAAAATCCAATTAATGATCTGTCTTCTGCTGTGAACAGACATTATTATATCAGACGCAGAGCTAACATCTTTCAGTGTTCAGGTTTGTGTTTTGAAAAACAACTGTTATATAGATCACAATTTAAACTTGCATTAGCAGCCTAACTTATATTAGATTATATATGCCCTAAAAAATGTAAAGCCTTTCTTTACCTCTGTTACTTAAAAAGGACGGCCAGCATTCCAAAATCAAACAAGCTCTGCGAAACAGACAAAGGAGCTTTACTTTCCACCTTCCTGTTATCTTATCAAAGGCTCACTCTCTCTCACAGTCTGAATGAACCACAGACATGCCTCAAGATGTTGCAGAAAACACCTTTCCATACAACCATGATGCTAAATTTGCCTTTCTTCCTGTGTAACAGTGTGCACACTTTTACTGACCTAAACAGGCTAGCTACTACTGAGTGCAACTTAATACTACTTAGTATGTAGCGTCCACTGATTGAAAAAAGATCAGTTTCCAGTCAGTCGTTATCCTCTCAGGGCCGATCAAGCTGAAAATTGGTCAGGTTCACTCTACAATGTATTCGTAGGTGATTCTCTTTCTAAAAACCCTTTTTTTCAGTTCTGATCATCTTTCCTGCATCTGTTATTCTTATGATCCAGGACCAAAAAAAAACATTTTTTCACAGTTCTAGTTTTATGCCTCTTCGTCATTTCAACTTTGATTATCAGGCTTATTGCGTTAAGGCCTGAATCTGCGTGGCCTGAGGAATGCATTAACGTCTAATCTCAGCAAACATTCATTCTTTATATATGAAGGAAATGATACATAATACACATGAGGGTTTGTGTTTGCATTGTCTCTGAATCTGGCCCCGGGGGTGTGTCCATTACTTGATTAAGTGGTGCAATCAGGTACCAATCAGTCTTGTGACAGATAAGGGAGGATTGCTGGTATTATACTTTCTCCATAATGTGTAAAAAAGAAAGTATTGCAAAAACATGGTAAGAAAGAAAAGATTATAGACATGGGTAAAAAAAATGAAAGAGACAGTGGGGAAATCAGCTGGTTTATGTTTTATCTGTTTGTTAATTATTTCTCAAGCCAATTTCCTTCTGTATTTAGATTACTGGTTGATACTGTTCATCTGAGATTCATCACAATAAAATACAGAAAGGGAAATCAAAAGAGATGTAATAAGTTGTGAGAAAAACAGAATTAGCATGAGAAGAGGAGGGAGAAGGTTGATTAAAATGAGATGGAAGGAAAATGTGGAGTTTTGACAGCTATCCAGTCATCACTCAGACGAAATGAATTGACTCTGTGATCAAATTGAAGGTTAAGCACTTAACGGCATGACCACTGAGGAGAATGCAGCACAAACACAGTGTTGTTCTATAAGGCATCTGAGGAGCCCCTCACAGATATGCTCCACACAAAGGTGGAGCAACGCTTGCTGGGCTTTTCTGAGAGAGAGCTGCCCTGCTGCGCAGCTGACAGTATCCTCCATTAACTCCATCACACACAATATGCCCAGACAGAAACACGTCTATATCTCATTGTCATAGATGATAGAAAGTCCAAACAAAGGGTCAGAAAAACTAAAACTGAAAGCATTCTTGAAAAGAAAAGATAAGACAGGAGGTAGTTGTGAGTGATATAGGATTGTGAAATACAAAGTGTTAATCTGTTAAAGCAAAGGGGTCGGGGTGTTGTCTACAGGGCACATTCTGTTCATCACATTTCTAAGCTTTTGCTTAGACTAATGGTCTTTATTTTGCTCCTTTTCCTTCAGTTTAGAAGTACCTTTGTTTTAGTAGCGATCAAACTATTATTGCTTTTAAAGATTCTAATGTTACACATTAGTGTAGTAATTTAGAATTGCAATTTTAAAATCAAATTACCTTTGAAAATATAATCTATAAAAAAACTCTTTTTTTTTTTTTTTTTTTCCATCAGATGAAATGTTTCAGATGTTTTGTCGCAGATGAGAGCAGAAGGTGGAAAGAAGTATAATAGGGATATTCAAATACCAAAAGCAAACCAAGTATGTAACGGTGTTTTAAGTCTTCAAAATGCACAGGAATGGCTTTTAGTATTCAGTCACTGCTGAGGGTAACAGCAAAGCCTTTGGAATACTCTGGTTGTAGGTTTAACTTATCATTGGCCTGTTCTTCTGTTGTGGCTAAAGGTCTGCTTATGCTCCTCAGGACACAAGACAACAATATTAATAATAAAAGGTTTTCTACCTGACCCACTTTGATGACCTTATATTATATACAGTCTATTCAGCAGATGAACAAAGAATACTGCTATTAGACCTTTTCAATAAAGACCTAGACCAGTAACTTATTCTCATAGACCTAGAATATTAGATGCAGCGTTGGTGTCATTGCCCCGTAGAAACAATGTATCAGCATTTCTGCCATCTTACAAGTGACAACTTCTCCTACCAATTAAACCATGCTTGCCAACTGAGTTTTACAAACAGAAGAAGCGCTAAAAAATAACTTTGACTAATATTGATAAATAGCTTTAAATACGTCACTAAATATATTCATTTTAGTACTATAATGGTGGACTTGGAACAATTTTGTGAACTATTAAAGCAAAATGCTGTTACCATTGCATGGAAAGTGTTTTTCTTATTTTTTTTTTATTTTTTTTTAGCTTCAGTTTTTTATTATTTTGTAATCTATGTATTATTGTGGGATATGCTTACATTTTTTTACATTTTTAGTGTGTTTTTCTTATGTAGAAGTTCTGTTATATGTAACTGTGGATGTGGTTCTGTATTTAGTTGGTTGTGAGGCGACGGTGAGGAGTGGGAGGGTAAGTCGAGGATCTTATGGTTGCATTAGTATGAACTGTGTAGTTTACGTCAAAATTATAAATGACAAAAGACAAAAAATGTGAAAAAAGAAAAGAAAAGGGAAATATGATAACTCAAGATGAAGAGGACAAATCAACAAAATCAAGAAACAAAATAATAGACAGTGATCAAATGAAATACAAAAATGAAAAGAAAAATAGACACGTTGAATCTGAATCTTAAAGAAGCAAGCTAGCATCAGAGAGTATAAACACGGTCTTTTGTTTTCCATCGGTGTGAACAAAAAGAGCATCAGCAGCTCAGTAAGTTAGTTAGCAGGGGAATCAGTAAATACTTAGGCCCCAATTATCCACTAAATCTGCCTCTCTCTCTAAATGAGATTATTGCCACACACAGAAGCTGTGTCTCCCATTGGGTTCCATTAACTTTGATTACTCCTCATTATTTACTTACAGCTCTGTTATTACGTTCACTCACACACACACATACAGAAAAAAAGAAGCAAGGGGAAGTAAAAATGCAGCTGCACATACCGAATTTTGTATAAATGCACATAAAGAAAGAAGAAGACGCAATTTATGTGAGCATAAAGACTAAGCAATAAAGAGTTTGTTGAATAATGAGAAAAAGTTAACAGCAAATGGAAATGGGTGTAAAGAAAATGGGCTGCTGAGTAAAAATAACAAAAGTGTTTGAAATTGTGTGAATTAGTAGAGATTAACAAGGAGAATTTAAAAGAGAGTAAAGCAGAATGAACAAATAGTGTTTTCACAGAAATTTGGAAGTTAATTGTCAAACACTGCAATTAACGTTTCATTCAAAGAAGAAACGGGAATGGAAATAGTGGAATGTTGAGTTATTGTGTAGGAAAAAAAGCAAAAGCTTGACTTGATTACTATAAGAGATATTGTGGCATTTTAAATATTGCAAAGTCTCACAGCACAAGATGTTGTGGCAGGGGATGTTGTTACACCCCTTATGACAGGTGTATAAAATTTGTATTAATTTCATTCCATTTAATTCAAATCAATTACATTAAATGAATAATATTAAATTACACACAGTCCAATTCCATCATAGTGCATTCAAAAGCGAACTTATCAGTACAGAAAATACATAAAAGAACCTACTGGACGTCAAGATAAGTGAATTCACCCTAGACTCCTTAACTGCTAAATTTAACAATTGGGCTATTATCAAAGATAGAACATGACAAGAGTAGCTAAAGGTGGATTAGACAGCTGTTTACTCTCTTGGAACCAACTTAGCTTTCTGGTCCAGATTCGCCAGCTCTTGGCCCATTCTCTCTCTCAGCCGAAGGGATTGTCAGCTTTGGTTTCAACAAGTTTCCTCTCTGCACAGGGAGGACACTTCGTTGGTTGTTGGCTCTCGGGTACAGTCTGGAAACCCTGGTGGTTCTTCTCTTTGGATTCAGAACCAAACCGTCACCAATGAGAAAACAAATCTTGCTAGATAAGCTGGGTTCTGGTGTCTACCACAAGTACATAAAGGCAAAGCAAACAAAGCTTGCAAGAAGATTAGAGTCTGAACAAAAACAAATGGCAAACAGGCTTAAATCGGGGGCAACCAGACTTTTGTTCAGTTCTTTCTGGGAATCAGCACCTATCGAGGAATTTAATTACTTTGTCAATTCTGGTGGCTCGCACTTGAGCAACTGGCAGTTGGTGCACTGCTGTTTTAAAAGGACATGGAGGCCCATCCTCCTAGACGCATTCCAAGTCAGATGCAAATCAATGACCCTCCCGTCATTGTCCTGGGTCATTAGAAGCTATTGCTTGGTGTGGATGGAGTACTTGGTCACCTGAATCATGATGAGACTGCTCATGTGATTGCGGAATGAGTTGGAGAATGAGCTGTAAACACTGGGAAGTTGGAAGTACAGTCCTCCCCCTCTGTTTAGTGTTGGCTTTTCTCTTTTGATCAAGATGGCTTCTTTCACCCCTCTTTCAAACTATCTGTTCTCCCTGTCCAAGAGGTGGACATAACTGTCGTAAGAAGAGTGTCCTTTGTTCTGGCGGTGCAAGTGGACTGCTGAATCTTGCCCGGAGATGCTGGCCCTCCTGTGCCGTGTCATGCTTTATGTAGCTGTTGTTTAGTTTCTCCAATGTAGGAGTCTGTACAGTCCTCACTGCATTGGACCACATACACAATGCCGCTCAGCTGTTTGGGTGTTCTTTCTTTGGGATGAACTAGTTTTTGTGTTAGGTTTGAAGCTTACTGGTATTGTAGGAGCCATTTATAGTTGTTGCTGTTTGGGTATGGTTTGTTTCTGGTTTATTTGGTTTGGGTGGTAGTGTTTTGTTTAGGTTGACACACTGACCCATATGTTGCTCTACCACTGGTGGTGGTGTATATAGGTGAGAGGGCACACAGGGTTTGGGGGACGGGAGGTCATACAGTTTTTATCACTTTTCTTTGCCACAGAATAGCCTACGGCCACTGGTTAAGTTCTCTCATATCCACACTCTCCATAATTACCTGTCCATCTCACTTGTTGTAAAAGGCCGCCACTCGGAATTTTGGATTTTTTTATTCCTTTACAAACTGCATTCAATAAATGGGAACGCCCACAACTTATCTCCCAGTCTGGAAATCATTCTGTAAGAGCGTTATAACCAGGATTCCCCGCACTCAGAAGCGCTTAAAAAAGGTGGTTGATAGTCGCTACAGGTATGTTGGGTTTGGAGAAAATTCTCCTGAGTTTTTCAGAAGCTCCTGACACATTTATAGAATGAAAATGTTTTTGCATCTCTCTGTTTTCTCGTCTGTGTTCAATGCAGTGTTTTTTTCTGCCTTCTTTGTTGGCTGATTTGACAAAGGCCCATTTTGGGTAACCACAAGCTTGCAGTGACTGACGTGCTTGTATTATTTTTGATTCTCCTCTGTGGCAGAGGGAATGTTGTCAGCCCAATAACTCAGAGTTCTCATAACAGAGAGTTTGTGCTCCAGTGGGTGATGTGAATCAAAATGCAGACATTGGTCTGTGTGTGGGCTTCTGGTAAACTTCAGTTTTTAGACTCCCATGTTCCTCAACGTGTACCGCAAAGTCCAGAAAAGGCGACATGTTGTTCTTGGCATCCTCTCTAGTAAATCGTATGTTGCTGTCCAGTGAGTTGATGTGGTTGGTTTGGATTTTGACCCAAGTGTCATCCACATCAGAATCCAAACCAAAGAAGTTGATGCATTCGCCAACCACATCCACTCCTGGATAGGTGTCAAAGCGTTTTCCGAGAGACCTTAGTGAAAGTCCGGTTGCCTCCGATTTAAGCCTGTTTTCTGGTGCGATGACCCGGATAACTGAGAATTTGCACAGGCAGCCAAAACAAAGCATTATAAATTTAACCAAATTTGAAAACAAGTGGGTAGCTTGCCTTTTGATTTGTATTGAGCTCTTGCTTGTTGCTGGTTTTGTATTTCTCTTAGCCTATTATTTTCTTAGTCTTATTCTGCATTTAGTCAGTGCTGAACCCACAGAAGTCCACCCTATCGTTAAGTCTCTAGGGTACAGGGGGTTTAGAACCTGTGTTATTGGAACATTATAATTGCCATGACTGAAAATAAGCATTCTTTCAAATCTTTTTGTTCACACTTCAAAGAATAGTGCTTCAAAGTAGAGATAGCGTCGGCTTGGGGCTGAATACTAGTAGGTTATCAATAGACATTATGAAGACAAATATGCCTTCATTTTAAGGGCTCACAGAGTTTTTTTTAGCTAACAGAGAAAGATTCTTAATTTAAAGAGTACATTTTGACATGTATCGGCATGTACTCATGTCACAACAGCTTAATTGACATTGCATTTTGACAACTACATAAGCATCCTTTGTGTTCAGCTGAATGAGATGCCATTTTGAAGCCATTGTTATAGCCTTGGTCAGCATGTTATTTCTGTGTATCTGTGCCCACATATACATTTGTTTTGGAGCGTCTAATACTGGATATACATCCAATGCAGCCTCCACTTCAGTTGTAGGGTACAGGTCAATGTAGCCTCTTTGCCATTTTGTCCATCGTCCATTTGGTCTTTTCATATGTTTTTGGGGATAAAAATAAGTCATCTGCCATGGGATGTTTTGTCCCAACCATATGTCAATTTGTACCTCCCTAAGGGACATTTTGTACCCACTGACAACCAATGATTCAAAGTCTACTGTAAAAAAAACAAATGGTGCTATATGACCCTGATAACATCTGCCAGCAGGGAGTCGCTCAGGGTTCAAAATCTGTCATATTTCATGAGAGTCAGCGGGCCCAAATGGAGATCACCGCATATTGCAAAATCCTTACATTTAAGTTATACATGATGTTTGGACATTTTATATGTATTTGTCTCAGTAGTTTTAATTAAAAAAAACGTATGTAGCAAGAAAAACAAAAAAAAATGATATTCAACAGTTACACGCAGGTATGAATTTGGAGTTAGGTTGTCATGAAATGGCAACAAACAAGGGTCCAAACAGTAATAATTATCCATAAACTGTGAGTTTTAAATGTCCTCCAATAAAAAGCGCGAACCCGTTTTCCATTAAAGTATAAGAAATTGTGATCTTTACTCTAAAAATGACAGACCAATTTGGCAATTGTTGGTTGTATTTTTTTAACTGTAACTCGATTGAAAATTTTTGAAATACCAATGCATTTCCCAGTGTTCATCTTGGCTTCTGAAAGCGTTGTGGAAAATATAACATCCTGACATTAAGAATTGCAGTGTAAGACATTGAGAAGCCATTGCTATGTCATTACAAGTGAAGGGGATGCTTGTAATAAAATGCGAATAACTGTATGATGTGCATCTTCATTCCAGATCAATCTGATCAGATTAGAAGTTAAATGCACTCTTTTTGATCCCTGTGGGATAACTGAATGGAGTGTTAAATGGAGTGGAAGAGAACAGAAGATATCCACTTTTCTTATTTGTGTTATAATCATAATAACAGCATATTGCTCTCTAATTTGATGCTCTCCTGAATAAGATTTCAGCCTTAAAAAGTATGTCTTTATTGTTTTTTTCTCCTTTTTTTACCTGCATTAGTAGGATCAGAGACACAAAAATGCAAATAAAAGAAAATGGGATGAGTAACGTGCAAAAACTCTCTTGCCATCAAGAAAGGTACTACTCATATTTCCCTCAAAAGAGCCTTCTCTTGTAATCATTTACTAGAGAGAGACAAGTCAGTTTTCTGACTGGAGAGCTTTTCGGTTTGTGTTTTGGGGCTTTGCCCAGTGCTCTCAGCGTGCACCGCTCTAATGTCACTCTCAATTCACCGGGGCACAAGTGTGTGTAAATGTGTTTTGGCACAGCGGGGGTAAGGTGTGTGAATGTTTTGTGTGCTCAGACGAATTCACTTTATCATCAAAGAATATTAGCTGTTTCGACCTCTAAACTTTCCTGATGCCAAAAAGAGAGAGAGAGAGAGAGAGAGAGAGAGAGAGAGAGAGAGAGAGAGAGAGAGAGAGAGAGAGAGAGAGAGAGAGAGAGAGAGAGAGAGAGAGAGAGAGAGAGATGAAATTCTAGAGAAGCCACAAGAAGGTACAAAAAGAAAAGGCTAAGGTAGAATAAAGTCAGCTTCAAGGCCTAATTTCACCAATGTTGTCCCTCGCCTAATTGCACAATCCCACCGTCTCTCCTGCCGCGCCTGCCGTGTGGCCCTGTGGCACCGCAAGGTAAAAAAAGGAGTCGGGTTCTAATTTCATTTCAGTTTGTCTTAGGACAACTTTTAGATGTTTAATTCTATCCCAATTTCATGTAATCAGGCGAAAGACTTCCCCAGAGGGAGGGCAGCGCAGGCCAGGGCCAGGCATATGCTATTTGCAAATGTAATTGGTTCACCTTTATTCTGCTCCCTATGATGTTCACGCCGTCTTTTCTCTCACTCATTTATCTCTCATTATCTTCTCATCCTTCTCTCTCTTGCCATCTTTTCTAGTACAAGACCCACCTTTTCTACCCGTCTCCGTATTCTTCCTCCACACACACCCCTTACCTCCCCTCTAGGCGAAACCGCTGCAGTTGTTATTGTGATTCATAATTTTTTTTTTTCTCGCTCATCTCTGCCTTTGCAGCCTCTGGACATTGACTACAAAATCCATTATCATTTGTATATTTTAATTATGCAAATGAGAATAGCTCAGCTGGCCTGTTGGAGGCTGCAGGGGAGAAAGCAGGAACTCCATTGCGGGTGATTACAATTCATCCGCTCGTCTCGCTTTAATTGTAACAAGCTAATTACCTTGTTTCCATTTAGTTTGAACAATGCCAAAAAGAAGAGAGAACAGTGATAGCTTTGGCTAACCCACATGGTGAATTTAGCTGACAGGTATGAAAACAGAAGGAGGGGAGGGAGTGAAAGTGATGGGAAGCAGTTTAGGAACTCAGTCAATATTCAATAGAAGCATTTACCGACTCCCAGGAAAGATTGTTAAGGAACTTTTGTTGCTCTTGGTCGTTGGGACATAAAAAAATTCCACAACCAACAAAGAATCTATTTGCTTGTCATGTAATTTGGTTATATTAAGATTCCACTTTTTGCTCCGGTGGTTGCCTAACTGCAGTTTTGTGCCATTTCGCCCTTTACAAAAATAAATTCTAAGATCAGTTCACACTGGTCAAATCCAAATGTACATACTTACACTCCTAAACATTTTGAACTAAATTCACACCCATAACATGAAACAGCTGATGTGTCTTTACACTTTTTTAGTAGGCCTATGTTAAATGTCCACCCATCCATCCAGCTGATTTTTACATCGGTTTAGTTCTCTCCTGCTCTTCTTCCTATAAACCCCATTTAAATAAGATTGACTCCCCAAGCAGCTGCAGAGAGTCACATAGTTGTCAGAAAAGCAAAATAAGTCAGAAATGTCTTTGTTATATTTGCAAACAAACAGCTAGTTCAACCTAAGGAACACTTGAACTTCACAAAATCAACAGGTTTTGTTTTTTAGAACTTCATCCTTCTTGTTATTAATTTTTATCCTACATTTTTCCTTCCACTTAACTTTCCATTTATATGCTTGGATGAATAGCTGTGAACAGTCTTGCAGAGAGTATCGATGGCTGTCTTCTAGACATCAAGTCAGCAGTCTTCCAAAAAAAAGCTAAATGCTAAAACAATAACTATGAATGTCATTAAAAATGTCCCTAAACTCTTGCCTTTAAGCATAACTTTCATGAATATTTTCTGCATAAAGAGGATACAGTTTGTCTAAAAGATTTTACAGTTTCTAATGTGTTCACTACCAATGAGACCACCATATAATGACACCACTGAGAGCTGCACTAAATTCATTTTTTTTGTGTAAAAAAGTGTAATTATATTCAAAGTTCTTCAAAAAGTTGGCTCCCCTCCTGATCAAATTCATTTAAATGACGCTTGTTGATCACAACTCCAAATCATTTTAACTTTTAACATTTTACTATGATTTCTCTGACTGGGCAAGCTTGTGTGAGGAGCTGTTTTCTTGAAGACATTTTAAAGATGAGGCATGTCCTCTTGTCCTTCCATTTTGTTGAGATGCTAAGAGAAAAGGTGCTCACATCATGTTTATGCCCAAAGGAAATAGGACATCAATGAATAACTAAGTAAAAGTCATTTGCTGCTTTAAACAGATTGTAAGGTGAAGTATAAATGACACAGATGCTTTAGTTATGCTCCTCAATAAGTTAAATTTACTTGTAGAGCACATTTCAGCAGCAATGCAGTTCAAGGTGCAGTTCAAAGCGCAGCTCATTTTGTAAAAGAAAATAAATGATGTTTTAATGAGGCATTGGCTTCCTCGGTGAATAAAAGTCCTCAAATTAAAGTTTCATATTTTCAAATGAAAATTTTCTTGTTCATTTTAAAGCTTTTTAATGATTCTTTTTAACGATTCTTTCCACTCACTTGAATGAACACTTAACCTAGGTATAATCTCTAACTCAACGGTAGGATGTTTAACAGCTGTTCTCCTCTAATGAAGAACAGAAGACGATCATCCTGGACTTCCGCCGGTTTATGATCCCTCTACGAGACTAAGTTTATGTTTCTGCCGGCACTTCTTTGCCTAGTATTCATTCTGTTCAGAGGTTCCTCACTGAAATGAGTCCAGGGCTTCTGGGGATCAAGACCGGGCCTCAGCTGAACAAGATCTCATTATCTCTCCCTCGCAGACCTATGCAAACGCACGCGCACACACACGTACGCATAAAACCACATGCCATACGGAGACACAGATGTGTATTCACTTACGAACGCCCCTCTTCATGCCACAGTGAGCGAAGTGTCACAGTGAGGGACCCTGAATGTATGTCATGAACAAGACGCCGGAGTATATTGCAGATTTAAAGGAGATTAAAAAGAAAACTTTCATTCAGGTGCTCACTTCTATAAATACGTTTGAAAAATGGGAAAAGCCTCTTTTAGATGAACACGAGTGCATAGACTTTTTTTTTCTAAAACTAAATGTTGCTCCACTGCTTGGGTATAGTCACATATAAAAAAGGAATTGCATCACACGCAAATCTTCACTTTCTCTTTCTCCAAAGGGCAGACTGGCATACTCAACCACCACTTTCTCCATGCCCACCTACTTTGCATTGTCATGAGGGAGATACTTGAAAGGTATTTGAAACTGTCGTCCTTAATCATTTCCCGGATCCCAGAGGACACCGCGTGACGTGATGGAGGAAGGACAGAGAAGGAAGGATGAGCAGACAGAAAGCGATGTCAACCATCAGTCAAGTATTGCAGTTTTTTGATGCAAAACTAAAAAAATGTTAATAATGAAAAAAAGGAGAAACATAAAAATCACTCCAGAACTTTGTTTATAATCATTAATGATTTCTTGCAATGCAGAGACAAAAAAAACTAAATGTAGATATAAAATCCCTAACTCCAATCATTGTTACCTTGAGACCCAAACTGGGTCATGAGCCTCTATTTCTATCACATCCATCCCCTCCCCAGCCGAGGTTTGAATAGCTGGATCTCATAATGACATCAGTTTTTATCATCTGTATCTTTTTCAAGAAAAGGGAACAGGGAGTGTGTTCAAACTATTGAGGTATTACACTTCACAGCCTCCCTGGGTTAAACCACCCTTTGCGGGTAACAAAGGAGGCTTCAACTGATTGAATTTTATTCAAGATCTTTATCCTTACAAGGGTTGTGTATTTTGTTGATCAGGAGAAAACTTACAATTGTCTCCCTGGTTTTAGAGCAGTGTGTGGATGCATTTAAGGGTTATTAAAGGTGGACTTCTCCTTCCAGGTCAGTGGTCACTCTCACCCTGAGACATTTACATGCAGAAGTTGAAAATCTTCAAACTAGTAGTGAACCTGCCTGTTTGTGGCCTAGCAAAAAGTACTTACACTCCTTAAATATAAACTGGCACACATATATGTTCCTGTCTGAAACCTGTTTCTGCTTCTAACAGTTGTTCTTCGAGGTTTGGCCTGTATTAAGCTTTATCCATCAGTCCATTTACTGAGTATGACCAGCTTCCATGTCCATGCTGAAGAAAAGCCTCCCACCACCATGATGGTGCCACCACGATGGTTTCTGCCCACCGCTCTGAAATGGAAAACACAAAGCCCTAACTGTATTTACTGGTTTTAGAAATGCTTTAAGTACCTCTATGTTTCAAGTTGGGGCTGGACACAAATCGAATATTTCGTCTTTTAGCCTACATAACAGCAGAAGTGCTTTTTATGACAATATTATGGAACAAATGTTAATGTTGACTCTTTAGCCTGTGACCTATACTTTTCAATATAGTATAATATTTAAATCTTTAACAGTGATGGACTGATTTTGCTTTGCTATAAGCTTCACATATTTAATCCATCAATCAGTTTACTGTTATAATCTTTATTTTTCAGTTTAATCACTAACGACGTCTCATTATACAACCTAGTGGACTATGCATAACACCAACCATTTTTTTTTTTACCTACGCATGCTTTCGCAGTCATTGCACCACCTTGTTTAGTGATGGCATGAAAACTGTAATCAGTTTCTAATTATGCATTGCTTACGTTGGTTTTGCATATAACATTCCAATTATATCGGCTAATAAAGCTGGGTTAAATCAGGAGTGGGTTGCTCTGTGTGTGACCACAAGCAAAGATTGCTCCTGTTTATAAATTGAGGGCAAGGCATTGTAAGAGACCAACTAATTTGTTAATTAAACACTTATTTAGTGCCGAAGTACACTTTTAAACTAAGAAATAATCAGGAATGAAATTGTCACTTAATTAGTGTTACTTTGATGTACTGTAGAGGTCTTCTAACTCAAAGGCTAAAGGTTGGAAAACAAAGAAAATTCATTCTGCACTTCCATGATGTACTTAATGTGCATGGGAAGTACACAGACATATGCAAATCAGAAATAAATCTAAGTTATTGCTAGATCTTGTTTGGCTTTTGGTTTAGGATGAACTTTGTTCCAAGCACACTTAAAAGCTTAGAGGTTTGTGACCTGGATCCGCTCAGCTGACAAAGCTATATTTAACTAAGCCTACATTTATATTGTGAATAATTGAAGTCTAGAAATCTATTATATCACATGTTACTTCAATGTTAAATTTAATTCTTCCTCCAATCTATTTTGTCAAAATTGATGATTTTTTTCTGAAAGAAATGTGGTCACATTTTTTACTGTGTAATTAAGCAAAGTAAAACTAGGTTGTGTCTCAAATATAGTTCTTGAACTATCATGTACTAACTATAGGTTAATTAGAGTGAAAAGATAATTTACATTTATGTAAATGTTCTTAAAAAATACATAGCCACAACAGCTCTAATTTTTTTTCACAATCTTTGATTTGTATTTTCATAATTAATAATGGATCATCATTGCAGTCAAAGGATTTTTGTTAAGAATACATGTATAAATATTCCTATTTCCTTTGCAGTTATTACTTTCTCTGCAACTTCTCCAAGTGAAAAGAAACTTAGACACTTAAACTTAGATATTAGACAGACTTTATTGTCATTCAACAGCACATTTACATGTACATTTGAGCTACTACACTATACAGGATGTCTCATGTCCTGTTGGGATATTTGGAATATTTTGTCAGCATCCCCAGTGATTTATATATATATATATATATATATATATATATATATATATATATATATATATATATATATATATATATATATATGTGTGTGTGTGTGTATGTGTTTATGTATACGTGGTATATTGAGAGGTTTGTTGTTGGTTTTACATAATCTTTGGACATCAGATTTTATAGATTTTATAATTTTATACATGCAATTTTTTGTCAATTAGGCTGTTTATAAGAATGTTTCTGATGTACTAACAAATATATCTCAATGTTTTTGCACATATCAGGCAGGTTTGATATATTTTCTATTTTAACTCAACCCTTAAAACGGCCATGTTGTTGTAAATTTCAGAGCTGTTTCCATATTTTCAGGATTACACCAACATCTTCTCTTCAAGCTGCTTAAGAGTTAAACTGCTTTCACCCACACACACCAAATTGTGTGACACTAAAACGTAAGATAAAAAAGTATTTAAAGTCACTCTTGTTGTTGGTTCCATTAGCAGCTTGAAATCTGTCAGCAAAGGTCAGCTAAATGGATGAGAAGGCCAGCAGACATGGCATTTAAAGATCTACTTTCTCTATATCCCGTGGGCTCTGTTCTTCAAACACAGCTTAGAGGTTTACCAGCAGGTCACACTTGGACATAAGTGTAGAGACAGAAAGAGAGATTTAAATATGTAGCCTTCATTTAGAGATCAGTCACTCAGCGAGGATCGGCTTATGATGGTGTTTCAGTCTCATATTTGCTGGACTTCTGCTTCAGAGTGTGGCATGTTTGTATGGCCAAAATGGACATACACACTACGACAGATTATTCAGTGTGTCTCTGTACCTCCACAGCTCAGTCGAACTGAAAAACAGCATAGTTGCAGGTGACTATTAAGTAGCTATAAATTAAAAGCATATAACCAATTTCAAAGATTTTATTTTCCAACAATGCTTATCACAGCTGTATTGGAGCAATGAGGAGAGGCAAGGAGAAAGCGAGGCCCTATCCCCCCCAGCCAGGAACAACATGAGTGAATCAGAGGGCGTCAAGCCTTAGCCCCAGCCCCACTTACAGTCAACCAAGTGAACTCACTCACTCGCAAAAAAAAACGTCTAAACCCGACAAGGTAGTTTTAAGTGTAGCCCTCAGAATTGTTGTCTGAGTGAGAAGCCCAACAGATTTACTTTCACAAGTGGAGCACTATCCACTGTCTCAGTCGTTGTGTCCTTGGGCAAGACACTTTACTCGCATTGCCTACTGGCGGTGGTCAGAGGGTCCAGTGGCGCCAATGAATGGCAGCTTCGCCTCTGTCACTCTGCCCCAGGGCAGCTGTAGCTGCTAACGTAGCTCACCACCGTCACGGTGTGAATGTGTGTGTGAATGAGTGAATAACTGACTGTAGTGTAAAGTGCTTTGGGGTCATCGGACTTGATAAAGTGCCATACAAATACATTTACCATTCACCACTGTGTGTGAGTGTGTGTGTATATATATATATATATATATATATATAGCCCTGCAATAGACTGGCGACCTGTCCAGGTTGTACCCCGCCTCTCACCCATTGACAGCTGGAGATAGGCACCAGCACCCCTCGTGACCCCAGCAGGGATAAGCGTGACGGAAAATGTATGTATGTATATATATATATATATATAAACTTACAAATTAGGAAAACTAACCTGACATATTAACAGACACGCACAGTCGCTAGATTTGTTGCTAGTCACTTTTTTGGAGAGAAAAAAGTCACTATAGAGGTCTGAAAAGTGCAACAGTGCTCGCTACGGAGGTACAAGATGGAGCTGTGTTGTTGTTGTTTTTTTCAAGACAGAGCTGCTTTTATACCCCACAGAGGCAGCGCTACGGACGCGAGTTTCTCCAAATTATGTCACAAAAACATTTGAACCAATAGCAATACGGAATCGGAATTCAATGCAAGACCACGATTTAACCCTAGGAGGGTGCCACACTGACAGTGTAAGACACCACAGCAGGATTTCAACTAATATGCACTAATTCGTCAAAAATAATGATCAGGATGTCATGATGTAGGGTTTTGTTTGTTTTTATCCTTTGGACTTGTCCAGTCAGCTCAGTCTCCCTCCAGCCACCACCCGGTCCTAGATAATCTCCACCTGTTGTCACTAATTAGTCAATTAACTCCTGCCATTATTTAAGCCCCTCTCATTGTGTCATTTACCGCTGGTTCCGCTGTTGCTTATGTTACCCAGCCTGATCGGTGATCGATGTAACAACTGTAATATTAACCTACATGATAGGCTAAAAAGCAAAAGCAAGGAAACTGTTCTTCTATTGGACTTTTTATTGACCCTTCTTTTCTATTGCACCACAAGTCTATCAGTCGATATATATTGTTACTGAATTATTGTCCGGCCCTAATTAGGAAGTCACAGTCTTTGAAATAATTTAATTTCATGCCTTCATTCTTACCTCAACCCTTAATCTCTAAGGTTTAGGGCACCCCACTATTAACTACTATATTATCTAGTTTGTAGTATTGCAATATATTCAATTTCCTATAATTGTTAATGTTTACATAAAATAGCAAAAACATGGTAAATTTAAATTTAAAACATTGAACCATCAAAACAACCAGTAGAATGTGTGGTTTGATACATAACAATGACTTTCATTTGCTGTCAGCATCAGTTTAAATCCACATTGCAAAAAAAAAATCAAGTATGCTCAAAGAATAGCTTGTTCTAAGCCGGCTTTTTAAACGATTTCAAAACTTTAAATGCATATTTTCTAGTACAAAAACAACACATTATTGAAAATCGACATACATTTCAAATGCATTAAAATAGTTTTTTTAGTGTATTTCACATCATGTGTTTTCTCCAGCATATAACATAATCCACTGTAAGATTGCTAGCTGTTTACATTACGCAATAGGGATCACATATGCATAAGTAGTAGGAATCAGTTTGAACTGATGACGTATCAGCTTTTTGGAAGTGTCCTACATCTCAATGGGATGCTTACTACTAATTGATTCAATGACAACGAGGTAGGGATAGAGATGTCCCAAGGAATCAGGCTTTTATTTTATTGGACTTCATTAACCTCTCCATGATTAAACCACCACCACCAAAACAATGAAGTGCCTGAGCACTTCAGGAAACCAAAATACTCCATCGGTCATTTTTTCCCCGCTGTATTACTTTTTTACTTAGTACACATAAGTGGAACATCCTATATACTCTAAAATAGATAGCTCTAAGTTTTATCATCTGACCAAGTCAGAAACCTCAAATGTAGGCCTGTCACACCTACTTTAAGGCAACTGGAGATTACTGCAGTGATCTCACGTTAAAAAAAACATTAACAGTTTAGCTACATTATTCCACAGCATTTAGCAAGCTGTAAACCGGCGTTGGTAAATGGAGTATATGCAGGTTTTCTGCCCACTTGCATCCATTGCATTTAGATTATTTGTTTTCCTTCATAATACTAATGTCATACTAATATCTGAAATACTGTACTACTACTTGTATGTATAAAAATGAAATCTATACACCTTAAATCCTGTCTAGATTTCTCATAAATAGAGTTGCCCCTGGTCCTTCCAGCAACTGTGATAAAAAATACTGTTAAATATCTGTACTAGTTACAATAAATACCGACTTATACAAAATGAAAACAAAAATGGATTGAAAAAAATGATTACATGAATAATGATAAATATTGATCCACTTTTGAAATATTTAACATGTAGAAATAAAGTTCATTTATTTGATGTTTCAGACGATAATTATTTAAGCTTGAGATATTAATGTATTGCGTTATTAATCCACTTATTTCTTCCTCTAAACAGTGTTTTGTTTAATAACAACTTGTGTTTACAGTTACAAAATACCATTTCCTCTGCTTCACATTCATCCCCATTTCCACATGTTCAGTCTTAACTACAAACAGAATTTAGGGAAATTGTTTTGCATAGAAAGTGTTCTGTAGAAATGACCCTCACCCCCCCACCACCCCTGAGGATTTCTAGAATGGATGTTTTCCTGATTCCATTCGCTTTCAACATCTGTTAAAAATCCTAAAGATTATATTAATGTCAAAAGAGAAGTAATCCATCAGAAAAGACATGAAAAACATCTTGCTGCAGCCTGCATGGGATGTTTGTGCAATCATTAGTTGTGGACGTGGCCACTTGTGCATATGCTTGTTTAGATGGCATCATCGCAAACAACAAAGGCTCACACGTCTGTCGTCATTAGTACCGTCAGATCCCTGTCACACACCCTCTATCCCTCTGTTAATCCCTCCACTCACACTCTGCTGTTGAAGTGTAGAAGGGTATTTATAGAGCAATGGATCAGTGAGAGATAAGGCAAAAATATGAAAAACAATAATGGCGATAAAAGCTGTTTTGATGTTGGCTTTACGTGTGGGGATGTCAGCAGAACATAAACAATGCAGATGTGAAATCCATCCACATGTTGGGTGTCTAAACCTGTTTGGAAGACAGATAGCTGATGAGTCAAAGAGAAATTATAATTTATTGTAAGAAAAAATATATATATTATAATATTATAATATTTTTGTTAAATTTTTGTTTGTTTTTTTCCAGATAAAACATTTAAAAAGCTTTAAGTTTTTTCTATTTAATTTACAAACTCTTTACACGTCTGAGGGAAAAACATTAAGTATGTTTGTTTTATTTTTTTCTGGCCCGCCGTATGTGGTCTAATCTCCAGCTGCTTAGTGTGTGTCAGCATGCTTGGATTTTCTCTCGTATCTGTGCTCTGCATAAGGGCTTTGGCCAATACACACACACACACACACACACACATTGTTATCACTCAGAAAAAAATGCTGCTAATATTTGTCGTTATTTAAACACCAGAGCTGATAGGCGGCTGAACAATAATTATTTTCGGGAACAATAATTATTACCGTTTAATTCCACTGTTTACCATTTTGCCCAGTGGCCCCTCTTTAAAAGCCAGCCTCTATGCAAAATGGTAGGCCCTTAAGCAGAACCACATTTATATCAAATAATTAAAAGTGAAATAATTGAAAAATAAAAGTGAGCTTTTGCATGTGTGTGTGTGTGTATTCCAAGATAATTGCTAGAGAATGATGCACACCAGGTTTTCCTGGGACCGTGTTCTGAACTGTGCCAAAAATTGTTGTAATATTTTTCCCACAACAACACTTTGTGTTTTACTTCTTCTTCTGTTGGATTACCTGGAGAGAAACATCACTTAACCTACACGAAATACCCCAATAGTAAAGGTGCAACAAAGAATGCAAAATAAAACTACTTTGATAACAGTATTCTTGAAGTCATAAAATAAAATTTTAATAAAAAATTCTGTTATCAAGATCCATTTCCCTTTGAAACACAACACATAAACATAGGAATCTACTTTAGAGTGCAGTTCTTTTGTCCTTGTAATTTTAATGTATAATTATGTTCCTTGTCATTTTTTAAGAAGTCGTTTGCAGAAAAGACTGAAAGTAGTACCTCAGATTTTCTTACATAATACATTACAATTTGTCAAAACTGCATAAAATTCAAAACAATAGAACAAGATCACACACGTTCAGTTTTATCTGACAGAAGCTATTGATATCTGTTTATGGGTGACTGTATACATAATATTCCCTCTCTCTACTTAATGTTTAAGGGGATTACATGCCTGATCACGCCTGGATTATACAATAAAAGCCTGTCTGAGGTGAAGGGGGCCATGCTTTGGTTATATTGTGCAAGCAGAAAAGAGACGCAGTGGAACAAACGTGTCAAAACCGAAGACGGTAACATTTAAAAGAATTCTGCCAGTGCAGTATGGTAATGTGTATACACAATTTCAACCATCAAAACACTAACAAGAAGGAATTAAATATTGGACTTGCTGTCAAAATATTTTATTTACTTCTGGGACTTTCCAAGAGCAAAGAAGGAGTTTTACATCAAACTTATAGTGCCTTATAAAAGTATTCAAACCCCTTTTACCCATTGTGTCATGTCATAACCACATACCTCAGTGCACTTTGTATGGACTCCAATAGACCAACACAAAGAAGTGCCTATGTTTCAAGTGGAATGAAAAAGAAAGAAATTCTAGCCTTTCAATCTTAAAACAAATACAAATTCAGGGACACATATTCATCATTAAGCAAGCACTTGTTAATCAAGCTTGTGAAAAACAACATTGACAATTTCTCTATGTACTCTTCTCATTTACTCCTTCCTCTCTTTGGTTAACTTCTGAAGAAGAAGAATTGCCTCTCTCCACCCACTCATTTTATTGACCAGCTCCCATCCCTGCATCTCTGCATCACTTTCTATACTGCCTGGTGATTAAGCGGTAGTTTAACCTCCAGTCCTCATTAATAATGGACAAATAGAAAAAGCCTGGGTTGTTCCGCTTCCTGTCAGTAGCACTAATAGAGCCCTTAACGTCCACATTAACGTAGCTCTTGTTTACTCGGGCAGATGGACCGACAAATCAGAGACATCATGAAACACACAAATGCATCAGTACAATGCGTATAATATACTACACAGCCATAGACACCTTGATAATATGCCTATTTACTGTATGTTGGAGGCTGCAAGAGTGTGAAGCAAAGGAAGCAGACAGAACAAAATGAGGATTCCAAACCACCCAGCTGAATATACAGGATACATTTTAGATGTGGTTACATTACCACCGCACACTGCTATTTTTTTAGATTATATGGGACAGAGTAACACATACTAAGGAAGCGGGAGGAAAGCAGTACATGGTTTTCAAAAAAACATATTACAAAGGAAAATATGAAAAGTGTGTTGTTCCCCTTTTTGTTCAGCTCCCTTTTACTCTGATACCCCTAAATAAATAAATAAATAAATACACAGTGACACCAACTGCCCCCAGAATTAAGCTTGGTTGTAGTAAATGCTCCACCTCAATCTAATTTGATCTCAAAACAAATACAGCAATCCTGTGCAGGACTCTTAGGTTTCTTAGACAACATTAGTGAAAAAGCAGCACCATGAAGACCAAGGGACACAGCAGACAAGTCAGGGAGGAAGCTATATGGCACGGTTAGTTTTAAACATTATATCCCAGGCTTGTAAGAGCTTCCAGAGAAAACTTTATAAAATGCATACAAAATGCTATATACGGGAGGGGGGGGGGGGGGGGGGGAACGCTCAACATAATGCAATAGATTACATTAGATTAGATCAGATAGAACTTTATTGATCTCACAATGGAGAAATTCACTTGTGACATAATAATAATTGAATAATAATTGTCCCCATCATTAAACAGGGTGGTGGCAGCATCATGCAGTGGGGTTCCTTTTATCTGCAGCGACTAGGAAGTTGGTGACAGCTGATGAGAAAATGAAGAAAAAGTCACACCGGAGGAGCTTCACCTACAGGTAAGACAACTAAAAATGATTTAGATGAAAACATGTTCATATGCGAAATTTTTGCAGTCAAACTTCAAACCTCCAATCCAGTGGAGATTATGTGGGAAGATTTGAAAATGGACGTATGCAGACATTCTGCTCAGTCTGCCTGCAGTTGACCTCTACTTAAGCATTCAGAGTTACCATGGCTTGAGTGTATAAAGATCATCAACAGCCTGTATCCATACGTTCTTGTATTGATATGTTGCCTATTAAATCAGGCAACATATGTTACCTGATTTAATAATGTTGGGGTTACGGCAGGTCATTCCAGGTAAAAAAAAAAAGTTATACCCGTCTCAGCCAATGAATATGTCTTTAACCCTCGGGTGATGATCCTTCTCATCTATGATGCTCCATTTAGATATCAGGCTTCTTATTATCCTGCTTAGTTGTATTCAGCGGGTTGGAGGTTCAGTCCCAGCAGCAGCTCAAATATGTCCTGTGGCTGTGCCCTTAAGCAACACTCTTAACTGCTTTAGCTGTAATTTCAAATAAATGAAATTGTAAGCAAGTTGCAAGAAAAGGGGGAAGACATTTTCATCGATGGCCCTCATTTTTGGATTTGTTTTTATCATTACAGAAATTAAGGTTACACAAGAACAAGAAGACATGTTGTTGAGCGCAACACACACACACACACACACACACACACACACACATACAAAGGGAATAGAGGAGATTTGGTGCGGTCCTTTTGGGGTGGTATTGTGGTAATTTATTCAGAATCCATTTTAGCACATTGTGCATGCCTAAGTGGCAATTTGCTTTTTTGGTGAGTTTCCATGATTTTATGTCCAATAAAAACACATGCAGTTTGCCCCCACAATAGCCTATTTAAGTTACATTAGCGCTGAAAATTCCCCAGTAAAGAAAATTAAGCCATGATACTGCAGGATCATCTCTGTTAGTTATCTTCTCCCTGCCGAGATGTGCCGCTCTGATGCCCTGCAGAGAGCTGAATGACTCTCTTGGACGACAGGTCTAAAACTGTCAGGCTTTCCTTGAATTCTGTCCGCATTTTCTTCCCTTCCTAAACCATAACAATCATGGCTGCTGTGGTATAAGATGTTTTAAACCATAAGTTAAGTGCTATTTGACACTGTTTCGTGTGTGTGATTTGCTGTGTGGCTTATGATTAGTTTGTGTCAAATGCTCACTCATAAAGAAGATCATGAACGTATATCACACTGCTGGACGAAGAATGGAGGCAGAGGCTCAACTTGCTTCCTGCACTTTACGTGTGCTCCGCTTAGAAGTTGTGTTACAATACGGCTCCAAATAAATCCCTAGCCTTGATGAAATGTAAACCATAGTAATTATTCCTAATTTTTGTTTTATGTCATGAGAATTGGAGCATCCCATCCCAAGTCCTATGATTACTGGGATAGGCTCAAACATGAATGAGAGGAAGCACGTAGAAAGACTGTAGACCTTCACCAGAGTCTCTTAAAACATCCTAATTTTGTCACGTTACAACCTTCAGTGTATTTCATTAGAATAGTGATAAACTAAGACATTGAATAACTTTAAATCCATCGGGCTTGATGGATAAGTGGCAGTGAAAAAAATCTGTTCTTGATGGTTAGCCAAATGAATGATTGTTTTCTGTTTGCTTTGAGCGATTTAGGGGATGAAACAAACACTTTGATGCTCTGGTTATATGAGACTAAACGTAAACTTTTTTGGTCCACATGAGACACCGTGAGTCTCATGTGGACATGTGTGGACATGTTATTGGTGTTATTATCACCAATAACATGCCAACACCATGGTAAAAAATGGCAGTGGCAGCATTATGCTGAGGGAACAGGAAAGCTGGCAACAGCATTCCAGTAAATCCAGTCTCCTTTGAGGAAGAGGGCCAGGGAAAAAAAAGGCTATTGCAGAAAGTCCAAGTCTGACCCTAAATCTAATCAGAAAGTGAAACTTTTATGTTGTTGTTCCAATATGACCAAGCTTGTGCTACTTGTGTGAAGAAATAAGGAATAGGCAGAAATGTAAATCTCTAGATTTTAGAAAAAAAAAGAGAAACACAAATCACTTTCAAGGGACCTCAAATGTATGTGCCGCTTTGTGTCTGTCATACAAAAGCCCAACAAAACCCACAGAGGGTTGTGGTTGTAACAGGGGACACGTTTTGTCCATGTGATATTAACACTTCTGCAAAGTTTAGTATATTTGGAATATAGAAGATTTAAAACCCTGAAACAGTTGTTTTACATGTCACATTACTATTCTATTGAATGTTGAATTGAGTTGTCTCTTTAGGTGTTACTTGTTGTTGTTGTTGTTTTTTTTTAGGTCAGACTGGTTTAGAGCAAAGGAGAAACAATCCACTATTATGCAATAATAATTTAATTTTGACCACAAAAACAGACACAACTTTGAATTCACTGAAATGGATTTCCAATGCAGATCAATTCAACCTAAATGTTTAACTATTTGTCCTCCTGGTGTTTGTTTGATGCATTTTGATAGGTCAACAGGACAACAGAAGTTTCCTCACACGAACACACACACACACTTACACTGTCACGTGTGACCTTGCAGCCTCTCTGCTATGCTTTCTTTAAAAGCCCAGTGTAGCGCCCAGCAGTCTGTCTGCACTGCACAGCTAATTGGCTTCAGCTCAGTGTTCACTGTTAACATCTCATTACCCATTCCACTTAAAATAACTTCCACAAGTTTGCTTGTGAGCAGGGATCATTAAAAGTCAAGCAAGCCTTTAATTATAGGCCCCAATCGTTTGGTAAATAAAATTATATCTCAATCTCTGTTTTTTGTCGTCCTTATTGAGTCCTTTGTCAGAAGAAAATACAACATTCTTTTGAAATATAATCACAGCAATAAAAGCTTTAAAAAATCCAATTGCAAAATAAGTTTTATGATTATAACATCACATCAACAATGTCTACTATTGCACACTTTAGGCCTATAACACAGCAGAGAAGCTAAAGAGTGCAACAAAGTGTCTGCTCTTAACTTTTCTGATCTCTTTCACAAACAGGTTTAATCTCTGCATATCAGAGAGATAGACATTCTTAATTTTAGAGAATAATTTAGCACACTGTGCTGTAATTTACAAGACTGCTCCATTTTCATTTGCAGAGACCAAAGGGATCGGCAGCTTCTGTCTCAGTGGAAGATGTGTCTGAATAAGAGTGAGGTCAATGCTTTGTCAATTAATTAAAATAAAGGATGGCTTTTTTTTTTCAACAGTCCAAAATGGATCATTTAGTGCAGCCAGAAGTAAGCTCTCTGAGTGAGGGTCTATGATGGATTTAGAGTATTTGCAACCTGGAGTGCTTTTAATCGTTACTTGGATTACCCATGATTCAAATCCTAAATGAGGCCAGTTTAAGTTTGATTTGTTTTTGTCTTGTTTGGTTTCAAATCGTTTACACAGTTAAGTGACTGAGACTTCAATACTAAATACGGTTTGATCATTTTGTGGCAGAACATGCTTTTAGGCTGTTGTTTTTTTTTAATATGTTTAATATCTAGTTAAGAATACAATGCAAACACAAAAACACTAACGAATGTGCACACTTCTGTAAAAAGATTACAACAAAAGACGTGTTTGGAGATTTTGCAACCCTCTATACTGCTGATTTTTATCATATTAAAAAATTGTAACTCAAACTCAGCTGTACCATATCGCCAAATCGATTTTACTGAGGCACATGTCCCAGGTTATATATTATTTCTCCTAAATGGGCTTCACTTCACAATAATCTCAAAGCTACTGCTATCCTCATTGTTTGTGCGTATTTTTTGCAAAACTTTTTCCTTCCACTCAACTTTCTGTTATTATGCTTGGTTACAGCACTAATACAGACATGGTTATCTAACAATAACCTTTTGTGGTTCACCTGTCAGTGACTGCTGCATAACTGTCAAGTGACCATGCATCCTAATACATTAGAACATTGCTGAAATTTCAAGTTTTCTGCATCTTTTGCTGATACACTTTCTCCTTCCACTCAACTTTTTCTGAATATGCTTGGATACATGATTCCGTAAGTTAGCCTTTTAACAATGACATTTTGTGGGTGTGTTTCTCATAATTGTTTAGGCCATGCCAGCATAACATTTTTGATTGGTCCTTTTTAAAATCTTTACTGAGAAACTGATTTTGGGGTTTTGAATTGCTGTAGTAAATTATCATCAAATGAACATAAATAAATCCTTTTGTGTGATGAGTCTACATAACGCATGTGAGATTATGTAAGCTGCAGGATCAATTAAAATTAGGCCCTGCGCAATGTTGCGCGTAATTCACTCTTCGAGACATTGATTTCAAATAAAATAACTACTTAGATCGCATCAGCCGCATTTTGAGAATTTCTAAATAGTTGAGTGGGCGAGGTTCCAGACCTTCAGTGAATTATGGGAACCTTTGTTGGATGGTCTGCTGAGCTAATTGGCACAAGCGCCTCGGGGCAAACACGCATTTAACAAACTGAGGCCATGCAAGTATCGCTCACGGGGCTAAGCTAGAGTTGAGACAAAAAAAAAAGATTAAATCAGAATAGATGGGTGTGCAAACACTGGATTTCATATGTTGACTGTAAGTGCTAGAAAAAATCTGAAATAAAAGGAACCAACTTCAACCTAAAAAATACAGAGAGCATAGCCTACTGTAGGTAGACGGTCTATTTTTCCAGGACGGGCCATTGCTGGTACACAGTGCCTAATAATGCAGCTTAATAGGCTGTGACATGGCAAGACTAATACTGTAAATAGACCAATAATGTGTCTGCATTGTTTTATTGTGATAATGTAGTGATGCTTCCATGAAGCAGGAGAGAGTAATGACCCGCACCTGCATGTGTTGGCACAGAGGGGATGCGTGCACAGACGCGCACATACACCCACTGAGATCCACAATCCCAGCATAGGAAACCCATTAAATGGGCAGGATTTAAAAAAATAAAAAAAGAATTATCAATTAGAATTTTTTTTCTAATTTGCATAAGACGCAAGTTAAGTCTTCGTTGCAGATGAACAGTGAAAAGACGTGCAGCATTAAGTAAGGATTAAAACCGCGGTGCAGGGCGATTTTACACCATATTGTAGCCTACATCTGCCTTTAAATCCACAACAAATTAATGTAAGAGCTGCTATGTCGTTACAGGACCAACTGGAAGCTGTTTGTCCAATAATTTACGATTTACTTTATAGCAAAGAAATGAAACGAACATTGTGGGTCGAGAGCTGTAGTTGTATTCTTGTTTGCTTTTAATGAGTTAGAAGCAATATTGACAGGAATAATTTCATATTAAAAATTGAAATCAGAGCTGTGGTGTAATGCAGACTCGATTCAGAGCCTTTTGACAAAAGGAGGTGAAGCGTTTTAATATGGAAATCACTGGCCCGGGGCATACGTCATTTATTGACAGATTTGATGTTAAATGTCTCAAGCTCACTTAGTCTTGTAGCTCTTAATTTATTATGTTTTTGTCTCTCTCTCTCTCTCTCTCTCTCTCTCTCTCTCTCTCTCTCTCTCTCTCTTGTTTTTGTCACTCTCTCTCTCACTCACTCTCTCTCTCTCTCCCCCTCTCTCTCTCTCTCTCTCTCTCTCCTCTCTCTCTCTTCTTTCCGCTCTCCCATTCTGACCCGCAGAGGTCACGCACGCAATTCTTTTTTTAAACGCATGATTAATTTCTCAGTAGGGCGAGCTGCTAATGCATTATGAAAAAAAAGTGAAACGTATTCCAACGGGGCTAATAGCGCTATTGTATTCCAATAAGGCTTTTTCCCCCTGCTTTATGTGGTTTAGTCATGCTCCGCGTTTGATAACATGTCAGACATCTTCATCCCGGGACACAGCAAGTTGTTTCATTAGGCGCTTTCCAAAAGTCTCCTCCATATTTGTTTGCCTTATACCTAGACTAAGGGTTAAAACTGTATTAATTTATCAAATACAACAGGAATAAATCTGCCCTTCAATTTAGCTGTACTTTTTTCACTTTTCCGAAAATGAATGTTTAAAAAAAAAATCCAACTGCTCATTTTAGGCTACGTTTATTGTGCGCGCATCCCCTCCTCCGCCCCGTCGGTGTCCTCCCGTGGCGTCTGTCCGCGAGACAAAAGCGCGCGCGGTGACAGCCTAAATTGGTTTGAAAGCGAGCAGATGGGGTCCCGTGCCTCGCTCGGTGTGTCGCTCCTGCATCAGGGGCATGCGCGCACAGATTTAAGACTGAGACTGAGAGCGACCCTGCCATGTTAATCAAGATGCTCTAATGTTAAAAAAAGAAGCATATCAGGTGAGAATTACAACTAATTTCGGAAACGTATAACCTGACTGCTAAAGCAGGGATTTACGATTTAAAGTCCACCAGTAATAGTAACATTATTAATAATAATCATAATAATACTTAAAAAACACTACAAAAAGCTAAGAAAATACACATTTGTTTCAACTAAAATGCAGAAAATGTTGTATTTCAAGACTGTTCTTTTCTTTTTGATTTTTCTTTTTACTTTTGTGAAAATGTCTTTCATTCTGTCTGCAGTGATTATAGCTCACAGCTTAAAACTAAAATTTAAGCCCCAACATTGAAAAAAAGAATCAAGAGAGATTGTTCATTAGCCCTTATGTCCTTGCTTGCCTGTTTATTTTTATTTCTAAAGCCAAAATGCTAGCAATAAAACTATTTTGTGAAAAATGTATTTATTTATCACGGCTAAACATTTTCAATATTTGTTTTCTGTGATGAAACTCTTATCCCAACTGAAAATGTCTGTTTCCTTAAACATCCTTAATTTTCTCTGTCTCTAAACAGTGCAGAATGAGAAAAAGATTAAGAACCCTACTAATTTATCTAGAAAACCCTTGTCCTAGGAAGAGTGAAACAGGTTTATCATGGTTCAAAGATGTGCCTTTTGGATGCACCACTCTACAGTAATCCTGTTGAAATGAGTAGGTCATATAGTATCATTTTCATTTGAGAGCTTGGCGTAGCTCTAAAAATTCTTGGCCTCTTGAAAAACCTAATAAAAAATGAAATAATCGTTTCTTGAGTTTTTGAGGAGCTTGTTCAGGTGCATTTCATAGCACCGTGCGCTGCTGCTGAGCTCCTCTTACCTTCAATTACAACAGATGATAGCCCATAGGCTACAGTGCGCTTCCTGCTGCCGTGAATCCCTTGGGACCAACCTGCACATGCAGGGAGAGTCAAGTTTCCAAAAGCCTTCTCAGTGTTGAATGTGGGTATCAGCTGCTCTGACAGACATTATTCTGATCCCCCAGACTGTGTGTCCTATACCTGTCTGTCTGCTGCCTCAGCTTTTATCCCACCACCCCCAACCACCCCACCCAGCCCATTCTACTCTTGCTCTTGTGGTTGGAATATTGTTTTAGTCTACACTGTGTCTGTGTTTAAAAGCCACATTTCCTCATGCCACTCTTTGCTCCTGGCTGTGCCTGGTGCCAGTAGTCTGTTTTAACATCAGTTTATTGGTAATTAATTTGTAACTCAAGCAGTGCAGGCTTAAGGCTGCTTAGGGCCCTGGGCAGAACTTGAATTGTGGGACTTCCAATTACATCACAAAGTAACGCTCAGAACGTTGAGGGTGAAGTGTGCATGTTTAAAGAACACCAAAAAAAAAATGTTAACACGTCCCATGTTAATTCTGTTGTATCTTTAAAAAAAATAATGCTAGTATTGTGTGATTCTCTGCATTACACCGCTCGGTTTTATCACCAAGTTGTGTTTTTGTTGTCATTGTGCCTTTGTTGGGGAAAAATGTATACCAGTGGATAAAATGTTGGGAAAATCCAATACTTTACTATATAATCTGAAATGAAAACCCCACAGTTTATGCAGTTTCTCAGAAAATTAATACATTTTACTTTGGACTAATAAAAATATTTGTAATTCAGAAATATTATGCTATGACCTACACAACCATAGGAGAGACTGCTGACTTGACAGTTATCCAGCAGACAGTCCTTCATCCCATCCACAAGGAAAGTCACAAAGAAAACTGCTAAAGATACTGACTGTTCGCAGAGAGCTGTTAATGGGAAGTTGATTGGAAGGAAAAGTGCAGTAGAAAAAGGTGAACAATTAGAACATGTTTTAAACACAAATATTCACTTTAGTGTTCTGTATTGTTTATCTAGGTGCTCCAGACACATAAAAACTTATCTGCACAAGAATAGAATGCCAACAACAACCCCATTTCCCTATTTTCCTGCTAAATTCAGTTGCTTCATGTCTTTTACCAACATGCTCTTTACATAAATACGTATTCTGAATTACAGCTGACACTGATGCTTTGGCTAAATTAAGACTAAGTGTGGACATGCATGCAATATTTCCATGTTCTGAGCTTTTATAGTGTCTTTTTTTATTTAAGACTGGCTTTTCAAGACTATTTCATCTACATGAACAGTACTGGTCTTAGCACTTTAGTCTTTCGTTATTCCTTGATATTTTCATGCAAGCTATCAGACTTTCTTGTAATATTTTCTAATTGATCATTAGGCACTTTGCTAACAGTTGCACCGTTGTGTTTCAATTTGATCAGGAATTTTGGTCTGGCATAGAAGATATGCTCTGGGTTAAATGGGTATAATGATGCTTATGCTTAAACGTATTCAACAGCAGAATATTATAGGCTGAAAAAAAACGACACTGTCCGACAACAGTGAATTACCTACACGCCACAGGCCAGCGGATCAGAAGAAAGGCCAAGGAAGGCCAAACATTTAAAAGCCAATTAAAGTTTCTGTACGCAGCATCTTTCTCAAAACAGTCCAAATTCAGTGGATTATGTGGTTTGTTTACCGCATTGTCAGATTTAGCTTTCTTTAACATCCATAGTTTTACTTTCAGGTATCAATCGTACCAGAGTATTGCTGAACGAATGTTAAAAGAAAAGAAGAGTAGTTTTAGGCTTGAGAGGATTTGCAAGAGGGAATTAGCTATAAGGTATGATGCTCTCAAAGCCAGAGGAAGTTCATTTGAAGAAAGCAAGGGATAAACGAGAATAAAATTACAAAAAAAAAAAAAAAACAGTGCCTGATTAATTGTGATCGCTCTGTATTGTGCTGGGTAACTGTATCAAAACGGTGTTTGTTTGTTTTGTTTTTGTAGTGCACTACGTTTTTTGTATAAATTCAACATTGCTTTCAAACCAAACTCACGGATTGCACATTAACTTTTGCACAATTAACAATGGTGGATTCAATGTATAAGTCCTAGTGCTCTGTTGGTTTGGCAGGTGCTTAGTTTGCTCATTCCTTGGGCCGGCTATGAAATCAGAGTAGACATCCTCCTTAATCTGTAGCTTGGATAGCTTTAAATTGGGGAAGTGTTGATTAGCAATTTATTCCACTGCTAATGCAGGAAAAATTATAAACTTCTGTTAAAGTCTGGGTTTGGTTGGATGAGTTGTTTAAACAGAATGGGACTTGCTCTTCCAGCATTTGATCGGTAGTCGGAGGGACTTCATTAAAGCAGTTTAGTGGGAAAGAGCAGCAAAGCGTGTGAAGGAGAGGGTAAGGAAAGTGAATAAAGCTGTTCCGAGCGGCGGTCTGAGCTCACGCTGTACGCCAATCAAGCTCAAGGCAGGTATAAAGAAAGAGAGGGAGAGAGAGAGAGAGAAAGGGAGAGAGAGCGCGAGGCACACGCGGAGAGGGAGAGGAGGAGCGCGAGATTAGGACGGCGCGTGGCAGCTCTGAAAACAGGGATAAAGCTTGCGCGAGCGCCGCAGTTTACTCACATCACACGAGCGGGTTGAGTCCACAGTTAAAGAAAAACTCCGGTACCTCCAGTGCGAGCTTCCCGGAAATATCAAAGTGAGAAAAACATGATTTTTTTTCTGCTGCGTGGGATGCATCGAACCGGTTTGTGACGGGGTGACTTATTCTTGGCGCGAGTGGGAAAAGCCGCAAGAGTCAAGAGGTAAGAACTGTTTGTTTCTCTACTCCTGCTCTGAAGCAGAACACTAAAATGTTCCCGCACATAAAAAAAGTTTTCCCCCTATCACAATTTGCTGGTTCCTAAACCACTTTGTATTATTATTATTATTATTATTATTATTATTATTATTATTATTATTATTCGTCAATAGTAAAATTGCAAAGTTCACAGAGGGTAGGCATTTTTTTTGTATGGGCAGTACACATTTGTTACAAAAATAACTTAAACGTCATGATAAAACACTTTTGTGGGGAAAAAACGCTTTTCTGTTTTATTTTCTCACGTCTACAACTCCTTCGACATTAATTTGTGTCACTGGAGGCCGGCGCTCATTCTGTTAAAGGATATAATGTCCTAAGTTTTTATATCATGCACAAAAAACACAGGGCTGCGATCAATTTAGGTTTTAAGATTTTGTGTCTGCTCTTGCGTATCTGTCTGGGCTGGTTACCGACGCTTTGTAGTTTGAAAGTTCCTTTCAATAAATCTTGCAGTTTTCTAGCGGGCCTTATAAAGCCACTGCATGCAAATATATTTTTAAAGTGCTTTTTATACCATGAGAGTAAGATTAAATTAGTGTTTGCCAACCAGCTCTTGAAATTTTAGTTTAGATTTAGATCCAGGTGGCGCTGAAACTAAAAACTGTCACTGGCACAGTCATAACAACGCTTCAGACAAGACAATATAAACGAACAACACTGATCAACATATAACCTAAATTATAAGTAATTAAAAGACGGAAAAGAACACGGAGAAAAGTTTAAAGGCGCTTGTATGATTTTCCTGTTTAAGGAGTCCGTTATAGGGACGTTCCAAAATGATGGCGTGAGAGGCGTCCTCTCGTCTTTTAACCTGCACATTTTACTTGCCTTTTGAGATTTTGCTTTCAATGCTTTTATCATGAATGCCTTTTAAATTATATTTTAAACCAGCAACAAATAGCAAGCATAAATAGACTGCATGATTCAGTGGATATTATAAATGAATAAAACTAATTTATTATATTTATAAGTGTTATTTGACTTTTCAAAAAAAAACAAAAAACAAAAGACTGTGCTGCTTTTAAAATTGCACCCTTTTGTTGTGCTCTTGGAGCCCGTTGGGACTGATATTTTAGTTTATACAATTTTTTTTTCTGTTTTAATATTTTGTAATTTATTTCTATAAGCTGAACTTAATTTAATGGTATGTTGTACAAGAAGGATTTACTTATTTAGTTAGTTGGTTTATTAGTTAGTTGCAATCCTTTTTCGCCCTAAAAGATTTGCTTTTCTTATCTTCTTCCATATTGTTCATTATCAACTGCTAAAAACACACAGAAGTAAAAGGTCATAAAGCTGTAACAAAAATATATATTTTTTTAACAAAAAAAATTAATCCTGAGGATGGAGGCTTTAAAGTTAAGTTCATGTATTTTTTTAATGGTTTTCGTTTTTGTGTGTTTTTGGAAATGCAAAGGAAGCGGAATAATTCTTATGTTGTTATTCAAATGAAAATAACATTAAATGAAATTCATTTTTTTTGTGTTTTACAAGGTTTTAATATATATATATTTGTTTATATATATTTATATATATTTGTTTATATTTCTCATGCCACTCTATGTGACATGAGAAAAATTTAAATCATGTTTTTATGCCATGTCTTTATTTTAATTTACCTTTTTCATTTTAAAAGACTATTCATCAAAATATAAGTATGTTTTGCAACACTTTTTGTATTACCCGTTATTTATGCATTAACATACAATGCACATGGTAACTGCAACAAAATTATTCTATCTTAATTTAAAACGATAACCACATTTTTTTTCCCCGTCTTTCCAACAGGTTCATCTGCAAACATTTCGATTCCAAGCATGGACAAGTCTCATCTTTCAAGCCCCAATGAAATAATAATGACAAACTCTACAGGCTCTTATCAACAGGAGCCTCTCACTCCACCCAGGCCTGCCCATCTTCACTCCTCATCCTCTTCATTATCCTCCCCCTCTCCCTCCGCCTCCTCCCCCCTCAAACCTAACCAGGTGGGTCAGGTCATCTTGTACGGTGTTCCTATTGTGTCACTCGTCATTGACAACAACGAGAGACTTTGCCTGGCGCAGATTTCCAACACTCTCCTGAAGAACTACAGTTACAACGAGATCCACAACCGTCGCGTGGCCCTGGGGATCACCTGTGTCCAGTGCACGCCAGTTCAGCTGGAGATCCTCCGCAGGGCCGGTGCCATGCCCATCTCGTCACGCCGCTGCGGCATGATCACCAAGCGCGAAGCCGAGCGCCTGTGCAAGTCCTTCCTGGGAGAGAACTCGCCGCCAAAGCTGCCCGACAACTTTGCCTTTGACGTGACGCACGAGTGCGCCTGGGGTTGCCGGGGTAACTTCATACCGGCGCGCTACAACAGCTCCCGGGCCAAATGCATCAAGTGCTCCTTTTGCAACATGTACTTCTCTCCAAACAAGTTTATTTTCCACTCTCATCGCACGCCGGACGCCAAGTACACCCAGCCCGACGCGGCCAACTTCAACTCCTGGCGAAGGCACCTCAAGCTAACAGACAAACACCCGCTGGATGAGTTGGTTTACGCATGGGAAGACGTCAAAGCCATGTTCAACGGAGGCAGCCGGAAGAGAGCGCTGCCGTCGTCGGTCCAGTGTGCCTCCATGGGTGCCATGAAGAGTCTCCCGGGTACAGTGGCGCATCATATGATAGGAGCTGACCTGGGTGCGCAGAAAAGAGCCCGCTTTGAAGAAGAGGATGATCTGGACGGAGGCAATCTCTCCCCGCGCAAAACGCCGCGCAACTACCCTGTCATCCCTGTCCCAAGCAAAGGCTTCAGCATGCTGCAGAAGTTCCCCCCTACGTCACTCTTCCCGTCCCCCTACCCCTTCCCTGCGTTCGGCCTCTGCCAGCAGAAAAAAGAGGACAGCGATGTTTCGACGGTGCAGAAAGGGCCAGGACTGTCGGGTCTTTTATGGCCTGGCCGCAAAGACGCTTTCTACCCTCCTTTCTGTATGTTTTGGCCCCCGCGAGCAGCAGGAGGTATTCCTGTCCCTACCTATCTTCAACCTCAGCCCAGCACCCTTTCTTCCCTGACAGAAAACCCGTCTCTCAGGCAGGCCTTTCTGGATCTGTCAGACCCCAGCGATGCTGGGGCTGTAAGCAGCAGTGGGAATGGTGTCAGTGCAACTATGGCGCCCAGCAACGGGACCGCCACACCGAGATCTGGGTTGTTCGACACAGAGTGCACGACAACAACGCCGGACCTTCGCCCTGTGACATCGGAGGGATGGCTCAAACTGCTAGAAAACCCAGCTCTCCAAACAAGAAAGCCCAGCTACGGCTCTGCCTTCCGCCCGGTTGTTAAGGATGCGGAAAGCATCGCCAAGCTCCACAGCAACAGCGGAGGAGTCAACGGAGCGACCGACGAGGACTTTGGGGTTTTGGTTCCCGGATCAGATAGACACCAGCAGCTGTCGCCCACCAGCAGCTGCAGCTACGGGAGTGAAAGCGGAGGTGATGGGGAAGCAGAGGAAGCGGAGAGTGAGGAAGAGGGGGAAGTGGATGTGGAGTCTTCCAAGCAGGAGGACGAGGAGGAGGAGGGGAGTTTTACAAGCAGGCCGCCACAGACTCAAACCAACCTGTATCTCCCTGTTCTAAGTGACAGTACTGTTGCTGGAGAGGACCGGGGGAAGGACAGGGGGAGTGGCACAATGTATCCTGGCACCTCCCCAGGATCCTCCTCAAATCCCATCGTACAGGAGTCCCCCAGCCTACCTGCCTCGCCTCATGCCAGCTTGCCTGTCTCTGGCTCCACCCCGCCCCACCGAGAGGACACAGCTTACAAAAACGTAAATATCCCCACAGGCCACTTTAGCTAATTATTATTTAAATGGTGCCGCAGTCGGGTAGTGCTGTGATCTGCATAAGGAGATTGATAGCCTGGTTTTTCCCAGTAGAAATTGAAACAGTCAACCCACTCTGATCTCAGCTAATAGGCCCAGGCGTGGATTGTTTAATGGACACAGTGTGTTTGTTCTGCCCCCGTCACCCCAGCCTGTTAGGGCAGCTCTAATCTTTAACCTTCTGACAACATCTGACGACGTCGTTGTTCTCCCACATTAACCGGCCCTCTCACAGGAGGAAATAGTGACAGAGACAGAGGGAGAGTTGTCAAGACTAGTTAAAACTAATTTTAAACCAGCTTTTTTACCATAAAAACCCATGGCACAAAAATTTCTGAAGCAAAAGGGGACGTATGAATCAGTGCTACATTAATGCTAACATTGATTTAGAAGAAAACTGCCAATAAAAAAATCACATTAAAAATTGATAATAATAATAATAATAATAATAATAATAATAATAATAATAATAATAATAATAATAATAATATTTTTTGTTAAAATTTATCATGCTTTTTCCAGGTTCAGAAAAACCGGGACGAAGGACTGCCTGCATATGCAACCAAAGACAATTCAAGTAATTCTGGTGAGTGGAAACATCTTAAGCTTTTTCGGTCTGTTCAAATTAAAAGTAAACCCTGTTCTGTGGGGAACCTTCTGCATTCTGGACCTGATCTGTGGGATCATGGGTTGTTTTTCTGCTGTTCTTCAGCCCTGGATCGTGGTGGGATGTCCAGCTCAGCAGTGATTGGCACCAGTCAGAAAAAAACGTTTCTGAAATCAATAAATGTAAATGTTTAATTGAATCAAATAATTCATATACATGTATTTGCTGCATCTCCTGTTATATATAGACTATGCACACTTCAGACATAACATTATGACCAGTATGGCGAACCTGCTAGTTTGCAGCTATTACGCTATTATAAATTATATATATATATATGTAATTTATTTATTTTGTGTTTTTTCGTGTTTACTACAAATAATAAGTTAACATTTCAATTACTTACTCCATTGATTCTTTTTAAAACTGCAATATCTTTTTGCACACACAGAAGTACATTTCCTCCTTATACATAAACTCCAAAAATCACTGTTTCCCTCCTGAACAGCGGTATGCCTTTAAAATGTTTCATAGCTTCATCAAATAAAATTCTGCTCTATTTTCAACAAACTCTTTTTTTTATCAGATGTTGAAATCAATTGTATTAAAGCCCCCTTGTTTCATTTCTTGTCTGACTCAGTGGTTTTATGGCGTCCTTGTGTCACTGCGTGGCTCGCCTTCCTGTTAGGTTTCATTTGTTCCTCTCATCTAACAGGATGACCCCTTTTCCCAAGGAATATGCCTTCTCTGTGTTTTCCCAACTCTCAAATGCACATACCGTGGGCGCATTTAGTTATCTCCAAGCGTCCGGATAACCAGCTCAACCAATGGGCCTTACTGAATCTCCCCCTATTCTGTTTTTCTCTCTCTCGTTTTCTCCCAGACGAAAACAAGGAGCAGAGAAGTTTCTTTGTGCCTGAGAGTGAAACCTCAGCGCCTGACTACTGGAGAGAGTGCTCAGGTAAGAACAGACGGCTAAACCGATAAACAGCTGCTGCTGTCAGATGGAAAAACAGACGAATAATTTTTTTTTAGAAGGCAAATTAGCCATACATTGAATTTCTTTGTTTTAGTTTCATTTGTATTTGGCTCTCATATTCCACCATAAATCTTAAATCATCACCCAACTCAAGAGGAAACAATAATAAGGTATTTAATGAGGAAATAAAGGTATGCATAAAACTAGTAATGCTGATTAAATTTCACAAATGGTAAAACCAAGACTCCACGTTCAAACCGTACTGTTTTTTTTCCCACCTATTCTGTTACAAATGGCACTCAGGGTGCTTAACGCGGTGAGGGGAAAGCTCCTCTGTATTCAGATGTGGAGTTAAGGGATTTATATAAATACACACAGAAATGAGAAAGCAGCAGAGAGCTGCTTCTGTTGCCGCTCTGACGCCGCGGCTCTCTGTCGCCGGCAATGTTACTCTTAGGGGGGCTGTTACAGTTCAACAAGAAAACATCAGATCGGAGATAAGCAGCGCGCTGGCAATCTCCATCCAAGGCCCATATCTTCGCCCGCATAATTGCCTTTTTCCCCCTTTCTCAGCGCAAAACAGCCCTTCCCGTTTGAAAAAGATCACAGCTTATTGCCTTTTTATATCTGTCAGGAAGACATTAAAAGTGCTTTATGACATCCGTGGCAACATTTATATCTACACCCCCCGTTCCCTCAACCTCTGCACATGCAGACATAGTAATGATCCCTGCGCATAATGTATAATGTATTTCAAAAAATTACACGAAACAAATTAAATGAGACCACCTTTCCCCTGATTGCCAAATGTCTCCCTGGGCGGTGGGAAGCTCTACGTGATTAGAAGGCCTGATTCCTCCGAGCCCCACCGCCACCCTCCCTCCCTCCACTGTCTTTACACTCTCCCTCTGTTTCTAGGGAGAAAAAATAATCTAATTTTCCATTTATGTAATGCAAACCGCCTTGGCTTTGACTATTCACGGTTAATTGACTGTCAAACGAGGTTGTTATCCTCGGGCACTGTCTGCAAATTTGCTTGTCAAATGAGACAGAGAGAGGCGATGAGAGGAGAGAAAAGGAGAGGAGAGCAGGAGAGCTCTAAATGGGGGAAAGAGGAGAAAGCATGGGGAGGCTGAAGAAGCCAGGACTGACTGGCAGAGACGATACATGTTGAGGGTGCTGGATTGCTTCATTTAAGCCAGAAAATGCCTCATTGTCACATGCGCATGCATGCATGCATGACAATGTAGGCAAATTCAAACTGGTAGAAAACAGCATGTGATGGAGATGTTTGCAACAGAGCCAAAACAAAAATTGGTCTAAAGTAGGGTGGATTCATTCTGTAGCACCTACCAAACTAAAGAAAACTTAAAATAAAAACTAAAAGAAATAACTGGTGAACATTCAGCAGATGAATGTGACAGTGTTCATTGGGTCAGCTGCTTTGACTACCAGGGGCGGCTGTGGCTCAGTGGGTAGAGTAGTCATCTTATAATCACAGGGTTGTGCGTTTGATTCCAGGATCCCCCTGTCACATGTCATTGTGCCCCTGGGCAAGGCACTTAAACCCAAGTTGCCTACCGATCCGGGCACCAGTGTGTCTGTGCACCAGTCAATGTGAATGTGGCTGTAGCGTCGAGCGCTTTGAGCAATCGGTATAATGAGAAAACGCTCTATATAAATTCAATTTAATCAATGAGAACTTTTTACCTTCACTCCTACAAAATAATATATATCAAGAGCCACAGAACCTCCAAGACCCTTCAAGAAGAAGAAAAAAGGACTATATCCGTATAAAAATGTAATGGGTGAATTTTAAAGCCCATAATTCGATTTGTAGGGGGCAAATATGTTTATAGCCCATAGTTATGTACAGCACAAACATATTTGAAAGACTCATTGTGCACCCCAATGACAAAACAAAAAAACAAATAGCTGAACAACAACAAAAAAGAAAAAAATATTCCTTATGGTAGAGTACCTACCATTCTATTCAGATTTAGGACAACTACCTTTCTTATTACCTTTATGTATAGAAACTGCTCAGCTCTGTATCATGTTTCATCTTTAAAATACATCTGATCAGTTTACTCCAGTAAATAGAATTTGATTTGACAAGAAGACAGCATGACACTTATAACTTAGCTTGCTTGGCATCCATGACAAAGAGTTCTTAAAGAAGTTAATGTAATCACCAACTGTAAAAAAAGAAAAATCCAACCTTTACTTTAAGTACATTTATTCTGTGGGAGAAGGAAATCCTAAAAAAAAAAATCCCCAGCCACGCAGTAATACTGGGAACAATCCCTTATATAACTGCATCCCTTATATAAGGAGGTCTTTCCAGCTGTTAAGTATAGCAGAGGAACCTTCATGTCGTGGGTTTGTTTCTCTTCCAACGGCCCTGGGAGCTCTGTTAGGCTGCATGACACCGACTCTTTGACCCAGGACCCAGAAAATTCAAAGATCCCCCCCCCCCTCTCTTTGTATGCTTCAACCTTGCAAAATATTATTTCACGTCTTGGTAACAGGAGTAACAGCAGTTGTTTCTCCTGGTATTGTTATTCACGTTGCTCTTTATTAGCATTAAAGGTTGGATTTTATTAAATGTTTTAGAATTAAATTATGCTAATAGATAAATTAAGTTTAAGGGTGTTTGCACATCTTCGCCCTCCCTGGTGACCAATGAGTTTCCACGTGTCTTTAATATATTTACTTGGAAACGTTTTTTTCTTATTACAAACTTACACTGACACCCAGAGGCCAGCCGATGAATTACACCCTTTTACAAAAACAGGCGAAAAGTGGCAAGGAAGACAAAATTACAAAATGACATGTTTCTGTGCAAACAGTAAATAGACAGATATGCTTTCTTATATATATAAACTGTGTTAAGGATCTAGGTGTAGCTTTGGATGTCTAGTAGCGGCTTCATAAACAAAACAGTTACAGAGGGATTGGAAAATAATCTTTCACATTCAGTTTAGTTTTAACATTAGGACATTTTTCTTTAGAAAGCTGTTATGTTGCTGCACCCTTAAGTACTTTTATGTTTCTATTTGACTGGGTTCTCTTCCTTGAATCATTCTTCTCGATCACCCTGTAGTGGTTGATCTAGTCTAAAAACAGTCTGTGTGTATGTGCCGTGCAGTATCACCCATACATTTTAAGAAACCAATAAAAATGTGCCTTAATCATGAAAAGGTTTGCCACGGGTTTATAACCAGTGAAAACTTTATGGGGTTATGCCATGTATTTATTGAATTAATCTTTGTGATTTTAGGGGATCAGAGCAGAGGTGCAGCCTCTCCTGTCACACTGAAGAAGGATGTTGAGAACATGGAGAAAGGTAAATTTGATTTATAATTATCATTATAATTATTTACTTTGATTTATAAATCTAAAGGACACCATTTTAGCCTAACAATCATGCACAAATTCATGTCTTCTTTCTTTTTCTTTTTTTTGTCTTTCTTTAGAAGAACTTCAGAAAGTTCTCCTGGAGCAGATCGACTTCAGGAGGAGACTGGAGCAAGAGTTTCACGCCTTAAAGGGAACATCACCCTTTCCTGTCTTCCGTAAGTCTTATCTTCTTATCCCATTAATCTGTATGTTTATCTAGTTTTCACACTCCAAAAGACATTTTGTTATTTGTCTATTTTAACTCTCTTACAAATGTTTCCCTTTCTTTATTTACCCTTTCTTTTTGGTGCACCTTTTTTCAACTCTGTATTTGTTTATCAGCTGATATAACTTTGTCTTAGTTGTTGCAAAAAAAGTTATTTTCTGTTTAATTATAGATGTTTTGCACTTTTTTTTTCAGATAATTTTCAAGATCAGATGAAACGAGAGCTTGCCTACAGAGAAGAAATGGTCCAGCAGTTACAGATGGTGAGAATACATTAAATGGTCAACACTAAAAGGGAACAGGCACAGCATGAATGACTAACAAATAACTGAGTTAAAATAAACACTAAATATCTTCAAAAACGGTTCATATAATTGTTTCGACCAATTTCATAGAATGTTTTCATCGAATCTCGTGAAAGAAGGAACGCTAAAGTCATGGGTAAAACCAAAACGGAAATCAAATTATTGTTATACAAGTTAGGACTCAAATCAACACTAGTTTTGCTGTTTATTTGTCCACCAAAAGACAAAACCAATCACGCAGTTCGTCTTTCACGGGTGAGGAGCTCCTCTGCAGCCGTCTGATTGTTTCCGTCGACATCAATCACAGGAGCAGCTGGCAGATCAGCTGACAGATGCTGTTTATCTTTGTTTTGTGACACACAGCGCAACTGTGTTGGCTTGTACGCGCGGGACTGCTCTCCGTGGCCCTCATGCACACATGCAGCAACACACTTAGGAGCAAACTACATTTGTGTAACCATAAAAGCAGAACACACAAACACAGGCAACAGAGTTCATGCTCATTTGCGAGCGTTTATGTGTGCGCTAAAGCACGTGCGCACTATAACTGACAAATGTGTCTAGAAGCAGCAGATGGATCAGTCTGAGAGTAATGAGACATTAATTTCACATAGACATTTAAATGAACTTTACGAATGTATTGAAATTCAAAATCGTTAGACTTCTTGCCATTATTTGCTATTTTGCCATTATTTGCTAAAATAGTTTTGGTGTCAGTAAATGAATTTGAAAATGGGATTAAACAGATTAAGCATAGATTTCTAAACAGTTGTATTATTACTGTGCCATGTTTGTTTGAAATGCATTTGATTTATTGTTCCTTATTTGTCTTTCAGATTCCCTACGCAAACATCATCAGAAAAGAAAAGATCAGCTCCCATCTTAGCAAGTAGCTGAAAAGGTAACTTTATTTGAATTAACTTGATCATATTATCAAATGATCAGCATAGACTACCTGCAATTTTTGTTAAAAACATCATGTTTGCATAATGTTGACAGCAAGGATAAACTCTGTTACCCATTATTTACAGTCCCTGCAAAAGTTGTTAATCCACTTGAAATTTTCAACTGTTTGTGGTAGACCGACAGGCTATAGCAGAATTGTAAAGCTGAAGGAAAATGACACATGGTTTCACATAAAATTCTTTATTAAAACTCCTGAAAATGTGGCATCCATTAATACTTAGCACCCCTGGTTCTGTATTCTTTGAAGAATCGCCTTCTGCTGCAGTTACATCTACAAGTCCTTTAGGTATACGTCTCTACCAGCTTTAGATAGCTACACACTTAAATTCTCAGATGAATTCTTATTTTGAATAAGGTCTGGGCTTTGTCTGGACCATTATAGAACATAAACATGCTTCCATCTAAACGGCTACACTGTAGCTTTGGCTGCTTTAGGATCATTGTCTTGTTGGAGGGTGGACCTCCAAACCAGTGTATAGTCTTTTGCAGCATCTAAAAGATTTGCCATCGGTTTTGCCCCGTATTTAACTCCATCCATCTTTCCATCAACTATGGTAATTTTCCCTGTACCTGCTGAAGAAAGAATCTCCTCAACATGATTATGTCACAAACACATTTCACCATGGGGGTGGTGTTTTCAGTGTGATGTGTAGTGTTTTTAGTTTCCAGTTTTCCACCACACATAGCCTTTTTTGAATCTGACCAGAGCACATCACCCTGTTTGTTTGCCAGTGTTCTCTAACAAACCTCTGAGGCCGTCACAGAACAACTACATCTATACTGCAATAGAACTACGCAAAAGTCAACTCTGTTTTCTAATAAGAGGATTTATAAAGTCTAAAGGAACATGTTAGCACAGGATTTCAGTTTGTGGTATTAGTTTTATGGGGGGGGGGGGTTATTACAAATCAGCGCCACACTTTTCAAAAACCCTATGCTTTTCGTCTTCACAAGAATTATCTACTTTGTGTTGGTCTATCACATAAAACACCCAATTAACTTTAGGTTTGAAAGTTAATTGGGTACAAATACCATTGCAATACACTTGAAGCTATTACATTTAGCTTTAAAGTGGAGGAGACTGAATAACACCCAACATCCTTTTGGTCCTGCATCAGCATTTGAAAATGCAGAAACAATGTAAAAAAAAACTCAGTGAACAGCTTAATTAATTAAGTTATACATTTCTTCATTCACAGGGGGAGTCATTACACCCAAGAGGACGAAGCTGGTTGGACTCGTGATAGTCGCATATGTTCTCTCTAGAAATAAAACATTAACTGTATATGAACAACACACCAACATTAAGGAATTACAATCCTGTTATACATATGTACATCTTTCTTGCATTTCCCAAAGGAGAGTAACTATTTGGCTCAATCCTCCAATTCTCCTCAACTCACTTGGACAAAGTGATGCTGCTTTTGTACCAGCATGTTGGTAAAAGATTACCAACCGTTTTATCTTCTCTTGACTGTTTCTTTTCCAAACTGACTGAACTGAAAGCGTCTGGAAAAAAGGGGAACATTCTTGACATTGTGCCAGATCACAAGCTTTATTCAACCAGGAGCAAACACCTAGACGGAAGCTGTAGAGGTCAACGAGGTGGAGGGAAAAAAAACTGCTGAACGGTGTTACTATCTGTGAGTCTCACTGCTGTTGGCCTATTGCACAGGACTGCTGGAGCATTGGCATCACCAACCAGAGAGCCAGAAGAAGGGTTGCCCTGATAAAGTATCAACTTTTGATTCCCAAAGGGAATCTTCTTGGCATGTTGACCTATGACCCTTCCTTTTGTACGCAAATCATCATTACCACCAGTTATCAGCAATCACAGGTGACACAGAAGTTGAACTGATGTCTGAGGAAGGTGGAGAGCCAACAAGAGAGTTTAAAAAAAAGCCTTTTTGAAAACACAATAAAAAGTTAATATGCTGACAGAACATTGTACAGTACCCATTATTTCTTTTATGTACAAAAAAATATTGTATTCACTGTAGATGTAACACTTGTGTCGATACTCAGTGTTTTACATCTGTTTGAACATTAAATATTTTATTTATACATGCAAAGTTACCCGAAAATGATGCGTTTCATTAAATGTCTTGTTTATTCTGTACGAATTGACAGCAGCTGGAGTGTTGCTAAACGGCACAAATTCAGATCTTTACTGCTGCAACAACCCTAAACATTCATGTTAAGTAAGAATATTATTCTACCCTCAGCTAACAGACTATTTTAAGGCCCTCTCCAAGTGCCCGCTTAGTGTATGGCCGGCAAGGAGAAGACCGAAGCTCATTATTGTTCTGTATCTTTTTGTAAATTATCTCACCTAACTGTATAAATCATCACACATAAGAGTATTGAACCTTACAGTGTTTTTATGTTTGTTTGTTTATATTTTGAAAATAAAATTCTGAGACCACCGATGTGAAAATAATGTTTATTATGAATTTTAAAGAAGATTTAAGAGACTCGACAACATGATTATGATGGTGCATTTAAGTGTATGTAAAAAAAAAAAAATCTGCAAAGAACATCTCCCTCACTTGGTTTATAGAATGAATGGATGAGTTTATCATCTACCGATATGTTATTATTATAACCTGTTAATGCAGATGTATTTCAAAATGTTCTTGTAGTTTCTCTACTATGTGTAAATAAAAATGTCTATACAAAAAAGACTGTTGAATCTTTTAAAAAAAAATACTTTAAAAAGTTAAAAAAGAAACCAAAGGTATTGTTGGAAATCCAATTCAATTTTATTTATATAGCACCAATTCATGATACATGTCATCTCAAGGCACTTTACAAAGTCAAATTCAATTAAATTATACAGATTGGTCAAAAAGTTTCCTCTCTAAGGAAACCCAGCAGGTTACATCAAGTCTTGACAAGCAGCATTCACTCCTCATGAAAGAGCGTAGAGCCACAGTGGACAGTCGTCTGCATTGTACATTCCTTTGCAGCAATCTCTCATACTGAGCAAGCATGAAGCGACAGTGGAGAGGAAAAGTCCCCTTTAATTGGGGAAATCATGACACCATCTGGACTCCATGAACAGCAAAGTCAATTACAATAAATTGTCACCATTATCTGTAAACTGACAGCGAACAGACTTCTGGAAACTAATTTTTCTCGTGTTTCTTTGCCACCAACCACCTCTTGAGACAATTCTTGCTCGAGAATGAACCAAACTTATTGTCGATATTGCTTGAGTTCATTTAAATGCGATTGTTTCCTGCCGCAGGCTTTTAAATGTGGTCCACACAAGTTCAATACATTTGGAGTCACGGTAATCCCATAGGATTATTATTGGCCTCCTTTTTTAGGTCCAAAACCAGTTTGGATGTGTGTTTGGGATCATGTTACTTTGGAAAAGCTACAATGTGGAAGTCTCAGCCATTTAGTTAAAGGTTTTTGTGAAGTTGAAGAATAGGCAGGTAGTCAATGGCTGCCACTAACCACTGGCAGCCAAACAGACTTTCAGGATGATAATTGCCACCATGCATGGCAATTTGTACAGTTTCCTTATGTTTTTTTCCTTATGTTTTAGAGACTTACATTGACTCGTTCAACCTTGTTTCTCAACAAACTGGCTTTGAAATGGATAAAGCAGCATAACATTAAGCTCTCCTGGAGTGCCTGTGACTTCAAAGCTGTTGAAAATTTGTTGACAATGCTTTAAGGCCAGATCAATGGAAGGAAACCAACCAAATAGCTGTTCCCAGAATTATCACCAGACCTGGCAATTGGGCCTGAAAAAAAATTGATTTCTCTGTAATTTAAGGAGGGACATGTATCCAAATGTTAGTAATGCTTTAGCTACCTCAACTTGTGAGCTACTTTTTTGACCCTGTTTGGATTAGAGAGAAAAACAATCCACAATAAATGCAAACTTGGGCATCAAATTCCTGTTTTTGTTATCTTTAAAGCTGTGTGTTGTATTTTTATGTCTACCTAGAAAAAAAAGAATGGGTCATAATACGGTGATTAAACGTCATAGCATGTTAGCGTGACATTTGAACTGTGAATGAGTCGCCATGCATATTTTACCAACAAAGTAAGCTATCATCTTCTCATAACCTCTCAGCAAAACTTTATTTAAAACAAAATAACTATTCCTTTAGGGCTCCAATCATTATGTTTTAGCAAGACTGGAAGAAGAAGTGGGTTATTAACTGTACACGGTCCCGTCCTAACAGTATAATTTGAAGGGGGGGGGAAAACACGAGACGAGACGTTGAACTACAACTGCAGAACTACAGCTCGCGCCGTGTGCACGACACCCGCTGCTGCCTTTACGGCATGTGTGCTGCTGGGTGTGGAGGAGCACGGCCACGACGGAGAAGAGGGAGGAGACGAAACATCAGTTGCCAGCATGGCGTTTACTCTGTACACCCTAATCCAGACCGCTATTCTGTGCACCAACGCCATCGCCGTGTTGCACGAAGAGCGTTTCCTCAGCAAAAGTAAGAGTTCAGCCTCAAGCGGGGAAGAGACTTTAATTAGTCAGCAGCCTGCTGTTTATTATCTTCATCACAGATCTGCATTATGAATGGGCTGGGTTTCTGAGATTTGGAATCTGCCTTCATACATTTGTTTGTATAATCGTGTTTTCTGACTTGCCCACTTACCGTGCATGCGCGCGTGTGTGTGTGTGTGTGTGTGTGTGTGTGTGTGTGTGTGTGTGTGTGTGTGTGTGTGTGTGTGTGTGTGTGTGTGTGTGTGTGTGTGTGTGTGTGTGTGTGTGGATCTTTGCAGTCGGCTGGGGGGCTGATCAGGGAGTTGGAGGTTTTGGGGACGACCCGGGAGTCAAAGCGCAGATACTGAATCTCGTCCGTTCAGTTCGGACCGTCATGAGAGGTGAGAAACAAAACAGCGTGAGCCGAAGGTCTCAAATCAGCATCTCGCATAAATTAGGAGATCATCGAAAAATACGAAGTTCGTTCAAAGGAAACGTACACGTGTTGATCTTTTTGTGATTACCATCTGCGGAAAGTAGGTTCCCTCACAAAAAGCATGTTCTTACTGAGGAAAAGTTAGGGCACCCTACTGCCTTACCCGCTTTGGTTGAACAAACTCTTTTTTTCTAGCTATCTATCATCGGTCTGAGAAGGTGTGAGATGTTGGAGGGGTTTCTTGCCTTTGAAAATTGTTTCAAGCAACCCCACAGAAAGATAGAAATGTGCATTATGTGTGTCTTTGGGGCCACTATCATGTTGTTGCAGGGTCCTGCTTCAGTTCCTTTTTTATTTTTACAGATGGTCTGACATGTTTCTCAAGCACCCTCTGACTGAAACTGTGAAATTAATGGTGGATTATATAATAGCAAGTCGGCCAAGTCCTATTGAAGCAAGAGATCCTCTGCTCTGGGGTGTAAATAATTCAATTCTTATTTTTCCAAAGCATTATTCAAGAAGTCTTTGTCTGGATTTATCTTTGGCAAACTTCAATCCGGCCTTCATATTTCTATTACTGTTTATGCAACGTCTGGTTAGTTGCGTAAACTGTATTCTCTTAGCACTGACGCATTCTGGTGTGAGTTGAAATTATTATTCCAAACTAAATGCTTACTGTTGAAACAGTCTCATTGTTTTTTTTTTCATTAAGTGAAGTTGATTCTTGGTATTTATTAAATGAGAAATTGTGATGCAAATGTGAACATTTTCTCTTAACGTCTATGTTTATTTTAATTTTTTCAGTGCCGCTGATAATCGTGAACTCTGCGTGCATCGTCCTGTTAATGCTCTTTGGTTGACCAGCGATCACTGATGCACCAAAGCAAGCAGATGACCCAGGTTGCAAGGAACAGAGACACGACGATAATTCGCCCTTCACACACTGAACAGTCTGCAGCACCTTTAAGGATTTGTGGGGCTGTCCAGCAATAGCAGACCGGAAAAAAGCCACAGACTGCTCAAGAGTGAAAAAAAAAAAGCCAAAGAAAAGAGGAACTGACCCATCACCCTGTCAAAAATCATGGACGGAGAAGACTTCTTCACCTGCTCACATCCATAACAAACTTAATGTGGTCAATCAAAATGTCGGGGGATGTCATGTGGGGGGGATTCAACATCTAAAATTGCTTCGAAACAAATCCAATGTACTGTTTACACGCTGACACCTTCTCACAACTCTGGTAAAATATCCACATTTTTTTAGGACTTTACAAAATGAGTTTGTGACAAATAATTTCTAACCTTTTTCCACCTTTAACATGACACACAGTGGCCTGGTAGTATGAGACCAGAACTGAACTTTTTGGTTTACTACCAACATGTTATATGTGGCAGACGACTAACGGCGTGCATGTCCGGAACATACCAGACCCTCTGGGAAACACGGTGGTGGCAGTGTCATGTTTTGGGGGTGGGACGGCAAAGCTGAAAGGGAAAATGGATGGAGCTAAATAAAAGGCAATCCTGGGAGATAACTTGTCATAGCATCACGTCAAAGTACATTTCTGTGTTAGAAAGTCTTCGCCGATAATTTGTGTCTAACACTTTTCAGATTTTTATTCGTAAAAAAAAAAAATGTTTAAAAAAAGAAAATCCCAATAAACTACACTAAAGCTTGTGCTTATAAAAAGACAAAATGTGGAAAATGGTCAGTGAAGAGGAATACTTTTGCAATGCCCTATACATGAAAACACATAAAAAGCACAATGTGGTATCTTAACCTGATAGGAAGCTGTGTAGCATTCTGGTGGGTCTAGTTTTGATGTTTGCACCGTCTCTCCTCACTGTCATGTTAACTCCAGCTATGTAAAATGTGTAGATGCTGATAGGGAGCGATATTTGTTTCAGCTTCTTCTGAAAGTGCTCAGTAAGGATATGACATGCTTAGCTTTACCTTAACCCTGTCATAAATCAACAACCTCACTCTTATATTTCAGTGACATCTTTAGCATTCCCCACTTCCTTATTTTTCCTGAAACATAATTTAATGTACACCAAACAAATATGTTCAGGGACATTAGTTTTGAACCAAAATTTAAAGGGATTGTTGGGATGGTCTGCTAGAATTAGAAGCATATGTTTAACGGGGGGATTTACACATTAAAGCCACTTTGATATGTGATTAGTCCATGGGGGAAAGCTGTAAGCGATCACAGAAAGCGTGGCCGCTTTAAGAGATTTGGATGTTTTGCTAATAGTTGCAGTATTAGTTTTTATTATTCACATTCACAAAAGTAGTCAGAAATTACTATAACATATTTTTTATATATATATTTGTAAATTCAGTATGATAAAAGGTAACAGAGTTTGAATATACAGGCCAGTTTCACTCCTAACTAAATCTCAAGCATGAAAGTTTGTTTACTAAAATTGTTTACCTCTTTCTAACTTAAAACCCCTGTGTAGTTTTGTCAAGTGCATCAAAGAAAAACGGGGAAAAAAAACATTACTAATTGAGCTGACAAGGAAACATACAATAAAAAAAAATAGGTGGGGGTTGGGCATAATACATCAGAAGCAAAACAATTCACTAAAAACGATAAATACAATTCTGGATATTTTACCATAACAAATTAATATAAATGCGAGATTAGGTCCGTGGGATTCTGCTCACGGAAATTAATATATAAAACAAACAATGTGAACTCATATAATGGGGGGAAAACAACTGTGTTATTCACTCTGGATGTGAGATAAAAAGAGGATTGGATCAGTGTTGTCTGGCGTCATGCGGGGAATATTCTTATCACTCTGGTAATGCTCCCCATCTGTGTTAAATCTCAAAGACCTACTAATGCGATACATCTGTTGGTTGTTAGTTTGATGGGACACATATGTTTTTTTATTATTATTATTATTATTCCACTGGGTGATTATGTGGTTAAGGCTAACCCTCTTAACTGATTAAACGCTATTAGTTTGTGGAGGAAAATAATATTATATAGTGAAACTGAAGCAGAAAAATAAACCCAGTGATGCAAAAAATAGTTTTAAATCCAACAAGCCGCATAATGTAGTGTGCGTGATGATAATTTTAGCGTAGGAATTCTGTAAAGGCGAGGCTGCGTCGCGTCAGCTGCAGGGGGCAGCAGCGAGTAGCTGAACACTGATGCTGCTATAGGCGGACGAAGAAGAGACGTCAACAGGAAGAAGGAAGAGCGCTGCTGCACTACGGTTAAGGTTGCTGTGTGGCTTTCTCGTCTGTTGTGCCGTCGAGTTTTGAGCTTTTGTGTTTCTGTCGTTTTTCTAGCGGAAATATTTCGTGATTAAATCGATTCGGTAACAAACATTTTAACCGCTACTGCAAGTCGACAGGAGGAAATCAGCAGGAGAGATTCAAGCATTCTTGTTAATTTCGTTTTACTAGTGTCTGACGGCGGAGCTCTAACAACGAGTTTTCTCTTTAGGTTCTGCATTATTTAGTGGTTTTTATAAACACCAAAAATATTCCCAAACTAAACATGGTGATACATTTGGATTAAGCAGCTCAACTGACTACTTAAGATATGAAACAAGTCATTCTTTGATATTACAGACACACTGCAAAGCAATGATAGTGTCACAGCACTGAAAAAGTGCCTGTTTTCAGTGCTGTGACAACTTTTTTTCCTAATTCTGTTGTTTTAAGAGAGCTAGACTTACCTGTGTTTTAAAAACGATTGTTAAATATAGCATTTATTTATTTTTTTAATTTAATTGTGATCTGAACTCGTACAGTGCCTTGCTAAAGTACCCACGCCCCTTGACTTTACCACATTCCTCCCATTACAACAACAAACTACTGTATTTAATTGGGATTCTATGTGGTGGATCATTTCAAAGTAGCACATAATTGTGAAGTGGACAACCAGTTTTGGACATAAGTGGGGGAAAAAAAGGCCTGGGGAACACAGCATTGTTCAATCCAGCAGCTAAAATATGAAAAGTGTTGCTCAGTCATCAACCCGAACAAGCCATGAGGAGCCGGAGAGATCCATTTTTGTTTAGCAGAGACAGGGCAGCAGGTCAGAGTGGACGGGAAGGAGGTCGGGAGCTATACATGGCAGCCTTGGAAGAAAGCATGTTAGAGGCTGAAAAAGGCTGAAACTGTATCACAACATGTCATGATAATGAGCGCAAACGGGTTCAGAGCTAAAATGTACAAGCTATTCATGTACTAAAAGGGTTTGGATTTAAATTCAAGAATTTTTGGCAAGATTCGAAAATCGACACCCTCCATTCTGCCTGAGCTTGGATTATTTCTGCGAAGAATTGGAAAAAAAGTTCAGTCTTTAGATGTGCAATGCTGGCAGAAACCTTCCACTGAAGAATTGATGTTTACCTACAGCAAAAGGTGGTTCTATAGAGTCTTGACCCAGATGTATTGAATGCAAATGCATGGCATAGTTTTCTGATTGTATTCATAAACAAAACAAAAAAATGAAAACCATGTATGCTTTTCTTTCCACTTCATGGTTATGCACCACTTTTTTGTTGGGTTGTCACATAAAATTCCAATAAAACACAAAGGATTTTGATGGTGTATGGTGAGAAAAACAATAAACGTTCCAGAAATGTAAATACTTTTGCAAACAGAAATGTGAAACAAAGTGTCTGTAAATAACTCAAGAAACAAGACAAATAAATCAATTTGATAAAGATTATGTTCACAGCTATTATTTTTGTACTTAATAAGGATCTGATTTCATCAAATGTCTGAAACAAATACTATATCAGAGTTTTTCTTTGCAAACATAGCTAAAAGATGCAATATTGCAAACAGAATAAGGAAGAAACGTATTGAGTAAAACTGCTCTCTGCATACACCCCCACACACAATCAATAAGCCTCAGTTTGGCATTTCCCTGACAGTTCGGTTGATCAGTGGAGATAAATACAAATATTAGTGACTGGGCCTTAGCAAACGTCTTTAGCAGGGTATTAAGAGCATTAATTGCAGCATCAAACTGATAACTACATGACAGAAATCCAAGTATGTCTAAATAAAAGGGGATCACAGTTTAAAATCAAATACCAATAAAACAATCTGGATTCCAGGCAGGAGCCCACACACGAAACGGGTCAGTAATCCTCTCAGTATGTCCCGACGTTGGGTTTCGATCAACGCTATAATCTGATAAATTCTGCCATTACCGATGAGAATTATGATTATGACAGAAATGTGATCTCTGGAATAATAAATTATGATGGAAGAATAAGCTTTTTTTTAAACAGGGCGGGAGACCGCGGCCATCTTTGGCTGCGTCGAAAACCAGAGTCCAAGCTGCTTTAATCTGTTGTCTGAACTGCTCCTACGGTCCTGTTGGTGTCCTTATGGTCACAGATTCTTACTTTCATAATTTATCAGCTATTAGCCAATTTTCATTTACGGTTGTTTTTAAGTCAGATTTCCAAATCTCTTTTGCATTCTTTCGACTTGGTTTTTTTCCACCAAATCTCTTCTCACAGATGCCATGTTTTCCCTTTTAGACGTCCAGCATGGCAGGGAGACGGGCTCTGAAGGCCGTGCTCATAGACCTCAGTGGAACGCTCCACGTAGAGGACACTGCGGTGCCCGGGGCGCAGGACGCCCTCAACAGGTGAATCCCACATCCAGATAAGTCACTATTCACACTTCCTGTCTTTAGCAAACGTTCAATTCAAACAAAGCGCCCCCCCCCCTAACCGTGCTGCACATTTTATACAGCCTTCACTGCACAAGACTGTTAGCAGATTTCTAAAAGGGCTTTTTCTTTTTGCCATGTTCTCTCCTGCTCTGCCGCCGGCAGGTTACGGCAGGCATCTGTCGCCGTGAAGTTTGTGACCAACACGACGAAGGAAAGTAAGAGGATCTTGCTGGAGCGACTGCAACAACTCAACTTTGACATCCAGGTGAAATATCAGAATTTTGTATGTTTTATTTTGTTCTAAGATAAGAAATACGAGCGCATTTCAAAAATTGTGAATGTTATTAAAATGTTTGGTAAGTCTAGTTTCCATGTTCAATCCAGCACAGTGATAAGATAAGATAAACTTTTTTTTTTATGTTTTCTGTGTGGCAGTGTAGAATTAAGAATTGCTTAAGAGAGCCCAACAGATTTTACTTTCACAAGTGGAGAATTGCTGCTTTAGCCATAGTGCTCTGCTTGATTTATATATGCAAAAAGCTTTATTAGATATTATTCTGGGAAAAGAAGAGAACAACATAAACTTTATTGATCTCACAAGTAAGAAATTCACCCATTAGCTCTTGGTAACACACAAGTGGAGTGAAGATAGTTAAGAAAAGTAGAATAGACGTATTCAAAGAAGTAGAGATTATGCATATGAATTAAAAAATAAATAAAATAAAAATAAATGGTCACTACACCAGATATTGATATTTGGCCAGGGGCCATATCAATAAAATCTCAAAGGTGAGATGAAAAATAAACTTGTAAGCCATTTTCCAGCTTCCAAGTAGACATCTGTGCTGACTTTGGACTTGATAACACAATGGACCAACGGCAACAGCTGGCACGGCTTCCCAAATCACCCGGTGCGCTCCATTGTGTGGAAACTTCACGCTGGACCTCAGAGTTTGGATTCTGTGCCTCTCTGGAAATAAATGTTTGAAATATATCACCCTGTATGTAGTAAATCTATTTTATACATGAATTCCACTTTTTGAACTGAATTACAGGAATAAATGAACTGTTCCACCAATAACAAACGTATGGAGATGAAGCTGTAATCACTTAAAGAGAAGCTTTACATAAAGCGAATCAGTCTGGGCCGCTGTGCTTCTCCGAAACGGCAGGAAAAAGAAATCTTCACGTCTCTGAGTGCAGCGAGGAGTCTGTTGGAGCAGAAACAGCACAGGCCGCTGCTGCTGGTGGAGGACAGCGCTCTGGAAGACTTCACCGGTACCTGCTAAACGATCTCTGACCTTTTTGTTAAAAAAGATTTCTCTGTGTCACAAATTCATCTCCACTTTCTAAGTTGTTTTCGTTGCCAGTCCGTAACGGTCCGAACTAGGCAGATGAGATGATAGGAAGACGAGTCCAGGCTCTATGTTCAGTCCTTCCTTCCTTCCGCAGGCATCGACACTTCAGAGCCAAACGCGGTCGTCATCGGACTCGCTCCGGATCACTTCAACTACCAAACTCTCAACAGGGCTTTCAGGTGGGAAACTGTAGCTTTGCTTCTCGGTCGTTTCAGGAACACGGTTTCATTCATCAATGTTTTCGAATATGTTTGATGTCCGTTTCCCTCTAGAATGATTTTGGATGGAGCTCCTCTTATTGCCATTCATAAGGCTCGTTACTACAAACGCAAAGACGGTTTGGCCCTTGGCCCCGGACCCTTTGTGACGGGCTTAGAGTATGCCGCAGACTGTAAAGCTACAGTGGTGGGAAAGCCTGAAAAGGCGTTTTTCACACAGGTGAAGATTTTAATTGTTTTAAGTGCAACTAACAACAGGGTGCCTACACAATCTTAGAAAGTCTGGAAAAGTAGGGCAGCAATCCTTCTGGTCGGGTTAATCCTGGAAGTTGTCTCCACGATCTTTATCTAAAATGGCTGCGATCAGTTTTTGTTGTTTTTACCATCTCTGCCTTCTATCAGCCTTCTGTTCTGTTAAACCATCTATCCACTGACCCGTCAGTCTATCCATCCATCATCTGCAAGTCCATCTATCCACTATTCACAGTGAGCTGAGGAATCTGGAAATGAGGAAAAGTCAGACATTTTGAAATAAAAATTGTGTAGGACCCCTGTAATAATTGCCCTCTGAATGAACTCTGCTTGTTTTCCGTCCTTTAAATAGGCCTTGTCTGATTTAGGATGTAGCCCCAGTGAAGCTGTCATGATCGGAGATGTGAGTATTTTTGTAGATGTCTCACCGATACCTACACACAACACAGAGAATCATTCTAAATGCCCACGAAGCTGCTGGTGGGACTCAGTCACTCAAATATACACTTTGTATACGCAGCCCAGCTCTAACCCTTGTTTTGACTTTTGTTTTCTGCAGGACGCCAGAGATGATGTAGGGGGGGCTCAGAATGCAGGAATGTTGGGTATTCTCGTCAGAACAGGTGAGCTTGATCAAACGTCGCCGATGGTCGACACGTGAACACACTGCTTTACAGAAGTATTCATACCCCCTTGAACTGTTCACATCTTGTCTTGTTACAACCGTGAGCTTGAATGCATTTAGTCTTGATAGAAGACGAGTATAACGTTGAGAAGAAGCCGTGAGCAGTTTGAATCGAGTCTTGTTGTGGACACAGCAGGTGGAAGCAGGTGCTCTAGAGAGAACGGCAGGAATTTCAACTTTTTGGCTGACATGCTAGAAAAGAAAGAAGGCACATCATCTCAAACACACTATCCAAATAGTAATAGCTAGTTAGTGATGGGAAGATGGATGGAGCTAAATAAAGCTCAAGAACAAAGGGTATCAACACATTTGCAAGACGTTTTATGTAAAGTGATGTTTGGAGTATTTTTTTGTTATGCTTTTTGAAGGGATGATGAGTGAGATCAACCTTGCCAACCAAAATTATCCCTCCATCCTCCTGTTCCTCTGAGATGTATTTAGATATTTTATATATCCTCCATATATGTGTCTATAAGGTCTCATTATAAACTCTGTTTCTGATACCTCCATCTTCTCACGCTTCAGGAAAATACAGAGACGGCGATGAAAAGAAAACGGACCCCCCTCCTTACCTGACATGCAACAGCTTCCCCGACGCCGTTGAACACATCCTGCAGAATCTGCTATAAGCTACAATCGTCTGCTACACTCCCATTTCATTTGCACAAATCATCAATCAAAGCTGCGGGAGCTTTTCTCTTCCCCCCCAAAAAGTTGCTGCAGGAATATTTTGGAAAAGGATATTAAAGCTAACGCATGCTGATTGATTTAAAAAACAAAACAACCCAAAAAAACCCATTTGTAACCTCAGAAAAGAAATGTTTAGTTGGAACATTTTGCTCTGTCTGTTTAAAATAAATACTGTAAATGTAAGCGTACTAACTGTAGAGGTCTTATAAAGCGATGGTGGCTTAAAGAATGATAGTCGGCTGTTTGTTAAGAACGTTTATTTGATTATTCTAGTTACTAGAATAAACATAAACAGAAAGAATTCATACTATTCATACTAGAATCTAGTATGTTTCTGTTCCCCTCAACACATCAACAGACTTTCTTGAACAACTTTAATATCCGTGTAATAGTAAAACAACAAAAGTAAATACATTTTTTTTTAAAAAGACAATTTGCCCCAATGTTTCCAGCCTGAGCATCAAACTGACTTGTGCTTCCTCTCCCAGGCGGTGTATCTGTCCATCAGGTTTTGGGCCGACGGTTTAGTGTGTGCTAGAACCTCCATAAAATCAGCAGTTGTTACAGTTCCCAGCTCAATGGCGGGCATGTCGATGTCGCCTGTGGAGGAGAATCAAAGAAGTGTTGCAGGGATCACCGTTTACAAATGTATTATTATTTTTTTTATTTACCATCATGATGCGACTCCAGAGCGTCAAAGATCTTGCGAACTGGTCTCATGGCGGCTTCTTTACACGTTAACCTGATATCAGAGCCAGAGTAGCCCTCCATCTCCTGTGTCAGGACACAAGAACGCTTCTCGTTAGGGGAAGTAACGGAAAGGCGTGCGAGAAATTATTTCATTCCAGACTGAATTAGGTTTTAAAACACAGAACGAAGAAAAGATCACATTTATGTTGCATATATTTGCCTGCAAGCTTTAACCAACCTCTGCTAGCCTTTTGTAGTCTAATGCAGTCTGTAGCTTTACCCCACCCAGGGAACTGAGAGGAGGCAGCCAATGAGAGATCATGGCCTGGCGAGCAAGTGTTGAGGGAAGATTTACCAGAATCCTTTTCTCTAACCTCCTCAGCATCCCGTTGTCCAGCTCCCTGAAACAAGAGCTGCTTTTGTTACGAGCAGGTGGAGACAAAAACAGCTGATATCTTTTTTTTAATATATATATATTCTGCCGTGTCACAAGCAGACGTTATTTTGTTGGGATTTCATGGAACAGACTGACATTAAATAGCGTGGTAGGAAAACATAACCTAAGGGTGCTTTAAACACGTCTGCAACTTTGTCTCTGAACTGCCCGAACATAAAAGCATGCCGCACTTTACAGATGTTTATCGGTCAAATATTCTGAAAAGCGTCTCCTTTTCCTTCCACAGCACAATTATGCACTACTTTGTTTCGGTCCGTCACGTAAAATGCCAACAGAATACCTTGAAACCTGATGTGACAACATATGACTGCTTTAGCAAAGCACTGTGCCGTCGTTTTTCACAGTTCTTTTTTTCCTCCCCCATCATAAAATTAGATTTTAAATGATAGGTAGCTTTCAACTTGAACGCGAGCGGAGTGTACTGCGGAAGCTAATAGCAGACTCAACATGTAGTCACTATAAAGAGCTCAGTGTAAATGTGGATATGTCGGGCGTTACCAAGGCAGGTTGGAAGCGGCGAGAACAAACACGAGGTCTTCTGACGTAGCGAGCCCATCCATCTGAATCAACAGCTCCGTCTTCATCCTCCGGCTCCCCTCGTGCTCCCTCCTGGACACAGACACCTGGTTTCTGTGGAGTTGATTTCTATTCCCTCTTACGCACTCGGGAGGGGGAATATGTTTAAGCCCTGAACCAAATAGCAGCAGTGTTTGCGACTCGTAGTGGCAGAGCTCACCCTGAACTGGTTCCCCTCTGTCCCATCACTGACTCGAGCTCGTCCAGGAAGATAGTGGATGGGGCATGGTACCTCGCCAGCTCAAAAAGAACCTGCAAGAAAAAGGAAAAGACAGATTTAGGTGTAAAAACATACAGGCACATTATCTGGTGTATCACCTGCATCTCAATAAATAAGTAAAAATCATCAGAACGTACATTTATTTCAATGTCAAAAAATGAAACTAATATAGCATACAGTCCTAACACATATTTAAATGTTTTATTTTTGTTTATTTTGATGACCAATGACTCCTGAGAAACCTTTGACCAGCAGACACTAAAGGTCATCCTCCCGAAGGAGGGTGTTAACGCTGTCTCAGCATCTTGATGGAAAGTTGTGTGCCAGGAAAAGGTTTTTTTTTCCATCATAGACACCCGCATCACTTTTTTTTTTAAAACACACTACTGCAATAAACGGACTTTTCAATGAAATCCCGATCTACTGAGATGCGCCTGCACGTGCTGAATGACAACCTACCCGCACGAGTTTCTCAGAATCGCCTCTCCATTTACTGACGATGCTAGAGGCTGAAATGTTGAAGAAGGTGGTCTTGCACTCTGTAGCCACAGCCTTGGCCAGCATAGTTTTGCCTGTGCCTTTAGGTACACGAGACATGGTGATCCAGTGTTAAATAAATTATATTTAGGTAGAAAAAAAGACAATAACTGAACACTGGCTTCCTACATACTCTGGAAAAGTATGGAGGTATTTTCCAGGTCTGAATAAGTATAGTGATAAGAAAAAGTATCGTAGAAGTTCATAGAAGTTCTGTATTTCCAGACTTTAGTCCCTAGCCATTAGTATAAATGTTCATCTGTACATTTATCCATCTCTCTAGTATCCATCCATCCATCCATCATCTACCTCTAGTACATCCATCCATCATCTCTAGTATCCATTCATCCATCCATCAATCCACAATCTAGTACCATCCATCCATCTCTCTAGTATGAATCCATCCATCATCCATCCATCCATTATCTCTAGTATTCATCCATCTCTCTAGTATCCATCCATCCATCCATCCATCCATCAACTAACTCTAGCATCCATCCATCCACTAACTCTAGCATCCATCCATCCATCCATCTATCCATCATCTCTAGTATCCATTCATCCATCCATCAATCCACAATCTAGTACCATCCATCTCTCTAGCATCAATCCATCCATCCATCCATCCATTATCTCTAGTATTCATCCATCTCTCTAGTATCCATTCATCCATCCATTCATCATCTACCTCTAGTACATCAATCCACATCTCTAGTATCCATCAATCCACAATCTAGTACCATCCATCCATCTCTCTAGTATCCATCCATCATCCATCCATCCATCATCTACCTCTAGTACATCCATCCACATCTCTAGTATCCATCCATTATCTCTAGTATCCATTCATCCATCCATCCATCCGTTCTCTAGATGTCTGTCCTCGTGCCTCCTTATAGACTTTTGCAGGTTCCGTATTTAGAGCCTTATCTCTGTAAAACTATCTACCATAAATGTATAGCCATGGAAAGAATAGGATTTTGACATGCAAACGGTGTGGGAGCCACGTGAATAGGAACAGTGTGTTACCCGGGGGCCCATAAAGCAGCAAGCCCTTCCATGGAGATAAGATGCCCGTAAACAGCTGTGGGTACTGCAAAGAGGGGGAATTAAAGAAAGCAAGAGTCAACGGAGTGCTGGGTGATTAATGCAAGAAGGAGCAAGCAATGAATAATAACTTCACAAACCGCCTATAAATCAAACTCTTGTTCAATGTTGTTTCTGTCTACCTGCGCCACCTCTTTACCCAGACCGATTAGAAGCTGAGCTATGTGCGAGTGAAAGCGGGGAGCAACGCGAAAAGCTGAGTCAGTGCTCCAAATGCCACGGGACACAAATTAGTCTGGATTTTAGGCGGTAAAGAGACTCAAATCAAATCCACCTGACCTTATAAGGCAGAATGAATAATAATGGAGACAGAAGTTAGGGACAACAGAGAGGCGGCTTTATTCAATAAAAGAGTCCAGCGCTATATACGTAAGAAGATGGACACATCAGTCCTCATCTTCATTTGGAAATGTCAAGAGGATGCAGACAACCTGATTTGTTGTCACGCGAAAGGTCTGGATGATCATGATAAAAATGTGTGACGGTTATCCATACGCAGTGGCAAACTTGTGTGAACGTGCCCGGGTATGGTAAATTCTACACGGCCTTCCATGTTTGCGCATTCCTGCCTCCCTCTATCGTCTATCCATCTGTGTATACGTGTTGCCGTAAGATCCCAGATATAGATTTAATGTCAGTCTAATAAACTGACCTGACCCCGCTGCCCTACTTCTCTGTAAGCCCCTAAAGGAGATGTATTCAGAATCGAAATACCAGCCACGGGCGTGTGCCGGCCTCACCTTAATGGGATAAACGACGGCCTCTTTGACTAATCGCTTGGCGTCCTCCAGACCGATGATGTCCTCCCATCTCACATTTGGGTTGTGCAAATAGATGTCCTTTAGGGGTGAACACACACAGACACAAAGAGTGAGGGGGGCATTTGGAAGAAAACGTTGTGGGTCAATTAGGCTTGGGTAAATGGGTGTCCTTTAGGATGAAGCATCATTTAAGTAATATGGATAGAACAGTAGGCCTTCATTAATACGGCGGATCAGTCTGTTCGCGGCAAAGCTCTTTACTGCTATCTGGTGGACAGAGTCAGAACCATATGTTAATGAAAACTATTATACAGTTTGCTAAAAAAAAATAGAATATCGTGAAAAAGTTCATAGTTTTTTTCTCTTTTTAGAAAGTGAAACTCATAAGTCAAATATTTCACGCTTTTATTTCTTGTAATTTTGATGATCAAGATCCAAAATTCAGCGTCTCAAAAAATGTGAATTTCACATAAGATGTATGAAACAAAAAGGATATTGACATTTCTGGTCACACCGTACAGTATAATCAGGAGGCCACTAGCCTGCGGTTCTGCTGAGGTGTACTGAAAGCCCAGCATGCTTTGATGGTGGCCTTCAGTGCATTGTTGGGTCTGGTTTCTCTAATCTTCCCCTCCACAGTAAACCATAGATTCTCTGGGGGGCTAAAGTCAGCTCCGTTTGCTGGCCAATCAAGCACCTGAACACGGTCACTGAATCAGCTTTTGGTGATTTTTGGAGTGTGGGCAGGAACCAAGTCAGCATCAGCATCTCATCAGCATCTCCATAAAGCTCGTCAGCAGAAGGAAGCACGAAGTGATCAAAGACATGCTGGACGCTGACTGTGTTGACTGTCGCCTCCAGAAAACAGTGGGCCCACGCCAGCAGATGACACGGCACCCCCAAAATTCACTGACTGTAGAAACTTCCCACTGGACATAGTCCACACATTTTAGTTAGCTTTAAGGTTGGGCAATTCCAGAAGGTTATTGTTAGCCTGCATGATCTCTTACAAAGTGATTTAGTAATTTTGTGTTTTGGGATCGTCGCTCTGTTGAAACACTGAGCTGTGTCAAAATATCAACGGGCTAGCTGTTGATGTTTAGCGAGCTTTAAGGTAGTCCTCCCCCTTCATTATTTCTTCCACTGGATGTTCTCAGCTTTGAAAGCCACACACTGACCCATCCACACATTAGCTTTGCTCCTGCAGCCAAACTGCTCAGACTTTGTTGCCAGTCTTTTGGCCATAAGACTTTTGGATTGTCCACGAGGACGTGGGAAGCCATAAATCTTGAAGCCATAAAGTTTTGAAGGTGTTGATTTTGGAGCAGGGGCTTTTTTCTTGGTCGGCAGTCTCAGTCCATGGCGATGTACGACTTTTTGTCTTACATGGAAGAGTTTTCTGAACATCTGAACCAATTTCCTTTAATCCGATGGTGAGCATTTGGGTGGAATACTTGAAAGTTGAATACTGCATTTGCATTTTTTTTTTTTTCCAAAAGAGTACAATGATGCCAAATAATTACTTTCAGGTGGGCGCTACAGAGCGCTAACCATCGATCGATATGATGCAAATTTGCACTAATTCAACTATGTTTTCTTCTTTTGTAAAAGAAGAAAAAATACTTTTTGTTTTCTATTTCCCACAACATGTATGTATTTATATTTTAAATATCTGTACAGTCACAGCAAATTGGAACCAAAGTCAAAATTCCTTGTCTGTGTGCAGAAACCTGACTGATGACCAACGTATGACAGAAGCTTGTCGATGGCTACAGAACGTGTGGATGCCAGGTGCAAATTGGGACATTTGTCTAAATATTACAAGAGTCTACAGATATATTTACCTGTATGAAGAGTTTGGACGCTGTGTCTGTGTGTGTCAGTACCTCACTGATGATTACAGCAAGTTCCCTCATCTCCCCGCTGGTCCCAAAAAAGCCACTGAGGGGCTTCAGCAACGGCTCCTGCAATATAAAAAGACACGACTAACACTCTCGCACTCTTGAGTCATATTCCTACATTATGTCTCTTTCACAAAACATTTATTTGGTTTTACATCAAACTGCAGTTTATAGCGATGCGAATGCTTCTTCCTTTGGTTTCTCTGCGGCTTCAGTGCACTTACCATGTAGTCTGTGTGAAAAGCCGCTCCGTTGACAGTATCGTAGACCGCTTTGCCATCAGCCATCTGGACCCAAACGTAACAACAACTGTTACATATAACAGCAGAAGATGAATTAAACAAACAGCCGCGTTTGTGTCTCGCCGTGAATGAAAAAATGTTGACTGTTAGATACCCTTTTAGCAAGACGGACTGCTGCAAATGAGCTAATTCGGTAAAACTGGGACCTTTTGATAAGAAAAGAAAAATGCACTTCAGATCCACTAGAACACTAGTCACCAAAATATATACTTGAAGAACAATTGGACACCATTTAGTACAATCCTATTTAAAATAATACTTCGCTAACATGCAATTTGGTGCCGGCAGTTTACCAGCGGCATTTATCAGCTGTGATGAAGGTCTGCCTAAAGTTGATTCGCCTCAAAACCCTCCTTCAGATTCCGACACAGAGTAGTACATTTCCTTGTTCAGATCTTACTTTATCATTCCTTTGACACGTCCACTGCCGCCTAAATCAAAGCAGAGCATTGAAAAAAAAAAATAACAACAAACAAAAAAACGTAATCGCTCGGATGGAAAACGATCCATGGTATCGAAATGCTTTCCAGATAAAAATCAGAAACAGTGCCTTTCTACTCTGACACCTCCAAATAAAATCAGTGCAACCAGAGTGTTCAGAAGTCACATAATTAGGCAGCATCATGCTGTAGGGATGCGCTCCCACGACGGGGCGTCTGGCTAAAGTTAAAGGGAAGCTGGGTGGAGACAGAGGGTGAGTAACGAGTTGAGGGCTGTTTTTCAACTACAAAACTGCAGGAATGTCAGCCTAAGGAACCTTCAGTGGCATATCCTCCTTCTCCGTACCTTCTTGCTCGAGTCAGCTTCCCCAGCAGGCCCGTTTTTGATGGAGAACGTGTTGAGCCCTAAATCCAAAGACTCTGGTGCCACAGAGGTGCTATTTTCCTGGGAAATGTTTCACATCAGTCAATTATTGTTACATTTGTTTTACTTGTCTGAGTTTGTGTGTTTAAAGCAGGCGAAATGTTTACGTGTGAACAGGCGCCCGTCTTCTTGGCAGCATTTCCGCTTTGGGGGGACGACGATGGGGTGATTTTGGGAAGAGGCTTCAGAGCTGACTGGGGAGTCCTGTGACCAGAACAGACGCGACATTTTCAGCCTCTTCAGACATGAAGACAGTGAGAACATCGGAAAAGACGGGTTCCAGGAGAAAATGTGGGCGACTCACTTCTTAGCAGCAGCACTTTTCACCTGTCTGCTTTCACCTTTACACAAAAAGAAACACTTTAGGGGGGGAAAAGCCTTAATACTGACCCGATCCCTTCAGTGCACAGAGACGGTCCCCCCACCTGGTTCTGCTGTTTTCCTGATGAGTTTGGGATACTTCTGGAACTTGACGTACTGATAATTCTCGTACTCCATGAACACCATCTCCAGGTCGACGTTATCACAAACCTCAAATTTCCTCACGCCTCCATTGGTCTCCTGATCCAGAGTTACTGCAGCTGATGTGTACCTGCTGGGCAAATAGCAACGCACACGTTGGATTTCAAAGGGACACAGACACGATCAACTAAACAGAAACTTTATTTTTATTGACTTTTTTATTTATTTATTTTGCATCCTCTCATGACAGCTTAGGCAAGTCGTCTGATTGGTCTGGCTGCCTTGCAGTGTCAGAGCCAGATTTGCTCTACAAAGGCGGGGGAAATTAGACTTTCCTCTTGCTGTATAGTAGACTTTAATGAGTTAATGGCACAACAAGCCACATCTCGTCTAGGCAGGAAATTGGAGAAACCACGGCTAAAAAAGGTACATTGAGAAGAAAATATCCAAACTTGAAGAAATACTTGTGTCTATTGCACCTGCAGAAAATGTGATTCGAAATTTCTTACGTGCCTAATGCTTCTTCTGCATGCATGATATGTAAAGTTTGGTCAACTTTACAGGGTCTTTGAATGTAACTATGAAGGAGGAGACAAACATTGAAGCTTTAGGCAAAAAAAATAAAAAAAACAATCCAGGCGGTTTTGGGATAAAACCCTGGATGGATAATTACAAAATAATCCTCTTTCAAGCATAGTAGAAGATCTGTCATGCTTTGGGCTCGTTTCTCTTCCAAGGGCCCTGGGAAAGTGAGACAAAATCAGCTCTTTGAAACACCAGGAGATTCACTGGTAAATTGACCATGCGCTGTCTTGGGTCCTTCAGCAGGATGGTGATGAGCCAAAGCATGCTGGTAAAAACAGAAATCAGTCACCAGAACTTCTAAATTTCTCTGTGGCAGATTAAGATCCTGCAATAAGCGGTTAATTTATTTGTAATCCACTTTAACAGAATTGCCAGCAAATGTGGCTGATGTTGTTTATTGGATGTCATTTCCCCTAATCTGTGTGTACGGACACACACAAACACACACGCACAGACATACGGCCCAGCATGCTATTTTCCAACTTGTTTTCAAAAAGTTAAGGTAGAATTACCATCTATATGTTGAGGATACATTCAGAAATGAACCGCAGCTGTATCAAAAAAAATAAAAATCATACCGACCCTTGCCCAAGCAGGTGTTGGTAGATGAGGACAAGAATGCTCTTCTTCCTCATCTCTCTCTTGAGTTTATCCTGCAGAACAGCAACAGAGTCCAGGATCAGGACTGCAGCTGACTTAACCGCAAAATGTGTCATCACCAAAGAAAAACAGATCCTATCATCAATAACGTTCCCATAGTAGAGTACAGTAGCCATTTATTCAATATGTTTAATATACATCTTTTTATGTAAAAGAAAAGAACCAGAACCTAGGGACAGGGTATCCTGGGCCAAAATGCCCACCACATAATACCTCAATAAGTCAGTAAATACTTATTAAATAAAGCTGGAATCATTTCAATAAATACGTGTACAAATTATTATTTTATTATTTTATACATAAATAATTTATTAATAATTTCTTTACATGTTAAAAGTGTGTATGATTGTTTAATAGCCCTGAGTTGCAGCAGATCATGAACTCATTTTATCTGTCAGCCTAACTCGTCGAATATAGTGGGACAAGGTTATTGATCCCTAGATGAGTTCCTCTGTGGGTTAATCAATCATAGAGACGGTGAAAATGGAAATAATTTTATGATGCGGTTTAGCACATGAAGACTCGCATTGCTAAATAAACTCCCAAATAATCAGAAATGCTTTTTCACCATCATACAACCAAATTCTTATTCATGGTTTTGGCATTTAGATTTTGAACTGGGTATTTATTAAATGATTGCCACATTAAATTATCATAAATATACTTTCTACCCATCTGATGTGTTGTTACAACTTTATTTAAATTAGCACGTAGACAATGATTTATTCATAATTTATTAATATTATTATTATTGTAAATTTGATTGTGACACTTTTGGTTCTTTCTGTACACACCCAACAAATGTGTCAGTATTTAGGATACTTAAAATAAATCCACCCAATACAGCTAAACTATTGGTTAATTAAGAAGGCAGAGCTACAACAATGTTCTCTTCCCTTGAATCAGGTGAACAATTGCAGAAGTACGCACATGTCACCAGCAGGGGGAGACAAATAATCACAAATATCACCTGTCTGTCGCAGTAACTAGGCAACCAGAAAACGCCGATTCAATAATTAGCTTCACAGCTAACTGCAAAACTTTGAAACTTTAAAGCTTTACTTTCTAATGCATATGTAAAGTAAACCTACATGAGTTTAAATGCTTATCCTATAAAACAAATCTTAATCTGAGCCTTTTGATTTGGGGTCATCAACACATCAAATTAAAAGTTACAAGTATTTCTATACTATGTAGCATTGTTTAAAGCTAAAGGATGTTTTAGTTTAAGGATGTTCTACTTGACATCTTGCCTGACGCTATAAAAAAAACACACCCACACACACACAGATAACTCACTGCCTCCCGAGCTTCATGGGCGATTTTCATGGACTGATAAGAAAGTTCCATCTTACTTCTGAAAACTGCCAGCAAAACAGTGCGGCTCCTTACAAGAGACTGTTGTAGTCACATGATGTGGTGACGTCATAGCAACCAAACCCACTTTTAAACAAATGACGTAACATGCGATTATTTATTTATTAAATATTTTCGTATTAAATTGTGTTAAAATTGTGTTTAATAATTGTGTTTAATAATTTAATATTTAAATATGTGCAAAAACCTCTATCAGGACTAAAACTTGACGCAAAATCTGCATATAGTTCTGTTTCAAAAAACAAACTAGCCTAGAAAAGAGGCTGGTAATTATCAAGCGCGTAATTATTATCATTAAGAAGGAACACAAACAAGAACAATTAATTCCTAACATGCAACATATTTAACATGACTGTTGTAGCCAATCCAAACTGCAATAAATCAGTTGGAACATGAACAGTCACTATAATCTTCAATTTGAATTCAAAAATATTTTATTTATTCCAGAGGGAAATTTAATTAAATCTTAAGTGTTTTTCAAACTGATTTTAATTAAGCAACAAGTTGCTTGAAACGGTGCCAGATATCTCTGTAGAGAAGACATTTTGGACATTAAAATTGACAAATGTTCATATGTCCTTGTAATGTTTTATAGACTTTTCTTTCAGTGCTTACTAATACTGATGTCGAGGTATGTTTAAAATATTAGCGGCAGGTTTAAAAAAGTGAGTAAATCTCTTAATCTCTTAAACCGAGATTGCTCCCCAGGCGCCGCACAGTGGCAGCCCATGCAGAAGTGAATTTCTCCATTGTGAGATCAATAATGTTCAGTTATTATTATTAATCTGCATTTATTTTTATACAAATGTTTGGCCACACAGTATTCTCAATTCTAATTATTCTAATAAAACACGAGGAAAAGTCTAATCTTTCCTTCAAAGAAAATTAGGGGATAAAGAAAAAAAAAAGAATGTCTGCATTATTCCATTCAAACTTCAGGAATGTTTCAAGATTTTTTTTTATGTGAATTCCTGAACTGTTAAGCAGTTGTAAACCAATGGCCACTTGTCGTTTTGTTTTGGTTTCCATTTTAAAGCATAATTATTTATTAATTCCACTGAAATGGCTTCAAAACAACGAGAGCTTTAAGGTCAACTCAATGTTTTTGACTGGTAAAGTGAAAGAAAAAAAGATGCATGCATGGATAAGAATCTGTGTGCACTCTGTGTTGCTATGACTGCATTTCCTGTAAAGATGAGGTCTTCAATAACAGATCTATTGTAAATCTTAACACAATAAATACCCAGACTTATGATGAAAACAAGATTGATTTTACTCAGAAACTGTACATTTCATCTTGAACCATCAGTTTCAATCTTTAGCCAGCAAACTGCATATCAGGTACAGCAATATCACTTCAGTATGTAAACTGTTTCATCAGAGTACTGTAAATGGTTACAAAACCAGGCTGCTTTCACAGAGATGCTGGATGCAGCAGCAGATACAGTCACTGTTCAACGTTAAGACAACACGAGTTCATTTCTTCTAAGATGTGTACGTGTGGTGCAAACAAAGCACTTGAGCTTTGTGATTTAGTGTTATTCTCTTCTGCAAGTTGCACTGCCGAAAGGGTTTAGCGCGGTTTTTTAATTGTTTTAACCATTGGAGATAAACAAAACACACTCTATGTAGTGTGCAAGGACATTACTCAGTTACAACAATCCAGTTCTCAAAGCTGGCAGGGGCACAAGGTTACACGGATCAATTCGCACAGATTTCACTAGCATATCCTGCCAGCTTTTATATATTTCCAAAAAGGTCAGATACAAATGAAGGAATGGAGGCTGAAAACCATGAACGAGTTCGCCTTTTCAGTTCTTGGTGCTGGTTTCTGTGGGTGGTAGCTGCATTAAAAGGAGATTCAGCATGCATAGAGAGGAGAAATTGAAACGTGACTGGGCATGGGCAGGTTACCGGTATCAGTTTTTAACGCTGCTAAAATTGACGTTGTGTTTCCATTCCTGCAGTTTAAAGGTTTTGATGAGAAAGTTCCAGAGCGATCGGGGTTTTTTCCACCTTTCGGCACAGAGTAAAGCCCTCCTCCCACTGCCCCACCTGTTGCTGCACACGGCACAAGGTCAGCTGACTGAAAGCTTACAAGAAAGACAAAATTCGAGACTGGAAATATTTCAGGTCCTGAAAAGCAGACGGCCGTGGTGTGGAAACTAAAAGCCCCATTCATCTCTTAGGGAAAAGCTGTTTTTGAGCCTACGGTTAAGAAGCTACAAAGAGCCAAGTGCAGTCTGGTTATCCCAGCTATTATCAGCTCATTAAACTTACTACTCTAGAAAAGGTCTAACAGTCTTCCCAATCTGACAGGTTTTCTTTCTGTCTTTTTACTTAAGTCTAAGTATGGAAATGTAAAATAGGACTATTTGTTGCTTTTCTGTTTTAATAAGTCAATCGTGTTAGTTTTCCAAAAACAAACTATCTCAATACTGCGGTATTTTCAACTCAAGGCAACTGGACCGGCCCATGCCTATACCTTGTTATGTAGTTGACTTTTGCGTTTCAGAGTTGATGAGTAATCTCAAATTAGGCAACACAAACTATAAGGCCTCAAAATCCTTGAACTAGAACCAACTAGCTGGCATACTTTAGCAGCCTGACTGCTCACAGGACATGACTGAAAGGTGTGTGGCACCAACCGTTGCGTGGATCGCTAACATCTGATCTACAACAATGTGTTTGTGTAATTAACACGGATATTTAACATGATTTTAAAGAGAAGGACTAACTGTAAAGTGGATTGTCATAAATCACATGCTGAATTTTGGCACCCGTAATTCTCTGCATTAACGACAGATCTTAATTTTGGACAACGCTTCGATGTCCCAGGCGATGTGCAAGCTTGAGTCCGTCTTCCAGCTCTCAGAAGACTCCCGCCTCTGTCAGAAATGTGCCGGCTTCGAGCATCAGGGCCTTTACGTAGACGCGGACAGTGTAGAACATTGTCACAAAGTCCAGGGTGCTGAACAGGGTGTCTGCCAGAGCAAAGCCAAGCGTGGAGGGGATGAAGCCTCTGCCGTACTCCACCATCCACGTCCCGGCGCTCCACTGGACCGACGTCGCTTCGACCACTCCGTGGACGATGGTGTCACCTGGGGGGATACAGTATGGATGCAAAAACAAAAAAAACATTTAATCATAATCATACAGGTATTAGAAATCAGAAGCATCCGCATCGCTAATAAAATGTTTTGGAATTAGGCCAAGCTTAATGGTTTTACAACTTTTTCCACTTTTAGTTTTACAACTTTTTGTTTTACGTTTACCCTGTCCAATTAACCGCAAAACAAGCAAATCTACTAAAAGGAAAACGATGTAAAAAAAGGTTTTCATAACTACATCTATCCTAAAAAAAAAAAAAAAAAACACACACAAAAAAAACAGCATGACGCATAGTGGTGCTATCTTTGTGCATGGTGACCTTTTGGTGATGCTTTGTGTCATTTTTTGTGCCAAACAGACATATGGGTATTTAGGCCCAAAGGTTAAACATTTGTTTCACCAGATCGAAACCTCATTGCACAAGGTTTTGGGAGATTTTGGCCAGACATCCGATGTTTTCTCCAGAAAAAAAAGGCTTAAGTTTCGTAATCTGACATCTTAGGCCAGGGGTCACCAACATGGTGCCCGTGGGCACCAGGTAGCCCCCCAAGAACCCCATAGCACAACTTACCAGTGAGCTGCATCTAAAATGTTATTTTATTTAGTTGCTCTTCCTTTTTAATCATTCTTGTATTTACATAGATTTTAAATGATAAATGCATTAAAAAGATGTTTATATTACATAAAGTTATGGTGAACTCTGAACAGTTCAAAGGTCAGTACAGGTAGCCCTTCGTATGACACAAACCAATGAAGACCAATATGTTCTTAAATTATTGCTCCCAACTAACTCTGCGTTTATTATCTCTGCTGTTTATTGAAATCTTTTTTCATTTTTGTAAATAGTCTGTGGTCATTTGTCATTCAAAAATATACACATGCGTTTTGCACATTTCTTAAAATCCCTTTATTCAGTTGTATGGTAGTTTTAATAACTCTACAGTATTTACTTTCTATGTTGTAAACATGCGTGTTACTGCTGTTATGCTTTAGTTTTCCCTCTGCGGATAAATGGAGGATATCTCTGTTCTATGATTGTCTTTCTTGCCTTACTCTGACTTCTACATTTGTCAAAAGATCATTGTAAAATATGGGTTTAGCTAAATAATTCAAATGTCAAGAAAATGACTGGATCCGAGGCTGGATCCGCTCTGGCATAGCTGGCTCCCGGGGGCTTTGGCATTGTGGCTGTTGGGGGGGGTTTCTTGGCCACCTTTGCTCTGGGGGTCCCTTCGGGCATCTGGGGTTGTGGTTCTCCTGGCATCAGCCCCAGTACTCTGGGAGTCGGGTATTTGGCTCCTCACAACCACTATTGAGCGTTTTTCTTATGGATAAACCTCACATACACAAGTGCACTCTCACAAACACCTACAGGTGCTTGAATTCAGGTGCTTACAGATTCACTTCTATACAGAAAACCCCTATTATTGGCTTTAGCTGTCACTTTATGCTTTTTGTATTAAATAATACTGATATTTTTCAGTGATGGTATCAAGGCATTGGTTGTTTGTACCTGTGATACTTTATCAGCTGGTTTTGATGTTCTTTTTATATTTCTTTGCAGGTGTAGAAGCAGACACCAAGGTTGTTATATTGCTCTCTCCTTTTCCTCTCCTCTATTTTAGTCACCTTTTCTCCCCTTTAGCATTTTGTCTCATCTGTTTCTCTTCTTTTTTCCTCTTCTAACTTCCCTTTTCTGTGATCATTGATCATGAAATAGTCCCAGCATAAAATCTAAAGCGTTTTGCATACATAAAATCAAGTGGAGCACTGTGGCAAAAGCAGTATGGCTCCACTTGTGAAAGTAAAATCTGTTGGGCTCTCTTTGGCATTAACGCCTCAAGTCTTAATGCTACATTACCAGACAGGATACATAAAAAAGAACTGAGAAATGTTATTTAATGTGAATTCTGTTTACTATGCACTAGAAAACTGAAGGCTGCAACTGGATTAAAAGGTGCATCAGTAAAGGGGTATGCACAATTACACAGCCGGGGTATTCTAACGTTTTTAAATTAGACCCCAATAAAAGTCTAATTTTGAATTAAATTATACAAGATGCATATTACATCAAAGTTGAACAAAGCTTTAAAATGATTCACCGTGTGCTCAATTTTTAGACTACAAAAACCTGAAATATTAACATGGGTATGTACACTTTTGAGATTTATTGTACAGTTATAATAGGGGGAAATACATAACAAATATGTGCATTAGAGGATTTAAACTGTTACTCTATTACCTGGATAGTATACTTCGCTCTTGGTAGTGCCCTCCTTCCACTGCCTGAAAGTACCCGAGATGATGGTGTCAGAGATCTCAGCCAAGTATCGACCTGACACAAACAAATAAAAAAAAATTTATATGTAGAGTTTCAAAAAGAAACATCGAAACAATTCAAGACAGTAAATAAAGTGAGAGTCATCTAACCTCTTGGTTCCTTACCTGAGTGTCCTCCAGTGTCCACAGCAGTGCCAAACAGCAGCAAGTACTCTGTGAGGGAAGCATGGAGGAGACACATGGAGCCCATCCAGCCCCCAGCGTTCACAAACACCCACTGCAAGTCCTCATCTGGCAGGATGTGACCCGGATACCTGGGTTACATACACTCGGTTGTTTATTTCATGAACACAAATGTGATGTGCGTATGCATTCAGCCTCCTGTGTGGCCAAAAGCCGACACCACCTCACCCTGAACTCACTGTCTACGCCAGGAAACATGCTGGTGGCAGCACCTTGTTGCTGCCACCAGCTTGATGTGGAAAATGATAAATTATCCAAAAAAAAAAAAAAAAAACCCGAGAAAGGTGAGCGCCTTACTGCAAATAGTTGTAAAATAACATAAAGGACGCAGGATAAAGAATAATATGTGCACTATGCTGTGGTATCTAGGGGGGGGGGGGGGAAATAACTGATAGCAAAGCACTTTTTAACCTTGAACCTCTAAAGTACAAATACTGGAGACGCCTGATCTGCGCACAGTACTGAATGATTGAGGTACTTAGTGAAGGGAAACTTAATGTGCTCGTCTTACAGAGAGGGTTGGAAACACCCTTTCCTCTGGGAGCACAACTGGCCTAATACTGGATTTAAAGTAGACTATACATTGAATGCAAAAGCCATGCAATTAACAACCATGCATGCGGGTCTGGAAGTTTTCATTTACCTCTTCCTGAGTTCCACCACCACTTTGGAGAAAGCCTGCTCGTGGTCCTGCCCTGAGAAGAACCACGGGACAAACAGGTGAGATTAGGACCCTTCAGAGGAGACCTACCCGGTGAAACGGAATGCGAGTGACCCGCAGGGCGACACCCTCAGACCAGGACTTACCTGCGTACTGCTTGGCCAACTTGGCGACATCTTCTTTGCTAAAAACGTACTGCTTGGTTTCCATCCACTTCCGCAGCGTCAGCGCGAGCAGGACGCTGGCGGCGCAGAGCACCAAGAGTTTAAGGATCGTTTTGATTAAAGACATGGCCACAAACAAAGCGCGCGGACTAAAAGAATCCAGCAGGTGAGCTTAGGCTACATGCGTGCATACGGACAGGCAGGTTGCTAACTGGTTGCTCCTTCCTTATTACGTGGGCGCGCGAGATGACGAATCAGCCAATCACAGATCTTGTTTAGCCGTCTCGGCAACACGGTGGGACTTCCTCGTTCTTAGGGATCCGGTTCTTTTGGCGGAGCTCTTTCTGCTCTCGCTCGGCTCTTCAACAGAAACTCCCTCTAGTTTTAAGAATTCAATTCAATTAAATTGTATTTATATAGCGCCAATTCATGAAACATATCATCTCAAGGCACATTCCAAAGTCAAATTCAATCAGATTATACAGATTGGATCAGATTATACAGTTTGGTCAAAAAAATGTCCTCTCTAAGGAAACCCAGTTGATTGCATCAAAGTCTTGACAAGTAGCATTCACTCCTCCTGAAGAAGCGTAGAGCCACAGGGACTGTCGTCCGCACTGTCCATGGCTTTGCAGCAATCCCTCATACTGAGCAAGCATGAAGCGACAGTGGAAAGGAAAACTCCCCTTTAACGGGAAGGAAAAACCTCCAGCAGAACCAGGTTTAGTGTGAACAGTCATCTGCCTTGACCGACCGGGGGTTAGAGAACACAGAGCAGAGACACAATAGGAAAGACAAAGAAGCACAGAAGCACACATTGATCCAGTAATCTTTTCTACGTTTTTGGTAATAGCGGGTGATCTGTCTTCCCTTTTTATTTTGCAATATAAAGCAACACATTTTGAAATGACGTCTGAATAAATTTAGCAGATACCTCCAATTTTTGCAGTCTATCAATGTTGTGATCAGATGTGTGTTGAGTGCAGCACTGAGTTCTAGTAATGGTAAGAAAGTTTTATATGCACAATTGATCGTTGTTCAGGCATATGCAATTTAAAACCTCTGAAAATTCCGTTTGCTTTCTTTAATTAAAGATTGCATATGTTTATAAACTTTCATGTCACTGATCTCTAGCAAAAATGTTAGTTTAGAAAGTGTCCTACAGTATGTATTATTAAGGCATCGAGATTAATCTTCTTTAAAAGTGCCTTTCCTCAAAACTCACGGTTTCTAACTTGGGTGTCTTCCGGTGTCCACCTCGGTACCAAACAGCAGCAAGTAGCTGTGAGGGAGGCATGGAGGAGACACGGAGGCCAACCATCCTCCAGTGTTGTATTTCATTGGGATTTTATTTGTTAGACCAACACATAATAAGTGAAGCAAAAGCAAAACAAGATTTTTTTTTTAAATAACAAATAAAATCTATATAGTGTGGTACCCAGTGTATTCATTGCCTTTGACACTGATAGCTTGGAAATGGCCTAAATTCAGTGCCACAAATTGCCCTCAGAAGTCTCCCTCATTAATAGGAGGACACCAGTGTTTATCTTCACTAATGAAACTGAAACATGCTTGCTACCACCAATATTAAGTAGTAGTTTGCGTTGCTAACCCTTTACCTATTACACAAGCTTGTGACCCTAAGAAACCCCATATAACAGACTTTCTCCTGTTTTTTCTGAGTCCTTTTGATAGTCAAGGAGACTGTACACATGGACAACTTGATTTTCAATTTACCTACATTTTAAAAGTTCTAATTGCCTGTCTCTTTTCTATGGTTAATTGCCGTTTTCTTATTATTTTCTGTTGCAGCACAATACTTTCTGCTGTACAATACTGTTCAAATAATACTCCTAACACCACTGTTGCACTGATAAATGGGGTTCTCAGTGATCAAGAAGGGACATCTATATGAACTGAAAGCAGAATCTTTCAAGGCTTGATCAACCTGCCTAACTTTGATTGGTAGTATGTCATAATTATCGGACGATCAAGTCAAAATATTCACGTACACATTCGTTTTGTATTTATCAATCGCAGTGGATCGTGGTTATTCAGATAGGCTTCCATAGCCTGCCCGACACAGAAGAATCCTCGTTCACTCGAAAGAGTCAGTAAATTCGTTCGGCTCGGCCGCGAACGACCCATATAGCTAGTGGGCAAGGCTGCTGCGAGGTTTACAGCACACTGCATAAGCGAAAAAAGGTTGTACATTTATTTTTATGTTTTCTTTTGATAATATGAAAATAACGATTGCGTGTTATATTTGCTACATGCTTTACACTGTTTTTTCATTCTTAGCCTTATAATTACGCTTATTGTAGCTATTTAAACTCTTCACACTATGTAGTCCGGCCGTCCCAACAGCCTTTCCGTTGCTTCTGGTTTCTCCCTATAGGCTAAAAGGCCACCGGTGAACCGTGTGAGTCCATGCTAAAGTTCACAACTAGTTGATGATTCAAAGCCGGGGTGAGAGCTTTCAAACTGCACAGAAGACCATGAGCGGGAATCGAGATCTCAGTTTCGACCCCAAAGGTAGGTGGGAGCGGACTGTGGTGAGCGCACCATTCCACTTTCATTCATCCAGGATAATTACACCGAGGACCACACAACACATCCATGCCTGCTGCTGTACTGGATCCAGACATGGAAGCAAAGATCGGTGCTTCAGACTGCAGCTCGTTGTTTTACGATAAACACGCAGTCAGCTCCGCGTTCATGTGACACGAGTTCCTGTTGTTGATCTTCCTGCAAGTTGCGGCATCAGCAGCTTTGCTCCAGTCCAGAATGGCTGTTCGGTGGCTTCCTTGGGATTTAAATGTCGAACAAAGCGCGGGTCTGAACTGTTTTGCTGTGAGGTCTCCTTTTCTTGTCGATATAACAAGGAATTTGGCTTCAGCTCCAGATAGCTCTGCAGATCCAGGAAGAAGGAAGGACACAACATGAGCGATTTAAGACTCACGAGAAGAAAACAAACAAACAAACAAACAAACACGAAAATAATGTGCATATGTGTATAAAAGACTGGTGTTTTACCCGATTCATATTTAGATTCCAAATCGCTGAAGCAAAATATATTATTACAGATAATATTGATCTTTCAAATAGGTCTTGATTAATCAATCTCCACCATTTGATCTTAAAGTCTTGTTGGCTGCTTTGGCAGACCTTAATTATCAGTCCAATAAGAAAGAATGTCTTTTGTTTGTTTGATAAGCAACTTAAATATACCATAAGGGCAAATCAGACTTAAACGCCTGAGGAATTAAGAGTGGTTTAAAGCCTTTGCACAGTGCCAAATATTTATTTTTCTTAAATGGATCAATTATTTTATTTTTTCACATTTTGCCACCATAAACCTCAGTGCTTATTTTGGGTCGTATGTGTAAAAAAAAAAAAAAAACAATTACAATATAGCACATAATTGCAAGAACAAGGAAAAATAAACACACTTTTCACATTTTTTATTTTTTTTGCAAACACAAATACAAAAAATATGGAATGCATTTATGTTCCGACCACATTAAACATAAGCCACTGAATAAAATCCCGTGCAAGCAGTTGCCAGTCTGGGATAAGGCTATAAAACAATATCCCATGCTTACAATATCTTGAAAGAACAAGTAGTTGCCCTCAAACTGTGGCAAAAACAAAGGCTTAACAAGTCCTTTCAGAGCTTTTCCTTAAGCAATATTTTTGATACATGCAACTTCTGCACTGTGGTGGGTCACGATAATGCAAAAATAGATAATTGCGGAGCTAACGCTTTGTTCATCGCATTGTCATTCAAGCTAAGTTTAGAAATTGTTTGCGGACCGGCTAGCATCTGTTTTATTGGGTTTTGATAACGAAGTACGATAACGTTCACAACAAGATATCCATCCACCGTTTTCGTCACTGTCCTGGCTCTCATTACACATCCACAGAGATCTCTCTGCCACAGTAAGAGTCATGGCTCCAAAAAAACAACAACATTGTAAATAGCGGTGCTGCTTTCTTCTTACTATTCTTCTTCTTTTTATGATGCGATCGGCTCCCATTGCTCAAACACAGAGACCACAGTATCCGCCTTTTTTTTCCCCGTAAACAATGCGTTGCTGTGTGACTCCAATCCCTTTAATTACCGAGCTTTTTGGGTTTGTTACCGGCACCGCCTGAGGTGGAAGGAGACTGGACCTGGAGCCGGGCTTTTGGGTCGCTGCATGGCTCAGCGGGATGCTTCCCACAAAACACCGGGCAGCTGCCCTATGGCAAAACTCGAGGGGCATTTAATTTAAGCAGCATGTATAAAATAGGAAAAACTTGTTTCTACATGGCAGTGATGAAATTGATCTTTAGTTATGCTTTTCAATTAAAAAAAATAATGTACATTAAATATGTGATAGCGATGATGTTGCAACAATAAGTAACCCTAAACGTAGGGCTGGATGATGCAGGGGGAAAAAAAGCATATTGATAAAATAAAAATCATAATTCATCAATATTGAGAATTATCAACAAATTCAAAACATATATTTTGAGTGCAGCCCTGGGCCATTTTATGCTGTTGCTTAGCGACCTATTTTTAGATAAAGAACACACAAACACTGAATTCAAACTCAACCCTTTATTCAACCAACTTTTTACCAAAATGCTAGTATTTAAAACATGAAAAAGAACATGTGCTCTCTGAACCCTTTGCAGGAGGCGGTGCTTGGTTCTTGGGTCTACGTTTGTGATTGGTTGGGAGGATGTAATGACTGTAATATTAATCTACATGATAGGCTAGAATGCAAAAGGAAGGAAAACTGTTATTCTATTGAACTTTTATGGACTCTTTTTTTTCTATCATCGATATATGTCTATCAATCGATATATATTGTTATTGAATTACCGTCCAGCCCTACCTAAACATCATGATTTATTTCCCGTTTGTGATGATAGAGGGCAAACTGGACCTACACAAACGCTCAGCCCTGTGTTCCAGGCTTGTGGCTTCCCGACTCGCACAGAGGAATGTAATATTCTTCTGATAAGCTTCCACTGCCGTGTAAAACTTTGAATTTGAAAGTAATTTATCCTGAACTAAATCAGCTATCCTCTCAAACACGCAGTGGTGCCCACGTTCTTCGTGTGCCGTGTATGTGCGCGTGCAGCACCTAGCTTCCTCAGACTTTCTTATTTCTCTTTGGTTTAACTGTTGTGAAGCTAATATTTTTGTTAGCGGCTTTTGTTTTTGCAAAGCTACCTTTCTTTTTTGGTTAGCTTACGCAAGAACACGCTCTGGTCAGAGGAGAGACAAAATTAAACTCAGTGAATCCTGTTGTTCTATTCTTTTTTTTTTTTTTGCTTTCGTCCTTGCCAAAGGAATGCATTCCCGCGGCACGGCGAGGGGAGGATCATGATCTTGAAATGCTTTTTTAGCATGGGCATGGAAGCTGGTCAGTGCTGATAGGGCATTGGATGAAGTTAAAAACAGAACAGTGCCGGTCGGGAAAAAAAACATGTTAGAAGCTGCAAATGACTTCCGACAAGATGACAAGGATGTGGGATGGGTCAAGGGGTGTGAACAGTATTGTGGGGTACTGAACTCTGCTTTGGTTGCTCCTTTTTATAGGTTTGTGTTGTCTTATTCTGCGCTCCTTTTACCACCAGAGCACCAGCATCTGCGTTACAACCCGCTGAGAGACAGCTGGGTCCTGGTTTCGGCCCACCGGATGAAGAGACCCTGGGCTGGGCAGGTAGAAAAACCCCCCGAAGAGCACATACCCAGATATGATCCCCGCAACCCTCTCTGTCCTGGCAACACAAGAGCAAACGGAGAGGTAGGGAGATTTGGGTAAACAGAAGAAAAATGAATTTCAAACCAAATCAAAGTGTTGGCTGTCCAGGTTTCAACAGGTATGGTTTGATCTTCGTAGGAATACCGTCTGTATTACTATTGGTAAAATAATGTAGAGTTGTCCGTGCTTATTGTGCTGCTTTTTCAATACAAGCGGCTACATTACATTGCATAATATAATATATGTCTATATCGCCCTGGTACGTTTTCTTGACATGTCCGTGTTTGTCATTTTCCAGGTAAATCCAAGCTATGACAGCACCTTTGTGTTTGAAAACGACTTCCCTGCTCTTCAGTCGGACGCTCCAGATCCTGGTGGGTTTTTGCTTTGTAAAGACGTTTTAATTGCATTTATAAAGAATAGCAAGGGCAAGACTTTTGCTCTGTTTGTTGCTGAGTTTATTATGCCAACAGTTGTTTTCTAAAAAGATGCCTTTGTGGTCTTTAGGCCCGGATCATCAACATCCACTGTTCCAGTCGAAGGCTGCAAGAGGTGTTTGGTAAGAGCTCAGCTTGTGGCCAGAGACATACAGGACAGAAATGGTCGATGCAAGTTATCTTTACTTTCTTAAGACTAAAGCAAATAGATTAGGCAGGTTTCAAAGTAACATCCCCTCTATAAACTGATGTTAAATAAGCGACTTTCAGAATTCGGGTTGTGCGGTGCATTGTGGGTAAAATCATTTTTATTTTGGCTACCAAAACAACATTGAAAGATCGCGGAAAGCACCGAAGAGAACTATGATTCTCTTTGAGACACCGGCTGTCAAATGACACCGTCTGTCCTCTGCAGGGACACTGTCTCTGTCTTCAGCTGGGACACTAAAGTTAAGCTTAGTTAAATGCTTAAAGCACTGATTTGGCTGAAGGTGCAAGTCGCACTAGGACAGAGAAAGAACGAACTAAGAGATGGGGGGGCAGAGAGCGACACTGAGGCGAGGAAGAGGCAGGTATTTATTCAGTGAGGGGTGAATCGGCTGGAAGCAGCTTCTAGGTTCACCGCGGCCGTCTTGTGACCCAAAGAACCTCTGAAGCACCGTACGGGTTGATGGTCTCGAGACGCCCCAGGGCACGGTGAGATGTGCTAACAGCACGTACCATCAGACCATGATAAAAGGATTTTTACAGCGCACCTTACTGCGATGATAACGAGGAATATATCGTTGTAGTTTTTAAAGCGATGTGATGCATTACTGTAAATCTTATATTTCTGTAATCTGCTAAAAACCCAATTACCCTGAATGAAGTGTTTTTTTGGCCACCTTAACATGAGTGAAGTGATATGACGGCGTATGGTGGCGCTAACATAGACATGAAGCCTTCATCTACTATATTTATCAACGTTTATCTGTTATTCCTGGATGCATTTGAATGACTTGAAAAGTGACAGTGAGCAAAATAAAATTTCTGTAGGGCTGATTCCATGTTCCGACTCTCTACTCTCTCCCTCTGTCGGCTATTACCTACAGGGCAGCCCCCCTGAGCCTGACAGGCGGGGCGTATCCTCTACGCAAATAGTTGAGCGTAGAGGAAAACGGCTAATTACCACGGACACAGAGCGCACACTGCCATATGAGGTTACATGGTGGTAAGAGCATCATGCTGAGGTGGATGGATGATAACTGGGGACAGGGAAGCTTGTCTGAGTTGATGGGAAGATCGATGGATCTAAATTACAGACAATAAAGGAAAATATAAGTTGTGAGAGCCACCAAAAGACCGAGAACTGGTTGGCCTGATCATAGAGATGTTGAGCCATAAACTTCTACTCAACTTTTACCCTGACCAGTCGGGTCTGTTCCTGGTCTTTATTCAGCTGCTTGCAGACTAATGTTCTAACAAGCTTCTGAGGTCTTCACGGGAAGCTGCATTCAAACTGAGATTAAATCCCCGATTTTCTGACTCTGTTTGCTAATTGGGGGACTTCTGAAGACGACTGATTGGATGAATTTTTCCAGTATCAATGTAAAGGAGGCATAACACACACGTGTATCATTTTTTTTATCTCAGATTTTTATTCATTTAAAAAAAAGTATAATTTCCTTTGACTTCACACATATATGCTGCCTTTTGCTTGTCTATCACATAAAATAAAAATAAATAAGTACATTTTTAAAATGTGAAAAGGTACAAAGGGCCTGAATGTGTTTGCAAATCACTGTTACTACTCTAGATCAGTTGTCTTCATCCTCCTAACACGCTCTCTACATAATCATAGCTGTAAATCTTAAAGCCACCAGCAGATGGGGCTCTTTCCCCACTCCATCCGGTTTGAATAGCTTACCCAACACTTTTTAGTCTTAATTTTTACTTTACATCATTAGTTTACCTGTTGACTGGATTCATTTGTTGCAATATTATCTTAAGGCTCATTTATGTATGATGAATAATATGAGACTCATTTCACCATCCATTGAAAGTTGCGTTTTGCACAGTTTTTAGAAATAAAGGTTTCTTTTTGCTGCCACCCTGACCTCCCAGATCTTTTTGAGTCTGCCACGGATCAGCGATTGAATTTTCACGACTGGAACCGACAGGCCCCCACTTGTGTGTTTGTTTCTTTTTGATCTTGCCGCGATATGATTGTCTGCTTTTTGATGAAGCTCAAGAGCAATGGCGTATTTTTTGGGACTACGCGGCTGATCCTGGCTGACAGCAGAGTTGCATAACAACTGAATAATAGATTAAATCAAACATCAGCGTCAGCGAGCGTGGCGGTTGAAAACTGAACTGTGGGTTTAATTCCCCAGTGTTGGCAGATGTGGGGGCTGTCAGGTGCTGCTTGCCACTTGTACTGTGAAAAGCACTGAAGCAGCGGTGATTGACATGTTGTGCTTTTTCTGTTCTGATTTTTAAATATTAGAAGTATTTTCTTTTTTTGGGGCCTGAGTTAGTCGAGCTTTTGTGCGAGTTGGATTCTTTTTTTTTTTTCCCATGTAGCATCTGCGTGCGTTTTTTGTGTTTTTGGTCTTCTAAGTGTATGCGGTTTGTGTCTTTTATTTTGGGGGGGGGGAGAAAACTTTGAAAATAAGCTATAGCTTGTTGCCTTGCGGCAACTTTCACAGAGCCAATTAGTGAGGAAAACAGCACAGGAAACAGGATTTTAAAGGATCTGGGTCACGGGAGACAAAGAGAAATGGGTTAAGGGGGACGAAAAGACAGACACTAATGATTTATTGTATCATCTCTTTTCAGTTATATGCTCCCAATTAGCTCCGCTGTGACAGAAAATGTGGTCACACTTTGTTTTGCTTTCCCTATTTAATTATCAGGTTCCTTAAAATTCCTTGAAAGGTCAACTTATACTATTGGAATTAATTAGGGCTTAGCTTAGACAAAGCTCGATACATTCCCTAATCAGTATGTAAAACACAAATTAGGATACATGAAATGTTTCTTATATTTATTTAACCTTTTCTTTTCCCAATTTATTTTCTGTTTGTTCTCATCAGTATCAGTTTAGTATTCAGCCGCTTCTGTAGTTCAGGCTTGCATGGGGGATATCATGATATAAATTCGTGAAGGATTAGCATGTGCTGACGATGTTTTAAAGCGTAGATATTAGGGAATCACATATAAGGTTGGTTTCCAAAGATGGGGCCAGGATCCCACTTGAGGCTGAAAATCTACAAGTGGGATCCTCTTTTGAGATCAAAAATTTAAATTAAATAACACAGATTATCAAACTTGTGGTTATTTGTGCAATAAATGCTAAAAAGAATTTTAAAGATTAGTACAAAAAACAGATAAAATATTATATTTGGAGTTGATGCAGTTTATATTATCATTGTATCTCTGTTTAATGGACTTAATGGACTGGTGCAGTTCTTTGCCCTTGCTCAGGCACATCTTTTACCTTTAGCTTGATAAACTAGACTTTATATAGTAGGGGTGATTGGTTTTATGATTACTATGGTAGATATTAGTATTAATAATGAGTTAGTTTCACTGACTTAAATGCTAAATTAAATTTCCAGCAAAAATATATTTGTCTGTACTCGCTTCTTCCATGCCGGGTCGTGGGGGGAGCTGGAGCCTATTTCCAGAGGCCATTGGGCGAGAGGCGGGAGACACCCAGTCCATCACAGGGCAAAACAGAGAGACACAGAAAACACACACACACACACACACACACACTCTCCTATCTAAGGATAAATTTAGAGAAACCAGTTGAAAGTATCAACAAGCCGCACATTCACGGAAAGAGCATGCAAACTCCATGCAGAAAGGGACTTGAACCCAGGACCTTCTTGCTGCGAGGTACTGTTGGAACCATGATGGCACGGTTTGTGGCACTAACTCATACAACGTTTTTATGTTCATCAAACTCCATGTTTCTGCACAGACACAAGGGGTTGTGGAGAAAGTAAAGCAGCTATGCCTCTAGCTGTGTTTTGGACACTAAACTGCACACAGATGGGATGCTGGAGATGTTTTGTGTCCTAGATCCATCTGAAAAGAACAGCACAAGCAGCCTTCTGCTTCTGCTTGCAACCTCGCTATAAACCAAGTCAGCTTTTTGTGGTCTTCAGATTTGTCCGCCATTATAGCAACCATGGGTCTCATGGGTCAAAATAATAGTAAAAGGCCTTTTGCCTGATGCAGGTTGACAAATGTCTGTTTTATAGCTTCAAGGTATGGGTGTCCAACTTGATAGTGAGGGCCGGACTGGCAAAATGATGGTGCAAAATAACTTGGTTTATTATTATTTAGTTTACAGTTGGATTTTTGCAGTGCATGATTGCGTACGCTCGCAGCTTCGTGGGAACGGTGCTTATAGCTCAATGGGCAGTTTTTTCAGAGTAATTTCAAGTGAAAATATTTCTCTACTGACAAACGACAGCCATAAATAATTTCCTTGACAGAAAAAAAATATTCTGAAGATCGGCCCTAAATCTCAGCCTGCTACTCTGTTATGCATTCATTCCTTATGGCTCTATCTGCAACGTTTCCAGATTCAGTGGGGATAAAGGCCTTCTCCTTCCCAGGCCCCTCCAGCTGGAGCCCACCTCAGCAGGACCTGAAGCTGTCCAGTCTGGTCACACTTGGAGAATACAGAGTTTTATTAAAAAACTCGGGACTGAGAGAAGGTGTTCATCAGTGAGACGACTCCTTTGTGATGTTTTGTTAATCTTCATTGACAAGAACAGTTGCCCCAGCAAGTATATGCGGCAAAACATAGGGAGCGTTTGAGCAGCTGGGACAGAGATGAAACACGGAAACTCTGCGGCACCCACAGACTCGTATTTTGCCTTCAGCGTGTCACTACATTAATGCTCAATCAGCTCCGTTTGGAGGTCTGATGGTATGCTTTCCACGTCAACGGCAGATGGACTGCTGAGTGGTTCAGATGTGCCTTTTGGGCTTCAGAATTGTGAAGTCACCACCAAGTAGGCTGAGCTCTGCAGCAAACAACAGTGTTTGGGAAAACGGCAGTGGAGAGCTGCTTCTTCCTGGTTTGGCAGCGCTGAAAATGGCTCAAGTTTTCTTGCAGCATCTGCGTCTGTCACATGAACAGCTTGGTTTTGAAGGTTCCCGTTGTGGCGTACATGTCAGCGATGACCAAACCCCCGTTCTTCAAGCTGAAGAGCATTAAGATTGCTCATGATGTCGCACAGAAATGTCACTTACAGCAGACGCCAAGATGAAATGTTTCTGTGGCGTCTTTGGCTTTGCTTTCCATAAACTCACAGATCTCTTCGCGCAACTCCAAAAAAACATCTTTTCGGCATCTTTTCCTGGCTTAACCACTGCACCTCTATGTGAGAGGGGTAAATGAGCTACTCACATTATGCCGCTCATTACGTGTTCCGCTTTTTTAAAGCTATACCACATAATTCCTGACGCATGAGAAAGTGATAAGCTGTCGGCTCACGTGTGATGTTCCTGCATCTTCTCCCAGAATCCTTCCTACCAATCCACTCAGCCACTTATCACCGCATATTTCGGGCACTCCACCTGCTTTCAGTCCCACAAGCTTGTCCCGAGGCAGCCCCGTTTGATTTTACACATCTGGACACCTCTTCAAAGAGATCTTTCCCCGTAGTTGCAGTGCCATGCCTCGATTGGAATCCTAAAGACTCCTTTGTTATGCACGGGCTTAAGTCTGCTCCACCAATAACATTGACACCTGGGCCGTATCGGAAGTGTCATTGCTCTCATCCACAGCCAGGGAGTATGTGATCTTTTCCCTTTCCCACAAGATGTTGTTGTCCTGAGTTGACGCACACGGTCAGCAGTAGTGTCCAAGCTGAGGCTCACATTTAAAGACGCTTGGCTTTTTTCTGGGCACACGGCTCTGTGAACGTTCATCAGGCAGTGTTTTGACTGGGGGAGCTTTGTAATCTCTGTTACCACACTAAAATGGGCCTCAACAGCTACCTCGCTTTGTGATTTGGGTTTTGTGAGCCTAGCCTGCTGTGACGCTAGACTTATTTGCCTACCTTGTGGAGCCTTTGTTTCATGTCCAGATGGTTGTATGTGTCGCGGTGCCTCGTTTCATAGTGTCTTCTCTTGTTGAAAACTCCTGTTATCCAAGACCACCTGTTTTTTTTATTTTTTATTTTAGCTTTTTCTTGAGGAGAGAGGTAGTTGAAAGTTGAGAAAGGTTGTGAGTGAAAAAATTCTGTTACTCTGAAAAGAAAAAAGGCTTCTTTTTGAGATTTTTGCTTTTCTCTGTTCAATTACACTCCAATTTTATTTTTTACTAAATTATATATTATAAGTAATTAAGCAAGTAATAACGCTGCTGATGAACGAGTGAGGCGAGGACTCGCGCTCCCCCAATGTGTGCGACTTGCTGGTGGGGCAGCTCTAATAGTAATTAGATATCATCAGTGGTGATGAGACATCTTTTTTTTATTCTATGAGCGTATTTCATTCCACTCACCAACACACTTCCTGAGACGCTTAAAATGCGAAAATAGTCCTTAGCATCTAATAAGACTCATGTTTGAGTCAAAAGACAGATAGCGGTCCCTTTACAGACAGTTTAGATTACTGTGCAGTGGCATAAGTGTGTCAAACCAACGCTCTGTCGTTTGAAACACTCATGCAAACAGCAAAATACTGTGCAATTAATTTAAATGATATGCAACAGTTTGAAAAATGAAAAACGGAAGTAGGAAGACATGAAATGGCAACTGGTAGGTATAAAATTCTTGATACCAAATTCTTATACTTTTACGTCCCTGCTGTGTAGCCCCCAGAATAAAGTCCATTTTTTAATTGAGTAAAACAGTTTGAGAGAGTGTGTACTTCAAGTCTTGGATAAGTTAATGTTGTTAATAAATTATTATTCTTAACAGAAGTTGACAAAACTGCAAAAACGTTTTTAAAATGCATTCTGAAAGGTTCTCTGGCCCAAATGCTCCATTATATGTTTCTTCTTTAACTGCTACAAAATATTTTCACGTTGGGATGTTAGGATAAAACTCTGAAATTTTGCTGTATCGTCCACCCAGATGCCTTCAGTGCATCAACAATAAGAAACCTCACTTGAGCTTTCATGCTTGTAGAATTCGACTGGATTTCAAAAATGTACGCTCTGAGAGCTCCCAGCTCTTGTAAAAGTCTTCTCATGAACTATTCATAAATACAGACCATTCATTTTTTTTGCTCTGAGCATAAACACCAAAGTCATGTTCAATTATTGATCGCACACGAGCTGCTTTCTGTCCCAGAAGACTGTGACTGTCAATAGAAATGTAATATCTGTTTTGCTCCGACAGTCGCATTTGTTTGCCGAGGTGCCGTGTGTAAGCTTGACAGCAAACAGATGTATTAACACTAATTTTTTCAAGCCCACAGAGACATTAAGGAGGTATATTCAATTCACAGTCAAATAATCTCACTATAAAGTGTATTATAACAGAGGAAGACATGGTTTCAGCCGTCTGAACCTACGCCATGCTTTTATTTAAACCCAGTCTTGTAGATTTTACCTTATATCAAGTACAAATTATATATATATATATATATATATATATATATATATATATATATATATATACAGTGTTTCCCGCAGGAATTTGGTTATGCGAGGCGGGGGGTTGTTGGACGACACGTTGTCCACGGACCGACTCCATGTGTATCCGTGTGTTTTTTCCCTGCCATTCACGCACGCGCGAAAGCAACAACAACAAACCGCGTGTTAACGTCACTTTTTTTTTTTTTTTTGGGAATGTTGGCGAGGCGGTAGCGTGAGTTTGGCGAGGCGGCCGCCTCGCCAAGATAGCGCTGCGGGAAACCCTGATATATATATATATATGTATGTATGTATATTTCTTTCAAATTAGTTTTTGATGGTTCATCCCATTACTTTACTGTTAAAATTGTAAGAAAAAGGCTTTTTCTTCCTTTCGTTTAATGCTTCAAGTCCTTCAGAAGAGTTTTTATAGAAAATTCAGTTGCACCATAATTGTACAACTTATGGGAGCAGCCAGGTGTTTTTTTTTGTTTTTGTTTTTTTTTACAGGTAAATAATACAAATGAACTGCATGATTATTATTTCATAAAACATTTTGTTCTCATATTTAATGCACACTCTCCGTCAAACAGTAGAGATAGTAAACTAAAACACAAATGTCTTCCCTCTCAAATATGTTTGACTACAATATTGTAAGGCACGCCAGGCTCAATACAGACATCTAAGATCTCAGAGACCGCTCACACGTTGCTCACTCATGGCAAAAGTCTTTCAGTTTAGGGCTGGACGATGAATCAATTTTATCGATTGATTCGAATTAGCAATTTATGAAGATATAATTTTTGGAAAATCAAGATTTTTTTTTTTCTTGCCAATGCACCTCTTGGACCTCCATCTAACTATATATACCGTACTTGCCACATATTTTTTGTTCTGCTGCCTTCTTGGCCATTCTGCTTCTGTCAGTGGTATCATGTTTGCTCTAGTTTGGGCGATATGGGAAAAAAATCCTATCAATATTTTTCATATCTGTTCATACTGCTATATATCATGATGTGAAACATCACACTGTTTTTGTCTATCTTTAATCTCTCCTGGTACAAACAAAAATTGGATAGGTCCTCTGAACGGGTTCTTCTTTGTTGAAACATTTCATTTTTGTTTGTTTTTCCCCCAATAAACTTCTTCAGACTGTAGAGTTGTAGGTAAACTCAACCTTATAAGCAGTACATTTCCATAGTGGATCAACAAGGGTTAAGCGCGACAACTGAAATTGATTCAACACATATAAAAGAGGACCATCAGGCTACCAACCGATCATTACTGCTCTGATGGCTGCTTACTAGTCCCATGGGGGCTCAGTCATGCTCGCAATAATAACACTGTAAGGGGGACAGTTGGACCTGCAAGCCTCCACCCCTGTTTAATGATGGGTGGTTTCTCTTCACAAAAATTGCTCCCTTTACTCCCCCTTCAAACAAACATTCCTCTCTATCCAAACCGCTGGCCTGCAGGCCATCAAGGGCGCCCGGACCACAGTGGGCGATCCATATTGCAGACTATGTTAACAGTGATTTCAAGGCCAAAATAACAATTTTATGTTTTATGTTCACATAGCTGTTCTATTGTGGAACCAAATTTATTGTATGTGACGATTTAACTTATTATCTGTACAAAAGTACTGTTCAGTGTGTACAATGCATGTGTTCTTTTGCTATCTAGTGGCTGAACAAGAAACCACATAAAACATTGCAATGTAACAGTGAGAGGTTAGCTATCTGACTTTTATTTATTACTATTTAACAATTAAACGGGTCATCTTTGCATTCATCATAACATTGCCCCCCCCGGAGAAATAGCCACCGCTGCAGGCCATTATCTTTAACACACATGATCATCAAAATTGATACATGAGACATACAGTCTTGAAATATTTTACTCTATGTACAATGAATCAGTATAATATGAGTTTCACTTTTTTGTCATTCATTTTTATATATGTATTTTTTTACAATATTCTAATTTGTGGAGCTATACATGTGTAAGAAAACCTGAGCGTGTTTTTTTTTATTATTATTATTATTCTTCCACAAAACAATCCTAAAAAGATCTCAAAGTAGACATGCAGTAGAATTTGACAGTCAGTCTCTGGATATTCCAGGGCAGTGATCTCACTTTACACCAGAGATACAAACAGCACTCCTGCAGATTATCAATTTAACCAGGCCAAGTAGATCAGTGATAGCTCTGGCATGCTTATTACTTATTAATCCCAACCAGAACCGCAGCAGAAAACTCGTGATAAATAATAGACACACCAAGACGAGCAGACAGAAGGGGAGACAGATTCTGATGAGGTCTGGAAACCTGTGCAGAGTTGTTAGACTTGCACCTGAAATGGTGACGGATTAAAGAGAGGCAACACTTTCCATATATTTTGCATCATTATCCTGTGGAAAGGTACAGTGATGATCCATTTCAAGTGTTCTGGCAGAGCGCCACAGATTTTTATTTAAATCTCCCAGTATTTCAAAGAGTTCATGATGCAGGGGATAAACTTGGGGTTCTTATATTTTTCACAATCCCAAATGTTTTGAACTTTTTAATTAATGCTCTGACTATAACTATGGGCAGTTAAAATGAGCAGTGATTTTCTTTTAGCCATTTCCAAACTTATGAAGGTAAACAGAAATCTGCCTTACTTGCATGGCATGTTCTCTGGTTTTTCCTAATTCGAAGAGGTACTAATTGAAAGGGGCCTTTGTGTCACGCATATTAATGCCGCAGAGCAACAGAAACTCATGGATTACTGACTAACAGCTTCAAAAAGTAAGCAATAATAATAAATAAATAAATAACAAAACTTCAGCCACCTTTATTTTATTTTAATTAAGATTACAATGAATTTTGGTACTGGTGGCTGTTAAAAACTCCCCCCCCCCCACTGACAAATTTAATTTGATTAAAGATTCAGCCATCTCCCGAAAAAATGTCAGAATATTTTATTTCTTCTGTTTTAGCCTTTAACCATGCCTTAAAAAAACATCTTTATAAATATTTAGAGTTCTGCTAACAGGTTTTATCCAGATATATTTTAAAATTTTTACTAACTAGCTTTTGTTGCTTGCCTATTCTCTGTGTTTTGTTCAGTAAGGTGATGTGTTTCCACCCCTGGTCTGACGTCACCCTCCCTCTGATGAAAAAACAAGAGATTGTCAAAGTGATCGATAAGTGGGCTGAGCTTTTGGATGAACTGGGTGCTACATACCCATGGGTTCAGGTACAGAAAGCATACACTCCCCACACAACGGATCTAATTCTTCCCGACGTTACACGTGTGTAAAAAGAGTGCACGGCTCAAATTTCACACCATTTTCCATTCAGTTTTCCGCCTGGTCAGCTTTTTAGTTTGTATTTTTTTTAGGTGGCTTCCATTTAACTGGGTAATACTTTAATGGTGCCCCTGGGAAAACTCTCATTCAGACACATGTAGGGAAAAGAGAAATGTATGAAAATGTGTATTAAAATTGTATAACTTTGCATGGCAATGGATTCTTCTAGAAAAAAAAACAAAAAACTGTGAGCACAGTTTTTCTTTTTACTTCAGATGCTGCTGTATTCTAGGAAAAAAAACAACTTGTCTAAAACCTTTTGCTAACACGCTAATAAATCATGAATTAATCACTTCACCGTCGTCGGAACCGACGACGCTCACCTTCCTCTTTCAACCAACACAGTGAAGGCAACGCTTTTCTGAAATATCCAATGTGCTTTGGGTTATGACAGCATAACTTGGATTATAACAAGAGAGCAGCACATGTCAGCTACACCCTCAATTTACTTGATCTCCCGCCTTCTGTCTGCAGATCTTTGAAAATAAGGGGGCTATGATGGGTTGTTCGAATCCCCACCCTCACTGCCAGGTAGGATGATCACCGAAACACCTCGTTTTCATGCAGAGTGAATTCTGAACAAGTTACTGTTTTCACAATTAAAAGAGAACCTTTAAGGTTTGAAAGAAACTTTATTATAAACTCCACTGTCTGCCTTTTTATCCTTGTACCTTCAGAAAGAACCATATTGTATATAAATCCTTTCATTATTCATCACATCAACTGTAATAAGCTAATAACCTGCTGATTTAACATAAAACCTGACAGATTTCTGGTCTGAGTTTTTGTTTAATGTAGCTGTTGAAATAAAGGATTTGCAAAACACTGAGTAACACAAACTTTGGTTTACTGGAAACCAATAACTTACTGTTGTATTTGGACTATGTAGTACAGTCAACTACATTTTACTACAGTCATCACTATTGCTCAGGCCTTTCATTTACCTACAACAAAATGGTGAAATTAGGGCTGATGGGTTTGAGAGATAATATAAGAAAAAAAAAGCCAGAGCAACACCAATCCTCCACCAAGCCTAACAGCAGTTGTAAGGTCCTTTTTTCACACATGCACACATTTGTTTCAGGCCAAATCCTTTTGGAGTGTTCGTTGTCTAAAAGCTCAATTTGAACCTGTCCTGGCATGCATCTGAAATGACAAGTTGTCATTTCATATAAATAGTGTAAAATGATTGTTATGAGGTCTTTGCCACCCTAAGATGCCCCTCTTTGCTGCAGTTCTCTAACATTAAGCCTTTGAGATATTATTTTTAACCTCTGGCGCCATCCTCCTTGCCGTGTGTGATGGCATTATAAACTGTGTCCTCTTCTCAGCCTGTTTTGTCATGTTTCACTTATTAGAAGATTTTTAAATACACCCCTGACAGTAGAAATGGACAAGTTTACGCTTGTGGACTTTTTTTATTTTTTTATTTTTTTGTTTTGTTTTTGCAGCTATTTCCTGAGTTATAAAGATTGCAACACATCTGCTTCTCTTGAATGGCCTGCTCTCTTATTTGGAAGAGTTCCTAGACACTGAACGACATAAAAATTGAATTTCTGAATTTAAAACAGCTTTCAGCTACTTTCATTTCATTATTATGGGTGCAAATAATTTTTTGCCATTGCTTATTTTTTCTGGGATAATTGCTTGAATTAATAAATCTATATATAATAGACAGAACTTTATCAAGATGTATTAAGGTGTGAAATTAAGCAGCTGCAATAAAATATACAATTATTTTAAGGCCTTTTACATGTTTTATATGAGCTCCACTAAGTGTAGAGGGTTGCTCTACACTTAGTGCTCTTGCTGTAAGCTTCTCTTTTAAGAATGGACATCAAGCATTCTTTTTTTACTTTGTTACCTCTCAAAAGAAGAACTGATCTTGTAATATTTTGAAAATTACAGGGCATTTTTGAAAAAGCTCATTCCCTTGACGTTGTTCCAATTAAGAAATCTCATCTTAGGTAATAGAAAAAGGTCAAATTCCACAATATTATTGTTGCATCTTGACAAGCACTGCACACGACATGGAACTACTATATGCCAGCTGCATCTTATTGATTTGTGATTAATTTTTTTTCTTAATGGAAAACGGTGTCCCCACAGGTATACGTTTAGACATTCACAGGGACAGCTACTTTAAAAATGATAAAAAAAAAGAAAAAATAGATAAAACAACACTTTTATCACATGTGCACAACACCTTCCTTTATAAGGGCCCCAATTAGCAGATTCAAGACGCTGCTCCTTCACACACCGCTGAAGAATTAGAGACGTGAAAGAAAAACACGTCCAGGTTATGCTGTCAGAAATGTTGCAGCATGGAAGCTGTTAATTGAGTCCTCATCGAGAAATCAGATGGAGCTGTGCTTCTTTGCCACATTATGTGTAAGAGTGCATGCATAGTCACACCTATATTACATCTCAGATGTTTTGCCCCTGATCATGTTTCCCACTTCAGTACGGAGATATGAGAGAGAGAGAGAGAGAGAGAGAGAGAGAGAGATAGAGAGAGAGAGAGAAAAAGTGATGTAGGAAAAGTGCAAAAAGATGGAAAATGATGGAACTTGTTATATTATCAGAAAAGTCTGATAGATGAAGCAGCCTATACCTCTTCCATTGACAATAATTGAGGATACAGATTCTTTTTGTAGTGCTGCATCCCCAAACTTCAGTGTATTGGGATTTAATGGGATAGACGGACACAAAGTCAGGAGTAATTATGAGGCGGTGGGAAAATGATGAAGGGTTACCTAGCGACGCGCCTGGCGAGGAGTGCATTAATCAGAGAAGCAACCATGAAGCCCATTAGAAACCCCGGATCAGCTGCAGAGATCCACAGCTCAGGTAGGATAATGTGTCAACAGGACAACTATTAGATATCCACTCCACATGTCTGGCCTTAGAGAAAGAGTTACCTGATGTAAGTCAGCAGAGGTCCTTTTTTCTAGTTTGTTGCAAACCGTGTAGGGGAAATAGAAAACATATTGAGGAAGGTGCTCTGGTCAGATGAGACCAAAGTCGAACTTTGCACACACACTATCCCTAGAGTGAACCGTGTCGGTGGCAGCATCTTGGATATGAAAGCTGGAGAGTGTTGATGGGAAGCTGGATTGACATCAAGTGTGGAAAAGCATTGAGACTGGGACTGAGACTCCTGAATAGTGATGCTTGAGAAAGGATCATGTTAGTGTATGAAGGTGTTTCTGGTGCAAAACCATTTGTGCATTGCAACTGTGAACTTGGAATCTCAGATAAAGAAGAAGCTGTAAAATCAGCTGATGAGTCACAAATGCTTCTTTACAAGTCACATCTTCTTTTTGGTTCGCTGCTATTTTGCACCGCTTGTCCCAGACGTGTGCAGCAGAACTGTCTATGACTGGAGGGTAACTCGTATGTCCGTAAAGCGAAATGCGCTGCCTGCTCTAGACTCAATATGTACCAACCAGAACCATATATGGGGCCTCGAAGTGGCGTCAGGAGTCCGCGGCTGTACGTCAGTCATTCACCCCATATTAAATCCCCAAAGCGCTCCACTAACTCCTTAAATCAAAGCCTTCTGTGATGAATATTACTACTTTATTATCTGTTTAAAAGGACCCGCATAAGTAAGGTGGTCATCAGCATAAACTGAACAGATTTATATGACAAGGTAAATGTTATGTTCTTCCCGGGGATCAATACACCAGGCAACAACCTGGTGGATAAACTCTAACATTGTTGATGCTCTCAGAGATCTAGCAATGGTCCAATATCACAAAAGTCTTAATTATTGCTTGATTTGATTTATCAAGGTGTGTAAGATGTGAGAAAACACGTTCTGTAACTTCTGTCCCGCCTCCTACCTGTGGATGCTCACCTTAACAATAGATTCTAATTACTACTACAGTTTAGATTTCATGTTGTCTCAAATATAGCTGGTAAAAGGAATGATTAGATCTACAAGTGGCGGCTTCTTTCCAAACTGTGAGAAGCCTTGTCAGAAGCGGAAGAAGGCAATAGACTAAGATCATCTGACGTCTAATTTCACGAATAGGGAACACAAAATAAATAAAGTTGCCCATTTTGGTTAGATTTTGCTTCTATCTCTCTGCACACAAATGTTGAACACCAAATTCAGGGTCTGTTGATCATAACTGGCGTATCCCTGTGTGACGTAAGGGCAAACTTGAAAAACAAATTATTTAACTCTGATGAGAGTTTGAAGACAAAAGATCTTCTCAAAGATGAGCAAGGAGAGAAAGAATCAAGATGACAAAAAAGGAAACAGATCATTACTCCTCAATTACCATCATTACCTTTGGTGAAAGAAGGAGGAAGCTTGCCCCATCCCACCTGTGAGCTAGAAGGGTGACATCATCATGTTGTGTGGGTGGATCAGAATTTGGACTTTTTCATGTTAAAACTTGTGTGTTGGTCAGTTCAAACCTTCTAGAAAATCAGGACTGTGAAGGTGATTTTTTTTTTTTTTTTTGTACAAACAATAAAAACCCACAAGAGCGCGTTCTCTGCCTAGCGAGGTATTATTGCTGCTCCTAGATTTACGTCACTGTGGAAGGACGCTAACGTAAGCTACGTCCGCCTCTCGCCTACCGACTCTCCCAGCTACTTTCTGTATGCGGGTCACATTTTGCACCCGAGTCTTTCGTTAACTTGGGACAATGCCAGGCGAAGATGGCATCAAGCCTGCGTATGGAGAATGGGGCGATTACAACAATCAGGGACTCATCTGCAGTGCACTCAGTAAGTCTTGTTCCTTGTGTTACATTTTACCGGGGTTCTCTCTTCTCTGTTCGCTTTGGTCTGACTCCAAGGGTGGAGCTTTTATTACCGGCAGCTGCAGCGTCAAGTCAAATTCCCGTGCGTACTCTCACGAGAAATAGAAAAGGGCATGAAAAAGGGTCAGAATGAGCTTTAGTTAAAACATTTTTGTGCTAAAAATGACTAGACATGTATTCAAAGACATTTTCAGAAGGATAGTATATATAAAATACCAGGTTATGACTCCTTTAAATTTTGCAAAGTCAAAACATAAAATATAATAAATGGCCTGTAGTTAAATTATTGTTTCTGAAACTGTATATTAATCAATTTGAAGGACGGACGAAGGGACAATGAGTAGGGAATGTCGCATAGCATCCTGTGTGGAAATGCATTGGTTTCCATCCAGAAGTCAGTGAAAGCCACCAGGATGTAGTTGGTTGATGACATCTACACCTACTACACCTACTTTTACTAATTTGCAGACTTATCATTCACTGAAATACTTTACTATTTATTTTTGCTGAAAACGGCCACAGACAAGCTACACAACTGTAGAAAAAGCAAAACTTGCATTGTTGAACTGACTCTGAAACAGACTTTAATGACTCAGGATAAGGGTTGGGCTTTTCTGCTCAAACAGGGGAACAGTTATTCATGATGACATGGTCCTTATTTTCTGGAATGCAATGGGTCAACGTACCCGCCTCTAAAAATACAACGCAGTGTATAGGATGTGATGCGTAGCTGACGTGGTAATTGCAAACCCGCACCGTTTCCTGCACCTCCTGTGTTTTGTGTTTCCCCTTAGCCAATGCACCTAAACGCACAGAAAAAACAATTATTCCTTCTGTCCACAAACCACTCGCCTGCATTTTGCCTCTTAGATTCAAAGAAAAACTTAACTGCAGACCCACCTAAACATTTATACATCTTATATTGTTAAAGTAGGTTGGGGTCTTAAAGTAAAGATTTGGAATTTACTGCATGCAAGGACACAATTGTTGAAATAGAAAAGATAAGTTCATGTGTTTGATTTAAAAACAAAAAAACAACAGGTTGTTCATCAAACGAGTAAGTTTCCAATCGGTTTACTTCAGTGATTATACAACTCTGCACACTTACCAGTAAATTATTTTTGTCTAATGACCTGAAAGGGCTTTTTGGAAAGAAGGTCATACATCTGTTTCAGCGGTTAAATTATATGTTGTTGACTATGCTTGATAATGATCTTTAATTTTAAATAATATTTTGTATTTCACTGGTGCCTGCAATGGAAATCAGGATACCCAGCAAGACAGGGAATAAGCTGCTGTTTTATTGCAGAAAAAGCACAATTATACGCAAACAATGCTAGGTTCTTTTACAACAAGCCAGGCCATTAAAAAGAACAGATGGAGTGTTTGTTATAACAACACTTCTACCCATTCTGAGACCTTTCTAACGAGTTCCACATATTTAAAGTGTTCATTGGGCAGAAAATCCATACATTCATTCATTCAGTCATCCATCCATCCATCCATCCATCCAGCTGCCCTAAACTGCAGCAATCTGGCAGAAAACTTGAAGCATTGATTCAGAGAGGTTGAATGCAAATGCATGCCACCCTACTCAGATTGTTGTGAACATTTCTGAAAATATCTTTTTTCCTTTTACTTTACTTTCAGGCACTACTTCATCATGTTGTCCTCTTGCATAACATATTAGTGAAAAACAAATGTATAGAAACCGGATCATCAGAGTTAAGACAATGAAATTAAGAACAACTACACGATAGAAAGAAACAAACAGAAAATCTTTATGAATAAACCTGTTTTTCTTCTTATAATGTGTATTCCCTTCTCAACTGATAAATAATTCATATAACTCTAGTTATACGTAGTATGAAAGAGACAAACCCAGAGCCTTAAGAAGTCTGCAGTGTTCTATGACAAGAGTGTAAAATTACCAGCAGATGGCAGTATGTCACTGAGGAAAAAGACCGATAAATAGATAGATAGATAGATAGATAGATAGATAGATAGATAGATAGATAGATAGATAGATAGATAGATATTTAAATTTAGACAAGTGTGTCACTTTACAGCTGTACTTCATAATCTATCTATCTATCTATCTGTCTGTCTGTCTGTCTGTCTGTCTGTGTATGTATATATATATATATATATATATATATATATATATATATATATATATATATATATATATATATATATAGATGTATGTATATGTATGTCTGTTAAAATCCATTCGTCTGTACAGGCACGCAGCCCCCACCTGCACCCCCCTTAGCCAACACCTTAGAGGCATGGATGTGAAACTTTGATGAACAAAAACAAAAACTGCTAATCCTGTTCTGTAGGCGGCATGCTTTCTGATAACTTTGGTCTCGCCGGATCAGAGAAGAGGAAGGAAAACATATGCTTCTTGAATAGTAATGGCCCTTTTTTAATTCCAGTAGCCATCAGTTTTCTGTGTAGCGCTGCCTCTGCTTACATTTCCCTCTTAAGCAGCAACGTTGAAATGAACAGATGTATGGAGTTGAAATATCTATCAAAAGATGGTTGTATCTTCTAATATTGGGTTATATTTTGGTTTGTCTTTGGTGTGTTATCTGGACTTTGTATGTTGCGAACTGCTGTCAGTGTGTTATTGCATACAAAGACTAAGGTGAGCCAATAACCTCATGGCCTGTTGTCAGGGCCCAATGTTCACATAGTTCCAGTCTAAGTATGAGCAGAATAGAAACTAACAAATCCTTATAATGCTAATTCAGTGTTTTTTTGCCATATAAACTCTTATTGAACATCTACTGTCATCCATCAGGTATAACATTATGACGACTCACAGGTGAAGCGAGTAGCACTGATTAGCTTTACATCATAGTAGCTGTTAGTGAGTGGAATATATTATGAAGCGAGTGGGTATGGTGGCTTCAGTTAACATGGTAAAATTAGGAGAAAGGAGCTAGTTTAAGGATTTAAGGGAGTTTGACAATGGCCAACCTGGATTGGGACTGTGAAAGAGCATCTCCAAATCCAGCTGTTGTGGGGTGTTCACTGTTTGCAGTGGTTACGATCTGCTAAACTCGGTCCAAGGAAAGAACAGCGACATTGATGCAGATGGGGAGCAAAGGCTGGTATTTGTGGTCTGATCCACCGATTTAGGTGAAATTAGTGAAGAAGTTAATGACAGTTCCCATGAAACAGTGTCAGAAATCAAATAAAAAAACTGCATTGGACTGCATGGAGCCAAAAACAAAATATTTTTGCTGAAATGAGAAAGGCCACGGCAAACTTGTGCACAGCCACGCTCAAATAATCAAGAACACTTATTTTAAATTTCCATTATGCAATTATATTTTCTCTGTGGTTGGAGAAAATACTATAATGAATTCCGGATAAAAATGAGTCAAGATTGTTTATTGAGAGAACATTTAATCATGGAGCAATGCGGCTCAGAGAAGCAGAGAATTCCTCTGATAATTGCAGAGCTCATGATCTGATGGAATGGTATAATTGCAAATCCTTCTCTTAATGACATAAATGGGTTGCTTTAAATTAATCACATTTTAAAATGGAGGAACTGTACGTTTTAGATAATATATTTTTTAACCCCAAATTTTAAAGGGGTTAAAACACAAAAAGACAAACAGCTTTCTTCCTCAGAAACTAATTTAAATGTTGGTGAAAGCTTCAATCATCAGGTTGAGACTACACAGCTTTTTGCATACGTCTGCCCTGCCTTGGCATTTTGCATATGTATGAGGACATAAGCGTGGCCTTTTGATTTTTAAGAAATCCAAATACCACTTGTTCAAAGTATTTTTTTTCCTGGTTCTTACTTATCTTGCAGCCCAGAGCCTGTAGTTGAATCGTAGGGTTGTTTTGTACTGCTTGTCGGCTTTAATACCCATTAAAATGCCATAAAGCTCAAACCCGAGCCGTGCAAATGTCTTTTGTTATGTTCATTGTTGCCTATAAAAAGCTTTCTGGAGTGTGATAGAAATGCATTATCAGGCCCAAAGAATGGCACAATGTAGTATAGCTACACCAAAATGCCAAGTGTTCAAGCAAATAAAGCAGAATACGTCTTTTCTCATAAGTAACACCTCATGGGTTTTGAAGCGCCGAACATAATTTTCTCCAGGGAGGCTTAATTGGAGAAATTGCCAGCATCCCATTTAAGGTGAATGCAGTCTGATAAGGGGAACCAGTTGGTGGCTGATGAGAGCAATGCTGGAACAATGTGTTTGTTTCAGTTGGCAATCAGTATGGCTAGATTTAAACAGGTCTTTAGTTTTAGAGTTATTATCACAGTTAGGAGAATCATTTGCTGTGTGTGTGTCTCTTTGTCTGCAAATGCATGTGGCAAAATACTCTGACGCTCATGGGATCAGCTCTAAATAATTGGTTCATTTAGTGATGTGGTTGGTTTTCTCTTCATTTACAATCTAAAACCACAAGTGTGTAAGATATTGCTTGTATATCATACTTCTGCATTTATGCAGTCTCAAATTATTGAAAGACATCGTCCGGACTGGATGAGCAAATAGGAATATAAAGCAAAGGCTGAATAACAAGACTTACACGGTGACAAGAGGTGGGCAGGCAGTCAATACTAATCAGGGAGGAGAGATTCAAAAGCAGGCTCAAAAAGACATTCGAGGAAATGGGAAGGGAATAGGACTGGGAGGAGCATAATCAAGAGATGTGAAAAAGGTGGGTGACAGGGGGCATTTGAAGGTAGATAAAATGGATGTCCCATTGAAGGGTATATGTGTTGGAATTCTAATAAGGAAGAAAGACCCAGATTACTTTTTTCCATGACTTTGAGGACAGGGTTTGTGGTTATCTTCACAACGGTCAGCCTTGGGTTTGTTTGTGGCGTAGTGAGATATGGTTGCTGTTTCACTGACATTGAACATAAAACGCTCATGAAATGTAAACAGCTTTTGGAATGAAAATGTACACTCCCAGGTTTCTTTATTAGGCACAATTTTGTTGTATTGGGTTGAATCCCATTTTGCCTTAAGAATTGCCTTCATTTTTTTTTTTAAGGCAAGGATTCACCAAGGTGTCATTCTTCAAAACATCGCCTCGTTGCATCAGATTTGTCGACAGTTTATCCTTGATGCTAATCTCCCAAACCGTCACATCTCAAAGGTGCTAGATTGGAATTAGATCTGATGACAGTGGGCACCATCTGAATACATTAACTCATTCTCACGTTCAAGAAACCATTTTGCAGCAAGAACCCTCACGTAGGCTGTAGAGTTTAAATGATTCTTAGTTGGTTCAAATGGGCGTAATGTCACAAAAAATATTCCCAGTACCATCATACTACCACCAGCAGCCGGATCTGTTGTTATGAGGCAGGAGGGTGTCATGCTTTCATTTTGTGGACATCAAATTCTTTACAACCTAAACCGAGAGTCATCGAACCAGACAATGTTGGGTACCTTGGTTGTAACAAGTGGTTATTTGAGCTCTTGCTGTCTTTCTATCATCTCAAACCAGTCTCCCCATTCTCCTCTGACCTTGGTGGAATTCTCTGCCCTCTGTCTGTGCCAGTTATGGGAGATTTTCCCTTTTTTTTATCATTCTGTGTAAACCCAGTATATACACTACCAGGTTTTGCTCTACCATTCCTGTAGATCATCAGTATCTGAAATATTGGAATACCAACAACCAAGCCAAGTTCAGTCACTTAAATCCCCTTAAGTGCCTGATTTATCAACCTAAGGTGTTACTTAGTAAACTAATGTCACTATTTTAGCTTAATCAGCCACAGAAAGATTAAGGGGCGATTTTTTTTTTTTTTTTTTTGGATGGTTGTTAAAATATACATATTTGATTAATTTCTGCAACTGCCTGTTTAACAATTGACTGCCACAACCACCTACATGAAAATATTTTCCAGGTCTGATATAGCTTGGCCTGCCAGACAACACTGTGTTTTCAATACACAGCTTGTCGGTCTGGACTTACCCGACCAATCACAGCTGGTCCGGTAAGGGAGTTTACGATGCGTCACTCTTAGCGGCAGAATTACCCATAATGCAGCAGCTTTTTTTGTAACCATAATAGTCAATACGGCCGCCCCAATGGAGTGGTGTTTTAATGATGGCCTTTATTATGTCCCGAATGAGCTGGATGTATCTTTAAAAACTCAACAACTGGCTGTTTTAAAGAGCTAAAAAAGAGCATGTTGCTTGGAGTTTGCGTCACATCCGTAGTTATTTGATTGGTTCTTGTTAGTCCCACCTTTGAAATCGAGCTCTACTAGCGGCTTTCCAGACTGATATGCAACAAACACTGCATATCTGGCTGGCTGGCCAGGCTAGGTCTAAATAGGCATATATAGAGGAAAGAAATAGTATGGAAAATAAATCATTTATATTAGTCGTAGAACTTATTTAAGTTAAAAAAAATTGGCTACATTTCTGAAATTTCACACTAAATATGGAAGTTTTATCTGCCCCCAACCATCAATTTCAGCCCTCCTGTGGAGTATTTTCATCAAGTTATTGACAACACAAGAAAAGGCACTCTCCAGCCTTCCACCCTAGAAGTATCTTCTATGATTTTGTTATAAACGTTTGTATTGATACTTATTAAAGTTAGTCCACGTTAAGATTAACACAAGTTATCGTTCATAATAGTACCATAGTGCTGAGATGTGTTTAGGACTACTTTTTGTTCACCATTGCCCTGTGATGGCTTAGTTCAATACATGTTAAATATCCCTGGTAATGAGGTAGTTCACAACTGTAACATTCACGTCGGGTCTTACAAAGCTTAACACGTGAAAAAAAATATGATGTTCAAGCATTATAATACAAATCACTGAATTAAACTATTGGAAGGTTGATTTCCAAAGGCAAAACTGATTTTATTGGCCAAGAAATACAAACATATAAAACTTGTAAAGAGATTGTCATTTTAGGAGATATGGCATAATTAAAACCGCGCTGCAGCAACATTGTTAGTGTCTCTTGTGTGCCTTTTCTCTGATATGCCAAGTAGCTCTGACACTTTCACAATAATTCTCTGGGAGGAGCAAAACACTTCACATGACACACATCTTCAGACGTTATGCAAATGTGGTCTCCTATTGTAATTTGTGTTTCACATGCAACCACTCTTGAGGTTCTAGTGGAAGGGTAGTTCTGGTTAGGTGGGAACAGTTCTGATTTAAGTTGACCATAAATGAGTCAGTACAGTTTATAAAGGAGCGTTTAAAGGGCTTAAACAAATACATGGTATTTACTTGACATCTTGGCATCTGTTAAACTGAATTTTAGGTCATGATCCGTTTTCCCACGTTTAACAAACATGCCGGAAAGATGAGGACAAATGCATGGAGCGTTATAATTCAGGAAATAACCAGAGGTCAAAGCCTTTCCTGTCCTGTCATCACAAACATTTGCATCCAGAGAATGCTAAATGCTGGTGGCACCTTGACCAGGATCACATGCTGAGTCGTGTGTGTGTGTGTGTGTGTAATTGAGCTTTCTGCAAAAATACATTCAGTTAGTTTGGTCCGAAGCAAAACATCTGTATTCCCACTGTTAAGCACCGTGAAGGATCTGTGATGCTATGGGTCTCTTTCAAAATCTTACTGCATAGAACCAAAATATTTAATATTTAAGATAATAAAGACTTAAAATGTTCCATCATGGGGTCTTTCAACAGGATAATGATCCAACACGTATGGACAAATCGGCACAAAGCAACCTTTTTCCATAGAACCAACTATGTGAAACATATCCTATAGCAAACCTGTGGGCAGAGCAGAAGGGAAGAGCTTATAAAAAAAAAAAGAGAAAACTGGGCATTCTAGAAATATTGTGAAAAGTTTAAAAACCTTCTATCTCTGTATGCAGCCTGGTATCTGCCAGCTGACAGATTGAATTATTTAGACGTTCTTTAGTGTTTGTTGAATAAAAAAATGGTTGTTTTCTCACAGGAACCAAGACAGTACATCATGTGCAAATGCCAATGCACATATGTTGGAGATTAAAGGAAATCGTTCATCAAAAGGCTCATTTTTCCACTATGTTTTATGAATACCTGTTTAATCTTATAGACAGCAGTGTTTGAAATCAAGGCAGGGCAAAAAAAATGTCTCTATCTTTTTTTTTTTGCTTTCTCTCATAGGTGTGGGCAAGCAACTTCCTGCCCAACGAGCCGGCTCTGTCAGACCGCTGCCAAAGAGCGTACTATGAGAAACACGGAGAGCCGCTGCTGGTGCAGTACGCCAAACAAGAGGCAGAGAAAAAGGTACAGCCTGTACATATAAGATCTTAAGTGGATGTTCTATTTTGCTTCATACTTCGATTGAGTCCCAGGATCACAAATTACACTTAGCCTTTCAGCCTAAACAGTTTCCCAAACAGTCATTTTAGATCTAATGGCTCCTAAAGTACACACAATCCTCACAACCCAAGTGGTAAATGTAGAAGAGGATGCAGGTCACGCAGCAACAGCAATATTTATTCCGTCTTAAATCAAACATTATTCCGAAAAAGCATCGTGTTTCCTTCAGGGCAATTTCTGAAAGACCTTTAAAGGCTTACAAAGATGGAAGTGTTGCTATGGCAATGGTATTTTTCATTTCATCTAAATCAAAATCTTTACCTTGCGCAACATAGATTTTTTTTTTTTATCTGCATCTTTCAACATTTAGTGTGGGGTTGGACCGGGGGGGGGGGGGTGTCAAAGGTGGAAAATCTACTTTTGCTTTTAACACTTATGGAATCTAGACCTTTACATTTGTCGGATGTACAAAGAGAAGTTATAATGTAATGTTTACATGATTAAATTAATTAAATTAAGGGGTAATTGATGTTGGGAATTTTCTGATGTAAATTATTGCAATAGTATCTTGCTGTTTAAAAATATTTCAAAAATGACAAGTTCCCTTCTAAACAGCGGAGGCACATTCTACTTTCTTCACAAATCTCCCTCCATCCATCCACACCCAGCCTTCTTTTCCATGCCCCTCTCTTTTCCTCCTGATTTTCCATCCTCTGCCTGTCTCCCAGTCAGTGAAGCGTGTGATTGGACGGCATTGATGCTCATTAGCATAATGCCGGTGAGTCCGTCTTCATCCTACCTGGAGATTAGGGAGACTATGTGAACACATTCAGGGCTCTCACACAGAGTTTAGCATGCTGCCCAATGTCAAATTAGCGAGCACAAGCCTAAAAACATTCTTCACAGGAACTAGACGTGACAACTTGAGGAATATTTTGCCTATCTGTTGAGGAAAGGCTTTTCATTTCATTTTCATATACCTAATGTCAGGTTATATATAATAAAACCTATGTAATTTTCCTGATGTTGTTCTTGATGTAGTACTTTCAAATATGTTGGCTCTGTGATAGGATTAGCTTTTTTCTGTCACTACTGTTTATTGCTTTTATAATATTATTGAAAACCCCTCAAGGGGTTTGAATACTTTTGTAAGGTGCTGTGTCATCCACAACATTCTTTGTCTGTGGTAAAATGTTATGCTTTCCATTAAAAATTATAATGGAAGAAGATGCACTTTTTTAATGAATGGCTCCCTTTCCTCACACAAAATCCAGCCATTAGTTTTGTTGAATTGCCACCTCTTACACAGCTGAAATCCTCTCACTAGGAGTGCTTTCCAACTTTTTTTCCCCTCCTGCTCCTGAATTCCAGCTTTCCCTTTGAGCCGTTAACATATTATTTCCCAACTCTTGAGTGCGAGAACCCATTACAGGGAATTATTAATCAAATCAAACGTGAACCCCAAAGATTTTAGCCACAAAGAAAGGCAAACGGGGTGAAAGTTAGGAGACAATAAAGAAGAGCACGGAGTTCTAAACGCACAGGTCAGAAAGAGAGATATAAGATGTGGGCGTCAGAAGAAAAGCCAATGATTTGTTCTGGGGATTAGCTCACCTGTTTTACTGGGACTTCGTGTGTGTGTGTGTGTGTGTGTGTGTGTGTGTGTGTGTGTGTGTGTGTGTGTGTGAGAGATATAGGAAGGTAACATTAAGGCTTTGAGAAAAGCAGAGTAGACACTTGAATCTCCTAGAGAGCTACTCGTGGGCACCGACCTTTATAAAATCAGAGCGAAAGCCGGAAGCACGGTGTTTGTTTGTGAGCGAGTAGCCAAGAATGATTTGTCTATAACTTGATAGTGCGTCGGTGTTTGTGTGTGTATCTCTCTGCCTTTCTTTGCTCTTGTCTCCCTGACCCAAGGTTAGGGACCATAAATTGGCACATCGGAGGGCTTGGAGGACTCTGAATTGGTCCTTGGTTCCCCGGTGACATTCTCAACTTTGAAACAAAACTTTTCTAAGCTAATTGAATAAAACTCCTTGAGATTGGCTGCCTGTTAGGTGTCTCTTTTAGGACATCCTCTGCTTCCTCTCCTTGTCCTCAGTTTTTCCGTCTTCATTTTGCCCCTTGATAATCCTGTTAAAAGTATAGTGGGACAAGAGTGAAGCTAAGGTCAAGAAAATGAGCAGGCGAAGGGGGAAAAAAAACGAAACATTGGCCAGAATATAAAATGAAAAGAGCTGATAGAGAAAAGTGAAACAAATGGAAAACAATTATTTTTTATTATTGTATCATTAAAAACCCTTGGAACTTTTTTCACGTTACAATAATGAGCCTCATTGGCATTTTAAGTCTTGGACCAACACAAAGCTGCACATAATTATGCAGTGGCTGTTTACCTCAAGCCACTAGATGCTTCTGGTTCAACAACCTAATTTTCTCCTTAACAGTTTTATTTTTCAAAATTAAATAATAAAAAATATATATAATTTCCTTCCTTACACTGTTGTATTCTGGTTAATCACATCCAATTATAAAATAGATGAGTTTATAACTGTAATAGCTTTCTTTAGTATGTTTGATCAGATCATAAAACATTGGGTTTTATGACATTGGTTTAAAATGTATTTATTTATTTTTACTCAAAATAAATGTTGAAAGCAAAGCATTAATCTAGCAGGGTTTTTTTTATTTACTTAGCACCGTCTTAAAAAAGCTGTACTCTTCAATTGAAAAGCCAAGTAAGTTGTTGTCCTGTTAAATTACCGTTTTTTCTATAGTTACTAAAACATTCCAACTTTCCCTCTGAATCCATTAATTATTTACTAGTGTGTTTATGTAAAAAGGCCAATTTCAAATAATTTTGATATTTCTGGAAATCTTTAAATTAAGTTGGACTGGAGAGTTGCTGCTTCTTAATAAAGCCTCAGACTACTCTTTGAATCTTACCCCTGGGTTCACTTTCACTTCCAACAGCCAGGAGCACACCAAGTTTCTGAGGCTCCAACTGGGCAAACCTGCTTCAAAATGCTGAATAACAACATTCTCATCCTGTGCGTTTAAATTGATATGACTATATGGGATTTTAGCCATTTCATGATATTTACCCTGGTACCAGCTTGTTGAATCTTCCCTTACAATAACTGAGAAAGTGTTTATTCAAATGTCATTTGATTAGATAACAATATGTAAACACAAATGAAATCAACAATTGAGTGTCCTTCAAAAATGTTGGGGGAAAAAAAAAATATAAACTAGAAATAAAACATCCAAATATATAAAAACAAAAATCTAATATGAGAATGAGTAATTATCACCACTAATGTCACAACTAGTTTCTCTCAAGTCGCCTCAAATTATGCGTCATGTCTTGCTTGTTATTTTTAAAATGCACTTACGTATGTGTACTTCTCAACTCGCCTTGGTTTCATTTCAATTCCTCACAACACTGATGGTAAATGGCAAATTAAATCAAGCATACAACAGCCCCATGTGTAGTATTTGAAGAAGGAACTCATAACAGTGACTGACACATGGAAATGTCTGGACTATTGCGGGGCTTTACAGGTGGTGGTAGCTCATTATTATTATTTTTTTGTTTTCTCTTCCCTTTGCTTGACAGTTTAGTCATAACCGTCTCAGGGCTCATGTTTTATTAAACAGCAGGAGGCTCTTTTGTACAGATAACCATAATTATAGTTGTATGCCGCTTTCTTCACGACCACAAAACTGAACGGTTTTGGCTGTAACAGTTAGAAAAGCCTTCCATTTCTCTTGGTGGTTAGGTGAAACCTGACTCGACATGGACAGATGGTCGGATGGATTAATAAAGTCTAAGTCGCTGGGCTGCTGTGAAACAGATGCTAGCTTGATAGCATCAATAATGAAAACTAATATTTGTACATTCTGCTCTCTGTTAATAACACACCCTTACGGAGCAGCACAAAAAAACAGTGTCAGGGTTGTTAAGATTTGATAATTTATACTGCAATACTTGTCGTTCCACATAGCAGTATATCTTTATCTCTCTCTGTCCCTCCCCCCTCTACACACACCCACCCACCAGGCTAATCTATGTCTGATGGATTCTCCTAGCAAGGTCAGGTTGTGTTTGTGCCAACTCATCATCTTGTTCCATTTTTGCCTTGGACGCATCCTGCATTTTACATTTTATGCTAATTACAACATTTTCCCCGTTGACCAGTTTAATTATCATTTCAAATTTACTTTGATACCAGTTCTGTTTTTTAATTATCCAAGTATTACTTTTTACTTCCTCCTCCCCCTTTTTTGTGTTTTTTTTTCAGGTCTTATTACATGTATTGCAATATGGTGAAGCTGCCTGAGCACCTTCATGTGATTGATGATGTCGTAAAAAATATGAATGCTGTCAGCGAAAACTCTGGTTCATAAGAAAATAGCACCATCATTAAACGAGACTGAACCACTGTTGGATGAGGCCAATAGATGAAAAAAATTGTTGTGTGGTAAAGATCTTGTGTCTTGTGTGTTCCTGTTCTTTTTATTATTTTCACCACCTGTCAAAGCATTAAACCACACCTAGCACCTAGCAGCCCGGCATGTAAAGAACTGTATTAAAATTCTGATGAGACTTCGGCCAGATCCAGCCACACATGATTTCATTTCAAGGAGGCTTGTTGCAGTTTCATCCATTGCAGTTTCAGGGGATTCCCAACTACAGTATTTGCCGTCTTTAATTGGGATTTGATGTGACGGGCAAACACAAAGTGGTGCATAGTAGTCAAGTGGGAGGAACATGAGACAGTGTTTTTGAAGTTGGGTTTCACAATTAGAAGTGGTGTCGGCATTTATATTGAGCACCCTTTTACAACAAGCCGTTAAATACAGTGAAACGCTACTAATTTCTTTCAGCTGTAATGCATCTGTTTTTTGAAGCTCTCAGAATGCTTGTTAGAGAACATTAGTGAACAAACAGAACCATGAGGAACACAGCAGACGTGTCGGGGGATAAAGTCTTGAAGGCACTTAAAGCAGTGTTGGGTAATAAAACGATATTTTTAGAGATTCTTTGAACATCTCGCAGAGCCCAGTTCAATCCATCATCTAACGAGGGTAATCCTGGAAGACAACTTGTTAGAGGCTGCATACGATTTGAGACCGGGGCAGACTTCCAGCATGACTTAACACACAGCTATCGGGGAATCATTCAGAACAATATACACTACCGTTTAAAATGTTGGGATTACGTAGAAATATTCTTATATTTTTAATCGAAAGCGCCATTTTATTCAGTTAAAATAGCATTAAATTAATAAAAAATACCGTCTAGACATTGTCAAAGTTGTCTATAATGGAGTGTCCTTCACACTGTTGTGGGAGCAGCTTGACAAGCCAATTAGACTTGTGGGGGGTGCTTCAGGAAGCATAGGGGGGGGGGGCATTTCCTTTAGATTACCTCAACAAACTGACAGCTAGAATACCAAAGGTCTGCTAGGCTGCAGTTGTTGCAAAGAAGGAGTGTTTGATGAAAGCAAAGTTTTAAGCATAAAATTGTTATGTAAGTACAAATCGTTATTTCTAACCTTGTCAGTGTCTTGACTATATTTTCTATTAATTTTGCAACTCATTTCATTATTAAAATGTGTTTTCTTGAAAAAAAACAACCATTACATTTTAGGGTGACCCCAAACGTTTGAGCGGTAGTGTATATCCATGTGTTTGTTTGTTTTTTAAATCCATTTCTAAAAATGGCCCAGCAAATGTTCCGACCTAAATTAAATATCTTACAAAGTTGATGTTCAAAGGCGTTCAATTCAATTCAATTCAATTCAATTTTATTTATATAGCGCCAATTCATGAAACATGTCATCTCGAGGCACTTTACAAAGTCAAATCAATCAAATTATACAGATTGGGTCAGATTATACAGATTGGTCAAAAGTTCCTATATAAGGAAACCAGTTGATTACTTCAAAGTCCCGACAAGCAGCATTCACTCCTGGAGAAGCGTAGAGCCACAGGGAGAGTCGTCTGCATTGTACATGGCTTTGCAGCAATCCCTCATACTGAGCAAGCATGAAGCGACAGTGGAAAGAAAAACCACCCATTAGCGGGAAGGAAAAACCTCCGGCAGAACCGGGCTCAGTATGAACGGTCATCTGCCTCGACCGACTGGGGGTTACAGAAGACAGAGCAGAGACACAACAAGAGAGACAAAAAAGCACAGAAGCACACATTGATCCAGTAATCTGTTATACATTAGATGGTAATAGCCGGTGAGCCGTCTTCACTGGATGATGTCACAGTTAACAGAATGTCAGACCAGGTGTACCTACTATGAAGATGAAAGAGAGAACAAAAGTTAAAAGCTGAAATGACAACAGTCATTTCAATGTAATACAATGCAAAACTGTTCTTAATCCGGTATGATTAAATGGTTTCTTGGTGTTTGTGTATGTTTAGAAAGTGCAACAACCCTGCACTTTTTGAACTGAGATGCACAATCTATTTGACTTTAAAATGTTCTTCTAATAGCCAAAGGTTCAGGTGTCAGGGCTGAGGTGTCATTAATATGCCACATTTACGACTGAATTCTGCTGTTTAATTATTAGAGAACACATTCTACTTGTTAAAACACTTGCAAAACTTACAGGAAAAAAAAACTGCAATTGTGATTCAATCCACATTCCAGTAATATTCAAATGTTTCTGTTCTCTTAGGAGCGTGTGGTGGTGGAGAATTCTGATTGGTTGGTGGTGGTTCCCTACTGGGCAACGTGGCCCTACCAGACATTGCTGTTACCACAACGACACGTCCTCAGAATCAATGAACTGACAGCGGGGGAGAGAGAGAGTAAGTGAGGGTGTGTGCCGGTAAAGTACTGATGGGGCGAGTGACTGAGAGAGCAAGAAGGTGATTAGGATTTGTCTAAGGTGACTAAGTGACTCAGTAAGGAACCCACAGGTTTTACTAATTCATTCATGTCACATTCAAGCTTCTAATAGGACAAAATGTATTTTATTTTAACTTTTTCTACACACTGACTTAAATTCACAAAGAATGGTTCATAGTTCTTTAATAAACAAGCTTTTGTTGCATCAAAACACAATTTCGATGGATAATTCTGACGTTAATTTAACTCAAAACGGAAAGTAGTAAATTCTAAACTATGTGAGTCCTGTCTATATGTAAATTAAAACATTACAAAGTGAGTGTTTAGCCTTTGCATATGTGCTGAAAGTCATACAATGAATGGACTGCTACATGCTTTGAAAATTCATAGGATATATAGTTCCCGTTATAAATAGCTTCTTACATCTCTGTGCATCCTTTGGCTTTATTATGAAAGGCCATACTGAAATGGAAAAGGGATAACTTTTAGTCTTCTCTACTCAGTAACAGCCTCGACATGAAAGGGTGCTGTTGTCAGCGGCACATCTTGGTAGTGCTCAGGCATGGTGCGTTTACTAATCAGAAAAAGATTTGATTTTTGTTTTGTTTCTTACTAACTACTCCTCAGTCTGGCATGATCAAACTGAAAATCTGCAGGTTGCAGCAAACAGCTGACCCATCTCTTGTGAGGTGCTAAAGTATCAGAGAATATTGATCATGCATTTGTAAATATGTTGGTTTAATGACCTTCGATAAGCTAAATTAATTTATATAAATTAGACAGGTATATAATCTAAAGTTAAAAGATAAATAATTTCCTTCCTATTGAACAAATTCCATCACACTTTTATGGAAACCAGTACATTTTGTCTAATTTTCAGACTGTTAATATTTTAATTATTATTTGGTATTAATCAAATATAATTACTCTTCAATTAAAAGATTATAATAAAAAACAGGAGTTAATAGTACATCCAATCAAGGTATTTATTTATCTTTAATCAAAAATGATGTGTGTTTTCTAATTATTTAATGAAGTAAAAATAAACAAAGACAGAAACAAGTCTACTAATGCTGATTCTCTACAAACATATTAAAGATAAAACAGGACGATTTCTGAATTAGAATTTAAACATTTAAAATATTGCCTGAAAAGAATACCAAATGTAGCCAAATCACATGTTTACCACTCTCAAATGAGTTTTACAGAATAGAATTATAGCTTGAATACCTTATATTATTATAGGGTGCAAAGTTTTGAGGAAAAGAATGAATTACATTTCTTTTTTTGAATCACTGTTAACCCATCAGCTACCCAGACTAGAAACCCTTTGAAATAACAGGAAGAGAGTACCTAACCTGTGTCAGATGCAGCTATTTAGTTTCTCTGAACCACATGAAATTCTGCTCCGTGGTTCTGCATCTCCATTCCCTCTCTCAGCTAGAAGGATGAACAACTTTGGATTCAACGCTGGATCTGTATGTTCGAAGGTCACTTGGTCATTGGAAGGTTGTAATTTGTTGCTCAATTGGGGTGAATCCACACTTTGGATTGAGAGCTAAATGATAGGAATGAAAATTGAGGCAGAAAATCTACCAAGAGTTTTATAGATAAATTAGATAAACTTAGCATACCATATGATGCAAACTAAAACATTTATACCTCCTGGATCCTGACTCGTAAATTAGGTCTCTCGTTGAATCAGTTGGGCAAAACGTCTTGCTGGTCCTGAGTCTTTTCATGTCTGTTTCTGAGTGTCTGAACCCAGCTGACTCAGGAGCCAGCTGCTTCCAGGGAAGTAGACATCACAAGGGTTCATCAGCTATTCCAAAGAGGACTGCGGGGTAATGTGAGCGATACATGACATTAGACAGCCAATTATAAAAATGTATTTCAATATTTTGTTTCACCATATTGTCTCGTCTATTGAATTAAAGTTTGTTTAAAACGTAATGGCTTCGTAATCGCCCAATGACCGTTGGAGACAGGCACCAGCCTTCAGCGACCCTGCATACATAGATGATGGATGAATGGGTGGATAGATATTGTCTCAAGGCACTTAACAAAACAGATCAATCAATTTAAATCTTACAGACAGATTCCAAGTCAAGATCTTAGATCTCAGATATTAAACAATGCAGTCATGTAGAGTTGGCATTTTTTTCCAGGAGTTTCCCCAAGTCCCTTTTTGAGTAACTGCGCATGCGCAAGACCATCTTACCTGCCCTTCTGCTCTTCAGGGGATCACATGAAAAATCTCCCAAATCCTCTCTGGTCTTATTTCTTTCTACTGAGGCCTTCCTCTTCTTCTCATAAACATGAATGTGGTTTACGTCTTGCGACTCTCAGCCATGTTCAAAGTACACAGTGAGAGCAGCGGCGCAACAATTAACAGCTAGCACCGAAGCTAACCGGATACATAAACACTGGAAGCAGAAATGTAAAGCCAGAAAGCTGAATCTAACAAGGAACATCCACGTCCATTGTCATTATGTGAGCACGTCAGAGTGATTGACGTGGGACAACAATAGATAAGGCGATTCCAGTGGAACTTGAGCGACAGAGGGGGGTGAGGACAGGAACAAAACTCTGAACAATCCCTGCTCTTCGGACCGCAGGGCAGGGATTGGTCAGAGTTTTTACATGCCTGCAGCTCCCACAGACATTGATATTTTTAACTGTTTTTTCTGAATACATAATGTATTGACTACATTCAGGATGGAAGGACCATTTTACCCAGTGTGACAAAAAACGTTTCTGAACAGGATTACCAACTATAGCTTTAATGGCTTTATATGTAAAAAGGTGAATTTTAAATTGTACTCTGGATTTAACAGGGAAACAAAGAAGGGAAGCTAAAATAGGAGCAACATGACCTCTCTATTTAACTTTCATCAGAACTCTTGCTGCAGCGTTTTGGATCAGCTGAATACTTTTGACTGCATTTTGTGGACTTCCTGATAGTAAAGAATTACAATAGTTCATCCCTGAAGTAACAAATGCATGGATTAGTTTTTCAGTGTCAGTTCTGGATAGGATATTTCTAATTTTGGTAATCCTAGAAACCTGTTTAGTTTGGGATTTAAATGACATTTTGAGGTCATAAAACATGGAGTTTCCCTGGTACAGTTTGCATGGGGGAAAAAAAGCTGTTAAGATTAGACCTAAAACTCCTGACAATTACATTTTAAAGTGTCTTTTATAGGCAAAAGCGCTTAATCTGATATTTTCTGGTCTTTTTAAAATTGAAGCTAAATTTCATATATTTGATAACTTTACTCATCTTAGTACATTAACATTTGCCCCTCCAATTTAGATTCCTTGTATTATCTAATATTTTCCTGTGCCTGTATTCGTGTTTGTTAGGTCTGGCAGCCATCATGAAGCAACTGCTGACCAAGTACGACAACCTCTTTGAAATCTCTTTCCCGTACTCAATGGGCTGGCACGGTAAGACAAACAGAATGAAAGTGTGTGTGTGTGTGCGCAAGAAAGGTCTGTAATATATATTTTAAACAGTCTGTTTAATTATATTTAAAACCACAAAAAAGCCAATTAGATAAGGGAATTTTCTGGATGGATTAGTGAATCTGAGTACAGATGTGTAGCCACGAACATAACAGGCCATAACAAACACTGTCTTGCTCTCTTACTTTAATTGAAACCTAAAAGGTGAATCATGTACAGTAGCTTAAGAGTGCATGTTCATCTGTGACTGTAATCAACAGTGTGATGGGGAGGGCTTTTTTATGGCTACAAATTTAATGTACTTTTATATCAAATTAACCAGGAGTAAGAGGATTAAAGGAATAGGTGCTTTAAAATTGTGGCAGTCACATCCTGCAGGTTTTCGGCTTAAAATCCTCTTCAGCTCTACTTCTCCATACTTTCCATATCCAGCAGTTGTTTTTCTAAACTGCACAAGCAAAAAAATAAAAGAAAAAGGATTTTTTTCCAACCATCTTAGTCTTGTTTTATCATCACCTTCTTTTTTTTTATCTCTTATTTAATTCCATCACCCCTCTTTTTTTTTGTTATTTATGTGTATTGGCTCTCCCGCTCTTTTCCTTCCCTCATCATTTATGTCACGATGTATGCAATCAATGTCAGATAAATATAATTTTACATGGGGAGGATTTCTCTCTACATCCTCAAGTTTCATCAGTCTTCACTCAAAAATAATTTTGCAAAAGCAGCCTTCATGCAACACAAGCATCACATATGAATATGTATTTACCCGTCAGATGTCATGGAAAGATACGGGCTAAGGTGCGTCGTACATCTTCCAGGGACTAGATAACCCTTGTTGCATTTCAATCATTGCCGCCCTAATAAATTATATGAGAAACCTCTCATCTTTGATGTCACCCTAATACTCGCTGCATTACCACTTCAATGCACACCCAGACACAGTGGAATATTTAATACATTAAGAAAGCTCTCTCTTATGTAAAGCAGGAGGTCTCACACGTAAAGGGCACTCACTTGTGGTGTAATTCCAGACTTTTACCGCAGATCAAGCAGCAACGCAGAGACTGAACCTGCTAGACGTTCTTATGCATATTTGAATAATAAAGTGTCCAAAAAGTGAAGCGCTCCTTTGACCTTTTTTCTATTTGATGTTAGGAAACGCATTAGCATCAAGATTGCTTGTCTACTTGCATAAGTCCTGTAGTTTCAGTACCTAAGTTTCATTGTTTGTTGTCGTTTGATTTGAAAGATTAAAGGTAGATGTGATCAGAGATGCAGCGATCAGGCTTTCACTGGCCACTGTAAATTAAAATTGTTTTCTTTGAGGTCTGACCTTTTGATTAAGTTTTCATTTACAACAACTTTAAGGAATAGAATAGAATAAAATCGCCACTGTGTTATTCAACAGAACACACCAGTTGTTGCAAGTCGGACTAACATTTCTTGCATTGACTCACCACATGTCTAATCCCCGTCTTGGATCCCAAACCTGTCGACGACGTACATGTAAAATAAACTGGGTGTGTGATCAATGTGTGTGAATTACAAACTGCTGGGTTGGTTTTTCTAGGCTTACATATGTTCATGCATTACTAGCTCAATAGACATCGCCTTGTTACTTTTGAAGTTTAAATTTCTCAGTGAGATACAGTATCTTAGTTTGGTCTCCTGGTTTGAGTAACATTAGATGATTTTTATAGTGAAGTTAATTGTCATGATTTGGGTTTTTTTCTGGTTTATGTTTAAGGTATTTTGCCCTCCTTCCTTAGGTTCTCTGGTTGCTTTGAGTTTTGTCTTGTCTAGGTTCTTGTTTACTGTTAGTTTATCCTGTTTTGTCATCAGTTTTAGTCTTAGCTTTATTTTCTGTTTTAGGTTTGTACTTCAGGGTTGCTTTGTTCTTTATTAGATCGTGTGTAGTTTGTTTCTGTCCACTTGTCTTGTCAGCTTTTTAGATTTGTCTGATCTGTTCTTGTTTTGAGCCTCAGCACTGATGTCTGGTCTAATTACTTATTCTGCACACCTGCCTAACTCCACCCCTGCTGCAATCACCTCTCACCGGTTTCACCTGCTTCCACCTCCATATAAACTTTTGAGACCAGACATCAGTGCCAGGTCGTCTTGTTGAGTGTAGGTGAGTTCTCCTCTTGCAAGTTCTGTTATGTTTTGCTTTTTGGATTTTGAACCACCTTGTCTCCAGAAATCTGTGCCATCCTGTTTTTGTCTGTTCCTGCCCTGCCTGCCCAACTGGACTGTTTGTTTCTCTGCCCTTTTTGGATTTTGTTAATAAATATTCTTTTACCGAACCTCTGCTGGTCTAGTTGAATTCTGGGTCCTCTGCTCTGATTCATGACAGTTAATATTGACAATGTTTCTAACAGCATACCACCACGTAGATGAGTTTTTTTTAAATGTATACCCAGTTAGAGATTTATCTTTAAACTGTCTGTACATTTTATTTGCTGATAGGTTTATGATAAATAACCCCTTATTATCCTACAAAGAAAACCACACAAACACAAGTTTAGACTTTTCTATAGAAGAGGGCAGAGGCGCCAGGAGCGGAGGACCTGCTCCATCACAGTCTTGGCTCATCTGCCCCGAGCCACCTCTTTCTCACTGTCTTTATTATCAACTTCAAAGAAGGAACAAGGGGGGTTTACAACATGGGGTTTGGCACACAAAGAGGTGTAGGATTAACATACACAGCAGGACATTCCTCATCTGGGAGAAGCATCTGTTCTTCCTGTGTGAAGTTAAAACAATAGAACATTCTTGCAAGCCAGCTCTTTAAACAGACTAAATGCCTGTAGCTTAATAAATAGAAAATGATTACATTGACATTTCTCTAACATATGTTGTTGTGATTTGATATTTTAAATGACTCCTGTCGTTTACCATACCTTGTTGCTATGATGTGGCCACAGTTAACTTCATGGCATTAAACTTAAACTAGCTGTTTCAGCAAAAACAATCTGAGACTCATACTTCTTACAGGCAGTGTCAATAACTGCCTGTTGGACAATTGTCGCGTCAGCAGTCTTTCCCTTTGTTAATATGCCATAAAATGACCATAACATAGGATTTTTTAGAGTTTTCTTTATTTATTTTCTGAGAAGCATAATTTTGTGTTTTTTATTAGCTTTGAGGCATGATAATCAAGATTACCTGAAAAAACAAACACATGTATCACTCTTTAATGCACTGATATGAATTTGACTTCTTGAACAAATCAGAAAAATAAATTAAGTCATGTTATTCTAATGTCCTTGTATGTTCTGTTTGAACATTGATTTAAATAAAATCTCAGTCTTTCATTTTTAAATAAACATTAGGATAATTTTGGATAATATTTGGCAACGTAATGGAATGATTTGTCTAACTACCATATTGAATAAACAGCGCTGCCAAGCATCGTGTGTATCTGTTATTTTTAGAACTGCAATAACCTTTCTTATTTTACTCCTCCATTTCTGAATAAGTGATATTTCACGATGCCTTCCATCTTCCATTAACAGCCTTATTGAAAATGGCGTGTGAGCATCATGTAATTGAAAACTAACCCATAAGGTTGGAAAGAACCCTGTTTGTTTTAGACCACAGGCTCACCAACAATTCTGTCAAAGCTGTGACCGTGTCACCCCTAATAAGTTTGAGAAAATGGAGCCGTACCTTTTTTTAAAGGTAAGGCTTCATTTTGGGCTTCGCCTGTGTGTGTGTGTGTTTTCTTTTACTCTTAACTGGCTTTTTTCGGCTTTTTTATTTCTAAAGAAAGTTGCTCTCAGCAAACTAGCTGACATGAAAGGCAGTTGGTAAAAAGAGAGAACATGCAGTCTTACAACTGTGGTTTGGCTGAAAGGGTAGAGAGGACACAAACCTAGCTCTTCTGTTTTTTCAATCAGATATCAAAAATGTAATGAAAATCTGTGCTTAAACTTGCCTCTGGTGATCTTTGGATACGTTTTGGTTTTAATCTCATATTCTGTTTTGTATTTTGCGCCTTTGAAACGAGGCACCCAGGTTCAAATCCCAGTTGCGTTAGGAAGCACATTCGGTGTAAAAGGCAAGTCTGTGTGCAAACTGTAATGACTTGCTGTGGCGACCCTTGAATAAGGGAGCAGCCAAATGGACTCCCAATTCTGTTAAATTGCTCAAAACTCAGAGTGACAATTCGTGTCACAAGGATTACAGAGATTTGTCATGGATTAGAGCATTGGATAGGCATGCTTACCACACTTGGATCTTCTTCTACCTTTACAAACAAAGGTTTCAGTCACTATGGTCTCATGAGTGGACCCGATTTGCTTACATGCCCAACTTGTCCAACTCCTGGGACTCTGGCAAAAAATGACACCCCGAATACCCAACAAGTATTTTGTTGGGTATTTAGAGTGTAATTTTTTTTGAATGAGTTTTTTCACTGGAATTGCTTTGCCGTTGAACACAGTCTGCATGGTCACAACAATCTGGGCTCCATCCCCTCATCTGCTGAAGAACCAGGCAAACCCTTGTGTTCAGGTTCAGATGTTATCTGTACCTGGACAAGCACACAATAAAACAAGAATTAAGTCTGTGGCTCTCCCTTTATACATTATTTGCTGATTTGCTTATCATTACCTGTATTATTTTTGTCTCTCTCCACTCTTCCAGCATTTCTATGTCTAACTCTGCCTCTATTCAGGAGAAACTCTTTAATGGAGCCATTTCTGTCATGAATTGAGTTGAGTTTTTCTCTCTCATAAAGAAAGTTCTCCATGGTCATTGTTCCAGTGTTTGGATTTGTCTTCTGCTCTGGACAAAGCCATTGACTATGCTAATAGTACTATTAACTACCGTATTTTTCGGACCATAAAGCGCACCGGGAATTATTGTGTCTATGTGGGTCTTTGTCCACATATAAGACGCACCGGTTTTTGGGAAATTTTAGCTTGGCTGCCATGTTTTCTTTAGGAAAGAAGGGCTTCTCTCTTTCAATCCTACTGCTTAGTCCAGACAGATACAGAGAATACAGGGCATTGTACTTGTTGAAAATTCGTGCAGCTCCTTCTTCACTTGCTAGCTTCCTTGATTAGTTTCAGTCTTCTTTTTCACTAGTTTTGGAGAAAACATCCAGTACTGTCAATGAGCTAGTTCCCACACATTTTGTAACCTTTCTGCAAACAATTTCTAAAGGATATAATTAGTTCCATGCAATCAAAAGACTTCTGAGTCAACTTAACTTAATTTCAAGTTAATAGGATTCACCCTAATTGTTGAGATGTGTTTATTAAAGAAACCTGAAAGCTAAGACTGACTAAAAAGTTGTTCCAACAAAGTATTAGGTGAAGGGTGTGAACACTTACGCAGCCCGGTTATTGTTGTTTGTTTTTATTTATATGATTTCCTCTAATAAATTCGTTTTTTTTTCTTGAAATGTACCCAGTACGTGTCACATTATGTATGGAAAAAGTTTGATCAAAGTCAAATTTTGCTACATCACAGAATTGGTACACTTTTAACAGTCACTGTTTAAAGTAAAAAGTGTTGACATGGGTTACCTCATTACTTCTGTTTTTCATAGGAGGTGAGACAACACCTACAGATGTGTGCTGTGTCACAGTTTGGTTCATTAGCACCCTCCTTTTTCTCGTAGAACAAAAGAGTGGGACTGTTGGTGAAAATGGCGATGAACACTAGGTAGAAACTAATAAATATTAACAGCCAGGAAAGTAAATGAGCGAAGTACAGACTGAATATAGGAATGAGAAGATATCCTAGGCTTTATTCCATTGTAGCACCATAACCGAGCACCCGGATTGGGTAGTATCATATAATTCTTGTTGAAACAGTACCTACGGATCACTCTTAATAACTTAATAAGAAACGGCACCCTCTTAATCAATAATAATAATAATAATAATAATACATCAAACTTATATAGCGCTTTTTTGGACAAAAAAACAAAAAAAGAAAACAGAAATATATGAAAATCATACAGTACTAGCGAAAAGCAAGTTTAAATAAGTGGGTTTTGAGATGTGATTTGAAGTTCTGTAATGAGTCTTTTTAATAAATGTATTATTCCTTCTGTAAAAAAGAAAATATTCAAGGATGGGATTGTTGAAATACTTGCTTGTGTGCATTTTGAATAATTACTCACTGCCTTCCGGCAACAGCTGGCTGAACATTTTGGAGGTTCTGTCCCTTTAAAACCACGGAATCTGAAACCATCCATTATTTAACGGTTGAGCCAAAAAAAAAAAAAAAACGAATATGCTTTTATGTTTTGGATCATAATCTTCTTAAAAGGTCAACACCCACTCAATCTTAAACTTTTGGACAGATCAGCCTTACATAATCTTTTGAACTTTTTAAACGATGCTGAGTTAAATGTCCCATCAATGACATTTGACCTTTGAGGCAGTAAACTTTATTATTCAAAAGAGCAGGGTCTTCCTCAGAATGTTAATTTGGAAACTGGACTTTTGTACAAATGTTGTTCCTGGATAGCAAAAGCTGTTTTCTGACAGCCCGTCATATAAAGGCCGTTTTATTCTATCACACTTCTGTGATTGATGGTTGACTAACTTGGGGAAACATAACATTAATACGCATGCATACAAACCCAGAGACAATTTAGAACTAGGTAATTGTCTTCTAATAGGAGTGTCCATCTGTGTTCGTTCTTTATCTGTTTCCTTCAGGCATGTCTTTGTTCCTTTTTTCTTTATCAATTAGTTTCCTTTATGTTGCTCCTCTGCCTCCTTTATCTGTGTTTGATTAGTCCCCATTGCCAGTAAATGGACTCAAGAGAAAACACTTTCTTTAATGTCTCCAGGGACTTTCTTTTACTTCCATTGTGTTTTAAGAGAGATATACTACTGATCGTTTTCCTTAGATCAGTTTAGGGGAACAAAAGCTACTTAAATGCTATTGTTGTAAATTAGTGACCATAAATCTCCTTTTGTGACCCTATGAAATGGGCATTTAGTTTAGTTGCACGGATAAAAAGTAAACCAAACACAATCAGTTTTTGGTGAACAGCCACTCTCACCCGATCTCAGAGCAGATGGCTCCTTCTCACAAAGGGATGTGAAAGTGAAAGTGAAAGGTCTAAGAAGATCGAGCTACGTCATTCAGTTTTTCTTGTCATATTAGACATTGTGATAAAAGTAGAACTATGAAATAATATTGTCTGCTGCAGAGAAGATCATCCATCTTTCCACCAATATCTGCCATCATAATATTGCCACAACAGCCAGCCAAAACTTGTGGGTGTCTTTTAACCACTTTTATTCAGACAATTTTAACTGAGTGTGCCGGCACAAAGCTTCTGCTTTGGTAAGAATAAGTTTAAAATCATTAACTGTTCACGGCCAGACTTTATAAAAGAAAATTGTACAGGCCCAGTCCGAAGTTATTGACCCACTGAGCAACATCAACAAATAAAACAAACATCTAAAATACAAACAAGCAGGCAATAAAATAGCCAGCGGTAACGATGCAATAATGTAGATAAATAGAGTGAATGGTAAATGGCCTGTACTTGTAGAACGCTTTATCAAGTCCAGAGGACCCCACAGCATTTTACACTACATTGAGTCATTCACCCATTCACTCCCGCTGATGGTGGTAAGCTACATTGTAACCACAGCTGTCCTGGGACGGGCTGACAGATTGTCTGACAGCACTGCTTCTGAGCCCTCTGACCACTAACAGAAGGCAAGGCATGTGAAGTGTCTTGCCCAATTACACTTCGACTGAGACAGTCGGAGCAGGGCTTCAAACCAGCAACCCACCTGTGACAGGACAAACACCTAGCTTCTGTGCCGCTGTCACCCCAGAATAGAAAGAAACCACTTTAATATTTAAAAAAAAAAAAATTGGGTGGACAGGTTTTAATTTGTTGTTGATTTTCTCCTATTTCATTAAACTACATACAAATGCATACACTGCCTGGCCAAAAAAAAAAGTCGCCATTGGATTTAACTAAGCAAATAGGTACGTGCCTCCCATTTGATAAATACTGCACGGACCATTATGTTTCAGCTGGGAACAAGTTATTTAACCCCAACTGGTGCAATGAGTTGCCTCTCATTCCTTAAACAACCGTGTTGAACGACACATCCCATGGTCTTGGAAAAGATGTCAGTCTCTTTCAGAAGGGTCAAATCATTGGCACGCATCAAGCAGAGAAAACATCTAAGGAGATTGCAGAAACTACCAAAATTGGGTGAAGGAACTGTCCAACGCATTATTAAAAACTGGAAGGATAGTGGGGACCCATCGTCTTTGAGGAAAAAATATGTCTGGAGAAAAAATCCTGACTGATCGGCGATCACTTAAACGTTTTGTGAAATCAAATCGGAGAAAAACAACAGTAGAACTCTGGGCTATGTTTAATAGTGAAAGTAAGAGCATTTCCACAAGCAGCACAATGCGAAGGGAACTCAATGGACTGAACAGCTGTGTAGCCTTAAGAAAACCACTAATCAATGAGGCTAACCGGAAAAAAGGTTTCAATTTGCTAGGTAGCATAAAGATTGGACTCTGGAGCAATGGAAGAAGGCCGTCTTTAGTAGAATTGACTACTGCAAAGGTGTTTTTACAGGTCTGCCAAAATAGTCGATCAGACAGCTACAGCTGATCCAGAACGCTGCTGCCGGCGTCCTCACTAAGATTAAGAAAGTAGAGCACATCACCCCAGTTCTAAAGTCCTTACACTGGCTCCCTGTATCTCAGAGAATAGACTTTAAAATACTTCTGTTAGTCTATAAATCCCTAAATGGCTTAGCACCTAAATACATCATAGACGTGTTATCAGTGGATCAACCCTCCAGACCACTCAGGTCTTCTGGCTCCAGCCTTCTCTGCATACCCAGAACCAGAACCAAACATGGAGAAGCAGCATTTAGTTCCTATGCTCCTCTTATTTGGAACAAACTTCCAGAAAACTGTAAACGAGAAGAAAGCCTGAGTTAATTTAAATCAAGGTTAATAACCTAATTATTTAGAGTTGCCTTTAAATGTTAATGGTCAGTTTATAATTCACTGAAACATAGTTCGATTAAGTTTGTAGTCCAATTTATCTTGACCCTTTGCTACTATTTTACTGCAATGCACTTTCCTCTGTATGTTTTATTTTCCTATGTTCTCTTCATGTACAGCACTTTGAATCGTCTTGTTACTGAAATGTGCTATACAAATAAACTTGCCTTGTCTTATTTTTTTTAATTACTGTATGAGACTTGCAATTCACGTTAACTTTCAATTTCATATTTTTCTTTTAAGAAATAAATTGGCCACCTGCTTACCGCTGTGAAGTTCCCCACAAACTGTATTTCACAAAAACATTCATGTGACACACATCAGGAGTAGCTGCAGACTACAGCTGACACTTACGACAGGGGGCTTTTGATCCTTAAGTCTAAACCTCGCTCTCGGTGGTGTGGGACTTTCGAAGCTGTCAACTTGAAGGCACCACGTATGCATGATGAGATTTAGTGATACGGTTTTCAGATGTCTTTGGAAGCTGAACAGTGTTTTAAAGCAACCTGAATCCATCGTAATAAGCTTAAGAGCCAGCAGTTGGTATGAGCAAAGCCTATAACTGACACGAGGCCAGTCTCCCGCCTTATGTTTCCTCTTTTTTTCTGTCTTTCGGTTTGTTCTTCAGGAGCCCCAACTGGCCTTCATCTGAAAGAAGACAACTCCCACTGGCAACTTCACGCACATTACTATCCCCCTCTGCTGCGTTCAGCCACAGTTAAAAAGTTCATGGTGGGGTACGAGATGCTCGCCCAGGAGCAAAGGGATCTAACTCCAGAACAGGTAACACGCTCAGACGCCCTTGCAAAAACTGTGTACCTGCAATGCGGAACGCATAAGGATACCTACAGTGCTTTGCAAACGTATTACCTCTTGAACATTTCCACATTTTGCTACATTATAGCCACAAATTTTAAAAGAGCTCTCTGTGTGTATTTTAATCAGATCGTGAATACAGCTGGTTTATGTGATAGCCTAGGATAATTGTTTGAATCTCTCACAGAGATCTATTAAATCCATTTAGAAAAATAGAAAGAGTATGAGTAAGAAGCCAGCCAAGTAGCACACTTGTCAAAGAAGCAGCCAATAGGCCCGTGGTAATTCAGGAGGAGCTGCAGAGATCCACAGCTCAGGTGAATCTGTCCTTAGGAAAACTATTAGGCATGCACTTGACTAATCTGACGTTTGTGAAAGATTGACTTAAAGAAGGGCTTTATGCAACGAGAGGCATAAAAAGTCCCTGTTGCAGGTTTGCACGAGCTATGTAGGTGACGCAGCAAACATGTTGAAGAAGGTTATTTGGTTATATGAGATTAGTGCTGAGCTTTTTGGCCTACAAGGTAAGGCTATAGCCCCGTTTACACTACACCTAAAAACCGAGCCATGCCGAGACCAGTCCGAGCTTGGATCAGTTATCCAAGACAAGCCGACCTGTTTACACACAAAGCTTATCTCGGTTCCTTGGTTGCTCCTTGCCCCCTAGTGGCGATCTGCGGTACTACCGCTCTCTGGGATTGAAGGCGGGACCGAGCAAAACAAAACGGCACCGCCCGTAACATTCAGGAAGTTATGCTTGATATTGTGATATTTCGGTGTTTGCGGAGAGTCAGGGGAAGAAGGCAACCATTGGTGAATTTACTTGAGAAAGTTTGCTTTTTTGGGAAGTGGATGAGACAAACGAACGTCTAATAAGGATTTACAGACGCCGGAAACAATGACAGACGCTGAGGTTCATTGCGCTGCTAAGCAGATTCATCTCTGGAAACCGTGTGGCACGGTAAGGAAGCTAGTATTATTATGAATGTCTGAAATTTGTCTGAATGGAGTGTGAATCGGGACGTGCAGCCAGACTGCCGGAAAACCCGCGGACAGTCAGCTGACTGTAAGGAGATGACGCGGTCTGCTCATGCGCTCTTTATCAGAAAACTGGGCCAGAAATAAAACCAGGCCGAGACCTACCCAAGAGCTGGTCTGCAGTTAGCGCGGTCCGGTTATGTTTAGCGCGGTCCGGTTCGGTCTGCTGACCGTTTACACACAAGAGTTATCTCGGTTACCGAGCTCGGACTGGTCTCGGCTCGGTTAAAAAAGTGTAGTGTAAACGGGCCTTATGTGTGAAAGAAAACTAACAGAGGACATCACCCTGAACACATCACTGTGAAATATGTAGGTGCTAGCATCAGGCTAGAATTAGAGACTACTGGCATAGTTCAGAATAAAGTCTTTTCATGTGTTAGAATGGTCCAGTCAAAGTCTAGTTCTTAATCCAATTAAAAATCTGTGGCAAAACTTTATGTTCACAGTGGCTATCTACATTTTTAATTTTCTTCAAGTGCAAGGCTGGTAGAGATGTACCTGAAAACATTTACAGCGGTACCTGCAGCCAAAGGTGGCTCCATGCAATAGAGCCCATTGATTCTTGGGACGAGGGGTATGCATAATGTTCTTTTTATGATTGTTGATCACATAAAATCTTGAATAAAATACAAGGAAATTTGTGGTTGAAATGTCACACAATGTGAAAATGCTTTTGCAAATAACTGTTTTGACCAACTAATGATTTAGTAACTAATTGTAACAAAAAATATTGCAGTTCAGAAAAGTAAAAAGAATTTGATCTTCTTAAAAACATTTCCCCCAAATTGTTGAATTCCACTGTTTCATTAGTTGTAACGCTTGGCATAAAAATCTTTTATACTTAATGTTAGATTTTTCTAAGGCTGTTTGTGTCTTTCTGCATTTATTAGACCGCCTGAAAATCTAATATTGCTGTGTTTTGGTCTCAGGCTGCTCAGAAGTTAAGAAATCTTCCAGAAGATCACTATAAAACAAGAGAGAGCCATGGAAAAGAAGAAAAGTAGAAATGAAACAATCCACTATGTTCTTGATGGAGGTCTGTTTGGAAGCTTACCAGTTAGAATATGCCTTTAAAACATAGGGAGTAACTGGTTGGCATATTTCTGTACAAGTGAAATCACTATCGGCTTAGAATGCAGTTGTTACATCTCAGTTTGTCATTGCTTGGCTGCAGATTTTGGACAGATTATGTCTGAACACTAACAATGACAGCACATACATGTAAGAACTAAAAATAATGTTAATCGAGTCTCCTCTGTTGTCGTCGTCTGCACACACATAGTCATGAACATTCAGGCTTGACAACAGAACAGAATTCTGTGTGGAGCTTTACATTCATGACAAAAAGCGAATTCTGTGCTCAGAAGTACAAAAGTTGCCAAATTGAAAGGCAGTTTTTGCTAACACACTGCTTAGTATGCATTTAAACCCCACTACAGGTATTATTAAAAACAAAAATTAATAATGGCTCTTCTGTGTGTTGTAACTGCTGTTAAAGGAAGACTTGAAATATGATCTATTTTAAATATTGTTTCTGCTGGGATTATGAACTTGAATTAAAATTATATGAAACCTATCCTCTGTGTTTGAATGAGAAAAAGTTAAACCTTTTTTTCTCCTCTTCTGTTAAATGTAAAATATTGTTTATGGAAAAACCTATGTAAACGTGCTGCTGTTTAGCAGCAGAATTGATTGTTATTTATCTTATATGTTTTTTTTTTTCAATTTTAAGAAACATATTTAAAAATGAAGGAGAAGAATGTATTTATATATGTCAAAGATCATGTTAAATATCTAAGTCTACTGACTCATGCCTTGACAAAGTGGTTGTCATGTACTTTGCTGCTATGTTTGGTGTCTCCAGAATGCAGGTTCTAAGCATCAGGCAGTCCTCACAGAGCATTTTCTCTCCGGTTCTCAAGAATCCAGAATGTTTTACCGAGATATATTATAGCCAGGCACAACCTACTGTTCCACTGCTATGCAGATGATCTCCAGTGCCCGTATTCACAAAGATTCCTGAGACTAAAAGTAACTCTTTGTCATGTCATTTTAGGAAAAATCTTAGAATTTCCCAAATTCAAAGTTTTTTTCTTAGAGTTTTACGTCAGTAAAATAAAAGTTATTCACAAAGCGTCTTAGGCCTTAAGAGAGCTCCTAAAGTGAAAAAATGTAAATAGTGAGGAGGAGTTAAAACTCCTCCTTAAGACTAAGAGTGTCTTAAGCAGAGAAGATGGTGGAAACAGAGAGAGCTTATGTGGCGGAAAGCACATAGACTTGTTTAACAATCATACAAATATTTAGATAAGATAAACTTTATCATTCCATTAGGGGGAAATTAATTAGTTTCAATGGCCCTTGGGTTAAATGCACAACACTACTTAACGTAATTTTATGGAGGATAAAAGAATAATTGAAAAATGTTGGATAATCATGAACATAAAGTGGAGAAATGTACAACGAATATCTATAAAAGAGGTGAGAAAGTATTTTCTGTGTTGCATTATAATTTTAGTAGACTAAATGATAATCTAGGTTTGCTTGTGTGATGCCATCTCCTCTCTGGGCTTTGATTGCTGCACGGAGCGCTCACTTTTCAGGCTGGCGCGTAAAAGCACCAAGACGTGCAGATTAAAAGCGCCTTGATCTGAAGCAATGCACTTTAAACTCTGTGTATTTGTGCCATGATCCAGGAGCCGATTTAACTTTCAACACTCCTTCTCCTCCCAGAGATAACTGAACAGGTTGCAGTGCTGTTCGTTTTTTACATTTTTTTTTTCCCCATTTCATGTCGCTCATTCTGACAAATACGACCGCTTTATACAAGCAGGTGTTGAGAATAAAAAATATATCTTAGTTGGGGTTGCTGAGGAAAGCAGAGTGGTGACTGTCTCTTCCTGTTGCCGTGTAAGATAACATGAGTTTTATGGCTGTTAGGTCATTTTGGCCTGACCCCGTACTGGGAAGACCAGCTCCTTTGTTTGAGAAACAGATAGCCTCCAAATCTGAAATCACCCCTCCTCCTTGAGTCAAACAATAGGTTTTGCTAGTTTTCATCATCACGACACACACTTCTTAATCCAGTCTAATTTCTTTCCTTGCATTACTAGGAGCATTTGTGTTGTTGTTTTTTTCTTTTACTATCAACCAATCACAGCTCTTGGTAGACAGCGTCATACCTAGCAACAGGGTTAACCACACCTCCTCACTAATAGCTGGTTCACATGGTAGATGCCTGTGTAAATTCTCAGCTATCCGGGTCATCGCAACAGCAAACAGGCTTAAATCGGAGGCAACCGGACTTTCGTTCAGTTCTTTCTGAAAACGTTTCGACACCTATCCAGGAGTCTGTCAATTCTGGTGGCTCGCACTTGAGCAACCTGCAGTTGGTGCGCTGCTGTTTTTAGGGACATGGAGGCACATCCTCCTAGGCGCATTCTCATTCAGATGCAAATCAATGACCCATCTGCCACTGTCCTGGGTCATTAGAAGATATTGCTTGGTGTGACTAAGACTTTTAACGTTAAGTAACACGGTGTCGTGATTTTGTACTTAATTTTTTTACTTGCTTTTTGTATATTTTTCCCTCTCATTCTGTTTCCATTATGATGATTTTATGTACAGCACTTTGGTCACCTTGGGTGTTTTAAAGGGCTATAAATATAACTAAAAGTTGATTGATTGATTAATTGATCTTATAGCGCAGCAGCGGCTCTCTGCCAGGTTTATAGACCAGAGTGGAGTGTCTCTCGGTCTCGGCCTGTACCTGGTAAATCCCACAAATGTTTGCTGCCCAGCAAACAAAACGGACGAGCTGCTTTTTCTGAGCAACTCGGACTTCAGCGTATATGCTGCTGAAGTCCGGGTTTCTTGTGAAACAGCGGCAAAAAAACCCAAAATTCATAAAATGACGAGAGCCAAATCAGCATCATCCATTGAGTGTACATGCTGTAGTTTATCATTATAATTACTTTTTTTTTAGGAATAACCTGAAGTATGAACATTTTGTTTTCCTAATACTGACCATAAATGTTGTTTGAGAATTTCTCATACTACCACATTCAAAAAAGTGCTTTATTGGACTGAGATCTGGTGACTGGGGAGGCCATTAAAGTAACATTGACCTCATTGCTATTTTCAGTAAAACAGTTGGAGAGAATTTGAGCTTTTTTACATGGTTCACCTATCTGCTGAAAGCACCTATTAGACAGGTGCACTGTGGTCATACATGGATGGACATAGCAGCAGAACTCAGGTGGGCTTTGGCATTCAAAAAATGTGCAACAGGTACTTGGGTGCCCGAATTGTACAAAAGAAAAGATCTCATCATTACGGCAGGAGCTGCCTGAACTGTTCTTACAAAGAAGGCTGGAGCCATGCTTTCATGCTGTTTTTGCCAAAGTCCAACATATTGAATGTGGCAGTTGAAATCAAGACTAACAGGCGAGACAATGTTTTTCCAATCTGACCAATTCTCTTTACTATATATATGCTTCCAATCGGAAAAATTATCAGACAGCATGGGATTAATTTCCACTGTTATGCTGATGACACTCAGCTATATTTATCCATAAATCCTGATGAATCCAATCAATTACTTCGACTGCAGTCATGTCTTGATGACATCAAAAGCTAACCTGACAACAGCCAGATGCATGTCTCGCTCCGCCTAGCTCCACTCACATACATCTGGGACATCGCCCATAGAGAGTGATTACTCCAACCAATTTTATGGTCTGGCCAATCAGGACGCAGGGCTGGAGTTTCATAGATGTGACGTAGTGGAGACGCGACCATGACGTGAGACTGTTTTGATAGCAATGGCGGCTCGTCGAGGAAGCAAGCGCTAACATTGATGCTGCTATTTCTTCCGTGTTGTCCAATCTACCTAATATTGTTTCATTAAAAGAACATCAGAGAACGGCTCTGAAGGCTTTTGTTGGTGGAAACGATGTTTTCGCCCTTCTCCCGACCGGATTTGGCAAGTTTTGTTTTCCGGGGCACGTCCACGGCGGACGCGGAAGCGCCCCGGATCGGTTAGTGGTTAGCGCAAACCATATCAGGAGGCCTTTAGTCCTCAACGCGGTCGGCCCAGGATCGACTCCGACCCGCGGCGCTTTGCCGCCTGTCTTCCCCCCTCTTCCTGTCAGCTCACTGTCAATAAAACGCGTGCCACTAGAGCCGCAAACACATAAAAAAAAAAGTTTTTTTTTTCCTGCGTCGCTCTCATCAGCGTCACGGGTTAGCTTCGGTGTGAGTGGTTGAAATAGCACGTCGATAAAGATGACAGACAAGTGGCTTATCCAATCATATGCAAGGATTTTTGATAAGGCCCAGCCTTCAATAAAGGCAATTCCTATGGCGGAGTCCCAGATGTATGTGAGTGAAGCTAGGCGGAGCGATATGCATCTGGCTGTTGTTAGGTTAATCAAAAGCTGGATGACTTTAAATTTCCTGCATCTAAATTCTGACAAGACCGAAGTTGTAATCTTTGGGCCAGAGTCCTCAAAAAATAAACTTCTTAACCAATCACTTAATCTGGATGGCATTAACTTGGCCTCTGGTAATAAAGTAAAAATCCTTGCTCCCCAAGGGGATGGGTTAAGATGCAGAAGTGAATTTCTCCATTGTGAGATCAATAAAGTTCAATTATTATTATTATTATTATTGACCAAGACATGTCATTTAAATCCCATATTAAACAGGTTTCCAGAGTTTCCTTTTTTCACCTCAGGAATATCGCCACAATTAGAAACATTCTGTCCAGGAGTGATGCTGAAAAACTAGTCCATGCATTTGTTACTTCAAGGCTGGACTATTGTAATTCTTTACTATCAGGAAGTCCACAAAATACAGTTCAAAGCCTTCAGTTGATCCAAAATGCTGCAGCAAGAGTTCTGATGAAAATCAACAAGCGGGATCATATTTCTCCAATTTTAGCTTCCCTTCATTGGCTTCCTGTTAAATCAAGAATAGAATTTAAAATTCTCCTTCTAATGTATAAAGCCCTTAATAATCAAGCTCCATCATATATCAGAGCTCTGATTACCCCGTATGTTCCTAACAGAGCACTTCGCTCTCAGACTGCAGGTCTGCTGGTGGTTCCTAGAGTCTCTAAAAGTAGAATGGGAGGCAGATCCTTTAGCTATCAGGCTCCTCTCCTGTGGAACCAACTCCCAGTTTTGGTCCGTGAAGCAGACACCCTGTCTACTTTTAAGACTAATCTTAAAACCTTCCTTTTTGACAAAGCTTATAACTAGAGTGGCTCATGTTACTCTGAGCTACCTTTATAGTTTTACTGCTATAGGCTTAGGCTACTGGAGGACATCAGGATCAAATTTTCTCACTCTATAGAGTTATACTGTTCTTCAATTATGCATTACGTGTTGTCATTTCTGCTTTAACTTTCTGTTCTCTCTCTTTTATCTTCATAGTAGGTACACCTGGTCTGGCGTTCTGTTAAATGTGACATCATCCAAAGAAGACGGATCACCCGCTATTACCATCTAATGTAGAACAGATTACTGGATCAATGTGTGCTTCTGTGCTTTTTTGTCTCTCTTGTTGTGTCTCTGCTCTGTCTTCTGTAACCCCCAGTCGGTCGAGGCAGATGACCGCTCATACTGAGCCCGGTTCTGCTGGAGGTTTTCCTTCCCGTTAATGGGGAGTTTTTCTTCCCACTGTCGCTTCATGCTTCCTCAGTATGAGGGATTGCAGCAAAGCCATGTACAATGCAGACGACTCTCCCTGTGGCTCTACGGTTCCCCAGGAGTGAATGCTGCTTGTCGGGACTTTGATGCAATCAACTGGTTTCGTTATATAGGACATTTTGACCAATCTGTATAATCTGACCCAACCTGTATAATATGATTGAACTTGATTTTGTAAAGTGCCTTGAGATGACATGTTTCATGATTTGGCGCTATATAAATAAAATTGAATTGAATTGAATTGTTATTTTCCAATTTTGGTGAAACTACAAACTGTAGCCTCGGTTTCCTGTGCTTGACTGACCGGGTGGCCATCTTCTTCTACAGTTCATCTGTTTCAACATCCAACGTGTTCAGACAAGGTATTTCACTTCACAGGTTTGTAGTGAATGGTTGAGATGGTAACAACGATCAAAGCGTTTTAAATCTCCCTTCCTCCTTGTATTGATGCTCTCTTTGAACTTCAAGACATTGTCACCACTTCTAGAGGTGTTAGAAAAATAACATGTAAACAGGTGATTTGAAAATTGTGGTGACGAACAAAAGGTGTACTTAAAGTGGGTGGTGAGTGAGTTTTTACGTTCTGCAGTTTGAAAACAGAGTGGTTTACAAATACCCCTTCTTACCATTGCATAGCCATGCTGACGTGACAGAAAGGGGGGACACTTTCTCTAACTGATTCTGGAAATCTTATTCCACTTTCACTGATAAACATTTTTGTCCAGCAACCTTCAGGAAAAGGATCTTATCAGCTTTTTCTTCCATTTTCGATTTAATGATACACCAACTACTTCCCTTCAGGCCAGCAGAAGAAAAATACAATACTTGAACCTGTTGGGATTTTGACTAGAAGGCTGTTGAAATTCAGCTGTGCACCTAATGTAAAAAGTCGGTATAACCACCACAGTTGCACTCTTTATATAGACAATGACACAAATCGGCAAAACACACACTCATCGCCTTCATTATTCATGCTTCTTTCCTTGGAGCAAAGTCTCAGGTTTTCTATAAAACATTGATTCCTGGTTTGGTTAAAATGTGCGGTTGAACAGTAGAAGATGTAGGTGAGGTTTATGCTTGGAGGTTACTGTGTATGTGTCAGAGGTTACTGTGTATGTGTGTGTATATGGGTGTATAACCATTTTTATGTACTGTAACAAACTTCATTCTTTCAGGTCAATATTTATCTAGTCCTTGAGGCTCACCGTGAATCCTCTTCTCATCCGTTTCATCACTCTTCAGGGACTGTCTTGTTCACGTATGTCTGTGTGTTGCAGATATATGCTTCTATTCCCTCACAGCAGGCAATGTGCGAGTCTCTGTCTGTAACTGCGTTTTTTCTCTGTACTGGCAGAGGAAGGAGCATAGTTTAGTTATTCTATGCCAGGTTCTTTTTGTTTGTCTTTTGCAGCCAGTTCTGGTGGTGAATTTTATTCCCAGCGTTGCAAAGGAAGCCAAATTAGCCTTATGAAGCATGATTAGTATAATCTGTAGGTTTTCATTGCAGCATCATGTCATGGAGAACTAGAGGATACAGGAAATTAAATATTTTAAATCTTTTTAAAATTATTATGAGGGATGTGGCTAAAAAAACTAACATGAGTAATTTTGTACTGTATCAAAATGAATTAACTTGATTCAGTTATAGGTTCTACTGCTGCTTGGGGTGCCATTTACAGTCACTTGTGATATTCAAGAGGGATTTATATGTTCTTTATCAATCTCCTTTTATGATGTAGACTGTATAGTATATAGTTCCAGAACTGTTTTCTACATAGTTGGGATAGCATGAAGTTGATTCAAATTTGGTTTTAACACTAAAATATGTGGCAGAGAACTCTGTCTTGGTTTTGCTGTGATCAAACAATCATATATAGAATAGAGGAAAAGAAGTTTGCATTATGGAGCTGGTGAAGTTGGAATTGGAGGTGGTAATATATAGGCAGGGAGTAACCTTTTTCAGCTTTTTACCAATTTACAATGGTTAACAGCAATTTTGTTATACTTGTGTCTATCATAACTTTTGATATTAATATGTAGATCTGTATCAGTGTTTACGACTGATAGAATTGTCAAGACAGTTTAAACATCGCCTGAATCAAGGCAAACTTGGTAAATATAATTTCATGGTTCCACTGTACTCTCATTACTCAGTACATAGGATTATTTATTTCTTTATTTTGCCGATTTCTTGTTCTTGCTATGAATACCAATGATGGCGCCATATAAATCAAATCTGCAATAAGATGTTTCCTCATAATCTGCAGACATTTCCTAAAAAAAAACACGTTCTTGATTTAGAACTGGCTTTGTTCTGTTTATTCTCTGTATAGTAAAACTATTATATAGATATATAGATTATATATTGATTCTTAGATCTATATAGAAATTTGATTTGTTTCTGTCATTTTTTATGACATTAAGGGGAGTACTGGCACTTTTTTCCACTTAAAGCAGTGAGTGGAAGTTAAAACAGATATAATTCAGTCAGATGACATTTAAAGGTGTTTATTTATTTAAAACCCTATTCGCACGGCATTAAGTTCACCATAACGCGCCTGATGAAAGGATTCATGAAATTAGAAAACACATTGGCATCCTAGAATCCTCCATTCAGTCTAACCTAAGAAATCTGGGTGTGATTTTTGCCAGTTCCATGTCTCCTGATCATCATTCCAAGCAATTATCTTGGAATTGTTTTTATCATTTTAGGAATATTGCTAAACTCAGAACCATGGTGTCTAGATGTGATCTTGAAGTTATTTTACATGCCTATTGACTATTGTAATGGTCTTTTTACTTGTTTTAACAAAAATTAAATGCATTGCATTCAAACTGTGCAGAATGCTGCAGCTAGAATTTTAACAGGGAATAACAGGGGAGCGCATTTAACTCCTATTCTAGCCACTCTTCATTGGCTTTCAGTTAATTTTAGGTTCCAGTTTAAACTTGTTTTAACTTTTAGGGCCCTGCATGGTCATGCCCCCCAGTATATTTCTGACATGCTTAAGCCTCATACTTCTGCTGGTCAGAGTCTTTTGTTAGCCCATCGTCCGTCCGTCCGTCCGTCCGTCTTCTTCCGCTTATCCGGGGTCGGGTCGCGGATAAGCAGCTTCAGTAGGGAGGCCCAGACGTCCCTCTCCCCGGCCACTTGGGCCAGCTCCTCAGGAGGAATCCCAAGGCGTTCCCAGGCCAGCCGGGAGACATAGTCCCTCCAGCGTGTCCTGGGTCTTCCCCTGGGCCTCCTCCCGGTGGGACGTGCCCGGAACACCTCACCAGGGAGGCGTCCAGGAGGCATCCTGACCAGATGCCCGAGCCACCTCAACTGGCTCCTCTCGACGTGGAGGAGCAGCGGCTCTACTCTGAGTCCTCCCCGGATGACTGAGCTCCTCACCCTATCTCTAAGGGAGAGCCCAGACACACTACGGAGAAAACTCATTTCGGCCGCTTGTATCCGGGATCTCGTTCTTTCGGTCACGACCCAAAGCTCGTGACCATAGATGAGGGTAGGAACGTAGATCGACCGGTAAATCGAGAGCTTCGCCTTTTGGCTCAGCTCTCTCTTCACCACAACGGATCGGTACAGCGCCCGCTTCACAGCAGACGCTGCACCAATCCGCCTGTCGATCTCCCGCTCCATCGTACTAGGTTTAAAACTCGTGGGGATCGCTCCTTTCAAGCTGTTGCACCCTGACTGTGGTATTCTCTCCCATTGTTTTTACGTCATGTGGGTTCTGTTGATCATTTTAAAATGCAGCTAACGTATTTGTATAGGCAGGCTTTTAATTCAATTTGATGTCATGTTTTTATGTACTGTTCCTTTGCTTTTTGTAAAGCACTTTGTGATTTTATCTGTGAAAGGTGCTATACAAATAAAATTGTACTTACTTACCTGGGGACCACATGTGATTTGTAACACGTATTACGTATGGGGACAGGCGGATCTTGCTGTCTGTGAAATGCTATTAATGCTTTAACTTTAATGTCTTACTAGAGGCCTTGAGAGTAAATTTGGAAATTAATACTTTATTTATCTTTAACACATGCCTGCGATGACATTACAACTGCTGGAGTTCCTTTGTGGAGGATATGATTCGTTCATGCTGGCACACAGCACCACAGCACGGTACGTGAGCAAGTCACGTACTGCAGGAATCAGGACATGATCTGTTCACGCTTTGAAACAGCACCATTCCAGGACAGTACTAGTTGTTCAGTCATTGCCTGCTGGTTCTTTGTGTCACTCACTTTGTTTCTCCAAGCTAACAGCTAATGTTGTATCAAGCCAAAAAGAAACAAATGCGCACATGCCCCCAGGGATGGTTCTAGACAGGGGCCAACAGGGGGCAGTGCCCCTGTAGAAATGGTCCTGTCCCCTCTTATGGCCCCTGTACTAAAGACATAACATAAAATAAATTTCTTACGATTATATGCACTGGCAAAGAAACCATAACTGATTGGTCCCTTTGACCCATTACATTTTTTACCTACACAGTTTTACTCTAACAAAGATCTAACAATTAAGGTGTTTCACATTTAGCTTCAGCCGTGCTGACCTGGGAACGCAGTTTTCATCTGCTAGATAAGGTGTCTAAAACCTGCAGTTCTAGAGCCACAAGTGGCTCACTCAATTTTATCAAACAATTACGTTTAATAGCTGTTTTATTGTGTCATTCTTTTGTTCTGTGCCCCTATGAAAAAACACTGGCCCCTCCTTGGCCTCCCTGGTAAATTTGGCCTTGAACCGCCACTGCACATCCCCATCCCAATTATCTTAACTGCCGCTGTGTCACAGCGTGAGCGGATCATGTCCGGATTCAGGCAGTATGCGACTCACTCGCGTACTGTGCTGTGGCACTGAGTCACAGCATGAATGAATCACATCCTGATTTGCAGTTCATCTACTGTGCTGGAATGGCACTGTGTCTTTCCCTGACTGAGTCTTTATCAAACAAGTTGCAGAACATGGAACTTCCACCCAACCGGTACGCTCACGCTAACCTCAGCTGAACTAAGAAGTGAACAAATCAGTGAATGAAATGGTTTGATTGAAATCGGTTTGTTCACTCAAATGATTTGTTCATTTGGACGAATCATTCATGAACAACAACACTAGGAAACAGAACGAACAGAACTTACCCAGGTTTAAAAAAATCTAGGTATTTAAATCCCAGGAATGTGAGTGGAAAAGGGGCTAAGGTCTGGGAACAGATAAGGCAGTCAGAGTTAATGGGAGGTTGTTAGAACAAAATCCGGTGGAAAGCAAATAGAAAACCTATTAGAGGCGTCAAATGACTGCCTTTCAACAGGACAACAACCCTAAACATACAGGCAGAGATGCGATGGAATTGTTTAGATCAAAGCACATTGACGTTACCAGTCCAGATGTAAATCCCAATTAGAATTGGTAGCTAAACTTGAATATTGATCTGTGCAGATGCTTTACATCCAGTCAGACTGATCTTGAGCTATTTTGCAAAGGGATGGGCAAAATGTAAGTCTTTTTATGTGCAAAGAGACATACCCCAAATGTTTTGTAGCTGCAATTGCAGTGGTTCTACAAAATATTTGTTCTGTAGGGATGAATAGAAAGGCACAACAGACTTTTGGGATAATTATATGTAAGAAACTCTGAAATGTATGTATTACTGTAATGAATTGTGAGGAGATGAACCCGGTATTCAGCCAGACACAAAAAATAATACTTGATGGGATTTATTAAGGAGATGATGGGTCAAGAAGGCAGACAAAAAACAATCCAAAAAGGTGCACAGAGCAAACATCCAGGTGACAACAAAAACTGGGACAGACTCAAAAAACAGAGAAACTGGTCAGGTACTCAGAATAAATACAAAAGCTGAAGGGCTCTTACCAAATATGTGTGTGAGAAGTTCCAGCAACAAACAGAAAACTGAGGAGGGTTTAAATAGACAGATGGACAGGTGAAACCAAGTGACTTCTAATTAACTTGGAACAGGTGAGAGTGATCAAGGAAGGGGAAGTGTCAGAGAGGCTGATGGGATAGAAACTAAGATGACCAACTACAGAGTAAAAATAGCCATAATGAGAAAACCCAAAATAGAAAACAAGGCTAAGACTTGAACAGAAACAAGCTTTAATCAAATCTAATAAAGAAGACCAAATAACTAACAGTAAAGGCTAAACCTGAATCCAATACAATACTAGAAACAGAAATAAACCCTAAGGCAGGAAAGTAACTTAACCAAAACAACAACAACATCATGAACCAGAACAGAACATTACAATTACATTATTTTGTACTACAGTATACTACTCTGTGTTGGTCTGTCACCTACAATCCCACTAAAATACATAAAAGTTTGTAGTTTTAACATGATCAAATATGCAAAAGCTTTGGGAGAATTAACACGTTTACAAGGCACTGTAAATCTGTTCTATTAGGCAGTAAAAAGCATCTTTTTTTTCTTTATTATCTTCCCTGACCTCGCTCGGATTGCAGCTTTACACTGACAGAGTCCAGCAGCAGGAGACTTCAAACAAAGCTGAAAACTTTCACAGTAGGTTCCCGGAGCCACGTAGAGTTGTGTAATGACAATAAAGAAAGAACAATGGGTGTCATGGCATGTGGAGACTGTGGTTACAAAAAGGGGTATAAAACCTTTGAAAACAAGATGCACACCAGAGGCAGTGCCGTCACTTAGACTGGGCAAATGCCGTGAAGAAAATATAGTGTGGACTTATTTCTGTCTGCTTTGTGCAGTAGAGTCTGCTCGATGTGAAAATGAACAACAGAGGGCAGTAAGTGACTCTCAAACAGCAAATTAAAGGCAACACTGATATAAAATAAACTCAAACCATTTTTACTGAAACTTTTCCTTAAATAAGTATGCAACCACCCCCCAACAATTTTATCTGTTTTGCTATGTTACATCCATAATTTGTTTTAAGACTTTATGTTACAAAGTAGTGAAATGGGAGGAAAATAATACATGGGTTTTAAAAACGTTTTGTAAATAGAAGTCTAAATACTATGGCCAGCATTTTTATTCAGAACCCATGAGTGAATGCTTTGTTGAAATACCTTTCGCAGGAATTGCAGCTGCAAATCCGGAATAAGAAAGGCTAGAGAGAGAGCAGCTTAATTATCCTGACTGAAATGGGACACCCTAAATCCAGACACTTATAAACATGGACAGGTTCATTAACACCGAGCCCACAGAAACAAGGATGGCAGTAAGAAGAGAGGATGGGGTCTGGCTGTGTTTGTGAATGACAGATGGTGTAACTCTAGGCACTGAACTATTGAAAAGAAGAAACTTGACCTTAAACATATTAAGCTGCTAGCTGTTAGCATGAGGCCATATTTTCTACCGCTGGAGTTTACATTTGTTATTGGGATAGTGGTGTCTCCCCTTGGTTAATGCTGCAACGGCCTGCAATGTCCTCCACATTGTTAAAGCAGACTCCAAACACAGCTTCCTCTGCAGACCCTTCTGATTTGAATCAAGTCTCCCTGTCCTCTACTCTCCCGACCTTCACCCAATATGTTAGCTGCTTTCTCCTCCAACCTGTGGATAAATCAAATCCTAAATACACCGAGAACTAGCTGTGAGAAGCACAGTGAAGAGATGACCTGAGTAAACTGAAGTTCTGAGAGATTGTTTCAGCTCCACTGTGTGGGAAGAGCTCTGAGCTCCTCAGGAGCAGGACGTTGAAAGCATTACAGACTGCATCACAGACTATATTAACTTCTTTGAGGACAATACTGTGCCCTTTCATGAAGGTACAATGCTTATCTAATAATCCCTAGATCCACCTTGAAATAAAGGCTCTTCTCAAAGACAAGAAGACAGGCTTTAGACCAGCAAACAAAGAGAAGCTGAGAACTGTGTGGAAGGAAGATCAGGGATGGGAAAACAAACATCTACAAGAAGAGGATGGAGAATCAGCTTGACCAGAGCAACAACAGTAGGGGTTAGTAGAGCCTGAAAAGAATTTCTCCTGAGTTGCTGCACAGATCAACTGCGTGGCATCCTTTGATACATGTTCAACATACCATACATATAACTTTATTTCTAAAGCATTTAAAAAAACAAATTAACAACTGACCAAAGTGCTATACAATAATTTAAGAGGGAAAACAGGAAAAACAATAAAACTGTACAGGTAGATACAAAGTATGAGTGTTTTTAAACAAGTTTTAAACACAGAAAGAGATGGAGCCTGCCAGACCTCCAGTAACAGCTCATTCCACATTTTAGGAGCCAAAGGTCTTTGGTCAGCAGTTTCTTCACCATGTTAAGTTGAGCCATCCAGATTGGTACACTTCTCTGTTGGAGGTTGAGAGCGCTGAACCATCTGGTGTGGATGATATGGTGGGCCCTGTAGTGTACACTGGTCAGACAGTACATATTCCTGGGGGAAAAGAGATTGATTTGCGGTGCAGGATAAAGGCTTGATCACAAAAATAGACATACACCGCAATGATTGAAGGCCACTCCTCCCTGCATCTCCCCCAAGACCCCATAGTCACAAAGGTCCTAGCTGATGTAAAGAGGGGATTTGCCCCTAATAGAGTGATAAATCTCTCCAAGCATGCAATTACTATCAAGCCTCATACACATTTAGCAAAGCTTTCCCTTGTGGAGAGTGTTGTTAACTTTTCAGAGAAAAATCAGGGCAAATGTCAGGATGGTGGAAGTGACAGGGCAGGTTTGAGTCTTGATCAGGTTATTTGGGGCTTGGTGCTGTCTTGGTTCAAATCCAGAATGGCATGAAGAGGGTCATTGCCTTAGCTAGCGGAGGTTTTAGTCCAGTTGAGGCAAGGTACCCTGCTCACAAACTAGAATTCCACACCCTGAAATGCGCAGTGACAGACACATTTTATGAACACCTTTATGGGCGTAGATACTCGGTCCTGACAGACAATAACCCTCTCAAATATGTCATGTTCTCTGCAAAGCTAGATGCTACAGGTCAGCGGTGGCTGTCTCGGTTGGCAGCTTTTGATTTTGACGTCCAGTTTAGGAGGGGCCAGTGCAATGCCAACGATGATTCACTCTCCCGTATGTCCAACCAGGAGGTCATGGAGGTCCTTCAAACATGTCTCCAGCAGGTGAGATCCAGTGGGCTAAGGCATGCCCTGAGACAACCCACACCAGACATAGCATGTCTGCCCTGGAGAAATCTGAATCTGACCCCCTCAGACCAGAGGAACCCTACAGAGATGTGAGGATGGGGTCACTGCCTGCCAGATTTGTTAACAGGTGAATATACTGATAACAGACTTGTTATCAGTGTATCAACCTTCCAGACCACTTAGGTCTTCTGATTCAAGCCTAAACTGCATACCCAGAACCAGAACCAGAACCAGACATGGAGAAGCAGCATTTAGTTCCTATGCTCCACTTACCTGGAACAAACTTCCAAAAAACTGTAAAAGTGCTGAAAGCCTGAGTTCTTTTAAATCAAGATTAAAAACACATTTGTTCACAATTGCTTTTGACTGTTCTAGTTAAACTGTTTTGCTGAAACATCATTTGTTTAAGTTTGTAGTCCAACTGTTTTTAAAATCATTAATATTTGCTTTTAGTTTCCATTTGCCTATGTTTTATTTTGTTTAGATTTCCCTACATTTTATTCCAACTGTTTTTTACTTGATTTAATAATGCTTTTATTTTCCAGTTTTTTAATCATGTAAAGCACTTTACGTTGTCCTTATACTAAAATATGCTATACAAATAAATGTGCCGTGCCTTGACTAGCCTTGAATCAAGAATCTTTGTCATTATGTCTGACTCAGAATTCACACAGATACACATAACACACATACACAAAAAAGATGTAATGTTTAAGTTGAATGCACCAACAACACTTCCTGAGAAGCTAAACGTGTACAAATAATCCCATCTGATAAGATTCAAATGTTTGAGTCAATAAAGACATTTGCAACCAATTTACAGATTGATGTAAATTACTGTGCAACTGCATGAATGCATCAGACAAAACTGAGAGGCTGAAAAATCTGCAAATAGTCATTAACACAATTGAAATGTTCAAGGTATTTGATGTCAAGTCAAAAAGACAGGCAGTAGTCAGTTTACAGGATAATGTAAAATCCTGTGCAACTGCAAGCATGTATTAGACCAGGGACCACCAACCTTTTTGAAACTGATAGCTACTTCATCAGTACTGTGTCATACGAAGGGCTACCAGCACTAACCTTTGAACTACAAAACTCTAAGCTCACCTTAGCTTTATGTAATATAAATATCTTTTTAATGTTTTTTTTCTCATTTTTAAATCTATGTAACTATAAGTATGATTAAAAAGGAAGAGCAACCAACATCTGGCCCTTTTCTGGACTCTTGTAGCATAAACCTAGATCTTGTATCATCCTACGATCCTGTGCTGAACTCACCACCCATAGTAAACTGTGCTATCAGATAGAAGTTCAGGGAGGACAGTTGCATCATGCAGCCCGTAGGATGGATGAGCTAATGTGCTAGCTATAAGCAGCTAGCACATTAGCTTATTTACACCAGGAGGTTTTCGCCCAGGCGGGAACTTTAATGTCGCTCTCAAACATTGCGACATTTCAAATAAACAGACAATGCTTAGACTGGGGGAGAGTATATACGCTGGGGAAAACCCTGAAGTTAGTAGTTTTCTGCCACACATTTGCAGATTTTAGTTTTAAATATCAGCATGTCTTCATGTGGAGAACATTAATTGAAAATATTTGGATAACATGTGTTTGCGGCGCAGTAATATTTGGCTATAGGAGACAGGAATCATACCAACTGTGTGATTCTTCATCAACAAAAGGCACACTGTGTTTAGGTGAAAAAGCCATGAAGATGCTTCTGTAGTTTCAGTTTTGGTATTGTATTCTTGTATTATTAACTAAAAATCTTTAAACACCCAAAACGCATTGAATTTTGAATAAATTGTGAATTATGGAAAAGAGGCAGCTCCAAGAAGCAGTGGTTAGCTCTGTTGCTTCACAGCTTAAAGGTTTATTCTAGCTAGCTCATGCGAGTCTGCCTGTTTTTTTCCAATTCTGCTTGACTTCTCTTTCCTCTAGTCTAAAAAGACATGCAGAGTAGGTTAATTGGTGCACCTGATTTGAGTGCTGCCCACCCAATAACTAGCTGTTATAATGATTTGGTCAGTGTGTGCACTGCTCAGTGTATACTCTGAATTGCCTCATTATAAGAGCAGCTGAAGACAGTTTGTTTCTTGAATCGTGGTAAGTAGGATAGTAGCAGTGCAATAGACATAAATTGACACAATTATATGGTAAAAGCTTGCTTTGATTTGGCTGATTAGACACAATGCATACGGAAAGTTCACATTTCTCTGAATTACTACAGTTTTGCCAACCAGAAGAATATGTAGATAAAATGAGCAAACAGAGCTTGTTCTTTGATGTCTCAGCCGCCAGGATGTGCATATTTTTCATGTCAAAATTCCACTCTTTTCCAGATTCAAACATTCCAGATTTCTCAGTCCATGTTTAAACCCTTTTAACCCAAGTAGAAACACAAAAGTTCACTATAACAGGTATCACCCATGCAAGCTCTCATATGCAGAACTTACATTGAAGGATGGATGGATAAATACAAGGGTAAACAATGAATGGACGAACAGGCATAATAATTTGAAAAATTAAGTATGGATGGACTGATCCATAGTAAATGGTGAATTTAACATAGCACTTTTCTAGTCATACTGACCACTCAAACTGCCATGTAAGATTTTCACCCACTCACTAACGTGCACACATTCATTTACCTATACGCAAATCAGTAGGTAACTTTGAGTTAAGACCCTTTGCCCTGGGGCACATCAACATGTGACAGGGGAAAGCTGGAACCGAACTCACAACCTTCAGATTGCAAAACAACTACTCCACCCACTGAGCCAGACCCAACAAGTGGGTAGATGGGCAGATAATAGTCAGATGCAGGGATAATTAATGTACAAATTAGTTGATAAAACTTGCTGAAACTTGGACAAAAATGTACTAGAATGTATTAACTAATGTCTTATTTTTAGCGACCAAATATCACATTTTATTAAGATAAACTAACAGCAAAGGGACACATAACTGTGTTAAAACATGTCTCTTAAAATATAAAAACTGGAGGTTTTGGATTGTATCACACTTGTTTCCCTAACACATGAAAAATAAGCTGTTGAGCTATTTTCTTTGTTAACTGTTTTTTACAGGTAGGGCCAATTATCAAATACTAACTTGTCCTTGTGTTCCAGTTTTTCCATCTGTCTCTTCTTCCCAATACTCTCCTGCATCATTTCCTCCCTCACCCTTAGGGGTAATTAATCTGCATGAAAGCTGACTAAGCAGCTGTTCGAGGTTATGCTTTTTTTCCCCCATTTTCTTTTTTGCATTGACAAGAGAGGCAGATACAATCGATGAACTACATCAGAGTTTCGAGGCTATCATGAGAACTGCCAAGCCGATGGATTTCAGAAAATGAACATTAGCTGGCATAGCTGAGCAGAAACTCCCTTAACTCCAAGTCATACAACTGATGGGAACTGTGGAAGAGTTTGTTGCAGCTCTTGTAAATCACAAAATCTTAACACAGTTGCATTCAAAAGAGAAGGCTGCCGTTTCGAATCATCAGAGATTTATGATATTTTTCTCAAGCATCTGATATTTAAAATAAAGATTATAAAAATGCCACAGCTTTAGATAATGAAACACTTGCACACACCCGCGGAGAGGCTTTGAAAGATAACCTCAGCTCTGGTCAAATCAAGATAAGAGGGACTGAACACTAAATAATCACTACTTGTATCATCCTCGCTGAGCAGAAAGAAAAAAAAAACCCAGACATTTTATAGTTTGTCATAGCACTGTTTAACAGTCTTTATCTGTGCAGCTGTTGTACGGATGCTATCACCTAGACCGCTCTGTGTTGTTTATTGTTCCATTTATTATCTTGTCTCATTTATTTTATCGCCAAGGCAAGTAGATTAAATCCAGTTTTACTTGTGACCTGGTGTGATTCCCAATCATAGTTCTTTTTCCTTTTCACAGTAAAGCTAATAAAGGTCAAATGCTTTGACCTTTTGTCTTGTGTACAAGCTGGATGCCCCCAAGCTGACTATTTTATGAACTGTGATGATGCATATGGTGTAGCTCCACATCCCATTATTGTCATGCACTAAATAAAACTCAACAAGGATACTATAAGCAAACATTGTAGTTACATTGTGATGTAACTACAACAAGGACTTCACTTATGTGCTATAAATGCTAAAATAGAGCAAAGAGTGCAAATACAAACTGCAATGTTTATTTTTAAAGAACTTTGCAAATCATTATTTTTCTTCCCTTTGGGGCGCTATTTAAATTCCTTAAGGAACTTTTTTTTAAAAATTGTGATCTATAACTTGACAAAATGTGAGAATGTGCAAGGCATATGAATGCAGAAGTATTCATATGCCATGAACATTCATATTGCACTGTATTGTGTACAATAGAGTGTCAAAGAAGTATGGTCAAAAAATAGTTTGCACCAATAATTGTTCTTGCCCTCTTCCACATCAGTAAAAATAGTAATGTTTGATGTCAGCCCCTTAAAATCACTTAGATACCTTATGCAGAAACATATTTGAGGATAGATTTTTGCAGTAAGTGTCCAGGCATAGATAATATAGAGAAGCATAGAGCACAAGCAAAGAGACTTAAAGGACCAAAAGCAGACATAATGTAGGGTAACATATCAACAAATATCAACCAATGGAACCAAGCAGCCAGAAAACAATACTTTTTTATTGAACTGACATAAAAAGGGAGATAAAATATTAACTCTGAAGAGTAATCAAAAGCTATTTGTTTTATCGTTTAATACATCCTAGAACAATAATTAGCTTGATTAAACATGAAAAGTCCCAAGTTTCACAGGGGGTTTCACAAGTCTATTTAGACCCACATGAAAGAAAATGATGCTCTTCTAAGATGCCAAGCGAAGCATCACACTGATGCTTTGTTTAAAAGAACAGAAATATAAGAGAAGAATCACAGACTGCACCAACAACAAGGAGGTACTGACAACAAAAGTGTGCCACGGGCTTTATATTATCATATAAGTGTGCCGGGGTAAAAATTACAAAGCGACAAAAGCATAAACATGAAAACTAGAGAGAAATGAGATCAGAGAACATATACCCAAAGGAAGAAGGAGAATTCACCAAAGAAAAACAATGGAATATATCTTGTTACCTGCTTTATGTTTGGCCATAACCTTATTGTTGATAAACATACATTTAACTTGAATAGAAAGATCAAAAAGACCAATAATATTTTTTTTTCTAAATCATGAACCATGAGTGTTAAATGTATAAATTAGTTAATTTTCCCTGGCATTTTAAAGGAAAATAACCTTTCTTCTAGTTAGTATTCATTGTGAACCATCCTCACGTAAGCAAATGTCAACCGCAGACTACATCACGGACTGCTGAGGGTCTGCTTGACTCTGTACATGCCTTACAATTAAGATTACTTTGAAAGTGCAGGTTGTCCTCAGTCACACAGTGATTTTTCCTGGCAGGAGACGAGGTTAGCAGCCGCACACACTGACGCTGGATTTTCCAGTGATTCATCCGGGCTGCTGCTCATGTTGCTATGGATGCTGCAGCTGGCATAGCAGGGTTAAGCCTCATCTCTCTGTCACATTTTTCTGTCGTGTTTGTTTTTCTTATCTCCCTGCCCATGTCTGTGTACATTTTCTGCATGAGCGCATCATTATTCCTGGCTTGTTTTTATTTATTTATTTTTTTGATTCATGGTGTCACATTCTCCTTACCCCAGAAGAAACAAGAATTCTCTTTTTTTTTTTTTTTTTTTTTTTTTTAGAAATACCGTCTGTTTACAATTCTCCTCTACAAAGGCATTGTTAGTGCTTTGTCAGTTTGTTGATTAATAATGGTAAACCAATATCTGTTGAATCAATTGAATGGCTGTCAGAGGGAGGCCAACCGCACACAGAGGTATTGACAGAAACAGACATAGAGTAATTGTTTCTTAAAAACCACATAGTGAGATAGATGGGTTGGCAAAACCTGTGATTAATGGGGATGAATAACAGTGTTCCAGAAATATGTCATCAATTCTATGAATTGAACTTAAATAGATGTCCAAATTGTGTGCACAAATTTCTCGCCTACAGAAAAACAACCAAAACAGTTGTATAAAAAATTGAATTACACACAAATAGCAAGTGGTGGTAAATAAATAAGTGGCTGTAAAATCTGTGAAAGCATGGCAGCTGGGATGAAACAGGAGTATGAGAGAAAATCAGTAAATCAGTAAAATGTATTTTTTCTTGAATTTATTTTAAGTTATTTAGTCATGTTTAATTGTGTCTAAGTCTGAGGGACATTGTGCAAATACATGGTGATAGTATAATGAAATATATTGGAAATGTGAAAAAATTTAATGAAACACATCATGTAGGAACATGAACACTCTCATTTATTTAACTGATTAATGGCCAAATAGTTGATCCTTAAAGGTAGAGTCAGTAATTTTTCTGGAAGTTTCCCCAAGTCCCTTTTTGAATAACTGCACATGCACAAGACCATCTTACCTTCTCTTCCACTTCTCAAGGGGATCACATGAAAAAAAGCTCACAAATCCATTCTGGTCTTATTTCTTTCTACTGAGGCCTTCCTCTTTTTCTCATAAACTTGTACCCAGTTTGGTTCTTGTGACTCTCAGCCATGTTCAAAGTATACGGTGAGAGCAGTGAAGCTACAATGAACGGCTAACACCGAAACTAACCAAAGCTAACCGGGGTAAATAAACACTAGAAGTGCTTATGTGCAGCCAGCAAGTAGAAACTAACAAGGAACGTGCACACTGGTTACGTGAGCACGTTGGAATGATCGGCATGTGGGACAACCAATTGATGAGGTTATACTCCTGGTACTTGAGGGATAGAGTGGGGTGAGGGCAGTCCCAATCCTCTGACCATTCAGTCTGAATGACAGGATTGGTCAGTTTTTATAGGCCTGCAGCTTTCACAGAGATCTAATTTTTTAACCTCCTTATTCTGAATACATGTTGTAGTGACTACTGTCAGGATAGAAGGACCATTTCACCCAGTATAACAAAAAGTGTTTCTTAACAGGATTACCAACTATAGCTTTAAGCTGCCACATTAGTAAAGAAAATAAAGTTGTGTTTTATTTTGTTGTTAAGCAGCTCTCAATAAGTTTAATTAGAATAACGATATCCTAACTCTTGGTGTTTTTAATCTCTCCATGCTATAAATCCAATCATAACTCTTGCTATCCAGAGTTCTTTCTTCTAATCCATCGTTTTAAGTATGGTCTTGTCCAAAAAAGAACTATGAAGCATTTAGGTCCACATGCCTTCCTTCATGATTAATTTCATTATAATTAGAATCTCATTTGTCTACATGACTATGTAAATTTTTTCCTGGGACAACTTTTTTGATAGTTTAAATTAATTTATTGACAAATATGTTCCATTTTCCTGAGTTGCGAGTTAAGGGTCAAGTTAGTCCCTGGTTCACCACTCAGTTAGCAAGTCTCTTACAAAGGAGAGATCAGCTTTGGGCAGCTACAAGGATATTTGATTCTGAAGTTAATTAGTTAACAATTTGTTCTCAGGTCAACTGACCATCATTGTCATTACTTACACTCATACATTGATACATTTTCATCTATCAAGGTGTCCTTTGACTGTTCCAATTTAATTTATTCTGGTACCTGTCACTCAAATAGTCCAGTGAGCTTGGTGTTACTCTGAACCTTGATCTCCTGGAATTTAATAATCCTGAACTATTGATCTCCGCTGGGCGGATTTTTAGATGCAAGTCCTGTTTATGAAAAGTGCATCCACTAAACCTGAGTGCGTTGGTCTTCCTTGCAGGGCTCTTGCCAAGTGTTCCTGAGAGATGGAGAAAAAACATCTTATTTTGGACGAAAGTATACTTCATAAAGTATGAAGATATTAGTGACTCATATCAGGCTTACATCCCTGTTGCTAACAGCAACAACTAGATTTTTTTGACAACAAAATGTTTTATTTAACTTATAAATACAACTAAATACATTAAGAACTGTATAGGATTTAATACCTGGATGACAGACAAATAACCAATATAAAATACTTAGCACCCTCCCTCTCCACTGTGGAGGTTCAGGGTATTCCAAGAAGGGATATCTTTCTGCTAGGACCATTTTCTGTAGCATTCAGTGATCCACCCAGAAAATCTGTATTTACCCTGTTAGGTGCAGTGACCACAGAAAACAACTAAAAAATCTACCCAGTATTTGATTGCTTTTCAGCCAGACAACCATCAGCCAGTTAGGAGCCATCTGACCAGCCAGCAGCCAGTGACCAATCACTGAAGCAGCCAGGCCTGCATCAGCCAGTTGCCAGTCCGCAGCCAGAAGGTGATCAAGAATCAATTCTGTTATGGCCCTCACAAGGATGCTCTCACTGAAAATGAGATGAAATTGGATTACTCGATACAGCTTTAGGATTTACCTAATTAATCAAATCCTTAAACTTGTATTTGTACATTCTTATTTTGGACATATTTTTTGGACATATTTTTAGTTCTACTAATATGCTTAACAATTACAACACAGGCTATAGTTAAAACATGCACTCATCTTGCATAAAAATGATGACCACCTACCTAAAGCAGTTTTGGTACCCCTTTTGCTGCCAAATCACCCTGGACTTGTTGAGGCACGGACACCACTAGACCCCCAGAGGTGTGTTGTGGTATCTGTCACCCAGATGTTAGCAGCTGATTCTTCAGTCTTGTAAGGTGGGACCTCCATGAATTGGACTCACTTGTCTTGGAAATCTCACAGAGACTCAATTGCATTGCAGTCTGAACATTCTTTTTGACACCTTGGCATTTCCTGCTGAACAAGGGCACAGCCATCAAGAAACACACTGTCAATTATAGGGTGTTAAGGCTCTGCAACAATTATTAGGTAGGTGGTATGTGTCAAAGTGACATCCATGTGAAGGACAGGACCCATGGTTCCCCTGTAGAACATTGCCAAAAAAACATACAGCCTCTACAAGCTTTCCTTTTCTCTAAATTGCTTCAGAGTACACTGTAGTGTACAGGTTACCAGTGCATACTTGTCTGACCAGCCACTCAGTGTAAATGGAAATCAGATTCATTGATTCCAGTTCTGATGCTCTTTGAAGGTATTTTCAGCTATTTGAGCCATACCCACACCCTGACTAGTTTTTGCCTATGCACCCCCATAAGCAACAATGCATTGTATATTCTGACACCTTTCCATCAGAACCACTGTAATGCTGGTGGTACAGTTAATGCTGCTACAGTAGCTCGTCTGTTAAATTGAGCCTTTTCTCCCAATGTGCATTATTCCTGCTTTCAAACACTTTTAATTGATACTCACCACTGCAAACCTTTAATGCCCCACAATAGTTGCAATTTTAGAAATGCTCTGATACCTTTGTTTAACCATACATAATTTTGGTCCCTTGACAAACTTGCTAAAATCCTTATACTTGCCCATGTTACTTCTTCTAACAAATCAACTTTGAGGACAACTCATTCACTTGCTGCCTGCTATACCCCAGTCACTATAGCTGCCATGATGGAGTGATAATGTGCTATTCACATTATCTGTCAATGCTCAAACTGTTCCCAGATCAGTCTACAGGTATAAGTTATTTTAAGACTACAAATTGAGGGATAATAAAGTATGTCCATTTGTGTCAGAAGAACTGCAGGAGTAATGTATTTAACCATTTCTTTTTTTAGAATAGAAAATAAGTAAAACAAATAAAATTTGTAATGTTTAAGTTTTTTATTCCTCTTTGCCTCCTGAAGACAGTGAGAAATTAGTGCAAGAATTTCTTCAACGAAAGCTAGAAAAATTACATTTGAATAGAAATTCATCAATGGTATCTTATTTTGAAAAAAAAAACTATTAAAATATTGTTACACTTTTGGAACTGGCATTTGAATGTATTGTGAAATGGACCAAGGGTAATAACCGCTTTTTCTGACTCATCCAATAATCAGTGTGTTTTGGTTTTCAGTTCAATAGGGCCTTTTGCGAATGACAAAATTTCTCCATTTAGAACAGCACAGTGCACATGCGCTGCAACCATTTTAGATTCGAACAAACGTTGAGCGGCAAAGCTTGAATAGTTTACTTTTACGAGTCAAATAGTGGACAGATCTGTTCTGAATATCGCCTCAACAGACATATTAAGTAACGACAAAACATTGCTGTGTTGGTATCTTCCGGAGTGACTTGCGATATGGTGATCATAACCATATGAAGGAAGTTTTTTTTTTCATTAATTTTCCTAAACCCTGAAGGAATGCTGAGAAATCTCAATGTCAGATATGAGCGTGTAAGTTTATTGTGGAAAATCTGACCAAAGACAGATTGTGCTCTCTACATTTCGTTGGTGTTAAGGAGCCAACAGTTGAATGTCCGGACCTAATACTGGCGACTCAGCGGAATGAAGACATCATCGTACAATCAATGACAACCCCCAACATTGTGATCATAAAAACACACCACATCCTGCACATTTGTGCTTAAACAGTTTATGAAATGGGCTGGTAGTGTCTTTGATTGTGGGCAGGGGTGTATGTGAGGTTCAGTGTTGAGGCTTATTTATGCTTGACTCATGTATGCTCCATGTGGAAATGAGACGTGCGTACACAACGTCTGTAGCATTAATGCTCCGTGTGGCTTTCCCTCTGAAGTAGCACTATTCTCCTAGACTCTAAAGGGCAGAGTTGTACTCCTACGCCAAGTGTACTACACTCCACTACATGTAGAAGTAGAAAACACAGTTGTGTACAACATCTTAAAGCCTCTTACTTTCTTCCAAGAGTGATGGCGATTTCTGTCCAGGAATTGTTAACAACTTGTTGATCACAGTGATCTTTATGGGTCGGATCATAAAGATGTCTATATTTACGAACCTCCACCAGAAGGTATGCATGCTTGTCCTCCGTGTTTTTATGCATGAGACTGTTAGTTAGGAATTTTCATAGGTGCGCAGGTCAGAAACCTTTGGCCATATGGAGGGGCGTGACAGTCAAAATGACATAATGTGAAAAAGATTTAGCTCCCAGGATGTCGTCATCTTCCAAAATGATTGGTATTACAGATGTTACCATTCTAAGTTTGTACTCAACTAACTCCAACTCGAGCTGTCTGGGCAAATGGGAAGTCATTCACGAAAAAGCCCTATTAGCAGCATTGCTTTAAAAAGTCATTCTCTGAATAACACCTCAACCTTTACTTTGCCTCTTTAGCTCTAGGAAAAGTAGGAAAAGGAGAAACAATTTCCTTTTCCTACTGAGTTAGAGGTATCATAATTAGATCAAAAATATCACAAGGTGATATTAGGCTTTTTAACACCACAAAAATATGGCAACCTTTAATTAAATGCCTGTGTTTAAATCTGTTTGGCCATAAATTGAAAGATGTAGACTGTCTTATACAAAAATATATAGTAAAACAAAGATATAAACACAGACTATTGACTTTAACTCAGTCATTGCATCATAGCGAACTGTATAATATACATCCAGCCAGTATTTTATGATTGCCTGAGGCAGCTGAACATCAGTGTCGACAGTCAATATCTTTTTTCATGTTTGCTCAAAGTGCATGAACCCTTGCTTCCCAAGTGCCTATGTTTTTTACTAGAGATTTATAACAAGACATGTCCAATGGAAGACATTCACAAATCACAGAACCGCTCTAGTCTTCTTGGTAAAACTGACAGAGAGCAAAGTCTGGGTAATACCGCATGTCAAAGCTTACCAGTACTAAAAACCCTGCTTTATGTCTGCATCTGAGGGTCTGAGTTCTTTCTTTGACTCTCAGTTGAAGCCAGCCACCTTCTAACATCTGACAAAATGTGAGGTTTAATTTGAAAACTTTAATTTCTCTAAATTTATACCTGGCATGAGTAATAGGACGAGAGGTTGTCTCGGCTTGCAGTCAAAAGTAAAAACAAGGGCTGCCTGGTAAAAGTGTCTCAATGGGGCACACTCTTTTTTTTCTTTTAGACGTGTTTACAGTTTTCAAGATCTTAATACAAAGTTTCTGATTGCATTAACTTCACTTTTATAAAAACTAAAATTCCTGCTCTTACATTTGTGTAGAGTCAATGCTCTCAAACTTTGGTGCTTGGGGACCGCTTAGTGGTACTTGGAGAAACATAACTGATGTCAACCACTTACAAGCTAAATAACAGTCAAACGATGAATTGTTTGAGTAGATAGATGCAGTGGAAAATATTCTGAGGACTCCCTCGGAAAACAGGTACCCAAGAACCGTTTCTAACAGTTACTTTCCCATTGACGTTAGAACACTGGTTTGTTAATGACACCTAAGCTAACCTAAACATGTTTCAGTTGCTAGTAAAAAAAACAACAACATTCGGCTATGCTGAGCTCAGTGTGAAGCTATCTACCGTTAGCAATACTAGGTAATCAGCTGATTGTTTTGTAACAAAACACTAAGTGAGGATATTCATTAACAGACTCAATAGTTTTTAAAACATCAAACCTTCAAAAGTAAAAATGGACAAAAAAGTTTTTTTAAACAAGCAGTCATATTTTTTGTCAGTCATTTCAGGAAGTAAACCACATGTTATATATATATATATATATATACACATTACACATAGAATTACATAGCTCAAGTTTCTACTTCTGGTGCTTTGGACCATAAATGGCTTGCAGGGGTATGGAGAAAGAGAACTGGACTGTTGCCCTGACGTCCAAAGTCCTCTTTTTAGATGAAAAATACAGTTTGCATTTCATTTGAAAATTCAAGGTTCTAGAGTCTGGGAGGAAGATTGGAGGGCCACGGAATCCATATTGCTTGCAGTCCAGTGTGAAGTTTTCACAATCATTGATGATTTGAAGTCCCAGGTCATCTGCTGGAGCTGCACAGAGGCACAGCTGCCTTGTAGCAAGAGGGTTTCATCCGGCTTCCTCCCACAGTACAAAAACATGACTGATAGGTCTAAATTCCCTCTAGGTGTGTGTGTGCATGGTTGTTTGTCCTGTGTGTCGCTGTGTAACCCTTTGATGGACTGGTAATCTAGTGTGTACCCACCTCTTGCCCAATGGCCGCTGGAGTTAGGCACCAACCCCCCTGCGACCTTGCACAAATAAGTGGTTATAGATAATTGATGGACGGATGTCATCTACTGATTCCTTCTGCGCTTTCTAAAGTTCAAACTTCCTTATGCTGAAAAGCTTTATGGAGAAGCTAATTTTCCAGCCGACCTTGGCACATGGCCACACTTCCAAAAGGTACAAAAAGCTGGTTTAATGGCCATGGTGTTGCTGTGCTTGATTGGTCAGCAAACACCGGTACCCTGTAGAGAATCTATATGTGGTTTGGTCAAAAGAAAAATGAGAGACACCACAATGCAAATGACCTGACGGCCGCTATCAACATGGGCTCTTGGGTGCATAGAAATGAACATGCTTTGGAGGAGCCTGACATTTCTGTTTAACAGGTGTGTTTTGTTTCTGTTACGTAATATTCAAAGTTTCTTAGTAAATTAATTTGAGGTTTTTATTATCTGTAAACCACAATCGTCAAAATTATAAGAAATAAAGACTTGAAATATTTCACTCTGTGTAATGTCTAGTTAGATATGACTTAATAGTAGAAATAAAGTAAACTTGGAAAATATTTTTACTCAAGAAAACCAATGGGAGTGATGTGAACAATCACCAGAGCAATAGACATGGAAATGGTAGACAATAAAAAAAAATAAAAAATAAATAAATAAAAAAAATAAAAATAAAAATAAAACAGCAAGGGGCAATGAGAACCAGAACTTAAGTAGTAGGTGGCACAGATGAATTGCATGAGCATAATTGGCAGGCCCAGATGGGCTGAATGAGCTTGATTGTAGTGAGCGTAAATGTACAACGCAGAGCTGTACTAGGGAATCCAATGGAAGAGATAAACAAGAACAATTCTACAACAAACAAAATAATAAATATACACACAAGAAAACCAAAATCAAAACACCTCAAGGTTGTGATATGATTTATGAATTTCACGTTCTGAAATGAGTTTTAAAAAATGTAGACCAGAATATTCTATTTGTTTAAGATTAACCTCCATGGGGACAACATTTGATATCCCATTTCTTTACTTAGCTTTTCATTCAATGAAAAATTCCATCTCATGTTGTCTTACAGTTTAAAAATGTAAGTATGATAATGTAAATCACTGAATATAAATAATTTTAAATAACCGAAGGATCTAACTCTTTTCGATTAACACTTTTTTCTGTCCTCTTCACTTACATTGCTCCTTATCTACATAAGCACTTTTAATCCTCTTAATGTGGATTCACTTTGTTAGCAACACTTCACCTAACAGACAAAGCAGCATGTCTGCATCAATCCAAAGCCCAACGGCATTTATTTTACTGACTGAGCATCCAGACTGAATCATTCATTTACTGACTAAAAAGCTTGGGCCTGTACCAGACAAAGTTGCTATATGATTAAGTTAGTTTAATTGACCGAACTATCAACAGAACAAATCTTCGAACTATTAAAAGAAAAGATTGGATACATGAAATGGATTGCACTTTCTACAAAAATCAAAACACAGGAAAATTCAGGATAATTTGCATTGTAATATACAGTTTCAAAGGATTGCAAGACTGAAATCCAGAGCCGCTTAATTTTTGTTCTTTAGAAAATGGTTCATCATTGCTAGTAGAGCCCGTGAAGTGAGGTATATGCTACCAAACTGGATGGATGGTGGCAGTAGCAGATAAAGCAGAAACAGACAACTGAGGCTACAAAGGTTGGACAAGAACAGATTACAAAAACAAAAGAACAGATTAGAAAAACAATGAATATTAACTAAATGAGTCCCAATTTCAGATGGATACCTGCAGTAACTTGGGATGATATATCATGTCAACATGGAACAAATTTTTGGAGGAATGTTACCAACACCCTCAGATGGACTGGGGACCTTTCCAGTGTGCACTTCACCTACTCAACCTCTTTCCCAAAAGCAAAAATCCAGCATTTCAGTTGAAAAAAAAATAAGACAGCTTTTTCTCCTTCATATTTACTCAGCTTCTTTTGTTTTAAGATAAAATATATTTTTTGATCAAAGCCATTTGAGACATTAAAAAGTCTAAAAAGTGGAGGAAGCGAGCTAATGTTACCAATTCAACAAAGTGAATCGCAAGTTAATCATAGATTTATGTATAATAAAGTAGTCACCCCATATCAAGAATAATTGTTAAGCTGCCAATTCTTTTGGTTTGCTTCAATCCATGGAGCCCTGGATTGATCTTTGAAATATTCTGAATATTTTCATGGCAATTTTCTTGCTTTAAGATGGATCAACACAATGCAATGGAGTAACAACAACAATAACAAAAGTTTTGTATGCCAACTCATGTATATGCAAACATAAAATAATGTATTATGTTTTGGAGACTACACAGGCTTTTTGAATGGAAGTGAGCCTTAGGACCAACTGCTGTTGCTCCTAATTTACCGTGGTAGCAGAGTTTTCATGCTTTTACAAAATAATTCACCTAAAAACTCAGAATCCCTGACCATTCCATCAGCAAAAATAAATAACTGAATGAAAGAGGGGGCCCAAAGTTTACATTTGTTGTCAGTAGCGTGTGGGTTAATTTCCAGCTACAAAAAACAGGCCCTCCAAACAGAAAGAAAACAGCCTCTCATATAATTTTTTTTTGCCATAGCACAAAAGCTCCACAGCAAAAGAAGCTCATGGTTGTCCATAGTTCCTCATAATAAGCAGACATGGGAAATATAGGAGGTTGAGCCAAACAAACTAAGTAAGAGAGGGACTAAAGTGAGGGGAAAAAACGTGAAGAGGGAAAAGGTAAAGAAAGAGGCAAACAGTGAGGGGTGGGGGGTATAAATCCTGTTTGTATTTACTGGAACAACACACTGTTTACCCTGAGTGACCAATTTCTGTTGGATGATATTACAATAGGGAAAGCGTATATTTAAGCAATGCAGTTTAAAAATTGAGGACTGCACCAACTTATAAAACCGTAAAGTGTGTGTGTGTGTGTGTGTGTGTGCTGTATTCATAAGAGGATGGCTCATGGGTCTTTTGGAAAGCTAAAAGTTGTATGCTCTTAGATAGTCTGTCTTTGTGCATTTATAGAACAGTGTCTGTTTTTTGTATTCTTTGGTAGATGATAGTAAATCCGGCTTGGGGCACTAAGAAATGTTTTTACTTCTAACTGCAATAGGAAAAGTTTGAGGTAGAACTCCTTTGATATCTGATCCAATTATTTGTCTGGCTTCTTTTCAAAGTTGTCTTATTAGAACTGATCAGTACAAGTTGAAACAGTTATACTAGGCTGCTTTTTCTCCCATTACTCACTAATATTGCACTTGTAATATAGTGTAGCCAAACACATTGGGCATATGTCTTAAAAAAGTTATAGTACAGAATTTTACTTTGTTTTAAACTAAAATAAACATGATATAACATATTGTAAGTTTTAATCTTTATCATTTCTAAGAGCTCATATTTGAATATAGACAAGCATATCGCTTCATTTTTACTGCTGTTATGTGACACTTTGAAAATATATACATGTTCTCTCTTTGATGTTGACCATAGAGTTTCAGTCTTTATGTTTATACCCCCACAAAATTAGACCTTAGCATTTTTTGTTGAATTTTTTTAATCTCCGTTATTTATCAAAAATAACAAACCATCAAGAAAGTTAAACCATCACATTATGTTAGCATAGACACAAAATGCTTTGTTTATAACTTGCTTATGAAGTGGCTCTAGTGTAAAGTGCTTTGTGTGCGTGATATGACTAGGAAAGTGGTATAAATATTCAGTCCATTTACCATGACATTTATGGCTACAAAATGGGTGTAGGAGGAGATGAAACAACAAAGAGCGAGGATTAGATGGTGGTAGAAACTGGTTAACAGGCAAACTGACCTGGAATTGAAAACATGATATCCTAAGAGCTGTCATCGAGCCCGTCATGTGTGTGTTTGTTTTCAGGTTACATGAAAAACACAAAAAGTTACACAAGTTACACAAAAAAACTTTGTAGCATACCCATTGTCATTTTAAAATTGGGTAAGTACAATGGACAAAAACACATTACTGTACATAATAAACCATGTTCTCAACAAATTACTGCACCTCACTCTCTCAATTCATACACTGGAACAATAAGGAAGTACTTAGTATTTCACATTGCTTCTGAATTTTGATTGTGCAAGAAGTGACAAAGTACAGTATGTCAAAATGTTGTTTGATTTGTCGCTTTAATCAACTTTGAGCTGGAGAACGACCTGGAAATCTTCCCAGGTTGTATTTGACCAGGAAAAGAGAAAATGATTTTTCAACTGCGTGGTGGAAAACTTCCATCTTTTTCTGCTTCTGTGTATTCTGCTAGAATATCGACTAAAGTAATCAAATTATTTTTCATCTAAACACATCTGTAGCTAATTTAGGGATCAGAAAACACCCAGATTTGGAGAAGCCTAGATACAATGAACACATGATTGCAAATAGCAGGTTTCAAGGTTGGAAACAAAATAGCTAAATGCAAATGAATGTAAGGCTACGTTCACACTGCAGCCTGAAGTGACCCAATTCCGATTTTTTTGCCCATATGCGACCTGTATCTGATCTTTTTTTGGCAGTCTGAACGACACAGATCGGATTTTTTCAAATGCGACCCAGGCCACTTGGATATGTGGTCCCGAATCCGATACGTATCTGATCTTTTCAAATGCGACCTGTGTCTGAACGGCCAGGTCGCATTCATCCGACCTACACGTCATTGATACATATTATTGATGCGGTAACAAGCACCTGTTGCAAGTCAATACAGCCCCACGGCAACGCGTTTACTCGCTGCTATAGCCCGCCGAAGATGTGCGTCTTTACGTAAGGAGCGCTAAAGAGATCCGTTCAGACGCACATAAAGGTTGCCTTTGTCATTCGAAAATTGTGAATGAAATCCGTATCAGTAATGCCGCTCACCTCGCTATCCCACCATTCCTGCCTCGACTCCGCACACACACGTTTCTCTGTACGGACGTTACTGCCGCACAAAACGCCATTGCCAAAAATTTGGCTCTTTCGTTTCGATCTTCTTAAAAAGCTTGCGGCGGTAATGTGCTGGCTCCGGCTGGAGAAGAACTTAAAGAACGTAAAATACGGTGCAGCATTACGAACCATGTTTACTTCCGCAAACACTGAGCACGCTTGCTATGTGTGACGTCATCGCGTCCTTTACAGCGCATGCGGGACACTTAAGTTGCATGAATGCAGTTCACACAGAGATCACATACAAGTCGCAAATATTTGGAAGTGTGAACGGACACGCAAAAAAATCCGATTTCACAAAAAAATCGGAATTGAGCATCAAGGCCTGCAGTGTGAACGTAGCCTAAATGATATAGCCTACAACTGATTTCCTCACTTTTTGTTAGCTGCTGTTTAACAACTGTGTTTGTAGTTGTGTTTCCTTTTGTGGAGAACTGTTATTCAGCCATTACAAATTTCTATTAACATTTTATTGCTACTGATTGCATGTGTTAGAGGATGTGGGATTTTGCTAACTAAACCCATTGTAGAATACATCCACAGTACTTTCACTTGTCTGGCTGCACCTTATCATCGGAGACTGCAGACTGATTTTATGCTCCATCTATTCTGAGAAATTGGTTGGTAGGTTTGAAACAGCTAAAACTTATCCAAAGTGTAACAACATTTGATGATAAATTGTAGCTTGAAAATACAAGCTCAAAAAAAAAAAAAAAAAAAAAAAAAAAAAATATATATATATATATATATATATATATATATATATATTAGGGCTGTCAAACGATTAAAAAATGTAATCACAATTAATCGCATAATGTCGATAGTTAACTCGAGATTAATCGCAAATTAATCGCATATTTTATCCTTTTATTTCTGAAAGTGTAATAGCCTGTTTGGGCATTTTAATATGCAATTTTGCAATAAATGACATTTATAAATACATGCTTGTACAAAAAATATTTGTATTTTGTTATTTTTCAAGCACTTTTCAGAATTGGAATGAAAGCATCCTGGTGCCAAATGTTAAACTCTGGACTATAATGGCTAAATGACTAATCATGACGCCCTGATGTTTACACAGTGTGTAAACAAATGTGTAAATAAATACCTGTTTTGATGCTGATATTTTTTTTGCCTCTTAAACAAAGATAGACATGGTATTACGCATAAACATATAAATTAATAAAAATTTTACATTTCAATAAAGTCATAAATTTGGTTCATTTTCCTAATCTACTTTCAGCAGTTACCACCGGTTATTGCACCGTAAACTGCAGAAAATACGAGCAGAGTTGCTCTGTCTGCCTTTACTTCCTATGGCAGAGGGATATTTCAGCTGGATACACTCAAAGTGTCTGTAGTGCAGGCAGGTCTCATAATAACCCCTATTTCGTCACTTATTTTAGAGCCCAAATAAGCGATTTCACTTTCAGAAACCTGTCCAAATATATATCTATATATATCTATCTATATATATATATATATAGATATAGATAGATAGATAGATAGATAGATAGATAGATAGATAGATAGATAGATAGATAGATAGATAGATAGATAGATAGATAGATAGATAGATAGATAGATAGATAGATATATAGATAGGTTTTAAAGATTTAATTTGGCTGACCACCATAGGGTAGTGCATTGAGAGTGTTTTTTCTGGGCGTGTAATTGGGGTAATTTACCTGATCTTTTGTTGCATTTTTTCTTCCAGAATTGTTTTGTATTTGCTTCCATCCATCCTCCAATAAACTCTGACCACTTTCTCCGTCCCTGCGAGAGAGCAGCATGATGCTTTAAGCTTGCTTTTTGTCACTGGTTTTCTTTTGTTCACCTGTGTTTGTTTTCGGAGTAGGTGCCAATTGAGAATTTGGCAGTTTTCCTGTAACGATAGGTAGTTTCAGTGCCATTTCTCCTCACATCTTCAGTACACCGGCAATCTTGAGCTTGAATGACGGTACGCGCTGTGCGGGAGAGGGATGTGTGTATAAGTGTGATTGATACTACTAAGACATTCCTCCTGGCTCTGATCGGTTGTTTCTGAGTGGGAGCGGTGTATTTCTGCAAATGGCAGTAGGACCCACAGGAGGAGCCAGAGGAGCTTGATTGTTTTTTCACAGATTATTTCTCTCATAGTCTACTGTCAGGATATAGTGACATTTTTTAACAAAGGTGTAAAAAAATAATTTTTACAAAAGTTACCTACTGCACCTTTAGGGCAGATTTAAGTGCAAATAGCTTCTTATGACTTTTTTGTTTAAATGTTCTTGTTCTTATGTCTTCATGTGTTCTTATTGCGATTCTTCCATACAGCCAATATTTGTAGAGTGCATTACTAATAGATATCATATTGGCAGATTCTCCCAATTTCACTGAATCTCTGCAGCTTTTCCACAGTTACTATGGGTCTCTTGATTTCTTCTCTGATTATTCTTCTTAACAACATGTTAACAGTTTAGTTAGGCAGCCATGTTTTGGTTGGTTTTAACAGTTGTGCTTGATCTTTTAGACTGGAAAACTGACTCAGAGCTTACATGTTTCTCCCCTCTATCAACCCACTAAACAGCTACTATAGCCATTACCTTTTTACTTTTAATTCACTTATAAAGTCATCCTGTATCAGTGCTTCTGTGTTCTTTTTGTGCCTATGCTCTGTCTTGTCAAACCCTGTCGTTCATGGCAGATGATCTTTCTCACTGAGTCTGGTTCTGCTGGAGGGCACTTCCCATTAAAGGTGAGTTTAGCTTTCCACTATTGCTATATGCATGCTCAGTATTAGGGATTCCTGCAAAGTCAGTTGACCCAATGCCAGCAACTGTCAGCAGTTGCGACGTTTTCATCCAGGCGTGAATTCTGCAAGTCAAGGACTTCATGAAATCTGCTGGGTTTTCTTATATAGAAAACTTTTAAAACAATTTGAATTAATGAACTGAACTTAAATACATTGTTTGATAGGAACAATTGGCTTTGTTTTGAGAGCTGTTGTGAATCAGCACAATATACAGTAGATGAACTAAACTGATTTGAAACATCTTCTGTAGATAAAGTTCAACGGCAGAGGCCTGCTATCTTTTTGTCTGTCCATCACCCATTCATAACAAAGCTCATTATCACGTTACTGTTTTTAACTGTCAGCTCTCTCACATTATCCAGCAGCTATCCTCTGCTAGCTTCCTGCCAAGTGTTTGACAGATTAGCCCATAGCAAAAGTGTCACTTTACTGTCAACTGCAATTTGTCAGGAGGTAATTTTTTCGGCAGTCACAGGATTGAAATATATTATGTATAAAACATTTTTCCACATAGGTGGTTGAATGGTCATTTTGTGATTCATCTGTAGGAGAAATGCAAAATGCTTAATTTTAGCCTATTAGAATTAAAAGGATTCTGTGACTACCTGTTGATGATGAAGTAGTGACTTGTGTAACTTTTGCTACAAAGCAAGCATTAGCTTGAACTGACTTCTTAGGGGGTAAATGCCATGTTGTGATGTGGAAACCAGCTTCAAGGAGAATTCTAGAGTTTGACAGTCAGTGACCTCAAAATTGTTAAGATAGCTTGAATACTATAGGGCAGTTAAGCCCTCACAATTAAAACACATTGAGTTATGCAGTCTTCCTACAAGTCTTTCCTTTCTCCACGTAATCAGTCTATTGTTGTGACAGTTGCTGGGAGCATGTGTCCGGCAAGCATCCGGTTGGTCAAGCTTTGGCTTCTGGGACTCTGTTAGGCTTTTGCCTCAAGAAACAACAGGAAGCCCCCCGCTATGTGGGCCCGCCACCTGCAGAGAGGACTGTCGAGGTGCCATGCAAGCAAACTTTTCATGGATCAATCCAGACCTTCCACCACCTTTAAAAGACTCTCAGAGACACATTCAAGGGGGAGCTGCATTAGGAACAGTTGACACTGTTTGCTCCTCCCGTGCTGCTTGGAAGGTCTGAAACAGTTGTGTTGAGACCTTAGAGGTTGCTTTACCTTCTGAATTTTGACTGCTTGCGAGTTTGTCACTTGTTAACTTAGTTAAGACCCAGCTTAGATATCTTGTTTGTTGTAGGTGTTATACCTGAAAGAGTTGAGCAGAATGCCACTCCCTGTTTGTGTTTTTATGTTGGGTTTGTTTTGTTTAGAAACTGTTTTATTTAAATCCTATTTGTTTGTGTTAATTTGGGTAAACAATATGTTGGATGTTGTCTCTTTTTATTCAAAGAAACCTTATAAATAAGGTTATAAATAAACCTTATAAATAAACCCCTAATTTAATTTCTATCGTTCTGTACGCACCCTGTGCATACAAAATGACAAATAAAGTTGTCTAAGTGTAAGACTCATTTAGTATGTTACCCCTGTCTTCTAGCCAAAAGTGGGCCCAGAGTTGCCCAGAGGTTAGGGTTGTTCAGTCTTTTCCTGGTTTTTGTGGCTCATACAAGTATCTGCAACCCTTCAGGTTTCCATACAACAGTTTTAACATTTTCTTGATCAATTCCGGTGTGTTTCTGGAAAAATCCTTGTGGTATTCTAGTTGTAGACTTCACACACAAAAGATCTCAGCTGAGATTTGACCCAGGAATTTTCTCTCTGTGACCAAACATCCCTGATTAACTCACCACTTTGCCAACCAAATATAAACCTTTTAGGAATATTTTATATGTATTAAACTTTATTAGAAATTGCAATTGTTGCAACATCAATTTGTTTCTTTAACATTTTCTTTAAACAAATTGCTTTCTTATCAAGATGTTCTTCTGCTGAAAATGTACATCAACAACCCCAAACAGTGCTGCCAAGTCAATGGAACAAATGAAAGCAGGCCAAGATTTTGTTTTCCATTCTTATTCATCCCTTCTGCCAGTTTTTGCTCTGGCATTGTTACAGCACTGAAATAAAGTGAGACAGCATGTGAGAGCACAACCCCAATAAGGGATTAAGAGCTCAGGATCAAATGACATTATTAAAAGAAAAGACGTAATTTAATTTCAAAGATCTGAAATCCAGAGGCACTTTTTGTGAGACAGCACATAAAGTAGTTCTCTTTACCGATAAAGAATTTATTTTGCAGAAATCCTGATATCTACCTAATGCAATAGTCATATCTCTGAAGTGCATGTGGCAACATTTGGATTTATATTTTACTTGCTACCTAGGTGCGTGCACATAACCATATTTACTAACTTGCCTTCTGTATTTAAAGCATCTTGTTCTGAGGGGCTCCTATCCAATGTTCACTTTGATTTTAATATTATCTGCTTGGAAGGGGATCTTTAGAGAATAAGAAGATGACCTCCCCTATTTTGAACAGTGGCTACGACAGTATATTTTTTAGCCCTAAAGGGGAAAAAAAGTGATTCAGGATTTGTGCTGATGAACCCAAACACAACCACGCACACAGAGCTTTGTTTTGTGAGTTTTATTGAATAATTATGAGTTGTGGAAGGTGAGAACCAGAGTCTGTATCCGGGGTGAGCAGGTGGATGATGACGACAGGAACTGGAGGACTAGAAAGAGCTGGAGAGCTGCGGGTGCTGCGCTGCAGAGACCGGAAGCCCTTGAGCAGGTGAGAGAGTTCTTGGAGCGCTGGGGCAGTAATCGAGCCAGCAGCACGGCAGAGAGAGTTCTTAGGATGCAGGGGCTGCAGTAGATCCAGCAGTGCAGCAGAGAGAGTTCTTGGACACAGGGACTGCAGTGGAATCAACAGCGCAGCAGAGAGATGACTTGGAGCGCCGGAGAAGCAGGAGAACCAGCAGCACAGCAGCGAGATGACTTGGAGCGCTGGGACAGCCGGAGAACCAGCAGCACTGCAGCGAGAGCTCTTGGGACGCAGGGGCTGCAGTAAATTCAGCAGCAGAGAGAGTTCTTGGGACGCAGACAGCCGCAGAAGTAGGAACCTCAGGCAGGCAGGTGTAGGAGGATCTCTGACCGGTAGACGTAGGAAAATCTCTGACCGGCAGAACGAGGGAAACTCTGGCAGACAGACGTGGGAAATTCTCTTACTGGCAGAAGAGGGAAGGTTGACGACGGACCGGCAGGGAAGAACTGACTGAGGAGGGTTTATATGGAGAGGCTGGCAGGTGAAAAGAGTCCGAGCTGATTAGGAGCTGACAGGTGTAGATGATTAGGCAGAGTGGAGTCGGAGCTGGGCGGGAGGAGGAAGGTGCTGGAAAGTTCCTGACAGGCAGGCCAATACTGCTCCATGACAATTACAGAATATATTTATAAAAAGTGATATATTTAAATGAAAATATGAATAAAAAAATGTTCAAAAACATTTTTACAAGAATTGTTTCATATGGCACTAATTGTGTCCCTGGTGATTTCATTAAAAACTTGTTCCTTCACATTCGTTTAATTGTCTTTCCTGAATAAATTTACTCAGAAGATCTAAAAGTTAGATCTTTCTCAAATATTCAGTACATTTAAGATGAATTTGTTTTAAAGCTGCAGTAGGGAGTTCTGGACTTGAACTAGCACACCCCAAAATTCCCTCCCCTTATCTCTCTGCTGCGCTACAACCCTCCCTCCACAGCTACTGCCCCACCGAGGAGCCCGTTTTTGTTTTCGGAGTAGGTGCTAATTGAGATATTGGCAGTTTTCAAGTAAAGTTGGGTTGTTTCTTCACCAGGCAGCTTCAGCACACTAGCAATTCTGAGGTTGAACGATGGTACACGCTGTGCAGGGGAGAGGTGTGAGCAGCGCATATACCAGAGTGATTGAAACTGTTAAGACACTCCTCCTGGCTCTGATTGGTTGTTTCTGACCGGGACTGGTGTATTTCTGCAAATGGTAGTAGGACTACTGGGAAGAGCCAAAGTAGCTTGACTGTTTTTCACAGATTATCTATCTCATACTTTACTGTCAGGACATTTTGCCAGTTTGAACAATTATGCCAAAGAAATGTGTACAAAAATCACCTACTGAAGCTTTAACGAGTGCAAGCAATGTACTTGAACAAGGAGTACAAGGAGTGCAAGCAATGTACTTGAACATTCAATAGTTATTTTTTATGGAGACTAGTCATATATATTTCTTGTTCTTTGAGCAAATCAAGATATTTTTGCTTATACATTTGAGTTTAAAGTTTAATATGAAGAACACGAACTCAGTAGAGGGACTATATGCTCAAGAGACACTTTTTTGGGTATACTTTGCTTGTAGGATGGGATAGATTCAAAACAGTGTTTGAAATGTTCCTCGTGCTGTCAGCAACACTATTCATGAGGGTTGTGGTATTATGCCAATGCTCAGTTAGGACCCAGCTAATAAAGGACCCAAAGTGTGTCAGGAAAATATCCCTGACAGCCTTACGCCATCATTAGCAGAGTGAATCATTGACAGCATGTTGGACCAATCTTTTCAGATTTTTTACTGAAATTCTCACCCTACTAGAATACAATAGAACAGAGTAAAATAGAATAGAAATGCCTTCATTGTCTCACATTCTGGACATTTGTGTAGACAGAGGACACTATATTTACACACTAAATTAAATAATTTTAAAAAAAGTTGAATTTAGAGTTAAGCTGTAAATCAGAAGAGAAAAATCAGAAAGGGAAAAATACTGTGCAATGAATAAATACATAAATCAAGTGGAGCACTATGGCGAAAGCTGTTTGCTCCACTTGTAAAAGCAAAATCTGTCGAGCTCTATCTGGCATTGAGACATCAATTCCTATTGCCATATTGCTAGACAGGACACTGGGAAAAAAAAAAAAAAAAATACTGTGCAATGATAATCTGCCATGTTCACGTAAGAATGCAATGTTCAAATTAAAATAGAAGAAAGGGTGCAGCCGATTTACAGAATAATCTATCAAAACTGAGCAATATGCATGATTTTACAAACAATTACTCACAGAGAAGCTAAAAAAAAGTGTGTAAATGGACATTAGCAGCTGAGAGACAGTGTAAAGGATTGTTGATCAGATCAGTCAGTAACATTTAGTCAATACTTTGTGTTGTGTTAGTTTGTTCGGATCAGCAAATGAGCTTCAAAGCATAAACTATGACACATCCAACCACGGAACATTTTTATAATCTACTATTGTCTGGGTTTGGTGAACCTTTGTAAATTGTAGCCTCTTTTCTTGTTCTTAGCGGACCTGGTGCTTGATGCTGTAGCCCATTGTTTTATGGTTTGATGTGTCAGGGAATGTCTGGGTTCTTCCTAGAAGCTTTACTTTTGCAAACTCTTGATTAAGCAGAAGAAGGAGATTGGGAGGTTGTGTAGCTAGATGTTTTAGAGATAACTGGTAATCAAAAGACAAAAAGTGTAAATAGCCAACTGTTCCATGCTTAAAAATATCCAACATTACCTTTTTTTTCAACATTTCAATGCAAAGATCCAGTGGAAGCAGTCCTATGTAATGATGATGATAATAAAAAATTATAAGAATAAGAATAACCAAAATGCTCACTGATTCAAAATATTAATTAAATTTGGAAGTTTCATGATGAATAATTAACTGTTTCGGTGGTTCGTAACTTATGTTGCTAGCCAGAAGACACACTGGAAGAATGTTCCTCCTTAATGCTCTCAGGACAACTGTACATTGTTAAATGAGACTAAAAGGAATTATACAAGGGTTACAACATATTTTCATCATTTGTGAATATTTTTCAGAGGAGCAATCTTTTGTTTTCCAACCACCTGTGACTGCCTATTTCGCTTCAAACCACCAAACATGTCACAGTCACTGAAAATCATTTACCAAGCGGCTGCCCCTAAGGAATTCAGACACGGAGACTTCACAAGCGTGCTGAGTATTGTCCCGCTGACAGAGATAGAAATTAAGCCACCAAGGGGGAGAATTCTCAAATCGACCTGCAGTGAAACTTTTAATAAACACATTAAATCCTTATGGATCCTCCCACTGAGCTGCCACTACATGAAGCTCATGAGGAATTAGCACTAAACAAAATTAATTGGCTGCCTGAAGGGGGAAGAGAGAGGTGCTGGTTCAGAGCTGATCAGAGAAATGACAGGGAGCAAGTAGAAATAAAATGTCAAAATAAATTGAATAGAGAATTTAGGAAACTGAAAATAACTGAAAGCAGGCAATAGTGACCGAGAGGTAATAAAAGATGAGGAGGGAAAAAACAAAAACAAACAAACAAACTACAGAGTAATGAAAGCTGGGGAGTGGGGAAAAGGGAAACCAGATGAAAGCAGTAAGAGAATGCAAAGATGGCAGTTTCTTGGTGACTCAAAGGAATCTGATGGAAAGACATCATCATTAAAGATGGATGCAAATAATGTTGCATGTGAGGCATTGATTGGCCCACTGCTCCTCTTGTAGAAGAAAGTGTCAGTGTCTAAATAACTTTCAATTACGTTTATTCTAAAAACATATGTTTAGAATATTTTATCACTTTGCATTACAGTTAGAGGTGTAAAACATTTGTGTTGGATAAGATTATTTGGCCACATAATTTTTTTGTCTGCCTTGTCTGGTAGGGTTCCATCTGGTTGCTATAAGCATGTGACCTCATCTGTTTGAACTAAGCTACTGTTATGTACTTTAAACTTGTCATCCTGTTTAATCTGTTCGAAACTCTTGATTTGACGTTAGAAAGGAGGAAGCTCTTCAGCCGAGCTGGTGTGTTGACAGAGTCAGCTAATAAAGACTTCTATTGTTAGGCTATAGCTGAAAACACTTGGGTACAAAATTGAAGAACTTGCCACTGCCACAGTCATTTATCAATTTGTAAAAAGTCTGACTGTTGCTTTCACCGTTACAACAATAAATCTTCCAAAATATTGTGATAAATATAATATCTGAATACATGTTAGCCTAGTGGAATAAAGATACAAATGTGTTCTCATGTGAGAAGACAGTAAGTGGCTAATTGTTAGGTGCTAAAAATGCTGATGCTAGCAACTGCTTCCCAGTTTTCTGCTGGTGCCACACTATTTGACAAGTGTTTAAGGAATCTGGACTGCATTTGAGCATCTTGCTGGTGAAGATTCTCAGTCATCCAGGTCATGGTCATATGAGCATGTCCCGACTAAAACAAAAGGGAAGCACAAGGAACAGAAACACATAAAAGATGCCCTCCAAGCCTGTGGGTACCCTAACTGGGCTTTTGTCAAATCAGCAAGAAAATCCAAAAGATCCGCTGCAGAACATAATGGTGAGAAGAATAAACGCAAAATCATTGTCATCCCATATGTTGCTGGAGTCTCTGAAAAACTCAAGAGGATTTTCTCCAAACATAAAATCCCAGTACATTTCAAACCAAACAGGACCCTCAGACAGAGGCTGGTGCATCCCAAGGACAAAACACCCAAACCTAAGATGAGCGGAGTGGTGTATGCAGTTCAGTGCAGTGAGGAATGTTCTGATCTTTATATTGGCGAAACCAAACAACCTCTCCACAGACGCATGGCTCAACACAGGAGAGCTACCTCAGGACAAGACTCTGCTGTCCACCTACACCTTAAGGACAAAGGACACTCTTTTGAGGACCAAAATGTCCATATTTTGAACAAAGAAGACATATGGTTTGAAAGGGGTGTGAAGGAAGCCATCTACGTTAAGAGAGAAAAACCAACCTTAAACAGAGGAGGAGGCCTTAGGTTCCAACTCTCAAAAACTTACAATCCAGCTATAGGATTAATTCCGGCCAATCATCACCTCAATTCTCACCCTCATACGAGTGATCAAAACATCGCTCCCTTAAGCCAGGCCAATAACAACCCTAACGACTCCTCGGTACAGAGGAGTAGACCAGTTTCGGTTCAATCTGCTGGTTTGATGGCTTTAACGACCGTCCATTACTAAGGGGTGGACCTGTTTCGGTTGAATTTGCATGTTATCTAAGCCATTACAAGGCCTTTGTTGGGCAGTAGTATAAAGCTTGTTACTCCACATTACTCCAGACTTTTTGAATTGAGAAAGCTTCCTGGAGAGGAAGCGAAACGTCTTCAACTACGAAAAACAAGTCCAGTTGCTTTGTTTTTTACTTTTTTTGGAATGATTTGAGCATCTTCAAAATCTAATACCCCGTTTACACTACCCCTTTATAACCGTGCCGAGACTAGTTCGAGCTCGGTAACCGAGATAACTATCGAGTGTAAATGGAACTCAAACTGAACTGAACCGAGCCAGACACAACCGGACCACGCTAAATGCAGAGCAGTTCCATGTGTGGGCTCGGCCCGGTTTTTCAGTAGCCCAGTTCTCAGATAACAAAGCGCATGAGCAGACCGCGTCATCTCCTTACAGCCAGCTGACATTTCAGACATTCATAAAAATACTAGCTTCCCTACCATGACACACGATTTCCAGTGATGATACTGCTTAGCAGCGTGATGAACCTCAGCGTCTGTTGTTGTTTCCTGCGTCTGTAAATCCTTATTAGACGTTCGTTTCTCTTATCCACTTCCCAAAAGCCGACTCTATCAAGTAAATTCACCAAAAGTTGCCGTCTTCGCCTGACTCTCCGCAAACAACGAAATATAACCAAACATAACTTCCTGAATGTTACGGGCGCCGCCATTTTTATTTGCTCAATTTCCTCCTTCAATCCCAGAGAGCAGTAGTACCGCAGATCGTCACTAGGAGGCGAGGAAACCAAGGAACCGAGATAGCGTGGTGTGTAAACGGCCGTCAGAACCAAGCTCGGCTTGGTTAACTGATCCAAGCTCGGACCGAGCTCGGCATGGATCGGTTTAACAAGGGTAGTGTACATGGGGCTTATTATATTTACACTGGTCAAAACTGAACTGGTTAGTTCTACATCAAACAGACACTTATGTAACTTCTGTTCAATTTGTTTTAAAAAAACATCTTTTTCAATGCTTTTTTTGGTAATAGGATATCTCTTAGAATTAGATGCATAAAAGACCACAGGATATGAATTCGTCAAACATGACGTGGATTGTTTTAACACAGTTTAACAGATCAATAAACACATTGTGATTTGTAAAAAGGTATCTTTGACAAACAAAATACATAATGATTAGGCACACCAGGAGAAAGAGTGGGAATGAGAACAGCTTGAGGGTGACATGATGTACATTTGTCACAGGGCTAATCCCTTTGAGGGCAGAGTTGTTCTGCACCTTTGTTGAGGGAAGAGAGGATCCAACTGACGTTGCTGTAGCAGGCTGATTATACACCAACTCCAAAGGCCTCAGTGATCTGGATTTGAACACCAGTTTTGAAATAAGAAGCCAATCTATACCCAACCCAAATCGGAAAACCAGACGGGCCTAACGCTTCGCGCCAGAAAAAGCTCCTCGTTTCACCCTCTCAAGATGAGCCATGATGTTAAAACCAGTGGCCGGCGGGAGAAGCTCTGGCTGAGGATGCTGCAGAACAGGAGTAAGAGTAGGATGAGAAGGAAAATGGTTATCAAGAATTCCACAACAAGATGCCATCTTTTGTCAGACAGAAAAGGATTTTTTTTAACCTCTGATACTCCAGCATTGTTTTCGGCAGTTAAAACATTTTCAAGTTAGTAGTCTACATGAAGCTTTATCTACAGCTAAACTCAAGCAGGAGAGATGCAGGAAAACGGGGCCATCTGGGAAGGAAATGGTCCTCCCAAGACATAGGAGTGTCTTTAAACACAGCCAAAACCAAAGACTGTGGATATCTTCCTGTCCTAACCAAGATAAAAGATATATTATTTGACCGTCTGGCTGAGTACCTGGAGATGTATGAAAAACTATTGAGGTTGAGGATGTTAAGCTTCTGTTGAGAAGGCAGGGCTACATAAATGACAAGGTGCCAGTGTAGGTGCTGATTGAAAATTATCTCAGAATGGCAGTGGTGGCGTCAAGGCCGCTTCTTCCGAGACCAAGGCCAAGAACGCACTCTATAAGACAAAGACCGAGACCAAGACCTAGACCCAGACTGCCCAAGACCAGGTCCAAGGCCCTCCAAGGCCAAGTCCAAGACCAAATCTTTAGAATTAGACAACTATTTTGGAACATTGCTGTTGTTTTTTTCTAAAAAAGATTTATACACCCCAAAATGCAGAAATTAAATAAAAGGGTAAATTACTCCACCAGAACAGCCTACTGGTGTTAAACCAATAATTGCCATAATAAACTTATATGTAATTTATTGAATGGAGTCACACATCAATACACAGTCTCTGAACTGAATTCATCAGCTTACGTTGCACAGTTGTTTGATGAACAAAAAAACAACAACTTAGGAGCGTAATAAAGATTTAGCATAAAAATATAAATAAAATCTTTAAACTACCAGAAGTTTTTATTTAAAATTAGCAAAATAAGGTCTGACGCTTTATACATTATGACAAAACTTAGAACTATTGATTGCTAATGTTACTGCTAAGTGCTTATTTGTATTTATTATTAATTGGCTGCCTTTATTATTATTATTATTATTATTAAAAGTCTATAATTTAGACTTATTGTGATGAGGTTTTTCAGGAAGGTTGCTAGGATGAACACTCAGGATGCAGGAGACTTAAAGCCGTGTGACGTCAAGCTGGTCTCTAATTGGTTACTTAAATATTCTCTTCAGGATGCAGCTCTACACAGACATTTTAGCGTCAGTGAGCAATGATAAGGCGGGAAAAAAAAAAAAAACGAACATTGAAAGTTTAAAGAAGAGAAAACAAATCACTGTGATTCTAAGATCCTAAACCCCATCCCAACCAGTGGGAATGTTATCCCTAAAATACCGAAGTAAATCTTCTTTAAATCACCTGTTTATGTCCACTATTTGTCTTTCAAGCTGTTGATCATTTTAGTCACCATGTAGCAACTTATTATACCATAGGCTTTTGTAGATGTATAAATATTTGTCTAAAATGTTCCTTAAGAGATATTCTTTCCATCATTGTATTTTGTCTTCTGTATTATACTGTATACAAAATTAATTTGTAAATGTTGAAAGTATTGTTTTGTGGATATTTGAGCGTTGATAACTGTAAAGCAAGGTAGGATTGCATGGATGTCTTTCACCTTTTTCATTCTATTATCTTCTCTGAGAAAATAGACATAATTCCACTAAAATTCTGTCATTTGTTTAAAAAAACATACTTGTAACTCAGTATCACCTCATCTCACGAGCTGAATGTATCGTACACCCCTTTTAACAATTCACTTATTTAGGTTTATTTCAATTTTATACAAGCAGGTCTAAAGTTTAAGATAACTACATAAGGCAGAGCTATTTTTTTTTTGAAAGACACCACAAAGTGGCGTTAAAGTTAGGGTTGCCCAGGAGGCTCATTTGAACATAAAAGCTTACCCAACATCACAAAAGGACCACATTGCTTGGAGGGAAAAAGAAAAAAAAGAGAATTGTAGAAAACTTTGCCTGACCTAGTGTAGTAACCTACTTTCAACCTTACAGCTGCTTACTGGGTAGAGAGAAAAGATCTTGGAAAACCAACTTATGAATTACAGACTGACGCATCAATTAAAGCTCACATAGAGGCTCTTAGCAGGAAGGGTTACAATTGGGCTAAGACTGAAAATTAAATGGACTAACTTAATTTCAGTTCAGGACATGTCCACAGCATTATTCGACCCAAAAAACCTTCAAAGATCAATCAATCAATAGATTATGTTCTGATGCTGATGTTTAGTTGAAATGTTCCATTTGACACTTTGCTTGTTTCCACAAATCTGAGGAAAACATCTTTGAATTCCATGTCTCATACCCAGCCCAGTTCACCGTTTCTGCTGGCACCCTCAGGCTAGGTGTTGCATGTCAAACGTGACATCAATGCTGTTGCCCACTTTGCTTTGATGTTCATTTGGATGCTGGGCAGTGTTTCTTCTAACCTGTCTTTAAATCTCACACTACCACCCATGGGACTCCCAGCACAGCGAAGTGACTGACGTCCTACTATCTCAGTTAAAGCCGCTTAGTGTCAGTGTGATTATACATGGTTGCTATTCGACTCCAGTTTGAAGGCTGACTAATAGTCAGGAGGCACTTTCTGTATGCCTGCTCTGTTGATGTCTGAATGAAAGGAGATCTCTCAGTAGAAAAAAGTTACTTCAAAGCAGGTACTGTTTCAAAGTCTCGACACAAATTTGTGTGGGTTCCGGTTTGGTTCATAGAGCTTTACTGCCGCTCGCCTAGATCAGTTTGAGGTTGATAATTTTCATTTTATGGGGGATGTGGGGTGTACTATTTGAATATAACACTGTAAACTGGGTACTGGATCTCATTACTGTGGCTCTTTTGCTTCCCACTAGACTCCTTTGACACCTTGAAAACGTTGCACGGTGCAGCAGACTGAAGCTAATCAATGATATTTACTCTTGTAAGTGTTAAGTAGTGTGGTCAGATGGCTTCGTCACAGGTGAGTGAACTGCTCTGTTGACTGAAACTCATTTGCGTTACACATATGCTGCCCTAAACATGAAGAACAGATGGCAACAGCCGATACACGCACAAACACTTATATCTACGCTCTCCAACAAGATCATATATCGTTGGGTCGCCTATAAAACATATTGTGAACTCTCATTTTGAGGTTAATACGTAGGCACACACATGCACACGCACTCAGTGTAAAATAATACTTGCTGTGAGTCTGGGTCCTCTGATCATTTTCAGTGTGTGTCCATGGTTTAGAGCAGTCAGCATGTGTTCAGCAGTCAGCTCTTCAACAGATGGCCAATTGCTTTTACATTTAGCCATGAAAATCGCAATGGAATCTAATTAGCAATGATTTAATTTGATCTATATGTTATTAATGACAGGGTGAATTACTAATGAGAGGAGAATATCTTTAGTTTGAAAATTCTAAATTATTAGTGGCTTCAATAAGAAATTCAAATATTTAAAGGAGCTATAAGTAATAATGACTGCTTAAAATCGAAACAACTCATTTACTCAATGGTGCGTTGTTGTCGCTGTGAAATGCCACTGAAACTGTATTCTCTTCTACTTCAGGTCTGCTTCTCTTACTGGCTTACATGTTTGCAGGCTGTAGCTCACCCAACTACTACAGAAAAACTGATATTTTGTGATTGTGTGAAAAAAGTATATATATAGCATAACACATGCAAATTCATACCTTTTTTTTACCAGGACTGGGACTTCCATGCATTACATTTTTGTCAATGAATTACATTTTTATCAATGAATTAAAAAACAAATAACGTGTTTAGAAAACTTACGTATTTAATTGCACCGTAGAACTTAAACTCATATGCTTTATGATCAGGTGAAGAAAGCCGAGGGCTGCAGCCTAACCTTTTTATAACAAGGTAATGTGCTGGATAACAGGAGTTAAGACTATACTTTACAATATAAATATTACAGTGAATATTACAGAGGGCCAACATTTAAAATCTGAAGCCAGATAATATATCTGGTGGATTAAAAAAATCCTGTTGAGGTGAGAAAAAACTACTGATGTGTCAGTGTTGCTATTCAAGCATGCTTTCAATCCAGAAGGTGTTGTGTGTTTCACTTTAAGGTTACAAAGGTAACCCTGAAGGAGTTGCAGAGTTTACCAGCAAAGACTGGAGTATCTGTTCGTAGGACCACAATAAACTGTACACTCCGTAAAGATTACACTGAAATTAAACTTGAATTCAACTTGAAACTCAAAAATTGGGAAAATGGTCGGGCACAAACCTAACATCACCTAAAGAACATCATCTCCACAGTGAAATATGGCAGTAGTAGCATCATGCATTGTGAATGTTTTTCAGCAGCACATAATGGGAAACTAGTGAAGGGAAAGATGGGTGGTGCTAAATATAATGATATTCTTGAGCAAAACCTGTGTCAGTCTGCTTGTGATTTGGGACTGGGATGGAGGTTCAGCTTCCAGCAGGATAAAGAGCAGAAGCATACTGATAAAGCAACACCTAAGTGGTTTAACTATAGAATGTGTTGGAATGGTCTAGTCAAAGTCCAGACCTCAATGCAATTGTGAATCTATAGTTAGACTTGAAGACTACTGTTCACCAGAGAACAGAGATTTGCAAAAATCCCAGTACCAAAATTTAGCAAGCATATAGAAACTTCTCCAAAATAGCAGAGTACTGGATTTTCACCAAACACATTACTGCTAGAAGTTTTCAATCACAGTCTGCTTGGAGAATTTGCTAATTGCTTGCCTGTGCAAGATGAATAGCCAGGGCAGACATAACCTTTCTGTTTGTGGAGTCAGGAATGGAAACTATGGAACAGTTTGCCTTTACAACTTTGTTTGGCTGACTCTTTGAGTAGTTGTCTTATAATCAGGGGGTTGTGGGTTTGACTCCAACTTCCCCCGTCACATGTTGATGACCATTGAACTCCAAGTTGCTTGCCGATCTGTGTGTGATTGGGTGAATAGTGCTATGACTAAAATGGTGCTTTTTAAATTCAGTCAGTTCACTCTAAAATGTTTAAAAACATTTTACTTCAAGCAGCCTTTTTTTGGCTTTTATTAATCTGAACATTTGTTTCTCCTACGGTGCGCGGTGACCATGTCTGTGAAAATAACTTTATTAACAAAGTTTACTTACATCTATTATTCAAGTTTCACCTTTGTTCTTTTCACACATGTGTGGTCACAGTTTGATATTGGACATCATGCTTTGCAGAGCTTCTGGTTTTGGTTGAAAATGTTCTTTTTTTCTGTACTTCCTGCCTCCTGAGCCTTGGCTTCCTCTAGGTCGTCCCCTGTGTGACAAAGATCTCTATTTGTTCAGCAAAGAGAAATAAACAGTCAATTTGCCGACATTTGAGATGGTGGAGAGGGAACAGATTGTTTTTCAGTGTTATCTCGGCAAAATATTAGGGATTTATATGATTATTTGCTTCAAAGGTCCACTCTTTAATTACCATAGGGAGCCAATTACTGGCTTTGCCTCTGCTGTGATTTATCACTTTCTCTCCAAAATTATGTCAACCATGTTAATGAGGTTGATGTACCACACCATCAAAAACCCATGAATTTCAATCTTTTTATTTCAGCTTCCTTGACACTGCAGTATAATAATACATAAAAGAGGCACATCAGGCTTTCTGAATCAATTTCCAGTCCCCATCATGTTACTCAAAGCAGGATTGCACATTATAATTTTCAAATAAATTGTGTATTACTGGCGTGGAGATGACACGTGTTCTTTGTTTTTGTATCACTTGTGTCTTTACATCGTAGTTTAGTCTATATAAATAAATAAAAAAAGAAAGAAAAAAGTTTTTTTTTAAATGGACTGTGACATTATTTAGCCACTACAGCCTGCCAAGTTTACATCATCAAATTATAGTACTTAAAGCAAGTGCAAAATCATTTTCCACTATCCATGAGAGACATTTTGATGTAGACTTTTTCGAAAATTGACTTCTTGTGATTTACCGTTCCTGTCACTTGGAACGAATTCTGCCCTGGTAAGTGATGGGAAGATAAGTGGAATCTTGAGCCTTAACCTCCAGGGAAATACTGTATCTCAAACAAGCTAAGTGGATGTGTTTAACCGTATTTGAAAGCTTACACAATATGTACTGTGCTTCGCAAAAGTATTCACACCCCTTTATTTGACTTGGCATGCAACCTCTTTGTTTTTACTGGGACTATATATGACAGACCAACACGAAGAAGTCCAGGACATGAACTTTACCTTGTCTTTTAAAGTGACCACAGATAACATTGTTGTCAAATTGAGACCATATTAATACTGAAAACTAAATCGCATTTCAAAATTGTAAAGTGGAAGAAAATAGCACGTTTCTTTTTTCTTTTTCTTTTTTTTACACATCACAATGCTACATGTGTGGCATGCAATTGCATTACAAAAGTGAAATGTGAAAAAGTTTAAGGGATATGAATAGCTCTGCAGGGTACTGTAAGGCAGCAGTTTTGTATTATGAGTACATTGTCATCGTTATTATTATGGACCTGACAGGTCATGGAAAAACTCCAGTTTACATTTACAGCACAACTGCTAAACTCCAGCTGAAGGTGTAGCAGGAGAATGGACTCTGCTACCAGTGGAGCTAATTTAAAAGAATCTGTTTTTATGTTGCCAAAGGCTAATTTCCACGTACAACATTCAGCCATATCTTTGATCCATTAAAGTCTTGCACATCTACACACTGAGCTTTTTTCTCAGAGGGCATCTGAAAACTTTGACAACACAAAACACATACTTTAGCTGTAAAAATATTGGATCACATAAAAGGATATAAGGCTAAGAAATGACTTTTAATTTTCTTGTCTCTGAATCTCTGGCTGTGATGTTGCCCCAAAACATGGTTGCAAAGGAACAAAAAGGTCGGCTGCAGATGGATTCTTTCTTATAAATTCTGATGGAGAGGAACTTCTTCCATGGGTAATCTGCTCTATCTTCTGCAAAAACAGCTTATGTTACACATCCCCACCAGGATTCCATTTGTTCCTAAAACTTCTATCAATCTGTCTTTCTTTCTAAATGGAGGCCAACAGGATTCTCAATTGCCATACTCCCCAGTTGTGGCAGATCTCCGTTCATACTGAGCCTGGTTCTGCTGGAGGTTTTTCCTCCCTGTTAAAGGGGAGTTTTCCTCTCCACTGTTGCTTCATGCATGCTCAATAAAGGATTGCTGCAAAGCCATCAACAATGCATACGACTGTCCCTGTGGCTCTACGCTCTTTCAGGAGGAGTGAATGCTGCTTGTCAAGACTGCTGGGTTTCCTTAGATATGAAACATTTTGAACAATCTGTCTGGATGATTTGATGGAATTTGACTTTGTAAAGAGCCTTGAGAGGACATGTGTTTTGAATTGACACTATATAAATAACATTTTATTAAGGTTGAATTCAATGCCCTAGATAAGAGAAGATGAATGTGAAGTCAGAGCAAAACACTGAATAGAGCTATCAAATGTATTCATACCCCCTTGATTTTTTTCATATTACAACTACAGAATTCAATGTTTGTTTAGGGTTAGTTTCCTGCTGGATAGTGAACATTTGTGCCAGTTTTGAGTTTTCTGCTTCACCAAACAGTTTTTTTCCCCTTTCAGGACTGCTTTTTATTTGGTTCCATCCAATTTCCCATAGTTGGAAGTAGGCATTTTGGTGCCCAAGGTGATATTGTGGTTGGCTGCCCCACTCAACGTTTGGCTTTTAGGTATTAAAGGTTATTATATATAAACGGTTTGATCTCTATTTTATGTCGAAGACTTGAGTTATCAACTTAAACAATGTATGGCTGCAGTCTGTGTTCCCTGTGTTAACTATTCATTTATTTTATTTCACAACTTTTAGCATAACAGGATCAAAGATGTGTCACAACTATATCAAAATGAATTCGAATACATTTTGAAGCTATGGTTCACCTTATTTCTGTCTTTATTAAAGTTCATAAAGTTTTCATTGTTTAACCATTTTATTGGCAGAGTAAAAAAAAGATTTCAAAGCCATCATATGTGAAAAGGTTTTGCAAAAATCAACTTTTTTACCCCTTCAATACATTTTTTTGTGTACTTTGAATTTAGGTTGTCCAGGTACAAGTTTGTATACTGTTCTCCTTTCATGAGGAGTGATGCTGCTTGTCAAGACTTGATGCAATCTGCTGGGTTTCCTAAGATAGGAAACATTTTGACCAATCTGTATAATTTGATTGAATTTGACATTGTAAAGTGCCTTGAGATGACATGTATCATGAACTGGCGCTAGACAAAGAAAATTGAATTGAACTGAATTGAATTGAATATTTTTCAAGCTGATAAGTTTTGTCTTTTCTGTATTACATTTTTTGAACAATTATATCACAGTATTTGCTGCAAAACTTCTAAACAAGGTCATTGACTTCCAGCTTACAAATTCTGTCAATCTGTCGTTTTCATGTTTTTTTGCAGCAATTTTGTAGTTCAAGCTGAAGGATACCAAAGCTGCAAGTGGATAAGTGAAAGGTTACGTTCAAATTCGGATAGATCTCGGATATTTTTCAAAGTATCCACACTCTGATTGGTCATGTCACACTTTATCCCTCTTCCACATCACTCTCCTGTCTTTCACTACACATCCACACACAGCAGAAGCGGATAGCGCTCCATAAAAGGCCATTATTAAAGGCTGTGCTGCTTTCTTACCTTACTTCATCTTGCTATGGTGTGGTCTTAATATTGTCGACTCGGCTCCCATTGCTCAGCAGCTTCCTAATAATAACAGGGCGAGATGCCAACTGGTTCCCCAATTTTTTTCCATTTTCTTTTTTATAAAACTTTATTGAACGTTTCTAGAAACCATTACATTCACCATTACGTCCGCAAACAGTGCGCTGCTGTGTTTCCTTCTGTTATCTGCGCATGTGGGTCGCTTTGCGGTATTGGACCGTTCAGACAGCAGTATGATAGTGGTCGCATTTAATAGCAGTATGAGTGTCCACCTGAAAAAAAAAAATCTGATTTCAACAAAAATTCAGAATTGAGCATCAAGACCTGCAGTGTGAACGTTGGCAAAATTTACAGTCGTTGAGTATGTTAATCCCCATTACACCGTCCCCCAGCATACTACAAAAATGGCCAATCAGGGTGGAGGATGGAAGTGCCTCCTTTGCATTTAAAGAATTCACATCAAAACAAGTTGCTCTCAGACACACCTCAGAACAGAGGAAAAAGAGGCGCTGTAGGGAAATAATATTGAGGAATTCCAACCAAAGCATTGCAATTCCACCTTATATAGACGACAACTGAATGATTGCAGTGTTAAAAGGAAGGCGTTAAAAAGCTTGATATGTTCCCTTTAAATGGTGTCAAAACACAATCTTCTTTACTATTTCATTCCAAGCTTACCCTATTTTAAGATTCACAAAAATCACATAAAATCCCACAGAGAATTGTGGTTGTAACTTGATGAAATGTGAAAAAAAGTATGAGGGATGTGAATATTTTTAAAAGACACTTTTAAACCTGGATTCATAGTCATCTCCCCTACCAAGAATAAAGGCGCTGATCGTTTTGAATCTGTGTTTTCAGACTGGGTAGTTTTTAGATGTGGGTATGATTAACCTGTGTGATCATAATTAGGGCGTTCTTGTAAAACACAGGTTGCCGCTTAGTTAAATAACCATGCATAAATAAAGATTAAAAGCTAAATTTAGCCCACCAACCTCTGGGATATTATTCAAGAGTATGTTATGTGGAGAGGACCATTTGCCACATACACTTTTGCAACTGTACTATAAAACACAGTACAAAAGGGTAATTAAGAATATGCATAGCCTGGACTTAACAAGCTCATTTGTCTCCAGCCATCCACATGGTACTAACGAGGCCCTCTTCTCATTAAAGCCGTTCAGCTGCGGGCCAGACAACCCACTGTCAGGTAGCTAACAAGGTAAATGAAGAAGGCAGCCCATGTTGACTTTGCATGGAAAGCTGGAGGTGGGAGATTAGGCTGCTTGACTGTGCACCGAGACAGGAGGGCAAGGTTTGTTTGACCCGAGTAGCGATGCCCAGCATTTGCACCCCAAAAGACAGCAATCATGCTGATGAGTTGAATCTCAGATGCATGAGAGAGAGAGTGTGCGTGTGTTTGTGTGGTAGGAGGTTAATTAGCCTCCTTGACTTATTGCTGTGATGGTGGGGATGAGCCAAAAAGAGACAAGGTCAAACAGCAAAAATGACATAGACTACAGGACAGAATTGGAGATCATCAAATATATTTTTACTACCATTCTTTAAAAGCAGTAATCTATGTACAAAATATACACAGGAAAAAGCAGGTTTTAATAGTTTTTATTTACTAAATAAATCTCCGCCCATGGTTCTCATCCACCAGGAAGTTATTTTTTGTTTCTTCTGTCATGGTTTTTAGGTGTTTGGCCCACATGCAGACACAGTTGGAGAACAAAAGACAGTTTAAAGATGTTTATTTAAGGCTATACACGGATCTAAATGCTCACAACGTGAGCAGCAGGTGAGTTTCGGAACATCAGAGTAGGAGCACTGCGGGAAGAAAGAGGATACGGATTAACACAAGTCGAATCAGGGAAATCTGCGCTGATGCTGCTCTGCTTACTGCTAGGTATGGAGAACCTATCCGGGGAGGGTGAGTGGAAGGAGGGATTCTGTGACCTTATGCTTTCCGATGGTGGGAGGTGGCTGAGCGACAGGTGAGCTAGTGGATGGAACGCTGGCGGGGAGCCCGAGCAGCACCACAACGGAGGCAGGTACAAGGAGCAGCTGAAGGAACCAGAGTGAATCCAGGATAGGGGGTCTCTTGTCAGGCTTGGTACCACCAAGTGGGCTTGAGGAGAACGCCAGAGCAGAATCTGAGCAGCAGGGATTCAGGAACCGGTCTTCAGCGCACGGAGACAAAACAGGTGAGTAATTCCAGAGCACGACGAACTGAGGGAGACAGGAGACAAAGTTAGAGCTAGGAATCTGGAACATCGGAACGAAGAACTGTCGACAGGACAATGGCCTAGGTGTACCACAATGGGCTAACACTCTGCCGTCCTTCAGCTGATTGAACGCTCCTTTTAAGCTCGAGCCAGAGTAGCCACAACGAGCCGCAGGTGCGGGCCACACCCACCTGTCAACAGCAGCCACCTGTGGAAGAGAGTTAGTAGAGCACAGTACACAGAATCCTGACAAGTTTAATGCTACATTTTAAAACAAATGTCACTAGTTTCAAAATATCTATGATGTAACATTATATATCACTCACATTTACATTCTTAGTTTTTTTTAGAACAAGGATAACAATTTTCTTTGTACGGATTCTTTCTTTGCGTCAGTTGAGGTGGTTTGGGCATCTGTTGAGGATACCCCCTGAGTGCCTTCCTTTGGAGGTTTTTTGGGCGCGTCTTCCTGAGAGGGGACTCCAGGGCAGACCCAGATCTTGCTGGAGGGGCTACGTATCCCGTCTGGCCTGGTAATGCCTTGTGATCCCTCAGAATGAGCTGGAGGATGTTGCTGGGGAAAAGGATATCTGGGATTCTCTCCTAGACCTACTGCCCCACGACCCAATTTAGGATAAGTGGAAGACAATGGTTGGATGGAGGTCAAGAATCAGCAGTTCATATACATCTCAGTGAAAAGGGACACTCGTTTAAAGACAGGAACATGCACATTTTAGACAGGGAAGAGACATATGGTTTAAGAGAAGAGCTAAATGAAGCCATCTTTTTTGAAGTTGAAAAAAACATGGCATCAAAAAGAGGAGGTGGCCTCAGATTTCCTCTTCCTAACACCTAGTCTGCAGCCCTGGCCTGTTTCCCCAGGAGCTCTTTCAGTAATTCACACCTTAGAACATGTGACCATAAAAACTCACATTGTTATAGACATTTTTGGATCATGCACAGACTCGGTGCACAAACTCTCTGTGATAAACCAAATGGAATATTATATCACAACAATAAATGTTTATTCTGCAATGATTTATTGATAAATAAACTGTAGTATTTTTGATTCAACCTTTTAAAAAAAATCTGCTCAACTGTACAAGTTTTATAGCTTTAAATATATTTCAGGGTGCAACTTGGAACTTTATTCTCTTGTTTTAAAACAATATTTGGACTAACAAAGTAAAATTTTGGTATTTTCATTTTACTTGTACTTTAACAGAAATAGACTTTTTTGCAATGTGTACTGTAAAACTCATGGCTTCGTAAGAATCTACGTCCCAGTTAGTTACACATTTTGCATGATATTTCAAATCAAGAATTCAAAAAGAAAGTTGGAACTGCAACAACCACATTTCAGGCTATGGTCCAGTTATTAGTTTTAGATCAACATTTCTTCTGCCACCATGTAGCAAAAGTTCCAGCCTGCTTTAATGAGGCTAGGATCCAAGTCGAGATAAGGTAAGGCAACATGAGATTAACTTTATTGATCCCGGAGGGCAAGGTATGCTACCAGGGAAATTGAGTCATTACAGCAGCCAACAGACAAGGTGCAGGACAGCGGGTAGAATGGAAAGAAAAACAAGGCACCGCACTGTGCCAGGAGAAGTTCAACCAATCATCATTCCTAGTTTGAAGCCTCCAGCAAGTGATGGGGGTTAGCAGAAATTTCAGTGGAATGCTGCTCAAGGTTACAAAGAACAAGGATTTTTTATGTTGATGGGCAGTGGTTATAGGCTCATTTTCCCCACCCAGTTTCTCATAAAACCCCCCAAACCCGTACATATGATAGAGATTTCTAAACGTATCTTTATAAACAGCTTTAGTTCAATGTCATAAATAAACACACCTAAATGAAAAAAATAGGTACCATCATTTTTCTCTAGCAGTTTTTTCCCCCTTGACTTATATGATTATATTTGAACAGGCTTCATATCCAATATCACTTTGTTTGCATCGTGTTTCTTAGAGGTTTTGTGTAGATGTCATCAGGGACCAGATTACCAGCTTGAACCACAGCCCTTTCCATTATGATCTCTGACCTTATTATTGATTGGTCCACTTATAGTGGAGGGTGTAGCTGCCTCTTGGGTTTTATCCACAGCACAGTTACACATTCAGTTCAGTGGTAAGATTGAACATAAACTTTATGTAAAATGAAAGCCTCACTAAATCTACGGGTCTGATTGAGGTTATTAAATACAGCACGCCTGTCTGCGCATGCAAAGCTGAATCCTTTTTTTTTTCTTTTGTTTTCTTCAGGCGTGGGTTATAGTTTGTAAACAGTAAAATTATAATTCGCTTTGATCAACTCTGTTCATGGTGGTCCTTAATAACAATGGTGTCACTCTTCAGTTTAACTTTCCCCCGCAGATCCATAGAGAAAACCTTGTTTCTCCTGTAATCCTGTAAACTGTAATCAAAATGCTCACAGAGGGGGCGGGGCAGAGTAGAGCCTGGCCAAGCGGAGTCTGTGGAAAAGGGTCAAAATAAACTCTTCAACTCCCTCCCCTCTCCCTTTGTCTGCACTAAAGATCACTAAATGCAGCAACCTACTCCACGAGAAGCGATACATTTTGTTCTCGCTCCCACAGCAAATTATGTCATTTGTTATTGCCCTGCTCTGGGAGTTCTCGTTGCATGTTCTTGTCTGGGCAGAACTTCAACTGAGCTGAAGAACTTGTAGAAAGCCTGATGAACTGGTAGAGGAACTGGGAGGAAGCCCCCACACATCCCCACCCAGGGATGTGGGGGATTTCTACCAGTTCTTCAGCTGAGCTTCTCGTAAAGTATGAATAGCCAACGCAAACCATTTTTCTTGTTCCTGTCACCCCAGAAACAAGAACTAATTTCTCTCTTCTCTTCTCAGTGAGTATGTAGCAAGCTTAAAGAAGATGTAAAGACGTAAATAGAAGATGAGGAAAACTCCAGACCTGATGGCATTTCCCCCTTCTGCCTTAAAATGCCTACGCTGATCTACCCCCATCTTCACCCAGCTCTTCAGCAAGTGTTTGGAGCTGTGAGAGGTTCACTCCTGCTTCAAAGATTGACCATCACCTTAGTCCAGAAGAAACGCATCTTATATCAGGGTCATGGTCATAAAGTCCTTTGAGCAACTTGTGTTTGCAGCATCTGAAGGACAACTTCAGATTTGCCAACTGGGTATGGTCTCCCTCACAAGAACCATCAGTACCAGTCCGACCAGCCATTGTAAAGTTTGCTAGATGATCTATAACAAATAAAACAAAAAGCAATTATATAAGAGAGCAATACTTTTTTCACAGCTTTGGAAATTATATTGTGCATGTTGTATTACAAGACTTTTTTGTTTTGGCTCAATGTTCTGCAAGTTATTGTAAACTTAAATATCAACATAGTCAATAAATGTATTTGTCTTAACAATATTTTTGAAGTCTTATGTTGATTTGCTCATACACAAATTAACACCACAAATAACCAAAATATATTTGTGAAGATCTGACTCGTTAGGTTAGGTCTTAAAAGGGGTTGCATCTTAATTTAGCTGATTTATTGACGGCTGTTGGTGTAACAAGTGGTCTTTCTTTCTATAGCTATTAAATACATTTATATGAAAGCAGACATGAATCAGTATTATAGAAAAGGTGAAGGAAAAAAAAATACTAAGTTAGCGTCTAATTTAGCTGAATTTCTAAAATTATTTTTTTCCCCAAATAACATTTAGAGCAGTGGATGATAAGGATAAGTTTATTGACACAAAATGTGAATGCATTCATAGCTTCCCTCTAGTTCTGGAAGTAACGTAATGCATATATAGTCTCTGCACATACCAATCTGAGATGAATTAGGTGAGGGCCAATGCATTTCTTTATTGCTCGGGATTGTTTCAAGACACAAGCTTTTGAATTAAATGAGTATGTGTTTACAGAAAGGTTCTATTTAAAAGACAAAAACAAAAACTAAAGAGGTAGACATAAAGAGGACGCTTAAACAGATGGAAGTGTGGCAAGAAAACTGATCAAGTGTACGGGTAAAAGGATGGGGTGTTGGTAGTGTTGATAGCCCCAGGCAGTGATAAATTAGATCCAGTCAAAATCTCCTACAGAGAAACAGAAGTGTGGGATGCAAACTGCATGTTTTCTGGAAGATAATCTAGTTGCAGAAAAAGCCCTCTATGTGTCTACCTGTGAGCTTTCCAGTGCACAGCACAGCTCCTCAACTCAGGCAAGCTCCTGGGACACAAATTCATATGTCTGCAGTACATAGAGAGCTTTTGCACAGATATGGGTTGAACTCTGAACAAATTTCTTTAGTATTTCCTTAAAATTTAAAAAAAACCAAACTCAAACATGGAATGTTTGGTGCATTCAGAGCCACAGAAAGGAGAGTAGTTTTACCATCTCTGATATAATGGACCTATTTTTGCAGAAAAAGGCACATCTTGCTAAGCACAATGCGAAAGAAATTGGAATATTTTCTGCAGCATGATAATGTGGACTGTAATTAACCGTTAGCTCACCTTTACACTTCACAAAGATGAAAATGGCTCATCCAAATCAAACTATAATCACATTGGCTATTCACAGTGGAGGAAAGCAATTTCCACATTATTAGTTTCCATTAAACATAGAGGAGTTGTGGAAACCTCAAATCAAAGAATGGCTCTGGAATGAAAGACTATAATTTTCCTCTAAATACTGTGTTCTTCACACTTTTTAAGCCATTTAACCTAAAGTTATGTTCTCCCCTAAGCATTGCTTCCATGAATAGTATATTTGTTCACGGCAATTAAATAGGAATGGTATTCATGATTTTATTATTGCAACATTTCCAAACCTCTTTTTTTCTTCAAAACCTTTAGTTGTGTGATTATGTTATGATGTTAACTACCCAATTGTTTTTGATGCACCTGACCTATGTAGTCCGTAATAACATTTAATTTCTGAGGTCCAAATTCCAGCACATAACAATGAAATAATCAAAAGCGCAAGTTTTGAATATTTCAAATTATGATGTTATATAACAGTCATTTAAATTGAGCATTTGTTTGCCCATCCATTCAGTGTACAAACAAGTAGCAGGCAGGTGTTGCTGCCAAAAATGCTCTTGATTCACTGATCATAAGTTTGACCAGCTCTACAGACATAAACATGTTAACAGCTTGAAGGTCTGGAGCTTCCAGGTGAATGCTAACATGATGTTAAGAAGAACACACATTAGCAATGTCCTCAGAGGAATAACTGTTGCAGGCAATATTTGCAGGTACAGTTGCCAGGCAATTTCCAAACTGTTTTGATTTATTCTTCATTGAAAAAGATTATTTACCAGCAAAAAAAATGTTACCTTCATAACTTTTAAAACATTATCAGTTGCCATGCCCCAGAGCTCAATCGTGGACACTAGATGCTCAATTAGGATGTTGAATTTCAAAGTCCATGAAAGTAAGATTGCGTTCAAAAAGTAACAGGTGTGAATTGTTTGGAGGGGTTGTTAAGAGAAAGCATCTTGTTTAAAAAAATAAAAATAAAAAATTGGCAGCAGAATCTAGGTTTGCAAAGTTATGTCCGGATGAACCACAAGAGCACTGGAACACATTACAGTTTCGGAAGTCGAAACTAAAGTAGAGAAGACTGACCATAGTATACAGCAGCATGTTCGAAGAGAAGCAACATATTATATCACCACAACCACCCAACTCCCAATTGTCAAGTACAGTGGTGGATGTGATGGTTTGGGCTTGTTTTGCAACCCTACGACCACCTGAGACCTGAGACAGCTATTTATGTCAAAGAAAATTAAGAAAAATCCCCCAATGAAGCCTTGTTTCCTCCAGAGGATTGTGCACGAGCTTGAGGCACATGTTTAGTCTTGTGCATGTTGAGGGTTTCTCATTGGGGAAAAAACTGTTGGACAAGAATTACAGTTCATACTAAACTGTTCTCCTCACTCATGGTTTGAACTTGTGCAAAATCAGGTATAGTTTCTTTAAATCCGAATACATTCTTGACTGAGGGACAATAAAGGATACTTGTATTCTAATTTATCTTTGCAAAGTCAAAAGAAAATTGACTGAAGTCAAACTGTTTTAAAGACAATTCTACTGTTTATTAAGGAAATGTATGTATATAAACTTCTGAATTTGAAGAAGTAAAAAAAAACTGTTAGAAAAATATTTTGCTCACTATTCTGATATTTAAAAAAATTAAATTTTAGCAATCTTTACAAACTTCTAAAGATATTTGGTTGCACTTTATAATTAAGTACGAGAGTAAAGGGTGCTGAACAAAAATGCATACTACACAGTTTAAAAAACCCCAAAAACTGTCAGTATCCTTACACTTCAGAATTATGCATTCTTTTGTGGTGGTCCATCTGAAAAATAAACTGAAATTTGTAGTTGTAATATGACAAAAAAGGGAAAAGTACTTTAGCAAGGCACTACTGGATGGTCATATGGCATCAAACATCCATAGATAATTTGCAAATAAACCCAATTTGCATTTTAAAAGGTTATATACATTTTCTCAATTTTTGGAAATCTAGCAATGTAAATAAAAGGTTTCATTGATAATTTTTTTATTACTTTTACACTTAACTTCATTGGAAAAAACAACAACAAAACTATTGACATATTTCCTTCAGTCAGGCTGTGCGCCAGGCATCATCTCATTATTGAAAAGTGCTATATAAATAAATTTACCTTGCCTTGCCTTACAATTTCTCCTTTTAACACTAACTTTTAAATGTTACTAATTGCTTCTTTGTGTGGAGCACACCTGCAGGCTCTCATAGGGGAACTTTTGGTTCATCTTGTGCTTGCTGAGATCCTGTGGTGGCTCTTGTTGAGAGCAGAAATTAGGCTTATCCATCAGCAATGCTGAACTGGTGGAGATGAATTGAATGCATTGGGCTTCAGTAATGAATTGCACAAGTCTGAGTTTGGAGTCTCATAGGTATGGTGAAGAATGAGTGGAGGCAGTATGACAAACTACAGGAGTGCTAAGTGAGTTAGCAATATTAAATCTGTGATGCTTTTTATTGTACGTCATTAAAGTAAAACTCCACTTGGTTTGAAAACATGGATTTGAACAAATATTCACTCCTTAATTGTATCTCACTAAGTATTACTCTGTGTGACAACAATGGAAGCTGTGAATGACTTAAGAATACCACCTGTGTATTTCACGAAAGTGAGATGCTCACACCATCTAAAATGTGAAAAAATGACACAAATGCCAGTGGTCTCACACAACTCAACCAGCAAACATTTCCACAACACAAAACAGAAAACAGAGGTAGTGGCATGATGCTGTGGAGACATCTTTTTTCAGCAGGGACAGGAAAATGTCTTTGTTCTGGTACTGAAATGCATGGATAACGAACAATGCATTTCCCATTCAATTTAGAGAGAAATTCTAATGCCATCTTGCCTCCACAATTTTAATTTTGACTAAAGGTGCTTCAGTGTACTTTTCTGTACTGTGTTCTTCACACTTTTTAAGCCATTTAACCTAAAGTTATGTTCTCCCCTAAGCATTGCTTCCATGAATAGTATATTTGTTCACGGCAATTAAATAGGAATGGTATTCATGATTTTATTATTGCAACATTTCCAAACCTCTTTTTTTCTTCAAAACCTTTAGTTGTGTGATTATGTTATGATGTTAACTACCCAATTGTTTTTGATGCACCTGACCTATGTAGTCCGTAATAACATTTAATTTCTGAGGTCCAAATTCCAGCACATAACAACGAAATAATCAAAAGCGCAAGTTTTGAATATTTCAAATTATGATGTTATATAACAGTCATTTAAATTGAGCATTTGTTTGCCCATCCATTCAGTGTACAAACAAGTAGCAGGCAGGTGTTGCTGCCAAAAATGCTCTTGATTCACTGATCATAAGTTTGACCAGCTCTACAGACATAAACATGTTAACAGCTTGGAGGTCTGGAGCTTCCAGGTGAATGCTAACATGATGTTATTCTGGTACTGAAATGCATGGATAACGAACAATGCATTTCCCATTCAATTTAGAGAGAAATTCTAATGCCATCTTGCCTCCACAATTTTAATTTTGACTAAAGGTGCTTCAGTGTACTTTTCTGTACTGTGTTCTTCACACTTTTTAAGCCATTTAACCTAAAGTTATGTTCTCCCCTAAGCATTGCTTCCATGAATAGTATATTTGTTCACGGCAATTAAATAGGAATGGTATGAATGGTTGGAAGATTTTAATGAAAACAGGCAAGTCTTTCATTATATTTGGGAAAATACCAAATAGCTTGTCAGGGAAGAAAAGATGCATAGCCATCGGCTGAGGAGCCACTGACCTGACTGAGCTGACCAAGTGAGGAAGAATGGAATAGGGTGTTCCTGTAAATGGAGGCTGGACAGTAGAGATAACCTGCATGAAAAATCAAAGGCTCTATCCGAATACCCTTCATAATAGCCTCTAGCTCCTGTTCCTATCTCCTGTTTCTTAACCTTTCATAGGGTCAACAGTAAGAACTCTGTCATGTGGAGGAAGGGAGCTTTGGACTGCTGTGTTGAATTCGGACAGCCTTTAGCTCCTACGTTATTATGTGACGGAAATGAACATGGATGATGTGAGTCAAATACAGGCCCACAGCCTTCTGAAAATTAACTACAAAGTGTGCAATCTCTTCTCTCTGGACATTTCCGTTGATTTCCGTGAGGGTGCTCTGCTGATACATCATGTCACGCAAAGAATTGTGAGTGACATTTTTTGTCAGTGAGTGTGAACACCTAAATGGTTCTTGGTACCTGTAAGGGACGTTGTGGGGTTTCTAGGCAAAACTAGTCATTAGAGGGAGCATACAGGCTACTTTTCCTTCCTCACTGACTGCACTATTCGGACAGCACTTATCATGGCGACCATTGACACACTTCCACTTTGGCTAAAGAGTCCTTGCTCTAATAGGGTATTCAGATTGAGCCAAAAACTCCTTTAATGCTTTTTCCTTCTAATGTTGCTCCCTAACATACCAGGATAATTCAGTTGCAGGTTTAGGTGAAGATACAGCTTGTACATTTTGACCTAAGAGACTTCAATAACTTTGTTTGTCTCTTACTACATAGCAAAGTCTCTGAATTCAGCTGCATTTAGCAGCAGTGCTAGTAGCAGACATCCTTCTGTGGCAATGCAGTGAATCTGCTACAAAAACCTGCACTTTTGCTGTGATAAATATCTGGGTAAAACCCCAAAGCATTAAACCCTTAAGCCCAGAGGGTTTCAGGAGCAATTTTTGCTTGAAATTACATATGTGATTTAAATCAAGTACAACGCCAAAGTTATAAAGTGGAAATGTAAATGTTAGTTTTTGTATGACAAAGGAAAGAATATTTTTCAGGTTGAATCACTATTGCAAATGTCACCATTTCTGATTTATAGGTGATTAAACAAAGAAAAAAAATCTTAATATTTGAGCCTTACCTACATTTTTCCTAAATAAACACTGCAAAACACCATGAAAACCCCTTTGAAAATATAGGAGAAGCCTCAGACATTATAGAGTGTTATGCCATGTTTATGACGTGACAGACTGCATTTCCCATGATGCAATGTGGTCAAAAAGGCCACCAACTCCCATCATGCAACACGGTCAAAATGGCCGCCGACCGTAACGACGAGATAACGTTACTACGGAGGGTTTTATAAGCGATGGGCGCGCTGCGTTCATTCTTCTTTTGGCACCCCGCCAGACTCAGAAGGCACCCACAGCTGTGTAATCCCGTTGGGATTTCCCCCACGTGCCGCACTCGATTTCTCGCTGGACCGAGAATTACCGAAGCAACCCATCCCTGTTTGGTGCATGAGGTTGACTTTAAAAAGTACTTTTGAGTCCACTTCGATCAAAGACTGAGAGCCGCTTATCTCCCAGTGATCGTCAAAGGGACCACGCTTTCATTTTGGCCGAACAAAGCGTCTGAAGAGCCCAGAGAGAGGAAGGGATCTTCCTCCCGTTTCCTTGCTGACCGAAGGACCGGCCCCGCCGAAGCTGAGACCAGATTCGCGGACCTGAGACCAGGACTCCCGCTGAGGCAACGTCAGAGTAAAGAAAGATTCCCCTTTTTATTTCTCTTTTCACCCATAAGGTGATATATTTCGTGCCTGGGCAGAAACCTATTAGGATTTTGTTTAATGTTTAATTACTCCAAGACAGAGTTTGTTTTAACTGTTGGATATTTCTGATGTATGTGCATGCATTTTGTAAGTGATTTTGGCTGTGTTTTGGTTTGTGGTTCTTATAAGTGGCTCCGCCGAGAGCCGACTTCTCCATCTTTTTTCCCTTTCTCTTTTCTTCCTTCTTATCAGTTCAATCTCTTTGTGCCCCCTCTTCTAGTTCGCGCATTTTCTTTGAATTCCTCATTCAGGACCACCTCCCTAGTCAAGGCACACCCCACTAGCTGTGCGCTATAGACGTCATTAGGACCTCCTCCTCGCGCATCAGGTCGTAGGTTGTGTGTCGTCATAGTCGCCATCTTGGGGAGGTGCAGCGTAGCTAAGCTGTTAGCTAGCTTGTTGGAAAACAGTGAAGCATCCATCCAGTTTCTCAGAGCTGTCTGTCTTTCAGTGCTGCTACGTCAAGTGCCGACGTCTTGTATGTGATGTTTAAACAACTGAGTTGAACTAATATTTGCTACCTCTCGTTTTAATCCATTTTTGACTTGTTTATTTTCATATATTTTTGCATGTTTATTTTAGTAGTGAGTAGAGTTCCTAAATTATTGAATTAGAATAATTACTGTGACAGGAGTAGTAATTGTTTGTGTTAATTTCAATCCAGAGTTTGCATGGTCATCAGAATTATCTCTTTTTGAGTTAACATTTGAGATTAATACAGAGATATTTACATTGGATTGGTGATAAAGGAGTAAGATTAAACACTAATTGCAGTTATAATTTGAGTTATCAACGCTTGCTGGATAAATCTCATAGGTCAGAAACCGATCAGATCACCTCATTCCAGCATAAATGAGTTCATAACAGCTAATTAATAAATGCATTATTGGTATTAATCATTACAAGCTTATAGCCCTGGGATCACCACCATTTGAACCATATTTTGTTATCGCTACCATTTGAGTTTGAATGACCTATTATTAAAATTATAATAGCAAATTATAATTAATAATAATAATCATATTCAAACAGTTTCTGGCATAACAAGAGCCACATCTTGACTATAACTACAACAAATTTGGACTAAATCAGTTGAAGCACATTTGTTCCAATAAGGTTTTAGTGGGTAGTGTGCCATGCGGACATTCCTTATTTGAAAGTATAAATAGAAGCAATGCAGATGTATTTTGGCTATCTGAGGATGAAATCATTAGTTGGATGTATTACAGGTATATTTTTGCATTTGCTACTTTTGTAAAGCTTGGGATAAAAGACGAGTGCTGTATCCTTCTTGAGTATAAACATTTAAAAAGGCATTGAATTTTGTATAGCACCTGTGACTTGTGTGTGGCCATTTTGTTTTGTATGTATTTATGTGTAGTGTCTTATAAGCCCATGAGGGCTGGGCACCCATGGTGCATGACAGTAAAATAAAATCAATCAATCAAATCAACAAGATACTCTTTCCAACTGTACCACAAAAAATATGTTGTTATGCTGTAACAGTAACGTGTATTGGGAAAGTGTGGATAATGTAAAAGCTTTATAACGTTCTTTGAATCGATTCCACGTACACTATGTGTGGTTCCTTTGCTCCGAGGGGTGAGGGTGGGTGGCTGAGGGAATTGAGTGCAAAGTTTTCTGATTACAAGATCAGCATTATTTCCTATTGTAGTCATGTGCCCTCTTTCTGAAATAGCAGACACGTAATGTAAAGATGCTGGAAATAAAACATTACAGCGCAACTTACTCGTGAACCGGGTCTCTCAGAAGCATTTCCTCATCTTCTTCCACTTCAAAATCCAAGCTGCTGTCTGAAGATTCTTCGACTTCTCCATTACTGGTCAGAGAAATTTCCTCCAAAGCTTCCCATACAGTCATTTTCTTATTATTATATTTGATGATCACGAGAGAAAATATTCACAAACAAATGGAGAATCTGCACTTGCGGCCATGCGTAAAGCGATTTGAGTTCAATGCAGTCGTGTATACAGATTTTACGCACAGAAGTTGCATCACAGGAAATGGTCAGATGATAACCTCCAACCCTTTGTTAGAAAGGTAAGAGCCTTTAGTTTCCAACAATAATGAGGGGGTGGGACAAAAAAATGGCTGCGTGCTATTGCATATTTCCAGCAGACTCTGACATGTCGGGTGGACCACTTTTTGCCTTCAGAGTTAACTACATTGTCCGTTTTATGAATTCCTAAGTGTTGGGGACATTCTAGAGATTCTGATCCATATTGAAATGACAGCGTCCTGCAGTTGCTGCAGATTTGTGGGCTGCATATCCATGATGTGACTCTCCCACACCTAATCGCAATGGTATTCTGTTGGGCTGAGATCTGGTGATATGTAGCCCATTGAGCAAAGTAAATTTATTGCTGTATTCAACTAACTAGTTTGAGATGGTTTGAGCTTTGTGACATGGTGCATTATTCTAGTGGATGAAGCTAGTCAGAGGATGAGCACACTGTGGTCATAAAGGGAGTCAGCAACAATACTAGGGTAGGCTTTGGTGTTCAAGCAATGCTTAACTGGTAAGGGGTCCATAGTGTGCCAAGAAAATATCTGCCACATCAATGCATCACTACCACCAGCGTAAACTGTTCATAAAAGCCATGATGGATCCATGCTTTTATGTCATTGACATCAAATTCTGACCCTATTATGTGAATGTTGCAGCTGCAATCGAGACTCTTTGGACCATGGTACATTTTTCCAGTCTGTCATTTTCCAATTTTGGGGAGGCTGTGTGAATTATAGCTTCATTATCCTGTTCTTAGCTGGCAGGAGTGGCGCCCGATGTAGTGTTTTGCCACTGTAGCCAATCTGCTTCAAGATTTGACTTGTTTTCAAAGATGGTATGACACTGTCCAGTGTTGTAATGAATGGCTATATGAGCTACTGTTACCGCTTTGTCATATCAATCTTCTGACCTCCAGTATCAAGAAATTTTTGCCGTCACTTTAGCTTACTGTAAGAGTTCCCCCCACCCTTTTCAGTCCATTCTCTGTAAATCTGAGAAATAGTTGGGCATGAAAATCCCAGCAAATCAACAGTTTCTGAAATTCTCAGACCAGGCCCTCTGGTACCAACCCATACTCTGCCAGTCAAATCACTAAACGCAGTATAGTGGATTGAGAGGTTTAAAAGTTGGCAATGTAGGCTCGGATTTAGTTTCTGCCAAATTCAGTTATTGATAATTTCTGTGATTGAAAGCTCTTCCCTGGGTGAAAGTACTATTGTAATAAAACAAATCGTGGCCCTTCGACTAACATCACTGGGCAGAATTACCATTGACATTTCCTTATAATGTGTGTATGAATATAGTCAGTTTTCACCCTGTGCATGTATACTTGTTTACATGTTGATTTTAACTTGTACTGATGGATAAAACATTTCCTCCACAAAATGTGTTTTCCTTTAACAAGATCATACTGATGTGATTAAAAAAAAACGTGTACAGCAATGACAATTCTGCACTCCTGATGTGGAATTTGCTCAGCATGGATAAGCACTGATTTGTTATTGTCTCACACATGGCCTCTTGTATGGGACCCGCTTGGGTTGACTAAATATGACCTAAATTGGCCAACCATCTTGACACCCTGTATAGCTATTGGCTAGGTGTCAATTGGTATTGGGAAATGAGTACATATTGTGGAACACAGAACAAATATAGGTCACACTTTTTACCGTGCCATTTCCTACATCAAACCCATTTCAGGAGCACTTATTTGACCATTCCCAATCCATATGAAGCACATTTTTAAATGTTGACGAAGGACTGGATCTTTAAATTTAAATGCTTTAGAACCAGCAAAACTTTATATTTGCTGGTTAGAACCAGCAAAATTTAAGTTTTTCTGGTTCTAACCAGCAAATATAAAGGATCAGATTTATTTACACACATGTATATATAACCAAAACAACCCAATCACATAGACATTTTTAAATTCAAATGAATTCATTTCAGTTTTATCGTAGGTATAAAACAATTAACTCAAAATTCGTTAATTATGTCAACCGGTAAGAACTTTTTTTTTCTAAGGAACCGGGTACATTTGGCTTGAGTTCTAAGGTTTGCAGCTTACCTCATTCTAAGGAAGGATGTTGTGTGGAACAATTTGACTCCCCAGAAAGAGACCTTCAGCATAAGTCAAGTGAGCAGAGCAAACATCTGCTGCAACCCGTCACACCTTTTTTGAAAGTGTAACTTTAACTTGGTATGATAGGCACCGTGGAAAGAATACGTGGGAGCTTTTAAGTAGCAGTCGACAGGAATCACCTCTGGAGTCATTCCAAACACAAGAACTTCCACGAGATAATTGGACAGCTTTAGAGGTTACTGTCAATGTTTCCACTTATTGCAGTTTTTATTTTTATTTTTGATGGTTCAAAACCATTTTTTGTTGCTGAGCCAGTATGCTTAATTTTTGTTGATCACACGAAGCAACCCTTTGTATTTTATTTAGAACGGGGTAGTGTTAGATGAGAATAAAAATAATAATAATTCTGGAAAAATACCTTTTTTAATAATCTGCTTTAGATCTGGTTTACATATCTAAAACTGCTACAGTCAAGAGTGTAAAAAGAATAATAAAGTAGAATTAACAAAATAAAATCAGAAATAATTAAAATACAGTTAGGTTAAAAGTACTCAGAACAGCAATGAAATTGACCCTTTTTGTGTATCTGTCTTGGATTTAATAAATACAATCAATTTGATAACCTTACAGTTGTATATTTGTTTTCAGAACAGGATTTTTTTTCCTGTGAACACAATTTACTGTTTCTCTTACTTTGACTTCCATTTCTTGGAGTCTTGTTCACGAATGAGGGGAAGATGGAGCGGGAGATCGACAGGCGGATTGTACTGCATCTGCTTTGAAGAGGGGGCTGTACTGGTCCGTTGTGGTGAAGAGAGAGCTGAGCGAAAAGGCAAAGCTCTCGATTTACCGGTCGATCTACGTTCCTACCCTCATCTATGGTCATGAGCTTTGGGTCATGACTGAAAGAGCGAGATCCCGGATACAAGCGGCCGAAATGAGTTTTCTCCGTAGTGTGTCTGGGCTCTCTCTTAGAGATAGGGTGAGGAGCTCAGTCATCCGGGGAGGACTCAGAGTAGAGCCGCTGCTCCTCCACGTCGAGAGGAACCAGTTGAGGTGGCTCGGGCATCTGGTTAGGATGCCTCCTGGACGCCTCCCTGGTGAGGTGTTCCGGGCACGTCCCACCGGGAGGAGGCCCAGGGGAAGACCCAGGACACGCTGGAGGGACTATGTTTCTCGGCTGGCCTGGGAACGCCTTGGGATTCCCCCCGAGGAGCTGGCCCAAGTGGCCGGGGAGAGGGACGTCTGGGCCTCCCTACTGAAGCTGCTACCCCCGCGACCCGACCCCGGATAAGCGGAAGAGGATGGATGGACGGATGGATGACTTCCATTTCTGACCCTATACTTCCTCTCAAGTTGTCTTTTGGGATATACATGCTGACATCTGTACATATCATACTTTCCAGTGGACAGGAGTTTATTACAGCCTCTTAAAATATAGCGACACAACATGACATCTTCCATTGGGTGCACTGCTACCTATGTTTTTTATAAACTACTCATTATAAGCTATGAGAATGCTTTCATTTTTTTACGACTGCTATTAGACTTTGACAGAATATACATTTATGAAAGCAATACAAAAGCAAACTAGTTACAGACTGTCCTTTTATATGTTACATTTTCTGTATGCCATACATAATCATCCAAATACAGGGATTAAAAGCTTGAAATATTTCAGTATATGTGGAATACATCTGTAAATATAAGTTTCAATTTCTGAAATGAATGGCAAAAATGTTAAACTGTTTTTAATTTTCAGTTTATGCTGAGATGTGCTTCTATTTAACTATTGAAAATCCGTTATTTGGATCAGGATACCTGTTCAGACACCACATGCTCCACATTAAGGCAAGCCAAAGCCCAAAGAAAACTCTCAGTTGTTATCAAAGTTATTCTAAAAGGAGTCAACAGCAGCATAAATATTGAACCATCTGTTGTTCCCTTTGTATTAAAGTATAAATGACCCATGTTTCTGTTTTCATCTCAGCCCCTTTCAGCAGTTGGAATGGGCACAAAGCAAAATGACACAATTTTGATTTTGTTTGTTTACTTCTGTTTATCTCCTTACATAACCCAGTTACAATGCTGCTTGCCTACGGTGTGAATATGCATTACTGTAATCCACTGGTGTTCAACCTCATTTGTTTAAAAGTGCTGCTAATAAATTGGGTTTCAATAAACCTTTACACAGTCTGTCTGGCTGAAACAAACCCACCCCTGAACACACTTTCACTTTAAAAACTAGTGTTCAGATTTTCAGCCCATTCCTCATCTTATGAACTTATTTGTTTTACTTAAAAGTAAAAAGGAATCGGCGTAGATGCCAACATGATGCCCACAGCAGGCCAAATATGAAAACAGACTGAATTTCAGAAATCCAAAAGCATTTTGAAAGCACCACAAATTACAGTGTAATTCTGTGAAGGTAGATTCTGGCTTTGATCTAATCTCGAAAATTCGCTTCATTCTCTTTCATTCTCTCTTCTGCTGCCCACCCGGTATAGAGTGTATGTTTGTCATTGTTTTTCTTCTCCACAGATCTATTCCTCAAATAACTGCACTCCCCTGTGGGCCTTAGCAGGGGGTCTCGTCAAATCTGAAACTGCGTGTCTGTCCTCTTCTCATTCCTCCCAGTTTTGTCCCTATTTTTACTCTTTTCACCATTTGTTCAACTCACTCTCCCTTTTTTTGCCCCTAAGGACGTTATTTGCTGTAAATCTGTGTCTGTGTTTGTCAACTCTTCACCACCCGGTTTTCTCCAGCTCTCTTATCTTATCACTGCCCCCTTCAGCTGCTGACAGGAGCTTCTGTTTGTAAACCTCTCAACTCCATTCCAAAGCAGAGTGATGTTTTTTTATCCTGAAGAAATATCAAACCTTAGCTTTGAATATTGTATATTCTTAATTTTTGTCAAAAATAGGAAAGTACTGCGCTGCTGCTACGTTTTTAATAAATGTGAAACCTAAAGCCCACAAATGTTTCGGTTAGGAATACTTCCTAGCTAAATGGTATTTTACAGTGTACAAATATATTTGCTAAATGAAAACATTAGTTGGATTAATGTTTGGTGCTAATGTTCTTTTAACATTTCCACTATTGTAGGATTATACATTGACTCTGAGCAAAATTTTATCTAAAAATTTAAATCTAATGGAAATGATAAATCTGTAGATAAAGATTGGAAAGCGATGGATGGTCCTCCCCAGTATTTTTCTCAATAATGGGGAGAATCATGAACACTCGTTTCATGAAAACAAGAGTATGAACCTGACATTCTAGCCAGACATCTAGTTGTGTTTAAAAGGTTTATTTGGTAAAGGAACCTGGATGCAGGCAGGAGACCTCTGCGGGAACAAGCTGGAACCACCTGGCAATGACGAGAGCTGGCTGCCGTCCACACAGAGGTGTCAGGCAGAATAGCAGAGACTCGCCAAGCCAAGGGCAAGGTAGCGATGTGTCCAGAGTGTTGATGCCTCAAGGTGTGTGTCGAGTGATACAGGCAGATTTTTTGCGAAGCAAGTCTCAAGGGTTGTGTCTCAAGAGCTGGACGCACTACCTGACTGACGCAGAAACCGGTTCACCTGTTTGTAGGCTTTTCGAATCATAAGGGGCAGCAAAATGCATCACATTTGCTTGTGTTGGGATTTTAAATTGCCGCATGTGTTAACATTTCATAATCAATTGACTTTCCTTGTTGGCGATGGAACCAGCAAGAAGGAAGACATTTTCCCCTGTCAGGCAACATTTCAATCTCATTTCTCCCATTAGGGTAAGCACATAATTTTCCAGAAAAAAAAATGGTTCTGGTTCTTCATTGTTGAAACGTTTTGTCGCTTCTCCAAGAGACTTCTTCAGTCTGAGGAGTTACCGATAAACTCTTATAAGCAGTGCCTTTGCAAAGTCGCTCAACAAGTTTGACTATAAAAATCACAACTGGTTTCTCACATACAAAAGAGGACGATTAGGCTACGAACGGATCGTTAGTGCTCTGATGGTCACTTGTTTCCAGACGGCTGAGTCATTCTCGCAATAACAGCATTGTAAGAGGGTTATAATTGAAACCGAAGACCTCCACCTCTATTTAACGACGGCTAGTTTCTTTTCACAAAAATTGGTTTCCTTTACTCCACCTACAAACCAATGTTCCTCTCTATCCTGGAAGCAAACATCTTCATCCCTAAAAGACGGATGGCTAGCCTGAGTGTAAGCCTCAGAAACTTGGCCTGAGGATGTTGCTCTTCTGTGTTGGGCCATCCTTTTGGCCAGCAGCGGCTTGGTTTCCCCAGAGTATAACTGGTTCCTGTCCTGCTGGTACATACTCCAAACCCTAACCCTAACAGCATACACAACATTCCTCTGTTTGTGCCAATTTTTTACCTAATGTGTTTTGGGGGATTGAAAGCCACTGGGACGTCATGTTTAGAAAAATAAACATCTCTGTTTCTCTGAAACTGGTCCGGTTTTGATGGCTGGCTGTTGTCCTGTTTGGGTTTCTAGTCTACTTTGAGGAAAGCCCAGGCCATCTTAGTAGAGCGCCAAGTCCTGAATTATGTGGTTTTATTGGTGCAGCATTTCTCTGGTTCACATATGGCAGAAAATGTGGCATAAGTAATAACACTTATGCCAGAGTGGGTGAAAAAAAAGTTACTTCCCTTGTGACTGATGGAGCAGAAAATATGGGCGCTAGAGCCAAGGAGCTTCATTTGTGTCACACAAATTGTGTGGCACATACTTTAAATTTATTCATTAAAAAGGCTATTGAAAACGACACCATGACGTCTGATGTTCAGACAAAATATAGGAAAATTGTGGACTTTTTCGAGAGCTGACTATTCCCGCTTCATCTGTCCCTTGTCAAAATGGGTTTTTCTAAAGCAGGTGAACTCCTCTTCAAAAAGAGGAACCACCTGATCCCCCAGCACATTAGCACATTAAAAGTTGTTATTTCTAAATAAAAAAACATCATTCCCTGGTATCATATGCAGTTACAAAGTAACACAAACACCTTCAAATCACAATCATCTTATTTGTTTTCATTTTCTCTTGGATCCAGTCATTGTATCATAAAGATAAATCATATTGAGACAATTGTCAGAATTTATTTACTGGCATCACACAAACGCCAATGAATTATTTAATCAATTTAAACTTTAGACAAGAAAAAAAAATCATGTCATTAAAATCACCACAGCTTTTTTACGTATATTGTCCATTTGATGGCACCATAGGGCAAATAAAGCATCTTGATGCCTCGATGGAAAGCCTCAGGGATTACAGACATTTACAGGCAAAGGTCTTGATAATCTGGCACTGAACCAGTGGCTGTGGAGTGCTTAAGTAGCCCAGGAAACAGGTGCAAAGAATGAAGCTGATTGCAGAGTGTATATTAAAGGATATATACAATTTAAAAGTTGGTACTGTGTGTTGACTAAATTATGTTGAAGATGTTTAAAACTAATATTGAAGATGTTTAAAACTGCAAAGGGTACTGAATTTAAGAGCAACATTCCCATTAAGTTGCATACACCAAATAATTAACATCAAAAACAGGTAGAATGTTGTTCAGGAGGAAATCACTGATCATTTATAAAGTAACTAAAGAGAACAAAGAGCCATAACACACCTTCCAACTCAAGTCCAATTTTTAAACAAATGCTCCCTGAGCACAATTCCTCATCTAATGCCTCTATCCACCTGTATCCATCTTTTTTCCTTATTAAAAGTTTCCATCGTCTGCTTTACCAAAGACCTCATTAGCTGCTTATGTCAATGCACTGTGCTGATGATGAATAGCTGCTTTGTCACCCGGTCAATGCTGCAATGTATTGCACTGCTTGCATCGGCAAGCAAAACTGATGGTCCCCGGGGTGAAAAATAAAATCGGCACACATTCCCCTTTAATACATTATCAGGATGATGTCGCTTCACTTATCAAGGATTCAGTTAGGTAGTAATTTATTCATTTTTAAAGCTGTTTCTTTTGTTTATGCTTGTGTAAAATGTGGTATTTATGTGCTTTGGAAATTAAAACTAAATTAACTTCATTGTTAGCAAAATGGAGAGGATCTGAAAAATTTAAGTCACGTTTCACACCATAGCTGCTGTATTGTCTCATATGTCAATGATGACCATATATTTGATGTACAAAACAGTTAATTATGAAACAGTCTGAGGTTTAGCCAGTTCTTACAAAATCAGTATTATTATTCATTAAATTAATGAAGATAAGACAAATAATGGGCTGGTCAGCCCACCCACAGGTGGTTTGGTCCATATTTCACCTGGGACTGGGTTGGCAAAATTATTGAAATCAGGGTGGTTTGACCCAGCAGTTTAAATTGTATACATGGACTAAAAACATATGCAAACTGGTTTCTACACAGCTTGCATCCCAGCTGAGCTGCCGCAGGGGCAAAACAAAAGTGCTTCAGTTTGTACACAGCACTTCTCATATTGGCCATGTTTTTAACTGGGTAATTGTCAGTCCTATTTATCCACCCACTTTATTATGTCGTCTGTCTTGAAGTACACAGCAGACTTTAAGCTGAACCCCAGTAGGTCTCTGTAGTGCTAACTGTGATGGCAGTTTTCTATAAAGCCATCTGACATGCACTGCTGAATTATCAATTGAATCTCAGCAGTAAATCAGTTTGCAAAGCTGCACATTGCATCATTGCTGTCACAATCATTTCTACTGTTAATCAAAAATAAATCAATATATTAATGTATAATATGTAGTGTTTTTTTTCTGTTCATGTTAGAGTGTTTTTATCTGTGGGAGAGAGTACAAGGTAATCCAAACACCAATTGTCAAGAATAATATGACAAACTAAATTTATATATCCATCATGATTTTGTTTAAGCCTCTGACTCAAATGTAAAACAACTCACAGGAGACAAAGTGAAGTTTGACCAGTTTATTGTTACAAAGGAAATGTCAATGAGCTTGATCCTGATAAGTTTCACCAGGACACAGAAGGACTGGAACCCAAGTATGAGTGGGAGGTGTAGCATGGGAGAGGAAGATGGGATCCGGGTTGGGAGCTTGAGTGCTGTGATGACGTTGGAGGGCAGAACGATTGTTCAGAAAACAAAGTGGAGGAGCCTTGGAGTTGTCGGCTATGGAGCATGAATTCAGGAGGACATGGAACAAGGAACCGGGTAAATACATGGAGGAAGGCTTGGGTCCTTTTCAGGGAGGTACCAGAAAAGAGAACCCTCAGCGTTGGATGATCAGCAGCCAGCTCATCTTACAATGCAGCGGATAATGATGGAAAATAGGTGTGCAGGAGCACCCAGCTCAGCTCAGACTCAGCCTTGCCCTGCAGGGGCCACCTAGAGCCACACAACAAGTAATAGCACTGACAAAATGTTTAAACCAAAGATATTTTTCAAAGCACAAAAACTCCTTGGTACTATAGAATCCATTGTCACTGTTCCCCCAATTTCCTCTATTTCCCATTGCTCTTCTCATTTGTCAGGACTTAATTTTAATTCACTGACAAAAATGTTAATTTAAGTGTTTTGCAGAATACACAAAGGGAGATGAACCACTTTGTTTTGTTGTAAATGATAGATATGCCAAGTCAGCTTACTTCTTCCTGATACAAAACTGCATTTCACATTTGCTATGAATGGTTGGTTAGTTTTAAGATGCCTCCAAAAGCAAACAAGAAAAATTATGGAAAGAAGAGGAAAAAACGTGGAAAACCAGACTGAAATAAATGCAAGGCTTGAAGGGGAGAGTGCAAAATGCAAGGCATTTTCTTTCAGTTTGGGTGGATTAATTAAAAAAATCCACCACTTTGTTTGTATAAAATGTTTTAACAATCTTTTGTAACCATTAGTAAACCAGCTGTAAGTTTTAAGCAGTTTTAAACGTTGGTTTTTTTTTGCTATTTACTGTACAGGTTTCGCAAAGGTCAAAAACTACAGATTGCTTTGTTTATTCCTCTCCATAAATTTAAGAATTGCCTTATAGTCATACTTGAATGTTTTCATGTGTCATGTTACAACCAGAACGATATTCAGGATTTCTGCAAGTTGGATTGAGGTAAATTTAAGGGGCTTTAAGAAAAATAACCTAAAAAACTTCATAAGTTTTATGTTATGCATTTTTTTTATCAGAATTATGCACCACTGGACATTAAATGTCATAATTGTACATAATGACACCTTTCGGCAACACGTAGTGTAAAATTCATGTTTCCATGGCTAACCTCAGTGAATATAAACTTACCCATGATGAAAGAGCTGGTAAAGGATAATGTAAAACATATAGAAATTCATATTTTCACTCCCTCAACTATTGTTTCCAATTTTAAACTAATCAGGGAGGGCTAGTTAAAAACTTGGTTTGAACTGAAAGCCAAATTTTATATATAAATACTAACACTGACAAAGCTGTAGGAACTACCACAACAGCTATTAGTTGTCCCATTTGATGTTTGCCCGAAGGCCATAAATAAGACACAGCAAACGTGGAGGAAGGTTCCCTGAGGGCTGTTTCACCAAAGCACAATTTAGAAATCCAGGACGAAAGATAAAGCCAGGCTTGACCTAGTGTGATCAGTGCATCCTGGCTCAGGAGGTGCAACTTATCGAGCCAACTTTAAGTAATTCAGGTGAATGCGCGTCAGCAGCTTTCTTCAGGAGACCATGAGGTCAGTTACAGGTTCACGGATGCTACATTGAAGAAGTTGTGTATGCCATACTTCAAACCAAACGAGCAACATCTTTTGATGGAGGCTGATGAGGAAATGAAGCACATCATACTCAAGAAAGGAAACACTGCCGGTATCATAAACGAAACAGACAAGCGCTTGGAGCTACTTATAAATCAAACAGTTGTTACAACATTTTCCACGACCAGATCAGATTCTGTAACTCCAGAGGGAGCTTTTTGCTGATCCCTCCATAACTCCTGAAAGAACAGCGGTAGAGAGATGAAACCTTTTTACGACACAGACTTTGTAAAACAATGATCACCTCATATCAGATTTTAATAGTTCCATCAATGATTCATCAATGATTAATACAAACGTTGTTTGCGTTTAAAACAATATTTTTAAAAAGTATACAATCCAAAACAAACTGAAAGAAGTTAATGTAGGATACCTGATATTAAATGAAATTACTTATTCATGAGAGAAGATATTAAATAACCAAACATTCTTTCCCTTAACAGTTTTTATGTCACCAGGCCTTATGGTTTGTTTAGTTTTTCCTTTTGGTCCTGTGAGACTGCATATTGAGTCTGTGCACTACTTTGTTCTTGAGGAGTCAGCAAAACAGCGCCCTCTAGAGTCACAGAATCTGATTGGTCATGGAAAAGGGTGTAACTGACTTTATTGACAACGCCTTTGCTTCTTTGTCAGCCATTTCCCTAATTTCCTCAACAATTATTAAAGGCCATTATGTCAAAAATCAGCAGTCTTCAAAAACCCAGTCGAACAGTAATAATGTCCACAGGGATAATTATAAAGTTGATGGTATAGGCTACCATCATAATGTTTAAATAATAATAGTACTTGACTAAATGCCAATATGCGTCTGTGTTATTTGAATAGAGGCTGATAAAAAATATCAATACACAGATAACAAAACGGAATCACTGACAAAACACAATGGTTTCTGATCAGTGTGACCGTTGACTGAACAGATAAAGCAACAGGATTAATTAAGCCTGGCTGTTAGACGGATCTGTTTAAGCACTATTGACAAAGATCTCACTTACAAAAACAAAGCTGTTGGACAAACAACACAATATTTCTCAACCATGTTGTTTTTTATTTAGGTCTAGCACACAAAAAGGAAATTATGGGCGAATTAGCAGCATATTTGTTTTATTGTTTATTGCATGCATAGAGAAAATTGCAACAACTTCTCAGCCAAAAAACAAACAAACACGCACCCTTAATATTCATGCTACATCCAGGTTAGATATTAAAACTGTCAGGAAAAAAAGTATATTTCTGCAGATGGTCCTAATTTAGTGAATATTCTTTATGCCAAAAATATTTTTTGTGTCCTCTGCAGATGGGACTGGGCACACAAACTGCTAAGTAAATGCAAATGAGGAACATTATTTTTCCCCATGAAAATAACTGCTAGGCTACCTTAATTATCCTCGGTAATGGAGAGCAGTTTGTGAAAATGCTGTTTCTGCATCTCCCTGTTCGGTGTTTGGCTTCTGTTTTTTTCCCCCGTTTGTAAACTGTTTATTCTTGCAACCCTGAAATAATCTATTAATTTGACTTCATTTTTCTATCTGCCTCATTATTTCTCTCGTTCTCTGTCCTCCACAGGAGCATATTTATGCATATGTCTCCTTGCCTGCCTATTTACTTTCTAAACTGTCCATCAAATAATGTTTGTGCTTTGCTCTGCAGTTTAACTTCTTTATATGCACTGACTTAATAGCGCACATAAGTAACACAGTTGATGTGCTCATGGGCCATCCATCCATCATAGGTCTATTATATATTCAAGGCTCCAGCTTGATCTGCAAAGCCTCTCTTTCATTTTCCTCTTCTGCTCCTTTTTTACCCACCCCATCTGTCTCTTGATCCTTTGGTGTCTCCAACAATACATTCTCACATCTCTGTACCTTGTCTGTCATCTTTATAGTAACCCCCCCCCATTTTTCTTTCAGGTCATTTTTAAACTTGGTCTTATACAGTGAAGGTAAGAATAGAATTTCTCACCTCAAGTCTTTCCTGCTTGTAAAGTGTCTTATTAATGTGTAGGCTTTAGTTTTGATCTCACAAGTATCTGCTAGATACACACAGTTCTCACAAATTTCTCTCAGATGGCAAATTACGAGACTCGCGTGCAAGTGGCTTGACTTCTAAAAAGTGAAATAGAATGCCAATTTAGAGAGAAATTTAAAGAAAGCAGAAAGTAATCCTCCTGGAAAGCGTGCTGAACTCACAGCAGAACACATTAAAGGTGCCTGTTTCACCATGCCCGTCTACTCACACCGTTGGCAGATGTCTCAGCGCATTGCTGCATCCTTGTTGATGCACACCTAAAAGGGACTTGCCTGTCACTTGCTTGCCATCGATGCCAAAATTGTTGCAGTTTGTTCAGCATTTTACCAACAAAACATTTAAAAACCCGCTGAATGTCACTTGTGCAGATTCTGCAAGAATCTTTTCAACCTATTTCAAATCGGTGAAGTCGTTGAACAATAGTTTGTTCAATAAATAAGTGCTTCTGGAAGATGGGAAATACATTTTTATTTGTGACCCAATACCTCTTGAGAGTCTATTCATTTAAAAACAAATAATTTCAAAGGTACTCAGAGCTGCATCATAGTTTAATTTTCTTCTGAAAAAAATCTGTGCACATTACACACATTTAGTCTACTTTATAGAGGACATTTTGAAATAAACAAGTAGGGAACACAGCAGCATTAATAAGAGCTGCTTTTCATTTTTCCATTTGTCTATGTTGCTTGTAAATTTGAGTACAGGCCTTTTGGTCCCATGAAAAAATTATGAAAACCATACATTTTCACTAATCTATGAATCCTCCCCCAGATGCCTCGGGCAGAACCTAAAAAGTAGACATGTCCGGGCAAAATAGTATGTTTGATCGCCATAGGTTATGTTGCTATTGTTGTAATATAAACCTCATATCACATGATCTCCACATGGGATTCTTTTTATGTTTTTATTCTTGCTATTATGTTTCCTAGGTTGTGTTTTCAATAGTTATTTCACTATGCTTGTTTTTCTCAGGTGTTTGTATGTGTCTGTTTTTTCCCGTTTATATTTTCAAGTTGCTTCAATCTTAATTCATAGTTTTGTGAATAAGTTACTGGGTTTGGTTCGTAGTACATTCTGTAATCATTTCTGTTTGGTTCCTTCCATGTGTTTCCCTTCCATTTCTGTTCATTTAACGTCATTACAGTCTTCACCTCAGCTCCTCTGTTTCAGCCGTTTCCCTCAATCCCACCTGATTAATTCTTCTGTCTACCTGTCATTTCTCCTCTCGGCCTCTGACCTGACTTTGCCATTGTGCCTGTTATTCTAAATAAAGAAAATGCGACTTCAGAAGTACAGTGTGCCTTTTGGTCTGGCTAAAACCTCATGGAACATGACAATATGAGCTGCTGCTTACAATCTTCCTCCTCCTCCTTCCTCCCCCTTTCTTAACGTAATTAAATAATGTCAGGGTTTCTTTTAGACATCGCAAGAAATTCGGTTAGCATTTTAACTGCTGCCTGAAAAACTCACCTAGCAACCAGACTATTTTATATGTAATTGGCAGTTGCGTGTGCTCTCTCTTGGCTGGCATTTGTATTCCATGGGGAGCGCTACATACACAGATCTCTATGTGCAAGGAGCTTGAGCATAAAGCATATTTATCTTGCACTGGCACCAGCCCAGAATGGGAAGTCTGTGATTGTTCCCTTGGGAATAGGTTGTATGGTAAGAGACATGTAATCTTGATTAAATTATACAGTAAAGAGTGCTCCATGGGCTGTGGTTCTGTGTATCCTGTCCTGCTGTTTGGATCAAAATAAAGAAGTTAAGAGAAGTATAACTGTAGCCTGCCTTTCCATGGAACCTGAGAGACTGGAGAGCATACAAAGCAACAAGCAATGCGTACGTAAATATAAGATCCCACTCCTGCTCCTCTGTAGCATTCAGGAACTTGGTATCCAACCTTGATGATAATGAACCACCAAACAATGCTCAAAACAATCACCAATCTCATTTTCAATCATTCAAAATGGATAACCCACCTCATTCTTGATGAACCCTAGAAGACCTTTCCAAGACCCTGCAGAGGCCAACCAAGTTCTGGCTGATTTTAATGTCATTATCCAGTTCTAGTCCAGTGTGAAGGGAACCTTAGAATGTGTGTAAACCAGAGCTTAATCTAAAAGTAATGCACCCCTTCTGGACCTTCCCTACATATTGTTGTCAAAAGGTTTGCCATAAAATAAGCCAGTTTATCTCAAGTGAACCATATTCATCAAGAGCAGTTCGACTTAACCAGATTGTATATAGAGAAATTTTCCAAAACTATATGCTGGAAGATGCTAAGAAGCACAGTGATCTTAATGAATCTGCTTGAGTGAATTCAAGTTTAGGGTTGTTTGACAACAAGAACGGTATTTTGACATCCCTAACCATCCGTTTTGTATGGCGACAAATGTTTTAACAATTTGTAATTTTTCTTGTTTTATATAAAAATATATATTTTTTTCAATTACTGACATAAAAGGAAGGAAAAAAAGATAACGAAAAGGTCCTGTTATTATCACAAGACAATGAATTAAATTCTGCATAATGAACATTGTTACCCGATTGGATTGTTGGACTCGGGCTGTTTCATCATCTCATCACAACAGTTTTTTTCTCATCCTCCTTTTGTGTTCTCCCTCTTATCTTCACTGCGTAATTAAAACTCACAAAGAATCAGCTCCTAATTACTCACATGGGTTTTAGTAAATTCCTTTTGCCACATTGATGTATATTTATTTATGAGTCTTTGTGTGTGAGTGGGAGAGCATAATGGCCGTAGAGTTATGCAGATCCGGAGATTGAATGAGTTACATTTGCTCATTGCATTTTCATATTAACGGTATCCATTTATTAAACAACAAGGAGGTCTGTGACAAACACAAAGTACATTCAAGCCTAATGGATAATTAAGGTCTAATTTTGAGGGAATGCACATTGTATAAAAGAGCATTTGTGTCATCCACTATATCCACAAGGTAATTAAAATCTTCCCAGAGAAATAATGAATTCCCATTAATTTGGGGTCTTTTACCTGCACACAGCATATCTCAGAGTAACTGAAAAAAGGTATTGTCAATTTATTATTTCTTTGTTTTTATAATTCCACTGTTTAAATATTTGACCTTAGATGGTAAATCATCATTAGGAGGGACTTGCAGTTATTTCATCTATTCAAAACAAGTTCAATGACATTAAAGGAAGAATAAGTAATATGACACCTAGTAGTTAAAATCGGAACGACACCTACACAATGCGTTTCATGAAGATCCTCCATTTACTCGACGGTCTGTTGTTGCACTGAATTTTTACTTACACAGGATAAGTATATGAAGCTGTATTTTGTTCTATTTTTGCTCCACTTCTCTTACTTGCTTCCAGGCTGCTTCTCTTTTGCCAAAGTAAAATACCAAATGCTACTCTCTGTTTTGGGAACCTTGGGGTCTCTCATATGATTGGCTCAGGAACCAGGAAGTAAACACGGGCTACACTCTGAACTGAAGTAGTTCTGGACTGTACCTCTAGGTCTGAAAGGAGAAAAATGTAACCAATGCTGCGTCCAGATCAAATGCCTTTTGAGCATTAAAAAGGTGTCCAATGCCTCAACTTGGTGCACATAAAAGTCTGACGCGCTGTCTAGAGCCTCGCTTTCAGCACTATTTATGCCCACCCAGGTCAGTTTGACAACCTGCTGACTGGCGTCAGAGCCCACATCTCCCGCCAGGACACACAGGCACGCTAATTCAGCTGAAGAGTATCTGTCCATCTGTCTCAGGTTATCATTCAGAAGGCTCGATGTTAACATTTATCAGTGATCCCAAGTACAAATATTTTTCCTGTCGGAAAATCCCCCACTACGTCACAAAGCGGTGTCAGAGTATCTGATTGGTTGAAGCCCCGCATCAAGCTGCACATTTTCAAACCCTAGAGGCGCTTAACGCACTTCAAACCAAATTTTCAACGCGAGACGCGCTGAAAACTTCAAAACGCGCAGCACAAGATGCGTGACGTGCCACAGGACCTCTCAAAGCCCCTTGAGGCGCATCCACCATAGACTTTGATGTAAACCTGATGCCCTTGATGCCCAAAAGCCATTTGACATTGTTGATGGAGAGAACCAATTGTTTATAGGGAATGTTACTTCCATTTCGGGTGACAAATGACAATGATTTGGGTTGATTTTACAGTAAATATCATTGTCAGGATTCTGCAGGGTGTGCTGTCTGCACGGCCTGTTATCTACTCTTTTTCCGTTTTTGCAGAACCTGCTCCCATCCTGCCACCCACCTGCACCTTTGGTGCCTTCTGTTTAAAGCTGGAAGATCGCATCACCCACGCCTTGCAAGATGAACCGGATCCTGGAACCGGACCCGCTGGCCTCACCTATGTTCCGAGTTCTGTCCGCCCTGATGTTCTCCGCTGGTGCCACGACTCTAAATTCTCCGCCCATCCGCAAATCTACAGAACTCAATCCCAGGTCTCTCATCGGTTTTGGTGGCCCTCATGGACCAAAGATGTCCGAGAATATGTTCATGCCTGTCCCGTTTGTGCCCAGAATAAATCATCGAATAGACCCCCGCTTCCCGTACCAAAACGCCTTTGGTCCCACATCGCATTAGATTACGTCACCGGTCTCCCATCCTCTCAAGGAATTACAACCATCCTAAAGGTAGTAGACCGGTTCTCTAAGTCCTGCCATCTCATCTCCATCAGAAGACTGCCTAATGCCTTTCAGACTGCTCAACTTCTCATTAAACACGTCTTCAGACTCCACAGCATCCCCTGCGACATCCTCTCTGACCGGGGTCCCCAGTTTGTTTCACAAGTCTGGAAGCACTTCTGTTCTGCTCTCGGAGCCCGTTACACCCTCACCCCTGGATATCACCCTCAGACTAATGGACAGACCGAAAGAATGAATCAACAATTAGAAACCACTCTTCGTTGTCTCACCTCCTCATCCCCTTCTGACTGGAACAAGTACTTGCCCTGGGTAGAGTAGGCCCTAAACTCACACGTCTCCACTTCAACTGGTCACTCGCCATTCGAAATAGCTCTGGGGTATCAGCCGTCTGATGAAGTCCAGATCCCCGTCAATTCAATACAACAATATATACTCCGTTGCCGTCAGACCTGGAACTCAACCATTACTGCCCTTCAACAAACCGCAGAGCAGAACAGAAGGTTTGCAGATCAACGCAGGACCCCAGCTCCACAATACCACCCCGGTCAGAGGGTCTGGCTCTCCTCCAAAGACGTCCTCACCAACCCCTCTGCTAAGAACTTAGCGCCCCGGTTTACTGGATCCTATGAGATCAAGAAGATCATTAGTCCGTCTGCCGTTCGACTCCGTCTGCCTAACTTTCCATGTCTCTGAAATCAAGCCTGTCCTTTCTAGTGATTTGTGCCCTCCGGCCGAGCCCCCTCCACCCACCCGGGACGATCAAGAGCGCCGGATCATAGACTCCCGTCGGCGGGGTAAGGGTTATCAGTACCTCGTCGACTGGGAAGGCTGCGGTCATGGGTGCCCGGCTCCTCTATCCCTGATTTGGCCCTGTTGTATTCCTTTTGGGCCTCTCGTCCTTCTGGCCGCCAGGAGGCGACCGTTGGTGTGGGTGGGGTGGTGTCAGGATTCTGCAGGCTCGAGCCCTCTTGGTGTTACCAAGTCGGACAAGAGTTCCTGTCCCTGGATTCACCCGGTTCCTTCAGCTGCTCTCTGTACCTGCTCTCTACTGTGGTGCTGCTCGGGCTCCCCGCCTTTGTTCCACCTGCCAGCTCACCTGTCGCTCAGTCACCTAGTTCCACCAGGAGTAAGAGAACTGCTGAGTCCATTCTTTCACTCCATCTCCCCCGGACAGGTTCTCCATACCTGGCGGTAAGCAGAGCTTCACGCAGCGTAGATTCCCGCACTTGCTCTCGTTAATCTGTCCCCTTTTCTCCCGCAGTGCCTTTTGATCCCGACGCCCCAATCATTGTCTGCGGCTCACTCTGTGAGCATTTATTCGTGTTTATCAGCCTAAATAAACATCTTAACTGCTTGTTGTCTCCCGACTGTGTTCAGCATGTGGGCCAAAAAACCATGATAATCATACTTACAACATATAATATATGGTGAGCATTAATCTACACTAATAATAATGGTGGAATAGAGTTATAAATAGTATTTGTGCCCACTCAAATTCAAGAAATTTCAACAAAGCACTTAATTACCTTCCAAGGACTTGGAGTAACAGTAGATCTTTGTTTTTTTAAGCCAGTGACAGCAACTTTAAATATGTATTTTAGCCCTGATGGAAGATTTCTATACCCATATGATTTTGGGATGGCACACACAGTCTAAATTACTTTAAAGGTCGCTGTCTTTGCAGGATTTTAGCAATTTTAAAATATTTTATTTTAATATATTGATTTAGTAAAAATAAAAAAATAAATGGATGGATGTACTCCATTTAAGTAAAACTTAAAGAGAAGAAAGCAATGTCAATGCTCCTTGATACTGGCTACAGAGAAACAATCCAAAAAGATGGGGCTGAAAGTATATTATATTGTATATAATATTATATTGTCCAGTTTCCTGCTAGAATTTTGGCATCATGTCCTTGGCATGAACTCAAAATTGTGCCAATTTGTGAAAAGGGTGTGTTATCTTTGCTTTAATTTGTTCCCATTTTGTTAAGTTTCTTGGTAAGTATGACTGTGAAAATATGTAAACATATGTATCCCTTCTATACATCCATGGGCAAGGCAACAAAGAACAAAATGGTAGCTATGTAGTTGACAGAGATCTCCTGCTCATGTAGGTGAATCTATGGACAACTATTAGTTGTACATTGCAAACATCTGGCCCACTGTGGTAAATGTGTCATTGCTGTGTTAAATGCTTACCACTTCAAAATCCCTTCTTAACCTGTGATGTTTGCTGTGTATTTGCATCTGATTCTAATGCAATAGTCACTTCCATCGCTGTTGTCCCTTGCCTGCCCCCTGACTCGGAGAATCTCTGCCATCTGGAAGAGATGAATCTTTTCATCATCTTCCTACCAGGTTGAGAAAATCCAGCTGTATCCTGTCCCTTCTGCACGTCGATGCTTTACCGAGGGAGGAATCGAATGTTCGTACAGCCTGGACCTTTTCCAACATAGAAACATGACAAACAACCTGGGGGACTGATCTGTAGTCAGCTTGGGGGATTTCCTTCTTCAAAACCAGCCAGACAATGAGTCTCATACAAAGCTTATCAACACTAATATAATTATTTAACTACTGTCCTTTGATTTCTTCTACACTTTGGATAACTGGTAAGAGAAAAGACACACATCAGCATTATAGTAATCTCAGCAGTTTTTCATATGCTTTGTTACAAATAAAATTTTAAGAAAAGCTGTATTTATCTGGGAAAAAACTAACAGCAAACGTTTATTACTCGTAAAAACTTTTGTTGAAGAAAAAAATTCCAAGCCTCAGTGATTGCCAATAAGCTGTAGCACCCCCGAGCCGATTTACTTGTAAATAGTCCAGGAGTCCAAAGTCATGCATCCAGATGTGCTATTACTCCAGCTGCTTGAGTGGCTGCAGCAGCGATTCCAAATGGAATCTTCATAAAAGAGCTGATTGAGGGAACATACATTTCAGTCTTTTAGATTATAATCAGACCTCTAAAGCCAAATCTCTTTTTGCAAATCAGTAAAATTACGCTTATGAGCGGTGCTTGGTTGTCTGCTATAGTGTATTTATCCCATTTCATGCACAACTCCCAACCATCTACACAATATGTCTGTGAAACAATACATTTAGAAGTATAGGTAAACACCAATAAACTACTGAAATTGAAACCAGCCTTGCACTACTAATTAAATACTTTTTGTTTAAAGCATAATACTTACCTGCCTAACTACTTGTCTTTTTCTGTATGCTCTGCTCTGTATTTCAGGGTTATACAGTTATTTTGTTCTACCTTTTTTTAAAACTGTCATCCCCACAGCCATAAACTTCAATTTGTTTTAGTGACATTTTATTTGAGAGGCTAAAAGAAAGTAGTGCATAGTTGCAAAATTCTTGGTTTTGAAGATTCTGACAAACAAAACTTTAATGTGTAAATGGCCTGTACTTGTATAACACTTTATCAAGTCCGGAGGACTCCAAGGCACGTTACACTACATTCAGTCTTTCACCCATTCACACTTTAACAGTGGTGAGTTAAAATGTACCACAGCTGCTCTGGGGCACACTGACAGAAGGGAAGACTGCCATGCATCTGCGCCACCAAGCCCTCTACCCATCGTCGACAGGCAACATGGGTGAAGTGTCTTGCCCAGGGACACAACATCTGAGACGGTCAAACCAGCAACTCGCTGGTTACAGGATAAACCTCCTAGCTCCTGAGCCACTGTCGCCTAAACATGTAGCTTTTTATGTAGCTACGTTGAATCAATACCTTGTAGAACCAACATTTGTGTCAATTACAGATGCAAATCTTTTGGGGTATAACTCTATCAACTTTGCACATCTAAAAACATTTTTTTTTTTTGCCCAGCCTTTGCAAAACAGCTTCAAGCTCAGTTCTAAAACGTAAATATGCTTTAAACGTGGTATCTTATCATTCCATTATGTCTCTGGCTGCATGTTTTGGGTTGTTGTTCTAATGGTAAGTGAACCTCCACCACAGTCTAGTCTTCTGTGGCCTCCAAACAGGTTTTCTAACAGGGTAATTTGCAGAGTTAGTTTTTCTGCCACACACAGCGTTTAAATTTGATCTCATCTGACTAGAGCACCTTCTTCCACATGTTTATTGTATCCCCCACATAGCTTGTGACAAGCAGGACTTTAAATGTCTCTTTCAACATTGGCTGTGCTCTTGCCACTCTTAAAGGTCAGGTTTGTGATCTCTCAGAACAACTGTATTTTTTAATAAATTAAATAGAGATATTAACTATATTTACTAATTTGCAACTTTTCAAGGTGATCGGTTGCACAGCATGTATTCAGTGGTGTCAGAGTAAAGTGGATTGGATACTCGTAACACAGTTAACATCCATCTATCGCCTTTACCTGTTTATCCTTTCCTTGACAGACATATTTTTAAAAAACAAGTAGTACATTTCATAAAAAAGAAATATCTAAGAATCATGAATCATTTTCATTTTTGCTATGTCTTGTTCTATCACATAACAAAAGCCTTTGAAGTCTGTGGTCGCAAAGTAACAAGGATTGAAAAAGTTCAATGGTTATGAACACTGTTCCAAGGCGCTGTGTTTCTGTGTTTTCTTCCTTAAGTGCATTTATTACCAGTAGGGTTTCTATGATGATGTTAATTTTAAATTTAATAATTTCGCCACCTAGCCAAGTACTACCACCTTTCTTCCCCACTCTGTGCTCCCAATGAGCAAAACCTTGCTTTTAAATGAGTTCAAACATGTTTTAATACAGACATGAAGCGTTTTTAACTCAAAAGGTGCACACCAGTATATTTGTGTGCTCTGCTAAATTGGATTATCAGTTTGTATTGGCTTGAAGATAAAGTATTTGTAATCTATGCACAGTGGTTTATCCATTATAAATGCAACCTAAAGATGTCAACAAATTTTAGCCACCTATTTCATATTTGACCAGGCTAAAGTACCTAATTAACAGTTGTAATTCGTGGAAGAGATTCAGTTGCTATATAGTTTAAAAGAAAATAAAGAAAACCTTTGAATTTTTTAGAGGTTGGTCTGTTTCACTTGAAGACTGAATATTTGATTCCAACAGATGAAATGGCACAAGGCCATGGACTAGCCCACAGCAAACAAAAAGTGATGACATCGAACATGCCAGATTCATGTCTACTGACCTACGTAAAGGCATGAAAGTGTGAAAACCTGTCAGTCTGTAGTATTTAAGCACTCTCATGCATTGGCAGTAAGGAGACGAAGCAGCAGCCTAGGACAAGAAAGGCTCTCAAACGGCTCCATTAATTACTGTATCATTAAATCATTGACTGCCTCTGTCATTGTAGCAATTTATACATAGGATGCTTTCATTTTATGTTGTTTTTATTTACGCAAAATGGCAATGTTTACAGTTACAGGAGCTTAGTGTTTTCAGTGTGTTTTTTTTTGGCTTTTTGTGTACATGTTTTACTCATTAAGTGCATATCCTGTTTGGTGAACAACATCCAAAATTGTCCCCATCACCAACCCTGCATGCCAGGTACTATAGGTCACTGTGGTAATGATTAGTGTTGTTTATGTTTAATACTGATGCTAAACTGGCTATTTAACATCATAGAACGGGACTGTAATCCAACAAGCTGGTATACTATCCAGCTAGTCTACAGTGCTAGACCCCTACCACTCCCTGCATATGTCCTAGCTTTAGGAAATCTGCTCTTACGTCCCAACAATTGACCAGATGGTTGCTCTTAGCAACCGCCAGACTGCTTTGACAGGATCAACACATACTTTTTTCATTTTCATGAGGTGTTCATGTATAGTGAACTGTGTTACCTAAGGAAATGCATTGGCATGCACCCTGTTCTATATAGGTGACGCTGGATTTCCAGCGGCTGTTGAACAACAAAGACACCTTCCTCAAGTATGGCAACGGACCACTATCAAAGAACCTGCTTCAGACACTGAAAGCCCAAATGGACATCAACAAACGCTGGTGGGTGTGAGAAGGTGTTCAGCATCTCAAAAATCACAGGGCCAATTTTTAGAACTGCTCAAGTTGATGTTGGACACGGGCAGAGGGTAACCCTAACCAAGACAGCCTTGTCTTTACTTGATCATAACTCAGCAATTTCCATCACCCACTCCCACAAAATGGCAAATCAGCTGAGGGACCTGGAACTTCCAAACCAGCTGCAAATTGATAAGGTTCATTATGTCTGGTCGCAGCCAAAGAGTTTGGACCCTGATACACCTGTCATTGTCGTATATGAGACCCACTTTAATTTGATATACATGCCCTCTTATTTATATTAGCTCAGCTGCACCACAGTGTTCCACTCAAAGAAATATAGTTGTTGATACAGACTCACAGGAGGTGATAACGCACTGCTTTTTACACTGCTTAATTAAGAAGAATTAATTGATAAAAATTTGTTTTTTCTCACCAGGGAATCAACGCAGTTTTTGGTGACTTGTTTTGTTAGAAGTAAAACAATAAAAAAAATTAAACAAAAAAATTTAAAATAAAATTAAGTGGTAAAACCATGTCAAAGTTTTATTGAGTTCAATTCAGATTTTTTATAGCACCAATTCACAGCACGTCTCAAGGCACTTTATAAAGAAAATTCAATCCAATAATACAGTTTCTAAGTTAGTTAAATATATTCCAAATTGATCCCACCAGATTGCAGACATTCTTAGTGTGAGGGATTCACTGCAAAGTTGACAGCACATTGCAAGCGATTGTCCACCGCCGTTACATGCTTATCCAGATGTAGTCAATGCTGCAAGTCAGTGATTATTTTCATCTGTCAGGTTTTCTTAATAGATACACGCCTACTACCTCATTAATTTGTGGGCAAACTGTATCAGCCCAGAGTGGCACCCGGTTTGCCCTCAGATCTGCCTTTTTGTCTACTTTCTGATTTGGGAGCACATGTAAACTCATATTTACAAATAATTAGCAAATACTAATAGCTTTGTGGCCACGAGACACTTAAGGTACACCCACCTGACCCCCAACCATTTAACAATTTCATAATTTAGGCATTCCTTTGTTTTAAAAGCAAATCTGAGGTACTCAAAAGGAGGCATTAGGGAGACCGACACTGAAAGTTGATGACCTATCAGTTAGATGGAAGTACTTTGAGCCTTGAGCAAAGAAAAATTAACCAAAACAAATGGTTGTTGACATTTACAAACAGAATTTAAAAGCTCTTTGCTGGGAATATGTGAGGAATTATATTTTTAACATAATTCTGTTGCACTCAAATGTTTCATAGTATGACACATCAGTTCAAGGCATATGCTAGCACTTGCTGTATCCCATTTCTTATGTTTTTGTGCGTAGTTGAAGTGCTTGACTATGTTTCCAAGGCTAAAGGTGCGTTCACACTGAATGCAAATGTGTCAGGCCGAGCGACAGATTTACATGATATCCCTATGCACAGGAGCCACACAGGAGCGGCGTGATGCAAAGCCACAGAGGCAATTGTAACGACTCAAAACTCGTGATTTTGGCAAATAAAGCAAAGCCAGAGCGACACAACACCTGCTATGGATGTGAAGCAACAGTTGTTGGAGTTGAAAAATCTGAACTTTTGTGTCTTGTCGTGATGCGACAACCAATCAGGAACTAGATGCGGCTGTGACGTGGGGTGAAGTCTTCATTCAACATGGAAGAAAAACTGATAGTGGCGGTCTGCGGTCGGCCTGAGTTGTATGACTCAACCAATTATTACTACCCAGACAAGTCCAGGTAGGACCAAGCCTGCAAAAAAAAGTGAGTGGGGAGACTGGAGTGTCACTTAAGTGACAGCATCACTGGATGGCATCATTGTCATTGTATTTCTGGTTTGTCGCCCGCTGTGCTATTGCTCTTGCCTGCTGTGCGAACGGCTAGCGATAACAAGTGACAGCACAAAAAAGTGACGGCATTGTGGCGCCAATGTGAATGCACCTTTAGACATTTATTTTTTCTCTGGACAGTAGATGCGTGTACCTGAGACTTTCCTAGTTTCTGGCTCTTACATATTGACAGATAAAGACAATTTCAAGATTTTCCTTTGCACTCAACCATAAAAAGAACACTATGTGCTTGCCGTTTGCAATTGTAATTTCTCAACCACTACATCTATGGTTATCAACATTGCCGTATTACTTTGTGCATCTTAAAAAACAGCAACACATTCCTAAAACCTCCACCTGCTTTGAAATCTACTGCAGGTAGAGATGGTGAAGTTAAATGAAAAAGAATGGACAACTATAAAATAACTATAATCATGATTAGTTCTGGTGATTTCATAATGCATTTCATATCTATCCACACACACACACACGCACACACACACACACACACACACACACACACACACACACACACACACACACACACACACACACACACACACACACACACACACACACACCTTGTTTTAAATACACGCCTCGCCTTGACTTCAATTGACTTCCATTCATTTTCAAACATTTCTATGGCCTTACCCTGACCGTAACCATTACTGGTACATACCTAACCTTAAACTCACCCTAAACCTAATTGACACTTCCTAGACCTAACCCCTAGCCCTACAAAAACATCAGGACCAAAAAAAGGTTCTCACTTCACATCAAAGTCCTCAATTTGATGGTGAAATATGAAAAATATGTTCTCACTCAGTTGCAAGTACAAGTACACACATGCACACACATATATACAAATATATCACTTATATATGTATGTGCTGTGTTGCCAAGTGATGCAGGCAATACCAAACAGCAACTCTTAACCCTATGTTTTAGATCTAAATCTAAAATGTTCAAAATACCTGACTCAGCAAAATCAAAAATAGCCATAAATAAAGGTTTTAGAATTGAACTGAAATAAAACTGAAATTTGTTGCACTGCTAGTTCTACACATAGCATCGTGCATATTTGCCAAAAATCACATTTTTGGTCTCACCTGATCAAAGCACCATCTTCCACACATTTGCTGTTCACCTGACATGGCTGGTGGACAACTGCAAATGGAACATCTGGACTTTCTCTCAACAATGGCTTTCTTGTGCTCGCTTCCATTAAAGGTGAGATTCGTGCTGTGCATGACTAAGAGTTGTCATTCGGTCTGATTCTCCCATTTCTCTGATACCTGCTGCCTTTCCCTGATTGGCTTGTCCATTTTATGTGGTATTGAAATCCCTTCCAATGGCAGTGATTCCAGATGGATGTGTGGAGCCGTGTGAAGCTCGGCGGAACGAAATCCATCTGGCCAGAGTCAGGTTAGCCCTTCCCTTGCCTGTCAATTAAGTTAGATAACCAAGTCTTTGTAGGTTTGCAGTTGTACTTTACTCCATTACTTTTGGGTTGATGAATTAATCAGTTCTCTTTATGTTGTTGAAAGCCAGGTTTACTGTCTTATAATCAAACCTTGTTTTAAACATCTTCCAATTTTATCCTTGACCCGACATGTGTGTTTCCTATGCTTCATGATACTGTTTGTTTGCTAATGTTTTCTAACAATCATCTAAGGTATTCAAAGTACAGCTGCATTTTTATAGTACTTAGATTAAATTACACACAGGTGGATTCTGTTTACCAATAAGGACGCTGTACTGAATTATGTTTAGTCAAATCAGAGTTAAGGGAGCTTAATCCAAATGCCCACTATACTTTACAGATTCTTATTAAAAAAACAAAACACTTTGAAAACCAGTTTCTTTCTATTCAAACTTATGTGGCTCTTTATATTGGTCTATCTTTTGAAATTCCAATAACATATGTTGAAGTTTATGATCATTAAAAGGGTAATGGTACAAATACGTTTGAAATACCCTGTAAGTCTAACTCATCTAATAAACTCTTCAAAATGTTGGTCACAGTAAGAAGCTGTTTAAGAATTCTCTTAAACTGTAATTATGTAGGGCTTCTGTCCCTCAATGTTGTCTCTCCACAGTTTTGTTTTCAGGAGGCAGCAAATATATTTCTTACTAAAGTTCTCTATGTCCTATACATTAAGTGCATTATACTTTATGTAAAATAAAACAACATGTCATTTACCTAGAATGATTTCTCACTGACAATTTGCAGTAAAATTGTGGTTTTATACAGTGCATGGATAGTGTCACAAACACCATCACTGATTTATTTAAAAAATGCTAATAAAAAAGAAACATACTAAATCTAATCCTCAACACAGTCTCTTTACAACTCTTTATGCATAACTATAAATGCACTATTTGCTTAACATGACAGGTTTGTCCCCATCAGCAGGAGGATGACAACATCATTTCGACAAAATGAGCCCATGGGCGATTTACAGCTACATTAAAATTTGCCCTTGAAGAGAATGGTAGGTAATCTCACCAGATCACCACATCACACCTAAGTTAGTTCATTCTCCAACAAAAACAACATCTGCCAGAATCGTTAAAACACCATAATGCTGAGCGTGAGCAGGGTGAAGCCCAACCATCCATGTAAATGCACACAAACAAGACGAAATGTATAGGCGGAAAATAAACAGCTTTGCAAAAGCTGTAAAGTAATAATGCTGATTTACACACTGCTACAGACAAAAGCAAATTAAAGCACATTTTACTATAAAGTAAAATGAATGTGGAACTTATTGCTTAGGTATGCTAAGAACAAACAGGTATTTTATAGGAAAGGAAAAAGCTTTTTTCAACACAAAAAATTTTTGAAGGAGGTTTGTTAAAGAATAAGTAGACACCTTGACTATCTTTGATCAGTTAAAGTTATTTTTTTTTTTTTACAGAAGATCAATGTTTTTACTAAGTTAACCAAAAACAACAAGCATACTATTGAGCGCTTTGTGGTGTTTTATACTTTTATAAAATCAAGGACTTTTTGATTTATTTCATTTTACTGTAAAATTTCTATGAGGGAAACAGAGAGAAGAGCTTTAAACATTGCAAACACAAACATGAATGGTATTGTTCATAATGACAATACCTATATACATAAAACCTAACATTATAGGCACTGCAATACATTCATGTCTAGAAGTAAATATGTTATGTCAGATAGCCTTTGAGTTCACTGTCAGACTGTTTATACCACACAACTAGGAAATAGAGGCTTTTTGCAGGGTATTTTTGATTTTCTTAACTCAAAAAACTCAAATATACCGCATAAATATATTAGACTTTGGAGTACACACATTCCACTGTAAAAGTCATCTGTGTCTTGTACAAAACAGTTGTTCTATATGCTAGCGACAATGAAAAGGCCTTGTTAGCCTTAAAACAAATTTTCTAGTCCAAACCTCTATACTAAATGACATCTAGGGTTTTATGTACAGACTTTCTACTGAAACATCATATATGCTGAAATCAAGTGTGATAATCATAAAAACATCTCATTTGAGTGAATTTCTCCATTGTGAGATCAATAAAGACTATCTTATCTTATCTTATCTTATCTTATGAATCCAACAAACAATGACTATGTTTAATCAGACTCTCAAACGTTAATGTTGTACACTACTTGCATGGAATACCTATACCTTTATTGTAAATATATACACAGCTGCAACTGGTAGGGGTGCGACTGATGGATTTCCTACTTCACACATGTATAGCTACAATAAACAGACTAACTTAAAGGAAATGGCAGTTAAACAACACAAAACAAGACATTTCTCAATTAACCTGTTGAATATCAACAAACCTGTGTTAATAAACCTGTGCTCTTGACATTGATTAATGCATACAGAGATAAGTAATATTAAGAACATTTAATTAGTTCACTCACTAAAAAGCCATCTGTAGTGTGTCCTAACCATAAGCCTCAGTAGAATGAAACACTAAATATCTTGCCAAAATGTTAGTTACACCAATGCATCACGTACAATCTTTACATATACTGACTGACAATACTTCCTGTTAATGAGAATTCATTTTAGGATGGTAATATTATCATGACGTGACATACAGTGTAACGTTTCTGGCACTGGAGCTGATCTAATCTTTACTCAGCACACCTGTTTAGTCTCCACCCCGTCTGCAATTAGCCTTCAGTGTTTTCACCTGTTATCACCTCCATTTATACTCCGTTCTGATCAGTCTCCAGTGCCAGAACGTCACTCCTCTCTCCTCAACTCTCAAGCCTGTGGTAAGAGCATTCCAGCCTCAGTTTAAATTATCTGTCTGTTGCCCTACCTGATCTGTCCTGTTTTTGAGTCTGTCCCAGCTTTTTGATTTTTCTCCTGGATGCCTGTTCTTTGCCCTGTGGATTGCCTTTTTGTCAGTCTGGAGGACCCATCATCTGTGCAATAAATCCTTTAAGCATCAGCTCCGTGTCCGGCTTATATTGGGTTCAATCTAAATCATCACAGTACGTTCTGGCCACATGAACTCTCTGCCGACACGTTTTCTCCTTCCTGGAGGAGCTATGCTCGCTCAAACCGGCGCTTCACTCACCTCCCACAGTCTAATCAGTCGCTCACCGGACTTCTGTCAGTCCTCCTCACCGCCGTTCCGCCTGGATCCGGATTTTTTTCTGGAGATCGAAGAGGAGGTGGTGCGGGAGCTTCGCCCGGATCTTTTTCCGGAACCGGCTCAGCTTCCCTCTCCTAACATGGAGATGTCAGGGTCGCCACCGGCTTCGGCGGGTCCGTCCTGTCAGGAGGCATCTGCCTCCTTGCAAGTTCTGCCTGTCTCGCCTGAGCCGTCCTCCGGGACGACCGCCGGAGATCCTGTCTCGCCTGGGCCGCCCTCCGGGACGTCCGCCGGAGATCCTGTCTCGCCGGGACCGTCCTCCGGGACGATCGCCGGAGATCCTGTCTCGCCGGGACCGTCCTCCGGGACGACCACTGGACATCCGGTCACTTAGACTGTTTGGACTCTTTATTATTGGGATTCACCCTTTGAGGGTTGTTTTTTGTTCTGGACTTGTGTATTTGGTTGTGTGTTCTTTTTCTGACTCTGGCCCTCCGACCTGTAGCCCCCTCCACCCGCCCGGTCTGATTTTTGTTTTGTTTTTCTTTAGACTTTGGAGGGCGTCTGGTATCCGCCCATGAGGGGGGGGCTCTGTAACCTTTCTGGCACTGGAGCTGATCTAATCTTTACTCAGCACACCTGTTTAGTCTCCACCCCGTCTGCAATTAGCCTTCAGTGTTTTCACCTGTTATCACCTCCATTTATACTCCGTTCTGATCAGTCTCCAGTGCCAGAACGTCACTCCTCTCTCCTCAACTCTCAAGCCTGTGGTAAGAGCATTCCAGCCTCAGTTTAAATTATCTGTCTATTGCCCTACCTGATCTGTCCTGTTTTTGAGTCTGTCCCAGCTTTTTGCTTTTCCTCCTGGATGCCTGTTCTTTGCCCTGTGGATTGCCTTTTTGTCAGCCTGGAGAACCCATCATCTGTGCAATAAATCCTTTAAGCATTAGCTCCGTGTCCGGCTTATATTGGGTTCAATCTAAATCATCACATACAGATAATTTTACCTAACACAGCTGACATAACTCAGCTCAGTGTTGACTGGCGTAGTCCTCGTTGGTCTGCCATCCCACTCCAAATTGACCCCGCTGCGTGAATCCCCCATGCAGTCAGCAGTTGAGTGGGTATGGCCACGCATGGTTCCATGGTGTGCTGCACTACAAGAGCAGCCTCAGTTTCATGCATTGTTAAATAGGTTCACCCTTTGAGGGTTTTCGGTCCAAGATGACGACTGGCTCATCAACTGGTTTCATTCTCTAAATAGAGCTTTCTCATTAGCAATATCTGCTAATAAGGCTAAAGCCATTGTCAAGGAAACTATTTTCTGTACAAGTTTGTGCATTGTTTAATACCCACACATTTCCCTGCATACACACAAATGTGTAAATATTTTGTCATGTCTCTCTGGTCTGTATAGTGACAGTTTTCACGTCAATAACAATTTCCCAGTACACCCTTTAAGTGTCTTCAATGAGCCAGTAACTATAAATAGGTATATGCCAACCAAGAAGTTATGTAAGGCTTTTGTCAGGTTCAAACACCTAAAACATTCATTAAACAAACACAAGGAGGAGAGACAACAGAAGAGTTAATTTTCAAAACTTGCAAGGAGAGCTAAACGGAGATGCTTAATACAGATCTCCAAATTCGCTCTGAAGCAAATCCGTTGCCTCCTCTCTTTTTATTTAGGAAAAGGGAACTTTGGTTACATTTGTCAAGCTAAGGTGTAGGGAAAAGCAAAACACTCTGTGACCTTCGAGATAATACCAAGCAGTTCACACAGTACAGTTGTGCGTAAGCACTCCAGATGGCTGAATAGAGTTCATAAAAGTATGCTGGTGAAGATTCTCAGTCATCCAGGTCATGGTCATTCCAAACAAAAGTAAAAAACAAGGCAACTGGACTTGTTATCCGTAGTAGAAGACGTTTCGCTTCCTCTCCAGGAAGCTTTCTCAATTCAAAAAGTCTGGAGTAATGTGGAGTAACCAGCTTTATACCAATGCCAAACAAAGGCCTTGTAATGGCTTAGATAACATGCAAATTCAACCGAAACAGGTCCACCCCTTAGTAATGGGCGGTCGTTAAAGCCATTAAGACAGCAGATTGGACCGAAACTGGTCCACTCCTCTGTAACGAGGAGTCGTTAGGGTTGTTATTGGCCTGGCTTAAAGGAACAATGACAGTTAAGGTGATCACCTTCACCTTAACTCTCACCCTCATTCGGGTGATCAAAACATTGTTCCTTTAAGCCAGGCCAATAACAACCCTAACGACTCCTCGTTACAGAGGAGTGGACCAGTTTCGGTCCAATCTGCTGTCTTAATGGCTTTAACGACCGCCCATTACTAAGGGGTGGACCTGTTTCGGTTGAATTTGCATGTTATCTAAGCCATTACAAGGCCTTTGTTTGGCATTGGTATAAAGCTGGTTACTCCACATTACTCCAGACTTTTTGAATTGAGAAAGCTTCCTGGAGAGGAAGCGAAACGTCTTCTACTACGGATAACAAGTCCAGTTGCCTTGTTTTTTACTTTTTTTTTTGGAAAGAGTTCATAAAAACACTTTTCGTCACAACATATTTCCCTAATTTCTACAGGCCTTCTGCAACGATGAGAGAGAGAGATCAGTCACATGAAATACACTTTAATATCTAAAACCTTAAAACTTCTTAGTAGTAAAGAATATGTATGATATATGCAATGAACATAGTAAATAACATAAACATAAAATATGTAGAAAATAGTAAAAATAATTCTATCAGCTTTGCATATTTCCTGTTCAATATTTGTAGATGACGTTTTGCATTAAAAAGCGCATGTACACCACATTTATGTGCATACCCTGCATTTGTTCAATTCAGTTCACTTTAAAAATCCTTCATCAATCACAAGGGGAATTAAGCAATGCAGTATTTCAAACTGTCCAAGTCCCAAAGAGTCATTTTACATGGTGATTAGGGTGACCACCTGCTAATAAGCCCAAGGGGGGGACAAGGGGTATGTTTCTGAGGGACAAAGTGGGACACTGCTTGGCGCGGCGGTGCCCCCACCTCAGGGGCAGACTCACTGATAGTGGTTTACACATTTCTAGCACATACCACCTTACATGGTATATTAATAATGCCCTATTCCCATAAACATGTGTAATTGCTGATGTATGCTCATGAATAGGCCAACCAATGTGTATTTCTTCCTAAATAAAGATTCATAATACGTTGAACATTCAATGAACAGATGCACTTCCAATTCCGATTTACTTTAGCTATTTAATTTTATTTATTTTTCATTACAATTTATTCACTTTAAATAAATTATAATTTAAAATTAAAGGATTAACAGGAATTGTAGTTGCTCTACACCAAAGGAACTGTAAAAAAGTCTTAACTCACGACTCCAGAGGTTCACAGAACGAGAAGGGGGAGGAAGGATGGTGAACTTGGATGTTGGTAAAGGCAGGCGCAGAAAAAAAACTAAACTGTTCAGTGTTCTGGGGACACTTTTAGGACTTTGGGGTCACCTTTAGGACTCAAACCTTTTCAAGCCAAAACATGAAGTGGGCAGAATGTTTAGATGTCCACTTATAACATCAGTTTAATCCAAAACATTACAAAATTAACTGACCAGCAATCTAATCACAACGAGCCAACAGCCAGGATGTTTCTGAATCAGATGATTCATCAGCCTACCTTCCATAAGATCGCAGCTGCATGACTGAAGGCTTCCCCTGGAGCCGCACCACCAGAGCGCTTCGGCCGTCTCGGTAGAGCCGGTTGATGCAGTCAGGATCCAGCAGCGTGAACGTCGGACTAGTTTTGGCTTGAACGGCCATCAGCCTCCATGAATACCAGGTTATCCTTGTTGATATTTATTAACACCGATCCAACTTTTTCACTGCGGAGGTTCGCTTCGGTAAAGTCGCACTGCAGAGCCGCCCGCACGTTATGAGGCCACTTCTTCATGTCATCTTCTCAGTCATGAATAGTTTGAAGCTGTGGCCATAGTTACTTCGTCGTTCGAAAATAAGGTGGATAGAGCGACCAACTTTTTTTTGAGAAAGCATTGATTATGCGTGACACGGTCTCAATTTGCGGGACGCATGAATTGGGCTTCAAACGCTGTGCGCGCACGCGCTACGCGGGACAGGTGGTCACCCTGCTTTAGGACTTTGGGGTCACCTTTAGGACTCAAACCTTTTCAAGCCAAAACATGAAGTGGGCAGAATGTTTAGATGTCCACTTATAACATCAGTTTAATCCAAAACATTACAAAATTAACTGACCAGCAATCTAATCACAACGAGCCAACAGCCAGGATGTTTCTGAATCAGATGATTCATCAGCCTACCTTCCATAAGATCGCAGCTGCATGACTGAAGGCTTCCCCTGGAGCCGCAGCACCAGAGCGCTTCGGCCGTCTCGGTAGAGCCGGTTGATGCAGTCAGGATCCAGCAGCGTGAACGTCGGACTAGTTTTGGCTTGAACGGCCATCAGCCTCCATGAATACCAGGTTATCCTTGTTGATATTTATTAACACCGATCCAACTTTTTCACTGCGGAGGTTCGCTTCGGTAAAGTCGCACTGCAGAGCCGCCCGCACGTTATGAGGCCACTTCTTCATGTCATCTTCTCAGTCATGAATAGTTTGAAGCTGTGGCCATAGTTACTTCGTCGTTCGAAAATAAGGTGGATAGAGCGACCAACTTTTTTTTGAGAAAGCATTGATTATGCGTGACACGGTCTCAATTTGCGGGACGCATGAATTGGGCTTCAAACGCTGTGCGCGCACGCGCTACGCGGGACAGGTGGTCACCCTAATGGTGATACCTGTGGGCAGGAAATTTCTCATCTATATGTATGCTTTACAGATCTGAAGAAGCCCCTGTCAACTCTGTTTTTGTATCACAGTCATGAATAGGATGCTTGGGGTTGTACATTGCATTCTTCTTTACTTCAAAAGTTCTCATCAACACAAAAAATTCCCCAGAACAGAACCAGCCTACTTTTTCAGTTCGATCAGCTTTTTTAAAACCCTGGCTCTAATGCTGCCACCCCAGCATATGATGGCAGAGGAGATACAAAACTCACTTATAGAAGATCTAAAGACTGAACTCACTTGCCTTAAGAGTCTTCTCTATCCCTACTTGTGTACATGTTTACTGTTGCATCTCCAGTCCAGTTAATTATCCTGGTGACCAAGATAATTATACTCCTCTACCACCTCCACTTTTTTTCCCATGATGGAAATGGTTACTGTTTTTCCTGATATCTACAATCATCTCCTTTGTTTTGTTTATATTCAAGATTAAATGATTTTCCCCAAATTATGCAACAAAGTGATCCACCAGCTATTTGTACTCGGCTTCTTGTCCACCTGATGTACCCAGCAACTGCAGAGTCATCAGAGTATTTCTGAAGATGACAAGACTCTGACTTGTGCTGGAAGTTTGAGGTGTACAGAGTGAAAGCGAATAGTGAGAGTACAGTCCCCTGTGGTGCTCCTGTGCTGTTTACAACCTGGTCAGAAACACAACCTTTTATTCTAACACACTGTGCTCTGTTTGTCAGGTAGCCATTGATCCAGATGATTCTAGGGTCATCCATTTGTGTTTTCTGGAGTTTCTTACATAGCAAAACAGGCTCAATTGTATTAAATGCTCTGGAGAAATCAAAGGACTTAATCCTTATTGTTATGCAACGGCTCTGTTTTTCCTGTTCCTTGCCATGATTATAATTTTTTTTGCACTGGCTGGCTGTTTGCCGCACTTTGCACTACTCCAGTCTGCTAATTAGAGTAAGCACATTCACCTGTCTTCTGTCCTATCACCTTTATTCCTCCCAGCTGTGACCCGGCCTATATGTACCTGCCTCTCACAGCCAGTCTATGCCGGATTGTTGAAAGCCATTGTGTATCCAGCAGTCATAATTTGCATCACTTCTCTGATACACCTGACAGTTCTGTCTGTAAAGATTACAGACCCTCTCTGATACACCCAACAGTCCTGTCTGTAAGTTCTGTCTGTAAGGATTACAGGCAGAATACCTGCAGTGCACCTGTTTTGTTAAACCTTTGTTAAAGCAGATGTAAAGCAATTAGCAAACTGCACTGGGTCCTGAAAGATGCGTGTTTGCTTTCATGGGTTGGCCAAAAGGAGTCTCTCTAAAGCCTTCCAGTTAAGGGATGTCGGGGCAAAAGGTCTATAGTCGTTGAGGACTGAAGGATGAGCTTTCTTAGTTTCTGAAACAAGTTAGTCCAAAACATACTTAGTATGTTGCTGATTTATCCTTTAATATCCACCTGAGTCCTTTCAGAAATCAACACAATCAGAAGGAATCTAAAGCTATAGTTAGTTTGTGAATAGGTACCATTGTGAGTTGATTCTGGGGTCAATATAAATGGTGTGTTTTATACTACTGCTTAAATATAAAAGACTCACTAGGGTTCTCCTGTTAATGGTACATATAATTACAAAATTACCAGTCTGTTACTATTTAACAAACAGTAGCAGAAGACGAGTCTGGAGGAACAACATTACCATCATTCAAGTTTGAACACACAGTTTGACCATTTAAACTTTATTCTTACGTCCTTTTGGTTGTTTATATGTTTCACAATGCATATATATTCTGTTCTGATATTTGAGCATGGTTTGCCAGTGAAAAACAATGTGCTGGCTCGCTTTGTGGCGTAGCGGGTAGCGCGACTCATGTTTGGAGGCCTTTAGTCCTAGACGCGGTCGACCCGGGTTCGAATCCTGCCTGCAGTCCTTTGCTGCATGTCTCTCCCCTTCTTCCACCCCCTTCCTGTCAGTCTACTGTGAATAAAAGCGAGGCACGAAAAATAATATGCTTTCTTTCTGCTATTCTGTTGTATGTGCAACATAACTATGCAAAAATGCGTGTGGGCACAAAATAAAATGTCCATGTGCTTTTGTTGCTCAATGAGTTCCTTAAGATAACAACAGCATACACAAATTCCCATAGCTCCTGGCCAAAACTGTCTCGTAAAAGGGGGGATTTCATATTCCTTTTAACCTTTGCCAGTTTACAAATGATTAGAAGTTGTCATATTTAATGACTTCTTTCTTCAACCAAAAAACAAAAATAAAGTGTTTTTTAAATAATGTTTTATTCAGTAACCTTGTTTTCTTTTAACCTCTTCACTGTTTTTCTTTTTTCCTCTGAAAGCAAACTTGCTTTATCCAGCTGTTATTTTAGAGGAGCCCTTTAAAGAGCCCATTTAGTGTGACATATGCTCCTTGTTTTCACTAAAAAGAGTTCAAAATGGTAATAATTTAGGTCATTCAGAACTGGTTGTGTGGTGCAAGAAAGCCTAATTATCATAAAGCATTGAAATGCTGAATGTGTTCCAGAGAGAGCTTTAACAAGCTGATGAGGAGACCCAGACATGACCTGACCTCAATATTACAATCCATCAGAAATAGATTAGCTCGCCCTGTGTGTACGTGTGTGTTTTAATCAGATGCAGTCTTGAAGAGGAGCAACGAGAATTTGCTAGAAGTCACCTCAAAAACCAAGCTCAAAACACCAAGGCCAATGTCTGCTTGAACTCCATCTTTATCTGCCTTCTTTATTCCTTTTCACAGAGATATGCTGCCATACCAGCATAGAAATGATGACCCTGTTTATCATCTGCTGTTCACCTGAGTTAATTCATTCTGGCCATTCACAACCTTGTGTTGTATCTGTATGAAATTCCAAATTATTTTGTAAGTAGTGCATAATAAGAAGAGTGACAACCGTGTCATGTAATAGTACACCAAAATCCACCGTCCATCTCTCTCTTTCATAAACATGTCAAGTTTGTTATGTGCATTCCTCCACTAACGGCCATGGCTTAAACAAATAGGATCCCTGATTCAGCCTCCTCATTGGACATACAGATTCTGGTCTTGACTATGTACTTAACAGGCATAGTTGTGTCGTATTTCGCATTGGTTTACTGCTGTATCCCTTCTGCTATTACTTTCATAGATAAAATAATAAATATTTCTACAATTTAGACTCGCAAGGTTGCCAGTTGGACGCACATACTACGGCTAGTCAAGCACCAAATTGGGTTTGTAAGAAGATATGTGTTGGGGTAATTAAAAAAATGCCCATTCTTTGGAAATCATATGCTGACAGCAACTGGACGTCACTATGCAAGCAGAGGTAGTAACTAGTTAAATGTTTTCAGTTACATTTACTTGAGTAACTTTTTGAACAAAATGTCCTTTTAGGAGTCGTTTAACTGGATTGTACTTTTTAGTTTTACTTGAGTAACGTTATTAAAAAGCTTTGCTACTCTTACTTGCATGAAGCTTTTCAGGTTTCTTCTGACAGGTTCAAAATATGTGCATGAGAACTCTTAAAGCAATACCATGTACGTTTTGACCCAAGTATTACCTTCATTTGAGATACATTACATTATTTTCCAGGTCAATATACAGCACTTGGTTCATTCTCCCTGCCCTTCTCAACATCCTGCCCATATAACTTGAGAGGTGCACATCCTTCACTGAATGGGTAATGTGACCTAGAGCGCCGCTTTACAGCTGTATGAGCTCCCCTTAAAACACAGGAGCTAACCTTACATGCTTCTACTTTTTCTCATCCTGGAGTCAAAGTTTGTCCTGGCCATGGTTTTTATTACAAGATGCAGTAAATTTAGTTCACAAACCTGCATGTCAGCTCTTCTCCTCTATTGAAGTTCCTGCAGGCTTTCATAATCAGATTATTGAGCCTGTTGTCTGCCCCATCTTTCTCTTCTGAGCTCCTGGATTTCCCCATCCCTCCCTCTTTCCCCCTGGCTCTGCCTTGTCCTCTCCTTGTCCGCTTTAATTGGAGACTCTGAGTATATTATAGAGGGGTGAATGTGGCCTTGTCTTTACAAGTACCTTGATGACTTCTCAATCTGCTGGTCCAAAGTGGTCTGCTATCATATTCTCAAACACGGAGATTGTTTAATTTTGTGACAATGCATTGTCGCCAGTGGCCTTCAGTGGCACTAAACCTGAAAATTGCAGGTCTAGTGCCTCCTAGTGGCTAAAAGTTACCTGTTGCTGCTTTAAGAAAAGGACAAAAGATATAATGCATATTCAGATGCACCAGGGAATCTGACTATCAGAGCTCTCATGCTTATCTACAATTAGGGCTATTATTGTTACTTCTTTGTCTTTTTGACATGCCCTCCACTCATAGTCGAATACCATTATCTAATTTCACAAACCAAAACACAATGATTGCAAAAAACGATATTAAATATGATTTTAAGTTGGTGTTTGTTCTAAATGCAAATTGTATCTATCAACTTTATGCGTTTGTGGGACCTATTTTTCTTTTTTTTTCTTTTGTTTGTTTTTGTGTGGGTTTTCTTAATAAAATATTTCATAGTACAGTAGAGCTGTTTACAATTCTGAGTAGAAAATTGATTTGCCAGATGGGGGTGCTGAAACTTTTCAAAGAATTTTTTTAGCACAAGGTGAAACACTTTTAGCTCCAGCAGATAGGAGATCTGTCAGCTTTCAGTTGCCTTTGTGTATGAAATCACTGGGTAGAGAATTTAAAATTTTTGTGTTTATTTTAGTATCTGTTTGTGACTGTAGAATTCAATGTGATCACCTCTTGCTTTTGGAATACCACACAACTTCTTGATCATTGATATTAGTATCTGATCTACAACGTAAATAATTTTTCGTAAAAAATCTAAATGATACAATGAGGGCATTTTTAAAGTTTTAAACTCTCTAAGCTCAATGACATTGAAGATAATATTATTATTTTTTACATTAAACCCAAACAGATTCAAATTGTAAATATTTGACATGCATATTTTTTATTTGTAATATTCTGTATAAAATATTAATCTGCAGCGCAAAATCTTTATGGTTATGATAACTATTTTTAATAAAAGTATTAACATTATATTATATTATTCACAATTCCAAAAGACCCAAAAAGTTTCTCATAATATTTACTGAACTATGTATTTATTATGTTAAAACTGTGGTCATTTTTATCTGCATCATCATAATAATGGTTTATTTATGTATTTGATATAAGATTACCCTTTTTTAAATAAGTCTTTTTATAAGTCAAGGGAAATCCTTTATTCATTTATATAAGACAAGATTTACCGACCTTTTTCGCAGCATGAGAAAGTCAAACCACTAACATATAGCCTGATACCATGCAGTGCCTCACTAAGCACAGACTGGTATAAAACCTTTAAGCATGGGATCAGTAAATTATTCTTTTTCTTGCAATTTTTTTCTTATTTTTAAAGATATTTATTGATAGTACATAACAAAATATATTGCAACAAGTCTCTTTAAAGGAGAAGTCCGGTCAAAATCAGAATTCAAACTGCTGAAAGTACTTTAAATATAAAACTACTACATACTGTGCAAAACATTATAAGTTTTTTTAATTAATAATAATTCTCATTTAATCATGTTTATGTGGAGGAATCCATCTTGGTCAAGAATAGTACTGTCACCTCCCATTTTTTGACGTCACTCGGCAGACCCGCTGTTGAGCAAGTTTCAACGCTCTGTTTGTCACGGCGCACTATTTTCCAAGATCAAACTCAGTCGGGTCCTACAGTATATATCTATACACGCGCGTGTGTGTGTGTGTGTGTGTGTGTGTGTGTGTGTGTGTGTGTGTGTGCGCGCTCCGCGCAGCACGGCTGTGCCGGCGCTGCGCGGAGCGCGCGCACACACACACACACACACACACACAGCGGAGGAGAGATCGCTGAAGTGACTTAAGTTAGCTGATTATTATAGTATAAGTATTAAAATATAAGAGCATTCCAGCACATGCTGGGCTGAGCACGGCTTTGCACCGGCGCTGCAGCTGAGCGCGCACACACACACACACACACACACACACACACACACACACACACACACACACACACACAGCGGAGGAGAGATCGCTGAAGTGACTGTGTTGAAATAAGCAATGTTTTTTCCTCCTTGTGTTGGAACATCCGATGGCCATGCACGTGGGCATTGTTGCTTCAGCAATAGCTCTTGGGAATGTCAGCGGTGAAGTCCTCTGGAAATCCGAAATAATTATTGATGATCGCAGCTGTGTAGAACGGCTCCTATTGACTTTGCATGGAAAGCGGAGAGAAATACTGTCGCCGCTTCCGCTCTTTCACGTCGCAGGATGTGATGTCAAACGCCCCTTACTGCCCATATTTGGGCAGTCATGTCAGCCCCCATACACAGTGATTCAGACGACAATTTATGTTTTTATTTTCTTATTGATTAAAGATAAGTTCATTAAATAACCACAAATGTATTAGTTTTAGTTATAGCTAATGATACCCTGATTTTTCCTTGTTGACCGGACTTCCCCTTTAAAAAGTATAGACTGTTACCAATCTTAGATTTGTACCACAAATCAAATTCAACTAAATTTGTTATTCTAAGTCAATAATTCTTTGCTAATACTTACATTATAGTTATTACACTGTTTTGAACCTGGATTTTAACTTAAAACAATACAATTTTTATGGATTTACTCTGATTTAATGGCTTGGTTGTCGTAACAATAGCATGAAAGAAACTGAGTTACATTATATTAAGTTACATTAAGCATATGGCGATGGATGGATTATATTTTGAGTTGTTTTTAAGAATAATATGTTTAAATGACATGTACGTTAAAGGTCAAAGCCCCTGAGTGGTGGTTTTTGCAACTCTTCTGTTCTCAAATTCTTAAATCATATATCCTCTTTTTCTGTCCTTCTCTCTCATTCTCTCTCTCACTATCACAAAAAGAAACTCACTTGTGTCTGGCTTCCCATCCCGGTGCTAGTTCCCTCCCTCTGTTCTCTAAACCTCACAGCCCATCACTGTCCTTATAATGAGTCTTCACTTTTTTCTGTTTACAGTGTATCTGTTTTTGCTGTCTGTATGTGTTTACTGGTCTCCCCGGGCCTCTGGTATCCCTGCTTATTTCTCTTCACTTTCAAATCTTCAGTCAGTAAAACATTTGAAATTCTAGCACAATTTTTCTTCTGACAAACAAACAAACAAAAAACATTGATTTAGCTACACACTCTTATAGTTCTGTGAACCTTTTCTTTTTTTTTTTTTTTTTTTTTTTTTTTTTTTTTTTTCTCCCAGTGTCCTGTCTAGCAATGTGGCAATAAAAATTGATATCTTAATGCCAAATAGAGCTCGACAGATTTTACTTTCACAAGTGGAGCAAACAGCTTTCGCCATAATGCTCCGCTTGATTTGTGCGTGTAAATAGCTTTATTGTGATTCCTGCAGGGAGAATTTCAAATTATATGGACACTACAATGGGAAAGTAGGAGAGTAAAAGAAAAACAAGAAGAGAAAAAAAAAAAAAGAGAAAGAAGAGGTGAAAGAAAGAAGAGATAAAAGGAAGAGAATGATAAAACTTCCTCTGTCTGCTCCATCACCTGGAAAGAGACACAAAAAGAACAGCACAACCAACAGACATAAAGCAACAGATACAATCGTGTAACACCTTGATACCATTGCTAAATCATATGTATTATTATTTAAGCTGACATGTGTAATGTGATACCTAAAAAAAAAAGGTAAAAGAAAGTAAATAAATTATAGCCTTTCTGTATATAAGTGAACATTTAATACCTGGGACCCAGCACCTGTGGGAGATTGTGAGAGTGCACTAGTTTAGGTGAAAATTATACAGAAGGAAATAGCTCGATAGTGATTGTGGAGAACCGAAGACCCACCTTCCCCGAGCACAGAGGCAGGGGTCAGGGGACCCATAACCCCGGACTCCCAAAGGGGCCCCCAAAGCAGTGCGCCCGAGAGGGGCCCTCACAGGAAATGTACAACCCCCCCCGAGGAAAGAGGAGAGACGACCCCGAGGAAATCCCCCAGCCACCGCAATGCCGACGCCCCCAAGAGCCGCGGGGACGAGCCCGTGGGCTCCGCCGGCAGCCGGCCCCGCTGAAGTGGTCCCGGCCATGAGTCTGTGAACCTTTTCACAATTCCTTATGTCATAATCAGATCTATTAGGATTGTAATTGATTAACTGACGACAGATAAAAATGATCCCTGGGGTTTTAAAATGTCTTACAAATAATCTGAAAAGCATGGCATGCTTATTCAGTTCATCACAGAAAGTAAAAAAAAAAAGAAAAGCTCAAGCTCAGTCACATCGAATGAAGGACATTTGAGTAGGTCATCTGGACTGGTTCTTTTTTGTTGAAATGTTTTGTCTATTCAAGAGACTAGTCTGAGGAGTTAAAGGTAAGTTCAGCCTTATAAGCAGTACCTTTGCATAGTGGATCAACAAGTTTAAGGGTAACAATCAAAACTGGTTGCTCTCATGCAAGAGAGGACCGGCAGCCTAATAACCAAACTTTAGTATTCTGATGGCCGTTTATTGTAGATACAGGCTAGCACTCACTCTTTTAGGGATGAAGATGTTTGCATCCTGGATAAAGAGGAATACTGACTTGAAAGAATCAGAATCAGAATCAAGTTTATTGCCAAGTAGGTTTGCACTTACAAGGAATTTGACTTGGTGTTGATGGTGCAGACAAAACAAAATAAAATAGAGTAGATATATATACAGCTATATACACACAGTAGACTGTGCATTAATGTAACGCAGAAGCTTGTAAGTGTCAGTGTCCAGTGTCATGGGCGGCTCTTGGCCTTGTTGATAAGGGCGGTAGCGGATGGGAAGAAACTGTTCTTGTGGCGTGAGGTCTTGGTCCTGATGGACCGCAGCCTCCTGCCAGAGGGAAGTGACTGAAATAGTCTGTGACTGGGGTGCGAGGGATCAGCTACAATCTTCCCTGCACGCCTCAGAGTCCTGGAGGCGTACAGGTCCTGGAGAGTTGGAAGATTGCAGCCAATCACCTTCTCTGCAGACCGGATGACACGCTGCAGTCTGCTCTTGTCCTTGGCGGTGGCACCAGTGTACCAGATGGTGATGGAGGAGGTGAGGATGGACTCAATGATGGAGGAGTAGAACTGCACCATCATTGTCCTTGGCAGGTTGAATTTCTTCAGCTGCCGCAGGAAGTACATCCTCTGCTGGGCTTTCTTGGTGAGGGAGTTGATGTTCAGCTCCCACTTTAGTTCCTGGGAGATGATAGTTCCCAGGAAGCGGAAAGACTCCACAGTGTCAGTGGAGTCACAGAGGGTGATGGGGGTAGCTGGGGCTGCGTTCTTCCTCAAGTCCACAACCATCTCCGTCCGCGAACTTCAGGAGCTTGACAGACTGGTGACTGGAGGTGCAGCTGTTGGTGTACAGGGAGAAGAGCAGAGGAGAAAGAACACAGCCCTGGGGGGAACCAGTGCTGATGAGCAGAGTCGTGTTTTCCCAGCTTCACGTGCTGCTTCCTGTCAGACAGGAAGTCTGTGATCCACCTGCAGGTGGAGTCAGGCACATTCAGCTGGGAGAGCTTCTCCTGAAGCAGAGCTGGGATGATTGTGTTGAAGGCAGAGCTGAAATCCACAAACAGGATCCTGGCGTAGGTTCCTGCAGAGTCCAGGTGCTGGAGGATGTGGTGGAGGGCCAGGTTGACAGCGTCGTCTGCAGACCTGTTGGCTCTGTAGGCAAACTAAAGGGGTGTAAAGGAAGGCATTGTTGTAAAGAGAAAACGCCCGCCATTAAACCGGGGTGGAGATCTCCGGGTCCAATTGTCCTCCTCTTACAATGCTGTTATTGTGAGCATGAATCAGCACTATGGGACCAATAAGTGTCTTTGTGGGCCAAAAGACATTCAGAATTTTATCAACAAGATCGATCGTCTCAATATATGTCTAATTACTGTATTTTCCAAAGTTTCTTAAACATTGACGTAGACCAAGGTATGTTTTTACAACGTCAATGTTGTGAGCAGTAAAATCTAGCTTACACATGATAATATCCCTATTCTTAAATAAATGAATTCACTTGTTGCACATTACCCAAGCTCAAGCCCCTTTAAAATCACTGTTTACCACTATATGTGTCCAGTTTTGTCTATTGAAACTGATCATGTTCAGTAAAAACAGATCCTACCAGTGGTTATACAGCCAATAAGTGCTGGGTGATTTGTGTGCTGGAGACAAAAAATAATGATTCCAATAAAAATCTCCAATTCACCTTGTTACCCTTCACATTTCACAGACTGAGGCTCAGACGATAGCATGATTTGTTGAGTCACAATTAATTCACAACAGTTACCAAGTCCATGCCATCTTCAGGTGCCTGTTGAAAATATCAAAATTAAAATTTTAAATGAGACATTTCACATTCCCGTGCCTTGGTGAATGAAGAGCATTGTTCTAGTGCATGTTGCAAGGGAAGCTATTCTGCTCAGTGCAAATTAAATCAGTTCTTTAATAACTCAAGATCCTCTCAATATGCAAATTAGTTGTTAGGATGTCAAGTGGCATTTATTTTTGGGTTCATAAAGCATATCATGTCGCTCCAGCCAGAGCTCAGATTTCACTAAATTGCCAGTCTCAAATAAACAAGCCCATATATTAAATTAATATAATACATTTTATGATTTTTAAAGATAATTAGTTAGATAAATCACTTTCAAATTAACATGTGGTGCGTGCATACTAAGCACACACTTGTGGACACAGCTGTCAAGAAAGTTTTATTTATGGTCTAAATTCGAACATCATAACGTTATTTAAAAGTTTATTTTGGGGGTAAAAACTATAGTTTCTGATCAGTAGATAGTTGTAGATTTTACTAAAATTGCTAAAACATGAATAATATATTTCAATATACAAAATTAAACTTTCTTCTTCTTACCCATCATTAGCTAAATATAAAAAAAATGGTACCATACTTAAGTTCAACCTTGGGTGTAACGTTTATATCATGACCCTGCATTTTCAGTAATTAATTAACTGAGAATATTTTTCTATGGTTCATGTGCTAAAGTAGCTGTAGGTGGGAGCATTTAGGCTAATTTTCTTACCTCCTTCCGTACTGACTGCAATATTCGGACAGTACTTGCCATGGTGATCGCTGACACTTCCGTTTTGGCTAAAGAGGCCTTACCCCAAAGGCGTGTTTAGATGGAGCCATAGGTAAAAGAAAGCCCAGTCCCTTTCCCGAAGTTTGTGTACCGAACCCAAACGGTATGTGAAGATGAGGCTAACTATACTTTATCTTGCTGCTATTGCTCAACCTCACATACCAGCTTGGGTTTGTCTGGGTGCTTCTTGGATCAAACAACAGTGTCATTTTTTTATTTTTAAGGATCCAGAAGTCACCTAAAGAGCCAAGCTGCTGCCAATAAGAAGGGGAAAATGCAGTCCAAACCTAAAAAGACAGCTTAGTGCTGCAGACTACAGAAAAGGTGACAAGACAATTAGCCTTAGCGTGATTGAGAAATCTTCTCAGTTTGATTGTGTAGATTGAATCACTTGCAGAGGCAAGTGGAGTTATGGGAGATAAACACTGGCGCTGATAGAAAAAAGAAAGATTTACTGGTAAAAAGGAAGTGTGTTGCTGTGGCAGGTATCCAAAACAAAGTATTGAACTGATGAATGAAAAGTAAGAGGGAAGCAAGCATGAGAATGGGGACAAGGAACTGGAGATAAAGCTCAAAGTTAAAAAAATTAGAATGTCGTAAAACAGTTCAATATTTTTGTCACTCATTTTAGAAAGTGAAACTATATTATGCATTACATATTTAGTGAAAATGAAAGTGAATTTTAATTACCAGTGATACTGGTGGTAAGGACACTTTCCACCAACCCTCTATAAGCTAAAATGAGGGGGCATCACGTCAGCCTGGCCCTCCTAAGCAGTCTGATGAACTGAAATCACTTTTGAGCCATTCTCACTATGTCTGCAGTGGTTGTTGACCAGCTCACATCAGATGATGTCTGAAGGCCAACAAATTTGTGTCTGTTCATGCTCTCTGCCTCAGTCCCTCTGATGGTTCAATTTAGGGCTTTCTTCCTGAAAATCGATAAAAAAAACTCCCTTGATTTTCTTACATTGAGTATAAGGTCATTTCTGCCCTGTAACCATTAAACCATTAATCCAGGGTTTTTGATTTGGGAAGACATGGACAATTCTAGAGGGGACATAGATAGACATGCACCAACTGATGTAATCACTAACAGTCTCTGTGTATGCATCTAGGCTATCTGAAGCCTCTTTAAATATATTCATCTCAGCTCCAGACAACTGTTCAGGTTTTACAGGGCACTGCCAGTCAAGGTGTTGGTGGTTCAGACTGTTACTAAATTAGCCTTCAGCTATTCTGTGTTTGTAGGTTTAAGCAGAATAATGAAATGGTCCCACTTCCCCAAGTGGGGTTTAGGCTCAGCAGTGAATGTGTTCCTGATATTGCTGGAACAGAGGTGCGGTGTGTTATTCCTTCTGGTTGGGGATTTTCAAACTTGATACAGTTTTGGCACACGTTTCCTAAAATTGCAAATATTAAAGCCCTCCAGAATAATATTGCCACTATCAGGGTATTTCTGTTCATGCAACTTGGTTAATGCAGCCTCCTCTCAAGCAGAGGCAGGGATGTACACTATACTCACAATGATACACTGTAGTTCTCTTTGCAAAAAGAACAGTCTGTGATTTTAAATAAATAAATGTAATGTTCTTTGAGAAAAATTAGAAAGTTTTGCCAAGATAGTCGTTCATCCTCTCTTGGTATTACCACTCCACTCTGCATCCAAGTCAGCTCTGGTGGTGTATCCTGTCGGTGTAATGTGGTAATCTGTTATACTATCCCCTCCAAGCAATGTCTCACAGAAGCATAGCCTGGAGCAGTTTAATGGTTTTCGCTGTTCGACCAGACGTGTAGGCAGACTGCCCAACTTATCCCACAAACTATACCAGTGGGAGACCTAGCCTACCTTTGCTAACCAAGAAGCGGAGCCTTTGTTCAACTCTTCCCTGCCTCCTTGGCCTAGCATTGGAATTGGAGGGCTAATCACAAGAAATAGGAAGAAAACTGGCTTCAAACAGAAGCTATTAATGGCAAATGACTACACTTACTTTTCAATTACAATTTTTAATACATTTAATATTATGTTATTACGTTTTATAAACGTCACATTAAAATCTTTGTGAGGCAGTACCAACTGCTTTTAAAATTCTGGGCACGAAACATTCTACACAGACAAAAGCAAGCAGGTTAGGGTAACATAGTATAGCTCGAGACCATGAAAGCCCCTTTTTGTGATTCTCAGTTTCCAGCATAAGTTGCCATGTTGATAGACCTTGGTAAGAAGTTTACTGGGATCATTACACAACTACTATTGACACTGGTTTGAACAGAGCCCTAGATCGCTATATCAGGAAAATAAAAACCGACAAGGGGATTACCAGCGAAAAGGTTGAGTTTAAAAATGTGTAACAGATGGAATCAGGCATTTAGTGTGGCAGCAGAATGTAAAATTCAGAGGCTCAATGATGCATGCTTCGTTGAGCTGTGACCAATGCAGTCTTTACAAAGAATGTTTCTGCCTAATTGTCATGATAGCACAAAAATGGTAATTAAAATAATGGTACAACTAATTCCTTATTTGGGGGCAATAGTTTATGAGAATTTGAAACTGCTGTTCCACTACTTTTTTCGCTGGCAGTGCTAATCTTGGCCTGTATGCAAACAGGAAATGTTATTATTTTTTTGGTTTCATTTCAGTTCTATTTTGTATACATGCTTCTTCTAACAACATATTAATGGTAAGTGTATAATAAGTCATGGTAATCCTTGCCAAATATGGCCTTGCATTCAAGATTCAAATCGTTCTACACTGGATTTAGATCCCTTTCAAACTTAATTATGAGTCATTGTTAAGTAGGACAGTTTAAGTTAGACATCCATAGGTATTTAAAGGGCTAATCTTAACCTCAGAAATGTCCTTTGAGTATACCCAGGTGTGGTTTGCTTTCACTTTTATGAAGTCATCCAGGATGTAATGGGTTTGTTTTTGTTGGAATATGCTCATTTTTCATAGGAGTTTCATTTGAAACATTAAGTGTTTCATTTACCCTTATCCTTGTTAAATTTCACCAGTGCTCTCAGATCTCCATGGGCTCAGAATTGCAAGATTGAATCCAAGATTGTAAAAGAAACAGAATGCGAGATGTTAACTGCGATCCAAGAGGGTCTCCCTGCTGAGCGAGAGAACATTCACCTGGAAGGCAAATTTACTAATAGCCTGCCTATCACTGATCCAGACATGACTCAGATTCAAAGTACACCTGTCATGACTTAGGGGCCTGAATAGAGGAATGTAGATAGTGTTCCACCAAGGATGAAAACATGTTATTGATAGGAGCAAAAATACAGAAGGAATAGCTGCAAGGAGAAAAACTCCTTATCGATGCCCTGTGTGGGTGACTGCTCATCACTTTAAACAAATAAAAACTCGAACTCTCTAGTGACAAACATTGCAATTACTTAAGTTCCCTGCTGTGTTCTTTTTTGTATGCTTGTTTACATCTAAGCTTTCAGCATCAATCTTTTTTAAGTTACCTGCGCTTCTCACAGAAACGAAAATGTTATATGGATGAGTTTGGTCTTAGCTTTATCCCACTCAAACAAGGTATTTATGTAATGCGTTTGTCCATGTACACTCTTTTTGTGGGTAAATATTGTGGCCAAATGATATGCACATTATTTCATTGTTATTCATTCTGTCATACCATAAAATGGCTGGTCGGACTATGGCTCCAAGCCTGCAACATGACTGAAGACCATGCCTGCCAGGTGATAAAACCACCGTGCTAACAAGGCTCACGTCCTTCAGATGGCATCAGCTGTATTGAATAGACCTGATCTCAGTTGAAGATTCCTCACTTTGGACCACGTGTTGAAAACGGTAATCGTTGCCTTGCTGGACAAAGCCAAACATCACCTTTACCCCTTTGGTCGTTGGATTGACAGAGGAGGTGCTAGGACTTTAATCAGGTTGGAAGCACGCAACCAAAAAAGAACAAGGAGTTTCTTCCCCCTTTTCCATCGGGAGTCTTTTATGTTTTCGGCCGAGCAGTTCACAAAGACCGCTGAGACCCGCCCCCGCACAGGTCGGACGACTTATCTCCCCGGCCGCCAGAGAAGGTGAGATATACAGTAACAAGCTGTTACGACCTGACTGATCTCTCCCTCCATAGATCCAGTACCACGAAAGGACCCCCATTAATTACTTATATTGAAATAAGTACTGTTGCCTGGGCAGAATTTATTTGGAAAGAGGTTTAATGCTGAAGTTTTTACTTCAGAAGGAGTTGTTGAACTGTCTTTGAATGTTTTACGTGCTGTGACTGAATTCAGGTGATAAGCTGCTTACTGTGTTTTCTTTTATTTGATTACAGTGAAAGCCACCGGGCCAACGGCTGACTATTATTGTGGATTTTATCATTATTATTCTGAACGGGCTGTACCATCAGCACCAGGTTTATTCACAATGTTATTGTTAGAATCCAGATCGCATCTTGTTTCCTTTTTTCTCTTCTCTCTCTTCTGCTTCTCTGGATTATCATGCAGATTTCGTTTGAAGTGTTCATTGGGTCAGATAGTGATCTTTTTGTCGGGTTGGCTGCCCCTTGGTGACACCACTGTAGCTGTGGTTAGCTCAGGCATTAGCCGTAATTTTTTGGAGCCGGTAGCTTAGCAGCTAAAGCTAGGTCAGTGCTGCTACTCGGCTAGTAGTAGGCCTTGCTTTAAGGCACCATCACATCACCCCAGATGCATTTCAATGGTGTTACATAATTTGTTTCTCTTAATTGTGATTATTCAATGCTTAATTAAGTAAGGCTTATTTTAAGTTAGAAAATTACCTAAAGCTAAGCGTTCCTACATCCAAGTTTCATCATTTTGCTGTTTGTTATGTATGTGTTGATTCAGTAGTATAGTGTGTTCAAGTAGTATTAGTATTAAACAATAATTTCTGTAACAGGGAGTTATTGGTTTAAAAAAATTTAAATAGTTTAATTGTGGTTGTCTGTGATTTTTATATTTATATCAGTGATCAAATTGTGTCGAAGTGTACAAATCCCTTTTGGATTAATAATATAAATATATAAGAGGCATTATTTTCCTTTGCTTGTGGTTAGTGATTAATGATTCTAAGTGCAATTCTACTTAAATGTTATTAACATTTACTGGTGGCAAGTCTACTTCAGTCTTACAACTGACTAGACGTCCATTTTTCACAGAAAATAAGGTTAATAATTGTTAATAAGTAATAAACCCAGTTGCTAGTTATAATCTCGTAGTCCTTAATCACAACTATTTGAAACATTTTTCTTTGTTGCTTTCGTTTGATTGGAATTACAATTATTAATAATATTCATTGTCAAAAAGGTTAAATTGCACAACAATTCAAACTAACCATTTCACATGCAGCACAGACAGCACAGCCCTATTTCCACAGATTAGCTCCTGTATTATGTTTTGTCACACTTACATGTTATCAAATAGACAAACATAGCATGAGGAAATATATGATGCATTTTCAAAAGATGGTGTAGCAGTTTTATTGGAACTATAAAAATTACTTCTAGAGCAAACGTGTGTACAAATGTGGCATAAATGTCCTCAGTGCATCTTTCCAGGACAGATACATTATTTAGTAAGAAGGATTTATGAAATAAAGGATGTTGCATTACAGTTATCTAGACATACAACAGCCACAGTCTCTACTATAGCATTTTTCAACCACCAATGACTTAATCTGTCAACTATTTTCTGAATAATATATATATATATATATATATATATATATATATATATATATATATATATATATATATATATATATATATATACAGTATATATACACATGTTCTGTCATGGCAGTGAATAATATTTAAATGGAGTAAAAAAAATCTTTACTCTTTCAACAAGAGGATGCATAGTATAAATAATAACAGGCCTCATATTGATTTAAAATATATTTAGTTATTGAAAAATTACTAATCAATTTGTGATCTGATATGATCTCTGATATCTCCTTGGCCAATTTACAAGAGGAAAAATTGGCAAACAAGTCTGTTCTAACATGAGTTCATGGCAGTCAGTTTCAGGTGGGGAAACAAAAGACTGAAGATAGTTTCCAATTTCATAGTTAAATAAGTGAAACAGCTCTTTCAGAAGCTACAGATCATATGGTGACTTCAACTTACAACAGCAACTGCTAAATGTTCTTTTTCTACTTACGTTGGATCCACCCCACTGTTTTTCAATCTGTTTTTTTCTTCTTTTGTGAGCTGTAGTGACAGTGCCCCCTTAAGCAGCTGGCATTGTCTGCATATAGGTGCTGAAGCAGCAAAAAAGCCTCAGACCATTACATTATCACCACCATGGTTTTGTCTCATTATTTCAAAAAATACTGGATCATCCATTTTGGGTAAAGTGATATGGATCTTTGGGTTGCTTTTGATTAGTAGAGGCTCTCACCTCAAAACACTTGTGCATGTGTCCTCTGATATTTTCACAATACAAGTTGATATGGTCTTTGAGGTTGGAAGGCCTCCTAAACATTGCCCTAACATTTAGTTCCTTTCACAATTTCTCTATTATATTTGAGTAAATAAAAAAAAATGAAGAATGAAGGGACATTCAACTCAGCTTTCCAAATTTGGGCCAATGACAGTAATTTTATGATTTAATGATTGGGTGGTTAGTGTTCCCATGTTGGCTTGAAGACCTTTATGCCCCCTGATAAATAAAGTCATGCTTGACAGAAAAGCAAAACACAGAGCTATGAGTGAGCGGGTAAATACTTTTTTGAGGCACTATATGAATATTGATAACAAGTTCAAAACAAACTGTTTTTTTTTTTGCCTTCCATGAAATGTGCTTTGTTCTTAATTCTTCTCTTAGATAATTTGCACTTTTTAATCATCTGTCTTGTTGGCTTTATTTTGATTCTTATAAATCTTTTACTTCTTTTATTTTTACTTGCGTCTTTACTTCCTGCACCACCATTCATCCCATCAAGATGAAGTCAACACATGATTTAAGCCTCCAGCTCCACACAACACTCTGTTTGATTTAATTACATCAAAGCCCTGTTATAAAAGTTTTATTGACATCATTTTTTTCATTTGTATTCCAATTTCAATTTTCTAAGCATCTAGATTTTGTCAGATGGTTGGAATGATGTTAGATTTGTTGTTTTAAAAAAGAACCAGCCATATGCACAGTGAATTTTATGTACGAAAGAAAAGCTTTTTTTTTTTTTTTTTTTTCTTTTTTTTTGGAGGAGCAATTTTCCAATAGCAAATCAGAGCTGCCTCACAGCCAGGCACTGTGAGGAAAAATTCCATTAATCATTTCATCAAATGTTTGCCCCAAGCTTGAGCTGCATGTCTGGCTGCCTCATAAATAATGTGAAAGTAAACAGAAACAGTTGAAGATAACACTATTAATCAGGGGAAGACAAGCAAACAGGCAATAACTATAAGCATTACCTACAGCTTTGTCAAACAAAATCATGACTTGATTCATGAGTTTTGAGAAAAAGAGAACATATTAATGACAATGGAAAAAAGTTGTAATAATATTAATAATACTAATATATCACATGGATGTGTATAGTGGGCTTGTAATATCATCCAGTTTTGGTCCTGGGGCAAGAGCGTTAAGGCTAAATGTCTACCTCATATATAGATCAACACATGACAGAGGCCCAGAAGTAAGCAACCCAGGAGATGAGATCACAGAATTACCTACGATGTAATATTTATTGAATCAAATAATGTTTAGTTGTTAGCGCTTAAATCTAGCTTACCAGGAATTGATCTGAAGGAGAGTAGCATGGGGTTACAGCAACATATGATTATATGTAGAACAGTAATCCTCTGATTTAACTTTACTTGTTTCAAGGTGGTTACTGTTATGCTGCACAGGAAAATAACTGTTTTTCATTCAAGTTTGTTATGTGTGCACAAGAGAGAAGTGTAGCGTCAGAAATGATAGGTGTTGTTACCTTGTCTTCAGGTAGAGAGAGAGGTTAGTCTCAGCCAGACACGTTTGATTTTATTTGGCTTCGGCTGGTTTGTGTTTGGCAACCACAGAGACACTTCTGTTATGTATACTATATATTATCAAGAGTAATGTGAATTTCTGTTTAAATCTAAAAAAAAATGTGTCTTTCTACCAAATTACTTGATACATATTTCTTACATTAAGGTATATTTAAAAATAAATTTACATGTAAAATCTTAAGTTAATGAAATTACTCAATAGCATTATTAAAACAACACTACTTAACTTTTGACCCAAGTATTAGCTTAATTTGAGATATATCAAAAGATTTCTCAGGTCAATATACAGCACTTGGTGGGTATCGATGCTCCATGCAGGCTGCCCCTATCAAAAACTCGCCTAGTTAACTTGAAAGGCTCGGATCCGCCGCTAAATGAGTCATGTGACCTAGAGCGCTGCTGGGTCATGTAACCTAGATCACCGCTTTACCGCAGTCTGAGCTCCCCTTAAACATGAGAGGTAACCTTATGTGCTTCTACTTTTCTGATTGTCGAGTCAAAGTTTATCACGGCCGAGGAAAGCAAAAAGAGGAAAAAAAAAAGTCCAAAAAGAGAAAGTAAGACAGGAATCGCTCCAGAGGAAAAACATGAGTTGGTCTGGCGAAACAATTTGCTCATTGGTGTTTGATGATCAGGATGCAAGACCCATTCTCTTTTTGAATCCTTATTATCAGACTGGTAAGTTATCTTTTTGCCTGTAGTATACAGAATATGTCCGAGTTTTTATTTTTCAGTTTTGTAGGAGCTAAATGCTAAGCTGCCAGGCTAAAAGTTGCTGTTAGACAACAAAATAGATATGACACTTACTTGATCACACATATATTTGGATCTCTGATGTAGATTTAATCTAGAGGGGTGAATGTGGCCTTGTCTTTACAAGTAACTTGATTACTTCTCAATCTGCTGGTAAAGGGGTCTGCTATCAGATTCCAAAACCCAAAGGGAGACTGTTTAAATTTGCAACAGTGCAGTGTTGCCAGTGGCCTTCAAGGTCTCTAAACCTGGTAGTTACTGGTCTAGCACCTCAGTGGCTAAAGTTGCACAGTACTTTAATTTATGTAATGTAATGCACTGACTAGGCAGAGAACCCGATAATCACCCTGACACTGTGTTGAGTTTTAATAGGTTTATTTATCAAATAAAACAAGCACTCCAGCCTAAAAGGAAATTGGACATAAATGGGCCCCACAGTGATGTCGGGCCTTAGATTGGTGTTGCGAGACTGTAGCTGTATACTATCAGTAGAATAAGCAGCACAAGAAGGCAAGGATGGGGAGAATGAGAAACAAGACCCAGAAAACCATAACCGCCTAGGAGAATGACAATGCCTCTTTTTTCTGTATTCAGTGCTTTTCATTTTTGAGGACTATGAATGTAATTTTTCTGTGGCTAGAAAATTGGGTAACCCTGTCACATTATATAACAGTAGGAGCTCTCACTGGTGTGACTTGAGTTTGCAGGCAAATCAGCCTCCTGCTTGTCACCCCTGAACAGCTTGTCAGTCACGCCTCCAACATCCCAGGCATGCTAGTCAATCCAGTCATACCTCCTGCTCTATACACCTCTCAGGAATGTACATTATCAAGGAAGTATTTGCCCAACAACCACCAGCACTTTTATCTTAAAGGGTGATTTAGCTGATGACAAGATAATTGCTTATGAAAAAGGGTGATTTTTTATATTTCATGCAAGAAGTTGACAAGAAGTTTTTTAGATTTGAGCTTACCTCTTCTTATTTTACATTTGATGTTGTAGTGGTATTGTGAAGACATGTTTGCTATTATAAAAATACTTTTTGCTTGGTTGACTGTATAATGTGTTTTATACATTTGTGTGAGCCTCCAAATAAACCATGTAACTGGTGTTCCATTTCATTTCAGTGAACCTGTAACCATGTGACATACATCCCGCCTCGGGTCAGGAGCATTATGCCAAATTAATCGCACCCGTGGGTGCGTGCTCCACAGTGTTACCCTCTCTTTCTTCCTCCTGATCATTGAAGCCTCACGTCTTATTGCTGCTTAGGCTGCTGTTTCTTCCAGCACCCCTCTAGCAATACGTGAGTTGAGTTTTCTGCGGTGCGGTGAGTTTTTGTTTTACTCCCACAAAAAAATAAAAAAAACCTAACTGCAATAAAACTTTGTATAGCAGTTAACTGAGACTAATCTTCTTCTGCTTGTAGTAGGGTAGTAAATGTTTTCTTTGAGGGAGCGCATTCGGCGTCCCCTGGCCTGGAGAGGTATTGTTTTTAAATTTCTGGTTTGCGCTCCTAGTCGCCTTATATTTAGCTGCTTTGGCAGCATTGTTCAAAAGATGTATTTTTCAGTGGCTTTCTTTGTTTGTTTTCTGCCTCTGTAGCAGGACAGTTATACTGCATCGGGATGGCCTCGGAGGCAGATGATTACCACCTGGACGGTGTTACAGAGGACGCAGTGCCACCTGGTCAGGACCCAGCCCTTCCCTGCAAAGCTGTGCAGAAGCCTGGGAACAAGAGGAAGCATGTGTATGATCCCCGAGTGGATCTGCTCCAAGAAGAACTGGAGGATATGCGTAAGACCATGGATAACATGGCTGCTGCACAACAGTACTTCCTGGATAATATGATTCAATTAATTCTTTCAATTAAATTTTATTTATATAGCACCAATTCCTGATACATGTCATCTCAAGGCACTTTGCCAGCCTCCATTCAAGCCTTCGTCACAACTGGACCTGCAACTCCTCAATATGAAGACCATGTTCCTGCTTGCCATTTCATCTGCAAAGTGAGTGAGTAATCTAGCTGCTCTCTCTGTTGGGGACAGTTACCTTTGTTTTGGAGTTGGTGATCTGGTGGTTCATTTCCTGCCCAATGCAGCTTTTCTTCCCAAGGTGCTGCCGTGGGGTTTTGTGGCCAGACCCCTGGTAATTGATTCTCTCTCCTCCTCACTCCTCTGAGGAAGCTGAGAGGTTATACTCTCTGTGCCCTGTCAGAGTCCTGAGGGCTTATGTGACATGTACAAGTGAGTTTCGGTCCATACACAACCTTTTCTTGTGCTATGGCACATCTGCACTAGGCAGACCTGTGTCGACACAGCGTTTGGCTCATTGGGTTTTTGACGTCATTCGGGATCCTGGACATCCCCCTGCGCATGGAGTGGTTGCCCACTCAACACGGAGTATGCCTACTTCCTGGGCATTGTTCAGGAGTGTCCCTTTAGGTGAGGTGTGCAGTGCTGCTGATTGGGCATCCACCCAGTGTCGGCTCCTGACAATTTTCTCGGAGGGTGGGGCAAATGTTATGATGAATGCTAAGGTGGCCCGTTTAATTGCTAAAATACTAATAAATGAAAGTCAGAAAACTAACTTCTCACTGTTACATTGCAATGTTTAATGTGGTTTCTTGTTCAGCCACCGGAAGGCAAGAGAACACATGAAATGTACATACTGTTCAGTATTTTTGTACATCTAAAAAGTTAAATTCTCAAATCCAATAAATTTGGTTCCACAATAGAACAGTTACACTGTGGACATAAAACAATTGTTATCTACTATTTTGGCCTTGAAATCACTGTTAACACAGTGAGTCTGTAATATATTGCTTTCATGGAATCCAGAGTGATATACGGCGCTGACTGCAGTCTGATGGAAACCGATCATACTAGCGTGTGTGTGCGCAGTAAGTATCAACCAAGCATGCAGCAGTGCGTGTGACAAAATCACATTGGGGTGAGCCCTCCCAGAGCCCATAGAAAGGAATTGATGTGTCCAAAGTATGAACAAATAAAAAACATGATTGTGTTTGGTAACGCCTGGGGCGATTTTCAACTTTACTGAAATCGCCGCAAGGGGTGGGGCTTCTGGATGAAAGTGGCTGCTGAACATCACAGCGATATTCAGGCTGCTGATTGGATAATATCATTAAGACGGAATGGTAAAATAAACTTCTTTTCCTCTCTTTATTCATGTGGTTTAGGGAGGGTGGTGCACTGTTGCCCGCTATTGGTTGGCCACCCCTGCATCCACCTCTACATTTGCCAGGTCTGCATCCTGCATCCTCCATCCCTGCCTCAGTTTTAGGGGCTGTGATGGACGGATGACACTTTAGCTATCTACAGTATGTACTGTGCTATTGTACTTTGTTCAGGTCACCTTCTTCATGACTTATTTAGCATAATAATGTGACATGGTTAGAGGTTCACTGAAATGAAATAGAACATTAGTTTATGAATGTAAAGCTGGTTCTATGAATGAAAGTGAACCTGTAACCACTTTGGTCCCTCATTCGGTGTTTCCTGGTCACCCCAAGTCATCCGACAGCGGGTGAGTGTGTGCACGGACATCGTTCATATTCTGTGGAGCACCCACGGGTGCGGTTAATTTGCCACAATGCTCCTGACCCGAGGCAGGATGTATGTCACATGGTTACAGGTTCACTTTCATTCATAGAAACAAGTTTACATTCGTAAACTAACATTTTCCTTATTCACATACAAGGCATGAGTTTTATTCATTCTTGTAATTGGCATTGCAGAAGTCCAAAGGTAAGACTCTGATTTAGTTACCATGGGCCACTGTGCAAGGCATAGCAAGACTAAAATAATGAGGTTGAAATAATAAAAAAGGAAAATGTCCACACCTGTTGCTCATTTTCTCTTTCAGTTATGTCATGCTTTTGGCATTACAAAACAGAATCACAGAAATATGCTCTTCATTTAACCTGTCCAAAATCACTCTAATAAACAAGGAGAAATTTTAAATTAAAAAATTTAATTAATAATTTTTATTTAGCAACATTAGAAATTGTAAGGACCACTTTCTTTCTGAATGCAATTAAACTGTATCAGCTGTTATGTAAGGCAGACAAGAAGGGCAAAGATAATCGCAGGCTCAACACTGCTCTGTGCTTTAATTTCAAAGACATAATATAATGGACAGGGAGAGGTTGTAGGAGAAGCTGTGAGTGCCAGGACAATAAAACATGTTTGAAATTCAGATTATCTGCTGCTCTCGGCCTGACTAATGATGGAAGTTGCACTATAGAGACACAAAATATGGAAGGATACATTAACCTCAACACTTTTACCTTGCCATTGTGTCCCTCATTCCCATTTCACTTATACCTATCTTGCACTTTTCATCATGAATAAACCAAACTTTTTTTCCATCTAGTTTTTATGAACTCACACATTAGGGGGATTATTAAACCATTTATACAGTGTATATATATATATATATATATATATATATATATATATATATATATATATATATAGATATATATATATATAGATAGATAGATATCTATATATATATATATATATATATATATATATATATGATATCTATATATATATATATATAGATATCTCTATATCTATCTATCTATATATATATATATATCTCTATCTATCTATCTATCTATATATATATATCTATATATATATAGATATCTATATATATATAGATATAGATATATAGATATCTATATATATATATATATATATATATATATATATCTATATCTATATATATATATATATATATATATATATATATATATATATATACATACACAGTGTATATACTGTATATCTACAGTTGTGTTCGAAATAATAGCAGTGCCTTTAGAAAAATGAGTAAATGTCAAAATTCTTCAAAGAAATTGTACTTTAATGAACACAGATACATTGGGGACACAGTACATTCTATTCCAAAGCAAAACAATTGCGCAAAGTCATCAAAACTTAAATAATAATAATAATATTTCAAATAAAGTAAGAAATGGCATGTTCAAAAGAATAGCAGTGTTGCCATCTTTCCTTGGAAACTCAAAAATGTACTGTACAAACAAAGAAATTCTTGATAAGTGAACCTAGCTGAGTATCCTAAACTAATATTTTGTTGCAAAACCACGGTTTCTGATGACTGCTTCACATCTGTGGTGCATGGAGTCAACCAACTTCTGGCATCGTTCCACAGGTATTGCAGCCCAGGATAATTGCACTGTATTCCACAATTCCTCAGCGTTTCTTGGTTTTGCCTCATGCACTGCACTTTTTATGTCAGCCCACAAGTTTTCAATGGGATTAAGGTCCGGGGATTGTGCTGGCCACTCCATCAGTTGAATCTTGTTCATCTGGAACCATGCTTTTGCTCGCTTGCTGGTGTGTTTGGGGTCATTATCCTGTTGAAAGGTCCACCTCAAAAGCATTTCCTCCTCAGCATATGGCAGCATGACCTCTTCCAGGATCCTGATGTACTGGAACTGATCCATGATCCCTTGTATGCGGTGAATCGGACCAACACCATAGTATGAAAAACATCCCCATATCATGATGCTTGCACCACCATGCTTAATGGTCTTCAGTGAGTACTGTGGCTTGAATTCTGTGTTTGCAGGGCATCTGACATACTGCCTGTGACCCTTAGACCCAAAAAGAACAATCTTGCTTTCATCTGTCCACAAGATATTATGCCATTTCTTTTCAGGCCAGTCAATGTGCTCTTTGGCAAATTGTAAACGCTTCTGCACATGTCTTTTTCTCAGCAGTGGGACTTTGCGGGGGCTTCTTGCTGGAAGGTTAACCTCAGTAAGACGTCTTCTGATTGTCACAGTACTCACTGTCAACTGAAGGTCTTGCTTGATCCTCTTGGATCCCATCATTGGCTGAGTCTTCGCCAGTTTGGCTATTCTTCTGTCCATTCGAGGGGTTGTCTTTCTTTTTCTTCCTCGTTTTTCAGTTTTTTGCTCCCATTTCAGGGCATTTGAGATCATTTTAGCTGAACAGCCAATGATTTTCTGCACCTCTTTGTATGTTTTCCCTTCTTTAATCAATTTTTTTATTAGGAAACGCTCATCTTCAGAACAGTGTTTTGAACGACCCATTTTCCTTGTTTTTTCAGGACAAATGCACAGCCAGCATGCCAGTTGTCTTGATCCTTAAATACGGATCACCTGTTAACACCCTTTTTTCCCAGAATACCCTCCCTAATTGATGCCCTCTCTAATTGAACTCACCACTGCTATTTTTTTGAACACACCCTTTTCAGTTAATCATTCAATTTCACAGAATCCACAGTATGCATGGCTGTCCTGTTGGGTTTGTTGGTTTTCTATACCTTTATTTTACCCCCCAGAAACTTATCTGGGGTATAGAGTTTGAAATGTTAATAACACCAGTGATTTTCTTGCTGCTGTTGAGGCACTGCTATTATTTCGAACACAACTGTATATCTATAGATATCAATATATATCTATATCTATCTATATCTATAGATATCGATATATATTAGGGCTGTCAATCGATTAAAAAATTAATCTAATTAATTACATACTCTGTAATTAATTAATCTAAATTAATCGCATATAATTTTTGCTGTGAAAGTATTTCAAATATTTAAATTCAAATGATTCAATGAATAATCAGCATTAGATAAATTAAAATTCAAAAATTCTTATTCACATTTCATGCCTTCAGACGTTTTAACATGTGTCGTTGTGGCATATGTGGCACACAGTAACGTAGGGGACACAATGAAAATAAATGAACACTCCCCTCAATATCAACACTTTACAACAGTAAAGTGACGTCCGCGCTACTTCCGGGTTACGCCGGTAGGCAAAAACAGGACTGTTCTCGCCAAACACCGTGACAAAACGGGTGAATTAGAGCGTGGTTTTAGTTTATGCCAATGGACTGTGGGAGCCATCATACCCCGAAAGAATTTGCAGTCTACACTTCATCTCCGGTAAATACAACTTAATTTTGCACTGGTCATTGTTCTGCTTAAATAATTAAAGCCGCGTCAATCGGCACTGCAGCCAAGCGCCTTCGCGCACCGCCGGCCGTCAGCCACCGCAGAAGCTGTCACGCATTTTCTCCATCCGTTCACCGGCCGATACACACGAACGCGTTGAGCAGCGCTAGCCAACGACTCACAAAAAATGTAGTGCAGATCGGTGGATGCAGCGAGGAGATACAGCCGTTGAATAATGATAATGCATTTGGCCACCGGGCCGGACTAAATCATTTGGCCAGCATTCACAGACTCGCTATCTGGACTGTATCTGGCAATCTGATACCATCAACCATCAACTTACTCTTAAAACGATCTTGTGATACGTTACCTAAAGAAGAAAAATACGTCGAGAACTTGTTGTTTGCTCTGTTGGCGTCTGCCGCTGTGCTCGCCTTCTGCCTTCCAGTCCGGCGCGCAGGCGCGAAAAAACCCGGATGAAAACAATAGCAGTGAACTACCCTATACGATTAATTTGCGTTAATTTTTTTAATCCGTTAATTTTATTTAAATTAATTAATCGAAATTAACGCGTTATTTTGACAGCCCTAATATATATATATATATATATATATATATATACTGTATATACATATACTGTATATATACTGTATATATATATATATATATATATATATATATATATTCACCGTATTTTTCGGACGACAAGTCGCTCTGGAATTTAAATCGCACCATTAAAAAAATGTGTCACAAGGAGGAATAAAACGTAAACAAGTTGCACTGGACTATACGCATTTATTTAGAAATGTATTCCACACAATCCCAAGACTAAAGCCTGGCATTTAATTTGGTAAACCGATTTATTCAATTACACAACTGCATGCACAACAGGCTGAATAATATGTAATGTACATAGGATGGAGGTTGAATAGGGTAAATTAGCATAACTCCAACCGGGAAGGTTCTTGCCAGCACATTTCAGCGTAACAACCCATTAGGCTGAAAGTTGTCAAAATTGTGCTGAAATTAGATTGTGAGTGTAATGGTGCTACTTGCTAACAGTACAATGTGGATGCTTGAGAGCAACATGAAGCTCATGTGCATCGGCAAAGTTGTAAACCCCATGGACAACATATATGTAGGTAATGCTAGCACAAACAAAGCCTTTTCCTTGTATTGGTGGCTTCACATTGTTTTCAAGATGATGAGTTTAACTAAAAAACTCCATAAATATTTTTAACCCCATTCTCAGACCTCTCAACTTTTATCAAAAGTTAAGAGTGAGATTATGCTAATTTTGGGGGCGGGGTTTGTTTGGGGGTGGGCTAACTGGACCCTGGAAGAGCCGGTGGAGTCTCATTTTTATCCCACCAGACATTGAAGTAGACATGTATTACTTTTGAGAAAAAAGCGTCTTAATACTTTATTGTTCAGTTAGTGGATTAAAACATAAAAAATACACAATTGTTCAAATAATACTGAATAATATAAAGTAGTTTTAAGTTATTTACCGAATTATTACACAGTTACAGATTCATCTATGGGTTTGTTTCATTGTAGATCTATAAACTGATTGGTGAATCAGGCTGAGTTTCATCAAGCCTATATTTGGCTTATCCGACAGTTTCCCCTCAGCAGCAACACTGAAGCACACAGAGGTTCTTGCTGCGTCTTTACGTACGATCCTGCTGCTGATGTCTCCCTCTTTTCAGCTCAATGCACTTCTAGACTGTTACAGTTTATAACCATTATCATCACCTTTCACAGCGACAGGTTTCTCATCTCAGTCGCCACGCTGACCAGACACATCTGTATTTGTCTCGTCAGTGCGCTCTGGGTGGTGAGGTGGGCGGATTTTACCCCCGTTGGTGCGCTGCATGCGAGGGATAAGCAGTGGGGAAAATGCATAAATAAAGACTGTAAAGGGCTCCTTTAGAGGAAACAGGGAGACTGACGGGTCTGAGATCAAGCCCCTGATGTTACAAGTTCTCTAAAATGACCCTTAAAAGTGCGCACCAAAATTACATGTAACATAATTTTGCGCACCTGAACTAAAGCGCAAGGCAACATGCCCACCGAAGCGCCACTGATTCTATGTTGTTAAAAACAAGAGCATGAAACACAGCCACTAACTCTCCTATTGATTTTAACTGGCACACTTTGCTACGGATGTAGCGTACTGATTCACGTTTTGAATGGTGAGAAAAGCAACTGGGTCCGAGGAAAAGGAGGGGGGAGAGGAGCAAGCGCTGAGGCACAGAAATACGGTGCATGTAGTTAAAAAAGGCAGAATTAATAAAAACGAAACTTAGAAATAGACTAAGTGGCGTTTTAAACTGCATCTGATTAGCAGAACTGTTTTATGATCCAGAGTGCAGCCTGGTTCTGAATGAAGGCAATATCTGGCAGCAGCTCTTCCCCCACCCCCCACCCCCTTTCCTCCTGCGTACGCAGTACAGGACCGTACCGGCTTACTTTCACCACTGGTTAAGACTAAAATTATTCATAACTCTGATCGCTCTGTTAACACGAACTGCAGCAGGAATTACGGATGGCCACAAGCTGTGAAAGAAGCAAAACAGCTCAGCAGAAGGCAGAGTTTTGTCGTCCGCAGCCCAGATGGGCTTTGTGATTTTTATGCGTGAGAAATGCCATGTTTGCATGTGAAATGCCATGTGTTGCTAGTGAGCGTGTGAAGTCAGTGAAATGCATGTGTCACACGGTCAATGCGTGAGAGTTGCCCATTCTGCTGTTTGCCACAGAAAAACAACACAGCTAAATGTGCTAACACTATCACAACTTCTAACTGTCCAACATGTCAGGATAAATGTTCAATCAAACGTCATAGTTAGAAGTGTAGCTATTAAAATCTAAAAGTCCTGGTAATCATGTAGATCAGAACATGTAGATCATGTAATCGTCAGATCAGAGGTCAACAGCTTCCAAGGAACTCAGCCATAACACTTCTAATCTAATAGTTACCTATTTATTATACATGGGTGGTATATCACACCTTTAACTAAAGATAACCATATCTCAGGATACATCAATTTTTTTAGGAAGGTATCTGTTTAATTCATAATACTGAAGAGGTGTAAAACAGACATGCTAGTGAAATATAAAAATACTACAAGACTTTGAATGGTATTTTGGCCTAAAGGTAGCAACATACTGGGTTTTTAGCATGATATGCATGAAAAAAATGCAGATGCTAAAGTCTACACAAATGTCAAAACTATTTCCAGCTATGCCGCAACGCAAGCCTTATCCTCTGTAATGGTATACCAAGCTCAGGAAAACTGTTAAAACTGTGCAGTTGTTCCAGGGACTCCTGGAAAGCCAGTGTTGTTTGAAAGACTATCCTTCAAGCTTATAATCCATAGCAAGTTCTTTGTTGGCATGAAAGTGTCCTGCTGTGCTGCTGATGGCTTCTATGTGTGACAGCCTAAGTCACATATACAATGAGTAACAATGTGTTTGGTCTCAAGAGTGCTGCTTAAAGTTGCTAACAGTGGGATTTCACAAGTAATAAAAAAAGCCTTTCCCCCAAATATCAGTTTTCATTACATATTTTTGAATGCCTACTAACATTTCTCAAGACTTTGCTATAACATACAGAGAAGATGTGTTAGGCCATACAGAATTTGAAGTATGGACTATTTTAGTCATGATAATAGTCAGTGACAGTCTTTTTGCAGCAGCTACTTCCAGGTTGATGGTAAAATGTATTTAAACTTGTTAATCCTTTACAAATCTGAAGTCAAAATAAGATACATAAGAACATAAGATAAGAAATTATCTTATGTTCTTATGTTTTCTTATCTTATGTTTTTTCTTATCTTAATTAAGATAAGAAAAAACATAAGATAAGAAAACAATAGGCAAATTTGGGCGTGTCAGTGGCAAAAACACATGGACAGAGTTACACATTAAATCAGTAATGAAAAACATGCTAATCCAATCTAAAGTTAGTTCTAAAGCAATAGAAAGGCCAAAATAAAAGTAAAAATAAAACAAGAGTAAGTATTGCACAATTATTAATAACATGGCATTTTCAGGTGAAAAAATGAAATATTCAAGTTAAACAGAGGAAAGCAACAGCTGATTTACACAACGACGTAAAAACAAAATAAATTGAATATGCAAGATTGGAGAAGCAGATTTCAGAGTAGCTAAGGCGTGTTTAAGTGAACCGTAGCATCTGAGACACTAATTACAATCAGAAGACGATTTACTTTGGGTGTTGCACAGTCAGAGAAAACGTGTGCAAATGGACATAAGCGTCTGAGAGTGTAAATGATTCATGATCATATCAGAACCTGTGAACCATCAGCATGTTGTAAACACTTATTGAGTCTAATAAATAATAGTGATTAGAAATAATAGTAGTAGATAATACTTTGCAATAGTGCAAAGGGGTGTCATGAGATGTCATATGACACTCCTCCTGGATGACCGAGCTTCTCACCCTATCGGTAAGGGGGAGGCGGAGAAAACTAATTTTGGCCACTTGTATCTGCGATCTCGTTCTTTCAGTCACGACCCACAGCTCATGACCATGGATGAGGGTAGGAATGCATATTGACTGGTAAATCGAGAGCTTCCCCTTTTGACTCAGCTCTCTTTTCACTACAACAGACTGGTACAGCGTCCGCTTCACTGCAGACACAGCACCAATCCGTCTATCGATCTCTCGCTCCATCTTTCCGTCATTTGTGAACAACACCCCAAGATACTTAAAGTCCTCCACATGGGGCAGGATATCTTCCCCGACTCGGAGAAGGCACTATACCCTTTTTTGGCTTAAAGCCATGGCCTCAGATTTGGAATCACTTTCATCCTGACTGCTTCACACTGCTGCAAACTGGTCCAGCAAGAGCTTTAGATCATGACCTGATGAAGCCAACAGGACCACGTCATCCGCAAAAAGCAGACGCGGTCCTAAGGTCACCAAAATGGATCCACTCAACACCTTAGCTGCCTTTAGAAATTCTGTCCATACATGTTATGAACAAAATCGGTGACAAAAGACAACCTTGGTGGAGTCCAACTCTCACCAGAAATGAGTCTGACTTACTGCCGGCAATATGGACCAAGCTCTGACACCGGTTATACAGGGAACCTAATAGCCTGTATGAAAGGGCTTAGGACCCCATACTATCAGAGTACTTCCCACAGGATCCCCCGAGGGACATGGTCGAAAGCCTTCTCCAAGTCCATTACACACATCTAGATTAGTTGGGAAAACTCCCATGCACCCTCCAGGACCATGCTGAGGGTGTATTTTCCACAACTAGGACAAAAACCAAACTGTTCTTCCTGAATCTCAGGTTTGACTATCTGATGGACTCTCTCCAGAACCCTCTAAATAGACCTTTCCTGGGAGACATAAAAGTGTAATCCCTCTGTAGTTGAGGCACACCCTCTGATCCCCCTTTTTGAATAGGGGAACCACCACCCCTGTCTGCCAATCCAGTGGAATTTACCAACATGTGCATGCGATGTTGCAGAGTCAGGTTGACCAACATGACCCCACAACATCCAGAGCCTTAAGGAATTCTGGGCAAATTTCATCCATCCCTGGGGCCTTGCCACCAAGGAGACTTAACTGCCTTGATGACCTCAGCTCCAGAGGTTGGAGAGCCCGATCCAAAGACCCTAGGCTCCACTTCCTTAATGGAAGACGTGCTAGTGGGATTGAGGAGGTCTTCAAAGTATTCTGCCCACTGACCCACGACGTCCTGAGTCGAGGTCAGGAGCACACCATCCTCACTATAAAAGTGTAGGTACTGCACTGCTTCCTCCATCTGGGATGCTGAATGGTGGACTAGAATCACCTTGACGCTGTACGGAAGTCTTTCTCCATGGCCTCTCCAAACTCCTCCCATGCCCGTGCTTTTGCCTCGGCGACCACCCGAGCTGCATGCGGCTTGGACTGCCGGTACCCATCAGATGCTTCCGGTGTCCCACAGGCAAAAAAAGCCTGGTAGGACTCCTTCTTCAGCTTGACACCATCCCTTACCTCTGGTGTCCACCAGCGGGTTTGAGTGTTGCTGCCGTGACAGGCACGTGACAGTTCTGAGTGGCCTCAACAATGGAGGCGTGGAACATGCCCCACTTAAACTCAATGTCCCCCAACTCCTTAAAGCTCTGTCTCACGGGAGACTCTGGTAGACCATCCCAGCAGACCCTAAAAATACATTTGGGCCTGCCAGATCTGACCGGCATCGATTGGAGCCAACTCACCACCAGGTAGTGGTCAGTGGACAGCTCCGTCCCTCTTTTCACCCGAGTGCCCAAGACATGCAGCCGCAGATCACATGAAATGATAACAAAATCGATCACTGAACTACGGCCTAGAGTGTCCTGGTGCCAAGCGCACATATGGACACCCATATGCTTGAACGTGGTGTTTGTTTTAGACAATCCACGTCAAGCACAGAAGTCCAACAACAGGACATTGCTCAGGTTCAGATGAGGTGGGCGATTCCTCCCAACTACACCCCTTCAGATCTCACTGTCATTGTTAAGTCCCCCAGTAGAACAAGGGAGTACCCAGGTGGGGCAGTCTCCAGTACCCCCTCCAAGTACTCCAAAAAGGGTGGGTAATCTGAACTGCTGTTTGGTGCATAAGCACAAACAACAGTTAAAACCTGTCCCCCACATGTAGGCGGAGGGAGGATATCTTCTTATTCACCAGGGTGAATCCCAACATACAGGCACCAAGATGAGAGGCAACAAGTATACCCACTCCTGATCGGCACCTCTCACCAAGGGCAACTCCAGAGTGAGAGAGTATCCAGCCCCTCTCAAGGATTACTGGTTACAGAGCCAGAGCCATGTATCAAGGTGAGTCCAACTATTTCTAGCCGGGAACTCTCAACCTCACACACCAGCTCAGGCTCCTACCCCACAAAAGCGGTGACATTCCACATCCCGAGAGACAAATTCTGCAGCTGAGGATCAGATCGCCAAGGTCCCCGCCTCCGACTGCCACCCATCACACAATGCACCCGGCCCCTTTCTCCCCTCCCACAGGTGGTGAGCCCATGAGAAGGGTGGACCCATGTTTTCTCCTCAGGCCAGGCCCAACCATGTTCCATGGGCCACCAAGCTTTCTCCAGCGTGCCCCACCTCCAGGCCTGGCTACAGAGTGGAGCCCTGGTGACCTGCGTTTGGGTAAGGGAACACTGTTTCTATTTGTCTCATTCATCATAAGGGTTCTGTGAGCAGCACTTTGTCTGGTCCCTCACCTAGGACGTGACTGCCTTAGGTGACCCTAGTAGGGGCATGAAGCTCCTAATGGTATAGCTTATTCTAAAAGATTTACTGTGTGCAGTAAATATTTTAAAAAAATGGGGTCTCTATCATTACAAACTTTGATCTGGGAACAATTTGTAGAAGACGTTCAATCATCTTTGTGGTGAAGAGGATGAAGGTCATAAACATCTATATTGTATTTAGGCAATTTGCATAACTCAAGGGAAGAAGTAATTATTTAAAAGCAATCTAAAATATGGAGATGGTGGGATTGATTTAATCACAACAGAAAAATTATAGACTGCAAAAATGGGCAACTTTCATGTACTTTCTCATCAGGACTTCAAACACTCATGAGAGCTGGTACTCCAACATATCAAATAGTTTCCCTTTATCTAATAACCTCTCGGGAGGTAATTGTACTTCAAATAAAGGATGATTACATTTTATTTTCTGTGTTATGAGTTGCATCGTGTTAACTACATTGACCTCTTCATACTGATACAGCTTTTTGTTTGAACTGAATTGCTAGGACTATCAAGAGCAATTTCCTACACCAGACAAAAGATTCACCAATTTTCTTTCAATGTCAAAAACTTCTGTGACTTTACACTTGTCTTTGGAAGTTATTGTGAGCTAACCAAAGAATCAGGGTCATAATCATTTTGCTTGACATTGAGATATAAAGCTGCATCATGGATTGGATACAGAGCATTGAGGTAAAACCTTAAGTATGGAAAAGGCAAAAGATGAGACGCAGAGACATGTCAAAAAGTAACCTAACCTCTGTCCTTTTGTAGTTAGACACTGTCAATCTTAAACCAATAAACATCCAAAACACAAAATAGTGGCACATCAGTAGTCACACATATTTTATCTGTAACAGGGCTTGATGTTTCACACAATGTGTTTTATTATTGTTTATTTTCAATGTTTAGAGAGCAAAACACTCTTAGTTACAGCAACATGAATAAAATTATAAACAAAGCTAAAGGGGCTTAAATACAGTAACTTGTTTTCCTTTACAAAATAGTACAATGACGTGTCATCAAACCTCTTTCATTATAATTTTCCATATTATTACAGGATATAGAACATTTTAAGATTTGACAAAAATGTTTATTTTGTAAGTAAGACTCTTTAGTCTTTGCCACAGCAGTTTATGTATTACTTTACATTAAATTTACAAGAAACAAGACAACTGTTTTTATTTAAGAATGTGTTTAGGCTAATTATCCAAATTGGTTCATATGCCACAAATCTCCATATAGAAAGCTCATGACATTGTAAACAAATCTTACATAGTATATTTCTTTCTGATGTATAAACAACAAAAATCTCTAGAAATATGAAACAATTCCAAGACACTGACAAACAAAATGTTATAAGGATTTTTTTGTTGACTCATTTAAATTCCACAGCTACCACTTCTGTCTTTCCTGTTCAGTGTTATTAAACTCAGCATAAAAGTATATGCTCTAATGAAGTTGTTCCCATCACAGTAAAAACAAAATTTGAGAAAACTAAAAAACTGGAACAGACAGCAAATTCGCTTCTGCTTCCAGACTTTCCTAATTTTAATGTGTTCCATTTGTTATATATTTGTCTGTACTGGTTACTGCCTCTGTTGAAAACAAAATTCAATTAAGTTTGTCTTTTTCTTACTTTTAGATTCAGCTTCTGTTACACATTAACAATAGCTGTTTACAATGAACAATACACAGATAGACAGACATACAGGCTAATATTTTGTTCATGTTTGACACCCAAACAACTAATTAAATAATCATTTATTTTGTGCTCAATGGGATTTATTAAGACTAGATGTTTTGATTCCATTGCTCGACGTTATAATACCAAGGTGTTTCTATTCCCACTCTTCCTTAACAATGAAAGCAGGAGGATAAGAACTGTAAATACACTAATAAACTCTAATTGAGCTCTAGGTCAACATAATGTGTATGTCCCTTTTAAACCTTCCTGAAAGACAAGAGGATATTTTGAGACATTGATTTTCAGTTTGTGGCTAACCTGACCAATCAGAAGAAGGTCATAGAAAATGAAAGAGAAACAACCAGAGCAATTCTGTCACATTATGTTGAGATTCACCTGGGAGGTTTCAGATATCTTTTCTTTAGAATGAGAATCAGAAGTGCAGCACGGGGGACGGTGTGATAAGCATCTCTGACTGTGGTGTAACAGTGATCCAGAATGTTCTCCTCTCTGGTCGGGCATTTAATAAACTGTCTATATTTAGGAAGATCATGAGTGAGGTTTCCTTTGTTAAAGTCACCAAGGGCAATAACTAAGGAGTCCGGATTTCTCCACTCCACATTCAGTATCTGGTCTGCGAGCGTGTGCTGTGCGACCTGCACGTTTGCATGCGGTGCAAAGTAAATACCGACCAGAATGAATGAAGCAAACTTGTGGGGTGGATCTTGACTTTTAAATGGCAAAGGAAAATCATGATGTTACTTTATATGTTTTCATTTTGTGTTTATCAAAAGGAAATATGCATAATTTCAGGTTCATAAAAGATGAAGTGCATCATCCTGTCAAACTTCTGAAAACTAATGCAAAACGTCATGATTTAGGTTTTTGTTTGTTTGTTTTGGACTTTTCTGGATTCAGTTCTGTCACCTCTCAGCCACAGAAACCATCCATTTAGCTCAGTCCACTCCACAGTCACCAGTCATCAGCCCAGACCAGTCCCACCTGCTGCCACTAATCTGTTTCTACTCTGCTCACCTGTCCCCGGCGTTCATACCTTCCTCACTCACCCACTCACTGCCGGATCGTCACCTCACCTACCCTGATGCTTTCAGTTCTTGTGTACACCACCTGCATCTTGTCAAGTCTTATTCCACCTGCATCTTTTCAAGTCTGGTTTCTTGCATACCCACCTGCATCTTTTGGTCTCCTGCCTGCCTGCCTCATCTGCCATTATTTTCCATTTTAACATACTCTGTGTTGGCTAATTTTAGGTTCACACCCCTGAACCTGACAGACATACATTGAGTGAGAGAGATGGGGATAGAGTGAATTTTGTACCATCTTGGACTCATGACAGCCTTTCTATTTCCTTATTTATACCAATATGGCACCAGAATTTAATGGAGATACTCAGTCAATGATAATTAATAAGTCGCATATATATGAAGTGGAAAACAGCCCACAGCTGTGCATATGTATTGTTTAGATTTTTTGTAACCTAAATATATTTTCGGATCAGTAAATTGTATGTAACACTTTTAAGTTTAATTAAGAGTTAAGCAGTTTATATATATATATATATATATATATATATATATATATATATATATATATATATATATATATATATATATATATATAAATAAATTACTCTACACTTACATCAAGGTCACAATTTTTACTTCTTAAAACAGCAGATACTATGTGACTATGTTCTGCTGCTAAAAAAGAACAAAGGAATCATTTATATTGTAGTATATAACTTAAAACACTGCACTGTAATGCAACTTAACACAAATTGACATTTTATGGTAACTCTGATCTTTACTGAAATTACAAATTTACTTCTAAACATGCCCTTTAGAAGCCATGTGGGCCAAAACATGGTGTATGAGGATTCTCTTTGGTGCCTTGCAAAGCATTAATACACCTTGAATGTTTTTAATTTTATTTTGTTATTTAATAGCCACATACTGCAATGGAATAAATTTTTTGTAATAGACAAACACTAATTGGAGCATAGTTGTGAACTGAAAGACGAATTATAGTTTTCTTTATTTTTTCTATGTATAAAAGTCTTAAAGGTGTGTATGCATATTTGCCCAACATGTATTCTAATACAAATAAAGTCCAATGCAACCAATTGTCTTTAAAAGTTTGAATCTCAGTTTAAATTAGGCTATTCCATAAAGGTTCTAAGACACCGATCATGAAGATCAAGGAATAACGCAAACAGGTCAGGGATAAAGGTAAAGAGAAGTTTAAAGCAGGGTTAGGTTATAATAATAATATCACAATCTTTTAATAACACATTTTTTGATGATAGATTGAAAAGAGCTTGGCACAACTGCAAACCTACCAGGACATGGCCATTCACGTAAACTGACAAGTTGAGCAAGGTGAACATTATGCAGAGAAGCAGCAGGCCAATGGTAACTCTGGTGGTGCTGCAAAAATCCAAAACTGATATACAATGTGTTAATACAACACCTATTAGTTGCAAACAGAAAAAATGCTATGAAATGTATTCTTGGAATGGAACAACTTATGCCTCTTTAAAAATAAAATCCAGGAAACATAGTACACAATATTTAACAAGTCCAACCTGAAGTACACTGTTTTGTAGGAGGGTAGGTGAAATCAGTCAATGGTTTCATAGATCATTTTTATAGATACACATTTCAGAGGCTAGAACTACAATGTATCATTGCTGGTGCACCTTATATCAAATTAGATAAATTTTCCTGACAAAACATGAGAAAGACCCCCCACATGATATACAAAAGCACAATATTTGTGTGAGGATAGCATTATCCACAATTGCATGGTAGAGAGTAATATTACTTAGGGGTGTTTTGTTTATTTTACAGTTGTCACCAGCTTGTGTACAAAGAATGGCATCGCTCCAAGGACAAGACCACATTTATAGGCATCCCTGACAAAGATGTCTTAAAAAACTTCAAAATAAATCTGTTTTATTGACAGCAAAGTTTTAAAAAAATCTAATATTTAATTTAATTGGCCATCCTACATATTTTTTCTGTTTTCACTTTTTTGTGAGACACATAAATGTTGTAGACAATCCAATGAATTGTAATATCAGATCAAGATAACTTGAGAAATAAAGCTGAAGATGGTTACAAAGCCAATTCGAAGGCTTTGGGACTCGTTAATCAATCTAATGACATTGATAGTCAATATCCACAAATGGAGAAAACATGAAACAGTGGTAAACCTATACTCAGGAGTGACCAGCCTACCAACAAAACTCCACGAATGTATCAGTGACTCATCCCTGAGGTCCGAGGTTAAAACCACTGCTGACCAAAAAGAAGGCCTGTCTCACATTTGTCAAAGCACATCTTAATGATTCCCTGACTGAAAGGATGACATTCTCTGGACTGATGAAACAAAACAAAAAAACTTTTTGGATGGTGTGTGACTTAATAGATCTAGTGAAAAACAAAGTGTATATATAAAAAAAAAACATCAGACAGTTAACTCTGCTAGCGATAGAGTGATTATCATTTGAGGCGTAATAGTAGGACCAGAGTGCAGACAAGACCCATGAAGTTACTTGTTGAGGTGTCGACTGAATCATTTAATGAGAGGAAAGCAAACATACAAAAATCCAAACGGCAGAGCACGGAGTCAAAAACTAGAGAAGTCTGAACAAAGGGGTATATAACGGAGAATCTGACAACCAGTGAAGGGAGACAGGTCGCTTAAACAGAGAAGAAGAACAAAGGGGAAATCAAGAGTGCAGGTGAAGACAATAAGCCACTAATCAGAGTAACAGGTGCAAGCAAGAAAGTGACAGGCAAAAACCACAGAGAGAAATTAGAAATCGAAAGGGAAAATAATCTCAGGGACCATATAACAAGGTGAAACATTCAGAATAACTAACTAAAAGCCTAATCCAAAATACATAAAAATATACAAGGGGAGTGATACAGGATATAACGAGTCAGAATATTAACTAAAAGCATGATCGAAAATAGCAAAGTCCAACACAAAACCCAAGGATCCTGACAGTGATGGCTTTGCTGCTTCAGGACCTCTACAAAATGCCATAATTAATAGCCATGAATACCACTTTCTACTAAATCCTGACAGATGATGTCCAGCCATAAGATTGTGACATTAGGATGGAGAGCAGATGGGTTATGCACCAAGACAATGATCCACTGCACACCAGGAATTATACCTGTGAATGGCTGAATATTAAATAAATAAGCAAATAAGGTTTTGGAGTGGCCTATTGAAAGTACGGAATAAAATCTCAGATGCTGCGAAATCAGTGTAAACACACTGTTCTTGCTTCAAACCCCTCAATGTGGTAGAACAATTGTACAAAGAAGCCTCCCTCCAATATGAAAGAAATCTGTAACGGACATATTTTTCAAAACAGTTTGCATTCTTCAAAATGGGCAAGGGGTGTTTTTCTTGTTGTTTTTCAAACTAAAGGTGTGTGTGTACTTTGAAAGAAAACTGGAGCAGACAGGAAAAACAAGGTTAAACAGAATCAACAGAAAAAGCAGAAGCAATATAAACAAACTAATCCATACGTAACCTCACAAAATCCAAAGACCTCAATGTACAAAACTGAACATTTATATAAGACTGACACCATGTATTTGTAGTGTTCTCACATGGGAACTTTAATTTCCTATTAAATCTACATTCCACTCTTTAAAAAAATGCAATTTTCATCTCCAACCACCTGCTGCCTTTGCTCCAACACCATCAGGGACTCCAGGACATTCGGGTTAATCTCCCATGTGGTCAAAGTGGCTTTAATCAGCTAAAGTCTCAATGCCAGTGTTATTTAATTTTGGTAGAAAATAAGCCAAAGTTTTTAAAATTTGCCTTCCCTTGCTGTGGGAGCTATACTGTGCTTAGCAACTAACTTCTTAACAAAATGAAAGCATATGTTTTTGCAGTATCTCCTCTTCTACATTTCCTTTTTATGGCAAGTAGTAGCTCTACAACAAAATAATTTGATGTTTTAATAAGGTTGCATAGTAATATGTTTTTTCTGTATTTTAAAGGTGCAACATAAGGAATACAGTGTTCAGCTGCCTATTATTTTTCATAAGTCAGCATACTTGTAGTAACAATTTCAAAATATTAGGGAGACGATGCCTGTGCAAATAAATAAATTCTCAGTTATCCGCGTCATTGCAACAGCAAACAGGCTTAGATAGGAGGCAACCGGACTTTCGCTCAGTTATTTCTGAAAATGTTTCTTTGTCAATTCTAGTGGCTCACACTTGGGCAACCTGCAGTTGGTGCTCTGCTGTTTCAAAGGACATGGAGGCCCATCCTCCCAGGCACATTCTAAGTCAGATGGAAATCAATTAGCTTTTGGTCATTTATTTCCGTAGTTCTGTTATCTGTTCCTTCTGAGTTTAGTTAGATTCTTCCCATGCCTGGACTTTATCTTTCTCCATTTAGATTATTTTCTCCCTATGCTCCTGCCAGTTAATTGCCCCTCCTTTCCTGCAGCTGATTGTTTCACTTTGTTCACCTGTGCCTAATTATCCACCCATTGTATCCCTCCTTCTCTTCCCCTTTAAGTTCAGCTCACTCTGTTGTTAGGACTTCCATCTTCATACCTCGACACTTCTCTTTTCTGCTTCATCACTGGTTCCTGTATCGTGTAAACCTGTCTTTGTTAATAAATTGTCTTGAATTTAACCTGCGTCTCCCGAGCTGTTGTCTGTGCTTCAATCTGGCCCCTGAAATCATGACACCTAGAGGCAACATGTTGTAGTTCCTACTGATGTCCCACGAGGAGGCACCACTCCCTTTGAAGTTTGCTTAGTTTAGGGGTTAGCTTGTAATTTAGGCACCTCACTAGTATGGTAAACTTTATGCAGTGTCTAAAATCCTAATAGCAAACTATTCAGTAATCCATAATGTATTTTATAATGTATGAATTATCTATCCATTTTATAATTCAAATCATGCTTCCTTGATGCCTTTAGTTATAGTGATATTGGACCCAACTAAGAAATGTAGGATTTTTAGAGACATTTTGTTTAGTAGGACTATGTAATTGATCAAAGCTCTTTATTTGGATTTTGAGTTTGTAATGTTCAGGTGACGAAACACAATTATAATCCATAGGCATGTGTGTACTCATTTCCTTATCTGCGCTGAGGAAATCCTCCAGAGTGAACGTTTCAAGAAAAATGGCCATGTAGGAAATTGTATCAGAACTGTGTCACATACACAAATATATGCATGCATACACAGACAAACAAGGAGTAATGGTGAAATTAATATTTGTTAGATCAGTGTATATTGTTTTACCCTAATATAATGGAAATCTAAGTCCCTGCCATGTCTCCAGTATTTATTTTGTGAGATGACATCCTGTTGGGATTGTAAATTGTATCTGTGCTACAATGTAAATCTACAAAAAACTGCCCAGGTAAGTACAGTACATATTTTGCAGTGTACCAGGTAGTGCTGCCTTGGCTACAATACCAAAGCCTATATTTTTACTTTTATCCCCTATATTTTGCTTATTTGATTTCCCCACATGATTTTGTTTATTCCAACAAAATCCCCACCATTAATCTGAGGTTATTCCCAGCACTTATTTTTATTGATAAAGTATACCTGCCATGGTCTTTAAATAGGCCTACATCAGGCTTTTTATGTATGGGCATTTGCTCACAGCCCCCAAAGTTTCGAACTCCACTGAACTCCCCGAGGCCATGAGAAGGGAAAGCAATATTTCTTCCTCTCCCCTGCTTCCACTTTCTTTTCCTCCCACGTTATTATTGATGCTGAAACACCTCTCAGCAGGGTTTCTGCTGGCCACTGTGTAGGAAAAAGAAGAAAGAGGGGGACAATGATTGGTCAAGTGGGAGGAAGAGAGATAAAGAATATGACTGAAAGTACCTGCTATTACACACTTAGTTGGTTTTCACAGACACTGTAATCCACACCGTACCACTTTAACCCCCAGTTTTAGGAGCTAAATGATGAGCCTAGAATCTTCCATCACCTTACAGTATCTCTTACCCCCTCTCAACTCTTCAAATCAGTCTCCTCCCTTTAACAGCATTTTCATATACTGTATTTTCAAATGGCTTTAATTTTTCCAATATGTGTTACAAATTTTGCTGTCTCCCTTATTATAGCTCTCCCCCTTACCTCTGCTATAACATCTTAGTTTTTCAGTTATAGCACAAACCACTGACATTTTCATATTACACTTTCTGCTGTGCCACTAACATTTTTTACTATAGTTTGGGGTTTGTCAGGAAAATTCATAAATCTATTTGCATTCAAACATGAAGTTGGGCATTTCTTATTTTAAAATTAGATGTAAAGCCAGATCTGTGTTTAAAATAGCAGCACCAATCAAAATCAAGTGGCATGTCTCTGCACCTGCGATGTTCACAAGTAATTTTTCTCCAGTCTTTTTGCTTCAATTCAGAGTCACCTCTAATGACTGGAATTAACATTTTCCCCTCAAATGCATGACATCCAACGGGCCTCTAACCCTCCATCAGTGCAGGTTACATTTCCAAACCTGTCCTGTTGATCCTCGGGCTTGTTGAAGTGGTTGTTGAACTTCTGAATGAACAGAACAGGAAGTGCTTATATTCTAATATATTCAGCCTGACGTTCCTTATAATTAACCTGGCCAGGCAGATTGATAATGTATAGCACTCTACAGTACGTTCTGCACATTACCAATCCAGTCCTGCTCCCATAGAATCCGTTTGGGGAAAGGCGGGAAATTCAGCAGAATTCTGCGAGCTAACTAGGTGAAGCGACACCTAGTGCCTGCCTACCAAAGGATAATTTTAGCCAATCACTGTATCATATTAAACCGTAAGCAGCAGATGTCATGGGAAACCACAAGAAGGTAAGCTAGTCAAGGAACTTATTGCTGTTCTTTTTTCAGAGATGAAATTGTGGATTCTCACAAAACAGATCTGTTGGCAGCAGGTACGCTTGCGTCCTCTTGCACTGCCATGTTTATGTTGGGCTCAGTATCTATTGTTTTCGTCGCACTGGTACATATGTCCCGCCGTAAACCACAATACTGCAACATAATTGGCCCAAAGCGTGTTTGGTTTGGACACACACAGCTGGAGCCAGAGCGGTACAAGTTGGATTCTCATGTGTTTGTGAACTCACATCTTGAAGAAAGGATTACCTTGTAATGTTGTAGCAAGAGACTTTAGTTGGTAACCAGGAGTCCAAGTCACGCTTTTAGGGCACAAGTCTAATTCAGTTTTGAAGCTTTTGTTATTTTTTTTCCTCAAAGTTTACAGCTGGAGTCCTCTTCTAAAGGAGCGTTCACATTGGCGCGACAAAGTCACCACTTTTGCGTACTATCGTTCACTTGACATTATCACCGGCTGTTCGCACAGCAGGCGACAGTGATTGCGCAGGAGGTGACAAGCCAGAAATAGAGCAGCAAAATGCCTATGATTTCACTTCCCTGCCACTCCAGCTTCGCCACTCACTCTTCCCCATGCTTGCTGCTTTCTGGACTTGTCTCTGTAGTATTAATTGGTTGAGTCATACAACTCAGGCCGACCGCAGACCGCCACTATCAGCTTTTCTTTCAATTTGAATGAAAACAGCTTCATCTCCACCGCAGTCACATCTAGTTCCTGATTGATGTCGACAAGACACAAAAGTTCCGCTTTTTCAACTCCAACAACTGTCGCTTTGGATCCATCGCAGGTGTCGTGTCGCTCTTACTTCACTCTAATCGCCAAAATCGCGCATTTTGCATCACTAGAAATTCCTCTGTGGCTTTGCTTAGCATCGTTTTGCGACAAGTTGCTCCAGTGTGGCGCCTGTGCATAGCGAAATCATGTAAATCTGTCACTCGGCCTGACACATTGGCGCTCAATGTGACCAGGGCAAAGGAGTCATGAAAACACTTGACTGAAGGGTGACCAGGAAGAAGGGGACAAAGTGGGAGATACTCTGAACAGGTACGGCAGGGGAAAGATCCAAAACATTTTATCCAAAACACATTTTTTTTATCATGAAGGGGGTCCAAAGCAGTTTAAATCCAGAATATCTGATCCAAAAGACTAGCTGAAGTAGAGATAACACATCCACAATTTAATCTGGTCCCCAGAAACCCAAGCGATCCACAAAATCCAGAAATCCAATAAAGTAGACGCAAAGACAGGATCAAAGAACAGACCAGATCAGGTTGGCAACATGCAACCCATGAGCAGGAGACCAGGTTTCATACACACATGTAATCAGGTAGTGAGTGAGTGATGTGTTCTGCTGTTACAATATATATAAAAAAAAAAAGACTGTTACAGTATATTAATGGCTGCCAGGCAGAGCAAAGAGCTTGCATTCTTGAAGATCACAACTAAATAAGTGACACTGTTTTTGCAGAAAAATACAGTCTGCTGAAAGCTGGTAATGTTTTGGTGCAGAAGAAAAAAATGAGGATATTTTTGCTGCTAATTTTGCAAGGAAGACTTGAGATCCTTGAATTGGCTTCTCTTTAGGATACCCAACTTCTTCATTTTTTTCACAGTTCCTTTAAGAATTTATGTAACTAAACAGTACAATTGCTGTTCTTACATTGGAACTGGTACCTGTATTATGTTGATTCTGACTTGTTTAATTTTGTTCATGTAATTTTAACTAATCTTGTAACTTGTAAAAGTGTACCTTTACTCCAGGTCTCCTTGAAAAACAGAAAACCTCTTCATTCCTGAAGGGACGTCCTGGTTAAATTATTATTAAATAAATAAATATTGCTAAAAAAATAGAAACTATATCCGGAAGGTACCTTCCAAAAAATTATTGACCATTTTAAATATCATTGGTATTGGTAGCAGCTATGCAGTTTGAAACGTCTTTATTCCTGTTGCTCAGACACCTTGACTACAAGAAGTAGTTGCCTTAAACTATCTCTATTTTCAAAATTTTTATTCTTTTTAAAATGTATTGTTGAGGGGAAAAGTAGGCAGCACAAAAAACAGTTTTCAAAATGATCAAGCAGACACCGGGCACTCCCTACACAAGGCCAGCGGGGAATGTACTCATTGAAAAAGAACATACACTTCTCAAGCAACATGAAAATCCCAAATATTCTAAGTCAAGCATATACTGTGTATATATATATATATATATATATATATATATATATATATATATATATATATATATATATATATATATATATATATATATATATATACACTGTATATCTCAGCAAAGGATTGTTTGACACTCCCATTTGCTCTGAAATATTTAAGCCAATCCTCAATTTATTGCATATTAGTCATGAAATGGTGGTTTGCGACTGAAACCCTTTTGGCTTGCCAGTAAGAACATTATTTCTTTCCAGCCTATGATCAACAAATACAGCGAGAGCTGTGTCTGGGAAAGTGTTGTTAGTCTATGTTTCCACGGAAACTTCTCTGCCACAAGGTCACATAGAGAAAGTAAAACGAAGAATTGGGAGAACTTAAAAAGCCCAATTATCATTATTTTTGTTGAAATGGTTTTAAATGAGGTGTGTCTAGTATATTCAGTCAAACGTGAACCCTTTCATAGTTTGAAAATACAATGATGGGTTCATTCAAATAAACCCTACCCATGCCAACTTTCCTTGTTTTATGCTTCAACAACCCAAAGATTTAAATGCAGCATTATTATGTGTCAGCTCTTTTAATGTTTCTTCAACATGATCTTTTTTGTCGGTTTTATCGTACAGTTTGAGCTGTATCTGAGTACAACGATTGAAGACATCGTACAGTGTATGCTTAAAGCAATCAAATATAAATTTTTTATTTAGCTGTACAGTATTACATCACAACAGCAATATCAAATAAATGCAAGAACTTGTTACCCTTCTCAAGTCATGTTATACCAGAGTATATGAGCCAATTTTGACCTCCTTATTCATGGTCAATGACAGTGTTATTATCTGTAAAAACACTTCCTGTTATAGAAAAAATAAGTTTCACAGTAAATTGTTTTGTTCTCCTTGTAATATGACATGACCCACTGCAAACCAAAATGAGTGTTAATGTGTCATGTTGGCTTCTAGTGACTCCAAGCGTTTCCTTTGGCACAGATAGTGTGACTCTTTGTTGTTTCAGTTTCCCCTGAAGTTGCTTAAGGAAAGGCTTTGATTTATGGCGTGCTACATAAGGATTCCCCAGTTAGTACTGTGTGGGGGTGTGCCTCTGTCTGAGGATTTATGCTTGACTGATCTGAGCTTCCGAACAGTTTAAATAATCTTTGGTTGTGTGTGCTGTTGTGTTTGATAATAATAATAAAATGTAGCTGCACACATTCATCTCACAAACATTAAAAACTATCATCAATGACACATCTAACAAGTATTGTCATACAATGGCTATTTCACAATGTCTCCAGTTTTTATGAACAAATCAGTGCAGATTTACTTTAGTCACATATCTTTCACAAGACAAGCATATCTATTTATATACGTAGCATCCAATATGGTCCAACTTCAATTCAAGTCAGTCCAGCTCATTATGATCCAATCCATGATTGGATGTGATTCAAAATTCATCTTTTACAGTCCAATCCAAACTGAAATACAATACTGTTTAGCTAATTTCATAATATAATGCCAAACTGTAAAAAACCTATTTAAGGAAATCTATTTTACTTTGCAGCAATCCCTCATCATAACGAAGAGTTGTGTGAGCGAAGCGCAGCCACTTCCAAAGAACTACACAGTGAAAACTTGAGCAGAGCCAGTCTTGGTATGAATGACCACCTGGCATAACCTGCTGGGGTTTTAAAGGCTTAGAAATGTGGAAAAATACAAAACAAAGACATTATGCAAAGGTAGTAACATCAATGGTACTTACAAAGTATTCTTTCACGTAAGAGAAAAATCTAAGCACAGAAAGAGTGGGCAAAATGTACTTTCCATGAAAACAAAAAAAGAGTGAACAAGGTTAATTGCAAAAATGCCATTTGGAAAGAGGTACATCTAAACAGAGAAACCCACAACAGGTGCACTTTCTATGTGACACTGAGATAAAGTGTACACAGTAAAGAAGAGAAATACCTCCATTAATAGCGCTGTCTAGGAAAGAAGCATAGCCTAACAAAAACACACTGAGTCAGGAGTCCTTTCTATGCAAAAGAAAAACACAATGTTAAGTTAATGGCTGTAATTTTCATTTCGATAAGAAAAGCACAAACATTATGCAAAACTCACTTGCTGTGCGACAGAAAAAGAGCACATATGGCAGAATTAGCTTCTTGACTCTGTCCAGGACAGAGACACACACACAACAAGGGCTCTGGGCCATATATATTTTCTTTGGAAAAGAGAAACAGTACATGGACTTTATGACTACAGTAAATTATTTATTCCAGGAAAGAGAAATAACTAAATACACAACCACTGTCCCAGACATATTTTCAATGCAACAGTAAGACACGCCCTTTTTAAATATTATTGCCATCAATGGCTTTGTCAGTAACTCTGTCCCGAAACGAAACACAGGTAACACACAGTATTACAGATGTACTTCTATGGAAAGAAAAAGCATAGTGAGAACACAAAAGTAATCCAGTAATACATAAGCAGCAAAGTGATTAAGAGTGGCTTCAGCAGTACAACAGTAGAGATAACTCAAGTGAACAGGCCAAATGATCAGTTATCTTATTCAACATTTTTCATGTGGTGATGGCATTCCTTAAAATATGGCTCAGCAGTTTTACCAGAAAATTAAAAATAAAACGGCCACTAAGTGACTGATTCGAGGAACCATCAGAATGTTATCAGACTGTATCGCATGACATTAGTGGGGAATGCTGAAAGAAAATCGGTAAAAAATAATTTCACATCTATCTCTTGATGTTTGGTCTGTTTTTGAAATTATAATAAAGTTATGATTGGAATAAAAGTGCATCATGTAAACACGGCAATTAGAATATGGTGACCACATTAAGCTCAAATAAAATGAAATTGTTTTCCAAATGAGACAGGTGATTTATGTCGATCCCTAATCTAAACAGTGTCCCTCTAAACACTTGTTCTGATCATTTAATTTTGATTCGAGCAAACTGCTCAAATTTGCCCTTTGTGAAAAATATTTATGAAAGAAGACAAATAGTTTTTTGCAATAGTTCTTTATAAAAAAATAGGTAATTAGATTTTATATCCAGGATGTTTACATGTAACTCTGTTTATATTTGTCTTAATTCAATTCATGTTTTCCCTGGCCTGCTTCCCTTTGTGTTTGTGTCCCTCTCCTATCCGCTCACAGTCCTGCTGGTTGAGGCAAACGCTCCAAGTTGGATGTTTATTCTGAACTACATTAAGATTGGAGATTGAATGAAAGTAGAGAAGGAATATAGTTGTAATGATTTCTGTCAGTTTCCTTCTGAAAACCTGATGTCTGCAGTCCCATGACTTCACTCCCTGATCCTTGTGCTGCACAGGTGATCTAGGTCTGAGCGGTTACACCTGCAGCAGCTCTTATTACTAGCAGTTGCTGCACCTGAGAGGAGCACTCCCAGTGGGTAACCGCCAGATTCTTGAAAGCCTTTTGTGAGTAGACCATCCTGCGTTCCTTGTATTGACCTCCTGTTATTTACTTGTTTCATTCCTGTTTTCTCCTGCCTGCCTTGCCCCTGTTGGATACTCCTGTTGGCTTCTGTTCTGGACATTGAGGCCTGTCTGCCTCTTCCCTGTCTGGATCGTCCTGCCTATCGTAAACGACAAACCTGTTTCCTGCCTCTGCCCCGCTTGGAAATCTAGTCCAGTGTGTGTGTGCCTCCTGTTACCGATTCTCTCATGTTGGATTCCCCTCTCGCTTAGACCTTCTGGAAACCTCTGCCGTGTGGACTGTTGCCCTGTGTATGATCCCCGAACTGACCACAACTTTCCCGCAAGCCATTGCCCTGTCTAGCATAATCAAGATTCAGATCAGTCAGTCAGTGATCCGGATCATCCAAACAGAGCCGCTTGGATCAATCTCCAGAGCCAGTGCAACTTCCCGGCATCTGAGAAGGTTAGTGGTTTTTCATTCACTGCACCATCCCCTTCACTGAGTTGTTCTTGGCCACTAACCCTACTCTTCTCTCTGCAGTGATCCCAGTATGATTTTTGGTCAGTTCTTGTTCCAGCAATACCAGTTTATTTGTAATAAACTTTTTTAAACACTTATTCCTTGTGTCAGTTGAATTATTGGGTCTCCAGATTCTTTCCAGGCATTGCAATAGCTCACTTCCCACCCTTTTTAAATTTAAATATACTGCATTGGATTACAGTAACCAATTTCACAGGATTGAATAAGATTCATTTGCTGTAAGTGAAATAAAACATATTACCTTTGAATTGAATTTGACGTTTTATATATAAAATTGTTGGATATCTGATTATGATGAGATTCCCTTTGCAGCTAATTTACACTGAAACAAATTAAAAGTGGTTCCAGGTTTGATGATCTTGCAAGTCCTTTTAAGTATTTTATTGCGTTCTCTCCCCATGTTCTAATTTATATGAACAAAATTATATGCAAATTATGTTCATTTATTTTGAAATTTTTGTTCCTTTCCAAATGTTGAAATACTTTTTTGCTGGTGTTTCAATTATTTGGTCTTTTTAAGATGCGTTGTGTTGAACAATATTTTTATGATAAACTTTCCTTACTGGAGGAGTAAAGGTATTGAATACCTGGAACATATATTTGAATGAACTGACTTTATCCCATTTAATATACAATATGGTATTGACAAAATTGTTGTGTTCACCACAAGGTGGCATAGGAGAATTTGGCTGAGCTCTTAGGTTAGGAATTCCTGCACAACAGGAGGATGAAAACAAAACTGAACATTTTCCCGATTCCACAAGAAAACCAGAAATGCACCATGCTCCATGAGACATTGACACAGAAACAGCAAAAGTCTAAACTGTACATTGATAAGCGTCAGGGAGCAAAGAAACCAATGTTCAGACCTGGAGATCTGGTGAGCGTAAAAAGACCCGACCATATTAGCAAGGGCTCGTCAAGGATTACACCCTCATTGTCTGTTAAGAAGCAGGTTGGAGAAAGTACTTTTGTACTTAGTGACAATAAGAGGTGGAATGCAACCAGACTGTCTCGCTATTCAACAGATAGTCCACTCAAAACAACACATATTTTCTGTTATAATTGTTTCTTTGGTGGAAAATGTGAGTAAGTGCTTACAGCAAAGTTCATACTATATACAAAAGGATTTAACCAAGGTTAGTGGTAATTGATTGTTTGATTGTACATGCGGTCTTTTTCAAGTACGCGCGCTGTGAATTAACGTGTCTGTGTCTTTGTACGCATATAAGGTGCACTAAATATTCTTCCCAAGTGTGTAATATCACTCCGCCCCTTCACGTACACAGCTCTATCCTGAGAGGGAGACTATCCATCTCTGTCGGGAGGACAGAGCAGTTGGACTACACTACCCTGTTTCTAACATGTGGCCAAAATAAACTTAACTTTTATTTTGAATTAACTTACTAGGTTTATTGTTGCTAGCACATACTCCTGGCGCGGGCTGCCTAATGGCTCCCACATACTTGGGCGTACTGTGCGCATACCATGAGTTTAATCGACTCTTTATATTTATCTCTGCAGGTGTAGAAGCAGACTCCGAGGCTGTTAACTTCTACACTCTTTTTCCTCTGATCTATTTTTGTCACCTTTTCTCCCTTTTAACGTTTAGCCTCATATTTTTCTCTTCCTTTTCTTTCTATTTTACCTTACCATGTCCATTAAACTTAATATAATCCCAAAATAATATCTAATAAAGTTTTTTTTGTATATATATCAAGCAGAGCACTATAGCGAAAGCAGTAATGCTCACCTTGTGAAAGTAAATCTGTTGGGCTCTCTTTGGCAGTAAGACAGCAATTCTTAATGCTACACTGCCGGACAGGACACGTTAAAAAGATAACAATAAAGCAATGTATTTTACAGTAGGAGATGTATTTAGCTCATTAGACTTGACAATACAAGATGATAAGTTTACAGGAGCAAGAAAGAAAACTTATTTTTTCCCATGGTACAGAATTCCTATAGTAGGGGTCAGCTAGAAGTTTCGGTTTTTGTAGTACATTGTTTGAATGAAACAAGATTTTGCATCCAAATTTATGTGGTGTGTGTGTGTCTTCATTTCAACATAATTGATTAGATCTGATTAGAAAACTGCCCTATACTCCATTTCTGAATGGGAAGAGACTGTTAAAAAGCAACCATGAGGAGAAGTCAGGGAGGACTGAGAAAAATACATCTAGATCCCTATGATGAGAAATGCCTGTGTTGTGATCCACATAGAGTACACGTGTGTGTACTCTACACACACGTGTAGTCTATATGGAGAGAGAGAGAGCGAGAGAGCGAGAGAGGCTCCATGTGTTTGCATCTCCCTAGAGCACAGAGATAAAAGACTTCTTTGTTTTCCCACTTGTATTAATTTTCTGTCTGTCTCGACCTACTCTTCCATGACCATTTTTTCTATTATTATTTTTATTGCATTTCTGCATTGTTTGCCTTTATAACCATATATGATAAGCCATGGGACTAATACAAGATAAGATACTGGAATGCGTTACAAACAGAGGGTAAGAAAGGTAACAGGGGTAAGAAGGCGAAGAGGAATTTGTGCCCCTTTCTGTTTCAGAACAATATGTAAGCCTCATTCAATAAAATGCATTTTTTTTGTATGTGCTTCTAAACAGAGTGTTTTGTTGTCCTGTTAATCCCCAGGCCCTCTTCAATATTCCAATCAGATTTTAGAGGGAAAAACAACACATTTTCTTGAACTTGTTCAGCTTTGGCTCTTTCGTATGGTTCATCTTGTAGCCTGCGGTGTTTTTCACTGGGTGGCTGTAGTTTGCCATTACGCTATTAATCCACACATTTAAGATACTGTCAGTCAGGGCCCACTATCTTCATCCCTCTGGCCTTCTGCTTCCATATTGCCACCAGCATTAAGCTCACCAGGCTCTCTGCCTCCCTAGTCCCCAATTTCTCCCATACACAGCCTGACTGAGACAGTTATCATTGGAAAGACACAACGGTATGGCAACTAAGGCACTTTCAGACATGCCATCATAAGATTCCAAAGTGAACTACATCATTTGAAGATTAAGGATTAATATTTATATGGTTGTTTGCTCTATTTGTGTGCTGTTTAGAAGTGGAATCATCCATCCATCAATCCACCCATCCATCCGTTGTCTTCCGCTTATCTGTGATTGGGTCGCAGCAGCAACAGGTCCAGGAGGGAAGCCCAGACATCCCTTTCCCTAGCGATATCCTGCAGCTCCTTCTGGGGGATCCCAAAGCATTCCCAGGCCAAGCAGGATATCTTGTCCCTCCAGTGAGTTGTGGGTATTCCCCAGGGTACATTCATATCTAACAAAATGTAGTTTGTTTAAAGGACAAGGCCCAGGATTTTTGCAGACGTGAAACTGATATTCAATCAGAAGAGTCTAAAACGTACAAAAATGTCAAAAATTCAAAGGGGCCACAGAGTGAAGCAAAACTACAGGCGTGGCAGGAACAATGAAGAATGACAAAAAACAACAAACTGGTATGGCTGGAAAACTGAAGGATCTAGCCAGGAATAAATGAAATGAATGGGCTTATAACTAATGCAATCAGTGACATAAGAAACTGATAACGCCAATCAACAGAATCAGCTGCAGCTGAGTGGGGACATGGATTCAGGAGCTGAGGGAAAATTATTAATGAACACATAAATGTACTCACTGGGATTTTGAATCCTATTCTATTCTATTCAATGTTATGTATATAGCGCCAATTCACACCACGTCATCTCAAGGCACTTTACTAAGTCAAATTAAATCTAGGCAATTTATGTACAGTTGCCATTAGACATGCCAACGCAGATCACTATGTCACTCTATCCACACAGAATCTTAATGACCCAATCAAGTTTTGGAAGACAGTTAAGGCCATATATCAAACTAATAAATCTACTGAGATTCCACCTTGCATTGTAACAGACACGCAAAAAATGACAGAGTAGAGATGCTGGTTCTCTTTAACCAACATTTTTGTAGTGTCCTTGTTTAATTCAATTCAGAGTATTCACAAAAATCCAACAGATTTAAGTGATGTCCCTTGGGAGCTGATTAGAATGTTTTTAAAGGGCTTTTAAAATGTTTTAAAAGACTAAAAAAGCGACAGGAAGGCTGTAACATCAGCATGTAGCTGTTTATTTGTATTCATATAGTAAAATGTGTTACTTCTGATAATTGATATTTGCAATTCTTTTTTCATGCTTGAAATTATGTATTTTTGTAAGTTGGCTGAATGTTGTAACTGACATGAAACCCCCCTAATAATGTGTTCCGAATTATATGGCCCTGGTAGCTTTCTTGCAGGTTGTTTCTTTCAGTATGTTCATGATAACAGACTTTCTCTCTAATTCCTCACAGATTAAATTGATAAAAAGTCAAGACAGCAACTTTCTCTTTTTGAAGATTTGATGGCACTAGCGGCTTTTAACAGGAACAAGGGCAGAAAGAGAGAGGAGGCAAAGGCATGCTGTAAATGGCTCAGGGTCAGGAACATCTTACATAGAGGATTATAGGTGTTCCTGCTCCACCCCTGAACCACATGGTATGCACAACTATCTCCTTTAAGGAAATTTAGATGCTTTAATGTCAATAAACACAAGTTAACCATTGCATATATGTTATTTGCTGATCATTTTTTCTTCTTTAATATAACCTCTTGGTAACACAACCTCTCCATTAAACAACAAAACAAACTAAATCAGGTGACCAATATAGCCACTACGACATATGGTTTAAAACAGCTCTCAATGCAGAAATTATAGGACTGATCTGCATAAGAAAGCCATTCAGGTCTTTAAAGACTTTTCTCATGTAGTCATTGTTTCTGTTATTGTCTGCAAGAACACCTAAAGTACCATTCAGATGGAAAAAAAAACTGCTGTAAAAAAGACAATGGGGACACGGAAATAATATTATCCTACCACAAAACTGCCTTAAAAAAAACAAAACTTTTTATTTGGAAGAAAATCAATGGCTCTGTGTGGGGCCATGTTATTTTATTTGACTAACTCAGCTTTGGCATTTTCTTGGTTGATGCTAAAGGAAAATTTCCATTTTGTGAATACTGAATCAACAATAAACCATCCTAATTTACAGAGTGCATATACTGTACAGTGCATCAACATATTTCTCAATAGCCTCACATAAAAGAAAAAAAATCAGCAGTTTTTTGGGCTATGTAATGTTTTATGGTTTTCAATAGCTGCAAGCCATAATCATAAAAAGTGAAATAGATACTTTTAATATGTTACTCTGTGTGCAACAGTATATGAGTTAAATTATTAAGATTACTTTTTGGTAAGATTTTAATTTAATGATATAGATATATTTTCATGCTGTATGGCAGTTATTCTGCTCCATACAACAGGAAAGAGACTTACTACACATTAAGACACAGAAGTGTATTAAATGTTAAATCTCATCTATATTTGAAACAACAGCAAGTGCTAAATTCACAAATGATAAAATGCAATAACTGTAGAAGATTTTTTTTATATATTGCAGCAGTACACAGTGGACATGGAAATACAATACTTTGATTTATTTAATTTCTTTACTTAAAAAGCTTAAATTTTAAGCTTTTTGTAAAAAAAAATTTAAATCCTGATGAATCTAATCAATTACTTCAACTGCAGTCATGTCTTAATGACATCAAAAGCTGGATGACTTTAAATTTCTGTAATCTGTAATATCATCTTTATTGTCATTGAAACATACATTGAAACATACATTACAACGAAATTTGTTCTCTGCTTTTAACCCATCCCCTTGGGGAGCAGTGGGCTGCGATGTGTGGCGCCCGGGGAGCAATCTGGGGTTAAGGGTCTTGCTCAGGGACCCAGAGTGCAGGCGCTGGGGATCGAACCGGGTACTTGCATCCTTCTCTGAGTGCAAGCGCGCTGCTCTAACCACTAGGCCACCACTCCCCCATTTAAATTCTGACAAGACAGAAGTTGTAATCTTTGGACCAGAGTCCTCAAAAAAGAAACTTCTTAATCAATCACTTAATCTGGATGGCATTAATTTGGCCTCTGGTAATAAAGTAAAAAATCTTGGTGTTATTTTTGACCAAGACATCCCATATTATACAGGTTTCCAGAGTTTACTTTTTTCACCTCCAGAATATCGCCAGAATTAGAAACATTCTGTCCAGGAGTGATGCTTAAAAACGAGTCCATGCATTTGTTACTTGAAGGCTGGACTATTGTAATTCTTTACTATCAGGAAGTCCACGAAATGCAGTTCAAAGTCTTCAGCTGATCCAAAATGCTGCTGCAAGAGTTCTGATGAAAATCAACAAGAGGGATCATATTTCTCCAATTTTAGCTTCCCTTCATTGGCTTCCTGTTAAATCAAGAATAGAATTTAAAATTCTTCTTCTAACGTATAAAGCCCTTAATAATCAAGCTCCATCATATATCAGAGCTCTGATTACTCCGTATGTTCCTAACAGAGCACTTCGCTCTCAGACTGCAGGTCTGCTGGTGGTTCCTAGAGTCTCTAAAAGTAGAATGGGAGGCAGATCCTTTAGCTATCAGGCTCCTCTCCTGTGGAACCAACTCCCAGTTTTGGTCCGTGAAGCAGACACCCTGTCTACTTTTAAGACTAATCTTAAAACCTTCCTTTTTGACAAAGCTTATAGTTAGAGTGGCTTATGTTACCCTGAGCTAACTCTATAGTTATATTGCTATAGGCTTAGGCTACTGGAGGACATCAGGATCTATTTTTCTCACTCTACTGAGTTCTACTGTTATCCAATTTTGCATTGCTTGTCGTCATTTCAGCTTTTAACTTTTTGTTCTCTCTCTTTTTTTTTCTTTCTTCATAGTAGGTACATCTGGTCTGGCGTTCTGTTAGCTGTGACATCATCCAGGGAAGACAGATCACCCGCTATTACCATCTAATGTAGAACAGATTACTGGATCAATGTGTGCTTCTGTGCTTGTTTGTCTCTGCTCTGTCTTCTCTAACCCCCAGTCGGTCGAGGCAGATGACCGTTCATACTGAGCCCGGTTTTGCTGGTGGTTTTTCCTTCCTGTTAATGGGGAGTTTTTCTTTCCGCTGTCGCTTCATGCTTGCTCAGTATGAGGGATTGCTGCAAAGCCATGGATAATGGAGACGACTCTCCCTGTGGCTCTACACTTCTCCAGGAGTGAATGCTGCTTGTCGAGACTTTGATGCAATCAACTGGGTTCCCTTATATAGGAAATTCTTTGACCAACCTGTATAATCTGACCCAATCTTTATAATATGATTGAATTTGACTTTGTAAAGTGCCTTGAGATGACATGTTTCATGAATTGACGCTATATAAATAAAATTGTATTGAATTTAATTGAAATGTTTTACTTGGCCCAGTAACGAGTCTTTGCAGCCTCCAATGGTTTTCCTTCCAGTATTGTCCTGTATATGGCTGCAACCATCGTCCTACCAAGCATGACAAGCTTCTCTTCCACTACTGAAGAAAAGTTTCCCAAAAGCATTATTCTGCTGCAATCATTTTGATTTGCAGTGTTAGTTTACTGGCTCACAATGATCCTGCACTAATCTGGCACTCCTTTTCACATGCTAGCTGTGTTCCTTACATAACCTTTGGGAAATTACAAAATTCACAATGGCTTACAACTGCTTTAAATCCTACTTAAAAGGACAGGGACTTTTTATAAACTTTACATCACAGATGACAGAGATGAAAAAATCTCATGCTGGGTTCCCCAATGATTCATCTTGGGTCCCCTCACATTCAATATATAAATATCCTCCCTTTAGTTCTGAAAAAAACAACAGCATAAGAGACTATAACTACACAGATGACACACAGCTCTACATCACCATGTCACCAGGTGACTATGAACCATTTAAGCGCTGAGTAAATGCTTAGAAAAATTCAATATAAGGATCTGCCAAAATGTTCTACAGTTTAATAAAAACAAAACTGAAGTAACAATTTTTAGGACCAACAGAAAAGTGATCAAGAGTTAGCACACAGCTCCAGTTACTTCAGCTAGTAAATACTGATCAGGCCCGAAATCTGGGTGTTGTGTTGGATACAGACCTCAACCTTCAAAGGCATATTAGGACAATTCAGCTTTTTATCACCTGAAGAACATTTCCAGGATTAACGGACGTTAGGATCTTGGAAAACGAATCCAAGCATTTATCTTTAGTTGAACTGATTACTCCAACAGTGTCTTCACAAGTCTGCCTAAAAAGTTAATCAGACAGCTGCAGTTGATCCAGAATGGAGCGCCTCACATCCTCGCTAACGGTGTGTTCCAACCGAACGTGAATGTGGAGCCCCGAGCGACAGATCTACATGATATCTCTATGTACAGGTGCAACACAGGAGCGATGCCATGCACAGTGAGGCAACAGACGCATTTCTAGCAATACAAAAGGTGCGATTATGACGATTAAAGCGAAGCCAGAGTGGCACAACACCTGCGATGGATGTGAAGTAACAATTGTTGGAGTTGAAAAATCTAAACCTTTGTGTCTTGTTGCGTCGCAATAACCAATCGGGAACTGGATGTGGCTGTGAGGTGGGGTGAAGGACTGGAGCGGAGACAAAGCTATTTTCATTCAACATGGACCACTAGCTGATAGTTGCGGTATGCAGTCGGACAGAGTTGTATGACTCAACCAATAATTACTACCAAGACAAGTCCAGAAAGAACATAGCCTGGAGAACAGTAATTTAGGAGACTGGAGTGGTAGGTAATTGAAAGTGTCACTACTGGCAGTGGCGACATTGTCGACAAAATTGCGTTCGGTGTGAACACACCGTAAGATTCAAGGTGCATCCACACCAAACACGATGTCGCCGACAAAGTTGACACTTTTGCATGCTGTCGCTCGCCTGACATATCACCAGCAATGATTATGGCGGGCACATGTAAAAAAAACAAAAAAAACTAATGAAAATAGTTCAAGGAGATAGCATTATATTACAATGTGGACGTTTTTAGTTTTCTGCCACACAATGACAACTATTTTGATAGAATTTGCTATTAATTCTTTCTCAAACAAATGGTTAATTTTCACACCTGCCCATAAACTATTTTTCCAGCTCACTATTGCATTTTTTGTTTTTGTTTAGTTTTTGTTGTTTGTTTGTTCTTTAGGGACTGCATAGGGCTAACATGTAAATTAGTCGCTCAGGCCGCTACATTTGCATTCAATGTGAAAGCACCTTGAGAAAGTAGAGCACTTCATCCCAGTGCTCTCATAGGATCTGGCAACACTACTTTGTTTTCACAACTTTCTGAATCCTTTATAGAAAAGCTGCATTTATATTGAGATTAAAATGTACAAAGGAGAAATATATTTAATAAATAATGTGTGTGAAAACATACCGCCGAAAACTGGTGGTCATTTTAACGCAGAAGAACAAGTGACCAGCGACACTGCCGCCTTTTCGAAGTCAGAGATGTCGCTGATAAGTACAATAATCTTTTCTTTAAGTGATATCATTGCAAACACTTCTATAGTTACAAAATTTCTTTAAACGTTGTAACTTCGTTTAGTATCATTGTGTTGATTTTAAATTCCATAATATGCCTGTGGAACCTTTGAGCAAGTAGTAAAAAATTTGCAGATGTTATAAACATAACTTAAATACAGGAACTCAATAATCATGAGACAACTTATGTTAGGAATGCTGAGGTAGTTCTACCCCAATATGCTGTTGCCCTGAGGGTGATACAATGACTAAAGTGGTAAGTGAGCATACAGCAAACCCCCCGCAATTATGTGCTTTCTTTACAATTGTATTAATTGTAAAGAAAGCGCAACTGTTTCTTATTCTGACAACAGGTTTCAATTGGTTGTACATATTTGAATAGACTACATGTAATAATTTCCATTATAATTTCAAAATCAACAAGTGTTTTAAATCTTCTAGTAATTCCATCTTTTCAGTCTGCTGGTATTACATCTACAAACACCAGTGAGTAAGCCACAATCAAGGCAGGTGTTAAATTTCACTTAAGCTGTAATAAATTTATTATGCTGGAGTATGTTGGCGCCATTTGATATGTGTGTTGGAGTGGAAAAGTGAGCAAGTCAGTGAGAGAGCTTTGGGACTAAGGGAAGAGACAGAGACCTGCAGTCATTGATTTAAAAAGTGCGAGGAGCACTGGTATTTACAGGAACTTGAAATTTGCTCTACCAGTAGTGTTCTGCTGCCAAGCAGATGACATACAGGGGGAGGGACCAGCTAAAAGGGTCTTACAGATATGGCTCTGCAGATAAGGATGGTAGAAACTGATGTAGACTCTATAAGAAAACATGTATGAACAATATTACTGTCATAGCCTATGGGCTATGCTGAGAAACCCAGGACAGCTGTGTTGAGGACCATTCTCTGCACACAGGCACTCACTCCACCAATCATACCGAGCAGGACCCCAGAAGGGAAGTGACTTTAACAAGATTCTTAGCTATTTATTGAATTGTCATCTAAGACTACATAAAATTACCTCAAAATCATGTTATTCATTTGGAATTTGGACGCATCTGAATTTATCTAGTACAGTATGATTAATTCTTATGTCTGCAATTCACTGATGTGCAGAATAAAATTCCTTTTTTTCCCATACTCAATAAATTATTATATATGTTCTGATGAGGCTTGTTTCTCAGATTGAAGGTACCTTTTGAAAATAACCTTTAAACATGTATTAAGCATACTTTTCATTTAGCCCACATTTATGTAATAAAATGTTTCTTTTACTGGTCTGGCATAATATTTTAATGTTAAATGTTAATTGTGTTTTTTTTATTAGCTGTAAGCATAAAATGATTATAATTAACAAATAAAGGCTTGAAAACATCAGTTTGTGTGTAATTAATCTATATAATATGTTGCACTAAGTGAATGGAAGTACTGAACAAACTGAACTTTTTAATACAATTCTAATTTATTGAATATTACTGTACCATACAACCAAAACCAAAGAAGTATATAGAATATAAACACCTGCTCACAGAGTTGCAGAACTGTGTTATTCCACAACTCAAAACCTTCATTTGAGCATTCAACGATGTAGAGCTTATAAAGCCGTTGTCTTAAAGCACCATGCAATTACATGGTTGTAGGAGGCAAAGGTTTGGAAATGACAGAAAAACAAGAACAACAATGATTTTCTCTAACCAACATCTACTTGGTCCATCCCTGTGTCACCTCTTGAGAAAAATAAGGATGAGAAAATGAAAGAAGAAATGAGGTGTGAAGAGAGTCATTTAATGAGGCGGCTAGAGTCTGACTTAAATGGACTGGATACTTGACTGGTTGACTAACTTGCTGCACATGCTGATGGGCTAATTTGTTGGATGGCTGGTCTATTTGATGAATGGCAACTGAAACTGTTGTAACTGAGAACCAGTACATTGGTGATATGGCAAACCTACCATGTAAGGTTAAATGATAAAAACAGTTGTTCAGTCAAACACGCTTCTAATTGTTTATTTTAGAGATGCTATTAAACTAGCTTTTAACCAGAATCTTATGATTTTAAGCTTGGTCAGTCCTAACCGGTGCCCAGATCGATTTCAGTAAATGGACATTAAGAAGAGAAACCACACTCTTCGTTGTGGATGTTATTACTGATTATCAAACATGCAACGTTAGCTAGTTTTAGTTTTTAGTTAAGTGATAAAAAATGATTAAAGCAGAGGACCCACAAACATCTGAGAAGCTATTTTAAAAGAAAAGAGATTCATTAGGGCTGCAAGAGAGTAAATGAGTTCCAAACTGTCAGTAGACACCAGGAAGGCTGAATTGGGGTGCTGCAAATGGATCTGTTTTCAACCATTTTGATCAATCTTTGTTTGAATGGAAAATGCTGGGTTTAGACATTTTGGCATCCTTTTGTAAATTTTAGGATTTGGATTAACTGGGGAATATTCAGGAAAGACCGCTTTCTTGGGAATGTTACTCTAAGTCTATAATCATTTCATAAAAAAATAAAACGTAAACTAGCAGCCAATGTGCCCTAACATACATGTGATGACATTGCCTCTACTCTTAATGTAATAATATCATATCTTCCTATGTAATACCTCCTAAGGAAAATTTTAAATCTGTTCAAAGTTTCACAAAATTTAGAGATCAGTTCATGTGTCCCTTTTTCATTTGCACTTAAATAATCAAGGCACAGTGAGATTTGATAGAAAAATTCAGGTTTCCAAGACTTTGTAAATGACATAATATTATCAGTAGGACTTTAATCCTATTTTAAGGCTTGGAGTTGAGTTCTATATTTTCAAAATAGATGTGGGTAGGTGTATTTTACCGTGTTCACTTTTGGCTTCTGCAAAGTGCTGTTAAAAAGTATCACCCATCAGTTTAAAGTTGAACATGACATTTAGTTTCTCTTTGTAGTGGACTAATAATATTTATACATCTGTGTCATTGTTGAATGGTTACATTTTTGCTGTGAATGCATGACTATAATGTATTTCCTCAAGTTTTCTTTCAAGTTGCATTGACTGGCAGCCTTTCCTGTGTGTCAGCTATATTATTTAAAATTAATGTTTAAATCAACAACTAATCTTCAGTGTAATTTATATTATTCAACCTCAAATGAACACTTTCTAAAGGCATAACAAAACACAGGAGGTTGAGTTTCCTCAGAAAATGGAACTTTTTCAGTTTTGATTAAGAAGCAGTTCTTGTTATTATAAACAAAAGTGTTCATGTTGGTCCAATTAATTTATAAATTCATAAAGTAAGCCGAACAACAGACTTTGACAGACAGACAGATGGGTATTTCCCTAAGAAAAATCATAAAATGTATTTACATAATATGAAGAAGGCCACTGTTATGCAAACCTCATTGCTGAAATATGTGAAGAAGAAATTCCCAGTTCAGCTTCCCAGACATCTTTCCTTTATGTGCCAAACGTTTTTGTCTGCAGCAGAGGAAAGCAAAGCCAGTGTGTATTCTAAACCATCTGTCACTACCCATTCGGAGTTGTTGCCAATGTGTTTCTTTCAGGCAGCATTAAATCTCATAAATTCTCATTGACTTAATTAGCTCCTAGAGCTCCATAGATGCAGAGGCTTTTAGAGATTTTAGGAAGAATATATTAAAGCCAAAATATTTTCAAAAAGCATCTTAAACATACATTTTCTCTTTAAATGTAGGTCCTAATTTAATATTTACACTTTTTACTTTTCAAAGTAAAGGTGAAAAGATGGTTGATAAATTTGTTTGAAAATTTAATTTTGCCAGCAAAGGATACCAAACACACAAAGTGGTGTCATCTGTCCTGACAATTCAGCCTGCGGATGCTGATAGACCTCTAAAACAACAGGATATCTGTCACATTAAACATGCATACGTTACTTATCAGATTCTAATTCTTACATTAACAATACCTGGTATTTTAAAGGAGAAGTTTCTTTTGCAGATTTCTGTCCCCTCTGGTGAGAAGTTGAAATGACACCAGTGTTGTGCACCTTCATAGAAGAAGAGGAAAAGCATCTGCCACTGCAACTACACAGCTCTTTTCTTTAGAGGGGTAATGTCTTCTGAGGTAAGAAAGCTATAGATTTTAAAGTTAGCGAGTGTGTTCTCGCTAATACATCCATTACGGCGGAGACTCAACAAAGTAGCAGAGGGAATGAGCGTGCGCAACGCGTCACAACCATGCGCACGCCCAGAGGATTTGGTCCCAATCACTCTCTTGTGAACTGACTAATCCAGTTTATAGTGGCAACTACGGTAAATAGAGAATAACTAATTGTACATGTCAGGCAATTGTAAGGGCATGAATGTGGAAGAAAATAATATTTAACTTCAAAACTTACAATATGCACCTTTAACAAGACTGTGTAGACTTTGTATATGCACTGTACTTTTCCAGTATTCTTGTGATTGGGTAGGCAATGTTCTGTTGTTGTTGTTTAGTCTTCTGTAGACTAACAAAACAAAGCATGCCTTAGCACAACATAAAAGTCATGTATTTCTCACACCTATCAGGTACATTTAAACAGAGATGGTAGAGTCAGTATTTGTAGTTTAAGGGATGTAGAAATAGAAAGAAGGCAGTGAAGTCGTAAGAGCATCCAGTCTTTCAATTCCGCCCTACTCACTGGCATTTCTGCTTCTGACCTTTAAGATTGCACACAATTTAGAGGTTGTGAGCTCCCAAATGACTCCTGAATGCTTCCCTATTTAAGGATAGATTTGTCAGAGATCCAAAGGCACAACACACAAACTTCAAATTAAGTGCCTTCCCTGCAGCCGCTGTACAGCAGACCAGTGTGTCCACTGAGCATAGAAAGATCTAACCCCTGTAAGCATCAAATTAGGAACCTCTTGCTCAGAGTAAAAACTTTGATTTAGTTATAAAATAAAAAGGAGAACCCACTGTGCCATTGCAAAATCAGCCATCATAATACTTTCATTTATGGTTAAATATTGGTCTGCTTGCTAGTGTTGGTCATATACCGTCATACCGTCAGAGGTTAAAACAAGGGTGAAAACAAGACCAAGAAAGAACAGCCTCAAAAAAATCTGTAGAATTCTAAAGGCCTTTATCCTTCCTGTTGTCAATCTAAATATATATGGCTTAGAGTCTGTTTTCCGCCAGCTGTTTATCTGTGAAGGTACATCTGTGTTAGTATTATGCATTGATGCTCAGGCATAGTTTCTGCTTGTACAACACTCCAGTCAGCAGCTGCTTATCTGCTGAGTTGCTCACCTCTTCAACCAAAACAAGCTCAAAGGGTTGACGCAATCTGCTGTGTCTGAATTAATTTTTTCATCTCAGCTGTGAAATAAGAGACGGAATTATTATATTTAGTCATGTTGTATCATCTAGTTTCTGTGTACATTCTTCTGTGTTGAATGATATTTTAAAGCCATCTCTTGTGATCAATTAAATATTCACAATTGTATATATTATATTATAAAAATAATAAAACAACACTGTGGACTGAAAATGTTATAACAATTATTCCATGGAGCTATTAAGAAATCTGAGGCAGAAAATCTTGAAAAAAAAACAAACAAGTTTACTTTGGATTTTAAAAGATAAAGGACAATGAGAAGATCAAAAAGACGGAAAAGAAGCCCTGAAATAAAATTATTCAATCAATACAATCCTTCACCACCAGCATTCTCCACACATGCAAACACAAATAAATCTATAAATAATGTTCATTTGGTAGGAATTTAGTCACTTAGGACTGAATCACAGAAATACTAAACCATACTGGAAATCTCATTATGTTTGTGTATACTGCGTGCTTACTAGTGCAATATACACACAGGTATGTTTCATGACAACGTTCGCTGCCTTTGACCAAAAACAGAATGAGTTGGAAGATATGCACAGTTAGGCTTTTAACAACATACAATGATATAAAGTAGAACAAAGTCAAATGGGAAGTTACTTTATTTTGTTGTAGGACTTTTGTTACCTAAAAGGTGACTCTTAATAGTTCTGATTTGAACCTATTTTTGTGGTGGAAAGGTTTATTAAAGATTAACTTGAGCTTTCTTTCCTCTTGCAAAAAAAGATTGTGTTAAATTGCAATCTGATGTCAGTAGGTAATCATACATGTACTGTAACACTATACACCATCGTATCCTTTCAAATTGGATTAGAATAAATTAGGTAATGGTTCTACACATACATTATTTACCCCAGGATTTAAAGCCCCAGGCTTTGGTTTCCTGGGGTAAACCAACTCTGGGGCTTTTGGGTTTTAGTGTTTCCATTTGTTAAGGACCATTTATGTAAATCGGCTCCAATGACGTATGGGACATTGGGGACGTTGTGAGGAAAAACAGCAATTCAATTTTCAATTCAATTTTATTTATATACCGCCAATTCATGAAACATGTCATCTCAAGGCATTTTACAAAGTTAAATTCAATCATATTATACAGATTGGGTCAGATTATACAGATTGGTCAAAAATTTTCCTATATAAGAAAACCAGTTGATTGCATCAAAGTCCCGACAAGCAGCATTCACTCCTGGAGAAGCGTAGAGCCACAGGGAGAGTCGTCTGCATTGTACATGGCTTTGCTGCAATCCCTCATACTGAGCAAGCATGAAGTGACAGTGGGAAGAAAAAACACCCGTTAGCAGGAAGGAAAAACCTCTAGCAGAACCGGGCTCAGTATGAACGGTCATCTGCCTCGACCGACTGGGGGTTACAGAAGACAGAGCAGAGACACAACAAGACAGACAAAAAGCACAGAAGCACACATTGATCTAGTAATCTGTTCTACATTAGATGGTAATAGTCGGTGATCTCCCTGGATGATTTCACAGTCAACAGAACGTCAGACCAGGTGTACCTACTATGAAGAAAAAGAGAGAGAACAAAAAGTTAAAAGCTGAAATGACAACAGTCATTTCAATGTAATGCAATGCAAATCTGGAGAACAGTAGACTGGAGAACAGTAGAAATCAGTAGAGTGAGAAAAATAGGCCTGACTGGGGCAATACCACCCCAGTCCAGTGGGTGGCGGCAAAAAGACAGCAGTCTAAGAGACAAATGCAGAGAAGTTGTATCCCTATGCTGCCACTCATCTTGACTGCGGCGAAATAAGAGGACAACGCTCAACTGATGCCGTTACATCTCCTTAGTCCCATTTATACCACTCCAACCGTGGGGTTCCACTCTATTTTACTCCTGTTGGTATAAATAAATAAACATAGAGCACAGCTTCTTTCTGCCTGGGCAGCAAGGGGATCGCAGTTGTGTGTGTGTGTGTGTGTGTGTGTGACAGAAGTGGAGGGTAGACAAGACTGATCTTTAGAGCTTTATGAGTATGTACTCAGTATTACAGTATTGCGGAATTTTGATCACAGCAAAATTGTTTTTATATAGGTTAAAGGCTATACGCACTGAGCAGTAATAACGCTGCAGCAGCAGGGGTAAAACACTGCAGCCAGCCTGACAGCGGGTCTCTGCCGCTCCTGACAAGTCTAAGCAGAATTAAACTTGGCTCATATACTGATGAAGCGACTGCTCAGATTAAGTTTGGAGGCATACTTCTCTCCTAAAAAATCTTAAAACAACTTTTTGTGATAAATTAAAGTTATAAAATCGATAGGTTTGTAAACTCCTCATCTCTTCACTGCTCCTACTCCACCATTGTGGCGGACAGTTATTCTTGTTGCTTGCAACCCCGCCTCCTCAACCAGCCCTGATGAGGTGGGGTATTGAAAAATGCCCCCTATACCTTTGTACCACTTCGTGCCCCCTATACTTTTCAATGCTATTTAACAATATTCTAAATTATTGAAAAGTGCCACCTATACCTTTTACCACTTTGTGCCCCCTATACTTTTCAATGCTATTTCACACCATTATAAAGCATTGAAAAGTGCCCCCTATACCTTTTACAACTTTGTGCCGCCTACACATTTCAATGCTATCTCTCACCCTTAAAAAGAATAGAAGGGTGCCCTCTATACCTTTTACCTCTTCGTGCCCCTTACACTTTTAAATGCTATTTCACACCATTAAAAAGTATTGAAAAGTGCCCCCTATACCTTTTACAACTTCGTGACCCCTATACTTTTCAATGCTATCTCACACAATTAAAAAGTATTGAAAGAAAATTGGATAAATTAGTGATCTTTGCTGTGAGAAAACGTCTCCATTTATTTCAACAAACAGTGAGAACAAATAAGAATCATGTCAGGTAAAACATTTGAAACTCCAAATATCAATAGACCATTGATTTAGCAAAACCGAAGTAACACATCTAATAATTTAAATCCATGCCTAAATCAAAATTGATAATAAAAAGAAAATAAACAAAAAAACACAATCTGACATTATGACTGTAGCAAATGATAAAATAAATTGAATCACACAAATCATTGTTCAATACAATTGAATTCAATTTGTATTGCGCCAATTCATGAAACATGGCACTTTCCAAAGTCAAATTCAATCAGATTATACAGAGTGGGTCAGATTATATAGATTGGTCAAAAACAATCCTATCTAAGGGAACCCAGTTGATTGCATCAAAGTCTTGACAAGCAGCATTCACTCCTCCTGAAGAAGCGTAGGGCCACAGGGACAGTCGTCTGCTTTGTCCATGGCTTTGCAGCAATCCCTCATACTGAGCAAGCATAAAGCGACAGTGGGAAGAAAAACTCCCCTTTAACGGGAAGGAAAAAGCTCCAGCAGGCTCAGAATGAACGGTCATCTGCCTTGACCGACTGGGGGTTAGATAAAACAGAGCAGAGAGACAACAAGAGAGACAAAAAAGCACAGAAGTACACATTGATCCAGGAATCTGTTCTACATTAGATGGTAATAGCGGGTGATCTGTCTTCCCTGGATGATGTCACAGCTAACAGAATGCCAGACCAGGTGTACCTACTAAGAAGAAAAAAAGAGAGAGAACAAAAAGTTAAAAGCTGAAATGATGACAAGCAATGCAAATTGAAGAACAGTAGGAGAACTCAGCAGAGTGAGAGAAATATACCCTGATGTCCTCCAGTAGCCTAAGCCTATAGCAGCATAACTATAGAGATAACTCAGGGTAACATAAGACACTCTAGCTGTAAGTTCAAAAAGGAAAGTTTTAAGCTTAGTCTTAAAAGTAGACACAGTGTCTGCCTCACGGACCAAAACTGGGAGTTGGTTCCACAGGAGAGGAGCCTGATAGCTAAAGAATCTGCCACCCATTCTACTTTTAGAGACTCTAGGAACCACCAGTAGACCTGCAGTCTGAGAGCGAATTGCTCTGTTAGGAACATACGGAATTATCAAAGCTCTGATATATGATGGAGCTTGATCATTGAGGGCTTTATACGTGAGAGAGAGTATTTTAAATTATATTCTTTATTTAACAGGAAGCCAATGAAGGGAAGCTAAAATAGGAGAAATATAATCCCTTTCATCAGAACTCTTGCTGCAGCATTTTGGATCAGCTGAAGACTTTGAACTGCATTTTGTGGACTCCCTGATAGCAAAGAATTGCAATAGTCGAGCCTTGAAGTAAGAAATGCATAGACTAGTTTTTCAGCATCACCCCTGGACAGAATATTTCTAATTTTGGCAATATTCCAGAGGTGAAAAAAGGAAACTCTGGAAACCTGTTTAATATGGGATTTAAATGACATGTCTTGGTCAAAAATAACACCAAGATTTTTTACTTTATTACCAGAGGCCAAGTTAATGGCATCCAGATTAAGTGATTGATTAAGAAGTTTATTTTTTGAGGACTCTTGTCCAAAGATTACATCTGTCTTGTCAGAATTTAAATGCAGGCAATATAAAGTCATCCAGCTTTTAATGTCATCAAGAGATGCCTGTAGTCAAAGTAATTGATTTGATTCATCAGGATTTATGGATAAATATAGCTGAGTGTCATCAGCATGTTACCTTGTCATCCAACACCTGTGTGAGTGTAGTTTAAATCACACAAGAACATTATTAAAGGCATTACAAGGAACAGTTACCAATGTAGGGTAAAGGGGAAAAAGAAAAATGTTAACAGGTTGTATCATTAATATCATAATCATCAGAAATATCATCATCATCTTCACTCAGATCAGAAATATCATCATCACTTAGATCAGAAATATCAAAATCTTGGGCATCTTTCTTGGGAAAAACACCAGTCTCTGCTTCAGCTTGACCCGTAAAGAAGCTAACTGATACTGCAAATGTTAACAGACGTTTCAACAAAGGGATTAAGCAGCTTGACAAAACGACCAGCAGACACAAAACTGCATCGCACTCAAATATGTGAGTGAAGAAGAACATGGGGGAGTATCATCTCCCTCTTCCACAGAAGAGGAGAAGGCAGTAAACAGAGGAGCATTCCCAGCCACACATGTCACAGCTGCATCTGCCCTCCTGTTTCCCTGCGAGATAACATCACAAGATGATGAATATGCAGTGCACTTGCACACAGCAATGACCTTGGGCAACAAGATAGCCTCTAACAATTGTGCAACCTGCTCAGAGTTCAGAATTGGCTTTCCATCTGATTTAAAAAATGTCCTATGTTTCCATAGGGCACCAAAGTCATGAACCACACCAAATTCGTACCGGGAATCCGTAAAGATGTTCACCGTCTTCCCTTTTGCCAACTTGCAGGCCTCTGTCAACGCCACCAGTTCAGCTGTTTGTGCTGAAAAGTGTTTTGGAAGAGAACCAGAAAACAGGGTCTCATGCGATGAGCAAACAGCAAATCCCACCCAGTTCACACCTGTAGTGGGATCCCTGTAAGCCGAACCATCAACAAACAACTGCAAATCTGGATTCTCCATAGGAACATCAGAAAGATCAGGTCTGGGTGTGCAAACTTCTTCCAGCACCGACACACGGTTCCCCATCCTCAGGAGTGGGAAAAGTGTAGCTGGATTCAGCACATTGCACCTCTTCACAGTGATATTTGGCAAATGGCTTGTACTTGTATAGTGCTTTAACTAGTCTTAATGACCTCCAAAGCACTTCACACTACAGTTCAGTCATTCACCCATTCACACACACATTCACACATTGACGGTGGTGAGCTATGTTAGTAGCTACAGCTGCCCTGGGGCAGACTGACAGAGGCGAGGCTGCCATGCACCAGCGCCACCTGGCCCTCTGACCACCGCCAGCAGGCAATGTGGGTGAAGTGTCTTGCCCAAGGACACAACGACAGAGACAGTCAGTGTGGGGGATTGAACCGGCAACCCGCCAATTGCAAGACGAACTCCCTAACCTCTGTGCCACGTCGCCCCACCAGTAAGATTGAAGTGTACCTCAGCCAGCGTGCTGCAGAAAGATGTGAAGTCTTTTGTTGTAAAAGAATGATGGCAACGTTGTGAGGAACAAGCACTGTAAGTTCAGAATAGCCCACGATGTCATGTGATGCTAAAACAGCCCGCTCAGCTGCAGCCACTGCTCTAAGACAGCCAGGCAGTCCTGCCACAACTGGGTCCAGCTTTCCAGAATATTAGGCTACTGGTCTCAACTTCCCACCATGGTCCTGCATGAGGACAGAGGTCATGCATCCATGTCGCTCGACAACAGCCTGAATAAAGGGTTTTTCCTTGCATGATGGCACTCAGAGGAGCTTCCAGGCATATGTAATTTGGAACAAAGTTTCTGTAGTAAGATGTCATTCCCAAAAGTAAATAACACCCCTGAACCTGTCTTTGTGACAGGCTTAGGGATGTTTTGAACTGCAACCACACGTTTAGGTGATAGGGTACTACCCTCTGAAGAGATGTGATGTCCCAAAAAGGCCACTTGAGGTTGCATGAACTGCAGCTTAGATAGAGAAGCTTTGTGGTGTTTTAACAGAGCAACTGTGTCTTCTTCACCTTGGTCCTTTGTGGGACTACAAAGAAGAATGTCGTTGTTGTGCAATTATACACTGTTTAAAAGTTATTTAATGTTTAATAAATAACTCTCTGTCTGTTCGGTATTGTCCGGTAAATATCAGCTCTAGAGCTAATATCAGGACAATGGTTGAAAGGGATGATACGAGCACGGGTGATCTTTTAACAGCAAACTCTGCACACACATAGAATAAGGAGTGACAACTTCTCTTCAAGTTCAAGAAATTATTAACAGAAATAAAATGAACACTGAGATAACATTACTATTTAATGCTATCTACCTGAATTAATACTATATTTCAATCAACAAATCCTCTCTACTAGGCTGGTGAAACTTAACTAAACTACTAAGCAAAATGAAGATAAAAATAATCTACGCTAAGGAACTATGTACGTGCAAAAAGACACCAAAGACAAAACAAAGTGGTTGATCATCATCAGAATAATTCAGTGAATCCTGAATCTGACTTAAAGAACATGGAATGGAGTTAAATTAGCTTAACTAACATTTGGCATGTGTTTCAACCCATTCACAATGCAAATCCTGAGTTAAACAAAACATTATTTGAGGAAATAACATTTTAAAGACTGATTTTCTAGCAGGACAATGACCCAAAGCATAATGCTAAATCAACATGGGAGTGGTTTACGAGGAAATGTTGGAATGGCCTAGTCAAACCATCCAACATGAAAGAGTTGGACTTGTTTTGCCTTGAGGAATAAGCAAAAATCCCACTGGCAAGATGTGGCTCACAGAGACTTATCCAAAGCATATGTAGCCGTACTTGCAGCAAACACTGACAATAAGACGTACAGACTTTAAGGGTGGTGAACAGTTACGCATGCCTAAGTTTTGTGGTATTTGTCCTATTTGTTGTTTGCTTCGCCATAAAAAAATAATACACCTACAAGGTTGTAGGCATGTTATGTAAATGAAACGGTGCAAACTCTGAGGCCTGAGGCTTCAAAGGAGGATGACTACACTTGCAAGCCCCTGTGTGTGTGTGTGTGTGTGTGTGTGTGTGTGTGTGTGTGTGTGTGCACTTGTCTCTCTATACTTGTGTGGCTCAATCCCTGACGGAAGACCAACATTGTGTGGAGATTCTCAGTTGTGTGGACATTTTGCTGGTCCACACAAAAATAATCATGCAATAGGCTCCTTTGACCCTAAAAATTACCCTGTAAATTTTTTACAGGTGGACCCCAGTGAGATAGGAGTCACTGAAAAGTGTGTGAATGACTCTGCTCTAGATCACCCTCTAATGGAAACTCTCTTGCACTGCAACGAAATAAGTGGGATTTTCTGATTGGCTTGTGCTGGGAATTTTCTGATTGGCTTGTGTGGGGAATTTTCTGATTGGGCAGTTCTGATCATGTGACACCATACTTAGGATGCCACTCAGAAAAGGATTCAAAGCCAAGTCCATTCTATATTAAGAAGAGAGGATGCTTTTTATCTAATGTTTTACTTGTTTTACTTGTTGAGATTAAATCTATATGGAGTTAACAGATTTTTTTGCAAATGGATTTCTTCTTTTTAAAAATAAATAAATAAATGAATAATGTTAATAATAAAAATAATGATTATTATTATTAATAATAATAATCATAATTACACATTTTAAAGGCAGTGGTCTATTTATAGTAGTATTTTAAAAGCTTGGCATCTAGTGTCAGTATTAAAAAATATTTAATTGACTTCCTGGTAATTATGACTTGAAACTTTTGGAAAAATATTTCCCACAACAAAAAGAAACAATTTCTGTTGAAAATCAACAACATTTTTGTAAAGACAATTATTGATTAAAAAATGACTGTTATATTCAGAGGGTCCTTTGCACATATGTAAGTTTTTTTTACATGTTTATTTTCAATTTGTGTTATTGAAATAATCAACTTAGAAGATATTTTAATTTATTTCTCACAAAATTATTTATCTTTGGGTTGGAGATAATCATTAAAACTTGATTAAAAAATGACAACATTTATAATTTAATTTATATCCCCACAAGACAATATTGTAATGAGTTTTGAAAAATAATAGTTTGTGGTTGCAAAATATATCCCAGATATTTGTCACCAACATCTGATATTTATAAAATGTGATGAAAATGGGCAAAACAAGGTCAACTACTACATTCGTGAGGAATATTTTTCTAACCTTCAACTCTATTGCATTCTTCAGTCTATCTGGAGCCCCTCAGGCCGATTGCCCATCCCCAGAAAAAGGGAGATTTTTACCTTTTGGTGGAAAACAGAACTTTTTAAAGTTTTTTTATCCCCCTTTCACAGTACTGCAGGTGCCCCAAGGTTTCCAGTTTATGCCTTAATAGAAGGCCTCAGAAGCCTGAATCGGCCATTCAGCGTTGGGTTCTGGCATTTAGCAACTGGTTACAGAGATACTGGTGGTCTCATTTTAACTGTCTGATCAGGCCCTTCGCAACAACACCAAGTATGCCCCAATCGGACTTTCATAGCCCAAGCAGCAAGATCAAACACACTACCATTTCTTGTATGTCATTGAAGCACAGCAGCACTGAACACTGACCATTTTGCGAGCTGTAAGATGGAGTTAAAAGTTCATGCATGGGTCAGTTTTCTTGTCAGGTGTTCCCCTTTCAAAGGTGCCATGCATGAGTGCAACAAACTAACCTATGTGCAGAAGGAAGCAAATACAACTGTTTTACAAAATGGTGGATTTTTCCTCACAAATCCATTCAAAGTTATTGCAGTGCCCTAAAGAAAACGCCCTTTGGGACAAATCAAGGCTTGTGGTGGAAGGTAGGAGTGGCCTTTCAGGATATTGGTGGTCTTTTTTCGATCGTCGTATTGGGTTCTTTCCAACAGTGTTAAGCTCGGCTCAAAAGAATGCTCCAACGCTGAGAGGGCCCTCCAAACACACTCCCTTTTTGGACCTGTTCCCCTTAGAGTGTGTTTTCAGTTAACCTTTAAAACAGCTTTCTCCCAGCCCATGGAGCAGATAGAGAGCCCATATTCATAGAGCACCTTCCTCTTGCAACCTAAATCATGTGTGAAAGTTTTGGTGAGTCTATGTTAACTAGAATTTTCGCAGGTGTCTCTTTTTGCAGCAATACATCTTCTGGTGCTCCTTTAACCCTATTTGGATCTGCAAGGGTCGACAGAATTGGTTGAGTTTGTCATAGAGGGCTGATTTTCAGAAATGTTGTGGGTGAGAGACTAAGTGGATTCTGTGGCTTTGGTATCTCTGGGTCGTTTTAGCTGGGTATAACAGAGGCAAGAAAGGGTAAATAATTGAACTTTGACACCTCATAATTCAAAGACACCATGACTGAGCTAGGCCAAAATCGGTATGCAGCTTCCCCTGCAAAGCCCCTACAGGCATGTAAAATACCAGCTCACAAGGAACTTCCTACAGCTACTTCTGGCTGGCAACATGCTAGCCGTTAGCCGCTAATGGGGTTATGTTCAACAACCCCTGGAGATGCCACTCCATGAGTTGGGTCGAAATCCTCTGCTGGGAACTGCCTCAAAAAGGAGGAAAACCCCAAAGGTCACGAAAGGTCAGTAATTAGATTGGCCTCCTTCAGCCACGTAGACTCACAGAATCTGGCTGCAAAACTCAACATTTAACTAAAAAGTGGTGTAGTGTCATTCCACACAGGTTGGTGTCACAGTGGAGACTGGGTGGGTCATTGCTTGGGCGTCCGCCTGGTCTTAATGGGGTCAGAGGCCCAAAGTCAGTCTCAATCTGACATTGAAGGAACCCTTATTCAACCTCCTCTGCATGTCCCTGTGGTCTATCTGGAGCCCATCAGGCTGGTCGCCCATCCCCCCTTTCACAGTACTGCAGGTGCCCAAAGGTTTCCAGCTTATGCCTTAACAGAAGGCCTCAGAAGCCTGAATCGGCCATTTAGGGTTGGGTTTTGGCACTTAGCAACTGGTTACGGAGATACTGGTGGTCTCATTTTAACTGTCTGATCAGGCCCTTCGAAACAACACCAAGTATATCCCAATCGGACTTTCATAGCCCAAGCAGCAAGATCAAACACACTACCATTTCTTGTATGTCAATGAAGTACAGCAGCACTGAACACTGACCATTTTGCGAGCTGTAGGGTGGAGTTAAAAGTTCATGCATGGGTCAGTTTTCTTGTCAGGTGTTCCCCATTCAAAGGTGCCATGCATGAGTGCAACAAACTAACCTATGTGCAGAAGGAAGGAAAAACAACTGTTTTACAAAATGGTGTATTTTTCCTCACAACTCCATTCAAAGTTATTGCAGTGCCCTAAAGAAAATGACCTTTGGGACCAATAAAGGCTTATGGTGGAAGGTAGGGGTGGCCTTTCAGGACATTGGTGTTCTTTTTTCGATCGTCTTATTGGATTCTTTCCAACAGTGTTAAGCTTGGCTCAAAAGAATGCTCCAACTCTGAGAGGGCCCTACAAACACACTCCCTTTTTGGACCTGTTCTACTTAGAGTGTGTTTTCATTTAACTTTTAAACAGCTCTCTCCCAGCCCATGGAGCTGATAGAGACCCCATATTCATAGAGTGCCTTCCTCTTGCAACCTAAATCATGTGTGACAGTTTTGGTAAGTCTACGTTAAGTGGAATTTTCGCAGGTGTATTTTTTGCAGCAATACATCTTCTGGTGCTCCTTTAACCCTATTTGGATCTGTAAGGGTTGACAGAATTGGTTGAGTTTGTCATAGAAGGCTGATTTTCAGAAATGTTGTTGTGGGTGAGAGACTAAGTGGATTCTGTGGCTTTGGTATCTCTGGGTCGTTTTAGCTGGGCATGACAGAGGCAAGAAAGGGCAAATAATTGAACGTTGACACCTCATAATTCAGAGACATCATGTCTGAGCAAGGCTAAAATCGGTATGCAGCTTCCCCTGCAAAGCCCCTACAGACATGTAAAATACCAGCTCACAAGGAACTTCCTAGAGCTACTTCTGGCTGGCAACATGCTAGCCCTTAGCCGCTAATGGGGTTATGTTCAACAACTCCTGGAGATACTACTCCATGAGTTGGGTCAAACTCCTCTGCTGGGAACTGCCTCAAAAAGGAGGAAAACCCCAAAGGTCACGAAAGGTCAGCAATTAGATTGGCCTCCTTCAGCCACGTAGACTCACAGAATCTGGCTGCAAAACTCAACATTTAACTAAAAAGTGGTGTAGTGTCATTCCACACAGGTTGGTGTCACAGTGGAGCCTGGGTGGGTCATTGCTCCGGTGTCCGCCATGTCCTAATGGGGTCAGAGGCCCAAAGGCAGTCTCACTCTGACATTGAGGGAACCCTTATTCAACCTCCTCTGCATGTCACTGTGGTCTATCTGGAGCCGATCAGGCTGGTTGCCCATCCAAAAAAGGATGATTTTGACCTTTTGGTGGATAACAGAACTTTTTTAAGTTTTTTTATCCCACTTTAACAGTACTGCAGGTGCCCCAAATTTTCCAGTATATGCCTTAATAGAAGGCCTCAGAAGCCTGAATCGGCCATTTAGGGTTGGGTTCTTGCACTTAGGAACTGGTTAAGGAGATACTGGTGGTCTCATTTTAACTGTCTGATCAGGCCCTTCGCAACAACACCAAGTATGTCCCAATCGGACTTTCATAGCCCAAGCAGCAAGATCAAACACACTACCATTTCTTGTATGTCATTGAAGCACAGCAGCACTGAACACTGACCATTTTGCGAGCTGTAGGGTGGAGTTAAAAGTTCATGCATGGGTCAGTTTTCTTGTCAGGTGTTCCCCTTTCAAAGGTGCCATGCATGAGTGCAACAAACTAACCTATGTGCAGAAGGAAGGAAAAACAACTGTTTTGCAAAATGGTGGATTTTTCCTCACAACTCCATTCAAAGTTATTGCAGTGCCCTAAAGAAAACAACCTTTGGGACCAATTAAGGCTTATGGTGGAAAGTAGGAGTGGCCTTTCAGAACATTTGTGGTCTTTTTTCGATCGTCTTATTGGATTCTTTGCAAGTGTTAAGTTTGGCTCAAAAGAATTCTCCAACTCTGAAACGGCCCTCCAAACACTCCCTTTTTGGACCTGTTCTCCTTAGAGTGTGTTTTCAGTTAACTTTTAAACAGCTCTCCCCCAGCCCATGGAGCTGATAGAGACCCCATATTCATAGAGTGCCTTCCTCTTGCAAGCTAAATCATGTGTGACAGTTTTGGTAAGTCTACGTTAAGTAGAATTTTCGTAGGTGTCTTTTTTGCAGCAATACATCTTCTGGTGCTCCTTTAACCCTACTTAGAACTGTAAGGGTTGACAGACTTGGCTGAGTTTGTCATAGAAGGTTGATTTTCAGAAATGTTGTTGTGGGTGAGAGACTAAGTGGATTCTGTGGCTTTGGTATCTCTGGGTCGTTTTAGCTGGGCATGACAGAGGCAAGAAAGGGCAAATAATTGAACCTTTGACACCTCATAATTCAAAGACAGTATGTCTGAGCAAGGCCAAAATCGGTATGCAGCTTCCCCTGCAAAGCCCCTACAGACATGTAAAATAGCAGCTCTCAAGGAACTTCCTACAGCTACTTCTGGCTGGCAACATGCTAGCCGTTAGCCGCTAATGGGGTTATGTTTAACAACTCCTGGAGATGCCACTCCATGAGTTGGGTCGAAATCCTCTGCTAGGAACTGCCTCAAAAAAGGAGGAAAACCCCAAAGGTCACGAAAGGTCAGCAATTAGATTGGCCTCCTTCAGCCACGTAGACTCACAGAATCTGGCTGCAAAACTCAACATTTAACTAAAAAGTGGTGTAGTGTCATTCCACACAGGTTGGTGTCACAGTGGAGCCTGGGTGGGTCATTGCTCCGGTGTCCGCCATGTCCTAATGGGGTCAGAGGCCCAAAGGCAGTCTCACTCTGACATTGAGGGAACCCTTATTCAACCTCCTCTGCATGTCGCTGTGGTCTATCTGGAGCCCATCAGGCTGGTCGCCCATCCCCCCTTTCACAGTACTGCAGGTGCCCAAAGGTTTCCAGCTTATGCCTTAACAGAAGGCCTCAGAAGCCTGAATCGGCCATTTAGGGTTAGGTTTTCGCACTAAGCAACTGGTTACGGAGATACTGGTGGTTTCATTTTAACTGTCTGATCAGGCTCTTCGCAATAACACCAAGTATGTCCCAATCGGACTTTCATAGCCCAAGCAGCAAGATCAAACACACTACCATTTCTTGTATGTCATTGAAGCACAGCAGCTTTGAAGATGGATGATTTTGCGGGCTGTAGGATGGATTTCAGTCTGGGTTGATTATCTTTGGAGCCTATTAGCTGTTCTTGAGGAGTAGTTCCCCTGATAAACCTAATATGTATATGCATTGCTCACTTAAAGTACAATAATGTTGTGCAGCAATGTTAGGAATATATTATTACCTAGTAGATGCCTAAAACCAGATAAAACATTTATTTTAAGAACAGGCAGAAATAAAATACAAAGTGAACTAATGTCTTAGTTCTGAATGGACTTAATTATTTTTGTGTAGTGGGGGAAATCACACTGAAATGTAGCGGAGGCTGAGGTCCAAGAGATGAGCTAAAACAAACTCTCTTTGGATTAAGATTATCAGATGTTTTTCTTCTTTTTTTTACAACCAATTTTTTGCATCTGTAGTTTATTTCAATTAAGTAATCTTACACATGTAATATGATGTGCATGCATTTATATCAATGTTTACACACAATATTATTTAACAAGTCACTCCTAAAAGTTACATACCCAAAGAAATAAACTATGTGTAGTTATTACATCTTTAAAATCAAGTTACTGTGACTTATAATGTCTTCCATTTCGATTTAGATTTTAGCAGACCACAGAAAAGTGTAAGGGAGGGGGAGGGGAGCCTTCAATTGAACACCTGCACTGCTGACCTTTCAACAAGCCTAGTTGAATTCATGGGAAATGGGAATCTGTTAAACTAATAAAAAATGGATCTATGCAATGTCTTCAAACGATTCTTCATCATGTAAAAAAACATGATGAAGAATCTTTAACAACATAATATGTTAGTAAAACTAGTTGTTGTTGTTTTTTTTTAAAAATTTTCTTCCAACAAGCACATTTGCCAGTAGAATTAAACATTCGTACAGGTCTTGAACGCATCTCAAGAAATGTATCAAAGGTCACTTGCAGCAGGAGCACGCAGAAACAGGAGCCAGGTCAAGAAACAAGTCTTGTAATTGGAGATAACAGCATTTTCCGAAATCTTGGGAAACATCATAGAAGGTATGATTTTTTTATTTACATATCAAACCTGTTGTTGCTTTCTGCTAGTAAGACAGGGAGGGTTGCTTTGTAAAGCAGTTCATATGATGTGATTTTTACACCCACAGCCCTGCAGTGTCTGTTGTTCTAATTACTACTCTGCAATAAAAACAATGCAGTAGAAAAGCTTAAAATACTGTAGTGGTGTGCTATGTTGAGTTTGTGTAGAGCTCCACTTGCTTTCTGAGTTAGGCTAATCAGATGCTAACTGTGCTGAGTGCACCGGGAGTTGAGACTTCATTTACAGCTTTGGCAGCTTGAAGTGCTACAAACATGTATATACTATATTGGTTTTAAGGGTGTAAATGTATTTTTTAATATCTGCTGTGAATAACCTTAAGTGCTTTGCATGTTTTGTTAAACATAATCAACATTTACTCAACCATAGACTTTGTACATTTTGGCTTTTAAAAGCTGCTGCAAAAATGTGTTTTATTTATATTAAAAATATATGATATGATATAAATATGATATTTATATGAAAGAGTTTATTTCTGTTTTTATATTTATGCAATTGTTTTTTCTGCAGATAATGATCAGCAAAACAAAGGAAGGATGAGGGAAGGAAAGGGTATGTTTACTTTTTCTATATTGTTATTATTATTTTTTTAATTTATTTTCACAACAAAATATAAAAAACAGAATCCTGTTTCACTAAAAGAGAAGAAAATGTGATGGATAACTGCCAAAAAACCTCAAGGGGCTTAATGAGTGGCAGTCTCCATAATAACAAATATATTTCAAGAAGAAAAAGAGAAAAAAACAACAAACAAACAACAACATTTCAATATATAACAGTTAAACATTTAATTTAGACCACAAATCTATATGGAAAATTCAGACAACTAAGTAGCAGCAACTTTCCTCTCCGTTTAAATTCTTCTTTAGAAAGATCTGTCAGTGATGTGGGAAGACTGTTCCATATCATTGATCCTCTGTATAATAACTGTGTTTGAGTTGTACGAGAGTAAGGAGGCCTGATAAGACAACTACTACGAGTTGGATACTGGTGAAATTCATTATTAAAAGTAAAAATATTACAAAAGTGCTGAGGAAGTAACTTTTTTATAGACCTATAAACGAATAAAAGCTATTTGAAGTTGATTCACTTGATAAACACTAAGAATACTTGCCTGAGCAAACAGTGGTTGTGAGGGGTGTCTACGATTTACACAAAATATTAGCCTTAAAGCTCGCTTTGGAAGTCGAAAAACAGATTCCAGTTTAGTTGGGTGGGTACTAGCCCACGCAACATTACAGTAATTGATATATGGATATAACATTGAATAATATAACATAATTGCAACTTTTTGTTAATCAGGTGACAGATTTTTCCTAGTATACCAACCACTTTGGCTAGTTTTGTACTTATGGCACTAATGTGGGGTTTCCAGGATAAAGAATCATCTAGAATAACACCAAGGAAACGAGCAGATCTAACATTAATAGAAATATTATCAATTTGAATTTTCATTGGAGGTTTAAACGTATCAAACTTATAACCAAAAAATATATAACTTGTTTTTTTATTTTAAGTGACAATTTGTTGGACTTGAACCAATAGGATAACTTGTCAAGTTCTTCATTAACTACCTTTATTAAAATTTCAGGATTTTTATGGGAGTAATACACACTTGTATCGTCTGCAAATAAGATTTTAGAAAGTTTATCTGAAACATTAGGGAGGTCTTTAACATATATTAAAAATAACAAGGGACCAAAGATGGCCTCCTTATGGTAAACCGCACTGAAGAGTATATGAACTATAGAACTCAATCAATCAATCAATCAATCACTTTATTTATTTTGGTAAATTGTCCACATTAAACACAAGTAACAGCAAAAGAAAAAAAAGAAAAGAACAATAGACAAACCCACACTTTACATTAGTGCTGCCAAACAAAATTTTATTCTTGCTTAACTCTTTTCTCTGTGCTGTTTGTCACAGCTTGCAACATTTTGCATTTTTGACATACTCTCACCTACCTCTTATGATACCTCTGAACACAGCCATTATTGTCTAAAATGCTGGCAACAGTCTCTGAGCACTCCCTTAAGTGAAAATGTCCAAACTGTTCCCAAAGTGTCAATATTTAGTGTGACTATTATTTTTCTACCAATGCCTTTGCATGGATTTCATTAGAGTTTCACATGTTTCCACTGGAATCCTTTTTCACTCCTCTGTGATGACATCCCGTTACCCTCAGTCTCTTCTAGCAAGGCAGTGGTCATCTTGTGAGTGTGTAAAGCGTAGTTATGTTTGAATACTGCTCTGCAGCTCAGTTTCCACAGTGAGGAAATCATCCTCTGCTTCAGAAATGTCACAGTGCATGTTCCCTCAAATAACTTTGGTTCTCTACAGCCAGCAGCTCCCATACAGCCCAAAACATGACACTACCACAACTGTGCTTAACTGTAGGCAACATACACTTTCTTTCCAGGGCTGTAAAGTACCATCCAATGAATTCTTTGTCACTCAATTTGGTCATTGGTGTTGCCAGATACTTATTTGGGTGGTAGATGCCTCAGTAAACAAGCTCTGTGCCCCAGGTACAAAACAACCCCCCCCCCCAAAAAAAAGCAGCAGGGGCTCTTGAGAGTGTTCAATGTAATTGTAGGTTTTACTCTGGTGTCCTCAGTAAAACCTAACGTGAACTGTGATTTGTGATTTTTTTTCTTTTTTTCAAAGTAGTAGTTTTTGCGATCACCAAATTTCTCTACCTGAAATGAAACATGATGCACTTTTCAGACATTGATCATTGCTTTAATCTCTGGACACTGTTGCAACAGCTCTTTAAAAGTGGGACGTGTGAAATGAGAGAGGAGCATTTGTTAGAACTTTTATATTTATATATTTTATATATTATGGACATATACAAGTTCTAACTTATGCTCCTCTCTCATTTCACACAATTTCAAAGTTTTGTAAATTCCTACAGAACACTTTTGCTACACAGGTTTATTTATTTAATGTCTTTTAAACATAGGGGTGTTAAGGTGACAGGCATATTCTTTTGTTCTAGAACTTGATGCAGTGACCCTAAGATCTCCAAGTGAGAACCAAGGAGAACCATCAAAGCAGTCTAAGCAGGCAGGAAAAACTGGTAAGCTTTTTTATTTAAACTATTGGATTCTTTGTTTTGATAATCCTTAATGCATTTTTTTCATTTGATTTCCCTTTTTGTAATATTAAAGTATGAAACTGAAATGAGTTTTTTTAATAAGTCCAGTCATATGAGAACTGAATTGGAGTCATCAGCCTTTAGCTAGGCAAGGCAAGGCAAGGCAAATTTATTTATATAGCACAATTCAGTACATGGACAATGCAAAGTGCTTTACATGATTAAAATATAACAAATTAAAACAGAATAAAAGCAAGTAAGAATAAAATGTAGATAGAAATTAGAGCAAAAAAGTGGTGATTCAGTTAACTAGAACAGTTGAAGGCAATCCTAGACAAATGTGTTTTTAATCTTGATTTAAAGGAACTCAGGCTTTCCGCACCTTTACAATTTTCTGGAAGTTTGTTCCAGATCAGTGGAGCATAGGAACTAAATGCTGCTTCTCCTTGTTTAGTTCTAGTTCTAGGTATGCAGAGCAGGCTGGAGCCAGAAGACCTGAGTGGTCTGGATGGTTGATACACCGATAACAAGTCTGTGATGTAATTAGGTGCTAAGCCATTTAGGGATTTATAGACTAACAGAAGTATTTTAAAGTCTGTTCTCTGAGATACTGGGAGCCAGTGTAAGGACTTTAGAACTGGGGTGATGTGCTCTACTTTCTTAGTCTTAGTGAGGACGCGGGCAGCAGCGTTCTGGATCAGCTGCAGCTGTCTGATCCACTTTTTAGGCAGACCTGTGAAAACACCGTTGCAGTAATCTATTTGACTAAAAATAAACGCATGGATTCGTTTTTCCAGATCCTGCTGAGACGTCAGTCCTTTAATCCTAGAAATGTTCTTCAGGTGATAGAAAGCCGACCTTGTAACTGTCTTTAGGTGCTTTTGGAGGTTCAGGCCTGAGTCCATCACTACTCCCAGATTTCGGGCCTGATTAGTGGTTTTTAGCTGAAGCAGCTGAAGCTGTGTGCTAACCTTTGATCTCTCCTCTATTGGTCCAAAAATTATTACTTCTGTTTTGTTTTTATTCAACTGAAGAAAATTTTGGCACATCCAGGCATTGATTTCTTCTAAGCATCTACTCAGTGCTTGAACTGGTTTATAGTCACCTGGTGACATGGTGATGTAGAGCTGTGTGTCGTCTGCATAGTTATGGTAGCTGATGTTGTTGTTTTTTATTATCTGAGCTAGAGGGAGCATGTAGATATTGAAAAGGAGGGGACCCAGAATGGACCCTTGGGGAACCCCGCATGTGATTTTTGTCATCTCTGATGTAAAGTTACCTACTGATACAAAAAATTCCCTGTCCTTTAAGTAGGATTTAAACCAGTTGAGAGCTGTACCAGAGAGGCCGACCCAGTTTTCCAGACGGTCTAACAGAATGGAGTGATCGACAGTATCAAATGCTGCACTGAGGTCCAATAGTACCAGCACGGTGGTTCTTCCACAGTCTGTATTTATATGGATGTCATTAAACACCTTGATAAGGGCGGTCTCTGTACTGTGGTGAGCACGGAAGCCTGACTGGAAAACGTCAAAGCGGCTGGTTGTTGTTAAGAAGGTGTTTAATTGTTGAAATACAGCTTTTTCAATAATCTTACTGATAAAGGGGAGGTTTGAGATGGGCCTGTAGTTCTGGAGTAGAAGTTTGTCTAAATTGTTCTTTTTCAGCAGTGGTTTGATAATTGCTGTTTTTAGGGACTGGGGGAAAACACCTGACAGAAGGGACGTGTTTATTATCTGGGTCAAATCAGACACTATGACAGGTAAAACTTTTTTAAAGAAGGCTGTGGGTAGAACATCAAGGCAGCTTGAGGAGGAACTTAGCTGCTGAATGATCTCCTCTAAGCTTTTGTGGTTTATTTGGCTGAATTGGGACATTTTGTCAGGATAAGTCCCAGCTGAATACGGCTTTGGTTCTGGAGTTGGTATGGATGTACAAACTGATCATCTAATCTTTAGGATTTTCTCAGTAAAGAAGTTAGCAAATTCATTGCAGGCCCTGGTGGAGTGGAGTTCAGAAGTCACTGACATAGGAGGATTTGTTAACCTGTCGACTGTGGAAAATAAGACACGAGCATTATTAATGTTTTTCTTGATGATCTCTGAGAAGAAAGATTCTCTAGCATTTTTCAGTTGTAAGTTATATCTGTAAAGTCTCTCTTTATAGATGTCATAGTGAACCTGGAGTCTATTCTTTCTCCACCTGCGTTCAGCTTTCCGACACTCCCTTTTTTCACCTCTAACTGCTGGAGCATTTCTCCAAGGAGATTTATTCTTCCCGGAAAAAACCTTCACTTTAACTGGAGCAATGCAGTCAATGATGTCTGAGACTTTCGACTGAAAGTTATCCACTAGCTCATCTACTGAGTTGCAGCCCAAGGTTGAGGTAGCAGAGTAAGCTTGAATAAAAGTTTCTGTGGCATTGTCCTTAAAGGTGCGTTTTCTTACGATGTCCCTTTGGCTAAATGAGTCACTGGAAATTATACATTCAAAGGTAACGGAGAAGTGATCAGATAAGGCAACATCAGTTACATTGACCTGTGAAATGTTTAGACCTTTAGTGATGATCAAGTCTAAAATATGTCCCTGTTTGTGTGTTGGCTGTTTAACATGTTGAGTTAAACCAATTTTCTAAGTGTGTCACACAGTTCTTTTGCACTTCTGTCTTCAGGGTTGTCAACGTGAAAGTTGAAGTCTCCAACAATAATTAAAAAGTCATAATCAACACATATCACAGACAGCAGGTCACTAAAATCATTAAAAAAGTTTGATGTGGACTTAGGAGGCCTGTAAACATTCAGAAACATAGTTCGTACCGGGCTCTTTACCTGGAGAGCCAAATGTTCAAAAGAGTAAAATTTTCCCAAAAACACCTTTTTACATTTTAGTGAATCATTAAACAATGTTGCTACTCCTCCACCTTTCCTTTGCTGTCTGCTCTCACAAAGAAAATTGTAGTTTGGAGGTGTTGACTCCAGCAGAATAGCTGCTTCATTAAATTCATGTAACCATGTTTCTGTTAAAAACATAACATCAAGATTATTATCAATAATGAAGTCATTAATTAAAAGGGATTTTCCTGACAGAGATCTAATATTTAGTAAACCCAGTTTATATGATTTGGTGGTTGATGATGTCTCTGTGGGAGGTTGCATCTGACAGGTTATGACTTTTAAGTACGACTGATTATTCCTGTCTGTTTTCCTTTTTCTTTTCTTATTTCTGCCACGTATCATAACAGATATTCCATGTTCTCCGTCAGGAGGCCCAGGCTTATGCTGGAAGCGGTTTTGTCTGATAAACGTACTGCCAGGGCCCGCTGAATATCACAAGGAAGTTATCCGAAGGTCTTCAGGACAGGCATGTTCTGTGATATGTAGAGGAGGAGGAGGATCTGGACCTCTGCGTCCTTTGGAAGATGCTGATTTAGTCACAGAACTGCGGTATTCAGAATTAATATGTGGAGAGGATGTCAACTGTAGACCAATCTTAAGGACTTTGTTCATGTTATGAGAAAAATCCAGAAAAGGAACCTCTGGGCTTTGTGGAGAGGAAGGCGAGGCGGGTGAAGTCTGGACCGGTGTTCGTGATGATGGCGGTTCTTGGTCCTCTCGTTGTCCTGCTGAGATCTGGGATGAATCCTTCTGTAGCTCTGACGACGCCTCTTTCTGTGTCATCTTTCTGGCTGTCTTTATCTTGGCTTGTTCGGGCTGCACTGGGCTTATCTTTTGTTTAGGCACTGGATGTACTTTGTTTTGGAACAAAGCTGATGGCGTATGGTTCACAGAATAGAAGATGTTTGAAATCAGTCGTTTTGCACCTGACCTATTTAGAGAGAAACCATCTCTGTTGAACAGATGTCTCCTCTCCCAAAAGATGTTAAAGTTGTCTATGAAGGTTACAGTTGTTTGTTTGCATGTTTTTTCCAGCCATTTGTTTAGCATCAGAATTCTGGAAAAAATCTCGTCTCCACAAGAAACGGGCGGGAGAGGGCCGCTGAGAAGCACCTTGACATTTTTGCCATGAACTAAGTTCAACAGACGAATGTAATCCTCTTTCAATACTTCTGATTTTCTTATCCGGGAGACGTCGCCCAGGGCTTCAGCTTGTATTATGAGTTTTTCCAAGGTCGGGCGTTCTTTCAAGATCCTTGGAAGGATGTCTAATAAATCAGACACCAGGCCATAGTTCGAGTCGTTATAAATTAACACCTCTGTGTTTTTCTTGTTACAGAAATGTTTAATCCCACATACAGACCCACTGCATAAAATCAGGGTCCTTGGCCCCGTGGCATGTTTTTTCTCTGATGTATTAGAGCGAAAGTCGTTGACGTACCTCTGAGTGTTGTCATGATTCTCCTGGGTCACATTTTGGAGCGGAGCGAATCTGTTTCGTAAAGGAATTCCAGTATTTCCAGCAGGTTTACTCCTATCATTTGTTGTGGGAACAGCCCGCTGTTGTTTCACTTGTCCTGGGACACCTCTCTGTAGTCTCGGCCAGTTTTCTTTGTCTAGGCGTGGGGTTCGTTGATCCTTTGGTCTTGCACCCAGAGTGGTCCAGGGATTCTCATTTTCCTCAGGGATCTGTTTGTTCAGAGAGTTGCTGGGCTGGTGGTCCCCGTTTGGAGTCGCAGGCAGGGTTGTTTCATTTCCATATGCGCCGTTTACATCATAATTCAGTTCGAGTCGGTATATCTTCTGTTCTATAACAGCGATCTTCTGTAGAAGCGTGTCAAGGTCCACTGTGGTGAAGGTAGGCATCTTTGCAAAATCAAAATCTAAAATAAGTAAAAAGAAAATAAATAAAAATAACTAAATCCAACTTTCCGTGGTTTTGGCAAAGAGATAAAAAGGAGATAAAAATTAAAAGGCAGGAAAATGCAAGCAAGCAGGGAGCAAGCAGGGAGCAGAGAAAAAAGCGGTGTTAGCTGGTGTTCTAACTTTTTTTTTTGTGATATCAGTGAGACTTCAGAGATATGTTCCTTCTGATATACTGACAGTCCAGTGGCAAAATATCAAATGCTTTTTTTTCCAAGTAGCGGCGGAGGAAATTGTCCCAAAACGGGGTTTTACTAGTTCACCAGTCTGACAGAAATAATCCACAGTGATTTGTAAAACTTGCAAGGAACCGGTAAAAACAAAGTCTGGTAACGCAATTAACTTGTTTCATTACGTAAGCTGCTCACACCCGCAGCAGCGCGAGCTGTTTTAGCCCCGCGCCGCGTCATCTTCGGAGAAATCTTACGGAGCTTCTTCCAAAACAAAGCAGGTATAGCAGCTAAACTGAGCTCCCTTCTTTGTGATAAAATGGTATCGGTGTATTTATTTTGGTCATTTTACTGGTCACTTTAGTTTATTCTTTGTCAGTATTTAATAACATAACTCAGGTCTCTTAAGTTATTTTTTCTTTAAAAATATCTGTTATGGTTAAAGTTGGTTAAATAAAGATTTAATTGAAATTCTGTGTTTGTGTTCTTTATTAAAATGAAATCATTTAGCAATATCATAAAATATCCAGGCAGAGCTGCACATAAAATATGATTTTAAATATTTTCAATAATTATCGATATCGATCAATATGCATTTTTTATCGATAAACTTTTTTCTATATCGTTTAGTCCTAGTACAACAGTTACTATTGAATTAGCTTGTAAAGCGCAGTGCCTCACCGCACAAAGACATCACAGGATGTGATGTCAGGTGGACATTTTTCCCCAAATATGGGCAATAATGGCCGCCCCCCCCCCCCCCGCACAGTGATCAAGACGACAATTTATGCTTTTATTTTCTTATTGATTAACGCTAAATTAATTAAATCACCACGGGCGTATTAGTTTAAGGTATAGTTAATAATCCACTGATTTTCCCTTGTTGACTGGACTGGTCCTAAAAAAAATTTGATATATCACAAGCAGTTGGACATAAAAATATAATGATGCTCAAGGGCCCAGTTTTTGTATCTATATGCAATAAAAATTTTGTTATGAACTTAAAGACAGCAGAGTGAGAAGAACTGGGCATTTTGCCCCCAGAAGCCCAAGTTTAGAACAACCTATTACCCATTTTCCATTCATGGTTCCAGCAGTACATGGCTCCACTCAGCTCGGCAGACTGCTGCGGTTCATATGCAATTACATTTGCATATGAACCTTTTCTAGAGAGTTGGGGTCTCTGGTATGCCCAAGTGGGAGGTTCTTGTTGTGTGGAAGGAGTTTGTGTGAGATATTATTGGTCAGTTTGACTATTGTCGTTGATTGATTGTATTGACTTGCCATGTTAGGTACACTGAAATGTAATTTAACTAATAATGTAATTTAATGTATGACAAACATGCAAACAAATAAGAGATCAGGTAGAATGCAATCACGTTTTCACACCAATGTATGGTAAAATGGTAATTTTGGCTGTAAATTAATCTATTGCTACCTTAATGTTTAAACTGATAAAATCATTATGTCGAGATTGAGGTTTGGTATAATGGTTAAGAATTTAGATGACAAACCTTTGTTAATACATTGATGTAATGTAAATATTACCTACAATGCAAAAAATGCTAAAACGGTTTGAAGTATATTCTTTATTTGTGTTGCAGGCAAAGATCAGGATGTGAATAGACCAGCTATTGAACCTACATCTCATCGATGGCTTTGGAGTAAGGCCGAAAAGGCAGCAGTATGGCAACAGCTTTGCCAATATGTAACCTTAGAGAGTTCCTGGTAAAGAACCATGTATTGAGGCACTTAAAGTTGAGCCTGCACTGAGAAGCCAAACTTGGAAAGACATAAACAACAAGTTTACAATACTATTACTGTTCAAAAGCCGAAAAAACATTCTACATTAGATATGGTCAATCTTACATTGTTTGGTTAAAACTACAAAAGATGTTGTAAGCAGTGCATATTTGGCAATGGTCCTTTGCCTAGTGTTTGGACAGCAGCAAAAATATGTATTTTTGTTCCATAAACAAATAAAATAGTTTGCATTCGGTCTCCACATTGTGTTCTTTAGTATTTAAAATGTTTATCTTAGTTCACAAAGCCTGTATAATGTAGTTAAATTGGCACTACTATATCTATAAAGGACAGTATATGTGAGAAGATATGATGCCGGGGGTTAAGGAAAAAAATAATTAATTATTAGAAGCTTAGAATGGCTTTTTTGATGAAATAAAGCTTGGCTGTTGGTGAGAAAACACACACCCAAATCTACCTGGCAACAACAACTGGTCCACACAAGTCCACAAGAAAAAGATTTATTTTATTTTGAGCTTTTGATTATCTAAGGTCACATTCTGAATCTACATTTTTTTCTAGTGGTGGCAATGTGTTTTGCACTGTTCTATATGCAGTGGAAGTAGTGGTCCACACAATGAACTATGAGGACGGAGTCCACACAACGTATTAAAGACATGTATGTGTGTGTGTGTGTGTGTGTGTGTGTGATATTTAAATTTCTTTTTCCTATAATGGGATTCATTTGGGTGTTTCATAATGTATATTATTACAGTACATATAAATCTGACCTCACTCCAAAAATTATCTTTCAGCTCGTGAAGTGATCATCACAACAATGAAGAGGAGATAATTTTTGCATATTATTTGATTCTAACAATTATCCATTGCATGCTTTCACAAGCTACCTTCAGCTTACCCGCTGTGCAGAAACAAAATAAAATATAAAGACAGCAGCTCTCCTGCTGTTATATACAACACAACTTACAAACAAAGCTAAATGTGATTAAAAAGTAACCCTGGTAATGCTTCAAATGGATATATCAATAAAACTAAACACTTAAATTGCATGTAATCACTAGTGAAAGTTTACAAAAAAACAATGTGCTATTTGTCACAACAGAGCTTGAAAAATCTACACATTAAAAAGGCCTTTTTATATTATTTGTTTAATGTAGAAAAACAAAAGTGTTCCAGTCCTTTTGCCATCAAACACCTTATCTGTGAGTTTGAGTTTTATTTTTATGCAAACACTCAGCTGTTTGAGTCCTTGGCAGCCAACCTGTTGTTTAGGTGTATAAAGCTTTTCCCATTTGAGCATGAAAGTGTTCTCCACTTCCTTCACCAACATGACTGATTCTCCTCCGATCCCTTATTCATCTTTTAATTCCTCCACTTGTATTTCATTCTTGATCTCTGTCTGTAAATTCATCTTTTTCAGAGATAACCCTCTTTCTTTAACATTTACCACAGTATTCTCCCGCATTTCCTCGCAATTCTCATACTTAAACCGTTCTCCTTCTTATTCTCTCCTGCAGAAAACAGGATGCTTTTCTCTCCAGCTGACATTCAATGAGCAAATAAGACTGTGATGTCAGCAAGATACTAACCATATGCCAGCACAACGAAGCAGCAATGCCATTTATACACACTATAAAGCTCTGAGCTGTGATTATAGAGGTATGCTAATAAAACAGTTCTGTGAAGACAGAGCTGGCAGAATTGCTCTATCTTTGAGGGCAAAGAGAAGGGATAAAATGGCTACATAATTACAAGGGGGGATGTGTGTGGGTCTGGTGTGGGAGTGTAACATGTGCGATGAAATGGTTGAGTATGTGTGTGGGCATGTTGGTGCAGTTTCTTCCTCTATATGCGTTCATGAGCGTGCTGAAGCAATTTCAAGTGAAACTGTGCATGTATTTATGTGGTTTAGTGTGTGTGCCAGGTCTATTAAGAGCCTCTCATCTGCTGCAAAGAATCAGTCAATAACTGGCACCTTCTCCTGATAACTAGCTTGGTCATGAGGTGCAGCGCTTTAATTTGCTAACTTGCTCGCTGGCTTCACAATCGATCCTCCCACACACTGCCATGTCTTTTCTTGGTGATGCATCTTGTCTATCTTGTTTTGTGGATTTATGTTTACAGAAAACCTCTAGGTATTTCATCTTAACTTAGTTAGAACCTTAACTTTATCTGAAACAATGTAGTGCTAGCCACATTCATTGGACCCTTTGGTGATATTGGTACTTAAAATGATTTTGGATTATTTCGAAACAAAATATAGTAGATCAAATATGCCTATTGTTCTCTATAATAATATTTCTAGTTTTTTTAATACATTAAGTTAACTCAACAACTTCCCTTTTTCTTTGAACTCATATGCTTCAGTAAGGTATTGGAGGTCATCATAACACTGACACAGCTCTGGGGCCTCATTTATAAAGCGTGTATGCACAAAATGGGGCCTGAAACTGGTGTACATCACTGGTGTACAAAACTTGACAGGAAAATGTGTGGTCGTCACTGCAACTCTGACCCAAGCGTACATTCATATTGGAGACAGGGTAAATTGGTGACGCAGATGGTAAAGTGGTAAATTGCAGCCAAACTGCATGATGATTCCTCTCAGATGTTCAAATTTACTCCATATCAGATTTTAATCATATAACAACTTTATTATAAGCATTAAACACCACAGTGTTATTCATGCTTGTGCTGGTGAAACATAACTATGCATGAGGACAATGTTCCCCCTAATTTTTCATGTGTCTGAGCAAACACACAAACTCCTTGAGAGTTCACTTGACCTCTGTGAGGTTATATCAAGCTACATTGTTTAATAAAAGAATCAAGTTACAGCAATAATTTCTTTTAGGTTATTTAGTTTAGATAAAAGTGATTTAGGAAAGTTGTTCCATAGTCAGAGACCCACAATATTAATAACAGAACTTTACAGAATGAAAGCAATCATTTATTCTGTGTCAAATTTTGGCACTTCCATTTCTACTTTTCTATTCATATATTTTAGTTTTCATTCACCTATTTTAGTTTTCATTCACCTATTCTCCATATGCCTTCATTAAAATTTTCTAATTCCACTCATGCGCACTTTGAGGCTTATTTCCTGTTGTTGCCATGGTGAAGCACGTTATCTGCGTCCATTGATCAGGGCTTCTTTCATGCTCGTGCTCACTTTGAAGTCATGGTTGGTTGGACGCTGGCCGTTTCTCAATTCACAAGAACACCAGTACGGACTCGCGTTCTCGTCAAGTCCGGTCTTGGCGAGAACACAGGAAGATCGGACTTGACAAGAACGCGAGCACGCAGCACGTATGGTGTATTGGAACAGAAGCGTACTTGTGACGTCATGAGACGCACAGTTCTTTAACATTCAAAACTATTTATATACTACACCACAATAAATCTTATTGAAAATTTTTTTAAAACAACATTTTTAATTTTTAAAAAGCCTAAAAATTATCTTGCCGCGGTGCATTCTGGGCAAGCGGTCAGTCTGAAGAACGCACAAGTCTGCTCTGATGCATGCTCGATAAAGAGGGCGGGCGAGAACAACATCCGGGGAATTCGGCGCGTTCTCGATTTGGCGTTCTCGGTATTGGAACAGTGCTCGGGCTGAGGCTGATGACGTGTCACGAGCACACGAGCACACAAGAACGCTCAAGAACGCATATTGAGAAACGGCCACTGAGTGTAGTTACCTGGCTGATATCAGCTGTTCTGAAACCAAAAACCCGAGTATGACAGATGGAGGAAGAACTACTCAGAGCAGCAGCTTTTTACTCGGGGTAAATCGGTAATTTCTTCTTTAAAGGAGTCCAGAACAAAGATGCACACCGCAACCTGCCTAACTATAAAGAGTCTGACCCACCCATCAATCAGTGGTGCGTTCCGATCAGCACCCGCCGCTCACAGAGCGGGCCGCGGAACACCGTCTCCCCAGAGTTACAAAATAGTATAAAACAACTTGGTTTATTATTATTTTGTTTACAGTTCAGCTAGGATTTTATTTTCTGCGCAGCATACATTCGCTGTGCGCGCTGAACCCAGATGCCATGCGCGATGGCGCACGCGCGCATCTTAGAGGGAACACTGCATGAGGACCTTTGAAATAGAGAAAAAAAAACACACCCCTACACCACTCACCCCAGGCACTGGGTCCTCCTAACCCACTCCAAACCCCAGAGTGCAAATAAGGTGCTATCTACGTATCTATCTATCTATCTATCTATCTATCTATCTATCTATCTATCTATCTATCTATCTATCTATCTATCTATCTATCTATCTTATAAATGCTGATAAATCCAATCAGTTATGTAGTCTACAGGCATGTCCCGGAGACAAGAACCTAGATGACTTTCTGATGTACATTTTTAGAATCATACAGAAGATAGAAGATGTAATGTTTTTACCAGAATCTTTGAAAAAAGGAACTGCTTAAGACAATCAGTTAATCTGGATGGCATTGAATTGGCCCCTGGTAGTAAGGTAAAAACCCGTAGACAGACTGTATGTCTTTCAACTGCACATTCACAATGCACAGCTGAGCAACATTTTGTTGCAAGGTCCTGACCAAAAAAAGAAGACAAACGAGAAACATTATAAATATAAGTATTCATAAGATGGTTGCATCAGCCATCTTCTATGATATGGTTTGTTGGAGCACCAGCTTATCTGTAGCTGACAGGAAGCAGCCTTCATCCCAGCTACTATTGGACTTAACAATTTCTGCTGCTTACAACAAACTCAAGAAGTGGACTTTGCGAGTCTTTTCCCATGTTGGGGCAATAAAGGTATTTATTATTTGTCATTTGTCATGAATAAAGCAGCAAACCAAAAAATTTATGTGTAAGACTAGGGATGGGTACCGAATTCGGTACTGTTATAGGTACCGACCGAATCCTGTTGTACTACCGAGTACTGATGCACTTAAAATCAAACGGTACCATGTTTCGTTACCTAAACGCATCACTGTGACCCTAAAGGAGTCGAATAGTGGGCAATATTCCATGCCGAACATGGACACAGCACTGCACGCAAAAGAGCATGATGACGTCAGTAGCTGCTGGTCCATTCAACAAAGCATGGCAGATAAAAAGCGCTGTCTCTACTTTTCAAAAATGCACAGCAGCTGCAATATTTGTGATTGGAAGTGCAAGGCCAGCGGCAGGAATACTTCTGAGGAAACACCTGGTCAGTGCTGCCAATTTTTAGAATTTCTCGCAATATTTAGTGACTTTTCAGACCAATCCAGTGACCTTTTTTCAAGACTAGAGAAAAATCTAGCGACTTTCTTCTGTTAATGGTAACTTCCCATGAAAGTAATAATCATTCTGGAGCACTGTCTCCCAGACAGAGAGACAGCTGATGCCTCGTCCTGAAACTCACCTGCAGTCAGAGCAAAGAGCGCAGAGAGGAAGGAAAACCTTTTCCCTCATTATAAATGTTTCCCGCCCTGATTTACAAAACGGGCTAAAATTTGTTTTTAATATTTTTTTTTTCTTCTCTGAAACTGATGCATTAAAACAATGCCCTGCATTTTATTCACACAGAGCTTCAATCCCCTATTCAGCTCGTTCACTCTGTGCCTCTGATAACTGTTTTGGTAAAACACTGTTTGATTATTGCATTGCCTAAATTATTTTTCAGGCAAGGTATTAAAATGAATAAATTATTTAATAAGGTTAATTTAAGTTTATATATTGAAAAATATGTTAAATTTAAAAAAATTGAGATGTTATTAATAAATTGACATTTATTACTACATAAACACACAAAAGTACAGAAAATAGGTACCGTGAAGTACCGGTATCGATTCCCAGGAACCGAGTATCAGTACTGAATTGGTTCAAATGTGAATAGTACCTATCCCTATGTAAGACAATATGAATAGTGTAAGTATATGTAGCAGCAGGATCTATTGCAACAATGAACAGACCATAGGATGGTGCGGATAGAACAGTTAGTGCAATAGAGTTTAGTGTTCATGTAGAGTGACTACTTTGGATGTATGGGGGGTGGGGGGTTATTGCGAGTATAGCAGTATTATGTGTAGAATGAAGCTGTTGTGGAATCTGGTGGTTCTGCATTTGTAGCTTCTGAACCTCTTGCCAGAGGGCAGCAGGCAGACTGGCCTTGTAGTCTGAGATGGTCTGGATGCCTTGCCAGATGCGTCTGGTGTTTGTCGGGTCATGGAAGAATCCCCGGATTTTCTGACCATATTCACTCTGGATATTTTCAATTTAAAATAAGAATCTAGTGTGTGTTCATAATAAAGACTCAAGAGTGCTTTTATTTTGGCAGATCTCTGCAAGCATTTTTGCCCCATGAAGGGGGAGATGCAAATCTCAGTAATGTTACATTGTACTAAAAGTAAAACACTAATACAGTTTCTACCTATGCTTGTTATTTAGGGGCACTTAAAAGAAATGGATCCATTCACAGAATCACACATAAAGATACGGAAAAGGCACTCTCAAAGTGGTTTACTGGAGCCTGTGACAGAGGTGGAAATAGAAAAGTTAGAGCGACTAGGGAGGCTGCCAGTTCAAACTCAGGTGGGCAGGTCTTCCAAGATTAACAGTTTCAATAATATATGAGAGCTTCCAAGTTTAAGCATGCATGTGGCATGTAGGTTATTCTCAACAATGTTTGACAAAAAGGTATTGTTCAAGATCTATGTGTGCGTGTGTGTGTGTGTGTGTGTATGTATGTGCTAGTAAACAAGTTTGTTGTTTTCAAAAATGTCATGTGAACAATTTTGTAGATTTTTTGTTTACCAGCGCAATTCTTGTTGTGGCACCATTTGCTCTGTGTTAATGAAGTTCTAATAATTGCTGAGGTATAAAATAACTTCTGACAATATTTCAAATTACCAAATAAAAAGCCTTGACCAAATGTGTGTCAACCCATGTGAAGAAATTGTTCATCTTTTTTTTTTAACAAATTTCGTGATAAAGCATTTTAGGACTTTGGTTTGTTTAAGATTGCATATCTATGAATGTAATTCACTTCCAGGTTAGGTGAGAACGACCCCATTGTTCCTACAGGATTAAGGCATCTGGCTCCCACTGAAAACCCAGTCAGGGCCTGTTAAACCCATATGGGCTAAAGCATATGTGGAAATACACATTTGTTACCCATGCTTGCCCAGTTGAAGTCCTATTAAGGACCAGTAAACATCCCTGAAAGCACATATATGGGCCATACATTGGTGCCCCACTGAAAAACCAGTTAAAGCCCATTAAAAATTACTTGGGCAAACCCCTGTAGGGCCACCATGGAAACTGTGGACAAACCCACTTCTTACCCATATTCTAGCCGAGTTCAGACCCAATTGGGACCCAGGTAAATGTACCTGAAAGCACCCTCATGGGCCATAGATGGGCCTCATGTAAGATAATCATCTGGGCCCCACTGAAAACCCAGTCAGAGCCCATTAAAATCTACTTGGGCAAACCAATGTAGGGCCACCATGGAAACCGTGGACAAACCCTTTTGGGACCCATATTGCCTGCCCTCTTTTATCCCGTATGGGGCCCACCTAGGTATGCTGGCTGAGTTTGCTGTTCTTTTGGCATAGTTCAGGTTGGCTCTGGCCGATTTGAGTGCCTCTCGGCCCCCCTTGTTATTTTTGACTGGACCATGTCATTTAAATTCCATATTAAAGATGTTTTATTATTATCATGATTTTTTGTTTTCTTTGGGGGGGGGGGGTAGGTTCCTCCTTTCACCTGTGGAAAATTGCCAAAACAAGAAATGCCCTGCCGAGTACTGAAGCTAAAAACCTAGACCATAATTTTGTGACTTCCAGGCTGGACTATTGTAATTCTTCACTATGAACACAAGCTGCTGTTAAAGCTCATCCAAAATGCTGCAGCTAGTGTTCTGATGAAAATTAAAAAGAGAGAACATATTTCTCCTCTTTTAGCTTCCCTTTTAGATTTAGAATCAAATTTTCAATTCCTCCTTCTCACATATAGAGCCCTGAATAATCAAGCTCCATCATACATAATAAATTTGTTTGTTCAACACTTTCCTAACAGGACACTTCGCTGTGAGACTGCAGGTTAATCGGTTGTTCCTAGAGTCTCTAAAAGTAAAATGGGAGGCAGATCGTTAAGTTATCAGGGTTTTCTCCTGTGGAATGTGCTCTCGTTTAAGTCCTTGAGGCAGACACCCTGTCTAATTTCAAGACAAGGTGTAAAGCATTCCTCTGTGATAATGCTTAACTATAGAGGCTGAGGATATCCCAAGCTATCTCTAAAGCTCTGCTTCTACAGGCTGCTGGAGGACATCAAGACCCCTTTTGCTCACTCTGCTGCATTCTTTTACTAGTCTCCAATTTTGCATTGTTTGTTGTCATTTCAACCTTTAACTGTATTTCTCTCAGAGTTTTTTTTCTCTTCAAATAGCTACATCTGGTCTGGCATTCTGATTAGCTGTGACACCGTCATGGAGGGGTGCATCGACTGGGCTACTGCTATCAACTACCTCATTGTCTCTTCCTATAGATGATACACTTGGCCCTGTTTTTTAGTGGTTAACCTGGTCTCTCTCCTAGACATAGCTATTGGCCAAGCTTTTTCTAAAGTTTTTGTAGACCAGTGCTTTTATGGGTTTTTTTTGTATGTATCTCAACCCCCCCCCCAATCGGTCGGAAAAGATGGCCGTTCACACTGAGCCTGGTTCTACTGGATGTTTCTTCCTATTGAAGATGGGTTTTCCTTTCCCCTGTGGCTACATACAAAGTCAATGATTCCTCCAAGAGGAGTAAATACTGCAAGTGGAGGAAAACAGTTTAACCAATTTGAATAATAAACTAAACTTGACTGCATTATGTGGTAACTAGGATTAATTGGGATGCATCTAACTGAGTTTGAATCAGTATGTTTGGATTGTATTCATTTGTTTATTTGTAAAGTGCCTTGAGACAACATGTTGTGAATTGCCACTAAATAAATAAATAAACTGAACTGAATTGAAGAGAGGATAGCATAAGAGAGGACACACTCCAGGGCAAGTTTCATGGAATAGTCATACATACGGTTGTGAAAAGGGGAACAGACATCTCTCTCTAAGTTTCAATGTTGTGAAATGTTAAATTGTGCCCCCGGGTGGATTTTCCTGAATTCCTAAGTTTGAGATTATAACACAGCAGTTAAAGACTGAATCATTTTTAAGGCATTTACAAATTTCTACCCGAGGTGCCAATAAAGGTGCTCAGTGCTGTATCTTTAAATTCATTGCGCAATTTGAAAATGTCAGAATTAGAAATAACCTGCGAAAATGTCCTCGCATTCCATAAAAATATTCCTTACTGCAGCCTCTATAATTTAGTGTGGCCCACACAGAGACTGACTTACATGAGAGCTCACACACGCTTAAACACCACAGAGCCATTATGGAGTCATGCTCACTCCTATCATTAACTCAGAGAAACTGTGATCAAACAAGTGTTTCACTAATGATCTGCTGTATTTTTCTAAACTACTATCATGTGTGCACTCCACCACATTTACTCACAGACCACAGTTGAATTCGCTCCCCTGTGTAATCCATCATTTTCAGGATAGATGGTTGGACCCAAGCATGACACAGGTGGTGCAAACCATAAAAAACACATTCGCCATTATAGAAGGCTTTCTCTCTTCTTTTAAAACTAAACTGCACATTGTTTGGTGTTTTTATAAATGAGTCAATACTGGCATCACAATATACTCTCACACTGACATTTATTCCATGTATTATCACATAACTGATTGATTGTGGCACAGCTGATGACATTGTTGTATTGCAGCATGAAGGTGCTTGGTTCAAATCCCAGCCTAGTGACTTTCTGTATGTTGAGTGTATGTTCTCCCTGTGTATGCATGGGTTTTCTATAGGTTTCAGGTAAAAACCCACAGTTAAAAAACATGACTGTCTCCAAGTTGCCCTTAGGTGTGTGTGCATGTTTTTTTGTCACGTTTGTCTCTATGTTGCCATGTGGTGGGCTCAAGACATGTTCATGGTGTACCCCGCCTCTTTCCCAATGACCCAGGAGATAGGCACCAGCCCCCTTCTGACCCTGCACAGAAAAACTTTTATAGACAGTGGATGGATGGATGGATGGATGAATTATTCATTGTGTGTTATATTAAAAGATTGAGGGTTTGGCTTTTAAAATGCCAAAGGCCTTCCACCTTTGGCATTTTAATGAATAGATTAACAGCTAAACCACCCAACTCTAATCTTATTAATATTGTGATTATATATAGACATGTTTCACGGGCATTTCCAGTTTACTTCCGCAATTCAGCTAATTCTGCTAGTCATTTCCAGTTGAGTAAGCTCAGCGTTTATTTACATTGGATGTTGATGGCTCTAAAAGGGATGCATTCTCATTTAGTTCTCATTAAAAATGGTTTATCAAACATCCCCCCTGCTACAATATTGAACTGGGAGGATAATATGACGAAATAGCCTAATGTTACAACAAGCAACAGTATTTTTGTACTTTGTTGAGTCCGTAGACGGGAACGCTATGAACAACCTGAGAAGCTCGTAAGCTTAATGGTACTTACATGGCGACAAAGTCGCATGTGTGCTGATACACAAACACGGGAATTTGTGGATGTTCAACCAAGCCAGTGTAAGAGTGATTACTGCCATAACGCTTGGGTGGAGGTTATGGAAGATGGAGAGGTGGAGACCACAGGCTGCACCTGTACAGCTGGAGCCCGGCCAAGGTCATGCAGCCACACAGCTGCTGAAGGGAAGTTCGATTACCTTATAATGTAAATTTTTATTTGTTGATTAGTTGTTATTCTTGAATAAGTTGTTGAAATTGCTGTAATGTGTGCAATGTTGTGACCTATTTATTATGTTATCATGAGTCTCGCATATCTTTTTCGTATTCTATGCTATTTACTGGCAATCAACTACAATCCACCCTGTCAACCCAACGGGATTTTGAAACAAAACATAATAAAATAAAACCTCTGTTCGTTCATAGCATCATTTCTCCCTATCATTCTAGTTCACACAGAAATATATGCAGACCCCCGCTCAGACAGAGAAGTGCCCATACATGCCAGTGGTGTACAGGTCCACTCGGACCGCAGGTACTGTAGCCTAGTTTGTTACATGACTCAGACGTCGGCCAATAAGGCTGATTATCCCATTACGAGCATGGCTTACCTGTAAAATAAATCCACGAGAAGGTGGATGTGACTAATTTTTTTTTCATTCTGTAATAACCTGCTGCAGGTTCAGGGAAGAATCGGGAATAGCACCTGCGTGATAGCTGGCCCTGCTATTTTCTCAGACTTTTGCGTAGGGTCGGGTGCAGCTCATGCTGTGGAGATGGCGTGACTCTTTTATGATTATTAATAATATTATTAATGTTATTATTATTTAAGCCAATACAGTGCTGTTGTCTTCAGTCACAACTCAGACTGCAAACCGAAAAATATATAGTGACCACGCAAACTGGAAATTCTTAGCAGAAACCAACAAAAATGGCGGCCCCCGTACTTTTGGTTGTCAAACTTGTCTATAGCCCCTTTTACACTGACTCCATTTCGCCTGGACTTTTCTCGGCTCCATCTGCTTTGCTAGCATTACGATTACAGTTTTTTCAGCACTTGCGTGACTATTTTTGTCCCTGCTCAGGTGTAGGGCCAAAATGTGATGTTACGAGATTGTTGTTCACTGATGCCAAGGGCAAGGGTAAACGAGAAGTTTTTTTGCCAAGGAAGTGCAAGGAAAAGTTAAACGGAAGAGCGACAACATTAATGTTAATGATCACCATGACCAGAGCGAATCAAAACAAAATATAATTTTACTATTTACAAACCATAAACTACGTCTGAAGGAAACATAATAAAAGGGACATTTAGCAAGGCATTCTCCCATTTTACACACATCAAAAGCAATTAAGTTTGTCTCTAAAGAGTGTTTGGTTCAAAAAGGGGCTTGATCAGCCCCTGATCAAACCCCTGTGTGTGGGAGGAGGGAGAAGGCATGAGCAGCTGCCTGCCCCTGCAGACTGTCTGCTGAGGGCAGCAATCCACTGCAATAGGATCTAACCCAAAGAATACTGTGCACAAATATCCAACCTAATAATTTAATGGCGGTGAAAAGGCCGGGTTCACACACTCTATACCTGTGAATTATTTATTTACCGTTTTATTCTTTTCTGCGTTTGTTAATGTCACACTGTAATGCTTAACAGCGGCAGAGCGCACAATACTGATGCCTGGAGGTGGGGCTAAAACCACCCCGATGGGGGGTTTGCCACCTTCTCGCTATATCAGATTTGTGGAAAACCAACAAGAGTGGAGCGAGCAGAGTAGGGTAGGGCCAGTGGAAAAGGGGCTTATGAAAAGATTTTAGACTAATACACTCTAGCATAAATATTTGAAAGATTGCCTCACATTTGCTTTCTTGACTACAAAAAATGTCCAATACTAACCAGTCTGACCCTTTATGGCAGTGAATTGGAAGGATTTACAGTACAGATACTTAAAAAATATCTGTACTGCAAGAAATTGCTTTTTTAGGATGCATTTGTAAACATTTACTGTACATATTCCAATTGGAAAATGTAAAAGTAAAGGAATAACACTGCACATTTCATAGGCAATGGGGTGTTTGGAGTGGTGGTAAGATGTAATAACCTATAACAATAACAGGATCTAAATTGCAAAGAAGGCCATGGTGAATTAAAAAAAACATCACAACTTCATTAGTATTTTGGTTTGGTTCTTACATGATATAAAACTAAAAACAGCATATGATCCTGGAGTGGAAGGGAAAAGAAATTTTTTTTTAACAAATAAAAATATGAGAAGAGTGGCATGCATGTGTATTCAGCCCGCTTCACTGTAACATCAATAGGTAAAATTCAGTGTGATCAACTGCCTTCAGAAGTCACCCAATTAGTAAAATAGGCTTAGCAATTTAATCTCAGTATGAGTAAGGCTGTTCTTTGAAGAACGCAGTGGTTTGTTAGACAGCATTTGTAAACAACCCTTTGCATGTTATCTGGTAGACAAAATCAAGTTCCTGCATTGGCAACTGGTTTAAGAACGCTCTGTAATTTAACCTTTTTAAGTGTGGGGTATGTGCAATTCATGATATATACAATGTTTATTGTAAACTGCTGTCATAAGGTAGTGGTCAGGTGACCATGGGGATTGGCTTTAAAAAGAAAATCCACCTACCCTTTCACGTGGCTCCTTCATGTCACAAGCTCCGACACCCTCTGATCTTCAGCTCGCCATCTGCTCCGAGGCTGCACATCTTCTCTCTCTGCCATCCTGGTTGTGTCTTCAGTCCTTTTGTAACACTGACTTCTTTCCAAATTTGTGTTACGAGAGCAGATTACTTGCTTTTTCCTACCAACTACCAGTTCTTAATTTTACTAGCCAGCACATGGATGGCACATCTACTTTAGATGGATGCAATTGCTACTTGCGTTAGGTGGATATGCGTTTGATGACTCCTCTTGTGTCTGTATGAAAACCCAATTTCTGTCTGTTTCTCTTTCCTGTCATTCTCTCTGGTATAATTATTTACAATACTCTATTGTAAAATGCATTTTTTTCTGTTTATTTTTCTTCCTACTGAATTTCAGTCATATTGACAGTGAATCTTTGGATATAACATGATTCCTTTCATTAGGGCTCTCACTGATGTCTCTAATTAGAAGTAAACAGGAGTTACAGCCTTTTTAAGTCATGTCAATTTTGGCACAATTTGGAAATATTTGGATAGTTCTTGGAGAGCGCCTAGACATACCCACAGAAAAATAGGTCTAGAAAAGTATTTTTTACGCTATTGCCTTCATATGGCACTTCTACTCTCCCCAGGGAATAGTGTGTGGAGCTTAAGTATGGAGGGCGGGGTGTGGGGGAGACAGTGACTCAAGGTACATGGGGTGGGCTCTGGTTTGCTCGCCTGTTCAGATTGTGTTGGCCCCATCTCCGGGTGGATGGGACCATGGGTCGTCGGGGTTGAGATTGGGGTCAGGGGGTTTGGGGTAGAGTATGGACCTGGTATGTCAGGCTTGGGGTATTCAATTCAATTCAATTCAATTTATATAGCGCCAATTCATGAAACATGTCATCTCAAGGCACTTTACAAAGTCAAATTCAATCATATTATACAGTTCGGGTCGGATTATACAGATTGGTCAAAATTTCCTATATAAGGGAACCAGTTGATTGCATCAAAGTCCCGACAAGCAGCATTCACTCCTGGAGAAGCGTAGAGCCACAGGGAGAGTCGTCTGCATTGTACATGGCTTTGCAGCAATCCCTCATACTGAGCAAGCATGAAGCGACAGCGGAAGGAAAAACTCCCCATTAACGGGAAGGAAAAACCTCCAGCAGAACCGGGCTCAGTATGAACAGTCATCTGCCTCGACCGACTGGGGGTTAGAGAAAACAGAGCAGAGACACAACAAGACAGACAAAAAAGCACAGAAGCACACATTGATCCAGTAATCTGTTCTACATTAGATGGTAATAGCAGGTGAGCTGTCTTCTCTGGATGATGTCTCAGATAACAGAACGCCAGACCAGATGTACCTACTATGAAGAAAAAAGAGAGCAAAAAGTTAAAGCCTGAAATGACAATAGTCATTTCAATGCAATGCAATGCAAAACTGGAGAACAGTAGAAATCAGTAGAGTGAAAAAAATAGGCCCTGATGTCCTCCAGTAGCCTAAGCCTATAGCAGCATAACTACAGAGGTAGCTCAGGGTAATATGAGCAACTCTAACTATAAGTTTTGTCAAAAAGGAAAGTTTTAAGATTAGTCTTAAAAGTAGACAGGGTGTCTGCCTCACGGACCGAAACTGGGAGTTGGTTCCACAGGAGAGGAGCCTGATAGCTAAAGGATCTGCCTCCCATTCTACTTTTAGAGACTCTAGGAACCACCAGCAGACCTGCAGTCTGAGAGCGAAGTGCTCTGTTAGGAACATACGGGGTAATCAGAGCTCTGATATATGATGGAGCTTGATTATTAAGGGCTTTATACATTAGAAGAAGAATTTTAAATTCTATTCTTGATTTAACAGGAAGCCAATGAAGGGAAGCTAAAATTGGAGAAATATGATCCCTCTTGTTGATTTTCATCAGAACTCTTGCTGCAGCATTTTGGATCAGCTGAAGACTTTGAACTGCATTTTGTGGACTTCCTGATAGTAAAGAATTACAACAGTCCAGCCTTGAAGTAACAAATGCATGGACTAGTTTTTCAGCATCACCCCTGGACAGAATGTTTCTAATTTTGGCAATGTTGCGTCTGGGGTCCCCCCCCTCATCCTGATGAAGGGGTTCACCTCCTGGGTCTGGATACCCCTCTGGGGTGCCAGCATCTAGACCTGGGAATATAGGATATGTGTTGTGAGTGCGAGTGTGTGTATAGCGTCCCTTTTTTCTTTTTTTCATGTGTGGTCAAGAGCATTTGAACATGTGAGCACTAGGGTGGAAACGTGTGAATGTGACTGTATACCTGTTTTCTGTTTGTCTTTTGTCAGGTTGGGTTTTGGACTGCCCCCCCTCCTGGTGCATCTCAGGTCTCCACTAAGTGTAGAGCCCACCCCCCGTCCAGCTGCCCTCTGTTGGCTGGTGCTTTAACCCATTGGTGCGACAGTGGTCCTTGGTGTCCGGGGCTGGGTGCTCGGGTGTGTGCTAGCTCACTCCTGGCAGCAGCTTTGTGGGGCCTTTATATAGATAAATGCTATAATTAGCTTTGGCTGTCACTATATGCATCTTGTATTAAATAATAATACCTGTATTTCAGTGATGTTATCAAGGTGTTGGTTGTTTGTGCCTGTAATACTTTTTCTGTTGGTTTTTCCAATCTTTTTATCTCTCTCTCTGCAGGTGTAGAGGCAGACTCCGAGAATGTCATCTTGTACTATATTTTTCCTCTACTCTACTTTTGTCACCTTTCCTCCCATTTAGCATATATATATATATATATATATATATATATATATATATATATATATATATATATATATATATATATATATATATATCTCAAGCGGAGTACTATGGTGAAAGCAGTAATGCTCCGCTTGCGAAAGTAAATCTGTTGGGCTCTCTTTGGCATTTAGACAACAATTCTTAGTGCTACACTGCCAGACAGGACACGTAAAAAAGATTTTGCAGCACAAGGATGCCTCTGTGTTTAGATAACATGGTCTGAAAAAGAAAATTATATAATTTTGTACAGTCAAAAACTGTACAAAAATTATACACAGCAGCCAAATTTCCTCAATAATAAATAGTTGATTAAGTGCTAAATTGTGATTAGACTGACAAGATTTCAGCATTTCGCAAAGTTGTATCTTTACCTTTTTACCCGAACGTGAATCAGGCAGACCCAGTATTCAAACCAAAACAAGCGAAATAGGGAAAAAACATAGGATTTAATAAACAGATAGTGATGATACAGGGACAGGCAGGCTCAATGGTCAGAATAACAGTCCAAAATCCGGTACACGAGAAGCAATCCAAAAACAGGCAGAAGTACAGATCGGGGTAAGGCAAACTCAGAATATAAGAAGGCAGGTCCAGGTCGGAAAAACGGGTAGGCAGTAGTGATGTTACGTTATGTGCCGAGGCTTCGAGGCGTGTGTCGAGTAATGGAGGGGGCGTTTCCGCAATGCGCGTATCGAGGCTTGCTTCATTTGGGGGAGGAGCCGAAAACGATGACGTCTGAAGCCTCGCTGGCCGGCTGTACCACGTGACTGCTTCGGGAAGTGGCTCAGATTGTTGCGCGGGGTTTGACGGCTTTAAAAAGTCCACAAGCTCCATTCAAAATGTGGGTTGTTGTAGGAGAGTTGCGGTCAGTTGAGAGAGTGGATAGAGTTTGGATAGTTTGGATAGCAGAGTTTGGATAGTGGTTATTTAGTTTGAGAAAGTTAGTTTGGTGTTTGGAGAGTTTAGGAAAGAGATATGGAGCAGGCGAGAAAGAGGAGGATGTCCCCTATGTGGGAACATTTTGATTTGATAAGCCCTAACAAGGTAAGGTGAACTGAACATTTGCAGATGCATTAGGTTTGCTTATGAGGAACTGTATTTTTCACTCACTGTTTCTTATTTTGTGTAAAGGTGAGGTGTTTATTGTGCTCCAAGGAGTTGGGGTACAATAATAACACCTCATCCATGCTAAGGCACTACCGTGCCTTGCATGAGAATAGGGATGAAACTGGAGCTTCACCCAGCCAAGGTATTTCATTACTATATTAAAAACACACTTTCACAATTTTTGCATGCTGATGTTTGCTTGTTGTGCAAATAAAGATAGGTAACAGACACTGTATTTATTCCCTTTTAACCAGCCACCAGAAAAGCAGAGCTGGATGAAGCTCTAGTCTCCATGATAGTGAAGGATACCCAGCCTTTCACTATTGTGGATGACGTTGGATTCAAGACATTTGTGTCTAAGCTGGATCCCAGTTATGTTCTCCCTACAAGGCAGGTATGTGTGGGTCCATACATGAAACAAATGACTACATTATTGTATGTGTCACAATTCAGCTATATATATATATGTATGTATGTATGTATGTATGTATGTATGTATGTATGTATGTATGTATGTATGTATGTATGTATGTATGTATGTATGTATGTATGTGTATATATATATATATATATTCCTTTAGGCTCTGAAGGCCATGGTGGAGGCCAAATATGAGTCTGCTAAGGAGCACGCTAAGGCTAAAGTAGAGAAGGTGGCTGCTGTTAGCCTTACATCAGATATGTGGACATCCATCAACATGGATGCCTACCTGGCAGTGACATGCCACTTTGTGGAGGAGAATGAAAAGCTGAGCTCGGTGTTGTTGGGAGTGCAGGCATTCCCCCAGTCTCACACTGCTGAAAATATTGCTTGTGTGAAAGCCTCCCTGATGGAGGAATGGGGAATCTCAGGCAAGGTGACATGCATGGTCACCGATGGTGCTCCTAATATGGTGGCATGCGTGAGAGACCTGAAGCTTCGCCACCACATTTGTGTTGCTCACACCCTCAATCTTATTGTGAAGAGGGCGCTTGACCACCAACCTGCGCTCTCTGGCCTCCGGGCCAAAGCAAGGAAGCTGGTTGGCTACTTTAGAAGCAGCACCACTGCTAAGGTATCCTCTTTTATTTTATTCCAATATATAATGTTAATAGTTTGTCTGTACTCCTACTGCAGTGACTCAATGGCCTACTCTTCTGTATCTTTAAAGGAGAAGCTTACACAAGTGCAGCTTCAGCTGGGCATGCAAGCAACCAAGCTGATGCAGGAGGTGGAAACAAGATGGAACAGCACCTACTTGATGCTGCACCGTCTGGTGGAGTTGAGGGAGCCAGTAGGAGCGGCATTGGCTGGATTGCACACTGACATTCCCTATTTAACTGCCAGTGAGTTTTGATATTGTTGTAGCTCCTTTCTATGACGCCACCATGGAGCTCTCGGCAGAACAACACGTGTCGGCATCAAAAGTTATCCCCCTCCTGAAGATGATAGAGAATGCCCTTCAGGAGGAGGACACCAAGTCGGCACCTGCAGAAGCAGTGCAAATAGGAGAGCAGCTCATCAGACATCTCAGGGAGAAGCTGCACATGCTCCAGTCAATGAGCATCTTGTCGCTGGCTACATTCCTGGATCCACGATTTAAAGTTATAGCATTTTTCAGCAACACAAAAGCTGCTGAAGCAGTGAAGCGCTTGACTTCAGAGTGTGCCACCGTAATCCGACGGAACCTAGAAGAGAACACTCACGAGATTCCCCAGGCTTCCAACTCTCAAGAATTCAGTGGAGGTAATCTTTTGTATTACATTTTGAGATTACTTATTCCTATTAAAACACTTACTAACCTGACCTGTGGTTTCCATTTAGGTAGCAGACTTTGGCAAAGATTGGACACTAGTGTCATGGAGGCAAAGAGGACTCCAAATGTCTCAGCAGATGCCACCGTAGAGGTCCAGCGCTACCTCTCAGAGGCAAACATAAGCAGGCTGGAGAACCCCCTGGAGTACTGGGCTAATCATCGGTCACTGTACCCCAATCTGTACAAACTTGCACTTATTTATTTATGCACCCCGGCATCATCTGTGCCTTGTGAGCGTGTCTTTTCAAAGGCTGGAGAAGTAGTATCAAAAAAGACAAATCGTTTGAAACCAAAAACTGTGGAGAAATTGTTGTTTCTTAATAAAAATGCATGAAATCATCCAAGTTACACAAGCATTAGCCTATTCACTACCCCCTCCCTAGTTCCACAAGCACTTTCATTGTCCTCTGCCTGATTAAGGCTATGCCATTTTTGTAGAGTCACAGAAAAACATTATTACACAACATGCCATATCACGTCACTACTATTTTGGGAATAATTACACACAGAGAATACATTCAAACAATATTTTATTGTACACATGTGTTTACAAAATTTATGTAGACAAATGATTTCGTCCTACACCTTCTGTGAAGTCATTCCCAAGAGCCATAATAGACAAAAATTAATGCATCACACGTGTTAAGATACAGCTGGCTGTGATTATACAACTTGCCAGTAGGTGGTGCTGTGTGCACATGAACCATCAAGAAATGAACCTTTTCTCGAACCAGTTGGCTGAGTGGTTCAATGCCTCATGAGGCTTCATCTCGCCATCACTAGTAGGCAGTCAGACAGGGCAGGAAAATCAGAATAAGGAATCAGGCTGGCTCAGAAGTCAAAAGGCTGAAGTTGGGTTATCGTCAACAGGATCAATCAAAAATAGAATGCTGGACAGAAACTCACCAAGAGGCTCATTAATGATCTGGCAGATTGCAGAGGTTTGTAGCAGGACTATATAGGGGAGTGAGCAGGTGAACAGGAGTGAAGACTAATTACAAGTGACAGGTGGAAATAATCAAAGGGAAGGTGGTAACTGAAATGAACTGAACTGATTGGTTAGTGACTGGAGGTTGACAGGTGAGCAGATCTGATTGGCTGGTAACTGGTGATCGGGGAGTGACAGATAAACAGATTGAGTGAGCTGGCATATTGCTGGGAGGAGACAGAACTTAACTGGAAACAGAGATGTGAACTGATCAAAATAAAGCAAAGAACAAACCTAAATCAAAACAAAACCCAAATCGTGACACAAATACCAGTGTCGCTTAAAGTTCTGCCTAGAGTTTACACTTTTAAGTGATCTCCCATTTATTCCCCGCTAGGGGTGGGTTATAATGATATTACATCATGAAGGGTTAGAAAACGTCACTATCTACCAAATATTGTGGTGTTGTCTGTAGGGAACATTCTGCCCACTGCATTTCACTGATCTTGCCAATACTGTTTTATTTCCATCCATTTATGTTTCCTTCATCAACTATCTTTGGTGTAAGAGGTATGAAATTGTTACTGTTCTTAGTGAAGATTAATGTATAATTTGGTATATTATCATAGACTGAATTTACTTAATAGTACTACAAATGCTGTTAAAGTCTTTGAACAGCCCATACATTAACCAACCCTGTTTATTATTAAGTTAATGCCAAATCATCCCTTTTAGCTCTTAAATACATTTTGTATACTCAGTCTCTAGGAGTGATAGAAAAGTTTAATTTAGTATCTCTGGGTACTGAATAGATATCTTTATATTCTTTTGGAGTATATGTTTCAATCCAATCAGTTTTATCTATTCTCTATTAATTATTTTTAAACAATACCATCACAGTGTTTACTGCGGTACTGCTTTTGTAGTCCAAGCGAAGTTGCAAGTGGATAAATCAAAATGTTTGCTTGTTGGAGGAATTACACAATTCATTGCACCGTTCCCCAGCATACTATAAAAATGGCCGAGCAGGGTGGAGTGGAAGGCTCTGCGACATGGAGCGGGGCAGGGTGAGAAGCGTGTCATTTCCCTTTAAAGAGACAGCACCAAAACGAGTTGCTCTCAGATGCACCTTAGAACAGGGGTTAAAAGAGGGATTGTGGGGCAACAATAACAAGGAATTCAGACCAAAGCATTGCAGTTCCACTTTATATAGCGCTTAAAAGCATAGCATGTCCCCTTAACTCATTTATTCATTACCTTACTCATTAAACATTCTAATAAGATAAAGATTTTAAAGGAGAAGTCCGGTCAAAATCTGAATTAAAACTGCTGAAAGTACTTTAAATATAAAATTATTACATACTGTTCAATAAATGATAAGCTTTTTTTAATTAAGAGTATTTTTCATTTGAAGGTCCTTTTTAAGGGTGCCGCCATCTTGGTGAAGAACAGTACTGCCACCTCCCAGTTTGTGATGTAACGGTGCGGTATCGGCTGTAGAGCAAGTCCCAATGCCCTATCTGTCCCCTTGTAAATAAATACCCGTTTTCATGCCAAAATATTTTTTAAGCTCTTAAACAAAGATAGACATGGTATTAAGCATTTAAATTTAAAGTAATACTAATTTTACATTTAGTATTAGAGACATAAAAAGACAACAAATAAGCATTAAAGTATGGTTTATGGGTTGGGTTCTGCAACGTTAAAAGATGAGTATAAAACTCATCTTTAGAACCAATCTCTGCTCAAAATGGTGATCTGCACCGCCTAATCTACTTCCAGCAGTTATCATCAGTTATTGCAACTGTGAACTGCCGAAAACACGGGCAGAGCGGCTCCTTCTGAGTTTACTCTCTGCTGCTGTCAGGATGAGCTGCAGCGCGTTATGAGGCGGAGGGATATTTCGGCATCACTTAGTTTAGAGCCCAAACACTCGACCTCACTTTCAGAAACAAGCCCAAAAAAAACTGCAACCCCACCACTCATGAAATATACAAGTGACTTTAGAAAAAATAAGACCAAAGTTGCATAAAATAAGTGGGCTTCACAACAGTGAGCATGCTTTGTAAGTGTGTCGTATCCCTCCGCCGCAACAGTGAGCATACTTATGCTCACTGTTGCGGCGGAGGGATACGACACACTGTCATATCCCTCCGCCGCTCTGGTCGGTACAGAAATGTTCCGGTAAATTCTACATTATGAAAAAGAAAAATATACCGAAAATCCTCGCTCTCAGGTGATCTTGAAGAAATTCTTCTTCCAAATGTTGGGTGCATATGACGTTTCTCTCTGGCCAGAAGCACGATGGAAAATCCTCTCTCTTCAATTAGGTAATCCAACAAAACAGCCCATGGTGAATGATGAATCGGAAAGGTGAAAAAACTAATGTTTTTTTCCACTTTTACCCGATGTATTGGAACATCCAACTGCCATGCACGTGAGCATTGTTGCTTTAACAATAGCTCCCGCGAATTTCAATGGTGAAGTTGTCATGATTTTGTTGTGGATGAACCCGGACACAGCACGCACACACAGAGTAGTTCTTTAAGACAGTTTATTGCAGGTGGATGGTGGTGACATGAGGAACCAGAGTTTACCAGTCGGAGGAGAAGGATGCAAGAGCTGGCTGGCAGCTACAGAGTCCAACAAACATGAGCAATAAATCCAAAGCTAAAGTGGAGCTGGGCTGCTGCGGAACGAGGAACGAGACCAAGACGAAGTGACCAAAATTTAGCAGCGCAGCCAAACAAAACCCAAACCTGACAAGACAGGAACCAAGGCGGGGAAACAGGAGCAGGGTGGGTGGAGGGGGTAATCAGGATGGAGGGTAGAAACAAAACCAGTACTACTCAGAGCAAACCCTAAACAGGACACACAAGGAACCAAAGAACCTGAGAAACACTAGAGAACAAAGGGCATCTTAACAAACCAGGGAACAAGAACGGAGGGCGTCCTAACAGGCCGGGAAACCAAGGGAATTAAAACATCAGGAGACAGAGGGCGTCTAAACACGCCGGGGAACCGAGAACAGAGGACGTCTAAATACGCCAGGGAACCGAGAACAGAGGGCGTCTAAACACGCCAGGGAACAGAGTAACCTAAATACCAGAGACACAGGGGAACTAGAACAGGGAAACTAGGGGAGGCCAGAACAAACAGAAAACCACGGAGGAGCAAAACCAGACAAAACTAAGGAACACGAGAACTTGATAAAACTAAGGAGCACTAGGACCGAACAGAATAAGGAATACCAGGACCATTACAAAACTAAGGAGCATAAAACAGCTCAAAACTAGGGAGCTCAGAAACCTAACAAGCGCAGGGACCTAAAGAGCGCAGGGACCTAAAAAGGCGTAGGGACCCTTTAAAGAGCGCTGGAACCCAGACGGCGCAGGAACCCAGACGGCGCAGGAACCCAGACGGTGCAGAAACCCAGACGGCACAGGAACCCAGATGGCGCAGGAACCCATACGGCGTAGGGACTAGCAACAAGACAAAACTAAGACATGAACTACAAGACTACAGGACTAAGGCAGGAACTTGAGAACGAAGACAATAATGAACACTGGGACTAAGACAAAATAACATTGCTTTAAACTAGGGAGCTCAGGAACCTTTAAGCGCCGGGACCTTTAATGAGCGCCAGGACCTTCATAAGTGCAGGAACCCGAATAGCGCAGGAACCCGAATAGCACAGGAACCCGAACAGCGCAGGAACCTACGGAACACAAGAAAAAAAAAAGAAATCAGACAGAATCAAGTAAAAACATACCAAACAAAGACAATAACTAAGCACTATAGGACTGAGACAAAAATTACAAGTTAAGCTAAATTAGAAAACAAAGCCAAAACAAATACTAAAACTGGAACCAAAACATAAGGCAAAAACTAGAAACCAAAGCAGAACCAGAAGGCGCTGGGCAGCAAAGTCTTTAGCATGCACGCACACACAGAGTAGTTATTTAAGACAGTTTATTGCAGGTGGATGGTGGTGACATGAGGAACCAGAGTTTACCAGTCGGAGGTGAAGGATGCAAGAGCTGGCTGGCAGGTACAGAGTCATAATAATAATAATAATAATTATTATTATTATTAAGGGTTAGTAAGGGCTTACTGCCCTTACTTGGGCAGTAAGGGCCACCCCCATACACAGTGATCCAGACAACAATTTATGTTTTTATTTTCTTATTGATTAAAGCTAAATTCATTAAATAACCATGTGGTGACATGAGGAACCAGAGTTTACCAGTCGGAGGTGAAGGATGCAAGAGCTGGCTGGCAGGTACAGAATCCAACAAACATGAGCAATAATCCAAAGCTAAAGTGGAGCTGGGCTGCTGCGGAACGAGGAACGAGACCAAGACGAAGTGACCAAAATTTAGCAGCGCAGCCAAACAAAACCCAAACCTGACGAGACAGGAACCAAGGTGGGGAAACAGGAGCAGACAGGCATGATGGTCAGGAACAAACTACGAGCCAGCGACGAGGAAACAACTGAGGTGAGTTTATAAGGGGAGCCTGACAGGTGACGGGAATGAAGATTAATTAGTGTCCAGACAGGTGTGACTAATTGCTGCAGGAGGGTGAGCTGAGTGAACTGCAAAAATGACAAGAAAAGAAACCAGACAAAACCTAAACCATGACAGAAGTCCTCTGGAAATCCGAAAAAATTGTTGATGATCGCAGCTGTGTAAACGGCTCCAATTGACTTTGCTTGGAAAGTGTGGAGAAATGCTGTTGGCTCTCCGCTTTTCCACGTCACAGGATGTGATGTCAGGCGGCCCTTACTGCCCATATTTGGGCAGTAAGGGCCGCCCCCATACACATTGATCCAGACGACAATTTATGTTTTTATTTTCTTATTGATTAAAGCTAAATTCATTAAATAACCACAAACGTATTAGTTTTAGTTATAGCTAATGATCCCCTGATTTTTCCTTGTTGACTAGACTTCTCCTTTAAGTAAAAAAATGGTATTGGGATGTGTTTCCTATATTGGCCACTTTTATTTCAAAATTTTCCCAAATTTTTGTGTTTTCTTAAGCTATCCACTGTTAAAATAGTGACTGTGAGGTATATGTAAACATAAACTCTGCCTTAGACCTAATTTAATGCACATCATACACAGAGGCAGAGCATGTCTGTGCTAACTTATTAGCTCTATTAAAGTCAAGCCCATTTAGCTTAAAGCCTGCGCTTTGATTGGCCAATATCCAATGGCCTGTGTCCTAACTAGCTGGCCTATGAGGCAGAGTGCAGATTTTTACTTCATTAAGAAGCAGAGAGATGCCAAGATTGCCCTGATCTGCTCAGCTCATCGCTGTGCTGCCGATAAATCCATTCTTACACAAAGTCCTTGGTATTTAAAGTCCTCACTCTGGAGAACGGGCCTTATGTTTGACTACAATAAAATTACAGACTGTCTTTTATCCTTCAGTTCTTTTGTATAGCTATACTCACCCTTTTTTACTTTTATCTCAGTTTTTTCTCCCATTTTCTGTTTTTGTCTTGTCACTGGGAGAGTGACACACTTCTACTCCTGCTAATTATGAAGCTGTCACTGTTTTTATGTGAATGAATGTGCTGAGCTGAACTCATAAAATAATGCAAAAGTACAACCTGAATGACATACAAAGCAAGAGTGGTACGCAGCGTGTAGATGTACTTTTCCTGAGTGTATTTATGTATGAATTTGGAATAATCAATTTAATAATAATAATATAATAATTGAACTTTATTGATCTCACAATGGATAAATTTACTTCTGCATCTTAACCCATCCCCTTGGGGAGAAGTGGGCAGCCACTGTGCGGCGCCCGGGGAGCAATCAGGGGTTAAGGGTCTTGCTCAGGGAGCCAGGGTGCAGGCTGTGGGGATCGAACCGGGTACTTGCAAACTTCTCAGAACGCAAGCAAACTGCTCTAACCATTAGGTCACCACTCCCCTTAACACATTGAGTGCATCATGCATGTGTCTTGCCGGGCGTGCGTGGATGTGCAGTCATGGTTTTGCAGGATTTTGGGTGTTGAAAAGATAACAAAAACAAAACAAAAAACATTGTAACTAAAGCTTTGTATGGGGACATGAAAATGTGCCCACTTTTTAACGTGCCTCTTTGTGCTGACATTATACTTTTTAAAAATCCTGTTTATGGTGATTGTTTACTGATCTGCTTTTTTTAGCTACTAAGATCCATTGTCCAACAAATGTATTTATCTATTTGTTTTGTGGTATTTTCACCACTTAATCCATCTGTTCACAGGATGTCCTACTTTACGTGTTATGCACTTAGGATATTTATTATTTTAATTGAAAGTAAAAAACAACCACTGATGTGCGTCTTTTAGCTCCACTGGCAATTGGAGAACACAGGGATACTTTATTAAACTTAGTTGCTGATTGTACACATTTTTTTACACATGTCATATCAAATGATGTATGAAGCATCAAAGTTATTTGTATTATTTTGTGTTGTGAACTTCTGATCTGCAAATATGGCTTTTTATGTCACAGGATTTCGAAGAGTCGCAACAAAAGACCCACGTATAGGACACAGGACAGTGTAGTGTAGGCAGGGAGATGAAGATATTGGAAATTTTTATTAAACTCAAAAGAAGCTCACAGAGCTGGAATACCAATAACTAAGCAATACGACTGAATTTGAACAAACTGGATATCAATTAAACTGCAGTAGTAGAGCATAAAGAACAAACAAATACAAACGTCAATGTATATTATACAGATATTATGTTATAGACCAATATACAGAAGGGCACATTTGTGAAGGAGAAGATGCATGGTATTCAATAGTCTGCACAAATAAAGTTTCTGGGAGTGTGTCAGGTTTGTTTTCAGCCATGCTAAGTGAATAGTTTGTAAAAACACCTTGGCTAAGAAAATTCTGGTTTCCAAGCCAAGTTGCTCATGTTTAGTCAAATTGCCTGGAGAGCTTTTGTAAAAAGAGTTTTAAAGAAACAATGAGTAATAATGACCCCTACTGGTTAAAATCGGAACAAGATATACACAACCTGACGATTCTAAACGTTCCGTTGCAACTAAACCCCACCGATTTCTTTGCTTACACAAAATAGGTTTATGATCTGTTTCTGGTCCGCTTCTCTTCCTGGCTTCTATGTTAGCAGGCTGCTGCTCTTTTTCCAATATAAAATGCCAAATGCTGCACTCTGTTTGGGGAACCCTGGGAACTTTCATATGATGGGCTCACGAAGCAGGAAGTAAAGACGGACTACACACTGAACTGAAGTCATTCCAGACCGTACCTCTAGGTTTGAAAGGAGAAAAACTTGACTAAGACATTGTTGATGGAGAGGGTCGATTGTTTATAGGAAGTGTTACTTTCATCCCAGGGGAAAAATTGGAATGATTTAGGTTTATTTTACAGAAAATATTTAAATATATGCTCCTTTAAGTCTTGCCATGAATTTTCATTTGAACTAAACTCTGTGTTGCCTTGTTAGTATTACATAGGAATATGCTTTGATCTCAACCATTCAGTAGGATCCCAGGGTGTACAGTATATTGAGCATTGCACTCTGCTCTAAGGTAACCTTTGTGTTGGTCTCAAGTCTATAAGAGCCTCAAACTGGTTTTATGTAAAACCAACAGGGTTCCCCATCAACTCAGACTCAGGGAATAATAATAATAATAATAATACATTGGATTTGTAATGCACTTTATATTTATACAAATCCCAAAGTGCTACATAGTAAAACAGGTAAATGCTAAATAAAAACACATGGAGAGCATGAAAAATAAAAAAGTGAAAAAAGATCAAATAAACAAAGACAATAAGTAAAAAGGGAAGAGTTCAATTAAAAGCTCTCCTAAAAAGGTGGGTTTTAAGGCCACGTTTAAAAGCATCCACAGTCTGTGGGGTCCTCAGGTGGTCAGGGAGAGCATTCCACAGCCTGGGAGCAGCTGAGCAGAAAGCCCATTCTCCCATTGTACGGAGCTTCGTCCTTGGTGGTTTCAGCAGATATGTTGCGGTAGATCGGAGGGTGCGAGTTGAGGTCTGTGGGGTGAGAAGTTCCTTGAGGTATGTTGGGGCATCACCATGGATGCACTGGTGGGTAAGGAGGGAGACCTAGTACTCAATTCTGAGTGGGACAGGAAGCCAGTGAAGTGATTTGAGTATGGGGGTGATGTGGTCATGTTTGCGCACCCTCATCAGGATCAGAGCAGCGCTGTTTTGTATGTACTGCAGCTTCTGAAGGCTTTTCTCAGGGATCCCGATGAGGAGCGCATTGCAGTAGTCCAGCCTGGAGGAGACAAAAGCGTGGACAAGCTTTTCCGCATCTGCAGGAGTGAGAGTGGGACGAAGTTTGGCAATGTTTCTGAGGTGGAAGAAGGAGGTCTTGCAGAGGTTAGTGGCAGATGTTGAGAGGGGAAGAGTTTGTCCAGAGAAGGTGATGCTGGTGATGTCAGATGACCGAACCTGGTGTTGAGTGCCAACTAAGATGGCTTCAGTCTTGGAGCTGTTTAGCTGAAGGAAGTTTTGCTTCATCCACACCTTTACCTCTTCCAGGCAGGTTGTCAAAGTTGATGATGGCAGGGGAGCAGAGGGGGTTGGGTTTGGCCTGAGGTAGAGCTGAGTGTCATTAGCATAGCAATGGAATGAAATCCCTTGCCGGCTGAAGAAATGCATCCCCACAGGACAATGCTGCCATCACAATGTTTCATTCTGAAGATCTTGTATGTAATGTGCAGTGCTTTGCATGATGGCCAAAACTGCAGTTTTCACCTAGAGCCTCTTTTCACAATTTTGCTGCACCCTTCACAGCTTGTGGCAAATTTCAAATGTCAGCTCACATGTTTTTCTTTGAACAACGGGGTTCTTGTCAATCTTCCATAAAGGGCAGTTTTGGTGATTGAGCACACTTTTGAGCAGAAAAAAAAAAAAAAAAAAATATATATATATATATATATATATATATATATATATATATATATATATATATATATATATATATATATAGGTTTTGAAATTAAGCAATGCAATATTTGAAACTTGATTTTTTGAATATTTACCTTCTAATGTTTGAAATGACACTGAACTGTTAAAGTTATTTTTCACCAGGATTTTACAAGTTTAACTTTTCAAACCTTTGGATAATTTTTGTAAATTAAGCCATTGTTCAAAGAGATCTTGTTTGGATCTTTTTTTCTTGAAAACACGCCAGATGAAAACTCTGTGTTGATAACTGTGTTTGCAGAGGTGGGTAGTAACTAGTTACATTTACTCAGTTACATTTACTTGAGTACATTTTTGAACAATATGTACTTTTAGTAGTAGTTTTACTGCATTGTACTTTTTTACATTTACTTGAGTCATATAATTAATAAAGTACCCCTACTCTTACTTGAGTACAATTTCTGGCTACACTGCCTACTGTGAGTAACTTCATGGACAAAAACATACTTGCTTTAATCAATTAAAGACCACAAAGACAACAACCTAGAGTTTATGTTGAAGTGAGACTTCTTATTTGTACACAACCTTTGCTATTTTAATGTTATTTTATATCTGATAAGCTCAATGAGCCATTTGGAGGTAAAGTGAACATACAGTAAACAGTAGATATTGTTACTGGAAGTACTTCGTACTGTCCTAACATACTGTATATACATTAACTGCTGTAAGTATTGCTTTAAAGTTTAATGCCAAAAAAAATATTTTGAAAAGTTTCTTATTGCTGAATTTGTTTTTGTGTAATTATATTATTCTTACACACACTCACGCCCATAAGGCTTTTCTTCTGCGTCAGCTGCTCGACACATGCCCTGATTAACGCACCTGCATTCAGTGGCACCATCCACTCGTTAAGCTGCCGGTTTGTTTTTTTGTTGGATTCTCCGTTACCCCTCATTCACACAGATTCATGGCATTCTAGTCAATGTGGTGATTCCCACAGGTGCTGCAGAATGATGGAGAACCCTCCTCCGTCGTCCATAAGAAACACCGATTGTCTATTTTTGATGGATGACAGAGCAAAACGCATCAGATTCTAAACACCAGATGAGCCAGACAGGAAGTCAAAAACAGGAAGTGTAAAGTCGATCTTGTACATTTTAGAATATAATAGGTCTAAGGGGCAGGGTAAGGCTATCTGGATGCATGAACGGATCCTACACACATCCAGTTTGGATTGCTGCACAGCACATTTTGCAATGGATGACAGAGTGCACATGGAATGCAGTCCAGTGAGGCTGGCTTTACACTGCTTGATCTTCTTCCTGTGCTTTGTGTCGTGTTCTGCTTTTGCCTCTCCTGTAGATTTATAGTTTTTATTATTAAAATAATTTCATTCATCCTACGTTCCTGTCTGCACTTTGGTCCCCCACCAACCCTACACAACATGACATAGCCAGATTTAGTTTATAAGATAATTTAAGTTGATAGCCCACATTTTGCTAAGACTAAAATATTTCTCTGTCAAATTAATCCTGACATCAATAGGCTCATTGGTGCACATTAATGGAAATAAAAACACAATAGATTAAAACATGAGCATATTCTTACTAATGTATTTTTTTAAATACTTTACCTAGTAAGTTATTTGTCATAACTATCAAAAGACATCAAAGGTTTGCAAAAAATAGCAAGTAACTTCACAAATTCATAAGACCGTGCAGTTGGAAAGCATTTTTAGGTGAGCTAATTTTGAATTAAGAGGGGCATAGCTTAAAGGATGAAAGCAAAAAGCTGATGTGTCACCCAGTGTCACAAAATGTGCCAACATTTCAGCTCCAAAGCTCATGATAAAACAGTAGCCCAATGATGGAATAACACATGAGGCAATTGCATCTCTTATTCTATATAAATATGTCACTATTTGAGAGACTATCAAATTATTGTAACCTTTATTGTAAATACCACGTTTTATGGCATGAATATATTTAGACAAAGACGCATCTAAATTATCTAACCACTTTTATTTAATAATGATGATGAAACACGATTCCAGACCATCACTCTCCTAATTTCAGTAACAAAAATATTTCCAAACGTCTGTATTTGCCTTTCTTGCAAGCAAGGGAAAAGGTTAAGTCACCTTGTTTTGGCCAGCTGACATACGACTCTATATGGGTGGAGGAAATTCTTATCTTTAATTAAAAGGCTTTAAACCATGGGAGCTGTGTGGCCGAAAATATTAGATGTTTTGAAACAAAAAATTCAAAAGCTTGGCATACCTAGATGCTGGAAATGGGCCAATGCCTACACGCAACACCGTTTTATTTTATATTTCCTCTGGCAGGTATTCATAAGAAACTGCATTAGTGTTCGCCTCTCTCTTTGTTGTCCTCTCATCTCCCAGTAGAAAAAGATAAAAGGACACTTTTTCTGAGTTTCCATCATCTGTAAGTTCCTTCTTGCTAAAAGGGGGTCGATCATCTTCAGTTTAGCCCCCTGGTCCACATTTACATTGGAATGATGACTGCAACAAAGTAAAGAGTTGATGCAATCTATTTGTTTTCTGCATAGACACCTTTTGACATACACTTTACAATTAACTCAATCTAGTTGTTGGATCACAACTGGGTTGAACTGTACTTGAGAGAGAATTTGACTGACTTGACATGAATGTTAACTACATTTAAAACTATGATTTTCCTCTGATCTAGCACACTATATCCACATTGTTTTTAACTAAAATGGAATTAATTGCTGAACGGTACTGTTGCTTTGACACATGTTGCCTTTTTACTTGGAAAAGAGAAAAAAATTATGAAAAAACATTAAAGGAAAAGGCTGACAACTGCAGGAAGATAAACTGTGAACTACAGAAATAAAAGGATGACTAACACATTGAGGCCAAAAGTTGTTTGGTCATATATTTTCATATTCAATTAATTAAAATATTATTCAAAATGTCCTTCGTTCACCCAATTCACTATGGATTGAAACATGTTATATAGATTAATTACACCCAGACTGATGTTTCCAAGCTTTTATGTTTGCTAATCATCATATTCTGCTTACAACTAATGAAAACATAAAATGTAATGGATTATGTCTGACCAATAAAACACATTTTAATACAGAAATGTAAGCTTCATTAAAAGCGTGCCTCATAGCATGTTCTAATATATTGAATATCATTGTATATGAGAAAAAATAGAACACCCTATTAAATACGAATTTGTTTTTAAATTAAATGTTCAAATGTCAATGTCTAATTTTAATTTTATATTTTTTACTGGAAAATGTATGAGTTTAACTAGAGGAAAATACCAATATCTTTGTTTTACAAAACAAACAATGCAAACACAAATGTGTTTTCTGATCAAAAGGTTAAGACCCCCTACTGCCAAATAGCTACTCTTAGCCTCTTTCACAGAACTACCTTAATATAGAACTGTGGTTACCAACATGTTGCCCGCGGGTACCAGGTAGCCCCCAAGAACCACATGTGGCGCCCTCAAGCCTGTTAAAAAAACATAGCACCACCCTCCAGTGAGCTGCATCTAAAATGTTATTTTATTTAGTTGCTCTTCCTTTTTGATCATTCTTGTGTTTACATAGATTTAAAATGATAAATGCATTAAAAAAATGTTTATATTACATAAACTTAAGGTGAGCTCTGACTCTTCTAGTTGAAATGTCAGTACACGTAGCCCTTCGTATGACACAAACCAATGACGAAGCTCTCAATTTCTAAAAGGTTGGTGATCCCTGATTTACATGCTTTGTGTAGCCATTTAATAGTTAGAATCAGAATCAGAAATGGTGTCTGACATTGCTCCGATCAATGTTTCCCGTTCAGCTGTGCGACATTTGATTTACCCCATGATTCCACATCCTCCGCTCCTGTATGTGTGCGTTCCGTTCCAGACCTCCGTGAGTCCGTAAAAATCAAAGCCTACTACATCCGTGGTTACTCCTTCTAGCTCCACTCCAAAGTTTCTTGGAGCCCGAAGAGATCATGTGGACTCATCGTCATCACAAGCAGACTGTATCTATTTGGAGAGGGTTTCTGATAGAGTTAAGTTTAATAACCCTTTTATCCTGGAAAGAAAACCAACACAAACACAAGTTTAGACTCTTTCGACAGAAAGAGGACAGAGGAGCCAGAATCGTGAGGTCTGTTTTGTCACAGTCCTGGGTCCATCTGCCCTGGGCTACCTCTGTCTCTTTGCCTTTATTGTCAACATCAAAGAAAGGACGGGAGGAGTCAGGAGTTCACAACATGGGAGTTAAGAAACAAAAGAAAGGACAAGGGGGGTTTTACAACATGGGGTTGTCATACAAATAGGTGTAGGATTAACATATACAGCAAGAGATTCCTTGTCTAGGAGAACCATCTGTTTCTTCCTATGTGAAGTTAAAACAGTAGAACATTCCTTAATAAAAAGAAAGTGATTACATTCACATTTCTTTAACAGTTTCCATATTAAATGTTGAAATGACAAATTTGTTTCCTCATTTGGTTTGCATCCGATATTTAAATAAAAGAGTTACTATTTTCTGCAGTGCATCAGGGCTGATTCAAAATTCTTGTGAAATCTAATTAAATGCTTTACCAGATTCGTAAGCTGCTAAGGTTTTCTTTCTGGAGGAGTCAGACAGTAAATTCAGACTTACCATGGTGTTTGCCCTCACTTTGACCCTGAGAGCACACCAAACTAAATGCCTGAAATTAAAACTGGTGAAACCTCCTTTAAAACCCAGAGTGATGTTTGGATCATGTGCACCCAATGCTGTATGCTTACAGGCAATTCTAGCCATTATAAATTGGATAAATATGAGGTGTTGTAATTTATCCCTAAATAGAAATGCACTTTTTGAATAAGTTTACTAAATAATTTCAGAAGTTTTTATTTATTTTACATTAATTTTCCATTGTTAAATATCCACATGTCCAAATGTGTTATATAAACCCAAGCTTTCATTATGTGTGCCTATTTTTCACTTAATACATGTATTATACTATGGGTGCAGCTGTAAAATTAAAATGTCTACCGTTCCACCCACCAACTTTCACAAGGATCTTGGTTTGCCATGAGGTTTACGTTACACATTCACATTGAGCAGAATGCCATCTGTGCATAAGAATTGTGTAAAGGTGGGACAAGATGAAAGACTGGGATGCTGTCAGAATGCGTTTCTTAGATTTATGCATCAATATTTTTTGCAAATCCCTTGACAGGAAGCCTACATAATCAAACTCTGTGCACAAACTGACATGTTGACGTGTTCTGCTCAAAAGTTTATGATGGAAAGCTGACGCTACAGATGTTACACTTTCTTCTCATCATTGCACATCTTAACTGATCAGCTGCAGCATGAAAGCCACCGACATCCACAGTGAATAAAATTGATCACCACAAATAGAATAAAATGGTTTAGGTGACAATCCTAGAACTTGACATTGATGTAATTGTGACTTTGAAACCTACCTAAGCATTGCTGAGGTAAAGTAGACCTTTTATCGGGAGCAGCATCGCTTAACTCCAGCAACGTGTCACAGCAGGATCAACACAAGAGACACACACTCAATCTGTCAGACCTTGAAATCTTCCAATTTTTACACAATAGATTCCAAGCAATGATTGGCTGAAAAAAAGTATTATCCTTTGCAATAAATGCATCTAAACTAAGATGACTTACCATTTCTGGTCTATAAAGATGTTTTTGAGTTAAAATACAATAAATAATTAGGACATTCATTTCAATTCATGTTATGTTGTTGAATTCACAACAGTACCACTATCAAATAATTTTCTTGATGTTGCTTCTCTTTTATGTGATGACCCTTAGAAAAAAGAATACTAAGAAATGTAATATGTCAAACTTGTTCTCAATCAATAGTCAAGGTAAAAAACTTAGTTGGTCAAGAAAAGCCATAATCTAACTCAACATACTAACAATTGCAGATGGCAGACGGAAGAAGAAAATAATCAGTTAAACTTCTTCAGTTCAATCTTTCTACACAAACTATTTTGTTCAAAAAGTACTCTCAAAACAACACGACTGACTAAATTTGCCTCTAGCAAAGACGTTTTTTCAGGTTAACTGAGTAAGCTCTTCAAAGTCAATAGGACTTGGAGGTTGTGGCATCCATTGGGCACTTCAACTTTGTTAACCCATGTCTCTTCTTGCAAGCTGTAAAACCATGTGTTTTATTAATGGCAAACTCCTCAGAATAATCCTAATTCTGAATTACATTGTTGTAAAGCATTATTTTCTCATTATTTAAAGGTGAATAATTTTTTGACTGTTTGCATGCCGGTGAAGGTTACCTGATGATTACAAAACACTATGGAATTACCTTTCTGCTGGACATGCCATGCATCTCATTTGTGGTAAAAAATGTATTCCTTTACCAAATAAAAGTAAATTATGGCTAGGGGGCGTAATTAAGAGCAAAACCAGTTTAGGGTTCTATTATCACTCATTGTAGTTGATCATGGCTTGAATGATTAATGCAGTAATCCATGGTGCAGCCCCACTACAATTAATTTCTAGCCCAGATAATGAAAAAGAAAATTAAAACCTTTCACTAAAGTAGAATCTTTCAAAGTTTGGAAATACCTAATTTAGTTTAACAATTTAAAACTACCTATGAAAAGTTAACTAAATATACAATTACCTCAAATGTTGGGAACCGGTAGGGCTGTTAGCTTATTGATTACTAATAACATGTCAACTGAGAAAAAAAAGTAAAAACTTCCACAAAAAGTATTGATTTGTAATGAAGTATCTACTTAAATTATGTGTGTGCGTGTGTGTGTGTGTGCTAGTTTGTCAGCTGTTATGATGAGTGTAGTGACCTTGCGGCACTACACTCATCATGCCCAAGAGCAGTGAGGGGTAGGTAGCCTCAGCTCCTAGAGGCTGCAGCAGCCCCTGGCAGACAGACACCCGGCACCCCAACAGAGTAGCCATCATCTTGTTTCAAGTGCAGTATATCTAATTGTCTTATGTTAAGGGTAAAAATACTCATTCCATTGGCATAAAATCTTATTTACCTGCTCAAATCAAGGACAGATACATTAATTTCAAGACACTTTTACTGACATTTAGTCCCCTTTTTGCAGTGTATGTTTACCTCCCTTTGCTTAAAAACTTGTGCTTATCAGCTGACCCCCATCTTCACCAACATATTCAACACTCAACCATCATCCCTGTTCCCAAGAAACTGCTCATCACAGGTTGGCTGGTCCACTGGTGCACTGAGAACTAGTGTGGTTCAGCTTATGCAAAAAACTCGACAAGTCCAAACTGCCTCAGTCCTATTCATCCTGGTCACGGGTTATTCAGACTTTTACCCTTAGGTCGGCACGACAGAGCACCGACTAAAATGCCCCCACGCAATGTCTCTGATGAACACTTTATAGTCAGGGTGGCCAGCTATTCTATTGAGGACAAAAAAAATCTGCTGTTCGTACTGCTCCTGTACTTACCCACTTTCCCTGAATAATGTCTTTTCTGTTATAGTTTGTATTTGCTGTTTCCTTACACAGTGTGAGTGTTGGAATCCAAAGTCAAATTCCTTGTTTGTACTAATAGACATGGCAAAATAAAGTTGATTCTGATATAGGCAGCGTCACCCAGGCCAATTCAATTCAGTTTACTTATATAGTGCCAGTTTATAACACATGTGATCAATTAAATCATACAGACAGATTGTGTGTGTGTGTGTGTGTGTGTAGGTGTGTGTGTGTGTGTGTGTGTGTGTGTGTGTGTGTGTGTGTGTGTGTGTGTGTGTGTGTGTATAGAGTGTACCCCGCCTCTCACCCATTGACAGCTGGAGATAGGCACCAGCACTCCTCGCAACCCCATGAGGGATTAAGCGGGTCAGAAAATGGATGGATGGATGGATATATATATATATATATATATTTTTTTTTTTTTTTATTCTAGAAATAATTTTCTACATTGACATCCCTGCTAATACTTTGTAAGACAATGTTTTGCCATCACTCTGTTGCTTCATGCTTGCTCAGTATGAGGGATTGCTGCAAAGCCATGGACAATGCAGACGACTCTCCCTGTGGCTCTACGCTTCTCCAGGAGTGAATGCTGCTTGTCGGGACGTTGATGCAATCAACTGGTTCCCTTATATTGTAATGAATTTGTTAACGTTGAACCCAAAGGTGAGCCAGACACGGAGCTGTATTTTAAAAGGGGTTTATTAACAAAATCCAGGTGGCAAAAAGGCAGACTCAAAAAACTGGAAGGCAAAGAACAGAACAGGCACGAACTGGCAGACGGGCAAGTAATTCACAAAAATAATCAAGGGCTGGAAAGAGCTTACCGCAGGCTGACGAGAGGGATAAACACAAGACGTTCCGGCAAAACACAAACAACTAAGACAGGCTGAAATAGGACGACGGAACAGGTGAGCAGGGTGGGACCAATTAACCAAAACAGGTGAAAGCAATAGAAGGAACATACAGACTAATAAAGAAAAACCCTAAGCAAGTAAAACCAAGACTAATTGACACGAGCTGACATAAATAACCAAGACCAGATGACTACGAACAGACTAAGCACAAATCAAAAACAACACAACACAGAAATAAATCCTAAAACAGAAAAGTTGACTAACTGAAAATAACCTAAACCACAACAGAACGTTACATATATAGGACATTTTTGACCAATCTGTATAATCTGACCCAATCTGTATAATATGATTGAATTTGACTTTGTAAAGTGCCTTGAGATGACATGTTTCATGAATTGGTGGTATATAAATAAAATTTAATTGAATTGAATTGAAAAAGAACATTTCCCAAAGTGTGATTATACAACGAAAACCTGTTTAGACGTTCAGATTTCATATCATATTTTTCCTAGGCAAGTGCCGAGGGCACTGTACAGTAAGTGGAATGATTTTGTGCAAATGTATGATAAAGAGCTGAGGAGCACACCAACACCTGTCTCATTTTTTGCTTGGCCAAGTACTTTTGCAACCTTTTACCAGGTGCTTGATTGAGTACCTCCTTACACAGCCTCTGTCTTCATGTTTCATAACATTAGGCTAACAGCTGGTGCTGCATTTTTGACAGAACAGACAGCACACATTAGATAATTTATTATGATCTCACTGACAGCTGAAGAGTGACCAGAAAAATGTCTGTGTGGTTGTAGCTTCAAGTCTAAGTGTCTTGTTTGGTTGAAGCAAATAAAGCTTTGTTCCTTGAGTTAGTCAAGATGGTGTGAGATCTGTCAATCAAAGTTGCCAGCATTTATTGCACCTAAAGTCTCAGAGCATGATACACTGTTCACTGTCATACGATTTTCATAACCTAGTTGTTGTATACAATAGCAATATTTTAATGATCACTATTTGGATAAAGGGCCTTGCAAAATTATGTATACCACCTTAAACTTTACATTTTTTGTCATATTGCAACCACAAACTTCAATGTATTTTAATTTGATATAATGTGATATACACTGCTCAAAAAATAAAGGGAACACTTAAACAACACTACGTAACTCCAAGTCAATCACACTTCTTTGAAATCAAACTCTCCACTTAAGAGGCAACACTGATTAACAATCAATTTCACCTGCTTTTGTGCAAATGGAGTAGACGACAGGTGTAAACTAGAGGCAATTAGCAAGACACCCCCAATAAAGGAGTGATTTTGCATGTGGTGACCACAGATAACCTCTCAGTTCCTATGCTTTCTGGCTGATGTTTTGGTCACTTTTGAATGCTGGTGGTGCTTTCACTCTAGTAGTAGCATGAGACGGAGTCTACAACCCACACAAGTGGCCCAGGTAGCGCAGCTCATCCAGGATGAGAACATTGTGCTGGCTGCAACATCCTCCAGCATGACCAGTTTGGCAGTGGGTCAGTAAATGTGTAGGGTGGCATTTCTTTGGGGGAACGCACAGCCCTCCATGTGCTCACCAGAGGTAGTCTAACTGCTATCAGTTACAGAGATGAGATCCTCAGACCCATTGTGAGACCATATCATTTATTTTGCGGTTGTCCCTGGGTTCTTCCTAATGCAAAACAATGCTAGACCTCATGTGGCTGGAGTGTGTCCGCAGTTCCTGCAAGACGAAGGCATTGATGCTATGGACCGGCCTGCCTGTTCCCCAGACCTGAATCCAAATGAGCACATCTGGGACCTCATGTCTCGCTCCATTCACCAACACCACATTGCACCAAAGGCTGTCCAGGAGTTGGAGGATGCGTTACTTCCAGGTCTGGGAGGAGATCCCTCAGGAGACCATCCGCCACCTGATCAGGAGCATACCCAGGCATTGTAGGGAGGTCACTGTCTTTTTGCCCTCCTCACCACAAACACAATGTGTGCCCAGTTTCTTTTATGCTCTAGAAATCTTTCATAAACTTTCTGTATTTTATTTAGGATTTCTTCCATGCCATTTGGTGCACTCGTTTACCTTTTCTCAATTTCGTAACAGCCAACATGCTAGGTAAATAAAGGCATTTTTTGAGCTGCCATTTATCATCCAGTTATCTTTTCCTGTGCATTGTGGGAGATATAATAATTGAAATACTTTGGGAATTCCCTGCCCTCAGCATCTGTTGGCAGTTATTTTGCCCTCTCTGAGTAAGGCATCCGTTTTGTTAATAATAATAATAATAATAATAATTGAACATCACTGATCTCACAATGGAGAAATTCACTTCTGCATTTTAACCCATCCCTTTGGGGAGCAGTGGGCTGCCACTGTGCGGCTCCTGGGGAGCAATCTGGGGTTAAGGGTCTTGCTCAGGGACCCAGAGTGCCGGCTGTGGGGATCGAAATGGGTACTTGCAGCCTTCTCAGAGCGCAAGCGCGCTGCTCTAACTACTAGACCACCACAGATAAGGTTCACCCGATCAGAAATGGTCATTTTAGTCATCCATAATGCAGGATCATTGAAATTACGTAGGTGATTGGTCTGTGATCCATTCTGCTCAGACTCTCTGACCAGAAAGCCAACCCCCTCCATCTACATGGTGACGTCTATCTATGATGGGCAATCTCTCTCTCTCTCTCTCTCTCTCTCTCTCTCTCTCTCTCTCTCTCTCTCTCTCTCTCTCATATCATGGTTTTCAATCTCAGTTCAAGGTGATAAGAATATTGATGGTGCTAAATACAAGGCAATCCTGGAAGAAATAAACTTGTTAGAGGCTGTAACAGACCTTTGACTGGGGCAGAGGTTTACCTTGCGCACAGTAATGACCCTCAACATACAGCAGAGTGATGGCTTAGATCAAAGCATATTCATGTGTTAGAGTGACCTGCAATTTTTTTTTTCCAAATATCAACACTTTTGAAAAATGTGTGGTGACACTTAGTACAATATTTGGTACTAAATAGTTTTTAAATATGCCCATGATACATATTCCAATCATCTTTTCTAATCTGCTGTGGGAAATAAATAATAAAGTGAAATTAGAAACAGGAACACTAATTTATTAATCCAAAAGTGAAGATTTAATTCATGGAGCAAAGCAACTGCTGGGGTATTCCGCCATCACTCGTGGGAGAGGGCTGTTTAGAGTCGCAGGAAAGATTAGACCCATGGGATTTATCAGCACAGATTATATATCTCACGAATCAAAGATCAATGGATGATGTGACCTCCCTGTTTTATATAGGCCAAACCACCAGTGACGCAAGTGACTCCAGTTGCATTCAGTCTGTGAATGTGATTAACTCCCATGATTATATTTCAGTTCGACATCAGTTCTGATCTTTAACTTCCTCCCACATAATTTCTGATGACTGGTAGTCACTTCAATGTGATTTAGTATGCTGCATTTTATGTCATAGGTTTTTAGAAGGAGATATTTAGGAACCCAGCTTGTCATCTGGTCCTAATCAGTGGAGTTTGTGGTTTAATACAGATTGAAGTACTCTGTTAATGGGAAAATAGGCATTGAGAAATGGTATTGTGTGTGTGTGTGTGTGTGTGTGTGTGTGTGTGTGTGTGTGTGTGTGAGTGTGAGAGTGAGAGAGAGAGAGAGATAGAAAGAGAGAGAGAGAGAGAAAGAAAGAGAGAGAAAGAGAGAGAAAAAAAACAGTCAGGGAAAGAGTGTCAAAAATTATGTTAAAAAAAAGAGTGTGGGAGGAGGAGTAGTCGCCATTTGGACAAGCATGGGCAGTTTTGAAATCACTCATAATCCTAAATTCTCATAAAGCTCTGTTGACCTCAGTGACCCATGACAATGAGAGAATTCAGCACAGAGATCAGCTTCACTTTAGAAGACAGATTAAGGCAGGTTTAAAGTTTATTACGGTCATCTTACCTTACATATGGAAAAATCTTTTAGGTTTATTTTCTACTCACTTAGGCCTTGTCCACATGTAGCAAGATATCTAGGAAAACTGATACATTTTAATGCGTTTTGTTTGCTGTACCGATGTTGGTATTCTTTTAAAGAATTACCCATATTTTTCGGACCATAACGCTCACCGTATTAAATATTGTTCCCAGGTGTGTAATATCACTCCACCCCTCCGCATACACACACACTACCTGAGAGGGAGAGCTGTCCCTCTCTGTCGGGAGGACAAAGTAGTTGGACTACACAGCCCTGTCTCTAACATAAGGCCAAAATAAACTTTACTGGTATATTGAATTAACTTACTTGGATTTATTGTTGGTAGCGCGTACTCAAGGTGCGGGCTTCCTTACATGAATGCACTTCTAGTTTAGACATCACAGTGGTCCAGTTACAGGGCCGATCAGGTAGTGACACAGTGTACCGTCATGCTGTGAATATCCATTGAGCGGAGCAGCTTTGTTGCTTACCAAAGTCGTAGTTACACATTTTGACAGATTTTTGAGCTCATTGTACCATATAAAGTTGGTCCGTGAGAACAACAAGTACAGTAATCATACATAAAGTGCTCGAATTATTAGGCCCACCATCAATTTTTGAGAAAATGTAAGGATTTTTAGTGTGCCTTATGGTCTGAAAAATACAGTAAGCTGTAAGCCGCCACTGTTGTCTGAATCCAAACAGTCGCTTATCTGATACGTCACATCTACAAAAATCCCGCCCGGCGATCCTGATTGTCTCGTCCATTTTATCTGGTATTGAAATCCCTCACAATGGCAGCGATTCCAGATGGATGTGTGGAGTTCAACAGAACTACATACATCTGGCGAGAGTCAAGTTACAGAATTTCACAATTGGATTAAAATGTATTTGGATTAAAAAAAAGCATAATCGGATTGTACTGTTTTTATAGGCACACCATCAATTAATACTATCACAATGTGTGTGTATGTGCACCTGGTTTAATTCAGAATAAAACCACTCTGACATGCGGCATTATCAAAGAAAAAAATCTATTCACATGGAATCCCTCAAGAATATATAAAAGTTTTTGGTTTTAAAGTAATGAAAGTAAAGTACAGTAATTTGATTATCATCTTGGAATGCTACCATGGATGCTTGTTTTTTACACTTTCTTGTTATTTGATCATGGACACTAACTTTAACTGCAGCAAGTGAGACCTGCAATGCTTTATATATTCTTGTGTTTTTGTGGAGCTTTTCCATGACGCCAGCAACACCAGGAGCATGTGGAAAGGCATCCGGGCGATCACTGAATACAACACCCCCTCCCCCCCGGTGGGTGAAGTTGATGCTGACTTCCTCAATGGACTAAATAACTTCTTTGGGAGGTTTGAGGCACTAAACAGCACACCAGCAGTGAAGGCTGTTCCCCATCAGGAAGAGGAGGTCCTCTGCCTTGACACCGCCGACGTGTGGAAGACTCTGAGGAGAGTCAACCCGCGGAAGGCCCCAGGCCCCGACAACATACCTGGGCAGGTGCTCAAGGAGTGTGCAGGTCAGCTGGCTGGTGTCCTCACAGACATTTTTAACACCTCATTGGACCAAGCCATAGTGCCAGCATGCTTCAAGTCTGCCTCCATCATTCCGGTGCCAAAGAAACCTCAAGTCACCTGTTTCAACGACTACCGGCCTGTTGCACTGACTACCATCATGATGAAGTGCTTTGAAAGGCTGGTAAAGGAACACATCGTCTCCAGTCTCCCCCCAACACTCGACCCGTTCCAGTTTGCCTACCGACGGAACCGCTCCACTGAGGACGCCATCTCCTCTGCTCTTCACCTGAGCCTGGCACACCTGGAGGAGAAGAACACGCACGTGCGGATGCTGTTCCTGGACTTCAGTTCAGCGTTCAACACCATCATCCCACAACATCTGGTGGCAAAACTGGAGCATCTGGGCTTCAACACACCCCTACGAAACTGGCTGCTAGACTTCCTCACCAACAGACCTCAGTCAGTCCGGGTCGGACAGAACACCTCTGATGTCATCACCCTCAGCACGGGCTCCCCTCAGGGCTGCGTCCTGAGCCCCCTGCTGTTCACCCTGATGACACACGACTGCGTCCCCAGGTTCACCACCAATCACATCGTGAAGTTTGCAGACGACACAACGGTGGTGGGCCTGATCAGAGACGACAACGACCAGGACTACAGAGAGGAGGTGGAGCAGCTGGTGGGCTGGTGCAGAGACAACAGCCTGATCCTGAACGTGGAGAAGACGAAGGAGATCATCGTCGACTTCAGGAAAAACCGGCCTCACCATGCTCCACTGCTCATCAACAACTCAGCGGTGGAGGTGGTCAGCAGCACCAAGTTCCTGGGGGTGCACATCACGGACAACCTCACCTGGACTGTGAACACCACGTCACTGGTGAAGAGGGCACAGAAACGACTGTACTTTCTGCGGAGGATGAGGAGAGCCCGCCTGCCCCCGCCCATCCTCACGACCTTCTATAGAAGCACCATAGAAAGTATTCTGACCAGCTGTCTCTCTGTGTGGTGTGGAGGCTGCAGTGCCTCCGACTGGAAGAACGTGAGGAGAGTGGTGAGGACAGCAGAAGGGATCATCGGGGCTCCTCTTCCCTCCATAAAAGACATTTCATCGCAGCGCTGTGTGTCTCGAGCCCGTAACATCATCAGGGACCCCTCACACCCCCACCACAGACTATTCTCCCTGCTGCCCTCTGGAAAGAGGTTTCGCAGCATCCGCTGCAGGTCCACTAGGTTCTGTAAAAGCTTTTTCCCTGCTGCCATCAGACTGTTGAACTGCTGAACTGCTAAAGTATAAAAACGGACTGTGTACCACATTCGATTCGCTGATTTGCACATTTGCACACTTGCACATTGTATTATATCCTGCAAAATTGCTGCTGCACCTTACCGGGAAACGCACTGCAAAACTGTGTACAATGCAACTGTCTACTTTTAAATCATTGCTGCACCTTACTGCATATTTGTTTACATTTGTTTTACACTGTTTACATTTCAACTGCCTACTGTTCACTGCTGCACTTTATCCGGAAGTCAATTGAAACTTATCCTGTAAGTGACTGCGATTTATCACTGCACTTTATCCTGTACTGTAATTCACCGCAAGGTATCCTGTAGAGTTACTGCAATCTTTCTGAGCTGTGTGAAAACGAAATTTCGTTCTGTATGCACTCTGTGTATACAAAATGACAATAAAGAAAGTCTAAGTCTAAGTCTAAGTCTAAGTTGTTCTTATGAGATCTGTCTCTGTCCAGCTAAAATAATCACAGATCCTCTGGCGATGCATGTAAGCATGTCTCTTTCCAAAATACAAGTATGTCCTTCATCCAATGTGCCCTCATACATATGTTAATTACCCAGGCCATGGTAACAGATGCACAATGATAAACAAATTGTTATCTACCTTTTGCTAATTACAACCTGGGTAATATTTCTTACCTTTGGGAATGTAAAAGCTCATCGTGGATTTATCTGACCACATGCACATGTCTATCTTTCTTTTTAATCTCCAGGGGTCTGGTCTTGAGCAATTTTAGGCTGTTGTATTGTTAGTTTTTGAAAAAGATACATACTGTATGTAAACCCCTCCTCCACTGCTGGTCGACTCATTTGGAGAAATGCAGAATAACAAGCTACATACTCTTTTATGAGTTTATTGTAGTCTTAACACCTTTTCAGTCAAAGATTCTGAACAATTTCCTTTAATATAGGCCAGTGTCATATTATGACACTGGCAGTCTTTGATCTGTAAAAAACATTGTTTAAATCATGCCTGAAGAGCCATTTTAATTTGGTCTTTGAAAGCTTCAGAATAATACCATAGTCTCAGTAAATGCTGTTTAATTAGCAAAACTTCAGAAGTTGAATTTACCACCCGTCAAAGTGGAGTATTTAATTTTTTAAACCCACTGGGTAGTGAGTCTAAGCCTCCAGATGGGTTGCTCTGATCTATAGATCACAGAGACAAGACAAATTTCTCCTGCAGTGCTGGATAAAAACCTGCACATCCAATAGTAGTTTCATGGCTTCTGAATGCAAGAAGTTCTGCAGAATCTATTTTAATATTATGTTCTTCTGTGATATTACTCCTTTGCACAGTGGTTTAAAGGGATTTTTATAATGGGTCTTGATGCAAATCGTGGAGCTATGAACCTTTCATTTCAGGTAAGAATGTTTGACTTGTCTCCGAAGTCAGAGCTCAGATTTGGGAATTCAATCAAATACAAGTTTGGTACATTTCATTTGCAAGTTGGAAAGCTAGATGGGCGTTGACTACTATTAGTCCTACAACCCTATGACAATATATTTCTCTCTATGTGTTAAAACAATTAAGGAATATATTCACAGAGGCTGTATAGTGTAAGCAAAAAGTTTAATTACATACGGATTGTCTGATGTGTTAAGAAATAGTTTATCCCTACAACCTTTTCTGATTTTAATGAGTTGCAGACATATTGAATATATAAATTAGAGTTGCTTGAAGACCTCCAATTTTACCAGCCGGAGTTTAGTTCAAAATCTGACTATAAGGGACAAACAGCAGTGCACCAACAGTCTTTGATGAATGTTGCTTCCATGTCTAGACCTGACACCAATGCCGACATAACACACACAGGAAGCCACAGCAAGCATTCTCATTCTGAATGTCATGAAACAGATTATATTCTAAGCAAAAGGTTTGCATAATGAAATAATGTGGTTTTGTAAGCCATGCAAACAATATTAGGCCGTTACTGTGTGCCACGCAACCAGATAATGCATCTTGCTGTGTATACACAGCGTAAACCAGTAACAGGTAACAAAAGCCTAGTGTTTTCAAGACTCTAAAAACTGTTTATTTAAATAAAATGATTTAATTAGGACCCTGAAATTAGACCTGAGATCAGATTGGGACATCCCAATGTATTGTATTTATGTAGTAAACCAAGGTAATTAAAAAAAATATACATTTTGTAATCTTTATTGCAACATAGACCAAGTAGTTTTGGAACAATCTCTGAACCAAATAGCAATGGCAAAAAAAAGTTTAGTATTCTACTTCCTAGGTACAGCAAATGTAGTCTAAATGTGGTTCAAAGATGTGATAGTGTAAAATGAGTGGGGATGAATTTGTCTTTGATTTGGATAACTGGTAATATGTGCTATATGGTTTTTCACTTCACTGAATTGTCACAGTTTAATCATTGGTTTAAAGAGATGTCATGACATCATTAACTTTTAGCTGTACATTAGTCTATATCTGAAAGAGCTTTCAAATGCCTTCATAAATAGTATGGACATATATAAATTTTTTAGCTGATTCACATGCCTGGAGATGGATAAATTGATGGTGCCAGGATGGTGCCAGTGGGACTATCAGAGAAGACAAAATTTTAATTTGAAGAGGTAAAAGTGTGTCTAAGAGAAGTAGCTTTTGATCTAAGGCATTTTTTTTTCTGTTGTCAGAGTGGGTGGCAAACTTTTTGGCAGAAAGTGAGGCAGAGGGGGAATAGGCTGGTTTAAAGGTAAAAGATTGGATTTAGAGAAGATTGGAGAGAGGGAACATTGATTGCAGATGTAACTTCCACTGTGGAACCAACTGTGAGGTGGAGGTGGTTGCTGAGAACGACAAGGGAGATTGAAAGTGAAGGAGGTTATCTGTCAAAGCACCCTCTCTCAACAAACCTACAATCCTGCGACCTTAACAACATTTCAGACAGCAAGAGGAGAGGCGACAACATGGTGAGGTGCATGAGACAACCTAGGAGATGGATGGCATGGAAGAGTGAAATGTGATTCAGAAGTGTGGCTGTCTGCAGGGAAACTGAGAGTTTAGTAAACACAAGCGCTGCTGAGAAAAGGAGAATGGTTGGGAACTCTTTTTTTCATTTTATAAAAGTGTATATATAAAAAAAGAATATTTCAGCTTATAAATCATATTTCCTTCCACTAATACAGAAGCTAAAACTGTGTAACTGAAAATGTGTCTTTTCACAGTTGGCACTATAACTCTAAAGTACTATGAAGGTGCAACAGAGTACATTAAGTTCAAAGTAGCTTTGCAAACTGGTGATAAGGTCATTTAGTTGATAACCTCAAATGAGAGGAAGGCCCAGAAGCTAAATCCAGAATTTTCTGGCATAATTCCAAACAACATCTTCTCAGTTAACCCCTTAAGAACTCATTAAGTCACTTTCACCAAAATACAAAGCCCTTTTGAGTTTCAGTGACTGCTTATCGTTGCATATTACATTTTGCTCTGCAAAAAAAAGGCAGATCAATTTGGAAAGCCAACACTGTGAAAATATGACTTGCCACTGCTGCAAAGAGCACAAAAAGGTTCACTCATGCGCCATTGACGTTGGTCAACAGTGGTACAGTAGAAAGGCCAATTAGAATTTTTTATTTGTCACCGCGTTACCACGGTGAAATTTCTCTTTGGCTACTCCGGTTCACATTACAGTTCACATTACACATAATCAAGGCAAATAAACTGACAAACATACATGCAATGAACAAGGGTCACATTTCTTTTTTTTAGAGTTCAGGAAAGTCACAGTTAAAGACAATTAGGTAGTAAGATTCTTATTGAACAATGATGATTGAGAAATGTGCATTTAGATATTCAGAGATGATAGTGTGCAGTAGGCAGTAACATTAAGGTGATTGTAGCGCACGGCGGACTAGTAACAGTGGGGTGATTTAAAAGCGTGGGTGAAACCATCCATTAGCTGTCTTTCCATCCATCCATTATTATATCTGCAACTGAAATCCACTCTAGACAGACAAGTTAACTTGGATACTCACATTTAGAATGAATTATTATTATATTCCCTCCTCAATTATCATGATTGCAGTTGTTGTGGAGGCTAACAACACCGCCCATAGATAGTTAGAATGCTTGAAAGCTATGTTTGTTGTTTTCAAAGCTTCTGGAAAATTGTACATTCACAATGATAAATGGCTTGTACTTGTACAGCACTTTATCTAATTTGATGACCCCAAAGCACTTTTACACTACAATCAGCCATTCACCCATTCACACTCACATTCACACCCTGATGGTGGTGAGCTATGTTAGTAGCCACAGCTTTCCTGGGGCAGACTGACAGAGGCGAAGCTGCCAAACGGGCCCTCTGGCCAATTTGGGTGAAATGTCTTGCCCGGGAACACAACGTCTGAGACGGTCGGAGCAGGGGATCAAACCAGCAATTGCAGAAAGTACTCCCTAACAGCGTACATTTTAGCAACATTTTGTTGGAAGGCGTCAAGTAAAAACAGAAGACAAAATAGAAACATTGTATATGTAACTATGAATGTAGCAGCAAACCAATAGACATTTCATACATACAGAAAAGGATGTGTAAGACCATATGAATAATGCACGTGCCGTATATGTATCAGCAGGATGTATTGCAACAAAGAAAAGGCCATATGGTGATGCAGATACATCATATGGTACATAAAAGAAACAGGAACTAATACAAATACTGTGATATAGCAACAAACCAACAACCAACCGAATATGCAAGTATATATAGCAGCAGGATGTATTGTAACAATGAACAGGACATATCATAATGCAGATAGTACAGCTACTTAGTGCAATAGAGTTTGCAATGATCATGTGAAGTACATGGTAGCAACACGTAGAATACCAAATATATTTAATTGACTATTTTTATTTGTTTTAGAGTGATGGGACACTTTTAGGCCAGATGGGATTCATTTTAATAAAAGGGGTAAATATACATTAGAGGCTAATCTTCAGTATGTTGTCTAGTTCTTTTCCCCACATAACTGACACAAATATTTACATCCTGTGTGAATCATCAAGAGACTCGCCCTCATTTTCTCTACCCCCCTCCCTTTGTACCTATTAGCTCTCCCTATCTTCGCCCTTTTCAGCCTCTTGTAACTCTGAGACCTTCATGTCTGCAGACAATTTTACAAGTTGCTGCACACAGAGGCAACAACCTTGATCTGATGTTGAGTTCACCTCCTCTTCCTGACTTGGTGTCTGCCATTGCTGCCCCTGAGTCATTCTCAGCTAGAGCCATGACAATTAACGCCCGAGACTACGACTTTTATCCTGACTTTTTTTATTTAGGGAAACTAGATATTATAGTAATTAGAGGCATGGTAGCGTGAGAATAATCACTTTAATCTGTTGAAGCTTTGTCCCAGAGATTGATTATTCCTTTGTGCACTATGTAAATTTGACAAGGCAGGTGGATTTGCTGTGATTTAAGAAAATAATCTTAATGTGAATTTATTTCCTCAAGCTCAGATACATCTTTTGAGTTAGTTATGATTGCAACAAGATTGGTTGAATCTTTGATTTTTTTGTTGACACCTTTCTTTCCAGGTTTCCAAGACTTTTCTATTATTTTAGGCAATACCTGTCAGGGATAATGAGGGATTTTAAAGCTATTGTTTCATTTAAACATTTCATTTTGTTTTTCCACTATGCAGTAAGTCTAAAAATAACGTAAATATACATATTTTGCTGGATGTACATATTATATTACCATTTCCAAAATGTTTGCTTTTCACTTGCTTTCCAGGTGGAAGGTCTTGAGTTCTTGAAGGTTCTTGAATTAACGTATTAAGTACACTTGCACTCTCCTTTTCCTCTACTCCATTTTTGTTACCTTTCTCCCTTTCAACGTTTTGCATCATCTTTCTCTCTTCCTTTCTTTCTGTTTTACTTTTCTGTTTCTGTGTCCATTGAATATGAAATAATCAAAAATAATTTCAATGAAGTTTTTTTGCACCCATATCAAGCCAAGCACTATAGCGAAAGCAGTGATGCTCCACTTATGAAAGTAAATTTGTTGGGCTCTCGTTGGCACTAAGAAAGCAATTCTTAGTGCTACACTGCCAGACAGGACACATTAAAAAAGAGTTGCAGTATTGCTGAGGATTCTCCGGATGTCCAGATGCGGGCTAAAGACTATTTGTACACTTTAGCTTGTAAGGAAGTGTTGTCGGTGCATTAGACTTGAACAATATGTCTTGTTTTGTGTCTGTGTGTTATGTGTGAATTCTAAGCTATTGTCTCACCAACATTTCCTTATGGTCATATAATGACAATACAAATTATTGATGTCCCCCATCATCTCTACCATCTTAAGCAGGTTCATGCACAGTCATGCACACTCATGCACACTTGTCACTGTCCTGGATCAGACCAATGCCAGTGGTGTCATCTGCAACCATTACACAGATTGGTCCACTGAGGTGCAGTAATTGTGTACAAGTTAAAATATGCAGTAGGGAGCATAACACAGCACCATAGTGCAGGCTTGCAGGGGGAAGGGTGAAATTACATCAGATCCAAGAGCTTTTCTGGGCTTCAAATGCTGAAAGCCAATTTACATCTTCCTCATCTTCATCGATCTTTAGTGCAAGCAGGGGGTCAAGTTAGAGAAATCGGAGGGTTGTAGAGGTTTAGCCGGGGGTGCAGGTAGTCCTTTTGTGTAGGAGTAAGGAGTGAATGGCTGATTTTCAAACTGACTGAAGAAGCTGCTGATGACTTCAGCCATGTTCATCCAACATGGGGGTTACAGTTTTGTAGTTCATGTTCATGATCCTCCAAACTGCTGCTGGGTTGTTAGTTGAGAAGCTGTTATGCTATTGGTCCAAACCTATGCAATATGCATGCTCCTATGTTTTGATGCTTGATTTGAGCATCAGGACGCGTTTCGCTAACCTGACTCCGCCAGATGGATTTGCTTCGCATATCCATCTGGAAACCTTCCGTTTAAGTAATTTTGGGAAGGGGCGAAAATACTGGTTAGCTGATTGGCCTATGTTGGTGATAGACGGGCCAAATAAACCAATCAGATCAACAAAGCATATGACGTACTAACACGACAAGAGGAGCCAATTGATAGATCAAACTCTTGCCGAAACCAGTCGGGAGAAGAGCAAAAACATCTATTCCTCTGAGAAAAGCCTCCAGAGCAGTGTTTTGCTCTTCTTTCAGTGAAGAAATACTCTGTAATTCCGATAAAACTTGCTCGATAGCCACGCTAACTCTAGTTTCATCGGCTGAAGCCGCCATGTTCTTTAGACTGAACTGTCGCACTTCTGGTTGCGTCACACCTCAACCCGCCTCAAAGCCAACGCTGATTGGACGTTCGTTTGGTGAACGGCTCCAAATTTTCTTTAACGGAAAGTAGCCAGACTGATCTGCGAGTGAAACCTTGAAAGCTTGCGAGATCAGGATGGTCTCACGAGGCTAGCGTTTTGCCTGTCTAAAGAGAAAAGGCAGCATTATTTTCTACATTTATACAAATTTTATAAGCACGACACACACTAGATGCTGTTTGTTAATCTTTAAAGCATCACCGGATCTGATTAATGTCAAATTGGGACTTTTTCCCCACTTTGAAAAAGTCTGCATTTGAACTTACCAACAACAGTGATAGCCAGTAAATGCGTGCTTATTAAACTAAATATAGTCAAAATATGTCTGTTGTCTAGATTTTTCCTGTATTTTCTTTTGAAGATAAAGAAATGCGCAGAGATTAACCCCACCCTTATTTGTTTTATCTAAGATACTCTGTCTGCATCATAAAACACAGCAAAATTTTACATTCAAGGGACTGCAAATACATTTATTGTATTTACTCTGCACTGGAAGTAGAAGGGTAACTGACACTGAAAGCATTTCAAATATTAAATTCAAACTTCAACAAATGTACAACTGGGTTGTAGTTGCTCTGTGTAGCCCATTTCATGAAATGTATCTTAACATTCCAAACACAATTCTTACATCATATATCTGAAGTGTAGATAACAGCTTCTCCTTACCTACATCTTCTCAGACAACTAATTATTTCCCTAACAATAGTGAGTTGTCAATGTTTAAATGTGCAGTAAATCTTAATACATAAGCAGCATGGAGGACCCAATACTGTACTTTGAGTAAGATGGGTGACATCAAGACTGAGTTGTAACATGAGTGGTTGTCCATTTCATCATTGAAATGAGAACATATTAATATATTATTGGTATATACTAGTAAGACAGTTTAGCCAAAACAGAATAAAAGCAAGTTGTAGAAAAATGTAAGCAGTATTAAACCTGGGAAAATGGAAAGTCAAAGCCTATATTAATGATTTCAGTCACAGTTGAACTGCAGACTTAAACAAATGATGTTTCAGTTAACAGTTTAACTAGAACAGTCAAAGGCAATCCTAAACAAATGTGTCTAATCTTGATTCAAAAGAACTCAGGCTTTCAGCAATTTTACAGTTTTCTGGAAGTTTGTTCCAGATAAGTGGAGCAGAAGAACTGAATGCTGCTTCTTCATGTTTAGTTCTGGTTCTAGGTAAGGAGAGAAGGCTGGAGCCAGAAGAACTGAGTGGTCTGGAGGGTTGATACATTGATAACAAGTCTGTGATGTAGGACATCAGAACTGGGGTGATGTGCTCTACTTTCTTAGTCTTAGTGAGACGCGGGAAGCAGCGTTCTGGATCAACCGTAGCTGTCTGATCGACTTTTTTGGCAGACCTGTAAAAACACCGCTGCAGTAATCAAATCGACTAAACATAAACGCATGGATTATTTTTTTCGAGATCCTGCTGAGACATTGGTCCTTTAATCCTGGAAAGGTTCTTCAGTTGATAGAAGGCCGACCTTGTAATTGTCTTTAGATGCTTTTGGAGGTTCACGTCTGAGTCCAACACTACACCCAGATTTCGGGCCTGATCAGTGGTTTCTAGCTGAAGAGACTGAAGCTGTGTTAATTTTGGATCGCTTCTCTATTAGTCCAAAATCTATTACTTCAGTTTTGTTTTTATTCAATTAAAGAAGATTTTGTCATGTCCATGCATTGATTTCTTTTAAGCATTTACTCAGTGATTGAATGGGTTCATAATCACCTGGTGACACGGTGATGTAGAGCTGAGTGTTGTCTGTGTAGTTATGGTAGCTGAGTTTGTTGCTTTTTATGATATGAGCTTGAGGGAGCATGTTTTTATTGGAGGGGACCGAAGATGGACTCTTGGGGAACCCCACATGTGATTTTTGTCGTCTCCTATGTAAAGTTACCTACTGACACAAAAAAGTCCCTGTCCTTTAAGTAGGATTTAAACCAGTTGAGTGCTGTACCAGAAAGGCCGTCCCCGTTTTCCAGGCACTCCAACAGAATGGAGTGATTGACAGTATGCTGCACTGAGGTCCAATAATACCAGCACTGTGGTTCTTCCATAGTCAGTATTTATATGACAAGTGTGGTCTCTGTACTGTGGTGAACACCGAAACCTGACTGGAGAACGTCAAAGTGGCTGATCATTGTTAAGAAAGTATTTAATTGTTGAAACACAGCTTTTTCAATAATCTTGCTGATAAAGGGGAGGTTTGAGATGGGCCTGTAGTCCGGCAGTAGTAATTTGTCTCAATTGTTCTTTTTCAACAGTGGTTTGATAATTGCTGTTTTTAGAGACTGGGGGAAAACTGCTGACAGAAGAGACGTGTTTATTATGTGAGTAAAATCAGATGTTATTACAGGTAAAAGTTTCTTAAAGAAAGCTGTGGGTAGAACATCAAAGTAGCAGGAGGAGGAACTTTGCTGGTGAACAATTTCTTCTAAGCTTTTGTAGTTTGACTGAATTGGGAAATTTTGTCAGTTCTAGTTGGAGACAGCTTTGGTTCTGATATGGATGTACAGACTGTCCCTCTAATCTCTTATTTTCTCAGAAGAGAAGTTAGCAAATTTGTTGCAGGCCCTGGTGGAGAGGAGATCAGATGCCACAGAAAGAGGAAGATTTGTTAACCTGTGGCAAATAAGGCACGAGTATTATTAATGTTTTTGTTGATAATCTCAGAGAAAAGAGATACCCTTGCATTTTTCAGTTTTAAGTTATATCTGTAAAGTCTCTGTTTATAAATGTCATGGCGAACGTGGAGTCTTCTTCCTTCCTGCTTCTCGGTGAAGGGGGACGCTTTTCTCTCCTCTCCTCCCTCTTTTCCCCTCTCCCTCCCCCGTTTCCCTGCCTGCTTCTATCAATCTTTTTTGTGGAGCCTCTTTTTACATATATTACAAATTGTAAATTATGGATCTGGTCAGATGGACTCTCAATGCAATTGATCAACTTTTCTCAACGAGAAGACTGGCCAAAGGAGAGGCCTTGTGCCTGATGAGACGTGCAGTTGGACACATGGTGGGAGGAGGATCGTGTGTCTGCCCATTTTGTCAGTTGAGGATGTTGAAAATTTGTTCATATTTTGATTTATAATAACAGAATTTCTGCTCTTTGGAGTCTCTTCTCTGGGATGGGGGAGACAGCTATCTCTGGGTTGGTCCTTCTTGGGCTCATGTGCACTTGAGACCCTTTGGGACATCTGGGGTTCTGGGCTCCCCGATGTCTGCATCAGTGCTCTGGAAGGTCTTTGGCCCCTCATAACCACTATTATGTAATGATTCCTGTCTGTTCCTGCCTGAGAAGCTGCTGTGTGCCGTCCCATTACGTCACTCTCTCCTCCCTCTGCTGCACCGGCAATCAAGTCTGAGCGGTTACACCTGCGGCAGCTCTAATTACAAAGAGTTGCTGAACCTGGGAGGAGTCCTATATATTCCTGGCTCTCCCAGAGAGTAACCGCCAGATTCTTTAAAGGCATTTGTGTGAGTAGACCATCCTGTGTTCCTTGTATTGACCTCCTGATGTCAACCAGTCTCCTTCCTGTTTACTCATGCCTGCTTTGGCCCTGTCGGTTACTCCTTACGGCTGCTAATCTCTGGACATTGACCTCCTGCCTTGCCTCTCGACCAAGCCTGTCTGCCTCTGCCCCTTTCTGGATTCTCCTGCCTGTCGTGTATGACCCAGGCCTGGACCCAGGACCTATCTCCTGTCTCTGCTTTGCATGGAAACCTCTGCATGGTGTGTGTGCCTTCTGTAACCAATTATCTTGCATGGATCCCGGACTCCCTTCTTGCCCAGCCCTTTTGGAAAACTCTGCCCTGTGGACTGTCTCCCTGTGCATGACCCTCGAACTGATAACAACCTTCCGGCTATCCTTTGCCCTATCTAGCGTCATTAAGATTCAAATAAGTTACAAGTGATCCTAATCACCATGACGGAGCCAATTGGATCAATCTCCAGAGCCAGTACAACTTCCCGGCATCTGAGAAGGTTGGTGGCTTTCAGTCTGTGTATTACCACCTTCACTGAGTTGTCCTCTGCCACTAACTCTGCTCTCCTCCCCACAGTGATCAAGCAACACCAGTTTATTCTTAATAAACTCGTTTAAACGTTCACTTCTTGTGTTGGTTGAATTATCAGGTCTGCAGATTCTGTTCTGGCATTATATATTGAGCATTTTCCCTATGAATAAACTTACATATACAAGCACACTCTCAGAAACACCCACAGGTGCTTGGATCTGGGAGCGTACAGATACACATCTGTACAGATAAACCCTATAGTTAGCTTTGGATGTCACTAGATACATCTTGTACTAAACAATACTGCATATTTTCCAGTGATGTTATCGAAGGAGTGATTTTTATATCTCTTTCTCTGTGTGCAGAAGCAGACTCCAAGGATGTTATCCTGTTTTCTTTTTGTTATTCTTTTCTCAATGTATTGTAAGATTCCTTATGTAGAGATAAGGATTGATTTTGATTTGTTCATAGCTGTGAAAAGCATTATGTGGTCAAGTTAGCTGTGGTACAGAAATACAGGACCAAGCCTTTGGAATCAGTCAGCCACCGTGACACAGATCCTGCCCAGAGCCGCCACAGCAAACTTGCCCAGAGTTGCCAGAGAACACCTGCCCAGAGTTACCAGACAGCGCCTGCACCGAGCTTTTGAGCATCTGGCCAAAGTTGCCTGTGTGCCCGTGCCCAGAACCATCTCCATTTGTCTGCTCCGAGGCTTGTTTATTTTATAATAAACCCTCTAAAACGCAACACTGTGTCAGGTTGAATTTTGGGTTCTTTGCCTACACACATGCGCACGCACACCTATGTGTGTGTGTGTGTGTGTGTCACCTTCACATTTATTTATATTTTATTTCTGCTTAGATCTATTTCTGCAAGTTAACATGTCACTTTGTTTGACTTACTTTGATGCTGTTTAATGCGACAAGCTAACAAATAAAGAAAATAAATATAGTGTAAAATGGTTACACTTGAGAGATTGTAAACTGTATTCACTCTGGAGCTCTGTTTTTTTCATGCCGGCATCTCAGTCATGGTTAATTTATGATATTTTAATTTGTCAGAGTAAGGATTATAACAGCCAGTTATTTGCAACTAAAAGAGTTGAACCCTTTTCGATGTATTTTATGAGCTAGAAAGGTCAAATTACCTGCCTTTTAGTTTGAACAAAGCCAGAAATTCAAATCTGGGTCACCAAAATTAAGATAATCTCCCCCATTATTCCATTTAATACCGACTGTAATTTTTCTAATATGAGCTGACACAAAGGAAACTCCAGCTGTGCTGAATTTCCACTGAAGTACACCACATTTGGCATGGAAAAAATAAATAAATATATGCAAAAGCTAGAAGGCAAGACGGGTGATTAGCAAAGGACAAACAGGTAGGCAGGTGGCATGTAAAAACAAAAGTAAATTACAATAAGAGGAAACAAATCTAATAACCAACATGATGCAGCTGTGCATGTATGGACGGCAAGCTGCAGGTGCAATGAGGCAGTATTCTTCATCTAAAATGAATCATGAGGTAATTTGTCATGATCAGTCCTTTTTATTTTGGTAGGGGTACAAATGTAGAATTTGACATTAGTCTCATAATGCAATACAAGAATTTAGGTTAGGTTAAGGGATTTCTTTGTGTGTGTGTGTGTGGCGGGGGGAGGGGGGGGGGTCATGGACTTCTCTTTATTTTAATGCAACATAACTTCTTTGTTATTACAAAAACTCACATTAACCGAAAGCCCGGTTGCCTCCGATTTGAGCCTGTTTGCTGTTGCAATGACCTGGATAACTGAGAATTTGCACAGGCACATACATTTACCATATTTAATGATTCTATATCTAATTTGTACACACATTATAATATTTTTGTTTTAATGTTTGACAAAATGTGTCAAATTTCCAAATAAATCTAATTATGGCTCGGTATGATTGCTAGCCCCTGTTTTGGGGAATTCAGCCTGACTATAAATCCCTTAATAAGACAAGAACAATAAGACAGAAGCCATATACTGTCAGATGCCTTTGTAGAAAATAGTATGCAAACATTTATGTTGTACATACAATAGTAGGCAAAACAGTTTTCACAAGAACTAATTTCAACTGAAGATCAATCAAACAAACAATCAAAATCATTTTTATGACAAGAAAAATCATACCACTTCATGGAATTATTTTTTTTTACAATTAAAGCCAAAAATCATCTTCTAAGAGTGCAATTAAAATCTTATTCATCTCTACATTCAAGCTATACATCATATTTGGCTGGATCTTTATAATTTCTTCTGTTTCGTCTGTTTTCTCCCACATAACATTTAAGTAAAAACTCATGATGTCATGGTGGTTTAACACCAGATTTTCTCTGGTATACCTCAGTCAATCTTTAATCTGGCAGCATGGATTAAATTAGGGAGTTCCCCTTACACAACATCACACACACTCAGTAACCACAAAGGCAGTCTGGTAATACTGTGGTCTGAAAGTATGAGGGGGTTTCCTTAATGCAGAAAATTATTCATGTAATTTACTACTGGTGTGAGCAAAGATGGTGGGAATAAATTCAAAAATAAGAAAGAAATTGATTGGAATTTAAGGGCTTGGCTTGAGTTTTTTCCCCTCTCTCCTTCACATAATGTTTATCATCTATCAAATCTATAAAAACCATCTGCAGCCATTGTGGCACTCAGTATGAATTAATGTAGCATTAAAACTCATGCATGGGGGATTTATGACATCCAAATGTTTTAGCGTATAGAGAACATATGGAAGTAAGAGGCTTTAGTTAGGTCTATGCAGGTTTCTTAACAGACAACATGATCAGTTGTGATACAAAATAAAGAAAAGTGTCAAAGGGTCATGATCAAGGATACTATCAATAATAATAAAATTGACCTGAATTAATTGAATATGTTGATTGTATAATTCATGACAGATGTGTGCGGTTAAGTACAGACAAAGCACTGTAACTGTAAAAAGAAGATTATTCAGTCAAATAAATATGTATTTATTGTTGAAGAGACAATAACTGTCAGCACTGTGTAAGTCCTCCCTTTTGTAGCACATAGATAGCATGGCTATCAATGGCTTGACATGGCTCTATGCTTATCTGTTTAGATAGGTTTCTTTCCTAGACAAAGACAGTAATACAGGTGCTGCTGCAGCACTTTGTGTGCTCAACCCCTCACATGCTGCAAAGATAATTTAACATCAATATACTAAATGCTGCCTAGTTGTTTATGTATTGTATTGCATTATTGCCACAACCATTAGGAAACACTTAGCTGACACAACTAAGGCTACATAATTAAGTTACTGTCTTCAAGGCTTTGGTTACCTGAGCCCTCTGGCTTTCTGATTACCATAACAATTTGCATAATCTCATCATTGATTACATAACATGGAGATAAAGTTGAAGTAAGACACAACTGTAATTTGTCAAGAAGTTGCTAGTTGAAATAATTACAATGACAATCATACCATTCATGGAGCCTTGGAGTAACAACATCGTCTTAATAAAAAGATTATATTTATACATCAGTTGTGCATTTTACTGCTTCAAAAAAGTATGATAGTTGTCACTGAAAAAACTTTTGTTGGTTATATTGTCAGCCTTATGAAAGCATTACAGTACAGACTTGAAAATCTCAAAGTTATTTTAAAACCTTTGCACTGCATACGGTAATTGCTCCTAATTGTTGCAAAAAGGAACTAGAGGCAGGCTAATTCCTAGTCAGTCATTTTGGTTGTTATTTTCATTTTTTCTCAGCAGTTAAAAAATAGAGATCAGAGATCAATGTTTTTGAAGAAGGTATGTTAGCAATTGAATTAGAATAAAAAACAAACAAAAGTAATACATGGAATGGAATACATTACAGTTATAAAATTAAGTTGTCTGATATACTGATATACTGAGCAGCCAGCTACGGGAGTGACGGGGAATATAAAAGCACTCTGGCTGATTTACTGTATTATAAACAAAAATACCTCATTGATTTAATCCTACAGTACTTACTTTCATGTGTCTCGCCCAATCTTTCAACAGTGTGTTGAACAGCTTGGTAAGGTTATTTTTTTAAAATACATTTCATTTGTCCATTCAATATACAAAACATGACTCCCAGATAGAGGAACAAAAACCAAAACCAACCAAAACCGTTACCCCCTTCTTCCCACCCATACCTCCCAAAGCTGGACAAGAATCATAAAAAACCTGTACATGTTAGTGAGCATTTCTGTGGTAGTAATTGTGTTTTACATAGAATTATACACAAGTAAATATTCACACACAATTAAGGTGTTGAGTTGTCATGAGGTCCCCACCATTGTGTAATATGATCAAGAAATGTTTGCCAGATCTGAATCTATTTAATGCAACCCAGTATCACTGAAAAACGTATAATATCCACATTGATCCACGAGAATTTTTTTTTAGCATTGTCTCAATTTAGCTCCTCAATATGTTTCTGTCAAGAACGAGAGATTGAGGACCCAGTATTCAGCCAGACACGAGAGTGCAAACAAAAAGGCTTTAATAAGGCTCAAAAGGATCAGACAGGGATTAGCAGGCTCGGTGGTCAAATAACAGTCCAGGATCAAAACAAAAACAGGCAGACAGGTTCAATAAGGGCAGGCAGATCCGATGGTCAAAAACAGTCCAGAACGGTACACTGATAAGCAAACTAACTAGGCAGAGATCAGGCAAACTCAGAAACTCCACAACAGAAACAGGCTCAGGCAAAAACAGGCAGTCAAAAACGGGCAGGAAAAACAGGTTCAAGGATCAGGCTGGCTCAGAAGTCAAAAGGGCAAATTGGGTCAATATTCACAGGACTATCAGAAAAGAGTATGCTGGACAAGACTCACCAAAAATGGCACAAATTGATCTAGCAGATTGCAGGGGGCAGAGGCAGGTATAAGTAGGGCAGTGAGCAGGTGAATGGAGTGAAACTAATTACCGGAATGGGTGGAGCTAATCAGGGGAAAAGAAGTGACTGGAAGTAAACTGAAGCTGATTGGATGGTGACCAGAGAAGGGGAGTGACAGGGTGGTGACTAACAGGTGAAAGAATGCTGGCAGGTGAACTGAATAAAGGCTGGTGACAGAAGTGATCGGAGCAGGCCAGAAGAACTGATAACATGAAACAAAGTACAAAATCAAACCACAATACAACCCAAACTAGTCCATAAACCAAAACTAATACAGAACCTAAACCTAAGACTAAACAGAACACACAACCATAACAAAACCCAAACCATGATGTTTCAGTCGTACTTTTTATTTGGCCTATTCATTTACGTTGGCTTGCGACCAGGTCACGTGACTATCAAGTTTCCCCCAGCATAAAAAGAGCATGGCTGCCGTTGCTCATGGAAAAGTAAACATTTAAGTAAAACATCTGCATTTATATGCATTCTGATGACATTTCTAGCAAGAAGTATGGATATTATTTTTATAATCTTCGTTCAGGGACGGTAGACAACCTTTCCTTTTATAATGAGGGTCGCTGGAGAACCCGATATTCAGCCGGACACAGAGGTTTGTTTTTAAATAGTTTATTGAAAAGGTGAATAATGGCAGACGAGGCAGGCAGGAATGGATTGGAGACCAGAATATGCAGGTGGGATGGCAGGCAGAACTAGGACATGATTTGCAGGCAGGATCAGACAGACCAGGAGTTGCAGGCTGTTGCAGACCTGAACCACTGATGACGGCAGGAGATCAGTGAGAACTGAACACGAGCAGAGTGTCTGAATCCAGCAGGCTGAGCACATAGGAACTGGGAGTATCAAGGTGGCAGTGCACATGAAACAAGACAAGACGTGCTCCGACGAAGCGATGTTTCCTACCTAAGTCACCGAGTTGTACCGAGATTCCAGTACATAAGAAACAGCATTTAAGCAAAAACATCGGCAGTTGTATGCATTTTGATGACATTTCTAGCAAACAATATGCATACTATATTCATAATCTTCATTCAAGGAAGGTAGACAACCTTTCCTTTATTAGTTTTAACACTTACATATAAACATAGTATTAATGGCTCTCATTTGGCCTCTGTGTGAAGGCTTCCCAACTACCATTGGGAGTCTGGAGTAGAATCTCTTCGTGTGCCATGGGCTTGTGAATGTCATGTATACTCATGGTAAATGTGTAAAGTTAGTTCAATCTGAAAAACTCACAGAGAAAGAAATGGCAATTAGAAGGATTTTATTGATACAATATTTTAAGTCTTTGGCGCTCAGACCTCGGCAGGAACATTAATGCTGAATTATACTTTAATATGCATTAGTAGATGTATGAGAACAGGGATGAGATAGAAGTTTGTTCAGTCCATATGGTGATCTGTATAAGATAGATGTCCAACTTGATAAACACAGGTTTGCATGAACTGTCCATGATGAGCAAGCTTGAAGCGACTGTGGAGAGGAAAAACTCCCCTTTGGGAAGAAACCTCTGGCAGAACCGGGCCCTACATGGTGGTCTTCTGCCGGACCAATAACGAGGTGATAGGGAGTGCTGAAGACTGAAGGGAGAAAACACTCTGATGGGTTGAGGATGGAGGAACGTCTTGGAAGCTAGATGAACTCAGCTATGATGGTGGAGAAGGGGTTGGGGGTGGGTTGAATCGGACATCTGATTCGAAATCCGACATGCAATCCGTTTGCTGGTTAGCAGGCTGGGACGCGGATTTGAAGTTGCTTTTAAGATGAGCGCGGGATGCTGATTGGCTTCATGGAGGTGCGGTTCGTAGCTGATTGGCTCACATCAGAGGCGGATCGGACTCTGATTGAATGGAGGCAGGCGATGAGTTTCTTCGATTGAACTTGCGCTTCAGCTTCATATCTTAATCTTTAAAACAGCTGGATGTTTAATTTTCTAAACAGGATTATACTTTAATGGTAACTTCAAAACAGAAAACAACCTCACCATACAATCTTTTTGAAAACGTTTTCCTTTTTCAGAGACTTTACCATGTGAAAGTGCAGTCAGCTCCACAGCTGATCATCCATCCATCCATTTTGTAACACGTCTATCCCTTGTGTGGTCACGAGGGGTGCTGGTGCCTATCTCCAGTGACCAATGGCCGAATGACCAATGGGAGAATGCATATTAATTAACATTGGTTCATGTAATCCACATGTAAATATGCCAGAGTTAGCCCTAGAGGATAATTTTCATCTGTAGTCCCAGGGTTGATGGCCACACACAGAAAAGAAAAAGAAAAGAGAAATTAAAACCACAGCAACAGACAATAGCAATAAAAAGCATCAGCATATCAGCAGACAAAAAAGGACAATTAGTGCAGCTAGTTCAGACATAAAATATAATTTAAAAAATACACCACATGTCGACACTGTGACTGCAGATCTGATTATCCAGGAGCCAAAAGGCCCGTTTACACTACACTTTTTTAACCGAGCCGAGACCAGTCCGAGCTCGGTAACCGAGATAACTCTTGTGTGTAAACGGTCAGCAGACTGAACCAGACCGCGCTAAACCTAACCGGACCGCGCTAACTGCAGACCAGCTCTCGAGTAGGTCTCAGCCTGGTTCTATTTCTGGCCCAGTTTTCTGATAAAGAGCGCATGAGCAGACCGCGTCATCTCCTTACAGTCAGCTGACTGTCCGCGGGTTTTCCGGCAGTCTGGCTGCACGTCCCGATTCACACTCCATTCAGACAAATTTCAGACATTCATAATAATACTAGCTTCCTTACCGTGCCACACGGTTTCCAGACATGAATCTGCTTAGCAGCGCAATTAACCTCAGCGTCTGTCATTGTTTCCTGCATCTGTAAATCCTTATTAGACGTTCGTTTGTCTCATTCACTTCCCAAAAAAGCCAACTTTCTCAAGTAAATTCACCAATGGTTGCTTTCTTCCCCTGACTCTCCGCAAACACCGAAATATCACAATATTAAGCATAACTTCCTGAATGTTACGGGCGCCGCGCTGTTTGTTTTTCTGCTACCGCCTTCAATCCCAGAGAGCGGTAGTACCGCAGATCGCCACTAGGGGGCGAGGAGCAACCAAGGAACCGAGATAAGCTTTGTGTGTAAACGGGTCGGCTTGTCTTGGATAACTGATCCAAGCTCGGACTGGTCTCGGCATGGCTCGGTTTTTAGGTGTAGTGTAAACGGGCCTAAAGTATCACTGAACTACTGCTAAGTGTTGTAAAATTTTATTCTATTGGTTACTTTCTTAACATGAGACTTAAAGGACAGTTTTGAATCAATAATAACCTCTAAGTATTTGTATTGTTGAACCACAGCTAATGTGCATCCCACAACCTCAACAGGTAGGTCAGGTTCTTTGTTGAGTGACTTAATAAAATACATACAAACAGTTTTATCAAAGTTCTAAAAAAAACCTAAACATGTCAGCCATTTTTGTACAGATTTCACTGTAAATGCTTGGCTTTTCCTTTTAGCATGCAGATATATGACTGTATCATCTGTGTACATTTGGAATATAGAAGATAGACAGGCGTCAGGCAAGTCATTAATATATAGAGTCTATAAGAGGGGGCCCAGTGTTGATCCCTTATAGTACTGTTAATATAATTATTTACAGTACTATAAGTGGTGTTGCTGACCAGAACACACTGCTTTCTATTTTCTAAATAGGACTTTTTCCACTGAATAACCCAGGGTGATAAATTGTATTTTGACAGTTCATTCACAATGATGCCATGCTTAACTGTATCAAAGGCTTTCTTGAAATCAATATAAACAACCCCGACCAAACCCCCTCTGTCCAATTTGGATCTGATGTTCTCCAGTACCATAGTAATTGCAGTCTCTATGGAATGATTTTTCTGGAAGCCAAACTGTCAAGGATGCAATGTAATTTAAATGTTCAATGATTTGATCAGAAATGCATTTTTCTATTACTTTTGACACAGATAGGATTATGCTGATTGGTCTATAGTTGGTCACATCCAGATGATCACCCAATTTAAAAATAGGTGTTATGATGGCAGTTTTCCAAGCACAGGGGAACACTTTCTTTACTAAGAGACCAAATTATAATTTTACAGATCACTGGGATCAAAACATTTTTATCACTTATTGTGTGGAAATAACATTATCACTGTAATGTGTATTCACTTATTCATTTTTTAAAATTAAATTAAATTTAAATAATACATTCTTAATCCCGAGGGGAAATTAAATGTTGGTAAAACTCATGTTTTTGGAGTGCTTCAAGGAACTGTGGATCGCTGCATCCTTAGTAACTACCTAGCAACATGATATCTTTCTGAGAAAGGCACTGAAATCTTCAGCAAAACTAATAAAGGAAAGGTTGTTACCTTCCATGAATGAAGATTCTAAATATATTATGCATATTAGAGATGTAATAAAAATGCATACAACTGCAGATGTTTTGCTTAAATGATGTTTCTTATGTAATGGAATCTTGGTGCAACTCAGTGACGTAGGTAGAAACGTCACTGCCTCCTGTCTTTCTGAGAAAATCTTCGGTGAAACTAATAAAGAGAAGGTTGTCTACCTTCCCTGAATGGATATTATAGGCCCGTTTACACTACACTTTTTTAACCGAGCCGAGACCAGTCCGAGCTCGGTAACCGAGATAACTGTCGTGTGTAAACGGTCAGCAGACTGAACTGAACCGCGCTAGACATAACCGGACCGCGCTAAATGCAGACCAGTTCTTGGGTAGGTCTTGGACTGTTTTTTTTTATCCCGGTTATCTGATAACGAAAAGCGCATGAGCAGACTGCGTCATCCCCTTACAGTCAGCTGACTGTCCGCGGTTTTTTCGGCAGTCTGGCTACACGTCCCGATTCACACTCCATTCAGACAAATTTCAGACATTCATAAAAATACTAGCTTCCTTACCGTGCCACACTGTTTCCAGAGATGATTCTGCTTAGCAGTGTGATGAACCTCAGTGTCTGTTGTTATTTCCTGCGTCTGTAAATCCTTATTAGACGTTCGTTTGTCTGATCCACTTCCCAAAAGCTGACTCTGTCCAAGCTTAACTTCCTGAATGTTACGGGCGCCGCCGTTTTGATTTGTTCGGTCCCGCCTTCAATCCCAGAGAGCGGTAGTACTGCAGATCATCACTAGGAGGCGAGAAGCAACCAAGGAACCGATATAGCGTTGTGTGTAAACGGTCGTCAGAAACGAGGCTCGGCCTGGTTAACTGGTCCAAGCTCGGACTGGTCTCGGCCTGGATCGGTTTAACAAGGGTAGTGTAAACGGGGCTAAAGATTCAATTCAATTCAATTCAATTTTATTTATATAGTGCCAATTCATGAAGCATGTCATCTCAAGGCATTTTACAAAGTCAAATTCAATCAGATTATACAGATTGATCAAAACATTCCTATATAAGGGAACCCAGTTGATTGCATCAAAGTCCCGACAAGCAGCATTCACTCCTGGAGAAGCGTAGATCCACAAGGAGAGTCGTCTGCATTGTCCATGGCTTTGCAGCAATCCCTCATACTGAGCAAGCATGAAGCGACAGCGGAAAGAAAAACTCCCCATTAACGGGAAGGAAAAACCTCCAGCAGAACCGGGCTCAGTATGAACGGTCATCTGCCTCGACCGACTGGGGGTTACAGAAGACAGAGCAGAGACACAACAAGAGAGACAAACAAGCACAGAAGCACACATTGATCCAGTAATATGTTCTACATTAGATGGTAATAGCAGGTGATCTGTCTTCCCTAGATGATCTCACAGCTAACAGAACGCCAAGACCAGGTGTACCTACTATGAAGAAAAAAAAGAGAGAGAACAAAAAGTTAAAAGCTGAAATGACGACAAGCAATGCAAAACTGGAGAACAATAGAAATCAGTAGAGTGAGGAAAAATAGGCCCTTATGTCCTCCAGTAGCCTAAGCCTATAGCAGCATAACTATAGAGGTAGCTCAGGGTAACATGAGCCACTCTAACTATAAGCTTTGTCAAAAAGGAAAGTTTTAAGATTAGTCTTAAAAGTAGACAGGGTGTCTGCCTCACGGACCAAAACTGGGAGTTGGTTCCACAGGAGAGGAGCCTGATAGCTAAAGGATCTGCCACCCATTCTACTTTTAGAGACTCTAGGAACCACCAGCAGACCTGCAGTCTGAGAGCGAAGTGCTCTGTTAGGAACATACGGGGTAATCAGAGCTCTGATATATGATGGAGCTTGATTATTAAGGGCTTTATACATTAGAAGAAGAATTTTAAATTCTATTCTTGATTTAACAGGAAGCCAATGAAGGGAAGCTAAAATTGGAGAAATATGATCCCTCTTGTTGATTTTTATCAAAACTCTTGCTGCAGCATTTTGGATCAGCTGAAGACTTTGAACTGCATTTTGTGGACTTCCTGATAAACAATTACAATAGTTCAGCCTTGAAGTAACAAATGCATGGACTAGTTTTTCCAGCATCACCCCTGGACAGAATGTTTCTAATTTTGTCGATATTCTGGAGGTGAAAAAAGGAAACTGTGGAAACTTGTTTAATATGGGATTTAAATGACATGTCTTGGTCAAAAATAACACCAAGATTTTTTACTTTATTACCAGAGGCCAAATTAATGCCATCCAGATTAAGTGATTGATTAAGAAGTTTATTTTTTGAGGACTCTGGTCCAAAGATTACAACTTCTGTCTTGTCAGAATTTAAATGCAGGAAATTTAAAGTCATCCAGCTGTCATTATTATGAAAATAATATCCATACTTTCATCAAAATGCATATAAAAACAGTTGTTTGGCTTAAATGTTCACTTTTCCACAGGCAATGGCAGCCATATTCTTTTTACACAGGGGGAAACTTAATAGTCATGTGACCTGGTCACAAGCCAATGTAAACGAATAGGCCAAATAAAATGTATGACTGAAACCTATTGAGGAGCTAAATTGTGACAATTCTACGTTTCCTCCTGTAGACCAGCGTGTATATTACACATTTTTTAAGTGAGACTGGATATATTTAATGTCTCTGATAACACAAATTACATTCTTTTTCCAAATACAAGGTATTTGAGAGGTCTGTGAGCTAGGCTTTGAAACTTGGAGAACTATCTCTATTCCATACATTGAGGATCATTTTCTTAGCAGTAACCATCTGCATTGACAGAAGTTTCCAACGGTTGAGAGTCTCCAGCTGTTAAGACCAGCCAAGGATGCCTGGCCCTGGATCTGCAGAGAGACCACATCCATAAACTTCGTAGAGAAAATGAAAGTCCTCGCCCCAAAAATCTATTAAGTTTGCTGCAAAACCAGAACATGTTTGCCAGTGTACCATCCGACTGTTTACATTTTACACTTAATGGTGAAATAGATGGAAAGTACATTTTAACACGCAGACAATGTAGCCTGTGTACACCTTATATTGTGTGCTGTGAAGACATTCCCACAATGTGTCCTCTGAGATGACAGTGTCTAATTACCTCTCCCAGCATTCTCTTAAAATAGGGTTTCCTCTGCTTTGTCTCTGGTCTCCTTCATGTCAACCGTGATTCGACTTATCTTTCCGTTAACTTCCTCTCAAAATCCTTCTTCATTTCACTGGAGAGATTGTCACGGAAGCCACCCAGTTCCTCCTTCATGTCCGAACAGATGGTGAGAATCTACTTGTGGATGGCTCCGATGCCAGCTTGAAGTACCTCCGTAGCCATGTGCTGGTGGTGAACGTCTTCATCGGCTTTCCCTTTCGTGTAATTCTCACCCGTTTCTTGTGTCTGGTCTGGTTTGCTGATGCTTTTCTGTACTTTCCCCCTTTCAATCATATGTTCAAGAATTCTAGAAGTTTAAATAACTCTGGTGTAGGGGAATTAGCCGACCATGCTGGGATCACTTATTCAACATGTCTGCTCTCTTCTAAGGCATAACCGCTGATGGATGAATTTTAAAGGAAAACCTCTTATTGTGAGAATCCGAAAGTTTTGCAATCCACTTCTTCACTTGTACAATAACAGTAGATTAAAATATTTTACCCCTTGCTGAATAATTTATAGAACCACCATTGGCTTTAATAAAACTCTGACCTCCAGACTTGTATTTAGTTTATTGCTCTATATTTTTCAGCAATTGTTCTGAAGATAGACAAACAGATATTACTTTGAAAAGCTTGAATCTATATATCAATACCAAAACAAATATTGCAGGTACAATTTAAACACTTTAGCTGTAGTCCACTCACAGGACCCTCTCCATCTCTATGACTTACAATTAATGTCAAATACTCTTGATGAGAGTGAGGACCTGAAATCCAAACTATACATGTGAATGTGTTGGTAATGTGGAATGGATCTGATCTTCAAATGTCAGCTGGTTCATTATTAAACCGAAGCAGCTCAGCACCTACCTGTCACTTAGCTGCTTTTGAAGGTCAGCAGCTTAGAGTATTCCACCCAATAGCTGACACAAACATGGCCACACACATATGAATACGCTCATTCACACAAACATCAAATATGCGTGCATGCATCTAATGGTGCAACCAGAATCAAGCACACTTAATGACTAAATGTTCTTCACTCACTCACCTTCCTGCTTACATAGCTTTCTTCTTTAAGCCCTTATATATATATATAAATATAATATATATATATATATATATATATATATATATATATATATATATATATATATATATATATATGGTTTCTGGATTTTTAATCTGTGGAAGTTGTTTTTACCTTTTTCCATTCTCATTCTCAATTTCCTACTCCCCCAGATGCTCATATTGACAGTCAGTAACCTTTCACCCTTCCACAATAAACTCTGCTCTCCCTTACAGCCTTTTTCTTCATCATACAAAATTCAACAGTGGGATAGAATCATGAATGGAGGGGTCAAGGACTTTAACAGTCATTAGCATTTAGATTTGAACCGGTATGAGATTCGGGTATGAAGCAGAAGGATTCTCAAGTGTTGAAGACATGGAGGGTGGTGAATTGATGCAGAAACGGGGATCGCAATATGAAAGCAAAAGGACACAAGGAGCAAAGTGAAAAGAAGAGTGATCTAAAACCATCACATTTTTATTTTTTATTTTTAGAAAATTCAAACAAGCAGTATGAAATGAATGAATTAGTGATCCAAATAATCTGAGCAACTGTGTCGGGTTTTATGTGTTAAGATTGGGACCAAACTGTAGACAGACACCTGGGATTAGCATAATGGCAGGTTAATGAAAGTTAAACAGAAAAACTTACAGAGGGTATGGCAACCGGAAACCAGGAGATGTAGAACTGGAAAAGCAGGCAAGCAGACGACGAGAATGGAGCATCAGGCATAGAACAGTTTAACCGAAGAATCCAACAAAGACCAATGACAACCAGAGAGCCTAAATACAGAGGAACATGTGGAGAAAGGCATGGCAAAACAAGTGAAAGTAATAGCAAATGGCCTGCACTTGTGTTTTTATCAATTCGGAAGCCTCCAAAACATTTTACACTTATAATTCATCAAATGGAAAATAAGGAACAGGCGAGACCAACGAAGGCAAAAGGTACTGAGAGCCTAACAGAAATAAAACACAATAATTAACTAACAATCATTCAAGAATCAAGAATCTTTGTTGTCACTATGTTTTATCATAATGAAATTTTTGATGAGAGACACAGCCTCCGGATCCACACAGATTACACAAAACACAACATGGGTGTCTCAAGATGGTGTCAGTGTGAGTGGTCATGTTTTTGTGTGTCTCCCTGCTCGTTGCATAATGTATACCTGTTGCACCGCTTTTACCAATTTCCTTTTTTTGATTTATACTTTTGTTCACTGTCGTTATGCCTAAATCTTCCAACTTAAGAATCAACAATCCCATGAGTCCGCGTAGGATGTTTCTCGGCAGAGCGAGACCGAAACTGACCATGAATTAAGAATTCGCTAAATTTGAATCCTCACTAAATGACAAGATTGATAATGTTACCAAGCACATTGACGTAACTGCAGCCACCGACTCCCTTGCCTCCTGCCAAGCTGAGATGGAGGCCCGTATCTCCTGGTTTTTCCACTGAAAAAGAAAGTGGCTGAGCTAACTAAAGCAAATATACAGCTTTCAGACAAGATCATGGACATAGAAAGTCATTTGAGGCGTGATAATATCTGGTTGCTAAATTTGAAGGAGGCATCTCCATGCCATCTCCATAGACCGTGCGAACCGTGGACTGGGAGTGCCCACAGACAGCAGTCCTCGTCAAGATTCACCACTCCAGAGATGTCACCTTGATTTTCTCTGCTGCCAAACGTCTGGGTGATCTCCAGCATGATGGCCGTCCACTTCACATCGCCCCAGATATTCCACAGAAGTCCAGCTTGCGAGGAGAGTATTTAACCCAGTCTTCACAGATCTTATCAAGAGGATTCCACATTTCCAGATGTCATTTCCTGCTGTGCTCTTTTTTGAGCTGAATGGAGTTCGGAATTCTTTTAAGGATGCAAAAGAAGCAGGGGCTTTCCTGGCGAGCTTGGAGGATACAGAAGACTCTGCTTGAGTTTTTTTTTTTTACCCAAAGCTTAGATGTTGGGCGAGTCTGCATCACGGATGTCCCCCCAGTCATTTGCAGAGTAATTTGTAACTACAGCAGGCTTTTTGTTGCTTGTTCAGGTGTAGTAGCTATTACATAATGCAATGCAGTTATTTCATTTCCCTGTAATCCCTGGTGCTTTTAGGTTCTTTGTGGTTGTAGTTTTTCCTGCAAACTATTCTATTTTATAGACGGGGGATTATTTGTGTTTTTTTTCATTTGACTTAAATTGGTGCATATGATCTCACATATTTTACTTAAAGTTTAATGGGCAGGGAGGGATGTTTGTGGTGGCTTGAGAACCTGTTTTTATTTTTATTAATTTATTTTGCTTAGATTAGCTGTGGCTAAGGCAGTGTAGGAATAGGACAGTATAGTCCTTTTTTCCTTATCCATGGGAGTTTTTGATAAGGCAGTTTTCCTATCGTCTCCTCATTTTCTGTTCGCGTTAATGTGTGTTCACATGTTTTGTGGTTGTTGTTTATTTTATTCCAGGATTTTACTGTTTTCTTTTTATTGTATAACCTGTTCATTTGGTTCACTCTGTTCTTACTCAAGTGCCCAACACCACTCATTTGAAATTTCTTAGCCTTAATGTGGGTGAGCTCATGTTGCTGTAATAAACTTTCTTCGATGCCAAGGTGTTCAAATAGTAATGTTACAGGGCATCTATTTGCTCAGGGGCAATATACACCGATCAGCAAATATATTCTTTAAGGTTATTGCTCATTATTCAGCCCAAAATAAAACAAAGGGTGTTGCAATTTTTTGTTGCTAAAATTTGCAGTTTAAGCTTATTGATAACTGGTCTGATAACAAAAGTAGGATTTAGATTGCTAAAGTTCACATAGAGCATACGGATCTAGCTTTTATATCTTTATACACTCCAAATATTTTTGATAAAAGCTTTTTTGATCAGATCACTAAGGTAATGCTTGACCTTACCAGATTTAGGTTTATTGTAGGCACTGATTTTAATTCTGTAGCTGACTGTGTAGTTGATAGATCTGTTCTTTCTGAAAGTTTGGATCAGAAACATGCTTCAAAAGCTCTTCATACACGGATCGACAACATGGGAGTAGAAGATCCATGGTGTATGCTTAATCCCAGTACCAAAGTCTCTCATGAAGAGAGCACCCAGAGGTCAGTGACCGTAACATTAACTCAAAAGGGATGATTTGGTGACTCTTAGAGACAATCCCATCACTGATATGAAATAACCACAGATGGCCACGCTTAAACTAGTTAAAATGTATTAAACCAATAACCAGCAATTATTCTGTTTAATACTAACAGTACTTGAGCACACTAACTAGTGAATCAAACACACAACATAAAGAAAGACTTGCATGCGCAAAATAACAATAATGATGAATTCAAGCAGCCCGCTTTGGTCCAGCAAATATGGAAGAATTATTTTTTTGGATTAAAGTCTACAAAGGATATCATTTATTGTCAGTGGGACAATAAATGATATCCAGGAGGGAGGGGAAAAAAAGTGAAACTCTTGCATTTAAAAAAAGGTTTTAGCTAAACAGAGGTCTGTTTGGCTGAAGAGATCCAGCCAGGACTGGTGAGGAGCGGATATTAACAACTTCACAGAGACCGACTTTATTCATAACTTTAGGAAGTCGAGGGCAACTTTTAATAATGTCAGCACCTCTCATCTCACCTGGTCGAAATTATTTATATTGCTTTGCAACAGGGGGAGATTACGAAGCACTGCCCCCATTGAAATGAAATACAATGGACAGCAACAATTGTGCACATGTAGCAACAAGTCCTACATGTGCACAATTGTAAAATTTGTACGGCCGTTAGCTACGTCCCTCAACCAAACAGTTCCTAAACAAGCCGTCTTGAATAGAAGTTTTGTCGCACAGCGGGGTCTAAAGTCTCTCTGTCCCCCCCCACTGAGCAGTGCTGTGGAAGGCAGCTGCCATCCGTCTTGCTAATGCTATCACCTCCCAGCTGCTGCCACCGCAAAGTTGTGACACGTGTCAGTTCAAACACACATTAAATCCGCCTTGGTGGTTCCCATTGGAGTCGCAGTCCAAAAGATCAGATATGAATCGGATTCAGGTCCACATATGGAAGTGGCTCAAATATGACTTGAAAAGATCAGATTTGGGCAAAATCTGAGCATCCCCACTGGTTCTGTGACGTCTGACCTTGTCACTTGACCTGCAAAAAAATCAGATTTGGGCCAGATTTGCCTGCAGTGGGAACAGGGCCAAAGACGTCATGCAAACAAATGCACTACTTTGGACAGATAATATTTTCCCAATTTGCATTGTATGAAGAACTGACTTGTGCTGTGTTTACAGATATTATTGAACTGCACTGTATATAACAGAATATGACAGCAGGATTGGATTTAATTGTTTCAAATTGACATAATGAAATATTTTAATGAAATTGGAGGAAATTACATTTTCAGCAACTGCACATCAAATGTACCTCGAGATTATGTATAATTTATAAATAAACTGAATTGAAGTAAATTAACCCCATAAGGTGGGTTACAATTTTGACCCACTTTTTGGTGAACCAACCCAACCTCAGTCCCAACATCAAAAACCCAGCATTTTGCTCAAGAAGTAACCCAGTAATTATTTGTGTTTGCAGAACTGTAGACCGTTACAAACAATGCAATAAACTGTTCTGTTACTTTAAAGATAACATGTTCCTTTGACAACAATATAAAGTGGTGGAAAAGGGGAGTAAAGCAAAATGGAAACCGAGGCTGTATTTACATTCCTCCAGACAACTTTATGGCCCTCGCAGGTCCAAGGATTTTGTTTGTGATGTGAGCATACTTCTCTTGGCCAGCCAATTGCTGTAACTCTTTTTTTCCTTTTCTGCTCACAGTAAAGCCATGAACCTGACTTATTGACTGAGTTTCCCTTCACAATTGCAATATCTCGTGTTTTTTATTTCTTTGTATTGTTTTTGTTTCATATAAATTGATAATGATTCTTTCCTCTTTTATTTTGTCTTCAGTCTTGCTTTTACATCTGACGTGCGTTGTATGGAGCACAGAATCCCACAACTGTTTATGTGTTCCGGGATGAATTTTACTATTAAGAAAATATACTGTGACATTTTGAGTAGAGCCCCTCTCAAAGCTGGCAAAAAGAGAAAGTGGAACTAATTTGAAACACTACATATCACTTACCAGTGCTTTGCTTTGACGTGAAGACCATATAATGGTTATTGTACAATTCCATGTATGAAAATCAAGGAGATTTACATTTGGGGTCAGGGTTCAGGCATGATCTAATTATCCTTAAATACCCTCAACAGATTTTCTAGATAAAGTCGCTCAAAAAATGTATATATACATTTGTGCTGGAGTGTGCGTGCACGTTTTTCTTTTAGATAAAAAGCAAGAAAGGCAGCATGCCTGCACCTGTTTCTGATTAAAATGCCCTGATACAGATCTCAGAGTTGTTTTCACAGCTTTTAGCAGCACCAGGGAATGAGATGTCTGTTTGGCATGAATGCCTGCAGTGAAAATACCCTGTGTTTACATGCTTGAGTGTTCAACCCCAATGAATTTGTCTTGGTATGTCTAACCTGGATGTTTGAATGTGCACCTGTTTATGTTTGCATTACTCTGTGTGAGCGCTGCTGGTGGCATGCTGCGATAAACACATGCATCTGTGAATGGGGATGAGGTAAAGTCGGTTTTAATCTACCAGCTTTGGTGACCTAGCTGAAAACATTGTTAAATATTTTTCAGTTTTAGTGGTCATCTGCATGTTTCTTCCTTTTTTTTCATTTTATCAGTGTCATTATGCAGTACCTTGCAAAAGTATTAATATCACAGAATGTTTTTTGTAATAATAATAATATTTTGTTTTGTTGTGATTCATAATATAATAATCATCTTTGTCATTGCAACATACATTCCAATAAAATGTGTCCTCTGCATTTAACCCATCCCTTAGGGAGCAGTGGGCTGCCACTGTGCGGTGCCTGGGAAGCATTCTGGAGCTAAGCGTCTTGCTCAGGGACCCAAATGTGTCCCTGAGCAAGTTGTGAGATTTGAACCAGGAACATTGCAGCCTGTCCACGATATAAGCACCCTGCTCTCTAACCACTAGTCCACCACTCCCACTGATTAATCAACTTAAATTAGTACAAAATTGCAAAGTGTAGGAAAAATTATACATGGTTTTCAAACTTTTTATCATTAAAAATCAACAGCCATTGTCTTTGGCTGATCCATAGCTCATGATCAAAGGTATGGGTCAAAACATAGATGGAAAGTAAAATCAAGGGCTTTGATTTTTTGCTACGCTATTCTTTCACAACAGACTGGAGCAGCGCCACAAACCCCCAGTATGTCTGTCAATCACCTGTTTCATAAACAAATCACCCAGATATTTAAACCTCACCGCTTGAAGCATAGACTAAGCCTAGAACGTTAGAGCAATCCACCTTTCAGTACATGTTCTAAAACCATGGCCCTCCGATAGAGGAGCTGACTCTCATCCTGGCCGCTTCACACTTAGCTGCTAACCGCTCCAGTGCATGCTTGAGGTCATGGCCTAGAGAAGTCAACAGAAGCACATCATCTGCAAAAAGCAAAGATGAGATCATGCGGTTTCTAAACGAAACACCTTCCTCTCCATGACTACACGTTGGGATTCTGTCCATGAACACTACAAACAGGATGAAACGGGGCAGCCCTGGAGGAGCCCAGTGAACAGGGTCAACTTTGTGCAAAGAATCTGCACACAGCTCTTGGTTTGGGCATACAAGCATTTATCTTCTGCAGCACAGGGAAGCTGTTTATATTTGATGGAAAGAAGGATGGAGTTAAATACACAGTAATCCTGGAAGAAAACACATTGGAGTGCAAATTATGTAATACTGAGGCTAGTATTTGGGCTTCCAATAGGAAAATGCCCCAAAACATGCATCCATAGTTATAATGGAAGAGTTAATATAAGCCTAGATCTATAGCCAACTGTAACTCTAAGACAAGACATGAAAACTGTTGTTTAAAAATTCTTTCCAGAAGTGAAAAATTGGTAGACATAGTCAGAGTGGTAATAGCAGCAATAGCATTGAGAGGCGGAAGGGGTATTATTACTTTTGAAATGCACTGTAACAGTATAAGTACTATTGCAAAACAGATGAAGTAAAAACATCTTTAATCTTTCGGACATATTGACTTGAAAAACTATTTTCATCCATCTATCTTCAGATGCACCATGTAAGCATTGATGTAGAAAAACACATGCTGCATTTCAGGTCTATATAGGTTGATTATTGCCATGATAACTCTAAAGGGTGTCAATGAAAGAAACAACTGAGCTTTTTTGACCTTCCTTGGTAACGCTTGAATTGTTTGTTTTAGTACTTTTTCAAGTTTAGAGAAATGTTAAATTGTGTGTATATCACACTTTTTTCCACTCTGTCAAATCATATCAAAGAAGCCATTTTGCACGGCATGCTGCATATCCATCCACCTGGAAGCTAGATTGAGAGGTTTTTCTCTTCAGGCTATTTTGACTGTTTGTGTGTGCCTGCCAGTGGAACTCAGCATGCGTCAGTGTCCCCCCTTGGTGTTTCTATCCATGGAAAGTGTTGTTTGTTGAACTTTTTTGTATTAGCATGTTTGTCACTTGTTTTGTGCCAATGTACTTTTATGCATCTGAGAGATGTGTCTATCTAGGTTTGGAGATGTTAACACATGTCGGGGATGGAAATGTATGATTGTGTATTTTGCTTTTAAAATCAAGTCTCCTGGACCTGATGCAGCATGAAAGGTGTCAGCAAGGTAATAAATGTAATACAGAAAAATAATCTGAAGCTAAATATTTATGCTCCAGTATTTGGAATGATTAGTTTTGATTTTCTTATTACTTTTTTACTTTGCAAGACAGTATGCAGGTCTTGTTGAGTGTTACAGCAGTGGAAATTAATATGTTACCAGAGGGTTACAATGACGGACCAGAGTAGGAGGAGTAAGAAAGGAATAATTAATAAGTTTCAACTTCTAGCTGAATGAGGACTGAATTAACACAACCAAGATCAACAATCTGGTAATGAATGGGTGCTACACTGGTCCACTTATTAAAGTGGCTGATGAGTGGACTGGCAGCCAGGAAGAAACACAGGGAGGTGAAGAGACAAGTAGAAGAGATTGATTCAAATTACAACAGCAGCCTCCTATTTCGCGATAATCTTGATAACTATATATATATATATATATATAAGGGCTGGGCAACGATTAAAATCTTTAATCGCGATTAATCGCATAATTTGCCTGATTAATCATGAGTAATCGCATTGTATGCGCAAACTCCAAGAATGAATTCAAAAGTAGTGTAAAAAGCACTTTTATTTTAATGTTCTGCTGCCATATGAACAAAAGTGTTGTAACATTTGTAGCACTTATCAGTAACACATATTTAGTGTAAAGCTCAACTTAAACATGTAAAACAAAAAATAGCAATAATAATAAATTAAAGCTTATTGCCACTGACAGGAAATTCTCTTTATGGGGAAAAAAATCTACCAAAAACAGGCAATTTCTGAGGTAACAGCAGGGAGCAGCATTACCATTTTATGTTCAATACCAAAGTGTGCACAAAAAAAGGTCTACAGTAGCTATCCACTTCGCCATTACATTGGTTAGCTTCTCTGAGTCATTGAATTGTTTGGTGATGTCTACAGTGCGTTTGGCATTTAAGTGATATGTTAAGCTCAAGGTGCTCCGGTGATAAGAAAGTTTAACTTGGCAGTGGTTACAACTAACTTGTTTCTGTCATATTCGTTGCTGGAAGAACTTTAAACTGAAATGCTTGCTAACTCGATATGCTTGCATGTTTATTTGACGTTAACACGCGGTTTTTTGTTGTTGCTTTCTCGCGTGCATATAGTGAATGGCAGGGAAAAAACAGGCAAAAATACATGGATACTTTGAAGCGAGAAGCAACTTCACCGGCGTCGATGCAGACCCCCCCTCCGCCTCGCCTAAGCAAATTTGTGCGGAAAACACCGCCTTCCCCATGTCAGCTTTGCTTTTTCCGCATGTCAGCTTTGTTTTTTTCCGCGTTTTACTTTTTCCAGCCAGCACCTTACTTCCTGTTTGAATCCAAGGCTGGGCTGACAGCGAGGTTATTGGCGCATTATCGCCACCTACTGTTCTGATTCAAACCCCTACAATGCAGCAACAGACCTTCACAAAATAAAAGCATGTGAGCAACATGCGTTAATGGGCGATTAAGTAAATGTCGCCGTTAATAGTCTAATGAATTAATGCAAAATTAACGCGTTAACTTGCCCAGCTAATATATATATATATATATATATATATATATATATATATATATATATATATATAACTGCTCAAAAAATAAAGGGAACACTAAAATAACACATCCTAGATCTGAATGTTCTTTACGCTGTTGAATGTGCTGACAACAAAATCACTCAAAATTATCATTGGAAATCAAATGTATCAACCCATGGAGGTCTGGATTTGGAACCACACTCAAAATTAAAGTTTAAAAAGACACAACAGACAGATCCAACTTTGATGTAATGTCCTTAAAACAAGTCAAAATGAGGCTCAGTAGCGTGTGTTGCCTCGCCATGCTTGTATGACCTCCCTATTATGCCTGGGCATGCTCCTGATGAGGTGGCGGATGGTCTCCTGAGGGATCTCCTCCCAGACTTGGACTAACACATCTGCCGACTCCTGGACAGTCTGTGGTGTAACGTGGCGTTGGTGGATGGAGCGAGACATGATGTCCCAGATGTGCTCATTTGGATTCAGGTCTGGAGAACAGGCGGGCCAGTCCATAGCATCAATGCCTTCATCTTGCAGGAACTGCTGACACACTGCTGAACTGCACCAGCAAATGATCTCACAATGGGTCTGAGGATCTCATCTCTGTACCTAATGACAGTCAGACTACCTCTGGCGAGCACATGGAGGGCTGTGCAGCTCCCCAAAGAAATGCCACCCCACGCCATTACTGATCCACTGCCAAATCGGTCATGCTGGAGGATGTTGCTCCCCGTCTCAAAGCAGCCCGACTGCGCCGATGCTGGCTCCGAAATGCCTAACTGCGCCCGAGCTTCCTCCTCACCTTGAGCTGCAGCCACCTTGGGTCCCAAGCCCGGAGGTCTCCGAAGAGAATGTCCAGGTAGACATGTCTTGTGCTGCAGAAGCCGAGGTTTGTGAGTCGGTTCGGGTGGTAGAGGCTCCTGTCTTGGCCCCAGAGGACCCCAGTATGACAGGTTCAAGGCGTCTTCACCATTGGAGTACTGTTAGAGGTTCTCAGTGGACCTAGTGGTCTTCAGTGTTCTTTAGAGGTTCCCAGTGGTCTTTAGTGTTCTTCAGAGGAGGTCCCAGTGGTCCCATCCTCCAAAGTTCCTCCGTCGCTGGCCCCCACGGTTCCTCCGTCGCTGGCCTCCGGAACACCTGGTTGGCTCTGGGCTATCTCCAGGTAGTCTGTCAGGACTCTATTCTTGTATGAACTGTTCAAAACAGACAGACAGTTGAGATTTTTCGAAAACAGTTTATTGAAACTGAAGCAGAGCAAGCGGTGTCGGCGTCAACGGCAGGAGACTCTGAGGACAGAGACAGCAGGTTAGTGACCACATCTATCTGGAGGTGATTGTTCACAAATGTGATGGTCACTAACCTCTGCTCAATATTCAGTCCCGATCCGGTGATTGGTGTCGGTCCCAGCCGGCTGGCTGTCAACGCTGCACGGCAGTCGCCGCTCTGGCTTCAAAATAGTTTTAAAACATTGCTACACATTGCCTTGATACAACATTTATAACTCTTGAATCTTTTGCTACTTTGTGATAGACCATAAAGTGGTGCGTAATTCAGAAATAGAAGGAATATGCAACATGATTTTCAGATGGTTTTACAATTGAAAATATGTGAAAGATGGCAACCATACCGTATGTGAAATTAAATCCAGTTAAATGAACTGCCTTTACAGCTCACAGAATTAGTAAATATAGCTTCCCTGTGTGTAATTTAATCTCAGTATAGATGTAGCTATTCTGGTAGAACTCAGGTTTGTTAGAGGACATTAGTAGACAAACAGTATCATGAATTTGGGGGTAAAGCATAAAACAGGGTTATTTTACAAAACAATATCCTAAACATTGAACATGCCACAGACCACTCCAAAAATGGAAGATACAAAGCAACTGGACAACAACAAACCTACCGAGATATGGACATCCACATAAAGTTGCAGTTTGGGAAAGGAGAACATTTGATACCTAGGGAGGAGGAGCTACACTGATCCCAATAAATGTGGAATAATCTGACACAGGTATTAGTTGTTGCACTCTCCAAATCAGGCTGTTATGGAAAGGTTGCAGGAAGAAAGCCTTTGTTGAAAAAAGCCATAGTTTGGGCCGGTGTATGCCTGGTTGTCTGGCCCTACCTGGGGCCTCTGTGCGCTAGAGGGCCTTGTTGCCTGTCACGCTGGTAAGGGGGTATTAACATCTCATGGCAGCTGCTCTCCCCTTCAGGAGGTGTAGTGTTGTTAGTCTCGGTTTCCAGTTGGATCTCGGACCCTGCTGCTTATCTCTGGTTCCGTGGCCTATGGTGGTGCGGCTAGCAGAGCCTCCCTCTTCAGGTGGGTTTTTGGTGAACGGGGGTACCTATAGGAGTTAGCGTGGGAGCTGGCTTCCTGGGAGGGCATGTTGCTCCCCAAACATTCCTCCCCATCCCCGGAGACCTCCCTCTTCCTGCTCTATCATGCTGCCACACATGTAGGACCTTGGGGGGTGGGGGGATCGCTGGGGAGAGGGGAGGATTTCTCAGCCCCGATGTCTGGTGACATCCTTGACCCCAATTTTATTATACATCTTAGAGACTTTCATTTATAACATTCTGACAACACACATTTATTTTGTTTCTTTCATTGACACCCTTTAGAGTTTATTAAGACTTTATTTTTGATTGTGTAGGCCTCACCCCTGGTGGCTTCCTCTGCCCCATTCACATTTAGACATTAAGGATTCTGGGTAGGGTGCATAGGGGTGTGCTGGCACCTGCTACATTCCAGGGTGGGGTGGACTGTGCCGGGCACCCAATTTTTGGCCCTCTCAGTTTTAAACGCACTTGAGAACAACATGCAACAACACGACATTTGAGCAGGTGGAGGCAGGTTCAGGGTCTTTTTCACACCCCTGTTCTCCAATTGCCACCTGGAGTCAGGGGCCTAGAGGAGGTGTGGGCCACCTGGTTGGGGTCTTGGCTGGGGGAGGATGTTGGATACTTAAATAGAAGTACCAATGAACATGGTTGTTTAAGCATGAAATAAGATTAAACAAAACAACCTTAACAGGGTCAAATCTAATCAAATAAAAAAATGTGTTTAAATACATTGGCAGCTGCCAACCAGGCCACAGACACAGTGACCATACCCTACCCTAACCCTCAGAGGTCTATTGAGATACCTATCATCTTCTGAAACCTTTCCTTAGTGGCTAAAAAACGACATAACCATTAACATATCCCAGTTGCAATTAAAACAAGGGGTACTTCCATAAAGATGTGTCCAGGGTGTAAACTGCCACTTACCCAATGACTGCCGGTGACAGTCACCAGTCATCCCCCCACAGGGATAAGTGGCTATAAATAATGGATGGATGATGGTACTTCCATAAAGTATTGACACATCAAACAAATATAAAAATTCATGCTAAACTTTAGTTCTTTAAATGCATATAACAATGAAATACAGTGTATCATTTTCCTTCTACTTAATAATTTTGTGCTACTTTGTGTTTATTGGGTCTATTACATAAAATAATAAAATAAATTTAAGTTTGTGGTTGTAACATGACAAAATGTGAAAATGTTTATTTACTGTAAGTTTCTTGATTCACTTATACATCAAAGACACAGATTTAAAATGGGTGTGTCTGTGAAAATAGTGTAAATAGGCTTAATGAAGTCTTGTGCATTTTTTGTGTAAGTCAAAACACCCCTTAAAGTAACTGTTGTTTTTACAGAAGACAAATGATAATGTGATTAGATGGAGGCAAAACAAATTTTCATTAAGTCTTTAGATATGCAAGAGTTGGGACCCTTTCATACAGTGTTAAGTTACAGTGTGAGGAATGATGACTGTGAGAATATTGTAAATAGCCGAGTAAATCACTAATATGTATAGTAGACTACCTACACACTCTGCCACAGCAAATAGAAGTAGATTACCAGAGTCGATTTAGCCTTTGGCCAGATACATATAATTTATCAATGCCAATGTAACAGTTTAACTTAATGGACTTAGAGGTCACATACTTTCACAGGATAAATGTAAAAGCAGACATATATTTTGGAGCAAATGGAGTCTCTAAAGAGGAAAGCAATTCTTGAAGTTTGCCATCCTTGGTAGACAGTACTTATTTAAAATGGTGGTATGTGTTTAATGCTATAAAAAATAATTAAATACAATTAGTAGCCTCGTTAAACAGTTCTGTAAAAAGGTATTTACCTCTGACAAGGAAAGCAAAATAAGACCTATATTATTTTCTTGTCACTTATAAATGTTTTTGAAAAAAACATTATATGAGACAAAGCTTACCTGAGTTAATATTAAAAATGTGTTTTTAAATAAAGATATTGTCACGATTCGGTTCTGGTAGATGTTATTATTTTGGTTATTTTGGCTTTCCTGCCTTAGGTTTTATTTCTGTTTCTTGTTTTGTATTGTGTTGGATTCATGTTTAACCTGTTTACTGTTTTAGTTATCTGGTTTCCTTTATTAGTTTTTATTATAGCTTGTGTTCTGTTCAGTCTTAGCTTTGTTTTCTATCTTGGGTTTGGTCTTTATGGTTATTTTGGCTCTGTAGTTGTCCATGGCCGTTTCTCAATTCACGAGAACGCGAGAACGGACTCGCGTTCTCTTCAAGTCTGTTCTCGGTAAGAACACAGGAAGATCGGACTTGACGAGAACGCGAGCATGCAGCACGCATTGTGCATTGGAACAGAAGTATACTCGTGACGTCATCACATCCACAGCGCTTGAGCATTTCTTTAACGTTCAAAACTGTTTATACACTACACCATCATATCTTATTGAAAACGTTTTTTTATTAATTTCTAAAAAGTATAAAAAATATCTAAAATAATTACAGAACTGTGGGTTTAAAACCAGCAATAGCGGGAATTTCTTTGTTGGGAGTTGTAATTGTTGTAGTTGTAGAGGCGATTGAATCTTCTTTAAAAATCAGCACTTTATAGAACCAAAATGAGCGATACGAGCAATATAGCTGTTGCTTCGGTCGTTGGTCAGCTTTACCAGCAGGCTGAAGAGGAGGTGATGCAGTTGAGGAGGCAAATCCGAGCAAGGAGAAGATAGATGCGGCAGAGGAGGCTCAGAAGGCAGGCTTTGCTCACCCATCTATTGCCAACTGGTAGGCATTTTAAGATTGACAGCCTATTTACTACTTTTATCTTTAAAAAAACATTGAGGATGGATTAAAAACGTGATCAGGTTGAAATTGTGACTATTTTTCTATAAATAATTAAAATGAAGACCCAATTTTAACATTAATAACAGTAGGGTTAAGCTACTTTATTGCACCTACTGACCTTCACAGCATTGATTAAGAAAGGAAAAAACATATTTTTATGTCTGTCCACCTTTACAATGATTAATCTATAAATTATGTGCAGTTAGTTCAGCCCATTTTTTCAGTGAAATGGTAAAAATAACAGAGAAGGGAAGCCATTTGCTACATTTACTTTACATTTTACCTTTTCTTTCTTGAGAACTATAATAATCTGCATGTTAAGCAGGTATAGTTTTATGCTGTGAAAAGGTGACAACTGAAAAAAAACAATTATGGTAACATTTGGCATTTTTTCTTTACAGGAAGAAACAGAAACAGAATATGTGAGGATAAACACTTCTGTGCCAATCCTCCAAATATTTTTTAATGAAGGGGACCTGAAACCAGCCTTCAGGCTAAACAGGTCCACCATCGTCCTCCTCCTTCAGCTGCTGCCCATCCAGTAGGTCCATGGATGGCCACAGGAGATAGAGGTGCTGGTGACCCTCTGCTGGCTGGCCTGTGGAGCATCCTATAGGGAAACAGCTTGCCAGTAAAATCTCTTACCTTCTTGTCCTTAAATAGAGCCAGCAATGACACACAATTGATACATAGATTATATTAATTGGATAGAAGATTAAGACATATCAGCATATTACCTAAATTACAAGTTAATTTTATATTTGGTACAGGTCTAGTGGAGGCACGCTACAACAGGCACCACACCAAGGCTGATAAACATCATTGAGCGTGCCTTTGGTGGTCTGAAGACACGGTGGCGTTTCATCTTCTTAAGGGCGCTGGAGGTCTGCCCGACGTTTGCCCCAAAAGTAATCGCCGCCTGCTGCATCCTCTACAATAATAGTATAGAGGCAAGGGACCAGCTGGACGTGGAGGACGAGACGGTGGACCCAGAGGAGGATGACCATGCGGCGGCTGAAGACAGGGAGCTGCTCCAGCTGGCTGCATGTTTAAGTGAACATGACTACATCTGACCTAATGTAGATCAGTTCTAGTCATGTTCACATGCTGCTTCATTTCTTTTTTTTTTTTCACCACCTGGAAAAATACATTAAATAATCATTAAATTAATTTCCATTCCAACTATTTTTAATTGTAAGTTTATAGGCGTTGTCTATTTGTATGAGATCTTAATAGGAGTTATTTCTTTGTTTTAAACCATGTTAGTAACTGTTAATCATTTGTTGAATATATTACACCTTCATTCTGTTCCAAAGATTAAACATTTGTATAAAATAAATGTCTGTTTTTTCATATACTATTATTACTATTGTTTTCTTTCCCTCTTTCTCCTCTCAATTATTCGTGTCCTGACTCAGAAGAAACTCACTTAGATAGGAAAAACATTTATAGAATTTATTTATTTATTTTATATGCTGCTGTCGTCCTAGGGAGAGATTTTCAATTTATTCCAGCAAGTATTGAGTTAATAAAGCAACACACGTCAGTCAGATAAACACAAAACAAATAAATCATAACCAGCGGTATTATGCACACTACTTTTTTTAATTACGCACTAACTCTGTAAACAGGCCACATAGGGAAGCTTAAAAGTATAATGTTCTCACCTCAAACGATCTGAAAACGTACTTTTGAACAACAACAGCAGCAGAAAAGATAATTTTATTACTTACCGCTGTGAGCTCTGTTTGCGCTGTCTGGAATCAAGCTGCGGCCGCGGTGCATTCTGGGCAAGCGGTCAGTCTGAAGAACGCACAAGTCTGCTCTGATGCATGCTCGATAAAGAGGGCGGGGCGAGAACAACATCCGGGGAATTCGGCGCGTTCTCGATTTAGCGTTCTCTGGATTGGAACAGTGCTCGGGCTGAGGCTGATGACGTGTCACGAGCACACGAGCACACGAGAACGCTCAAGAACGCATATTGAGAAACGGCCCATCTTAGTTTCTGTCCCATCAGTCTCTCAGTCACTACCCTGTCACAACGTTTCTCCAGTCACCATCCAATCAGCTTCAGTTTAATTCCAGTCACTTCCCTTCCTCTGATTAGCTCCACCCATTCCAGTAATTAGTTTCACTCCGTTCACCTGCTCACTCCACTACTTACACCTGCCTCTGTCCCCTGCAATCTGTCAGATCATTGTTTTTTTTGGTGCCAAGTGGTGAGTCTAGTCCTGCTTTATTTGATCTCGGTTTGCCTGTTTATCTGACCCTGTTTGCCACCGGATATCTAAGTTAGCCTGTCCCCTGTTTTTGTAAATATTTTTTTCTGTGACTGCTTTTTGTTATTTTTGGGTTATTGGATGCAGTCTTCCTGTTTTTGGCTTGATGCCCTTTTTGGTTTTTGTTAATAAATATTCTTCTACCTAACTTCTGCTTGTCTGGCTGAATACTGGGTCCATCTGTCTCTGGTTCCTGACAGATATAATGCATCAAGGAAAAAGGTTATCCTAACATTTATTTGAAATATGTGAATACATGATTGCCTCCATTGTTAAATCATGAATTACCTCTGATTAATCACATTTTTGGTTCAATTTAAGCCACACCTAGGCATGATTACTGGCATACCTGCAGAATCTAGAAATCACTTATAGAATTTACATAAAAAAAAAACATGAAGGCATCATGCCCCATTATAGAGAATTTGAAAAAAAAACTATGAAAAACTCACTAAGTCACTAAAATCTATTATTCTGGAATAGGTTGTTTAGAATAATTTTTGAACCATGAACAGGAGTGGCCAGCCTACCAAAACCACTTCAGGAGTGTGCTGATGACTCATCCAGGAAGTCACAAAAGAAACCAGAATGACAACAAAAGTACAGTATGTCTGGCCTCAATTGCTAATCAGTCTTCATAGTTTCAATTATTTTAAAAAATGACAAAAATGGCATTGCAGGGTCAGCAGACAAACACAAGAGCAGCAGCCCCAGGCCTGAGGGGCAAAGGGAGAGGTGTAGGTGCACATCTCCAGATACTGGTCCACCCAATGTGGCGATGTGCGTAAACTAGTCCCCAACAACAGAACTACCCAGCAACGAGGAGAAGGAGGAACACCCAGAAGGCAAGTGGCAACCTCCGGGTGGCTTCTGAGCCCCTTTGCTCCTTTAAGTCGACACGCCTGTTCAAATTCTCAGTTACCCAGGTCATTGCAACAGCAAACAGGCTTTAATTGGAGGCCACCGGATTTTAGCTCAGTTCTTTCTGAAATCGTTTCGACACCTATCCAGGAGTCTTTGTCAGTTCTGGTGGCTCACACTTGAGCAACCTGCAGTTGGTGTGCTGCTGTTTTTAAAGGACATGGAGGCCCATCCTCCTAGGCACATTCTAAGTCAGATGCAAATAATTGACCCACCAGTCACTGTCCTGGGTCGTTAGAATCTATTGCTTGGTGGGAGTGGAATACTTGGTCACCTGAATCATGATGAGACTGCTGATGCAATCTCTTTGGAATGTGTTGGAGGATTGAGCTGTAAACACTGGGGAGTTGGAAGCGCAATCCTCCCCCTTTATTTTCTGATGGCTTTTCTCTTTTGACCAAGATGGCCCCTCTTTCAAACCATCTGTTCTCCCTGTCCAAAAGCAGGGAGAGTGCCCATTCTCACCTGCCTCTCTGCCTGCTCGGACGCTTTTTTCTCTGCTCCCTGCTTGCTTGCATTTTCCTGCCTTTTTATATCATTTTTATCTCTTAGCCAAAACTACATAAAGTTGGATTTAGTTATTTTATTTTATTTATTTTTGATTTTGATTTTTTCCCCGTGTGGACTATTTTAGTTTTCAGCTAATCCACACAAGATGCCTCTTTATAACACCCCAGAGGAGTCAGTTCTCAGGAAAAACGCTGTTATGGAAATAATTCAACATGTAGTGGATATGGAGAAGAACCACCCCATGCAAAGGATGCCTACCTTCAGCACAGAGGACTTTGACACGCTTCTTCTGCAGGTCGTGCTGTCTGCACGGTCTGTTCTCTGCTAATTCTCCTTCACAGGTGACTGTAGTTGACAGGTGGGCGTGGCCCGCACCTGCAGTTCGTCTCGGCAGCTCCGGCTGGAGCTTAAAAGGAGTTCTCAGTCAGCTGAAGGACGCCGGAGTGTTAAACCGTTGTGGTACGCTTATTGGCCACTGTCCTATCGACAGTTCCTCGTTCCTGTGAGTCTGATATTCCAGATCCTAGTTCTAACTTTTGTCTCCTGTTTCTCGTAGTTCATTTGTGCTTTGGATTACTCACCCGTTGTGTCTCTGTGCACTGAAGACTGGTTCATGAATCTATGCCGCTCAGATCCTGCTCTGGCATTTCTCTCAAGCCCACTTGGTGTTACCAAGCCGGACAAGAGTTCCCTTCCCTGGATTCACCCTGGTTCCTTCAGCTGCTCACCGTGTCTGCTCTTCGCTGTGGTGCTGCTCGGGCTCCCCGCCTTTGCTCCACCTGCCAGCTCACCTGTCGCTCAGTCACCTCGTTCCACCAGAAGTAGTGCGTAGATTCCCGCACTAAGCCCTCGTTAACCTGTCCCCTTTCCCTCCTGCAGTGCTTCCTAACCTGACGTTCCGATCTTCGTCTGCGGCTCACTTCGTGAGCAATTTTCTTTTCTGGAATTTTCTCACAACATTAACAACGTTTTTAAGATGGGTCTACAGTTGACATCCTCTCCACATAGCCATTCTGACAACCACAGCTCTGTAACTAAACCAGCATCTTCCAAAGGCCACAGAGCCCCAGATCCTCCTCCTCTACGTATTACGGAACATGCCTGTGCTCAGGACCTTCAGATAACGTCCCTAGCAGCACGTTTATCAGACATGATAGTTTCCAGCATCAGCTTGGGCCTCTTGTCGGGGAATATGGAATATCTGTGATGATACGTGGCAGAAATAAGAAAGACAAAAGGGTAACAAACAGGACCAAACACTTAAAAATGCAGCTTGCCACAGAGACATCATCAACCACTAAGTCATATAAACTGGGTTTATTAAACATTAGATCTCTGTCAGGAAAATTCCTTTTAATTAATGACTTCATTATTGACAATAATCTTGATGTTATGTTTTTAACAGAAACATGGTTACATGAACTTAATGAAGCACATATTCTGTTGGAGTCAACTCCTCCAAACTACAATTTTCTTTGTGAGAGCAGACAGCAAAGGAAAGGTAGAGGAGTGGCAATATTGTTTAATGATTCACTAAAGTGTAAAAAGGTGTTTTTGGGAAAATTTGACTCTTTTGAATATTTGGCTGTCCGGGTAAAGAGCCCGGTACGAAATATGTTTCTCAATGTTTACAGGCCTCCTAAGTCCACATCAAACTTTTTTAATGATCTTACTGACCTCCTATCTGTGATATGCGTTGACTATGACTGTTTAATTATTGTGGGAGACTTTAACTTTCACGTTGACAACCCTGAAGACAGAAGTGCAAAAGAACTGTGTGACACATTTAGAAACTTTGGTTTAACTCAACATGTTAAACAACCAACGCACAAACAGGGACATATTTTAGACTTGATCATCACTAAAGGTCTAAAGATTTCTAAGGTCAATGTAACTGATGTTGCCCTAGCCGATCACTTTTCTGATACCTTTGAAAGCATAATTTCAAGTGACTCATTTAGCCAAAGGGACATCATAAGAAAACGCACCTATAAGGACAATGCCACGGAGACTTTTATTCAAGCTTACTCTGCTACTTCAACCTTGGGCTGCAACTCAGTAGATGAGCTAGTAGATAACTTTCATTCTAAAGTCTCAGACATCATTGACTGCATTGCTCCAGTTAAAATGAAATTTTTTTCCGGGAAGAAAAAATCTCCTTGGAGAAATGCTCCAGCAGTTAGAAGTGAAAAAAGGGAGTGTCGAAAAGCTGAACGTAGGTGGAGAAAGACGAGACTCCAGGTTCACTATGACATCTATAAAGAGAGACTTTACAGATATAACTTACAACTGAAAAATGCAAGGGAATCTTTCTTCTCTGAGATCATCAACAAGAACATTAATAATGCTTGTGCGTTATTTGCCACAGTCGACAGGTTAACAAACCCTCCTGTGTCCGTGGCTTCTGAACTCCACTCCACCAGGGCCTGCAATGAATTTGCTAACTTCTTTACTGAGAAAATTCAAAAGATCAGAGGATCAGCTTGTACATCCATATCAAGTTCAGTACCAAAGTTGTCTCCAACTAGAATTGATCTTGACCAAATGTCCCAATTCAGCCAAATAAACTACAAAAGCTTACAGGAGATCATGCAGCAGCTAAGTTTCTCCTCCTGCTGCCTTGATGTTCTACCTACAGCTTTCTTTAAGAAAGTTCTGCCTGTCATAGCGTCTGATTTGACTCAGATAATAAACACCTCCCTTCTGTCAGGTGTTTTCCTGCAGTCCCTAAAAACAGCAAATATCAAACCACTGCTGAAAAAGAACAATTTAGACAAACTACTGCACCAGAACTACAGGGCCATCTCAAACCTCCCCTTTATCAGTAACATTATTGAAAAAGCTGTGTTTCAACAATTAAACACCTTCTTAACAACGACCAGCCGCTTTGACGTTTTTCCAGTCAGGTTTCCGTGCTCACCACAGTACAGAGACCGCCCTTATCAAGGTGTTTAATGACATCCATATAAATACAGACTGTGGAAGAACCACCGTGCTGGTACTATTGGACCTCAGTGCAGCATTCGATACTGTCGATCACTCCATTCTGTTAGAACGCCTGGAAAACTGAGTCGGCCTTTCTGGTATAGCTCTCAACTGGTTTAAATCCTACTTAAAGGACAGGGAATGTTTTGTGTCAGTAGGCAACTTTACATCCCAGATGACAAAAATCACATGTGGGGTTCCCCAAGGGTCCATCCTGGGTCCCCTCCTATTCAATATCTACATGCTTCCTCTTTCTCAGATAATAAAAAACAACAACATCAGCTACCACAACTATGCAGACAACACACAGCTTTACATCACCATGTCACCAGGTGACTATGAACCAGTTCAAGCACTGAGTAAATGCCTCAAAGAAATCAATGCCTGGATGTGCCATAATTTTCTTCAATTGAATAAAAACAAAACTGAAGTAATAATCTTTGGACCAATAGAGGATAGATCAAAAGTTAGCACACAGCTTCAGTCGCTTCAGCTAGGAACCACTGATCAGTCCCGTTAATCTGGGTGTAGTGATGGACTCAGACCTGAACATCCAAAAGCATTTAAAGACAATTACAAGGTCGGCTTTCTATCACCTGAAGAACCTTTCCAGGATTAAAGGACTAATGTCTCAGCATGATCTGGAAAAACTAATCCATGTGTTTATTTTTAATCAAATTGATTACTGCAGCAGTGTTTTCACAGGTCTGCCTAAAAATTGGATCAGACAGCTGCAGCTGATCCAGAACGCTGATGCCTGTGTCCTCACTAAGACAAAGAAAGTAGAGCACATCACCCCAGTTCTGACGTCCTTACAGAGTCTATTCTCTGTATCTCAGAGAATAGACTTTAAAATCCTTCTGTTAGTCTATAAATCCCTGAATGGCTTAGCACCTAAATACATCACAGACTTGTTATCAGTGTATCAACCCTCCAGACATCTAAGGTCTTCTGGGTCCAGCCTTCTCTGCATACCTAGAACCAGAACTAAACACGGAGAAGCAGCATTTAGTTCCTATGCTCCACTTATCTGGAACAAACTTCCAGAAAACTGGGAAAGTGCGGAAAGCCTGAGTTCCTTTAAATCAAGATTAAAAACACATTTGTTTAGGATTGCCTTCGACTGCTCTAGTTAAACAGTTTTACTGAAACATCTTTAGTTCAACTTTTTTAGTCCAACTGTTTTTAATGTTCTATTTTGATTCTACATTTTATTCCTACTTGCTTTTATTCGGTTTTATTTTCCTATATTTTAATCATGTAAAGCACTTTGCATTGTCTCTGTACTGAATTGTGCTATACAAATAAATTTGCCTTGACTTTGTTCTTGATGTGCAAGTGGACTGCTGAATCTTACCCTGAACTGCTGGCCCTCCTGTGCTGTGTCATGCTTTATGTAGCTGTTGTTTAGTTTCTCCAATGTAGGAGTCTGAACAGTCCTCGCTGCATTGGACCACATACACAACGCCACTCAGTTGTGGTTCGGGTGTTCTTTCGTTGGGATGAAACAGTTTTTTTTCTGAGAGCGTTATTAAGTTTAAATTTTTTTATTTTTTTGGATTTTTCGCAGCTCTAGTGGCTCGCTTTTTATGAAAGTAGGCTGACAGGAAGGGGGGTGAAAAAGGGGGAGAGACATGCGGCAAAGGACCACGGGTCGGATTCAAACCCGGGTCGACCGCGTCAAGGACTAAGGCCTCTGTATATCGGTTGCGGTCCCCGCTGCGCCACGAGCGCGCCAATTAAGTTTTTTTAAATTTACTGGTATGTTGTGTTGGGAGAAAATTCTCCTGTGTTTCTCAGAAACATCCCACACCCCAAGACCCCATTGTTGAGCATTTGTTAGGCAGAAGATTAATTGCCAGTTATTGCAGATGCAGCCATTTCTGCCAAGAGTGGCCCAACTATTTAGGTTTAGGGGGCAATTAGTTATTCACAATGGACCAGGTTGGTTTGGATTGTGTGTGTGTGTGTGTTTGTTAAATGAAACCATTATTGGAAAACTTATTTTTATTTTTACTCGCATCATCTTTGCCTGAAATCAAAATTAGATGGGTGATGTTAAACATTTAACTCTTTTTAGTTTTTTAAGCAAAAATTAAAGAAACCTTTAGCCAAATAGTGTTTCACAGCACTATATACTGTGGTTTATTGCCTTTTAAAAATAAAGAGTATGACTGCTAAATAAAAGCAACCCTAATGTGGAATCTGTTACCTTAATAGCTCTTGTGAAGCCCTGTTATCTTTCTGCGTTTTTAAATCCAGTTTATAACACTCATCTGAGAGCCAGTAGACGTTCGAAGCACTCATCCACCTGATTTCCTGTCTCAGGAGGAAAAGGCCTGTCAGCTTTGATCATCTTCACGATTTTCATTCTTTCTCAGGTCTCTAATGGCCCAGCCGTGACCCTAACCTAGGGGTTAAAAGCCACATGTTTCCCACAGTTTTTTCTGCACTGCAACTGTGCACTCTTTGGGTTTTACAGTGAGAGTGTGCATGTGGAATAAAGAGAGAAGCAATTTCCCAGTAGAAGTCAGGGATACGACCGGGGCTGTAGGGCCAAGGTGAAAACAAGATTTTATGGGAAATCTGTTTCTGGTTAAGACATTTTTTCTTCTGCAGCAGTTACTCACCTTTTGCTTTTTTTCTGACAGGCAATGAAGTTGTTATGTATGGGGCTGCTTTAAATCCATGAACTTACACAGGAAGAACCCCTGGAAACAAATAAATATGCCATGTCATTGTATGGCTGGTATGTGTGATATTTTTATGAGAATCTCGGGTCATGCTGGGAAGCTCTTTTAACTTCTCTTTCCACCTAAAAGTCTCTTGATCACTTCTTTTTTCCTCCTCCACAAGGTATGTGTCTATTGCATTCCAGAATAATGTCCATTTTCAGCTAGCCACATCAACGTTCTTCTTTTGAATGTTAAGGTCAACATTTAATGTACATTTTCCTTCAAATTTATGTTTAGAATTTGTATCTGTGACTGCTTTTTTGAGCATCTTAATTAAGCTGTGATTCCATCTTGATTCAGTGCTTACACAAGAAAGCAAGACAACCAACAAATAAGAAAGTGTAATTTAATTTAAATAGAGAAGTTGAACAGAATTATGACTTTGACTTGTTGCAAATACATGCGTTACTTTATATTAAAGCACTGAAATATTTCCAGGAAAATAATGTCTGTCTTGCAAAGTGATACATATTTGCTGTAACAATATGCCTTTGTTGACATAAATATATGCGCTTTAAGCATGATACCCTCTTTGTATGCTCAGAAAATATGTGTATGATGTAGATTTTTCCTCATTCTTGATGGGTACTAAACGGGCCTCTGGTCACGATTGACTTCTTGTATGAGACCAATTTGAGATGACTGAATACAGTCCAGATCACCATAATCAGTGGGACTACGTCCAGTCGGTCTGAACCTGGTTGATTGAGAAAGGCATTTCATATTTTCATTTTTAAAATAAGTATGTATGGTAAGAGAGGAATAGTATTAAATTGGTTGAGAGGTTATCTTCACAATAGGAATCTGTAATGGTTAATGCTGATGAACCCGATATTCAGCTGAACACAGTTACATTTTTAAAAGGTTTATTATGAGGATGAGTTGTGGCAGCTGAGGTAGGCAAGCAGAACCAGACTTGACAGATGAGTAATGGCTGAAGGTGTGGGCAGGCAGGGACGAGGGGGAGACCAGAGGATGCAGGTAGTGAAAGACCAGAACAAGTGATGTGGACCGGGGGACCACCAGGACGGGCAGAGCGAGCGGAGAAACACTCACGGAGAAACAGTCAGACTTATGCAACACACAGACACAGGTAACTTTATTAGAAGACTTCAGCTGGCTGAGCTCACAGGAACTGGTAGAGGAAGGGCACATCACAAAAGATGAGATGAGATGAGATCACTTCTGGCAAGGATGAGCTGGCTGAGGCAGGCAGTTGACTAATTAGTGCAGCAGGTGGGTCTGATTAAGAGCAAGGTGTCGGCTGGAAGGAGACTGAGCTGATTGAATAGTGGCTGAGAGGTGAAGGCTGAACCAAGAAAAGTCCAAAAAAAAACCTAAATCATCACAGCAAACTATGTAGTTAACATGTCAAATCTGAACTATTGGCAATTAAATGTAGGGTTCCACGGGTTCGGTTTGGGCCTAAACTTTTTCTTTTTTATATTCAACTCAATTCAATTTTATTTATATAGCGCCAATTTATGAAACATGTCATCTCAAGACACTTTCCAAAGTCAAATTCAATCAGATTATACAGATTGGGTAGATTCCTGGATAGATTATATTAATATATAATATATTATCTATGATATATCTATCCTTAGTAAATGGATATGTACCACAGGCTTTTAAAGTAGCTGTTATTAAACCTTTACTTAAGAAACCTTCTCTTGATCAAGATGAGCTAGTAAACTACAGACCTATATCTAATCTTCTTTTCTTATCTAAAATTCTTGAGAAAGTAGTTGCTAATCAACTTTGTGAACATTTACAAAGCAATGACCTACTTGAGGAGTTTCAGTCAGGCTTCAGAGCTCATCATAGCACTGAAACGGCTCTGGTGAAGGTCACTAATGATATTCTCATGGCCTCAGATAATGGACTTGTGTCTGTACTTGTCCTGTTAGATCTTAGTGCTGCATTTGATACAGTTGATCACAATATTCTCCTACAAAGACTTGAACATACTGTAGGGATTAAGGGGAAAGCATTAGGCTGGTTTAAATCTTATCTGTCGGACAGATTCCAGTTTGTTCATGTTAATAATAAATCTTCCTCAAACTCTAGGGTCACCTGTGGAGTACCACAGGGTTCAGTCCTTGGACCAATTCTCTTTACTATATATATGCTTCCGATCGGCAAAATTATCAGACAGCATGGGATTAATTTCCACTGTTATGCTGATGACACTCAGCTATATCTATCCATAAATCCTGATGAATCCAATCAATTACTTCGACTGCAGTCATGTCTTGATGACATCAAAAGCTGGATGACTTTAAATTTCCTGCATCTAAATTCTGACAAGACCGAAGTTGTAATCTTTGGGCCAGAGTCCTCAAAAAATAAACTTCTTAACCAATCACTTAATCTGGATGACATTAACTTGGCCTCTGGTAATAAAGTAAAAAACCTTGGTGTTATTTTTGACCAAGACATGTCATTTAAATCCCATATTAAACAGGTTTCCAGAGTTTCCTTTTTTCACCTCCGGAATATCGCCAAAATTAGAAACATTCTGTGCAGGAGTGATGCTGAAAAACTAGTCCATGCATTTGTTACTTCAAGGCTGGACTATTGTAATTCTTTACTATCAGGAAGTCCACAAAATGCAATTCAAAGTCTTCAGCTTATCCAAAATGCTGCAGCAAGAGTTCTGATGAAAATCAACAAGAGGGATCATATTTCTCCAATTTTAGCTTCCCTTCATTGGCTTCCTGTTAAATCAAGAATAGAATTTAAAATTCTTCTTCTAACGTATAAAGCCCTTAATAATCAAGCTCCATCATATATCAGAGCTCTGATTACTCCGTATGTTCCTAACAGAGCACTTCGCTCTCAGACTGCAGGTCTGCTGGTGGTTCCTAGAGTCTCTAAAAGTAGAATGGGAGGCAGATCCTTTAGCTATCAGGCTCCTCTCCTGTGGAACCAACTCCCAGTTTTGGTCCGTGAAGCAGACACCCTGTCTACTTTTAAGACTAATCTTAAAACCTTCCTTTTTGACAAAGCTTATAACTAGAGTGGCTCATGTTACTCTGAGCTACCTTTATAGTTTTGCTGCTATAGGCTTAGGCTACTGGAGGACATCAGGGCCTACTTTTCTCACTCTACTGATTTTTACTGTTCTCCAGTCTACTGTTCTCCAGATTTGCATTGCATTACATTGAAATGACTGTTGTCATTTCAGCTTTTAACTTTTTGTTCTCTCTCTTTTTTCTTCATAGTAGGTACACCTGGTCTGGCGTTCTGTTAACTGTGAAATCATCCAGGGAGGACAGATCACCGACTATTACCATCTAATGTAGAACAGATTACTAGATCAATGTGTGCTTCTGTGCTTTTTTGTCTCTCTTGTTGTGTCTCTGCTCTGTCTTCTGTAACCCCAGTCGGTCGAGGCAGATGACCGTTCATACTGAGCCCGGTTCTGCCGGAGGTTTTTTTTTCCCGTTAATGGGTGGTTTTTCTTCCCACTGTCGCTTCATGCTTGCTCAGTATGAGGGATTGCAGCAAAGCCATGTACAATGCAGACGACTCTCCCTGTGGCTCTACGGTCCCCCAGGAGTGAATGCTGCTTGTCGGGACTTTGATGCAATCAACTGGTTTCCTTATATAGGACATTTTGACCAATCTGTATAATCTGACCCAATCTGTATAATATGATTGAACTTGATTTTGTAAAGTGCCTTGAGATGACATGTTTCATGATTTGGCGCTATATAAATAAAATTGAATTGAATTGAATTGAATTAATGTAATGTTTCAAAATTATTACAGTTTGTTTTATTTGCGGATGACTCTAATTTATTCAGTTCTGGAAATAATGTACGGGAACTTGTACAATGCATTGAATATGAAATGACAAAGTTGAAAAAAATGGTTTGATGTAAACAGGTTATCATTGAATTTAAAAAGAGACTAAATTTATGATTTTTGGAAACTGGAAAATAGAAGAAGGTGTTACATTATCTGTAGATGGAGTTGACATTGAGAAAGTTTTTGAGTTCCATTTTCTCAGTGTAATTATTGATGATAAGTTATCATGGAAACCTCACATAGCACATATCAAAAGAAAGATTCTCTAAATATTTTTGTTATAAATAAAGTGAAGGATGTGTTAAATTATGAAACAATGAAAATATTGTACAGTTCACTCATTGTGCCATTGTAGAAGTCTGGGGGAACACATAAAAGTCAAACATAAAACCTTTATTTACATTACAGAAGAGAGCTGTAATAATTATACACAAAGTTAGTTATGAAGAACACAGCAGTAAATTATTTGTTAAGTCCAGGATATTAAAGCTTATAATATTATATAAAATAATACGATGTTATCTTCTTTCTGCTCCCTTTTGTGAGAAATGTATGAAAGAAAGTGACTGTTTTTGTGATTATTGCCATGGAGCAATTAAAAAATCCAAATCTGAAATTGGAAAATGAATTTAAGATGTATAACACATCTAAGACCCATATGGGTCCCACTTTTGATCTAAACCTTTCCTGCATTTCCCTGCATTAAACCTATCTGGACTATAAATCAAGTTTCCTGAAGGTAACATCTACTTGCGTGTTTCCAGTCAGCCTGAAACTAAAGGGGCTATTTCAGAGCTTCCTGTTGAGTCCGGACTGCATTTGAATATCTGGTTTAAAAAAAGAAAAAAGAAAAAAAGAAAACAAAATCAATAATTAGAGTTAGAATAAACCTGAAGTCATTCGTTGAACATTGATTTGTTCAGACTCAGATTTCTAAAAACTTTAGGACTACCTTAGAATTAGGCAACCATAACTGCCATAATAACATAACTAGTTGATTTGATTATTCATTTTTGTGATTTCTGAAACCTTCACTCAGTTTGTGAAAATAAACTATCTCTAATATTAATTTATCATGCACACAAAGTTAGGCTAGTCAGAATTAAAGCAATGTGCAAAACATGTTCAGGAAATTGGCTCAGCCCTGGTTCCTGGGGTGTGCCGGTGGAGCCTCGGGGGCTTGGGTCATGTGGAGTATATCGCCTGGGATATGGGCCGGTGTATGCCCAGGTATCTGGCTCTACTTGGGCCTCTGGTGTGCTGGGGGGCCTTGGGGCCTGTTGAGCTGGGAGGGGGGTATTTACATTAGCATCTCATGGCAGACGCTCTCACCATCAGGGGGTGCATTCTGCCAGTGGGGGGAGGGGGAGCGAACCCAGCCTTGGTGTCTATTGTCGTATGGGAGTTGTTTGAATGTTAGTGTTTGGGTGGGATTAAATTCTATTTCCTTGGTTGGGGGCGGGGGGTATGGTAGATGTTTGGAGGGCTCTGTGTCGGGCTCCTTATCTTGGTCCCGGTCCATGTCGTCTCCCAGTGCTTGTTCTATCTGGGTAACAGGGGTCGGGTCGGCTAGTTAACCAGTTAACCACATGTAGGACTTTGGGGGGTGGGGGCGTCGCCAGGGAGAAGGTCTCGCTGTCTGGTGACGTCCCTGACCCCAATTGTACTATGCATCTTAGATACTTTCATTCAGAACATTCTCATAACACACATATATGCAGGGTATTATTGGGGGGGGGGGGGGAGACATCTGGGGTTTGCTTATGTGTAGGCATCACCCCTGATGGCTCCCTCTGCCCCCACTTAGACATTAAGGGTCCGTTGGGGGGGGGGGGGCACGCTGGCACCAGCTACCTTCCGGAGGGGTGCCGGACACCCCCTTTGGCACTCCCAGTTTTAAACACACTTGAGTACAACATGCAACATTATGACATTTGAGCAGGCGGATGCAGGCTCGGGGTCTTTGTCACACCTCTATTCTCCGTTTACCGCCCGGAGTCTGGGGCCTGGAGGAGGAGCGGACCACTTGGTCCGGGGTCCTGGCTGGCGGCCCCGGGGCTTCGGCATTGTGGCTGTTGGCGGGTTTCCTTGGGATCGTCTCTCCTCTTCCCTTGGTTGGGGAAGGCAGATTTCCTGGGTTGGCCCCTCTTGGGCACCTTTGCTGTGGGGATCCCTTGGAGCATCTGGGGTTTTGGTTCCCCTGACGTCTCCCTTATTGCTCTGGGGGGCAGGTCTTTGGCTCTTCACAACTACTATTGAGCATTTTTCTCATGGATAAACTTTTCATACACAAGTGCACTTTCACAAACACCTACAGGTGCTTGGATTAAGGTACTTACAGACTCACTTCCATACATAAAACCCCTATTATTATCTTCAGCTGTCACTTTATACATGTCGTATTGATTAATACTGTATATTCTTCAGTGACAGTATCAAGGCTTTAGTTGATTGTATCTTTAATACTTTATCAGCTGGTTGTGCTGTTCTTTTGTCATCTCTCTTTGCAGGTGAAGAAGCAGACTGAGGATGTTGTATCGTTCTCTCCCTTTCTTGTCCTCTTTATTTCACCTTTTTTTCTTTTTTTTCTCTTCTACCTTCTAGACAGGACACTTAAATTCAGGATGTATTTAGATATATTCCAAATGCCCATTTTTATTTCATGGAAAAATGCTTAAGCTTTCCGGCCCTTTTGCTTTCCATGTTTTATTGCTGTTGTGAGACTGAAGAACTCCAATATAAGCAAGAGAGTTTCTGTTGTAGTTAAAGCAGAACACAGAGGCAGAGCAAAGGGCTTTTGACACTGTGTTCTTCTTTTCTCATTCTTAAAAGAATGAATAAAGTGCTGGTTGAGCAAAAATCATCAATCTACTTTCTTTAATTGAGAGCTGAGTTTTTTATTCAATCAACACGTCCCCAGGGTTATGTCCTCTCCCATCTCCCCTCTCCTTTATTCACTGCATAGTAATAATTGCACATCTGCGGACCCGGCTGTAAAACCCCTTAAGTTTGCAGGTGACACCATTGTTTTTGGGCTGATCCAGTGAGATGATGAGTCTGCTTACAGGCAGGAGGTGGTCCGCTAAGAACCACCTGGTACTAAACACACTAAAGGCTGTAGAGATGACAGTGGACATCAGGTGAAATACCCCCCCCCCCCCCCCCCCCACCCACCCACCCCATCACTGTCCTCAACAACACTATGTGTACTATGGATCACTTCCGGTTCCTCGGAACCACCCTCTCTTGGGACATGAGCTGTTCCTCACCTATTACACCACCAGTAAGAAGGCCCAGCAGAAACTGTACTCCTGCAGCATCTCAAGGAGCACAATCTTCCTCAAGAGCTACTGATCATGTTCTACACTGCCGTCAGTCAGTCTGTCATATGCCCGTCCGTCTCTCTGGATATGTCCAATTTTGTGGATGAGCTGAACCACAAACTGTAACGGACAATTAGAGCTGCAGAGAGGATCATCAGGAATGACCTTCCATCCATTCATGACCTGTACAGGTCCAGGGCCAATATAAGGGCTGCTAAAATAGCTGATGGGTTTTTCAGACTTTTAACCTGGACTGCAGAGAGCTATTGGCTAAAACCATGCCCACTGACAGGGGGGGGACAAACGGGTCAATTGTCCCGGGCCCAGGACGGAGGGGGGGCCCAAAACTTACACTCTGACCATTAAAGTACAGGCAGAAGTATTTTTTCATAAAATATTTATGTGAAAATTATTTAATATTAGAGTAACTAAATCAGGGGTTAAAGTTCTTCGTCGCTGCAACGGATTTCCATCATTTGGAAAATGAGCGCAAATTGTTCCGTCTAGCATTTTTTTTTTCAAGGTTTTAAACTGAAGCTGCTCTCAACCAATGAAACCTGGCAGAGCCGGGACATTAGCCAATCAGAAAGAGAGTAGGGCGGGTCTTTGCAAAGCGGACCTCTGCCAGTCTGAGTTTTATCGGTGTTCATTTTAACTTTTGGAAGAGCGTCTCAAACTGACCACAGATGCATGAAGGAAAGTAGCGGTGGTCAAAGGTTTCTTTGGATTTATGAACCAGCAGGTCAGAAAGTTCAACGGATTGAACACCTGACAACAACTTCCCTGATAAGCGTGTCTGTCGCTGCTCCTGCAGTTAATGAGTTATTTCTACCTGTGGCCACGTCACCTGTCAGCGTTTATTCCCTCACTTCCAGTAACTTGGCTGATAAACGCAGGCGAACAATCAGGGATCTCCACTATTATGTTTTTTTTAAAACTCAAAGAGTAACGCGCTATCTCAGGCTAATTTACCATGACACGCTTTTTTTTTTGGAAGGGTCTGAATGTGAAACAATGTTCCACATTTGACTGGGTCCAATTTGGAAAAAGTTAAAAAATTAAATAAATTCTACCTGCGCTTGCCTGAAGAAAGAAGGCAGAGCTGCAGTCAGAGCGGCTATCAGTCAATATGCAGCAGCTCCACATGATGAGCCGCTGTGCACCAGGACACTCCTTAAATGATGAGGATTTAGATGCTGGTGACTCTCCAGCAGTCAGTGAGCGAGAGGCGGGGACACTGGGTCCATCCTGGACAGGTTTACAGTCACAGGGCTAAAAGTTAGCAGTTTTATTACACTTTAAAATAGTTAAGTGATGCCTTTTTTATAAACTCAGGAGTTGTGATAATTAATTGCTGTTCAATAACGGGCAAAGCAGAGACTGATTATTGTAATGTGAGATATGTGTTAAATTAAAATGTATGACGTGATCATAGTGTTGGTTATGTGAGATGGATCACACCGTTAATTTCAATGATCCCGCCTTATGGGCAACAAAAATGACTGATTCTGATTGAGTGAATGTTGTGCATTTAATGGCAAAAGAAAGCCTTTCTCAGAGATGGCAAATGAACCGGCAGCAGATTCAGAGGGCAGAGAATTCCCAAAGTATCTAACATATTCTACCTCATGCAATTGAAGGGAAAAAATTTGTTAGGGACTGGCTAATATACAGCAGGTCAAAAAAGGACATATTTTGGCTGCAGTGCTTGCTGTTCTCTTATGAAGAAAAGATTTCCAGGGCATGAAGTATACAGTTAAGTTGACTTTTTTTGGTGTGTGTGTGTGTGTGTGTGTGTGTGTGTGTGTGTGTGTGTGTGTGTGTGTGTGTGTGTGTGTGTGTGTGTGTGTGTGTGTGTGTGTGTGTTGGCGGCAGGTGTAGAGTGGGGGCCCAAAAAGACTGTGTTGTCCCTGGCCCTAGCAAAGCTGTCAGCTGGCCTGGCTAAAACAAGCCAACATTGAGTCAGTTTCTATCCACAGGCTGTGACTCTCATGAACACTTAACAGTCAGGGTAGCCAGCCATTTTGTTGGAAAAACAAAGAAACAAAAAAACCCTCCTGTAAATACTGCCCCTGTTCGTACTTTTATTTTTTTGCCTGACTAATGTATTTTTTTACTACAGATCGTAGTTTGCTGTTACCTATCTGTATGTTTTTTTACACATTTTTTTGCAGCAACTTGTAGTTGGCGATTTGTTGTTTTTAAGAGATTACATCAGCAGTCTTATCATCATTCAGGTGACGAAGTACTCCACTCGCACCAAGCAATAGCTTCTAATGACCCAGGACAGTGGTGGGTAGATTTGCATCTGACTTAGAATGCGCCTGGGAAGATGGGTCTCCATGTCCGCAGTGCAGCAACTGCAGGTTGCTCAAGTGCAAGCCACCAGAATTGACAAAGACTCCTGGATATGTGTCGAAACATTTTCAGAAAGAACTGAACGAAAGTTAGGTTGCCTCCGATTTAAACCTGCTTACCGTCCCTGTTTGTACCCACAAACATGACAAATAATGTTGATTCTGATAATCCTCTTGCTGCAGACAGGTTTCTGTGAGACCAAATAAATCTATCTGATTTTCACAAATCAGGTCATTAACAAAGTCTTTGAAGAAAGAGAGAGATCATATGTTCAGTAAACCACATATAATTGTTTTAATTTTCTGCCCAGTCTGAGTCATATTAATTTTTATCAGATTAGCTTTTAATCAATTTGATTTTGACCATGGGCAAGACACAGACGCTGCAGAGTTTTCTTAAATTACCAATTATTTTCTCAAGAATTTGTGATAGAAATATTAGAGTTAGCTAATGTATTAAGAAACATTGTCTTGATCAAAATTACTTAAGTAAAAGCAATTACAGCTAGTAAGCCTGTGGTACATATTCCTTTACTAAGGATAGATTAATCATTTAAAAATGGGGGTGGTAATTAAAGAACACTTCTTTAAATATTTTGATTGGGTCTAATATTTTTGATTACTTAGAACTGTCTTGTACAGTGTCTTTGAGTGTTATGAGTGTTATGTGTGTTATGTGTGTTATGTGTTATGCTTGCTCAGTATGAGCAATCTGTATAATCTGACCCAATCTGTATAATATGATTGAATTTGACTTTTTAAAGTGCCTTGAGATGACATGTTTCATGAATTGGCACTATACAAATAAAATTGAATTAAATTGAATTATGAAAGGTGTTTTTAACTAAAATTATTATTATTATAATTAGTAGTAGTAGTAGTAGTAATATTAATTACATATGTCTTTTGCATTTAACCTATCCCTTTTAGGGAGCAGTGGGCTGCCACTGTGCAGTGCCTAGGGATTGTTAAGGGTCTTGTACAGGGAGCCAGCGGGGCAGTCTGTGGGATTCAAACTAGGGAACTTGTGCCCTTTCCAGGATGCAAGCACCCTGTTCTAACTAGTAGACTACTAATCCCCTCTCTGATGAGAGAGATAGGGTGTTCTGGGTTTGGAAGGATATTTTTTTACAATGTTTATGAAAATGTGTAGAGCACCAATTTCTGTCCAATTTCCTGGAGTTGGTCTTTAATGTATGCAACTCTGAATTAAACCAGGGTAGCCAGCCTATGAATAATTACCTTCTTTTTCAAGAGGGCTACTGTCTAATACAAAATGCAATGAGGAAGTAACACCTTTTATGTTAATATGTATGACTACTTGTATTTTTCGCTCTTCATTGAGCTGATATGATATTTTGACATCCTGACATTATATTTTTTATCAAATTGCAAATCAAACTGCAGTCCTCAATAAAACCATAGTTTTTCAATGGTTTTGCTTTAGCAGTTCTTGAAGAAGTGTTACTTTCATGTTCCATTCTCAGAATGCACAGTAAGATCATGAATCACTGACTTTTATTTAAGCACAGAGGAAGTCTGCTTTCGTCTTTCCACTCTTAGATATTCTATGAGTTTGGGTTGTCAGGATCAACCGATCTGGATTTGTACTTGAAAGATGACGCAAGCTGACTAATCTATTGCAGGTATTATATCAACTGCTTGCTATTCTAAATGGAACCTCACTTCAAAAATTCCAAAGTTTCCCTTTAAGATGTGGCAGAGCTTAGGCCAATTAAAGCTGGACACTACCATTTGTAATTACACTGTCATTTGTAATTAAAACCCAACTAGTACAGTGTTGAATGGAAACAGAATGGACTAAAGACAACTTTCTTAAGGTCTGGGACATTTTTCTGTGTTTGTCCTTTTTGGTCCACCTACAAAACTCAAAAGTATCGCCTATCCTCATGTAGATAATTTCATGGAGATAATTTTAAAGGGGGGGGGGGGGAGTATTGAGGACACTGCATTAGTTTAGGGCCATTGCAAGCCTTGGAGTATGTTAGGCATGGTTCAAAATTGTTGCATTATTGTATTGGGTGGGGAGGAGAGGGGGAGAGTGTGCATGTTCACGACAAAAACACAGAACAGTTATGACAACATGGCAACAGGACTTTCTGCACAGAGTGGAACTCATAAATCAGTATAATATAGGTTCAAAAGTGTAACACACTTAAAACTATAAACAGGAGCCAATAAAAATCTTCAATTCAATTCAATTCAATTTTATTTATATAGTGCCAATTCATGAAACATGTCATATCAAGGCACTTTACAAATCTTGTACGTTTAAGTGCAAGATTTGATATCTTCGAATAAATGTCAAATTCTGAGATTGTTTTTTTTTTATTTATTCTCTTTTTATGCTTTTGTCATAACCATCTGCTAAAAGAAATGACTGGGCATATAACTGGTGCTGTATAAATGTGTTATTACAGACATATTTACTGTAGAATCCACTATCCCCTAATGACATGTTCTTAATAACTCTCTATCATTTTTCCTTTTACTTTGCTTTTCTTGTCTCTTCTTCTAAACTTCATCTCTTTCTAGCTTGCTTCTGCACTGCAGCTTAAGCTCCCACCTACTAATGCATTTCATTCAATCAGTTTCTCCAGCTAAGTAAACCAAGCTAGTAAAAAGCCATAAAAGCATTGTTTATGAACTGAACAGTAAGTGCATTGTTGGCAAAATAAGCCAGCCTGATTTATGTTAGGGACGACTCTGGGAGCAGTCTACTAAAGGAAAAAAAACATAAGTCTTTGGATATGTCTTTCATTTTCTCTTTCTCACCTCTTTTTTCCATTTATATCCTTCCTTTTCACCCTCCTCATCACAGTGTTTATCATTTTTAATGGAAAAACACACCCTTCCTCCTCTTATCCTTTGGCATGTCCTCCTCTGTAAAATAATCATGTTGCAACCATTGTGTCATCATATATTTCCCCCCTACACAACTTTTATATGTCCGCTCTAATTCATGCGCAGCAAGAGGCACCCCTTATCTCTTCTGCTTGGTAAATTAATCTCTGAATCTCCCTGCCCAGGTTGAATCTGCATTGCACAAGTCCCAACTGCAAAAATAATTGAGACATGATTTTATTATGGAGTTCTAAAATGGAAAGAATAAAAAAATGCTGTAAAAATAACATGAGCTTTTACTTTATTTCTGCGCTGGAATCATAAAGCAGATTGCAGTAAATACAAGGAGACTCAAAACATTTCTCAGTCCAGCATATTGGCAAAATTTTCAATTATAGGGTTTGAAAGGGCACATGATTTTGCAATGCACTGTGGGATATGGTCTGCATCTCTCTGATAGGCAGAGACGCAAAGTGCTTGAAAAATGGACAGTACTAAAGAGATAAGAAATGGACTGTGCCGAGACAAGCAAGACGCTGTTTCAAAGGTTCACTATCTCAGAAAAATATCTAGGATTGGTGGGATTAATCCATGTGAGCAAATGGACAAAGAATTTACATGACCTGCCGCCGCCAATCTTAGCTGGCTAGGCTAGCGCTAGGTGCCTGCTCAAAGCTCCATGTAAAACAGCATAACATGCTTTGATTCAAACTTACCAGTCCAAAAAGGCTGTGGACACACACACATTTATCGGGATATGGTGTCGAAAGTGAGGTTTGGTCATCTCACGGCTGCTATACAGGGTCCATTTGGTATCTCTGTTAGTTTGGAGATCTGAGCTTCTTGGCTTTGATTCCTCTTTGGAAAACTGAAAAATCTCAACCCATCATTCTTTTTCCCAGTGATTGTGTGAACGAGTGTGACAGTCAATGATACAGCAAATTTGCACTGTGTTTTTAACTATTTTTAAAGAAAATAGCAGAAAACAAAGACAGCGTTGCAGATAAAGGCAGTGTAAATAAACAGAACCATGTTTCCAGATGCGCAGGTATACCACAATGCAGTGTGGTTGTTGCGTCACACTTTCAAGCCCTATTTGTGTATTGACTTGCGGCTGTCTTCTTTCACAAGAAAACAAATGAAGAGGAGAGGAACAGTTATGTGGCATGAAGAAGTCAGGGATGTCTGAAAACATGTTAGAATAGAATAGGGCAGGAGTGAGACAGTGGTGAGGAGTGCAGTTGGAGTCAGTGATAGGTTTAAGATAGGGGTGAGGTTACACCAGAAATCAGCTCTGAGGTCCTTCTTTTTGCAGTTGTGATAGGTTGACAGATATGGTTAGACAAGAGCACCCTGGATCATGTTGTTTGAATATGACATTGTAATCTGCAGTGAATCTAGGAAGCAGGTGAATGAGAATTTGCCTTAGGGAGAAGAGGAATGAATGAGTTTAAATCACTGGTGTCAACAATCCAAAGGTTTGGACAGTGTGAAACATAGGTGAAGAATAAAGTGCAGACAGGGTGGAGTCAATGGAGAAGAGTGTCTGGAGTGATGTATAAGAGAAATATAGTTACAAAGTTAAAAGGGGGTGATCTACAAGACAGAATACCATTAGCTACAGTTTGGAGATGGCTGTTGAAAGACAGCAGCCTCAACTGGAACTGGTAGTACTGAAGATGCATGGATTATCATTGGGATTGACCAGGATGGACAGGAATAAAAATGAGTAGATCAGAGGAACAGCTAATGATGGATAAAGTTAGAGTGACAAGGTTGGGATGGTTTGGATATGTTATGAGAAGAGGTGGTGGATGCATTAGAAACAGGATATTGGCTCATGATTCATGGATATTATGAAGAAGGACATTGAGATGGTTGGTTTAATAATTAAAGATGCAAAGCATAGATGAGACGAACTCAGTTGATCTGCTGTGGCGACACCTAAGGAGTGTATCCCAAAGAAGATGATTATTTTTATGTGTTTAACAAGGAGCAACATTGCCCTGACTGCCTACCAGTCTATGTTGTACCCCGTTTCTCGCCCAGTGACACGAGACAATTGAAGCAATGATTAAAGATAAGACATAACTTTATGAAATTATTACATGTCAATATACACTTACTGTATTAATTGGTAAACATATCAGAGCTAAGAAATGTGTATACAATTATATTTTGTATTTTTTTCTTGCTTGGTTTCAATTGCAGCACATCGGCTGAATGCAAAAGAACAGAGGTGATCAAAGTTAATCCAGATGCAACAAAATAGTTATAATGATGATGATAATGATGGTAATAATAATAATACCAAGTTATTTCTGCTTAGTGTGACTTGGGTTATCAATTGTGCCTAAGAAGTTGATCAGACAGCTGCAGCTGATCCAGAACGCTGCTGCCTGCATCCTCACTAAGACTAAGAAAGTAGGGCACATCACCCCAGTTCTAAAGTCCTTACACTGGCTCCATGTATCTCAGAGAATAGACTTTAAAGTACTTGTTAGTCTATAAATGACTGAATGGAAAGCACCTTAATACATCAGACTTATCAGTCTAGCGATCCTCCAGACCGCTCAGATCTTCTGGCTCTGGTGTACACTGCATACCCAAAACCAGAACCAAACATGGAGAAGCAGCATTTAGCTTTAATACTCCATGTATCTGGAACAAACTTCCAGAGGACTGTAAAATTGTTGAAACAATGAGTTCCTTTAAATTAAGGTTAAACACCTATTTGTGTAGAGTTGCCTTTAAATGTTAATGTTGAAGTTTGTGATCCAATGTGTCTTATACTGTACCTGACTTGCTACCACTATTCCGATGCAACATGCCTGCATCTTTAATGTTTTCCCTCTGTCTCTGTAATGCTTTTGCTTCCTTTTTGGTTTTGTTCATGTACAGCACTTTGAATCGTCTTGTTACTGAAAGGCGCTTTATAGATAAACTAGCCTTGCCTTGCCTTGCTGTACCTGCCACTGTTGTGTTGTTTGTAAAATGTCTACAACCGTTGCATGGGTGTGACGTGTTATAGTGGAGGGGGGGGGGGGTCTAGTACTTCAGCTGAGCTTCTCGTGTAGTATTAATAGACAGAGCCAAAAAAAACATTTTTCATGTTCTTGCCACCCTGACAACAATAACTAATTTCTCGGTTCTTGTGGAGTGTGTATCAAACTTAAGAGTTATACAATAGTATTTGCATCCATATGTCACTTGAGGGGTTGTGAATGTCTTGCTAATTAAAACAAAGGAGAGTCATTGAAGGTGCTGACTTGGGAAAAGCGGAAAAATAAAATGAAGGGCTACAAGTAGCATGTATGAGGGTAAGATAAGACTAAAAAATTTTTAATTCTTACATTTATTTTATTTCAGAATTACCTAAAAATGGTAATCATTTAGTATCTTAGCAAAAACAAGAGGAGAAGCTTGAAAAACATAGCTGTGGAAATGACAAATAACACATGGGACAGTTAACTTAAGAGAAGGGCTGATTGTTGAATGGATGACCTGTGTGATAGACGGAGGAAAAAGGAGAAATGGAGTGGCACAGTGTTGACAGTGGTAACACATCTCTATCTTGCTTTGCTCCCCAGTGTAAATTTGTGTTTCAGCAAAATGCAAGGAGGGAAGTAGAACATCTGAACTTTGATCTTGGCGATATGTTTGGAATGACAGTGCAATCTCTCTGCAATCTGGAGATGCCAAAACATATTCACACTGAGCTGCAAATGCAGCAACACAAGCATTTTGAGATCATTCTGCTGCAATGAAGCAGAACATCTGAGCTGAAGAAATCAGCAGCAACGCAGAAACCAGAACACTAACAAGCAAATAAACAATAATTCACACTAAGATAGACAGAAGCAAGCAGAAAACATGAGACTGCTATCTTTTTGTAACGCAACTCATTCAGTCCTTTACATATTCATACCCCTTGAACTGTGTCTCAAACTTTGTCTCATTACCATTGATCTGTACCGACTCTTTGAAGTTAACGACGGGAGTTGGCTCCTGATTGGGAACTGCCCCCCTTTCCCCTCTCCCCTTCTCTTTCTCTTCCTCTCTCTCTTTCTAACTTTTTACTCTTCAAGCAGAAAGTGATTAGTCAATATTGCCCCTTTTTTACAGTGGCCCTTTGATTCAGGTCGTTAGAGGTGTGTTTGATTCACTTTGCTATGGGGGGTTTTCTATTGCAACTGAATATGCCACAAATGTGGGTGGGGTGTTCACAACAAGGTGGCGCAGAGAGACAAAAAGGTGATGTGTCAAAATGTTTATGCGACACAAAACATAGCAATGGAGGACATGGAAATATGACAATGCGTGCAGTCAGTTTTTTTATAAGACTAAGACTAGGTCAACAAGAGAGCATCATGAGTCAACAGAGAAGAGGAAGAATAAAAAGAACTGAGGGTGTTAGAGCAGATGAAGAAGACCAAGATAAGGCTTCTAGAAGTCATGGATGGATGTGTAATTGTAAGTTAATACTAGTACCAGCTTGCTATGTTGTTCTATAAAAATATAAACAATAAGCTGTACCTACAAAAAGTTAAAGTGTATGCTGTGTGTCATCAGCTGTATATTACAAACACAGCACAGCAGACTGCCAGTCCCTCTGAGAATGAATGAATGAATGATTGTGATCTCCAACAGTAAAAATCCATGACACTGACTTGCTGTACTCTGCATAACTTCTGTGACACTCAGAAGCCCCGTTTACACTACACCTAAAAACCGAGCCATGCCGAGACCAGTCCGAGCTTGGATCAGTTATCCAAGACAAGCCGACCCGTTTACACACAAAGCTTATCTCGGTTCCTTGGTTGCTCCTCGCCCCCTAGTGGCGTTCTGCGGTACTACCGCTCTCTGGGATTGAAGGCGGTAGCAGCAAAACAAACCAGCGCGGCGCCCGTAACATTCAGGAAGTTATGCTTGATATTGTGATATTTTGGTGTTTGCGGAGAGTCAGGGAAAGAAGGCAACCATTGGTAAATTTACTTGAGAAAGTTGGCTTTTTTGGGAAGTGGATGAGACAAACGAACGTCTAATAAGGATTTACAGACGCAGGAAACAACGACAGACGCTGAGGTTCATTGTGCTGCTAAGCACATTCATGTCTGGAAACCGTGTGGCACGGTAAGGAAGCTAGTATTATTATGAATGTCTGAAATTTGTCTGAATGGAGTGTGAATCGGGACGTGCAGCCAGACTGCCGGAAAACCCACGGACAGTCAGCTGACTGTAAGGAGATGACGCGGTCTGCTCATGCGCTCTTTATCAGAAAACTGGGCCAGAAATAAAACCAGGCCGAGACCTACTCAAGAGCTGGTCTGCAGTTAGCGCGGTCCGGTTATGTTTAGCGCGGTCCGGTTCAGTCTGCTGACCGTTTACATACAAGAGTTATCTCGGTTACCGAGCTCGGACTGGTCTCGGCTCGGTTAAAAAAGTGTAGTGTAAACGGGCCTATAGGGAGACTTGTGATAGCTGTTGGGATGATCCTGCTGTGCCAGTCGCAGCCTGCGGTGGCCGTCCCACAGGGTCGTTGAGGAACAGGGCAGTTGCATGCGGGGTACTGTGATGCAGTATATGCACAATGATATGAAAAGATTAATCTGTAATTGCAAGCGTGCAACATTATCTAAGTCTTTCCAAAAAGGTTGTGTGATTTTGCCGTGTCTACAGTGTTGATTTGTCTGCATTATATATTATGAAAGACTGAGAACTAAAGAGATATATAAAATACAGCCTAATCATGTGGATATTCAAATTGTTGTTTTTTCTAACAAAAGCCATTATTACTGTATGCTCAGATACAATGTTGATAAGAATTGACCGCATCCAGTTGTGATCACCCCAAGGTTCTTTGCCAGAATTATGTGGTGTTCTCAAATTGTAAACTTCAGTGACTCCCGTAGTAATAAAAAGACTCTAGAAACAGAAACTATACTTCAACAAATTTAATCTAAAAAGCAGAGGGATGTTTACAGCTTAAGTACTGGACTCTCATACAAAAACAATGCGAGATGGACAGATTTCCACACGGGAGAGTGTGCAACTCTTGGTTATGTCAGCTTATATGGATGAGCAAAGCCTGCTAAGGATTGGTTGATTCCCCCATATTGTCTTCCGGGATCCACGTCACCATTAGACTGAGAGCTTGGCTCCAGGGATATCCACATCCAGTGAAAACAGTCCATTTGTTTATGCATGCCACATGCCCTTGGCTTTGTGTTTTCTTCGCAGCCCCTGCCTCTGGTATCTCACAATCTGTAACAATGTAGTGGTGGAGCTAGCAATTTTTTTGTTGTATTTCATTAATTGGTGATGATGTTTTCAATTAATTGATCAAACTAAAAAGAGCTAATTAAAGTAAATAAATACATAAACGAGCTTTTTAAAGTGCATAAAAACATTTATTGCACATTAAAAAGAAAGAAAACACATTGCATAATGTAATGAAGGGGTAAAATGGAACCAACACAAGAATGAAGCATGAAACGCAGGAAAAAATTAAATCCATACCAAAAGATCAGATATCAATATTTCAACCCAAATGTTCATATTCGTGCATCCCTAATATTGACAATGTTATATCGCCTAAAAATAATCTGATTATTTATTTTCAGTTTCCTCTAAGAACTTCCTTAAAGGTAGAGGGGACTTCCTTAAAGGTAGTGTGGACAAAAATAAAAAAGTAATCCCACAGAACAAAAGCTGGAGATTTAATACATTGTTGGTTAAAGATGAAGAGTGGGCTTCATACTTGGAGTATAATGACCTACCAGAGACATTAGCATCTATCCTTTGGGAGGCAGGGGAATGTCATCATTTGGGGTTGTTTGTGTTTTTGGCACTGATTGATCTACCTCCATTCCAAGCTCCTCTCAGCCACCACTCAGTCATAACTAGCTCCCCCTGCTGCCACTAATTATCATCAAACCATTCCACCTGGGAATCCACCTATATATACCTGCCTCAGTCACCACTCCCTGCCAGAACAACTCTTCTTTTCTCTCTCGATCCCTGTGTGTGGTTTTCCAAGTGTTTGTGTCAGTAAGCCTGCACAGCCTGTGGCCCTGTTCTCCCTCTGCCCTCGCTAGTTGGCTACTTTAGTGCTTGTGTGCACTGCCTGGTTCAGGTTTCCCTCGCTGAGGACTCATCAGCATCAACAGGTCAAGTCTGTCCCTGCCTGCATCATTGGTTCAAATCTGTCTCTACCTTCATCGCCTGATCATCTGCATGTTCCTGCTACATTCCCCTGGTCAAGCCTGACTCTGCAGTCTCCAATCATTACTGCCTGTCTCTTCTGCCACCATTTCTTATTTTGAAATAAACCTTTTAAAATGCAAACGCTGTGTCTGGTTCGAATATCGGGTTCCCAGAGATCAATGCATTACTGAAGAGCAGTGATGAGGTAAAAACTAATTTCATTCTCATATCATAAAAATACGTTTAAATTAAAATAAATCATCAAGTTACTAGAAGCTTCCCAGATAATAGGAAAGCTGGGTAAAATATGTAAAGCAAATTAGAATTAAATGAATATATTGAAAAACAAAACATTTTTAGTACAAAGACTTTGAATAGAAGTGTTGCACCAAACTCCCAAAAATGGCAAATTCCCACCAAATATGAATTCAGCCACCATCTTTACTACCAGCTATTGTCCCATATGCTTTATTAACGTGTATATTAAAATAATCTGTAAAGCTCTTGCAAAACACTTAAAGTAACTCCTCTCATACTACACCCTGATCAAACTGGTTTTATAAAAGGAAGGCAGTCATCCACAATTCCATGCGGATTACTTAATATAATACTATATATAGAGAGAGAGTATTTCTATAGTAAAAACATATATATTGTCTTTAGACTGGAAATTGTTGTTTGCAACTCTACATACATTTGGTTTTGGAACTTTTTTTGAGTAAATTGGTGAAACATTTTATACAATTCCCCAACAGCAAGTGCCAGAACAAATAACCAAACATCTTCCAGCTTTTGTCTCCAGAGGGTCACTGGGCAAGGATGCCCACTTTCCCCCTCACTGTTTATTTTTATTTAACCACTAGCAGATACAATTACACAAACTAAAGATATTAAAAGGTAAAAAATGCATGGAAATCGATCATTAAAATTAGTCTTTATGCAGATGATGTATTACTTTATCTCTAGCATTCATGCACCTCTCTCACTCAGGTAATTAGATTAATAGAATATTTATCAAGAGTTTCAAATTACTCCATAAATTGGTCAAAGTGTGCCTCACACACTGAAGAACTGCTCAGTTGCAGCACGCCTCCTGTCTGTGATCCACACATTTTGCTTATGGTGTGTTTAAAGACGACTCAGGAAAACACATTACCACATGTGAATAATGAATTAATTGATAACGGCTGAAAAAAGTGTGTTTGGGGGGGACAAAGGGCACGGATTCGAAAGGGGGGGGGGGGCATGTCCCACCTGTACCCCCCATCCGTTCCACCCATGCTATTTGTGGACTTCAGCTCAGCCTTCAACACCATGATTCCAGACATTTTGGCCCTGAAGTGCCACAAGCTAGAACTATCTGCACCGCTCTGCTCCTGGATCATAACTCAGAGAACCCAATAATTCAGCCACATAATTTGTACTTAAAATATTCATTACTAAAAATAAAACAGTAAATGGAACTTGAGGAAGGTAGAATAATATCCATTGAAAAAATTAAATAGACTGGGCTGAAAGCAGCAAGCTTACTTCAGGAGCTAATGGCTGAATGAGCTGGAGACCTGGTATAGGTTAGGGAAACAAAACTTGGGTCTTGTATGGAGAGGCAGGCAGAAAACCAGCAGACAAATCCAGAGGGCAGGGCAGGAATCATGGTCGAGAACAGTCCAAGGTCATGTCATCTAACAAGGGTAAGGCGAATGGAGAATATGAAAATGAGAAAAACTGGTCATGAACGGTGATGCATACTAACGCCCCACCCAAATTTACAACAAATACAATACAAAATCCTTCATAGAGTATACCATACAGGTCAAAGATTATTCACAATGGGTTTTGCACAATCTAATATCAGCTCAGAGTGCACAGGCTATAATCCTGACAATTATATTCATGCACTGTGGTTATGTACACCTATTCAGAGGTTTTGGGGCCAGATATGTGAAGACTTGGCAAAGTGTCTGAGATCTAAGATTTTACCTTCCCCCTCAGTTAGCTTGCTGGTTAAATTGGATGTTAGCACTTTGGGGAAAAAATGGATGGCTTTCACTGCTCTATGTATCGCTAAGAAAACTACCACCGTGAATTGAAAAAGCAAAACAAAAAAAATTCTCAGTATCAATCAGTATAGAGATCTTTTGTTGCCAGCCTTGCACGTGAGAACAACATGGAACAACACAATATTTGAGCAGGTGGAGGCAGGCTCAGGGCCTTTCTCACACCCCTGCTCTCCGATTGCCATCTGGAGTTTGAGGCCTGGAGGAGGAGCAGGCCACCTAGTCGGGATCTGGGCTGCGGATGGGCAATGGGTCACGGGGGTCGGCTGGGGCTGGCTCTTCTGCCCCAGACGCATTTTGGATGTGCTCCTGGGTCGTCTGGGCTGAAATTGGAGTGGAGGATTGATGACAGTGTATGGACTAAGTAGGTCGGGTTTTGGGGACTGTTGGGGTTGGATGGCGGACTGGATACCCCTCTGGTACCTGGACCTGGGAGTATAGGATGTGTGTGGTGAGTACGAGTGTACAACGTCCTTTTGTGTGTGTCGGTAAGAGTGTATGCATGTGGGGAAACTAGGGTGGGAACATGTGAATGTGACTGAGTACCTGGTTTTCTCTGTCTTTTTGTCAGGTTGGGTTTTGGACAGCCCCCTCTCCTTGGACATCTCAGGTCTCCACTAAGTGTGGACCCCCCCACACACACACCCGAGATATCTGAGATATTCATATTTTTATCCACGTGAATATCTCATGCATTGCATCAGTCTCTGTTTAGTGCCGATTAGGACACTCTCTATATTGAATTCTCTCTGCTGCAAGAAAACCTGGAAAACATCTGTTAGAATAATCTTAAACAACACAAGAAAACACATGGTTTCTTGTGTTATTACCCTTTATTCAATACTCACACTGTTTAGAAATAAAACAAAAATGGACCAACAACAAAGACAGCTAGTAAACCAAAAACGAAAACAGCAGGACATGGAGAATGAAACACTTGTGGTCAAATGTGAGAGAGTGAGTGGGGAAAAAGAGGGAAGAAAGGGATGGATCCAGATGGACACTTTTCAAGAAAAAATATTTTAACTTTAAAAGCAACACAACAGGAATGAAGGAAAGACATATGCAGCAAGGTCAGTGTATATTTTTCTGATTGCAACTTTTTCTCAAGCTAAGGAAAGTTAATCATATTTATGTGTACAAAAGACATTTGTATGAAAAAGTGAATTCAAAGCAGATGCTTCATTCTGTGTCAGCATCCATTCATAATCTTAAGAGTATCATTGCATAGCTTTATGTTTTTTTTATCTTATACATATTCAAAACTGCTGTCACACTGTCTATTAACTTACAATTTGTTGGTTTATCTTAGAATGCATTTTCCATGGGTCTACGCAAGAAACAATAAAGCACTTTGGAAGAGGTAAATTACGTTTTGTCCGAATGTTGCCATCTCACTTACTTACTCACTTAATGTTGCCATACTTGAACATTGGCTGACCATCAAGAATCAAGAGTCTTTATTGTTATCATGTAACCGTGATTAAATTTTGGTGAGATACCGACTCAGGATTCACACACAACACACAGGCACAAATCAAGCATAATGTTCAAATTGAATGTCATGAACGGGGACAGAAGGACCCAGTATTCCAGCCAGACAAGTAGGAGGTATGATCCAGAGGGTTTAATAAAGCGATCTTGACAATACAGAGGCAGGCAGGCTCAGTGGTCAGAATGGCAGTCCAAAAACGGTACACAAAGTAGCAGTCCGAAATAGGCAGGAATACAGACAGGGATCAGGCAAGCTCAGATAATCCAGTGGCAGAACCAGGTCGGCAAAAATGGGTAAGCAGTCAGACAGGGCAGTGGGCAGGGACAAGCGCATGCTGGTTCAGTGCATGCAGGACCAAGCCAACCCACAGATCCGCACCCTGGCAGCTCGGGCGGCCGCGTCTTTTGTTCTGTCCAACGAAGGCAACACGGCTCTGCTGAAGCATTTTGCTGACCTGCTGCCTGGAATCCTGCAGGCGGTGAACGAGTCGTGCTATCAAGCAGACGACTGTGTTGAAGTCCTTGGTGGAAATCGCAGACACGGCGCCCAAGTACCTGAGGCCCAACCTGGAGGCGACGCTGCAGCTCTGTCTGAAGCTGTGCGCCGACACGAACCTGACCAACATGCAGAGGCAGCTGGCCCTGGAAGTCATCGTCACGTTGTCGGAGACGGCAGCGGCCATGCTGAGGAAGCACACGGCCATCGTCGCTCAGAGCGTTCCCCAGATGCTGGCTATGATGGTGGACCTGGAAGACGACGATGAGTGGGCCATGGCCGACGAGCTGGAGGACGACGACTTCGACAGTAACGACCCATCACTACAGGGCAGTAGTGATGGGTCCGGCAACACCGATGCGTCGGCGCATGCGTCGAACTGATGCAACACCCGTGTCGATGCACGTATCGGAAAGTCACGTGACCGATACAGGAACTGTTTCGAACTGACTCTGACGTGCCAAAGCAGTGTTCCCTCTAAACTGCGCGCGTGCGCATACACGCACAGCAGCTGGATTCAGCGCGCACAGCAAAGTTATGCTGCGCAGTAAATAAAATCCAAGCGGAACTGTAAACAAAATGTTAATAAACCAAGTTATTTTTTTTTTTACCATTTTGCAACTCTGGTGTGATTGTGTACCACGGCCCCGCTCTGTGAGTGCCAGGTGCTGATCGGAGCGCACCACTGATTGATGGGTTGGGCAGACAAATTTTGCAGAGAGTTCCAGCTTGTGGCGCTTCAAGACCTGGTTGGGCAGGTCGCTGTGCGTCTTTGTTCTGAGCCTCGTTAAAAAAAAAAAAACGGCTGATCTACCCTGAGTAGAAAGATGCTACTCTGAGTAGTTCTACATCACTCTGTCATACTCAGCGTTTCCGGTTTCAGAACAGATGATATAAGTCAGGTAACTAAACACAGCGTCCGATCAACCATGAGTTGAACGTGAGAACGAGCATGAAAAAAAGCCTGATTAATGGAACGTAAATAACGTGATTCACCATGGCAACGACAGGAAATAAGCTTGGAAGTGTGCATGTCCTGCGAGTGGAATTAGAAATCTATAAAGAAGACATATGGACAATATTAAACCACAAGAAACAATGCCGTTGCTGCTGAAAAAGCGAGTTGGCGGCAGATAATTCTTTTTAGATAACATTTGGCAACATCTTGACATCGAAGTGGGCAGGCAGACCCAAAGGGCCACAGATGATGCCATCCAGGAGGTGCATCAATACTTAGCAGAGGGTCCCAGGATCCTATGATATACTGGAAAAACCAAAAGACAGTCTGTCCAAACCTCTTCTGCCTTTCATTACAATTTCTCTGCACTCCAGCATCATCTGTGCCATGTGAGCGGGTGTTTTCTACAGCTGGAGAAGTGTAACAGACTCAATATCAAAACGTTGAAACAACTTATTTTTTGAATAAAAATTTGTAAAAAAAATAAAAGCCATCCTCATACACAACATGTTACTTAGAGGTTGTTACATTATGATACAGGTTCACATTATTTCTAGACTGTATCTAAAACAAATCAAATATATTTTAAATTTAAATTAAAATATAAAATAATACATGCAACATACAAAGCCTTAAATTGTATTATTGTGTATACTAGGTCATCAAATCAGTGTCAGTTAAGTCTGTCAACTAGGTTGCCTGTAGGGATTTTTAAAGTCCAGCAGGTGTCAGTATTCAGTGACACAGTATCGGCACAGTATCAATACAGTTTGGCAACGTGTCGAAACGCTTCATGACGCCTCATCAACCCATCACTACAGGGCAGGAAAAACAGGTTCAGGATTCAGGCTGGCTCAGAAGTCAAAAAGGAGGCAATTGGGTTACGTCAACAGAACAGACAACAAGGACCGCTGGACTAAACTCACCAAAGGCTCGTTAAGACAATGATCTGGCAGGAGACAGAGGCAGGTATAAGTAGAGGAGTGAGCAGGTGAATGGAGTGAAACTAATTACCAGAAGGGGTGGAGCTGATCAGGAGGGAAAAAGTGGCTGGAAGTAAACTGAAGCTGATTGGATGGTGACTGGTGAAGGGGAGTGACAGGCAAACAGACAGGATGTTACTGAGATGTCAATTAAATTTAATTAAATTTTATTTATATAGCGCCAATTCATGAAACATGTCATCTCGAGGCACTTTACAAAGTCAAATCAATCATATTATACAGATTGGTCAAAAATTTCCTATATAAGGGAACCAGTTGATTGCTTCAAAGTCCCGACAAGCAGCATTCACTCCTGGAGAAGCGTAGAGCTACAGGGAGAGTCGTCTGCATTGTCCATGGCTTTGCAGCAATCCCTCATACTGAGCAAGCATGAAGCGACAGTGGAAAGAAAAAACACCCGTTAGCGGGAAGGAAAAACCTCTAGCAGAACCGGGCTCAGTATGAACGGTCATCTGCCTCGACCGACTGGGGGTTACAGAAGACAGAGCAGAGACACAACAAGACAGACAAAAAGCACAGAAGCACACATTGATCTAGTAATCTCTTCTACATTAGATGGTAATAGTCGGTGATCTGTCCTCCCTGGATGATTTCACAGTCAACAGAACGTCAGACCAGGTGTACCTACTATGAAGAAAAAAGAGAGAGAACAAAAAGTTAAAAGCTGAAATGACAACAGTCATTTCAATGTAATGCAATGCAAATCTGGAGAACAGTAGTAATCAGCAGAGTGAGAAAAGTAGGCCCTGATGTCCTCCAGTAGCCTAAGCCTATAGCAGCATAACTATAGAGGTAGCTCAGGGTAACATGAGCAACTCTAACTATAAGCTTTGTCAAAAAGGAAAGTTTTAAGATTAGTCTTAAAAGTAGACAGGGTGTCTGCCTCACGGACCAAAACTGGGAGTTGGTTCCACAGGAGAGGAGCCTGATAGCTAAAGGCTCTGCCTCCCATTCTACTTTTAGAGACTCTAAGAACCACCAGCAGACCTGCAGTCTGAGAGCGAAGTGCTCTGTTAGGAACATACGGGGTAATCAGAGCTCTGATATATGATGGAGCTTGATTATTAAGGGCTTTATACGTTAGAAGAAGAATTTTAAATTCTATTCTTGATTTAAAAGGAAGCCAGTGAAGGGAAGCTAAAATTGGAGAAATATGATCCCTCTTGTTGATTTTCATCAGAACTCTTGCTGCATCATTTTGGATCAGCTGAAGACTTTGAACTGCATTTTGTGGACTTCCTGATAGTAAAGAATTACAATAGTCCAGCCTTGAAGTAACAAATGCATGGACTAGTTTTTCAGCATCACCCCTGGACAGAATGTTTCTAATTTTGGCGATATTCCTGAGGTGAAAAAGGAAACTCTGGGAACCTGTTTAATATGGGATTTAAATGACATGTCTTGGTCTAAAATAACACCAAAATTTTTTACTTTACTACCAGAGGCCAAGTTAATGCCATCCAGATTCAGTGGTTGATTAAGAAGTATTTTTTGAGGACTCTGGTCCAAAGACTACAACTTCTGTCTTGTCAGAATTTAAATGCAGGAAATTTAAAGTCATCCAGCTTTTGATGTCATCAAGACATGACTGCAGTCGAAGTAATTGATTGGATTCATCAGGATTTATGGATAAATATAGCTGAGTGTCATCAGCATAACAGTGGAAATTAATCCCATGCTTACTGATAATTTTGCCAATCGGAAGCATATATATAGTAAAGAGAATTGGTCCAAGGACTGAACCCTGTGCTACTCCACAAGTGACCCTAGAGCTTGAAGAAGATTTATTATTAACATGAACAAACTGGAATCTGTCCGACAGATAAGATTTAAACCAGCCTAATGCTTTCCCCTTAATTCCTACATAATGCTCAAGTCTTTGTAGGAGAATATCGTGATCAACTGTGTCAAATGCAGCACTGAGATCTAGCAGGACAAGTATAGACACAAGTCCATTATCTGAGGCCATGAGAATATCATTAGTGACCTTCACCAGAGCCGTTTCAGTGCTATGATGAGCTCTGAAGCCAGACTGAAACTCCTCAAGTAGGTCATTACTTTGTAAATGTTCACAGAGTTGATTAGCAACTACTTTCTCAAGAATTTTAGATAAGAAAAGAAGATTAGATATAGGTCTGTAATTTACTAACTCATCTTGATCAAGAGATGGTTTCTTAAGTAAAGGTTTAATAACAGCTACTTTAAAAGCCTGTGGTACATATCCATTTACTAAGGTTAGATTAATCATGTCTAAAATAGGGCCACTCATCAAAGGGAATACCTCCTTAAACAATTTGGTTGGGATTGGGTGTAACATACAGGTAGAAGGTTTAGATGAAGCTAATATTTTAGATAGCTCAGAAAGCTCTACTGCTTCTAGACAGTTCAGACACAAGGCACGTTCTAAAGATTCCTCCAACGCTGCCTTACTTACTGAGGACGAGGTAATCACGTTTGGGAGGATGCCAATTATTTTATTTTTAATGGAATCAATTTTATTTATGAAGAATCCCATAAAATCATTACTGCTAAGAGCTAAGGGAATGGATGGATCAACTGAGCTATGCCTCTGTGTAAGTTTGGCAACTGTACTGAAGAGAAATCTAGGATTATTTTTGTTCTCCTCAATTAATGATGAAAAATATGCTGCTCTAACTCTGCGACTGGTTTCTCTCCAGTTTCCTAACATTGTGCTTCAAGGAACCCAGCTCTGAATTAAACCAGGGAGCCAGCTTCCTGTGAATAATCACCTTCTCTTTCAATGGAGCTACATTGTCCAATGCAGAACGCAATGACGAAGTCATATCGTTAACAAAGACATCTATTTGTGAATGGGAAGAAACAACATTGCTGCTATCTGCAGGGCATTTCTGCAATACTGACGATATTAAAAGGGGGACAGACTCTTTAAAGTTTGATGCAGCATTGTCCGATAGAGATCTACTATAATGGAACCCTCTTTTGGGGGTGGAGAACTCAGTTAGATTAAACTCAAATGTTATTAAAAAATGATCAGATAGGACAGGGTTGTGAGGAAATACTGTTAATTCATCACGATCAATGCCATATGTCAGCACAAGGTCTAAAGTATGGAGCCAAGAGTGCGTCGGTTTATGCACATTTTGAGCAAAACCAATTGAATCTAGGATAGTTTTAAAGGCTACACTAAGGTTATCACATTCAGTGTCAACATGAATGTTAAAATCCCCCACTATAATAACCTTGTCAGTGTTTATCACCAAATCAGATAAGAAGTCTGACAGCTGATCCAAAAATTGAGTGTAAGGGCCTGGTGGACGATACAAAACAACAAACAGAAGAGGTTTTATTGCTTTGCAGTTTGGATGAGGGAAACTGAGGGTTAAATGCTCAAAAGAACTGTAGTTATTAATTGGCCTGGGACTAATTAATAAATCAGACTGAAAGATGGTTGCCACTCCTCCTCCTCTTCCCACAGATCTAGGAATGTGGAAATTAGTATAAATGAGTCAACTCCCTCCAATTATTCAAACGTAGTCCTCTTGTAGCCAGGTTTCCGTGAGACAAAATAAATCAATCTGTTTATCAGAAATCAATTCATTAACTAACAAAGTCTTTGGAGGGAGAGACCTTGTATTTAATAGACCACATTTAATTGTTTTATTTTTTGGTTCAAGGTGAGCCGTATTGATTTTTATTAGATTTTTATGGTTTGTTCCTTTTTAAATCAGTTTTTGATCTGTTAAGTTTTGGCTGTGAGAAAGACACTGTCTCAATAGGATAATGGGTGGGTAACAGTACAGAAGCTGCAGAGAGGTGTGTTAAACTACGGCTCTGCTTCCTGGTCTGGACCCTGGGTTGTCAGCATTTAGGAGAACTAATAAATCCGGCCAGATTCCTAGAAAGAAGAGCTGCACCATCCAAAGTAGGATGGATGCCGTCTCTCCGGATCAGACCAGGTTTTCCCCAGAAAGCTCGCCAGTTATCAATGTAGCCCACGTCGTTTTCAGGACACCACCTAGACAACCAGCGGTTGAATGACGACATGCGGCTAAACATGTCATCACTGGTCAGATCAGACAGGGGACCAGAGAAAATTACGGAGTTCAACATTGTTTTAGCAAACTCACACACCGAAGCAACACCAACTTTAGTGACCTCCGATCGGCGTGACCGGGTGTCATTACCGCCAGCGTGAATAACAATCTTACTGTATTTACGCTTATCCTTAGCCAGCAGTTTCAGGTAAGATTCTATGTTGCCCGTTCTGGCCCCTGGCAGGCATTTAACTATGGTCCCCGGTGTCTCTAGTGCCACGTTTCTGACTATAGAGCTCCCAATCACCAGAGTCAGCTTCTCAGCGGGTGTGTCGCTGAGTGGGGAAAATTGGTTAGAAACGCAGACGGGTTGGTGGTGACCTGAGGGCTGGAATCTAGAGCTATGCTTCCTACGAACCATCACCCAGCCGGCCTGGTTACCCGGCTGCACGGATGTTGCTTCTGGAAGACCACTAAGTGAAGTAACGCTAGGTCTATGTGGCTTCGTGCTAGCAAAGGGGCGGCTATCAGCTGGTTTTTCCATAGCATGGAGCCGGGTCTCCCATTCTGACACCCTCGCCTCCAAAGCTACAAAAATACTACATTTATTACAAGTACCATTATCACTAATTAAGGCAGAGGAATAGCTAAACATCTGACACAGAGAGCAGGAGATAGGGGGAGACTTAGGCAGATACGGAGAAGTGGAGGAGAGAGTAAGGGGGGAAGCCATTGCGGAGCTAAAGCTAGGCTAGGCTAAAGCTAGGGTAGCGCCCTCTTACCACGCCACAAAACAAACCGTGTGAAACACGAGGAGTTCCCAAGCGCGATGTGCAGCAACAGAGAATGTTTTACAAGTGCTTATGTGTTAGAAACAGAGGTTACAGCAAAGAGATTAAAGATAAGAGCGAGAGAGTCTGGAGCAACAGACCGCAAATTCACACTGTGACAACAGGAAGTGACACAATACGCCTTACCTTACCGAGTAGATGTGAAACTGATTGACTGGCAGGTGAAAAACAGATAAACTAAAACAGTTTCAGGATAAATCAAGACAAAACCAACCTAAAAAGAGAAACTAAACCTATGACAAAATTGGTTAAATGAAGAGAATCAGTAAACCAAAACAGAAACTTAAACTAGACTAATCCAGAAACAAAATAACCATAAAGACCAAACCTAAGCTAGAAAACCAAACTAAGACACAAACAAATAATAAAAACCAGAGCTAATACTAAAGACAGGAGAGAGAACTAATAATGAAATAACAAACCCAAATCATGACATTGAATGCACCAACAAAACCTCCCAAGAAGCTAATACTCTGGGAACTCTCGTGATTGGGTCAGGACCCAGGAAGTAAACACTGGCTACACTGAATCAAAGGCCGTTTCTCAATATGCGTTCTTGAGCGTTCTCGTGTGCTCGTGTGCTCGTGACACGTCATCAGCCTCAGCCCGAGCACTGTTCCAATGCTGAGAACGCCAAATCGAGAACGCGCCGCATTCCCCGGATGTTGTTCTCGCCCGCCCTCTTTATCGAGCATGCATCAGAGCAGACTTGTGCGTTCTTCAGACTGACCGCTTGCCCAGAATGCACCGCGGCCGCAGCTTGATTCGAGACAGCGCAAAAAGAGCTCACAGCGGTAAGTTAAAAAATTCCCTTTTCTGCTGCTGTTGTTGTTCAAAAGTACGTTTTAAGATCGTTTGAGGCGAGAATATTATACTTTTAAGCTTCCCTATGTGGCCTGTTTACAGAGTTAGTGCGTAATTTAAAAAAAGTAGTGTGCATAATACCGCTGGTTATGATTTATTTGTTTTGTGTTTATCTGACTGACGTGTGTTGCTTTATTAACTCAATACTTGCTGGAATAAATTATAAATGTCTCCCTAGGACGGCAGCAGCATATAAAATAAATAAATAAATACATTCTATAAATGTTTTTCCTATCTAAGTGAGTTTCTTCTGAGTCAGGACACGAATAATTGAGAGGAGAAAGAGGGAAAGAAAATATTAGTAATAATAGTATATGAAAAAACAGACATTTATTTTATACGAATGTTTTATCTTTGGAACAGAATGAAGGTGTAATATATTCAACAAATTATTAACAGTTACTAACATGGTTTAAAACAACGAAATAACTCATTAAGATCTTATACAAACAGACAATGCCTATAAACTTACAATTAAAAATAGTTGGAATGGAAATTAATTTACGCATTATTTTATGTATTTTTCCAGGTGGTGAAAACAAAAGAAATGAAGCAGCATGTGAACAAGACTCCAACTGATCTACATTAGGTCAGGTGTAGTCATGTTCACTTAAACATGCAGCCAGCTGGAGCAGCTCCCTATCTTCAGCCGCTGGATGGTCATCCTCCTCTGGGTCGACCTCCTCATCCTCCTCTGGGTCGACCTCCTCATCTAGCTGGTTACCTGCCTCTATACAAATATTGTGGAGGATGCAGCAGGCGGCGATTACTTTTGGGGCAAACGTCAGGCAGACCTCCAGCACCCTGAAGAAGATGGAACACCACCGTGTCTTCAGACCACCAAAGACAAGCTCAATGATGTTTATCAGCCTTGGCATGGTGCCTGTTGTAGCGGGCCTCCACTTGACCTGTACCAAATATAAAATTAACTTGTAATTTAGATAATATGCTGATCTGTCTTAATCTTCTATCCAATTAATATCATCTATCAATTGTGTGTCATTGTTGGCTCTATTTAAGAACAAGAAGGTAAGAGATCTTACTGGCAAGCTGTTTCCCTATAGAATGCACCACAGACCAGCCAGCAGAGGGTCACCTCTATCTCCTGTGGCCATCCATGGACCTTCTGGATGGACAGCAGCTGAAGGAGGAGGACGATGGTGGCCCTGTTTAGCCTGAAGGCTGGTTTCAGGTCCCCTTCATTAAAAAATATTTGGAGGATCGGCACCGAGGTGTTTATCCTCACATATTCTGTTTCTGTTTCTTCCTGTAAATATAAAATGCCAAATGTTAATTGTTTTTTGTCACGTTTTCTATGCATAAAACTATACCTGTTTAACATGCAGATTATTATAGTTCTCAAGAAAGAAAAGATAAAATGTATAGTGTTGTAAAACTAGTCAAGTATAATAAATGTAACAAATGGCTTCCCTTCTCTGGTATTATTACCATTTCACTGAAAAAATGGGCTGAACTAACTGCACATAATTTATAGATTAATCACTGTAAAGGTGGACAGACATAAAAATGTTTTTTTTTCCTTTCTTAATGATCAATGCTGTGAAGGTCAGGAGGTGCAATAAAGTAGCTTAACCCTACTGTTATTAATGTTAAAACTGGGTCTTCATTTTTATTAATATAGGAAAAATAGTCACAATTTCAACCTGATCACGTTTTTAATATCATCATCAATGGGGTTTTTCTAAAGATAAAAGTAGGAAATAGGCTGTCAATCTTAAAATGCCTACCAGTTGGCAATAGATGGGTGAGCAAAGCCTGCCTTCTGAGCCTCCTCTGCTGCATCTATCTTCTCCTTGCTCGGATTCTCCTCCTCAACTGCATCACCTCCTCTTCAGCCTGCTGGTAAAGCTGACCAACAACCGAAGCAACAGCAATATTGCTCGTATTGCTCATTTTGCTTCTACAAAGTGCTGATTTTTAAAGAAGATTCAATCGCCTCTATAACTAGAACAATTACAACTCCCCACAAAGAAATTCACGCTATTGCTGGTTTTATTATAGAAATTAATTTAAATAAAAAACGTTTTCAATAAGATATGATGGTGTAGTGTATAAATAGTTTTGAACGTTAAAGGAATGCTCAAGCGCTGTGGGTGTGATGACGTCACGAGTATACTTCTGTTCCAATGCACAATACGTGCTGCGTGCTCGCGTTCTCGTCAAGTCCGATCTTCCTGTGTTCTTACCGAGAACAGACTTGACGAGAACGCGAGTACGGACTCGCGTTCTCGTGAATTGAGAAACGGCCAAAGTAGTCCCAGATCGTACCTTTATGTTTGAAAGGAGAAAAACTTGATGACGACATTGTCGATGGAGAAGAGTGATTGTTTATAGGGAATGTTACTTCCATCCCAGGTGACAAATAAGAGTGATTTAGGTTGAGTTTACAGTAAATATTTGTCAGTGTTCAGATTTTCACCCTGAACAGTTCCGGCACTTTCCATCTCCCATACAGCCCAGTTCCACTCCATGCCTAATCACCTACACCTGTCATGCTCTAATCAAGCCCGGACTCAGTTCACCTGCCATCCTCCCTACTTAAGCTCCCTTCAGTCTGCTCTCCCCGGCCGGATCGTCTTCACTCATACCTCGTCCTGCCTGTGTGCACCACGTCTGCCTGACAGAGCTTCCCACGTCTGCCAGCCCGTGCTTCCTACGTCTTCCTGCCAGTTCTTCCTTCGTCTGCCTGCCCACCTGCCAAGAACTCTCTGCTGTGCTGACGGCTCTTACTGAACTCTCTCTCTGCTGAGCTGCCGGCTCTTCCTCAACCCAACCACTCCAAGAACTCTCGCTGCCGTGCTGCTGGCTCTTCCTCAAGCTGGGCTACCGCCACTACGAGCGGTATCCCAGCTAAAAATGGTTCAGAATTACCTAAAAATATTGGGCTACTCGCCTCTTATAACAGTAATTCCTGGCCTATTACTGGTCAAACCCCAACAATTAACCCACATACCACAATTGTATTGTTACTTCGTCACTTCCTGTTTGCGGTAAGGCGTATTGTATCACTTCCTGTTTTCACTGCGTGAGCAACGGTTTGTTGCTCCAGATTCTCTTGCTTTTATCTTTAATCTCTTTGCTGTAACATCTGTTTCTAACACATAAGCACTTTTAAAACATTTTCTGTTGCTGCACATCACACTTGGGAACTCCTTGTGTTTCACGGTTTGCTCTCTTGGCGTGGTAGAAGGGCGCTAGCCTAGCTTTAGCCTAGCCTAGCTTTAGCTCCACAATGGCTTCCTCTCCTACTATTACTTCAGCTTCTCCGTCTCTTACTAAGTCTCCCCTTATCTCCTGCTCTCTGTGTCAGATGTTTAGCTATTCCTCTGCCTCCTTTAGTGATAATGGTACTTGTAATAAATGTAGTGTTTTTGTAGCTTTGGAGGCGAGGGTGTCAGAATTAGAGTCCCGGCTCCGTGCTATGGAAAGACCAGCTGATAGCCGCCCCTTTGCTAGCGCGGAGCCACATAGACCTAGCGTTACTTCACTTAGTGGTCCTCCAGAAGCACCCGAGCAGCCGGGTAAGCAGGCCGGCTGGGTGACAGTTCGTAGGAAGCATAGCTCTAGATTTCAGCCCCCAGTTCACCACCAACCCGTCTGCGTTTCTAACAAATTTTCCCCACTCAGCGACACACCCGCTGAGAAGCAAACCCTGATTATTGGGAGCTCAATAGTCAGAAACGTGGCACTAGAGACACCAGGGACCATAGTTAAATGCCTGCCAGGGGCCAGAACGGGCGACATAGAATCTTACCTAAAACTGCTGGCTAAGGATAAGCGTAAATAGAGTAAGATTGTTATTCACGCTGGCGGTAATGACACCCGGTCACGCCGATCGGAGGTCACTAAAGTTGGTGTTGCTTCGGTGTGTGAGTTTGCTAAAACAATGTCGGACTCCGTAATTTTCTCTGGTCCCCTGCCTGATCTGACCAGTGATGACATGTTTAGCCGCATGTCATCATTCAACCGCTGGTTGTCTAGGTGGTGTCCTGAAAACGACGTGGGCTACATTGATAACTGGAGAACTTTCTGGGGAAAACCTGGTCTGATCAGGAGAGACGGTATCCATCCCACTTTGGATGGTTCAGCTCTTCTTTCTAGAAATCTGGCCGGATTTATTAGTTCTCCTAAATGCTGACAACCCAGGGTCCAGACCAGGAAGCAGAGCCGTAGTTTAACACACCTCTCTGCAGCTTCTGTACTGTTACCCACCCATTATCCTATTGAGACGGTGTCTTTCCCACGGCCAAAACTTAACAGATCAAAAACTTATCTAAAAGGAACAAATCATAAAAACCTAATAAAAATCAATACGGTTCACCTTGAACCTAAAAATAAAACAATTAAATGTGGTCTATTAAATATAAGGTCTCTCCCTCCAAAGACTTTGTTGGTTAATGAATTGATTTCTGATAATCAGATTGATTTGTTTTGTCTCACAGAAACCTGGCTACAAGAGGACTACGTTAGTATAAATGAGTCAACTCCCTCCAATTATTCAAATTTCCACATTCCCAGATCTGTGGGAAGAGGAGGAGGAGTGGCAGCCATCTTTCAGTCTGATTTATTAATTAGTCCCAGGCCAATTAATAACTACAGTTCTTTTGAACATTTAACCCTCAGTTTAAAACTAGCCTTTAAAACTATCCTAGATTCAATTGGTTTTGCTCAAAATGTGCATAAACCGACGCACTCTTGGCTCCATACTTTAGACCTTGTGCTGACATATGGCATTGATTGTGAAGAATTAACAGTATTTCCTCACAACCCTGTCCTATCTGATCATTTTTTAATAACATTTCAGTTTAATCTAACGGAGTTCTCCACCCCCAAAAGAGGGTTCCATTATAGTAGATCTTTATCGGATAATGCTGTATCAAAACTTAAAGAGTCTGTCCCCTTTTTAATATCCTCCGTATTGCAGAAATGCCCTGTAGATGGCAGCAATGTTGTTTCTTCCAATTCACAAATAGATGTCTTTGTTAACGGTATGACTTTGTCATTGCGTTCTGCATTAGACAATGTAGCTCCCTTGAAAAAGAAGGTGATTATTCACAGGAAGCTGGCTCCTTGGTTTAATTCAGAGCTGCGTTCCTTGAAGCACAATGTTAGGAAATTGGAGAGAAAATGGCGCTCTACACACCAAGAGGAATCCTACCTAATCTGGAGGGACAGTCTATTGTTGTATAACAAGACCATTCGCAGAGTTAGAGCAACATATTTTTCATCATTAATTGAGGAGAATAAGAATAATCCTAGATTTCTCTTCAATACAGTTGCCAAACTTACCCAGAGCCACAGCTCTGTTGATCCAGCCATCCCCTTAGCTCTTAGCAGTAATGATTTTATGGGATTCTTCATAAATAAAATTGGTTCCATTAAAAATAAAACAATTGGCATCCTCCCAAACATGATTACCTCGTCCTCAGTAAGTGAGGCAGCATTGGAGGAATCCTTAGAACCTGCGCAGTGTCTGAATTGTTTAAAAGCAGTAGAGCTTTCTGAACTATCTAAAATTTTAGCTTCATCTAAACCTTCTACCTGTATGTTAGACCCAATCCCAACCAAGTTGTTTAAGGAGGTATTCCCTCTGATCAGTGGTCCTATTTTAGACATGATTAATCTATCCTTAGTAAATGGATATGTACCACAGGCTTTTAAAGTAGCTGTTATTAAACCTTTACTTAAGAAACCATCTCTTGATCAAGATGAGTTAGTAAATTACAGACCTAATCCAATCTTCTTTTCTTATCTAAAATTCTTGAGAAAGTAGTTGCTAATCAACTATGTGAACATTTACAAAGTAATGACCTACTTGAGGAGTTTCAGTCAGGCTTTAGAGCTCATCATAGCACTGAAACAGCTCTGGTGAAGGTCACCAATGATATTCTCATGGCCTCAGATAATGGACTTGTGTCTATACTTGTCCTGTTAGATCTCAGTGCTGCATTTGACACAGTTGATCACAAAATTCTCCTACAAAGACTTGAGCATACTGTAGGGATTAAGGGAAAAGCATTAGGCTGGTTTAAATCTTATCTGTTGGACAGATTCCAGTTTGTTCATGTTAATAATAAATCTTCTTCAAACTCTAGGGTCACCTGTGGAGTACCACAGGGTTCAGTCCTTGGACCAATTCTATTTACTATATTCAATTCAATTTTATTTATATAGCGCCAAATCATGAAACATGTCATCTCAAGGCACTTTACAAAATCAAGTTCAATCATATTATACAGATTGGGTCAGATTATACAGATTGGTCAAAATGTCCTATATAAGGAAACCAGTTGATTGCATCAAAGTCCCGACAAGCAGCATTCACTCCTGGGGAACCGTAGAGCCACAGGGAGAGTCGTCTGCATTGTACATGGCTTTGCTGCAATCCCTCATACTGAGCAAGCATGAAGCGACAGTGGGAAGAAAAACCACCCATTAACGGGAAAAAAAAACCTCCGGCAGAACCGGGCTCAGTATGAACGGTCATCTGCCTCGACCGACTGGGGTTACAGAAGACAGAGCAGAGACACAACAAGAGAGACAAAAAAGCACAGAAGCACACATTGATCTAGTAATCTGTTCTACATTAGATGGTAGTAACGGGTGAGCCGTCTTCTCTGGATGATGTCAAAGTTAACAGAACGCCAGACCAGGTGTACCTACTATGAAGAAAAAGAGAGAGAGCAAAAAGTTAAAAGCTGAAATGACGACAGTCATTTCAATGTAATACAATGCAAAACTGGAGAACCGTAGAATGAAGAACAGTAGAAATCAGTAGAGTGAGAAAATTAGACCCTGATGTCCTCCAGTAGCCTAAGCCTATAGCAGCATAACTATAGAGGTAGCTCAGGGTAACATGAGCCACTCTAACTATAAGCTTTGTCAAAAAGGAATGTTTTAAGATTAGTCTTAAAAATAGATAGGGTGTCTGCCTCACGGACCAAAACTGGGAGTTGGTTCCACAGGAGAGGAGCCTGATAGCTAAAGGATCTGCCTCCCATTCTACTTTTAGAGACTCTAGGAACCACCAGCAGACCTGCAGTCTGAGAGCGAAGTGCTCTGTTAGGAACATACGGGGTAATCAGAGCTCTGATATATGATGGAGCTTGATTATTAAGGGCTTTATACGTTAGAAGAAGAATTTTAAATTCTATTCTTGATTTAACAGGAAGCCAATGAAGGGAAGCTAAAATTGGAGAAATATGATCCCTCTTGTTGATTTTCATCAGAACTCTTGCCGCAGCATTCTGGATCAGCTGAAGACTTCGAACTGCATTTTGTGGACTTCCTGATAGTAAAGAATTACAATAGTCCAGCCTTGAAGTAACAAATGCATGCACTAGTTTTTCAGCATCACCCCTGGACAGAATGTTTCTAATTTTGGCGATATTCCGGAGGTGAAAAAAGGAAACTCTGGAAACCTGTTTAATATGGGATTTAAATGACATGTCTTGGTCGAAAACAACACCAAGATTTTTAACTTTATTACCAGAGTCCAAGTTAATGCCATCCAGATTCAGTGATTGATTAAGAAGTTTATTTTTTGAGGACTCTGGCCCAAAGATTACAACTTCTGTCTTGTCAGAATTTAAATGCAGAAAATTTAAAGTCATCCAGCTTTTGATGTCATCAAGACATGACTGCAGTCGAAGTAACTGATTGGATTCATCAGGATTTATGGATAAATATAGCTGAGTGTCATCAGCATAACAGTGGAAATTAATCCCATGCTGTCTGATAATTTTGCCAACCGGAAGCATATATATAGTAAATAGAATTGGTCCAAGGACTGAACCCTGTGGTACTCCACAGGTGACCCTAGAGTTTGAAGAAGATTTATTATTAACATGAACAAACTGGAATCTGTCCGACAGATAAGATTTAAACCAGCCTAATGCTTTCCCCTTAATCCCTACAGTATGCTCAAGTCTTTGTAGGAGAATATTGTGATCAACTGTGTCAAATGCAGCACTGAGATCTAACAGGACAAGTATAGACACAAGTCCATTATCTGAGGCCATGAGAATATCATTGGTGACCTTCACCAGAGCTGTTTCAGTGCTATGATGAGCTCTAAAGCCTGACTGAAACTCCTCAAGTAGGTCATTACTTTGTAAATGTTCACAAAGTTGATTAGCAACTACTTCCTCAAGAATTTTAGATAAGAAAAGAAGATTAGATATAGGTCTGTAGTTTACTAGCTCATCTTGATCAAGAGAAGGTTTCTTAAGTAAAGGTTTAATAACAGCTACTTTAAAAGCCTTTGGTACATATCCATTTACTAAGGATAGATTAATCATGTCTAAAATAGGACCACTGATCAGAGGGAATACCTCCTTAAACAACTTGGTTGGGATTGGGTCTAACATACAGGTAGAAGGTTTAGATGAAGCTAAAATTTTAGATAGCTCAGAAAGCTCTACTGCTTTTAAACAGTTCAGACACTGCGCAGGTTCTAAGGATTCCTCCAATGCTGCCTCACTTACTGAGGACAAGGTAATCATGTTTGGGAGGATGCCAATTATTTTATTTTTAATGGAATCAATTTTATTTATGAAGAATCCCATAAAATCATTACTGCTAAGAGCTAAGGGGATGGCTGGATCAACAGAGCTGTGGCTCTGGGTAAGTTTGGCAACTGTATTGAAGAGAAATCTAGGATTATTCTTATTCTCCTCAATTAATGATGAAAAATATGCTGCTCTAACTCTGTGAATGGTCTTGTTATACAACAATAGACTGTCCCTCCAGATTAGGTAGGATTCCTCTTGGTGTGTAGAGCGCCATTTTCTCTCCAATTTCCTAACATTGTGCTTCAAGGAATGCAGCTCTGAATTAAACCAAGGAGCCAGCTTCCTGTGAATAATCACCTTCTTTTTCAAGTGAGCTACATTGTCTAATGCAGAACGCAATGACAAAGTCATACCGTTTACAAAGACATCTATTTGTGAATTGGAAGAAACAACATTGCTGCCATCTACAGGGCATTTCTGCAATACGGAGGATATTAAAAAGGGGACAGACTCTTTAAGTTTTGATACAGCATTATCCGATAAAGATCTACTATAATGGAACCCTCTTTTGGGGGTGGAGAACTCCGTTAGATTAAACTCAAATGTTATTAAAAAATGATCAGATAGGACAGGGTTGTGAGGAAATACTGTTAATTCTTCACAATCAATGCCATATGTCAGCACAAGGTCTAAAGTATGGAGCCAAGAGTGCGTCGGTTTATGCACATTTTGAGCAAAACCAATTGAATCTAGGATAGTTTTAAAGGCTACACTAAGGTTATCACATTCTGTGTCAACATGGATGTTAAAATCACCCACTATAATAACCTTATCAGTATTTAACACCAAATCAGATAAGAAGTCTGACAGCTGATCCAAAAACTGAGTGTAAGGGCCTGGTGGACGATACAAAACAATAAACAGAAGAGGTTTTATTGCTTTGCAGTTTGGATGAGGGAAACTGAGGGTTAAATGTTCAAAAGAACTGTAGTTATTAATTGGCCTGGGACTAATTAATAAATCAGACTGAAAGATGGCTGCCACTCCTCCTCCTCTTCCCACAGATCTGGGAATGTGGAAATTTGAATAATTGGAGGGAGTTGACTCATTTATACTAACGTAGTCCTCTTGTAGCCAGGTTTCTGTGAGACAAAACAAATCAATCTGTTTATCAGAAATCAATTCGTTAACTAACAAAGTCTTTGGAGGGAGAGACCTTATATTTAATAGACCACATTTAATTGTTTTATTTTTAGGTTCAAGGTGAACCGTATTGATTTTTATTAGGTTTTTATGATTTGTTCCTTTTAGATAAGTTTTTGATCTGTTAAGTTTTGGCCGTGGGAAAGACACCGTCTCAATAGGATAATGGGTGGGTAACAGTACAGAAGCTGCAGAGAGGTGTGTTAAACTACGGCTCTGCTTCCTGGTCTGGACCCTGGGTTGTCAGCATTTAGGAGAACTAATAAAACCGGCCAGATTTCTAGAAAGAAGAGCTGCACCATCCAAAGTGGGATGGATGCCGTCTCTCCGGATCAGACCAGGTTTTCCCCAGAAAGTTCGCCAGTTATCAATGTAGCCCACGTCGTTTTCAGGACACCACCTAGACAACCAGCGGTTGAATGATGACATGCGGCTAAACATGTCATCACTGGTCAGATCAGGCAGGGGACCAGAGAAAATTACGGAGTCCGACATTGTTTTAGCAAACTCACACACCGAAGCAACACCAACTTTAGTGACCTCCGATCGGCGTGACCGGGTGTCATTACCGCCAGCGTGAATAAAAATCTTACTGTATTTACACTTATCCTTAGCCAGCAGTTTTAGGTAAGATTCTATGTCGCCCGTTCTGGCCCCTGGCAGGCATTTAACTATGGTCCCTGGTGTCTCTAGTGCCACGTTTCTGACTATTGAGCTCCCAATCACCAGAGTCGGCTTCTCAGCGGGTGTGTCGCTGAGTGGGGAAAATTTGTTAGAAACGCAGACGGGTTGGTGGTGAACTGGGGGCTGAAATCTAGAGCTATGCTTCCTACGAACTGTCACTATATATATGCTTCCGGTTGGCAAAATTATCAGACAGCATGGGATTAATTTCCACTGTTATGCTGATGACACTCAGCTATATTTATCCATAAATCCTGATGAATCCAATCAGTTACTTCGACTGCAGTCATGTCTTGATGACATCAAAAGCTGGATGACTTTAAATTTCCTGCATTTAAATTCTGACAAGACAGAAGTTGTAATCTTTGGGCCAGAGTCTTCAAAAAATAAAGTTCTTAATCAATCACTTAATCTGGATGGCATTAACTTGGCCTCTGGTAATAAAGTTAAAAATCTTGGTGTTGTTTTCGACCAAGACATGTCATTTAAATCCCATATTAAACAGGTTCCCAGAGTTTCCTTTTTTCACCTCCGGAATATCGCCAAAATTAGAAACATTCTGTCCTGGGGTGATGCTGAAAAACTAGTCCATGCATTTGTTACTTCAAGGCTGGACTATTGTAATTCTTTACTATCAGGAAGTCCACAAAATTTAGTTCGAAGTCTTCAGCTGATCCAAAATGCTGCGGCAAGAGTTCTGATGAAAATCAACAAGAGGGATCATATTTCTCCAATTTTAGCTTCCCTTCATTGGCTTCCTGTTAAATCAAGAATAGAATTTAAAATTCTTCTTCTAACGTATAAAGCCCTTAATAACCAAGCTCCATCATATATCAGAGCTCTGATTACCCCGTATGTTCCTAACAGAGCACTTCGCTCTCAGACTGCAGGTCTGCTGGTGGTTCCTAGAGTCTCTAAAGGTAGAATGGGAGGCAGATCCTTTAGCTATCAGGCTCCTCTCCTGTGGAACCAACTCCCAGTTTTGGTCCGTGAGGCAGACACCCCGTCTACTTTTAAGACTAATCTTAAAACTTTCCTTTTTGACAAAGCTTATAGTTAGAGTGGCTCATGTTACCCTGAGCTATCTCTATAGTTGTGCTGTGATAGGCCTAGGCTGCTGGAGGACATCAGGGTCTAATTTTCTCACTCTACTGATTTCTACATTTCTTCATTCTACGGTTCTCCAGTTTTGCATTGTATTACATTGAAATGACTGTCGTCATTTCAGCTTTTAACTTTTTGCTCTCTCTCTTTTTCTTCATAGTAGGTACACCTGGTCTGGCGTTCTGTTAACTGTGACATCATCCAGAGAAGACGGCTCACCCGTTACTACCATCTAATGTAGAACAGATTACTAGATCAATGTGTGCTTCTGTGCTTTTTTTTGTCTCTCTTGTTGTGTCTCTGCTCTGTCTTCTGTAACCCCAATCGGTCGAGGCAGATGACCGTTCATACTGAGCCCGGTTCTGCCGGAGGTTTTTCTTTCCCGTTAATGGGTGGTTTTTCTTCCCACTGTCGCTTCATGCTTGCTCAGTATGAGGGATTGCAGCAAAGCCATGTACAATGCAGACGACTCTCCCTGTGGCTCTACGGTTCCCCAGGAGTGAATGCTGCTTGTCGGGACTTTGATGCAATCAACTGGTTTCCTTATATAGGAACATTTTTGACCAATCTGTATAATCTGACCCAATCTGTATAATATGATTGAACTTGATTTTGTGAAGTGCCTTGAGATGACATGTTTCATGATTTGGCGCTATATAAATAAAATTGAATTGAATTGAATTGAATTGAATTACATTAAATCATATCATCATAGTTATACAAGTCTACCAAGACTGTAAAACCAACTTGACTTCATGCTGTTACTCACCTTTCTTTAGGAGAAAAGCTCTGAATAAAACTGGAGCTGCTTCTGGTCTCCAAAAAAATACCTTTAATTCTTAACAAAACTATTTTTTACTTCTTTCTCTCTAAAGGAAATGAAACACAGCAGTCAAAAAAACAGAAGAAAGGAACACACTTGCCAAAGATCCAAGAGACTGCATCATTAGGCTCAAAAACAAAAAATGTTGTGAGAACACAAGGGGCCTCAGAATTGACATTTGCCAAAAAACAAAAAAACAAAAAAAAATTTGGTTAAAGAAAGCATAACCTAAATGAGTTTCTGCGTGAACTACTATAATTGTCTCAGTCTGGCTAGTCAATTTCATCACAGCTGAAGAATCAAGCTTTGTACCAGCTACATTAGCACCTTTTAATTCCCAATTCATCAAATAATGGTGTTTAGTTTTGAACCCCTGGGGTTCACTACTAAACACCATTGTTTTACTTTTCTTTTCCTTTCATTCTAATCACTCTAGTTTGTGTATCAGGGTTATTAAAATATATTTTATTTTGTCTATATCACTGGTGGAAAATATTTCATTCTAAACCTTTTTTATTTGAGACATCTATTTTAAAGTAAGAAGTGGATAACTAACTTTGCTGCATCCATTCAGAAAAAGATTCAGAATTTGAAGATGTTTTATCTTCATTGGGACCTCCGAGTCATCTCCTCTCTTGCTCCGAATAGATGATGGTAGGGTTTCTTATAGCATAAGTAGAAGTACAGTAACTTCAAGGGTTCCAGACTTGGGTCTGCCATCAGCATGCCTCACGAGCGCCTGCCCTTTTGGATCCCATCACTCCATTTGCATAATATCAGTGGTCAGCATGAGTGCAGAGAAAACCTTTCAAAGACTAGCTGGAGGATAAAAACGCAGAATCAGAAGTCCAAGTGTTGACTCTAACACCCACTGGCACCAATGTCTCTGAGGCATTAGAAAGGGAAGACAGCCACAGACATTAAATATGACACTTGGGAATTCTAGATTAAGGCAGCAAGAAGGCACAATGGGACAGTTTCCCCAATAGTGAAAACCCCTGACCCTGTCTGTGTCCCCAATTTACAAGGACAGAGCTTTTCTTTGCAACTAAACATGTGCATAAATAAATTAGTCTAAAAGTAATTGCCAAATATAGTATTTGCTGTTGGTAAGGTCACAGACTAGTGAGTGTTTGTTATCCAAACAATCCCCACACTGTTGGGTTGGAGTGTTTATTACATCCATCAAGAATATGTTATTTACCAGTCACCAGCTATTCACATCACTGCCTTTGACATAGCAGAACACACAATATTGAGTCTTCATCCTATTTCATGTCCTAGAGCAAGGGTGTCAAACATTGGTCCTCGAGACCATGGGTGAAAGTAAGCCGGTAGGTTCCGGTACTTTGTACCGCTAAAATAATCTAAGCCGGAACGCAGTACCAGTAAGAGGGGACAGCAGCTGCCAGCTATAAAACCTTCAACAGTCACGGCCATACGTTGGATCAGAAAATAGATCCGCTAATGCAGTCTGAAACACCACAATCTATTTATAGGTTTAGTTTTTATTAATTTTGAATTTGTTCTGAACTATATGTGCTGTGTGTCTGTGCCTCAACGCTCTCACCTACTTCTCTTCTATCCTTTCCCTTGGAGCAAGGGGCTCTTATTAGCGTCCAGCCTTCAAAATGTGCGCAATTACATTTAGTGTCCTTCCGCCTTTGTAGTCCAACTGTTTTTAATATTTGCCTTTAGTTTCTATTTTCCCATGTTTTATTTTGTTTCTACATTTTATTCCAACTTGCTTTTATTCTGTTTTATTTTCCTATATTTTAATCATGTAAAGCACTTTGCATTGTTTTTGTACTGAAATGTGCTATACAAATAAATTTGCTTGCCTTGCCTGTAACAAAATGTCCAAAGTAAAACCAATATGAAAGTTAGTTGTGTTTCGTGCTATTTTGTTCAATCTTAATGACATAGAACAAGCAACACTTCGGTGAGTTGCTGCATCGCCTTGCTGCGTCGCCTTGCACTTGATTCAAGTGCGCATAACTTAGTCACACGTAATTTAGGTGAATACTTTTAAGGGGCATTTTGAAGGACTTGTAACATTGGGGGCTTCAGCCCAAACCCCTCATTCCCCCTCTTCCCTCTAAAGGAACCCTTTACAGTCTTATTTTGTGCACATTTTCCCACATTTTATTTTTTGTGTGCAGCGCACCAATGGAAAAAAAAAAATAATCTGCCCACCTCACCGCCTCAACACGGTAGAATAAATTATGCTGGGACCAAACATGGTCAGAGAAGGTTGCAAAAGTACCCGGTTCGATCCCCGGCGCCTGCACTCTGGGTCCCTGAGCAAGACCCTTAACCCCAGATTGCTCCCCGGGCGCTGCACATGACTGCCCACTGCTCCCCAAGGGTGATGGGTTAAAGGCAGAGAACAAATTTCGTTGTAATGTATGTTTCAATGACAATAAAGATGATATTACATTACATTACAATCCGCTCCCAAATAGTGTTTTTTTTCTTCTGTCACTAGGAACCAGAGAGGCGCAGAGCTTGAAAAGCTGCACCTATACCCATAGAATCTGGGATTACAATACATAAAAGCGCTATTTTGTGGGCTAAAATGAAGTAGAATGTAATTTTTCTGTTCTCCACAAACAGAAGCTCTCCTCAGAGAATAATAGCATTAATGAGCAGGGCTGACGGGTGTCGTTTTCTCATGCTCTGTTTTAGAAAAACTTTCTGAACAAAATTCAGAAAATAAAAAGAATACCTCACCCCCTTCCTCATGCTGTTTCTTATTCTGATGGATCTCCCACTTCTGTCAATCAAATGCATCCCAAAAGGAAATCTAAACCTACCTATTTATACGACACAATCAGCTGATCCAACATAAATAGGTACAGAAATATTTAACTTAGTTTGTTTAAATTAATTTGCAGAGTATTTTAGAGTAAAAGCAAACCTTATGTTCTTTATGTTGCACTTGACCTACATAACAATATGTGGGAAGGTTTTGTTGTTGTTACAAGCTTCAATTAGTATATGATCTGTGGCTTCTGACAAATCTGTTTGACTGTTTGTGTTTAGACCCAAAACAGCTGTGAACTGATGTATGTAAGTTTACCCGCTGAATCGTTTTATGTGTTGTTTATCTGTGTACAGGCCAAGGTGTCATGATTTTGGGGTTTTGTTTTTGGATTATTCTGGACTGATTATTTTTCCATGCTCCACCCTTCCCAGTCACCATTCCAGCCAGCACTCTGCACTTAATCAGCTCCTCGTGCTGCTGCCACTAATTACCCTCAAGTCATTCCACCTGTTCCTCTACTTATACCTGCCTCATTCAATGACTCCCTGCCAGACCCGTCTTGTCCTGCTGCCTGCGTGTGTGGTTCCTCAGTATCTTCTCGTCTGTTTATCCCCAGGACCTGCAGCTAACTAGTGCTAGTGTTCACCACCGTTTAATGTCACTCCTGGATTCTTCGTGTATCACTGGGAACTTATTTGTGGCTACCGTTCAAGTCTGATTCTGCCTTCAGCTCCGGGTCAGTATGGTTCCACATGACAGCTCAGGCTGTCTCACCCATGGCTAGATCCACTGCTGCTGGCTCAGTGGTGGAGCAGTAGTCACGGTCATGGCAGCCAACCTCTATCACTGGCTCATCATCGTCGAGGAGATCAGGGGTGTTTGGTCGCTCTGTCCTGTCCCAAACACCAGGATGAGCAGCAGGCAGAGAGTAGCTATTCCACTCAAACAGGACCGGGACAGTCCCCTTCTTTAGAAATCTGTGTCTGCCTCCTGTAGAGGGCTCGATCAGAACAGCAGGTGAAAAATGACGACTGCAGACTCTTGTATGTCTTGTGATCTTCAAGCAGTCTCATTGAATACTAATTACTCACTTCCTCTGTAACTCACCATCTTTTGATAATGTGTGAAAAGAGTTACACCTTGAAGATGCTGTGCATTTTGATACACAGCAGTAGAACTAGCTGTGCTGTCCTCTCTTTTGGAAGGAAAATGTAGTCCTCTTGGATGTCATCTTGTACACACAAACCCACACACTCGCAAATATTCAATTTAAAGTTAAATAAACAATAAAAAACAAAATATCTTGCATTGTTTTTGAATGAGAGTCCAGTACTGAAGCTGTAAACATCCCTCTGCCTTTTAGATTGAATATGTTAAAATATAATTTCTGTTTCAGGAGTGTTTTTATTACTACAGATGTGTACAATAGAAGCACCACATCTTTCAAGCAAAGAACCTTGGGGTGACCTCAACTGGATGCAGTCAATTCTTAACTGAATAAAGCTTTAATTCACTGTCAAATAACACTTATATCACTCATGCATTGACTTTTTCAGCAATTCTCTGCCCCTAACTCCCTTTTTTTCAGCAGCAAAAGCGTTGCCTCTTTTCATTAGTTATGGTGTAATATTCTCCATAAGCCTTTGTCAAATATTTTTAATTCTACTCACAGGAAATGCACACTTTTAAACTGCTTATTTCCTGCTGTTATCATGGTGAATTGCATTATATGCCATTGATGAGGGCTTCTTTCATGCTCATGCGTTGATTGGACGCTGGGTTTAGTTACCTGATTGATATCACCTATTCTGAAAATGAAAATGCTGAGTATGACAGTGTGAGGTAGAGCTACTATGAGTAGCTGCTTTCTACTCGGGATAGGTCGGCCATTCTTTCTGAAACAGGGCCCTGGTTTAAGGATTCTGTGTTTAGCTCCCTTTCCTGGAGGAAGTCAGTAAAGAAGGTATTGCTGCCAAAAACTGAGTTGACTCTGTTTTTATTTTCATAGAAGGTGACACTGAGTTCAGCTATGCCTCTTGCTTGGATAAAGCCTTTGATGTAGATATTGCTGTCATTAACAGTGTGAACTTTACCATAAAATCTACTCCAGGACCAGAACATCTCTTTGTTTGCTCTCTGCTTCCTGTCATCTCAACCACCAACAGATGGCTCCTTATCTTTCTTTCCATTAAAAGCAAGTGGTTCCTTTTCACCATATGCTTTCTGAGGGTTGCAGCAAAGTTGACAAGTTGTAATTATTTGGGCCTCCTAATATAGATATGATTTACCAATTGGCATTATATGAGCAAAACATTTGACTATATTAAAATTTAAAATAATATGTTGGATTGGCCTTTATTGGATTGGACCTCAATGGCTATATGATTAATCTGAATTGGAATCAACTGGATTGATCTGAACTGAAAAAAAGTATTTTACATAATTGGAAATGAACTGGACCAACTGTAATCCTCCAGTTATTAAAAAATGTTTCTCTCGATAGGAAGTAAATCAAGGAAGAAAAAGTGTTGTAATACAACACTGTTTTATAGGAGGAATAAAGGTAGAGAATTCTAGAAAGCTGAAATATGTATGCAGGCAGGGATAGCAGGCACAACAAGAGGCATTTATCAGCAGAGCACTTGTCATTTTTAAAATGCAGAGAATGTAGGGCATGTCTAATTACAGCAGAATACATGTCAAGTCCCTGCTCACACACCCACTCAGCCATTCACTGGCAGTGTCCCCCTGGACTGGCCTCCAATCATGTTAGAAACAGAGCTATCATCATGCTGGCAGTGCTGAGACTGGATCAGGAGAGAGGGAGTTTAAGAGAAAGGGGTCACTTGGTGGATCAATATGGATGGTGTGAGAAATATAAAAGAAAAAAAATATATACTGATAGAGGGTAAAAGGGACAAATAAGAAAAAACTTGAAGATAAAACTTACAATGTGTAGCGATATTTCTGAAAGGGTAACTATTTTCTCTTCATACAAGACATGCTATTTGATTCTATTCTGCTCTCCTTTCTTTCTTTCTTTCTTTCTTTCTTTCTTTCTTTCTTTCTTTCTTTCTTTCTTTCTCAGATTTCTCACTCTCGCTTTCTGTTCATTATCAACTAACTGACAAATGTAAGGCCCACCAAAAATGTAACCTTTACTAAAGGTTTATTTATTGATATTTTTTCATAAGTGAAGTATAATATTAACTTGTGGGAAATCTCACTAAAGTTATGAAATGCAGTAATTACTGATTCTGTGAAGTAAGCAAGCAACTATGCAGGTAGACAAGGACAAAGCCGTGGGCCAGGGGAACCCCAGCCAACCAGCAAGTTTCTCTTGGATGTTCTGAGATCCCAAATCAAATATAGGGAGGATAGGGCTTTCACTGTAGCTGATACTTCTAAGACTATAGGAATATTTAAATATCCTTTAGTTATTTTTTTCTGTATTTTCTTTCTTATTTTTTTTCTGTATTTAGTTAATTGCAAAGTTAAATTGTAAACGACTTAGTTCTTCTTTGGTTGCTTACAGATGTGCTACACTAAGAAATCTATCATTTTGTCTCTAAGGCTGATCTAAGGCCAGTATAAGTGACTGTTGCAGTCACCCCTCCCAAGTGACTGTTCTCACAGCAAGGGGGCCAGTGCATAAAGCCCCTGGCCATGCTACAATCGGTCTCTTTTCGCCCACTGCCTTGGCAACATTGGGGAGAGCACTCATCTTCCTCTGCGGCAGATCCGTCTGGAGTTCGGAGAACCGCCACATATGTAGGCAGAATTGAAGCTCAGTGTATCACTGTCCTTTTCCAACACCGGAACTTAAATAGCCAACTGCAATGGAAACAGGCTGTTTGTAACTTTTCTCAGCTTTTGCAAGAGAAAAGTTTATCTGAAAATCGAATGGAAAATAACTTATAAAACAGTTTCCACTAAAAACCCACAGAGACATCAGCGCTGTCAATTTAGAGAGCGTTTGATTCTGTTGATTTCCTTGCAGTTTTTTTGTTAATTTGTGCAACAAAAAAATTTGACTAAAATATTACAATGTTCTATAAGTCAACTAATGATTTTTCTTACATTGTTAACTTGAACATCCAAGATTCCTTATTATCTATTATTAATTGTGTTGTATTTTATTTCTCTTCTTCTGTACATCTTAACTTTAAATTCAGCTTTTTTTATATGAATTAATTTTGTGTTTAAGTCTGGTGTCTAGGCCTACCTGTTTTTGCCACTGTCACACCCAAATTTCCCCATTATGGTACAGTGAAGGTGTTTCTATTAAACATAGGTAACAATAGATTGAGAAAAGGCCATATTTATTATGTCTGGATTTAAATTAGCTGTTTACCTTTGTGATGAATGTGTAATTATTTTATTGCCTAGTTGTGGACTAAAAAAACTAAGAGATTAACTTGAAGTACACTAGAAGGGTTCTGTTTTATATAAATAGAATTATGCTTTGCAGTTTAAGAAAATCAAGAATGTAATATGCAAGTGAAACTTTATGCATTTTTGTGATCATTTTCACTACAGAAGCAGCTGCACTGTATTATGCTAAATCAACCAGAGAGGGCTGAGCTATTGACATTTTAATCCTAGAACTTTTTAGCTGCAGATTTATCTTTGTTATTCAAAAGATAATTGCATTATTTGCTAATTTGCATTTTTCCTTTAGTTTTATTACTCATAAAATAATATTAAGTTATTATCTGAAAAATATGCAAATTGTCACATTTTTATCCGATTACTCAATTAATCGTAAGAATAATCGATAGAATAATGGATTTCTAAAATAATCCTTTATGTGAGCCCTAGTAACATTAGGCTTAAACTTCAGATAATGTAAATATCACCCACAGGAACTGCCCTGACACGTCATTTCTGGTTATTAACTTGATGGGTTAATCCAAATGACCAATTCTAGCCTTACTCACTGCCTGGAGAAATAATCACATTAAAAAAAATCAAGTGTCTTAAAGGCTATCGATTTCTACTTAGCAAATCATTCTTTAAATTTTCTTTCCTCAAATAATGTTTTATATAACTCAGCTTTGCATTGTGAATGGGTTAAAACACATACCAAATGTTGTTCTAAATTAGTTAATTTAACCTCATTCCACATTCTTTAAGATGAACTTTGATTCTCTGACTTAGATCTGTAGTGAACCAGGATTCACTGAATCATTCTGATGATGGCTTCAACTATTTTATTTGTCTTTTGTTTCTATTGCATGTACACCATTCCTTACCTTCTTTTTGTTGTAATTTTGCTTAGTAGTTTTAGTTAAGTTTCTCTAGTCTATTAGAGATGATTTGTTGATAGAAATATATGTTTAATTCGGATAAACAACATTCCATATTGGTGTTCTCTGGATGACTCTACATTTCTGTTAATAAATTCTTGAACTTGAAGAGAAGTTGTCACTCATTTATTCCATATGTGTGCAGAGTGTGATGTTAAAAGAACGCCAGTGCTCGAATCATTAATTTCAACTATTGTCCTAATATCTGCTGTTTGGGCTGATATTCACCGGACAATACCTAACAGACCGAGGGTTAAACAATCAGATAACTTCAGTGCGTAATGGCACAACACACAGATATCGAGCCTGGTTAGTCGCACACCCAGACAGGTTTTGTTTAAACACCTGTTAATATGTGTTTGTACATCACAATATGTGTTTAGTTGTTTGAAGCACATTTGTTTATCAATCTGTACCCACTCCTATATAAGCTGTGTTATTTATATGATGGCAGGTACATCTCAGTAAATTAGAATATGACTGAAAGATTACCTGAACCAAAGCAGCTTGGATTATGTGCTCTGCACTTTTCTTCCCCACATTGACTTCCAAATAAAATGCAAAGTTACCTTTCATCCAAAAAAAGGACTGTGTGTAAAAATGTTTGAGTACAAAATGTGACTTTCCTTCCACTTCACCCTGTGTCTATCTGATAATTCCAACAAAACGGATTGAAGTCTGTGGTTGTGATGTCCCACAAATTTGAAAATGAGCAAAGGGTTATGATTACTGTTCATAACCCGGCACTGTAATACCTAATGTGATATGAGTTTAACCAAGTTAACTGCAAGCTGAGAAAACAACTCAACCATTCATTCCCACTTATCCATGCAGGGGTGGCTGGTGCCTCTATCCAGTGATCACTGGGCAAAACATGGTGTTCACCCTGGACAGGTTCCCAGTTCATCACAGGGCAACATAGAGACACATAGGACAAACAACCATTCACACAAACATCTAACGGAAATTTCGAGAAACCGATTAACCCAAAAGTCACGTTTTTGGACTGTGGGAGGAAGTTGGGGTACCTGGAGAGAACCCATAGATGCCTAGGAAGAACATGCAAACTCCCTGGGATTTCAGAAATTTGAACTCAGGACCTTATTGCAGCAAGGCAACCGGGCTACCAACTGCACCACTGTGCAGCCCTGTGTTTTCATTATTTTATTTTTTGTCTATTTATGCAGTATTATTATAAAGATTATAAATGTTCCTATACACGTGCATCATGGAGGAACAAAATGCTTTCAGAAACAAGACTTTTTTTTTTCTTAAAGAAAGAAAGCAGTATTGCAAGCACAACATGCAGATAGCACTCAGTGTGATGTTTACAACAAGTACCCCTAAACACATCAAGACAGCTGGAACTATATTAAAGAAGGCAAGGACTGACAAATGGCCATGTTCCAATAAACAACTGTGATTGGTGATGCGGAGAATGTAGCAACAGAAGAATACAAAACAGAGAACATCCTGCAGAAAAAAAGGAAAAGAAAGATTGTAATAAATAAAATAAAGAAAGCAGAACTTAATGGTGACTAATAAAATAACCAAAACTAATAAAAATTACATGAAAATTTGGCAACCATGACAAACTAAAATTATGTGACTTGGCTGAGTAGATCGAGCATAAAACAGGGGAAAACCATGACGTTTTTGGGGATCAGTTAAGTTAAAATGAAATAAAAAAGCAGTGTTTGACAAGGAAAAACAAAAACACAAGTGTTCAATGTTTGCAAGCTTAAACGCACCTTTCCTCTTTTCCTTTCTTTCCTGCTATTTGTTTAGTTTTGCAACACCGAAGCTGTGGAAATCATGTGATAAATTTGTTCTCAGCAAATGTATAAAGTGCTGATATCCCTGACAGCAATGATTTGAATTTGTGTACTATACAGGCATTTTATTCCTGTCTGTGTTCCTGTTTATATGTCTGTGTCATGGAGGCTCAGCAAAGCAGATGGGCTCAGCAGCTGCACTGCCAAGGCTATTTCATGACTCGATACCCAACAATACATTCCTAGTAAATGCAAAACTGAACACTTTCAAACTGTTCAACAGAGGCCCTCCAACACTTCTTGGTATTATTTTACAATGGAAAACAACTTGAAGGTATCCAATAGCCATCACCCATACAGATTCTGTGAGACAGCAGCCACAATCCTTGCAATGTTTATCAGTTAATTCATCTGTTAGCTGAAGACTTTTAATGTTAATAAAAATTGATCATTCCTTGGTGTATCAAGATGTATTTTTTTATCTTTTTATATTTTAAGGTTTAAATCACTTGAATTCCTCAAAGCAATGTCCTCTGACTATTTCAAAAGGTAATATGTCACTCAGAAAATAACAATATATTGTCCCTTTGTTATCATGGACAAGCAACAGAGCAGTAGAGCATAAGTCATGGCAGATTATTCATTAAGTATCATTTATACATTAGGCAATCCAAAGTGCTCTAAATAACATCAAAGAAAAAAAATTAAATAAAAAAGCAAAGGCATGCAAGCATAAAAGAAAAAACATGTAAAAAATACAGAGATTAAATTCATAAAAGTCACAAACATTTCAGAGTTCATTGTCATATTGTTTGTTCAAATGCTGAAGTAAACAATTTGTTTTCAGTCCTTATTTAAAGGAAACAACCGGCTTTAAACTTCAGGCTTTCAAGGAGTTAGTTCCGGAGATGAGGATCCTTGCAACAAAATGCTGCCTCACCTTGTTTAGTTTTGGTCCAGGGAATACTGAATAATGCCTGACCCTCTGAAGACCAAAGGGGTCTACTTGGGTCATACTTAAGCTAAGATAAGATATACTTTATTGAGTATAGTGGAGAAATTCACTTGTCACATTGGCTCAATAATAAAAACAAGGTGCCAAAAGGAGGAAAAGGTGCATGAGGTATGTACAGTGTGTCCACATATATACTGTGGATCGAGAGAAAAAAAAAAAGAAAGCAGAGATTTAAAATGACTTATGTACATTTAGGTGACTTGTATACATATGGATTTGGCATTGTGCATTAAAGTGGTACCAGGTAAAGAACAACAGTGAGGTTGATGAAGTCTCTTATTTAACAGGATTATTGCACAAGTTGGTGGTGAAGATTCTCAGTCATCCAGGTCATAGTCATTCCAAAAAAAAAGTAAAAAACAAAGCAACTGGACTTGTTTTCCGTAGTTGAAGATGTTTCGCTTCCTCTCCAGGAAGCTTTCTCAATTCAAAAAGTCTGGAGTAATGTGGAGTACCAAGCTTTATACTACTGCCCAAACAAAAAATCCCAGTACATTTCAAACCAAACAAGACCCTCAGACAGAGGCTGGTGCATCCCAAGGACAAAACCCCCAAACTTAAGATGAGCGGAGTGGTGTATGCAGTTCAGTGCAGTGAGGAATGTTCTGATCTTTATATTGGAGAAACCAAACAACCTCTCCACAGTCACATGGCTCAACACAGGAGAGCTACCTCCTCAGGACAAGACTCTGCTGTCCACCTACACCTTAAGGACAAAGGACACTCTTTTGAGGACCAAAATGTCCACATTTTGGACAAAGAAGACAGATGGTTTGAAAGGGGTGTGAAGGAAGCCATCTACGTTAAGAGAGAAAAAACAACCTTAAACAGAGGAGGAGGCCTTAGGTTCCAACTCTCAAAAACTTACAATACAGCTATAGGATTAATTCCGGCCAATCACCACCTCAATTCTCACCCTCATATGGGCGATCAAAACATTGTTCCTTTAAGCCAGGCCAATAACAACCCTAACGACTCCTCGTTACAGAGGAGTGGACCAGTTTCGGTTCAATCTGCTGGCTTAATGGCTTTAACGACCGTCCATTACTAAGGGGTGGACCTGTTTTGGTTGAATTTGCATGTTATCTAAACCAGGGCTGCGTCCTGAGCCCCCTGCTGTTCACCCTGATGACTCATGACTGCGTCCCCAGGTTCACCACCAATCACATCGTGAAGTTTGCTGACGACACAACGGTGGTGGGCCTGATCAGAGACGACAACGACCAGGACTACAGAGAGGAGGTGGAGCAGCTGGTGGGCTGGTGCAGAGAAAACAGTCTGATCCTGAACGTGGAGAAGACGAAGGAGATCATCGTCGACTTCAGGAAGAACCAGCCTCACCACGCTCCACTGCTCATCAACAGCTCAGCTGTGGAGGTGGTCAGCAGCACCAAGTTCCTGGGGGTGCACATCACGGACAACCTCACCTGGTCTGTGAACGCCATGTCACTGGTGAAGAGGGCACAGAAGCGCTTCTACTTCCTGCGGAGGATGAGGAGAGCCCGCCTGCCCCCGCCCATCCTCAAGACCTTCTACAGAAGCACCATAGAGAGCATTCTGACCGGCTCTCTCTCTGTGTGGTGTGGAGGCTGCAATGCCTCCGACTGGAAGAATGTGAGGAGAGTGGTGAGGACAGCTGAAGAGATCATCGGGGCTCCTCTTCCCTCCATTAAGGACATTTCATCAGAGCCCTGCGTGGCCCGAGCCCGTAACATCATCAGGGACCCCACACACCCCCACCATGGACTGTTCTCGCTGCTGCCCTCTGGGAAGAGGTTCCGCAGCATCCGCTGCAGGTCCACCCGGTTCTGCAAAAGCTTTTTCCCTGCTGCCATCAGACTGTTAAACTGCTGAAGCTAAGCAGCAACTGCTGCACTGTTTACATTCCAATTGCTGCACTGTGAAACCACTGTTGCACCTTATTCTGTAATTTTTATCCTGTATAGTTATAAGCTATAACTGGACTTTGTCCTGCATTGTGTACATTTCAATTGCTGTACTGTGAAATCACTGTTGCACTTTATCCTGTAATATTATCCTGTAAAGTTACTTTATTCTGAAATCTACTGCATTTCACTGAAACTTTCAAGCTGTATGAAAACGAAATTTCGTTCTGTACGCACTCTGTGGATACGAAATGACAATAAAACTTGTCTAAGTCTAAGTCATTACCAGGCCTTTGTTTGGGCAGTAGTATAAAGCTTGGTACTCCACATTACTCCAGACTTTTTGAATTGAGAAAGCTTCCTGGAGAGGAAGCGAAACGTCTATCTGGAAAACAAGTCCAGTTGCTTTGTTTTTTACTTTTTTTGGAATATTGCACAGGTTATTGCACAGCATATAAAATAGTAATTGCACATTAGTTATTAAATAGTAATTGCACATTAGTTATTTCACAAGTTATTGCAGTTATAGTGCAGCATTGTAAAGTCTGATAGCAGCAGGGATGAATGACCTGCGGTAGCGCTTCTTTTTACAAACAGGGTGTATAAGTCACTAAAGGAGCTGCTCAGCTCAGTCTGGTGCAGGGGGTGAAAGGTGTTATCCATGATGGATGTAAGCTAGGACAACACCCTCCTCTTGGCCACTTCCTCCACCGAGTCCAGAGTGCAGCCCAGGACAGAAGTGGCCCTTCTCACCAGCTTATTCAGCCTGGGGCCCAGCAGACGACAACGTAGAGGAGGGCTGAGGCCACCACAGAGTCATAGAAGGTCTTAAGCAGGGGCCTGCTTACTCCAAAGGACCTCAGCCTCCTCAGGAGGTGGAGGTGGCTCTGGCCCTTCTTGTACAGAGCTTCGGTGTTATGAGTCCAGTCCAGTTTATTACTAACATGAACACCCAGGTATCTGAAACTCTCCACAGTTTCTATGTCCTGCCCCTGGATGTTCACGGAGGAGTGAGGTGGGGGTTTTCTCCTGAAGTCAATCACCATCTCCTTGGTCTTACTGGTGTTTAGACACAGGTGGTTCTTCTCACACCAGTCCACAAAGTTCATGATGACCGACCGATACTCCAGCTCGTTCCCTTCAGACACACAGCCCACAATGGCCGAGTCATCGGAGAACTTCTGAAGGTGGCAGCTGTCCGTGTTGAAGGTGAAGTCCGAGGTGTAGAGGGTGAAGAGAAACAGAGACGGAACGGTGCCCTGGGGGGCCCCGGTGCTGCAGACTGCCACCTCTGACTGACAGCCGTGCAGCCGCACGTGCTGAGGGCGGTCAGTGAGGTAGTTGATGGTCCAGGCAGCTGGATGTTTGTCCACTCCAGCGTCCTCCAGCGTCCCCTTCAGCAGCACCGGTCTGATGGTGTTGAAAGCGCTGGAGAAGTCAAAGAACATGACTCTCACAATGCTCCCGGTGGTCTCCAGGTGGGTGAGGGCCCGCTGCAGCAGGTAGATGATGGCGTCCTCTACTCCGATGTTGGGCCGGTAGGCAAACTGCAGTGGGTCCAGGGTGGTGCTCACCACGGTGCGTAGGTGTGCTAGAATGAGGCACTACATGGTCTTCATCAGATGGGAGGTCAGGGTGACTGGTCTGAAGTGGGACGGTTCCTTGGCATGCAGCGTTTTGGTAACCGGCACCACACAGGAGGTCTTCCACAGGGTGGGCACCACCCCCAGGCTGAGGCTTAGGTTGTAGATGTAGCTGAGGACGTCGCAGAGCTCATCTGCACAGCCTTGGGGGGAATGCCATCCGGTCCTGAGGCTTTCCTCTTTTTCAGCCTCATCCGCTGGCCTCTCACCTGCATTGAAGTGACTGTGAGGGGGGAGGAAGGCAAGACCGAAGGTGTGGATGGGTCGGTGGTTGGTGAGAGTGGAACCGGGGGTAGGGTAGGTCTCTTGTGGGCTGGGGGTTGGAGATGTGTGGTGCGTTGAGGGCAGGGATGGGGCCAGTGTGGGGGGAGTCAAACTGTGTGAAGAACCTGTTTAACTCATCTGCAAACTTGGTGTCACCGTCTGCAGTCCTGCTGGTCCTCTGCCCAAAGCCGGACATGTTCTTGAGACCTCTCCACACATCTCTGACGTTGTTCTGCGCCAGCTGCTCCTCCATCTCCCTCCCATAATCCTCCTTTGCCACCCTGATCCTCCATTGAAGCTCCCGCTGGACTCTACGCTGCTCCTCTCTGTCCCCTGAGTAGAAAGCCTTTTTCTTTTGGTTCAGGAGGACTTTCAGCTCAGGGGTGACCCAGGGGGGGTTGTTTGGAAAGCACCGTAGCCGTCATGTAGGCACAATGCTCTCTACACAGAAGGTCATGTAGCCAGTGATACATTCAGTCAGGCTGTTGATGTCATCACCATGAGAGCTTTGAAACATGCTCCAGTCTGTGGTTCTGAAACAGTCCCTCAGTTTCTCACTGGCCTCATCTGACCAAACTTTCACTGACCTCTTCTGCACTATTGTCCTTCTCACCATTGGTATGTAATGGGGGAGCAGGTAGACAAGGTTGTGAGATGAGCGTCTGAGTGGGGGGAGGGGGGCGGAGGTGTAGGCATCCTTAACATTTGCGTAAAAAAGGTCCAGCGTTTAGTTGTCCCTTGTTGTATACGTGACCTACTGGGTGAGCGTAGGAAGGGTGGAACGAAGGGAGACTCGATTGAAATCTCCTGTGATGATCAGGAGAGGGCGAGGTTGCTGTGTCTGTAGCCTGGTCACCGCGCCGTGAATCCGCTCGCACGCAGTGGCCGCGGAGGGAGGGATGTAAACACAGAGCACGATCACGTGACCAAACTCTCGTGGAAGACAGTACGGTCTCATGCTCACCGCGAGTAACTCCACGTCCGAGCAGCATATCTGCTCCTTCACGTGAACATGAGCCGCGCTACACCATCTCTTGACAGGCAACTCAGAAATTTTGACCAAAGACCATTTAGTGCTTTATAGACCAATGGCAGAATTTTAAAATCTATTCTTTGACTAATGGGGATTGATTTCAGAACTGGTATGATATGATCCATTTCCTGGTGTTGGCTAGGACTCTGGCAGCAACATTTTGGATGAGCTGCAGCTGCCTTATTTTTTTTTTTTTACAGAGACCCATAAAGACATTCTTGCAGTACTCTGACCTGGTGAAAATAAAGGCATGCACCACTTTTTCCATTTCCTGCTTTATAATGAAAACCTTTATTCTGGAAATGTTCTCTTTAAGGTGAGAGTAAGCTGCTTTAGTACCAAAGTTTGCGAGGTAGTCAACATTTAATACAAATCCAAAACTATACCCAGGTTCCTTCCATGCACTGTGAATCAATGGTTTCTGTTTTATCTAAATTAAGCTGAGGAAGGACGGAGATCTAAAGTTGTGAATGGCATACATATGGTAGGAGATGTTGCAGTACTCTATAGTCTGACCTAGTGGGATAATACAGATGTTTAATAAATGTAGCCTGAGAATGGATCCTTTAGGAACCCACAATTCATTTTTGTTTGTTCAGGTTTATAATAACCAAACTACACAAATTAACAAATTCCAAAATTTATGGTTACCCAGTCTCCACCCAGTCTTTATATTGTCTTGAACAGCCATAAGGAACACCCTTTTTGCGTTGTTTATTCCTTTTGCTGTGTTTCCTTCATACTGACCAGAAACTTGAAAGCAGTAAGATTGCACCTGCTGAGATGGAAATTAATTGTAATGTAATAACAAGTTGTGGCAACTGGTGGGAACATAGATCTATATTACAGCCCTCAGAAGCCTACAATCTTGGTGTTTACTGGTGTATTTTTGTCATATAGAGTCATTCTTCAAAACAAGCAAACCTCAAAATTCTTAATTTTCGGAAAAAACATGTTCTTTCAGCTACAATATTCTAAGCTATTCTGTTGTAAAGTAACAATGGCTGTGTGATTTCTTTGTCTGTAACCATTGCAAAGACATGGCAATGATTCAAGGCATAATGGCCCTTCTGATTTAACAATCAGTCTGCTAATTGCATAATATTATAATTTTTTCAGCTCATTTGAGGAATGATGTAAGCTCGGTTTACGATAGGCTGTGCCTTTAATAAAGTACATTTAGATTTGTGTCATCACAGAAATTAAGTAAACATGTTTTTCCCTTTTAAAGTATTTTTCTGAAGAAAATGCCAATCGATAGGTATTTCTCTGATCACTGCAAAAAGTTAAAGCTAAGCAATAAACTTTGGAACAAACAACGTTTCGGTCATTGCTTCAGAGTCATCTATGGCCATGGATAAACGTTTTTGCAATCAAAACTAAACTATGTATACTACCTAGAAACATTTATTAATTTCTGTTGAACTTTGTCAAATTACATCCGCATACTTCAATATATTTTAGATTTTATATGACAGACCTACACAACAGTGCACACAGTTTTGAAGTGCAAGGAACATAATACATAACTATCCATATATTTTCTTTGCAAATACATATTTAAAATGTGGCAAACATTTGAATCTATATAGGTATCTGTTCGTAACATGGCTTGTGGCCAAAATAAATAAATATATGAACTTCAGACTGGCGACCTGTCCAGGGTGTACCCGCCTCTCGCCCATTGAATGCTGGAGATAGGCACCAGCACCCCTCGCGACCCCAACAGGGATAAGCGTGACGAAAAATAGATGGGTGGATGGATGGAATGAACTTCTTAAAGGTATATAGCCACATTATATGCCTACAGAATGCATGGTTATTAACACCATGTGTCCATCCTTTTGAGCCTAAAAATAACTACCTCATTGAGCGCTATCAGCAGCTATAAAGATGTAGCACCACCTACCGGGAGTACCGCAGAACTATCAGACCTATGATGTGGCAACAAATAAATCAATAAATTCAATTCAATTCAATTTTATTTATATAGCGCCAATTCATGAAACATGTCATCTCAAGGCACTTTACAAAGTCAAATCAATCATATTATACAGATTGGTCAAAAATTTCCTATATAAGGGAACCAGTTGATTGCTTCAAAGTCCCGACAAGCAGCATTCACTCCTGGAGAAGCGTAGAGCTACAGGGAGAGTCGTCTGCATTGTCCATGGCTTTGCAGCAATCCCTCATACTGAGCAAGCATGAAGCGACAGCGGAAAGAAAAACTCCCCATTAACAGGAAGGAAAAACCACCAGCAAAACCGGGCTCAGTATGAACGGTCATCTGCCTCGACCGACTGGGGGTTACAGAAGACAGAGCAGAGACACAACAAGAGAGACAAAAAAGCACAGAAGCACACATTGATCCAGTAAACTGTTCTACATTAGATGGTACTAGCGGGTGATCTGTCATCCCTGGATGATGTCACAGCTAATAGAATGCCAGACCAGGTGTACCTACTATGAAGAATAAAGAGAGAGAGAGCAAAAAGTTAAAAGCTGAAATGACAACAGTCATTTCAATGCAATGCAATGCAAAACTGGAGAACAGTAGACTGGAGAACAGTAGAAATCAGTAGAGTGAGAAAAATAGGCCCTGATGTCCTCCAGTAGCCTAAGCCTATAGCAGCATAGCTATAGAGGTAGCTTAGGGTAACATGATCCACTCTAACTATAATCTTTGTCAAAAAGGAAAGTTTTAAGATTAGTCTTAAAAGTAGACAGGGTGTCTGCCTCACGGACCAAAACTGGGAGTTGGTTCCACAGGAGAGGAGCCTGATAGCTAAAGGATCTGCCTCCCATTCTACTTTTAGAGACTCTAGGAACCACCAGCCGACCTGCAGTCTGAGAGCGAAGTGCTCTGTTAGGAACATACGGGGTAATCAGAGCTCTGATACCTGATGGAGCTTGATTATTAAGGGCTTTATACGTTAGAAGAAGAATTTTAAATTCTATTCTTGATTTAACAGGAAGCCAATGAAGGGAAGATAAAATTGGAGAAATATGATCCCTCTTGTTGATTTTCATCAGACCTCTTGCTGCAGCATTTTGGATCAGCTGAAGACTTTGAACTGCATTTTGTGGACTTCCTGATAGTAAAGAATTACAATAGTCCAGCCTTGAAGTAAGAAATGCATGGACTAGTTGCATGGACTAAATCGAAATTAAATAATGGTGGATCGAGCCTGACCCTCTGAAATACCTCGCCGTAAAGTGACATATTGCCGTGATCGAAGACCAACCGTTATTAAACAACCTCATCCACAGGAATTCTAAGAGCCTTATATCAGAACATCACAGATCAATTAATTACCCATTCATAAACGCAAACAGGGACACAGCACCAAGGTAAGAACCAATCAATCAATCGATCTATTTAGAATGTGGTTTTATTATAGTTTTTGAGAGTTGGGACCTAACTGAGGAGGAGGACTTAGGTTCCAACTCTCAAAAACTTACAATACAGCTATAGGATTAATTCCAGCCAATCATCACCTCAATTCTCACCCTCATACGGGTGATCAAAACATCGTTCCTGCAAGCCAGGCCAATAACGACCCTAACGACTCCCTGTTACAGAGGAGTGGACGAGTTTCGGTTCAATCTGCTGGATTAATGACTTTAACGCCTTCCCATTACTAAGGGGGTGGACCTGTTTCTGTGGAATTTGCATGTTATCTAAGCCATTACAAGGCCTTTGTTGGGCAGTAGTATAAAGCTTGATGCTCCACATTACTCCAGACTTTTTGAATTGAGAAAGCTCCCTGGATAGGAAGCGAAACGTCTTCAAACTTCGGAAAACAAGTCCAGTTGTTTTGTTTTTTAATTTTTTGGAACAACATTCATAATGCATTCCCAGTGCTATTCCAGACTTTTCCCTCTAGGAATATTTTTTTTTTTGCTTTTTTTTTTTTACACCTTTCTTCAATGTTTCCACACTTCCCTGGGAGATGCTAATAGCCGTTAGGTGCTTCCTGGTTTATCCACTGTTGCACATGCGCTGTGTCCTACTTCTGCTGTTACAAATAAACATGAAGGGCTTTATTTACTAACAAATTGATAAAAAACAAAACGTAAAACGGCAACATAATAACTAATACGCCAGCAAGACATGATATTCTTTCATAAAAACTTGCAACCAGAGTGAGCTACTGATGTATAAATTTAAAAAAGTCAAATAACATGACTATGCACCTACAAAGGTTAATTTCTTTTAAGACTGTTTTTCTTTGGTAATCTTTCATACAGGCGGATTTATTTAGTGTCTTGTCCCAATAAAATACATTGGAATTTGTGGGTGTAATGAGACAAAATACCAGAATGTTCTGTAGCATTAAACTATAATTTTTCTTAACCGCAAATAATATCAATACCAAGATTCTTAGGTCAATCTTGATTCATTTCAACTTAATTTGCACTTCTAAACACTCACTTAAATGCTGAATGCAATGTCATGTAGAGTAAAAGGATGTACAATGTAATTCCAGTTTGGTGTGTTTGAATTTCAAGGAAGATATAATAATTACATTTTATTTATATTGCGCCAATTCACAACACACCTCTCAAGACACTTCACAAAGTCAATTAAATCAAATCTTATAGACAGATTGGGCAAAAATGTTTCTATCTAAGGAAACCCAACAGATTGCATCCAGTCATTGACTTGCAGCATTCACTCCTCCTGAAAGAACATGGAGCCACAGTGGACAGTCGCCTGCATTGTGTTGTTGAGTTTGCTGCATTCTCTCATGCCAAGCATATATCTAGTGACAGTGGAGAGGAAAACTTCCCTTTAACTGGAGGAAAACTCCAGCAGATCAAGGCTCTTTGTGAACGGCCATCTGGCATGACCGACTGGGGGTTAGAGAAGACAGAGCATAGAAACCCAAATAGTGCAGAAGCACAGAACCAGGAACACGTTCTGTTGGAGAGGGTAATGCCAAACCTGTTCCATAGGTGGTGTTGTTAGGAAAGAAACACCTAAGCAGAAAAGCTCTGAGCCAGTTTTGCGGTTAAGAGAGCACATACAGTTAGTTACAGTAAAAGCTCAACCAGTGGCCATGTCTAAGAAAGAAACAGGGTTAGACTCTGAGATACAGGGGCCACAGTGGACAGTCACCTGCATTGTGTCTTTGACCTTGCAGCAATCCCTTATACCGAGCATGTATGTACCAATAGTGGAAAGGAAAACTTCCCTTTAACAGGAAGAAACCTCCAGCAGAACCAGGCTCAGTGTAAACGGTCATCTGCCACGACTGACTGGGGGTGTGTGAAGACAGAGCAGAGACATAAAAAGAACACATAAGCACTGATCCAGGGATAATTAATATGAGCAACATAGACATGCTGGCATACTGTCATTGGCTTGTACATTTTCACAGTCAATCCATTTTGTAGTTGTTGAATCTTATATCTTAAAATATATATTTTAATGTATGTTATTATAGTTCAACTTATACAGTTATCTCTCTGTAAACAAAATCAAACTATGCTTAACCTTGCTCTGCTGGTGAGTCATATAATCCTATGGGGACAGAGGCCTGCCTTGACCGAGCCACAACCCTCATGGTCTCGTCTTTCTCAATCCTTCCATGTGTCCCTCCCCATTTCTCTTTATCACTGTCTCGTCTCTCAGCATGTGATATCAGATGCATCTCTATCTTTGGCCTTTTTCTGTCAGCTGTCACTTCGTTTGACTCCTTTGCATTCCACTTTTATCTCAATATATGTTTTGACGACATTAACTTTGTCTTGTGTGTTTAACCAGAAAGTAGCAACAGAAAGAACGACTGCAGTCATAAAACCTTAGACTAAAGCATATAAAGCAATTAGAAAGCTTCTGATATACATCTATACTGCTTAGCTATTCTCTCACCCAGTGTTCTTTACTCTGTTTTCACTTCAGTATCTTAACAATCTGTCACATTGATCTGCTGTTTCACGTTTCCTCAGATTATTTACTTGCCTTGCTTGTTAACCCAATTAAACCTAATTTGTTTGGTACTGAAAAGCTCTCAAATGGAAGTAACTACTTTGCTGTAAACAGTCTTTCAGTGTAGTTTATGAACTTGGGTTTTTAAAAGACAGGTTGGTGGGACGCATTTATACAACACTCACAGGCCAAAGGCTAAAACAGTCACTTTGCTGACTTGGTTCATCTTAGTTTATTCCTCTTGCTTGAATCTGATTCCAGGATTGCGTGTTTAAAAAAAAAAAGTCTCTTTGAAAACCGACTCAACATGCCATTTATAGCAGAACTCCTCAAAAACCTCATATTTCATGAAATATTATCCCAAAATGTAAATAAATGCACTGGTATTTTTTTCTAATAATGCATAAATTATAGTAAAATATTTAAAATGAATTAAAAATTAAAATAAATTGAAATTATTATTTTTTCTGGACGAAGCACTGTATGTATGTACATTCTGGAAAAAAAATAAATCTTAGATAAGTTATTATAGGCCCATAAATAACCTTTGTCTGAAATAAAGATTCATAATGTGTTAGTCAATAAATGTACCCTTTTTAGTAAACAAACTCCCTAGTGTTTTCCACTTTTTTTTTAACCACACTGGCTACTGGCAAATATTTTGAATAACATACAGTGTTCTAAAAAAGTATTGACAGCACGTTCCCCCTTTCCAGTTTTCTTCTGCTTGTGCTTTTCAACATCTTAATGTGTTTCAGAAAAAAACAACCAATAACTGGTTTTTGTACCTTTAGTGACAAGAAATACAATCATGTGTTCAGAGTAACTGGTAATCAGCCTTTTAACTAGCTGCAGAGGTACTTTTGCCCATTCTTTGCATTTCCGTTTTGAGGGATATTTTTGATTAACACATTTACTCTGCTGCGATAGACTGGCGACCTGTCCAGGGTGTACCCCGCCTCTCGCCCATTGACAGCTCGAGATAGGCACCAGCACCCCTCGCGACCCCACAGGGGATATACGTGTTAGAAAATGGATGAATGGATGGATGGACATTTACTCTGTTTTTGATGTTTTATGGTTCCTTTGCTAATTATGTTGCTCAACATGACCACAAATCTGAGGAGAGACTAAAGCGGGGGAAGAAAGAGCGGAAATGGTTACTCTTACCAGAAGGAAATGAGAGCAAAAGAGGTCTCATATAGTGTGCCCAGAGGAAGCAAAGTTCACTGGATGTGAGGGAGGGAGAAAAGAAAGGAAAACAGAAAGTGAGAAAGAAGACAAGAGACTTTGTTTAGCTATGTCAAGGGAGGGCAAAGGCTTTGTAGGTTTTTCCTTAAGACAGGCAAACTATCAATCTATCTTTGCAGAGGGAGAGGAGGGGAAAAATGGATGGACAGAGGAATAGAGGGAAAAAATGCAGGGACAAAAGGGAGGGGGAGATGGATGGTCTTTGCGAAGAGAAGTGAGGAGCAGATGTTGTGCAGGAGAGGATGGATGAGAAAGGAAAGGTGGAGTAACAGAGCGGAAAGTGGTGTTGAGTAGGAAGTACTGTACTCTGAGGAGGGTCAAATGGAAAAAAGGTGGGGAGAAGCAGGGCCTCACTGACCGAGGGTAGGTTTGAAAACATCAATCTGCTCTAAAACATCACCCTGAGGAGCAACAGATCACAAAAGCTGACAAAAGAGAAAAGGAAAGGAATCAGTAAGAAGGGAGGTGAAATTGGTGAGACAGGGGGATGCAATGGAGGTATGTAGGTCAAAGGAAAAAGGAGAAAAATAAAGGAAAATCACCACAAATGTCGCACACTGTGTGACATAAACTATGCAGGCTTTGCCTGTCAACGATGTACAAGACAAACAGCCCACTTCTCGCTGGACCTACGACACACGATACATTTCCAATGTGGAGTGGAGATGGTCATCTCTCCTCTGACTGCAGGCAGAGTTTTCAAGAGGAGGCAGCAGCTGTCTATGAGACAGAAAAAAGTCACTAGATTTGTCGCTAGTTGCCTTTTTGTAAAAAGATAGTTGCTAGAGCGCTATGAAAAGTTACTAAATATAATCACAAAGTCGTAAAAGTTGGCAAGAGTGACCTGGTGCTTCCTCGGATCAGTAGTATCCCTGTCACTGGTCTTGGACTTTGGGTAAAAAGCATTGATGTAAGCGTAATCTGCATTGCATTTTGAAAAGTGGAGCTATACATTTTAGTGCTTTCTATCAGCCATGCTTTGTTGACCAGACCAGACCCTTGTGTGTGAAATGCTGTGTTCATGCCCGACATGGAAAATTGCCCACTCTTTCACTCCCTCATTGTCACAATGATGCATTTAGTTCCCGAAACATGGTACCATTTGATTTTACTTGAATAGTTACTTGGTAGTACCAACAGACTTTGGTTGATGCCTATAAAAGGGCTGAATTCGGTACTCGTCCCTAAACATAAGTGAATTATTCATTTCCAAATTTACTCTCCTGGTCTCCTGTTTACCTATAACTGTCCCTTTTGAAGCTTAACCGTCATGTCAGCCAAACTAATTTGCTCAGACACAAATGAAACACTAAAAGCCACACTTTGATATCTAACACACAGTGTTGGGGAGTAACGGATTACTTGTAACGACGTTACGTAATTTAATTACAAAAAAAGAGTAACTGTAATTCGTTACAGTTACAATGAGAAAATATGTAATTCAGTTACAGTTACTTCCGAAAATATTAAGAATTACAAATTTAGTTACATTTTTTTAAAAATATAAAGAAAAACCTTTGCGAAATATGTAATGATATTTTTATTGCTTTGCGCCCTGTATCGCCGTTTCCCGCTACGGCTCCTTGTCTCTATCACTCTGATGATCCATTCTGTGCTGGTGGAGCCTTCTGAAAGAACAGCAAGCGAGCGGACGTTTTACGGTTTTATTTGGCTTCATTTTTAAGGAAGAGAAAGATGCAACAAGGCGCTTTGCAATCATGCAGTCTCTTGTTATTCACACACAACAGTAAACCGTGAGAGCCGACGTGTGTTGTGAAACTGCAAAACTTTGTCTTAAGCGGAAAATCAAACGCGCGTCTACACAGCTCAGCATTCACAGTGTTGCGTTCGTGGGGGTCGGAAAGCTATGGTGCATTCAGGAGCATGGGACATTTCAGTTTTACAACGAAAAAGGCAGAAAACGGAACAGAACTTAACTCATACAATAATGTATTTATCCAGAAACAGTGTGGGCTTTCTTACAATACTGAATGCTCTATAATTGTATTTCTGTTATTTTTCATTATGCACATCTGCTAGCTTTCTATTCTAAAAAAATCTATAATATTACAGCAGCAAATTATCAAAGTTTTTCAAAGCCTGTTCAAAAGCTCCAAATGGGGCTTCAGATCATACAGCAACAATTGTGCTGTCATTGTTTTACAGGGCAGAATTTGCATTTGCTGACTCTTGTCCTTTAACTACTGATGGATATATATGAGGAATCGAGTCATACAAGTGTCAATTCCTCTGAGATAGCAGGGGATGCAATTTTATTTTTTATTTTATTTTAATTTTATACTGCTACTATTTCGTCAATAACTCTTTTGCATCTATGGAAATTATATTCCACGGACTGCTTCTTGCCTCAGGAGCAACTTCTTCATAGCTGAATAAAAAATTTGAGGTTTACTCTCTTCTGCCTTTTAGATTCTCAGTTAAATTCCCCATCAATGCAGGATTTTGAAAAATGTTTCCCCACTTGGTTATGTGTAAGTGTCAGGCAACTATAAATCATTTTGTAATTTGCAAAGAGGTAAATTCTTCACTTGCCAACAAGTTTCCTCAAAATTAAAATGACTATTAATGACTATTAATTACAAATTTGTGTAAACAGCATCAATTCTAAAACAGATCTATTCTAATTTGCTTTTATAATTACATTATACATAAAATAGAAAAGACTGACTTATGATCATCCACTCCTGAATCAATATTTTGTTTAAGATGTAAAAGTAAAAAGTAGTCATCCCAAAAATTACTCATGCAAAATGAAAAAAGAACTGCTTGATCATAAGAGGCCATTAATTGCTGTACAATGATGGAATCTGATGAAATTATGAAATTATTTGCTAATTTTAGTATTTATAACTCTATACCTAACTTTTTTTTTTTTTTTTACAAAATATTCACTTTGAGAAGGGCATGCTTTTTCAGTTTTTGCTCCCAAACTTTGGAACACAGAAAAACAAATAAATTCACGTTCTTTTATTTTTGTGGACAATGTCTGACATTATATAATCTCAGTAAACTTCTGAGTTTTTTTTAAATGAAAATTACTAATACACAATCTCTGAGTAAATCATGACCTTGATAATGTAGATGTATGCTTTTAACCATGGAAAATTACCTTTTATTGTTTCAGATTTACAACTTTGACCTCAAAGAACATCCAGGTTTTTTGTGTGTGGAGAGGGGGTGGTCATTTTTTATCAAGTAGCTAATGTGTAATAGTACTATCCACAGATCTAAAACTAACAAAAAAGATGACCTCAGAGAGAAGGCTTACAGACAGACAAATACAAACACATGCTTTGGCTGAGGATATTTCCATGTCTTAGCATTGACGTAAAGATGTTTGCGCCAGCCCTGTGTTACCTCATCCGTCAGGATTCCAAAGTATTTATCCTAACAGCGCACCCATAAAAACACTTAAAAGTCTTTCCGTAAAATGTGTTTTTCATTGTCACACAGGAAAATAACAAGAAATGAAGGTGAAACCAATTCATAGAGCAGTGAAACTACAATATATCATATTTGTGAATGTGAGAAGAAAATAGCATGCTTTCATTTGCAACTACACTCAAACTTAATTGTAACAGACTGAGGTAAAATTGATAATAGTACTTGTCAATATTGTATATGTCTGTTTAAAACATTGAAAGTAATCTTGATGCAAAAAAAAATTTCATTGCCCTAAACTGCGAACATTCATCTGGACACTAGAACACTTTAAATTGCAAAAAAACTGTGAAGCCCATATTGGAAGCTTGTAAAAGGTGCATGTTTAACTTTTCATACATAATGTAAAGTACTGTTCAAACGTTTGTACAACCGGACTTTGTCTGGCTTGAATATCAGGTTCTCAAAGCTCCCACGCATTACACAATGTTTCTTTTAAAACAGGAAATGGTGACAAAAGAGACAGGCAGGTATGGACGGCTGGAGACCACAGAGTCAGACTTGACCGGGTGAATGTGACAGTAACTCGAATCCACTGCGAGGGCGGAGTGAAACAAAGAATCCCCAGGAGCAACCTGAACCAGGTGGTACACATAAGTACTAATGAAGCCAACTAGTGAGGGCAGGGTGAGAACAGGTCCACAGGCTGAGCGACACAAATACTGGAGAAAACACATACAGGCAGCGAGATGAGAAGAGACGTTCTGGCAGTGAGAAGGAGGAGGAGCCACGAAGCAGAACGTCAGACAGTGTCGCGAGGAGGAGCCGGTTTGTTCTGTGGGTGAGAGAACAGAGGTTAGGCAGAGCAAAGTGCAGGGGGAAACCACACTAGGTTAACACTCTGGTGTCCTCCAGCTATTTTAGCACTGCTTATATGCTCCAGCACGGAATCGCTGAACGAGCCGCAGGTTTGCGGGCCACGCCCACCTGCCAACTTCAGACGCCTGCAGAGAAAGGAGCGAGGAAAAAAGGCAGGCCGGCAGAATGCTGCTCGGCGCTGCCCGCTGAGTCCAGACACACACAAGATGCCTCTTTACACCCCAGAGGATTTAGAAAGATTTCTCGGGAAAAACGCTCTTTTGGAAAGAATTCAATATGAAGTTGATATGGAGAAGAACCACCCGATTCCAGCTAATCAGTAAAAGATGCCTGCCTTCACCATCAAGTACTTTGACACACTTCTAGAGAAAGTAGCTGTTATGGAGCTGAAAAATCCGCTGACTCAAATTGAATTTTGATGTAAACGCCGCAAATGGAAATGAAACAACCCGGCAAGTGATTCAAAACTTTGAACACCAGTCCAGAAACTCAGCGAACAGTTCCCTGAGGAAAATGAGAATAAACCCACTTGCAGCCCTCCCTTGACCGCTCTGGGCGGCAGGCCAAAAGATCAAGGAACCCCACACGTAGACAAAGAAAACTGTCAGATATTACAGAGTAGTGTCCAAAGAAAAGTGAAACAACAATGGGCTGTTCTCACAACAAATGATAGGAGTAAACCTGCTGGAGATGTTGGAATTCCGCTACAAAACAGATTTGCTCGGCTTCAACATGACACCCAGGAGGATCATGACAACAATCAACGGTACGTCAACAATCTTCGCTCTAAGCTACCAGAGGAAAAAAACAAGCCACAGGGCCAAGAAGCCTAATTCTGTGCTATGGATCTGGAAGTGGGATTAAATACTTCTGTAACAATAACAGCACAGAGATGTTGATCTATAAGTCTTTGAACTATGGCCTAGTGTCTAATGTATCAGACATCCTTCTAAGGATCATGAAAGAACACCTGACCCTGGATAAAACTCGTAGTACAACTCATAGTACAAGCTGAAGCCTTGCGTGACGCTGGCTGGTTAAGAAATCAGAAGTATTGAAATAGGATACATTCTTCTGCTAAATTTAGTTGATGGCCTTAATGTCAAGATGTTTCTCAGCGGCCTTCACGTGCCCATTAATTGTGGAGATGAGATTTTTTTAAGAGTTCTGATGCTAAACAAATAGCTGAAAAAAACATGCAGACAAACAACTGTAATCTTCATAGACAACTTTAACATATTTTGGGAGAGGAGATACCTTTTCAACAGAGATGGTTTCTCTCTAGTACAGCCCAAACAAGCCAAGACAAAGATAGCCAGAAAGATGACACAGACAGACACTACATGACAATTACAGGAGGATTCATCCCAGATCCCAGGACAAAAAGAGGACTCCCCTTTAACTCTGACAGATAACCCAAAACCTCCATCCCCACAGACACCAGTTCAGACCACACCCACCGCCCCTTTTTCTCCGCAAAGCCCAGATGTTTCCTTTCTGGATTTCACAAACAACATGAAAGAGATTTTTTTTAAGATTGGCCTACAGTTGACATCCTCTCCACATAGCTATTCTGACAACCTGTTATACCAGAAGCAGTTTGAATATGCTTACTATTATAATTAATTATAATTTGGTATTGTAATTTAAATAATAAGTCATTCAACTCGAAATTTAGCTATAACAAATATAGTTCAAATGGTGGTGATGTTAGCTAAAAGCTTGTAATGATTTATACTACTAATGCATTAATTAACTAGGTGTTATGAACTCATTTATGCTGGAATAAATGATCTGGTCGGATTTTAACCGACAGACTGTGAGAACCCCAATATAACTGCAATTAGAGTTTTAATCCTTATTCCTTATCACCATCCAATGATATGTCTCTGTATTAATATCAAACGTTAACTCTGAAAGGAGGTTAGCTCTGAATTCTGAATACCCATGCAACTGTGAATTAGATAGAACACAAAACAATTTCTATTCCGCAGTTGTTGTTTTATTGAACCAAAAGCAATTCCCTGTTACAGTAATTCTCTGATTCAACGACCTTGGAAATCTTACTCGCTACTAAACTAAACATGCAAAATATATGTGGAAATAAAAGAACAAACAAAACAAAAACAAAAAAACAAATGGATTAAAATCAGAGGTAGCAAATCTTAGTTCAGCTCACGGTTGTTTAAACCACACTCAGAACATCGGCATTTGACGTAGCAGCATTGACAGACAGAACAGCTTTGAGAGTCCCACCGGACGCTTTGATGTCTTACAAAGCTATTCCAGCTAAGCTACCTACTGTCCAGTCATCCGACACCCTCCCAAGATGGCGACTATGATCACGTATGCTCTGCAAATTTGCGTGACGCATGAGGGGAGGTCCTAATGATGTCACCGCGCTTACGCTAATGTGAGGTGGTACTCCGTTCCGAGAGGGAGTGGTTTAGAGGGAGTGGGTAATTAATCCACGGAGTACAGCTGTGTGTCTTCTCAGGTTGGCGTGGGGCCAGGGAAGAAGGCAGAATGCCGTCTTCGGCTGTGTTTTATAGCTGTCACCATAGCAACCTTATCTCGGTCGGCGGCCATTTTGGGGCCGTGTTACATGATGGGAGTTGGTGGCCATTTTGACCACCTTGCATCCTGGGAAATGCAGTACGTCATGTCCCGAACTAATGCAAGTTTGTTACGTCCTGACATGGCACAACAACCCTAGCTCTGTGACAAAACCAGCATCTTCTAAAGGCCACAGAGCCCCCGATCCTCCTCCTCTACATATCAAGGAACATGCCTGTGCTCAGGACTTTCAGATGACCTCTCTGTGATACACACCAAGCCCTAGCAGCAGCCTCACAGACTTGATAGTTTCCAGCATCAGCTTGGGCCTTTTGTCGGAGATAGATATGAAATTGTAATATTCTGGTTTCTGTTCTGGTTTTATTTTTGAGTCATTTTCCTCTCCTGCTTTAGGTTTTCTGCTTGCTTTGAGTTTGTGTCCTGTCTGGGTTTTTATTTACTGTTAGTTTATCCTGTTTTGTCATTTGTTTTAGTCTTAGCTTTATTTTCTGTTTTAGGTTTTTACCTTAGAGTGATTTTGTTTCTCAGTAAGTTTGGTGTAGTTTCTGTCCACTTGTCCTGTCAGCTTTTTAGCTTTGGTTTCTGGTTTATTTCTTGTTTTGATCCTCTGCACTGATGTCTGGTCTAATTACCCACTCTGCACACCTGCCTTACTCCACCCCTGTTGCAATCATCTCTGACCGGTTTCACCTGCTTCCTCCTCCATATAAAACAGTTGAGACCAGGCATCAGTGCCAGGTCGTCTTGTTGAGTTATGGGTGAGTCTCCTCCTGCAAGATTCTGTTTATAATTTGCTTTTGGATTTTTGACCCCCTTTGTCTCCAGTAACCTGAGCCATCCTGTTCTGTCTGTTCCTGCCCTGCCTGCACAACTGGACTGTTTGTTTTTCTGCCATTTTTGTTACAACAGGTTTTTGTTGGATTTTGTCTCTGTTTTTGATTTCTGTTATTAAAATCCTTCTTTTTAAAGAAACCTCTGCTGGTCTGGTTGTATTCTGGGTCCCCTGCCTCTGATTATTACAGAAATATCTGTGATATGTGGCAGAAATAAGAACAGGGTTTCCGCGGGGCATTAAAAGTCATTAAAAGTCATTAAATGACATTTTTTAAAATTAAGGCCTTAATTAGCATTAAAAGTCATTAAATGTGATCATTGGTGGTATTATTTTTTTTTTCTAAAAAAATACGGCCATAAAAACAGTTTCGTCAGATATATTATTAGATATAACTGATTCCGCGTTGTGCGTGGAACTGCTTCCGGTTGATCGTAAAGCCGTTATGTTCGGAAAAGAAGCTCGAGGCGGAGAAAGATTTGGGAAAATGCAAATTTCAACAAAAGTGGATGGAAAACGAGGAATTCGGGACATGGCTGCAGTCTGTCAACGGTAAGGATGAGGAAGGATTTTGCCGTGTTTTTAAAAAAAAAAAAAAAAAAAGCTGTACAGAGTGTCAATGCTTCACGGTCTCACATGAAGTCGGACAGTGTAGTCCAGGGTGTACGCGGGTATGCGGCGTATACCCGTTTATTTTCCAGTCAGCATTGCGTATACCCACTTCTGGAGCGATATTTGTGTCTTTTGTTTGAGCGCGCAGTGAGACAGGTATTCAGCGTTTAAACATCACGCGCGCTCAACTCTGATAAACTCTTCTCAATCCACTATGCTCGCTCGCGCTCGGTTTTTTATTTGCCGTGACCTGCTACTTCCACGGTCAATACCAGCTGTGCGCTCGCTCGGCTATTTTTCCCATGGACACAATATATAATGTCTGTGGTTTCTCCGGTCGCTCGACTGTGTGCACTGGCGACTTCAAAAACTGTCCACCTCACCAGCCAATCACAGACAGGTTTCTTTCCATCCAATCAGAGTAGGGCTTGCAAATACTACATTCAGATGGATTAAATGAAAATGCTGCAGCTTTTGGCAGAAATTACTAAACATAATGGTGGGATTGAAGGAAAAAAAAAACAATCAATAAACAGTTTAATATTTTTGCCTAAAATATTTAGTTTAAAATAATTCCTTGAGTTACTAAGTGAGGTTAAAAAAATCTTTTTGTCTCTTTTCTTTCCAGCTTTTGGGTGATGATGCAAAAGTTTCTTGTGATCATAATCATCATCATTGTCATCATTATTTAAAGAGCACTTTATCAGGAGGTAAAACAAAATAACATCTAATAAAATGACTTGGCTAAAGACTAAACAGTTTAAAACAACAACAATAATAATAGTAAGCTGTTCAAATCCTTAAAAACAAACAGAAGTTCTTTAAACTGAACTCTAAGATAAACAGGCAACCAGTGAAGGGAGGCCAGGATCGGGTAATATGCTTTATTTTATGTTTTTGCATTAAAAGGTGTGCAGCAGCATTTGAACCAGCTGCAGACATTTGAGTGAGGACTGACCGATTCAGAGATAAAGAGAATTACACTAATCCAGCCATGATGAAATGAAGGCTTAGAGTAGTGTTTCCATGTTTTTGCCTTGAAAGAATAGGTTTTACCTTTGCTTTGTTCCTTGCATGATAAAAGTGATTTAACTGAGGTCCCTTTTTGACTGTCAAGTTTAAAATCACCGTCCATTTTAAAATCGAGGGGCTAAACATTCATTGTCAGGGTGTCTAAATCAACAGGATCAACAGTTCTTTGGGTGTTTCAACTGGTATATTTGACAATTCATGATTTGCAAAGACAAAGTGATTTGAGTTTGGATGTTCTCCTCATCATTAACTCTATCTCTTTCTATAGATTTTCATTCAATTTAGGACTTATGCCTTATCATCTAGGTCTATATTAAAAAACCTACAGTAAAGTAATGAAATGTTGATTCTGGATGTAGTGTAGGAATTCCTTCAATATAAACCAAAGAAAATTTTACATTACCAGCCAGAAGCTGGATAAAATCTTTAAAAAAAAGAGACAATAGTACTTTCACGCCTCACGTAGTAGCTCAAGGAAATATTAAATCTAAATGTTTTAGGCTAAAATGAGTAAACCCTAGTGATGGATTTTTGGGTAAACTAAATAGAGCAGTGTTACATGTCATTGTTTCTAAAACGGCATTTTTCTGAGCTGCGTCTAAAAGGAGTACATTGAGAGTATACCCACTTCTCCAGGGACCACTACACCACTGCAGACAGCCACAGATCAGCTGCAAGGAGCAGACAGCAGCTAACAATGTCAAGTTACTTTTCTGTAACCAATGCAGTCACGTCCGCATTAGCTACCGCAAACAGCACAGCAGCAGCTGGAGCAAGCTCTACCGCCACTAACATCAGGAAATCAGACGGTCTGCGAACAACATTTGGAGCCAATGCAACACTGCATGCGGAGGTGCTCTGGTGTCTGAACACAGCCATCAACAAGTTTTATATATATGTGTATATATATATATATATATATATATATATATATATATATATATATATATATATATATATATATATATATGGGTACTTGTTGATGGCATTAAAAATATTTCCACAGGCATTAAAAGAGCATTAAAAAGCATTAAATTAGGGTTACTCATTCCTGTATAAACCCTGAAGAAAACCAAAAGCATAACAAACAGGAATTAACAATTATATGTAACAGTCATAAATTGTCAGATGCAACCTGCCACAGAGACGGTGTTAACCACTAAGTCAAATAAACTGGCTTTATTAAACATCAGATCAGTCAGAAAGATCACTTTTAATCAATGACTTCATTACTGACAATACAAAAACATAGTTACATAAATTTAATGAAGCATCTATTCTGATAGAGTTGATTCCTCCAAACTACAATTTTCTTTGTGAGAGCAGACAGCAAAGGAAAGGTGGAGGAGTGGCAACATTGTTTTGTGATTCACTAAAGCGTAAAAAGGTGTTTCTGGGAAAATTCACTCATTTCGCTCTCCAGGTAAAGAGACTGTACAAACTGTGTTTCTGAATGTTTACAGGCCTCGTAAGTCCAAATCAAACTTTTTTAATGATCTTAGTGACCTCCTATCTGTGATATGTGCTGATTTTGACTTTATTGTGGGAGATTTTAACTTTCACATTGACAACCCTGAAGGCAGAGTTATTTTTATGTTTTTACATTTTATTCCAACTTTTATTCTGTTTTTATTTTCCTATGTTTTAATCATGTAAAACAGTATGTTGCCTTTGTACTGAAATGTGCTATACAAATAAATTTGCCTGCGACAGACTGGCGACCTGTCGAGGGTGTACCCCGCCTCTCGCCCAGTGAACGCTGGAGATAGGCACCAGCAACCCCTGCGACCCCATGAGGGTTTAAGCGGGTCAGAAAATGGAAGGATGGATGAAATAAATTTGCCTTGGCTTGCCTTTGCCTTGCCTATGTCATTAATTGCTAGTATTGTTTCCCTCTTCTAAAGGAAATTATTTTCAAATGTTGGTGTAGATAATCTTTTTTTCTGTGTGTTAGACATTTACAATTACTATCCCTATCCCCTGTGATCTATTGATCCAGACATTAGGTGGCCCAGATATTTACTGTGCAGAAATGTTCCCTTTTTTGGCACACTTTTTAAAAAAACTTACATTTTATTACCAAGTCTTACTTTTTGGTTAAACACTCCGTTATAGATTCAGAGTTTTTGTATCATGCTTTTGTTATTGTTGTAAAAGACATACACATTGGGCCATTTATTTTAAGTCTTTCAACAGATTCCCAATATTATTTAGGTCAGGACTTTGACTGAACAAGTCTAACTCATCAATATATGTAAACCATTGCACAATCAACTGCACTGCAATGACAAGGTGCAAGGGTATAATTTGCATATGAATACATATGTACATCATACTTTTCAAATTTGAAAAAAAGTGAAAGATGTGTGTTCATTTCCTTCCCCTTCACAATAATAAACTACTTTGTATAGGTCTATCACATCCTTATACAATACATTGTTTACGCTCGGAACATAAAAGATGGACAACTTAAAGGTGCATGAAAACTTCTGCAAGGCTCTAAATAGCGTGTTAACAAAAGTGTTAACAGTATGATCTTTGTTTTTTTACACATTTTATTTAGGAACTGTGAAAAGTTTATTTTTTTCTGGAAGCTTATAGCACAGTGTCTAACAATGTCTTTAAATATTGTTTTCATTTAAATTAAAAATATTTAATAGTGGGTTTCTTAATAATTATTCACCATAAAATGGTAACATCTTATCTCTGCAATTTAGGAGATATATAAAAACTCAAAGTATGTCTGTAAATTCTCCTTAATAGGGAACTCCTTCCAAATATATCTTAAAGTAGTTTTTCTGTGTAAAATGAAACGAGTCCTAAACTGGATCATAATGAAATTCTAGCATTTAAAAGGATATACAGATTTTTCTGCTTCATACTTCTCTGACCTATTTTCGTCTTTTGTAGAATCTTGGAATATATGTAAACTCAGGTGCTTTCAAAGAATAACTTATAAAGCAGGACAAACATCTGTTTTAGATCTTAATCATGCCTGATTTACAAACGCTTCTATTTATAAAAGATATTGCACCTGTCAGTTATATGCTTTCAGTGTGTCTTCTCTGTGTGTGTATACTCATACAAAGGAGTGTGTTATTCACCACTGAACAGGAGTTGGTGAAGAGACACGTCGCTTTTTGGCATCGTCTTTTTTCTGTCAACTACATATGCATGTAGACATTAAAAAAATCTAAACCAAATGTAGAAAAAAATAAAAAGAATTAAGAGGCAGAAAGGGTGTGATTGAGAAGGCAACTAGACGACATTTCCGGACTATGAATCAGGCTGATGATGGAAAGTGCAGCTTTTTTGGAGTGTGCACAAGTGTTTCGGATGGTAGACGCTGATTGGACTGCATTCAGTCAGGGCTCAGTTTCAGAGAAAAGGGGGTTTTAAGAAATCAGGATTGCATTTCAAAGATAGCTAGAAAGCATGACAGCCATGAAGGTTGGTTGAGTGGAAATAAAAGGACTGGAAAAGGATTGAAGTGACAAAAATAAATAAATATATATGGAGAAATAAATATTAAGATATGCACTCAGTAGGGATTAAAATAGGATATATAAAAGTTGGAGATATGCAAACAGCATATAAGAACAAAATAATCATGTGAATGTTTCTGGATGAATAGACAGGGACAGCACAATTGATGGATATTAGGAATGGATGACTGACAAAGAGAAGAACTGCATAAAACAACAGAATATTGCTGTACAATGAAATCTCGTCCTTAAATTAAAACCTTAAAAGTGAGCAGAAAAGCGTTTTGAAGCTAACATAACTAAAAAAAATAGGAGCACTAAATGTCATTATTATAAAAGACACAAATGAAGACAATTTTACTAGGTAGATTTTATTATAATATATTGAAAAAAGCAGTATAGTATGCTTTATGAGCATACATCAAGCGAGAATGCAACTGTGTCATACAGCTATTAATATAAGTTGTGTACTGAAAAATGACAAGGTGCAGGGAATGCAGATATGGACAGTTAGCTTCACATAGACAAGTGAGAAGCATTAAAAGATTTGCACAAAGCTAGTTTGGAGACAGAGGAGACACACTTTGAAGTGATAAATATACAATAAAACTCAAAATTCATCTTCTAAAGTATGACATTCACCATGATGAAGTTAGTTGTAGGTTGGAAATTCATGCTGTGAAACAGGAGGATGATGCTGAATCAGAGTGCAAATATCCAACCTAGAACACACTTCACCGCAGTATGACAACCACAACTGAAAAATCTTCATTTCATGCCAGAGACCCAGTTTAGGTTTATACTGGTATGGTTGAATATACATTATGCCCATGAAAACTTCCGCCATTATTTTTTTTTTTGTATTCAAAGATGGCTTCTTCCATGGTTACTAGTAAACAACTGGAAAGTAATGCTGTTCTTGGTTCTCCAGCATTTTGTTTTAGCAGGCCGTGGCCCACTGTTCATCAGGCAGCTCCGCCCACAAAAATAAGCCCACTTTGGTAGTTATTGACAAAAATATTAAAAACAAGTTATTCAAGTATGAGATTAGACAAATCGGTCCCTTGAATATTGTGTTGAAGTAAAATTAAAACTAAATTATATCCCAGCTATGTCATAATATGCAGATTTGATTTCAGCTTACCTTTAAGTAAAGGTATTTTAGCTCTATGGACTTAATGGGTATAGTCTAGTCCTACGGAAAGATTGTCTAGTCGCTGCTGTGGAACTCTTCTTCAAGGTTAGCTTTGTTCTCTTTGCTGCCACTTTGATTAATCTTCTAGTTCCTGTCTGTGAGTTCTGGTGGGCTCTCTCTTAGTAGGTTTATTGTGGTACCATGTGCTTTCCATTTGAAGATGATGGATTTGGTGGTGCTCCGGGGGAACATGAAATATTCTGCAATTTGTTTGTAACCCCACCCAAACCTGTACTTCAACAAATTTGTCCCTAACTTGTTTAGAGAGCTCCTTGGTCTTCATAGGTTCCTCTCGCTTGGTGGTGTTGCAGCTTTTGGAGCCTTTCAGAGAAAGTGTGCTTAAACTGGCAGATCATGTGACACATATTGCACACAGGTGGACTTCATTTTGCCAATTATATGACTTTTGAAAGTAATCTCCGTTGTGTACCTCTTAAGTCGGGCAGCCAAGGCTTGGAATCTTTTGTTTGCCAGTATCCAGGGCCTAAGGTATGGGCATCTGTTTGTATTTCTGGGGAATTCCCTTTCTGGATGCAGCCTTCTGAGGTTCTGACAATTGGCTTATTTCTTTCCATGAGGCCTTGATTTTGGCTTCCAACCTTCTCTTCCATGGTGGAGGATCACTTTTTGCTGTACTGTATATCAGCTCCTTGGTCTCTGTGATGGTCACAGTAGGGTTTGTACTTAGGGCAGTATTCACATCACCTAGGAAATCCTCTGGAGGCACTTCACTTAGCTTTACAAGTCAGTGTCGGGGTTGACAGGCTCTTATTTTAGCCATGATCTTATCTCTTAGGTCAGATGCTCACGCATTCAGTTGTTCTTGCAACATTTGGGGTGTTTCTACAGATGTTAACTCCCCTATCTGACCTTGTGTTTTGGATCTCCTGAATCTCTAGTTGTGAAAGCAGCAGCCATTTGCGGATGTTGGAACACTGAGTTACTAGATGTTTTGTTTTTATTTTAGATTGTCGGTATTGAATCTTACATGTTTCCCATAGTCTTTTCATGTAGCCCTGTTGAGTGGGGTTACTGGAGTAGTAGCATTCCAATAGTGCCGTATTGTCTTCTTTAGTCCATTGCCTTCGTGTTCCAGTTCCAGACCCTGTTTGTCCAGGTGACATCTGAGCCGGTATGGTTCTCTGTTTATGTGCTCTCATCATATTTGTATGATGTAGGCAGCTAGCCTTAATGGTCTTGCCCAAGGACCAACACTGGATGATGTTATAAGATGTTATATATAATCAAAATGTTTAAATGCTGATTTCTTAGAAATCTTGAGTTTAATACAAAGTATGGGAAATGTCTACCATTTTCCTTTTTTCGCTGGGAGAAACTTGATAGTCACATGACTGCGTTGCAAGCCAATGTAAATGAACAGGAGATAAAAAAAAACATAAGATTGAAATGTATTGAGGAGTTAAATTGTGACAGTACTCCATTTCCCCTTGTTAATCAATGTGGCTAGGATGATAGTGTCTAACAGCAACCCAGTCTCAATGGGTTGTTAGATACTATCAACATGCTAGCCAGTTGTTTGGAAGGCTTGGAAACAAGGAAAGGAAAAAGCCTTTTCTGTCGTGACATCACAGTCCTCCATGTGTAGAGTTTGTTACATGCTTCTAGGAAGTTATCTGGAACTGTATGCTTTTATCAGATCAGAATAAGCTTGAGCTTTTCGGCAACAAACACTCCAGGTGGGTCTGGTGTAAAACAGTAGAACATAAATATATTTTATTGTGCCTCAGTGGGGAAGTTCAGGTATTCCAGCAGCAACATAACAGGCAGGTCGACACATGCAGATTCACACAAAAGTAAAGATATTAGGAGAGGGTATGAACCTGTGGAGAAGCACCTCATACTTAAGCATGGTGGAGGATATTAATCCCCCACCTTTAATCATTTAACAATAACCACAAGGGTGAGCTGAAGAGAAGGGAGAGGGAGAACCTATGACTCAGAATTATGTAAAAAATAACTTTGCAAAGAGGAACAAGACCTTTCCTCAGTTTCTTGATGTTGATTGTAAACATTTTGCAACTAAAAACAAATGTATTTTGAGGCCTTTTACTCATCCTTATCTGGGCTGTGTAAAAGGTGCTGTGACTCCATCAAAGTTGTGTGGAGAGAAAATGACAAAAGGCAATTGATCATGTTTCACTTGATAGAAATTATTACTGAGATTACTGATTTATGAAAGACTGTCAACATTGGCATTCATTGTTTTAATGTGTACAGAACATTTGTCATCTCAGCAGGGTGTTTTGGGCTGTGGCTTTCAACACAGTATTGTAAATTATTTTTGACATTTTTTTGGTTTAGTTTGCTTTGAAACCTTAATGAGAAATGAGACATGGCAAAATGGGATTAAGAGAGGAGTGTGAAGATGCCCCTATTAAAATTTAATGTCTTTATTTAAGTCAAAGTGATTTTGGGCAAAAACCTGAATTTCACAAAGTTTCAGTAACTGCTTAACATCAGTGTTGATGACATTTCTCTATACTTGTGTTATATAACATGATTTCATTTAAAAAATGAGCACTGCAACAAAGTTTGCTCCTCTCTAATGAAACCTTTAAAAAAAGTATGCTGTTCTTCTCAACAATGTCTGAAGTGACACATTTTACTCAGATTTTTGGTGAGTAAAACACTATACCCGGCTTGTACAACATTTGCTGTTTTTGTCCTTAAATAAGGGCATCTTGTTTACCATCTGTTTTTTTCACAGAAGGAATGACCTTACTGATTGAACTGCTATTACTGCTATCACTGCTATTATGCCCCTTTCAATAACTGCCATGTAGGAAATGAATTGCTACCAAAATTCCTGATTGAACAGGTTAATGATTTCAGGCGGCTGTCAGAGTTCTGTTAGTTTTAACAGAACTGTATATGTGGTGCTTTTCAAAAGGAAACAGATTTCAGCATTACATGTTTCAGTTGCTAACAAGCAATAGCAACTGTTCAATCTGTGGTCTCATTTTGAAAACTCCAAAGTCAACTAATACAGCATTGGCCTGCTGTGGCCATACCATTGTTGGTTTCATGGTATTTTTATACCATATGCACTCTGTAAACACACATCTAAAATGTATATTCCCTTAAAGGCATAGTGGACGATTTGTCTGGAAATGTAGGTAAGAAACGCCCAAGTGCCCTTCTGAACAACTGCACATGCGCAAGACCATCTTACCTACTCTTCTGCTCCACAGGGGGGTGGCGTGAAGAATGTTCCGAATGCACTCTGGTCTTATTTCTTTCTTCAGAGGCTTTCTACCTCTTCTCTTAAATTTGTAAAACGGTTTGTTTCTTGCATCTCTCAGCCATTTGCAAAGTACAATGAGCGGCTGAAACCAAAGCTCACTAGATACATAAACTCTAGAAGTGCGCATGCTCAGCCAGCAAGAAGAGACTAGCAAGGAACTTGCACGCACAATGATTGCCACGTGGGACAACCAATAGATAAGGTGATCCCCACAGAACTCGAAGCTGAAAAATGATCATCCACTATACCTTTAACATACAATTTGTATCTTAAACTATATATAATTTTGTGTTTATTTAAAAGACGTTTGGATTTAGCTAACTATAATAAAAATACAATATTCCAAACCTGAGACACTATAAATACCTTCATTTCTGCAAAATCAGTTCACACAAAATATTGAAACAATTTAATTGGATTCAGTCTACTCACATGTTGCAAGTCCACAACAAATGTCATGTCAAGACACATTACCAGAATCTGTACTCTTTACTCTAATTTATTGAAATTTTCATTAGATTCCATAATTATTTAACTGAGTAATGCATTGAAGCTTGTACATATATTGAACGTATATTTATTTGTTTTATTTATATATGGGAGGGAAATGAAAAATAAAATTCTAAATATGGTGCAAATAGGAAGGGGAAAAAGGGAAAAGGAGAGAAGGGAAAACATTAATCTTGTGTGGCCTATCTAAGACTATCTTGTCCCTGGCCCATGCAATGCCGTCAGCTAGTCTGGCTTGCAGTATAAACTGATCACTCAGTAAATCACAAAAAACTGATTAAAATGTTTCGTAAACTGGGCCGGTAACAGTTGATTTTAATGTTAGGAGAACTGAGCCGAACACAGCCGATTCCAGTTTGAATTCAACACAACGTCTGGTGTTGAAGTTGTTTCAATTACATACACACATAAAATGTAATTTTGCATAGAAGCTGAACCCAGTAGAAGACAAATAATGTCTGAGCAGTTGAAGAGTTGGCCAAGGGATAGTAAAAGGCCTGGTGAGAAGGGCAGATAGAGTGGGAAAAGGAGTGGAGTTATGAAAAGGACAATGACGAGGTACAAGAGAAGCATAGTGGTGAAAAGTCTATGATCATCAGCTATGTGACCACATGCCCTATCTTGATGCTATGGATACTGGCTGTGGGAACATAGACTACTAAAGAGGGACATGTCCAAGCAGTTTTATCCCTAGTGTGTTGCCTTTGGTGACATCAGACATTATGTTGAGGAAAACATGTGGCCTAGTCCTTGAGACAGCAGAGAATTTTCTCTGCAGTCTCTTCTGTGCTTTTTTTCTTACTGTCCCTTGGTGTACATTTTCGTGCTCTTTTTGATGGCTATTATGTTCACTGCCAGAGATTATTCACAATTTATAGTTAGTTTTTTTTACCCGAGTATACAACAAAGAAGATCCACAAATGGTGGATAGTGTATCCAGACAGATGTAAAACCAGAAACACAAAAATTCTGCTTTTATGTCATCAGTTGCTCGTATTTTGAAAGTTGGTACACCTCAATTAACAGCATCTATCTTGTGAATTGAAAACATGTGTTTTTGTTTGACAGGATGATTTCATTTTGAGTCAGAGTTTGTGTTTTGAGAAAGTTCGTTCAGGTAATAAAATATCAAGTGTTATGAGAAAAACAATGTGTTTTTAAGAAAAATATAAACAACTTGTCCAGTTGTGTGATTTAGGTATGCTGCCATGTTCAAACTTTAGAAAAAGCATTTTGATTAGAGGTAAAGTATTGTTAGTAGCTGTAAAAATTAAACACTAAAGGTTTCGAGGGTCAAATATGTGTGAATAACATGAAATTAGATGAGAATCAAAACAGCTGAAGGGTAGTTATCATTTATGCTTGAATGTAAGGATAATAGTATAGTGACCCAAATGCAAGCATGCCAAAGGCTGAGAGGTAAAGTGCAGTCTTAATATTAACCAAGGAGCTTAACTATGGAGAAAGAGTGAAGAGTGACATTGACAGCAGGTGTGCCTATTTAGGGGAGCAGCTGAGAGACAGTTCTGAGCAGGGAAATGAAGGGAATGAGTCTAATTAACAGAGATAAGTGAACTAAATACAGACGATCTAAAAACCAAAGGGAAATAGGATAACACTAACAGAGGGGTATAAACCAAACTGTGAAGAGAACAAAACTAAAATAAATAAGTAAAAAAAAAACTTAAGACATAGGAATTAATATTTGGCAATACCTAAATAGCATGGTCCTGATACACTAAGCTAAGCTGTAAAGTTTAACATATTTACCAATACTGAACAATAAGACTACCAAAACCATAGACATGATAACGAAAACAAGGAGAAAAAAATAAATAAATAAAAAACAAGGCTAAAAGCCACATTATGGTAAAAAAACACTTCTTCTTGTAGAGACATTGACATGTTCACCCACATCAGGAATGCAGCATCCAGAAAACACAGAAAAAACTAAAATGGACCCCTATAAATTCCTTTAGCTGTTTTTTGGTAACCACAAAGGATGTGGAAAGCCACAGGAGGGGGTTAAAAATTAGTAAGAGGGAACCAAAAAGAGGAAGCAAGTGACATACCCTGTGAGAATGTGTATGGGTTTGTATGTGTGTAAAGGTGAGAGGAGGAGGGTAACATTTCCTGTTCTTTACTGTCCAAAGACAGGAGGTAATAAACACTCTTACAGGCTCTGGGTGTAGACTGTGAGTGTGTGCGGGGAGTTGGCATCTGGTATCCAGCACCAGGACATAAAAAACTACAAAAGAGTGGTGTTATCTCTCCTGTGAGCGTTCACACTCCAAGCATATACCTTCATCAATACGCACCCATACCAGCACTTGAGGTTAGACTTCAAAAGGAATAATGTTTTCCATGTTTTAGCCCATGTACTCCAAGCCACCCATTCCTTATAATCAAAATTACACATGATTTTCCAAAGCATTCTGTGCGGTTTTATTGCTTGATGAAGCTGTTTTTCAACCTTCAAGGCAGCTTCTAGCTTTAGGTCATTTCAATACAATATTAGGATATTTCTACAGAGACTAACTTGCTTCAGGTTATTAATCAATCAAAGTGAAGACAGCTATGTGTCTGCTTTGTGGAAAGCACAAAGTGTTGCATAGCAACACAGCTGAAAACACTTGAATCTGCTTTTAAAGTGCTCTATAATTCCATTAGGGATTGCGAATCGGAGTTTCATCATTATCTCAAGTGCATAATTACTTCAGGACTTGGACCCTCTAAACATTTTGATTACAGCAGACTTTATATTCTGCATGCTCCAAGATTAGAAATAGACGTTATTTTCAAAGGTATGTTAGGATCAAATGTTTATAACTATAGAATCTCTGGATCCTACAAGGTATTTTTACTTTATTTGAGTTTCAGTCAAACTCGATCGATGAGTTCATTGCCATATATCACACATTCTCCAAAATATATGCAAAAATGTTTACGTTTTTTGATTGTGAATATCCTTACTGTGATGTTTACTATGTTCCAACTCTAAATCAAGTCTTAAGTCAAGCCCTGTCTTGTACTGATGAAGAAATAACTGCAGCCATTTATGTTAAAGCGATTGTGAGAAGACGCATAAGAATAAGCAAACCCCTCTTCCTACCTTGGGGCAATAGTGGCGCAGGTGTTCCAATCACTTCCATGGCCACAGGTGTATAAAATCAAGTACCTAGGCATACAGACTGTTTTTACAAACATTTCTGAAAGAATGAGTCGCTCTTAGGAGCTCAGTTAGTACCAGCGTGGAACTGGTATAGGATGCCACCTGTGCAACAAATACAGTTGTGAGATTTCCTAGCTCCTAAATAGTCTACAGTCAACTATCAGCTGTATCATAAGAACTTGGAAGTGTTTGGGAACGACAGCGACTCAGCCATGAAGTGGTAGGCCACGTAAACTTACGGAGCGGGGTCAGTGGATGCTGAAGCGCATAGTGTGAGGAGGTCTCCAACTTTCTGCAGAGTCAATCACTACACACCTCCAAACTTCATGAGGCCTTCAGATTAGCTCAAGAGGAGTGCACAAAGAGCTGTATGGAATGGGTTTCTATGGTTGAGCAGCTGCATCCAAGCCATACATCTCCAAGTGCAATGCAGTGGTGTAAAGCATGCCACCACTGGATTCTAGAGCAGTGGAGATGCATTCTCTGGAGTGATGAATTGCACTTCTCCATCTGGAAATCTGATGGATGAGTCTGGGTTTGGCGGTTGCCAGGAAAATGGTACTTGTTTGACTGCATTGTGCCAAGTGTAAAGTTTGGTGGAGGGGGGATTATGATGTGGGGTTGTTTTTCAGAAGCTGGGCTTGGCCCCTTAGTTCCAGTAAAAGGAACTCTGAATGCCCCAGTATCCCAAGATATTTTGAACAATTCCATGCTCCCAACTTTGTGGGAACAGTTTGGGCCCTTCCTCTTCCAACATAACTGTGAACCAGTTTACAAAGCAAGGTCCATAAAGACATGGATTATAGAGTCTGGTGTGGATGAACTTGACTGGCCTGCACAGAGTCCTGATCTCAACCCGATAGAACACCTTTGGGATGAATTAAAGCGGAGACTGAGAGCCAGGCCTTCTAGTGAACTCACAAATGGAAGAATTGTCAAAAATTCCCATAAACACACTCCTAAACCTTGTGGACAGCCTTCCTAGAAGAGTTGAAGCTGTTCTAGCTGCAAAGGGTGGAACAATGTCATATTGAACTCCTATGGATTAGGAATGGGATGCCACTTAAGCTCATATGCTCATATCAAGGCAGATGAATGAATGCCTTTGGCAATATAGTGTATTTGTTCTGTAAATGGTATTTCCAACCAAAACATAAAACCAATCAATGATATTAAGTCCAAGTTATGCCTAAAGTTTTAAATGACTGAAATTAACATTCCCGAGTGCATGGTATCTAGTTTGCTTAAAAAATAATTTGGTAAGTTTTGACATAAAATCGTTATCTTCAAGCCTAATTTAATGTATGACCTCTTTCATTCAATATTCAGTATAAAAATCTGTTATGAACTATTATATATTAATTAAACTACCTGATATAAAAATGTATTTCTTTTTAAAGATAGTAGGGTGTGATGGTGGGAATGTAGTTTTCTGTTTGTTTTGTCAGGTCAGGTTTTGGAGTGCCCCCTCTCCTGGGACTTCTCAGGTCTCCACCATTGGCTGGCGCCTTGACCCACTGGTGCATTGGTGGCCCTCGGTGTCCGTGCTGGGTGCTTGGGTGTGTGCTGACTCACTCCTGGTGGCTGCTTTTCGGGGCCTGGACCCTGTGCCTCTGTCGGGCCCCACCGGGGGGCAAGGTGCCCCTAGGCCTTGGGTCTCTGGGGCCATGGCTAGATCCACTCTGCCGTAGCTGGCTGCCGGCGGAGACCACGGGCTAATTGCTGCAGCTCCTGGGGGCTTCTAACAACCACTATTGAGCATTTTTCTTATGGAAAAACCTTACATACACAAGCACACTCTTGCAAACACCTACAGGTGCTTGGATCCAGGTGCTTACAGATTCACTTCTATACAGAAAACCCCTATCATTAGCTTTAGCTGTTACTTTACACAGCTTGCATTGAATAATACTGTGCATTTTTCAGTGATGTCATAAAGGCATTGATTGTTTGTATATGATATTTTTTTGTTTTGCTGTTATCTTGTTCTCTTGTACTCTCTTTTTCCTCTTCATTTTTCCCTTCTATTTTCCCATTTATGTGTCAATTGAACATGAAATAGTCCCAGAATAAAATCTAATAAAGCTTTTTGCACACTGTAAGACTTTTCACTGTGAATTTACAGTAATTTACTGGCAGCAGCTTCACCAGTAAAATACTGTATTATTTGCAGTACCTTTCTGTAAGGTAGAGCTACAGTATATTACTGTAAATGATTCTAGAATCAATTACTGTAAAATTTACATCATCATTGCATATATTCTTTTATTGTAAATTTACAGTAATTTGCTGGCAACAGCTTCCCCAGTAGACTACTGTATTTTTGCAGTGCTGTATTTCAGAATTACAGTACATTCCTGTAAATAATTCTACAGTTCATTAATGTAATACTAAAACTACTTATAAAACTACTACAGTATTAGAAATAACTACAATATAAAGAAATGACAGCTGGGAAAATATTCATAGTTTCGTTTCATTTATTTGAAAAAGTAGTGCAACAAAATAAATTACATCAATAAACATTATGACCTCAGGGATTTTTTTTCCGTTGTCTTTTTTACCCTTAGACCTAATAGTATGAGGCTGATCTTTACAAATGATGATGATAGTGACACATGAACATTCCACTATGCACCATCCTAGAATGAGTTCTATTGCCATTGCCCTGAGACACAGAAACTGCTCCAGTAAGATATTGCTGGATGCTGAAATCTGACTCCTTAGGGTGACACCTTCATGTTCAAACTGAAAAAATGTTTTAAACAAAGTATGAAATGTTACAAACTATTCTGAACTCTCAAACACCAACATATGTTTTGTTCACTCGTTCATCTACAAAAGTTAAACAGGGACAGAGCTCTAGCAATACAAATGTATCCAAGTTTGTGCTCACATTAAATTTTGACACACAGATAATGCTGAAACTCACCTGCGTGCTTAAATAATTACCACTGTACTTTCCCTAACATGGTGTGTGTGTGTGTGTGTGTGTCTGTGTGTGTGTGTGTGTGTGTGCATGCGCGCATGTCCGTGCGTGTAGGTCATACAAAGTCCCACTTGAAGTCATTGATCCTCTTGATGAGTGTGCTGACGTGGATTCACAGACGTTGACTTCTTCTGGACCATCTTGCCATTCTTTTCGCATTTCACCATCTCATGGTTTGCTTTTGTGCCCATCTCCGGGCTTCTGTAAAACAATATATAGACAAAAAAATATTTTTTCTTTAAGATTATATGTTTGTGGTTGCTTTATATCTCTACAAGGTTACTGGAATATGGTGCTGAGTGAAGAAAAGCCAATCAAGTCAAGCTCTATGAAACACTATATGTGAAAAAGAAGCTACCTGTGAATGACCTCCAATATGCACGCTGCCTCATGTTGGTACTGCAGGTTAAAGTTGTAGTAGGAGGAGAAGACTACTGCAACGCCAAGAATAAAGGACGTCCCTTCACATAGCATCTCTTTCTGTATGCTCAACATCCATCATGGGTTTGCTTGTGCCATTTCATTATGAAAAAGTCTACAAGTTAGAAACAACAAACAGAAATCACAATCTCTTCTGATTATGTTTTTATGACAACCCATACTTATTTAGTAACATATTAGCATAGCTAACAATATTTTATTCACATTCAAAGTCAGATACTGTACTTACCAAACTAGGTGTGTCAGGCAGCGTAAATGTTATCTGCACAACTGCAGGCGTGGCAAAATCCTTAAGAAGGCACAAAAGAAGATTTTTGAATTTTGTGCATGTGTAAAATCATTTTGTGTGAGTAATTTCTAAGTTTTGTGTGTGCATTTGAACACATTTACAAGAACCTAAAGTTGTACACAAACCAGTTTACAGTTTACAATTCATGTGTTAGACACAAATAAAAATATTGGGTCGATTTCTCTCCATACAACTGCAGCGTAGCAGTAGAGTAGAAAAGAGCGACATCCAAAACCTAGCTCCACCACTGGGGCAAGAATTTTTCTTTTTTTCCAGAAAGGCTATAAATAAAAAGCATTTGGACCAGTGACGTCTCTGGCATAAGTTAAGTGGGGCACAAAAACTCAACACCTATTAGCACCAACTATTTTTTTTTGTGGCGCACACAACCTGACTATATAAACACACTAGAAAATCTATTTTATATAAGCTAAATGTAATTTCATTTTTATACATAGAGTTATACTCATATTGTTCATTTATTGAACAGAAAAGTATCACCTCAATCCTTCTATGAGCTAGGAAGGACAACCAACACTAGATTAATATTTGCTTTTAGTTTCCATTTTCCTATGTTTTACTTTGTGTCATGATGCAGCCTGAAGGCTGCACTCTGAGCATTTCCTGGCTCCTTCTCCTCCAGTGCAGCCCTGATTAGGCACACCTGTCAGGCTGCAATTAACCATGGACTCGCTCCACCTGCTCACCCTGCTATAAAACTCACCCCAGTTTGTTCCTCGTCGCCGGCTCGTATTCAGTCAATCCATCACCACGTCTGTCCGTTCCAGTCCTCACGTCTTGGTCTCCGTCTGTTCAGTAATGTACCTGTCTGCTGTGCTGCTGGATTCTGCTCTGTCTTTCCGTCTTCATGGTCTCTGGTTTCACTCCCGGTTCTGCAGCAGCCCAGCTCCTTCGGATCCTGGTTATCATGGCTGGCTGACATCCGTTCCTGTCAGCCAGCTCCTGCACCCTACAACTCCGCCTGGTAACTGACTCTGGTTCTTCATCGTTCATCATCCTCTGTTGCAATAAACTCTCAAGATCAGCTCTGTGTGTGTGTCTCCTGTGTCCGGGTCCATCCAAAGACAAATCATGACACTTTGTTTAAATTTTCCTACATTTTATTCCAACCGTTTTGTTTTTTATTTGCTTTTGTTCTATTTTTATTTTCCAATATTTTAATCATAGTATTGGTTGAGTCATACAGCTCAGGTCAGTCAGGCTAACCCTGACTTGTTGTCGTAGTGCGACAAGACATAAAAGTTCAGATTTTTCAACTACAGCAACTGTAGCTTTGCATCCATCGCAGGTGTCGTGTCGCTCTGGTTTTGCTTTAATCTTCAAAATCCTGTGTTTTGCATTGCTAGAATTGCCTCTGTGACCTAGCTTAGCGTCACTTTGCATCACATCGCCTCTGTGTTGCACCTGTGCATAGGGATATCATTTAAATCTGTCACTCAGCCTGCGACATTTGCGTTTAATGTGAACACACCTTAAGTCAACTCTGTAATCTCTTTTGAGACTTAAGTGAAACTTGAGTCTAATTTACAGATTTGAGTCCAATTTCCAATGACATGTTTAGCATTATCCTCCCTTTGTGGTATTTTTCCATTCAATTCACCCTAAATAAGGACGATCTGAGAGAATTGTATCACTATTATCCACACTACCCACCATAAAAAGGTTTCTTGGCAAATAATGTTTTGGAACTTTGTGTCTGTATAAAATATCTCCAGAACTTCTTTTAATCACAGTAATACAAAATGTATTAGTGTCCTTGTAGTCTTCAAGTACATTTTCAGTCAAGTAAATAACTCAAATTTGCCCCGAGTGTCATCTCTAGTTCTGTCTTGGGCTCTGTACTGATCTGGCAGTGTCTTATTGTGTTGCAGACTCCTCTATTGAGCCTTGTCATATTCACTTGTGTTGCTTGTTTCTCCCACTCTCTGTGGGTATGTCTTTTCTCTTTTTAATCAATTTGACATTCATTTTTATTCTTTGCTTCTCTTTGCTGCACAAAATGAAATATTCTTCATACAGTGCATTTTATATTTCATAATCAATGTCTTCAAATGAATCCTTTTCTCTTTTCCAAAATATTTTACCCAGTGACAGCATTATAATTTCCATTGATTAAAAAGAATTAAACACTGAATAAGCCCAAACAAATCAATGTCCTTTCTGTCTTTCTAAAAAATGTCCCTCATAATTTTTTTTTCATTACAAAAGATAAGTTTCTAATAACATCTGGGCTTCAGCACACCTCTTCGCAACTGGCTGCTGGACTTCCTCACCAACAGACCTCAGTCAGTCCGGGTCGGAAAGAACACCTCTGATGTCATCACCCTCAGCACGGGCTCCCCTCAGGGCTCCGTCCTGAGCCCCCTGCTGTTCACCCTGATGACTCATGACTGCGTCCCCAGGTTCACCACCAATCACATCGTGAAGTTTGCAGACGACACAACGGTGGTGGGCCTGATCAGAGACGACAACGACCAGGACTACAGAGAGGAGGTGGAGCAGCTGGTGGGCTGGTGCAGAGACAACAGCCTGGTCCTGAACGTGGAGAAGACGAAGGAGATCATCGTAGACTTCAGGAAGAACCGGCCTGACCACACTCCACTGCTCATCAACAGCTCAGCTGTGGAGGTGGTCAGCAGCACCAAGTTCCTGGGGGTGCACATCATGGACAACCTCACCTGGTCTGTGAACACCACGTCACTGGTGAAGAGGGCACAGAAACGACTGTACTTCCTGCGGAGGATGAGGAGAGTCCACCTGCCCCCGCCCATCCTCACGACCTTCTACAGAAGCACCATAGAGAGCATTCTGACCAGCTGTCTCTCCGTGTGGTGTGGAGACTGCAATGCCTCCGACTGGAAGAACGTGAGGAGAGTGGTGAGGACAGCAGAAGGGATCATCGGGGCTCCTCTTCCCTCCATCAAGGACATCTCATCTCAGCGCTGTGTGTCCCGAGCCCGTAACATCATCAGGGACCCCTCACACCCCCACCATGGACTGTTCTCCCTGCTGCCCTCTGGGAAGAGGTTCCGCAGCATCCGCTGCAGGTCCACCAGGTTCTGCAATAGCTTTTTCCCTGTTGCTCATTCAATCAGACTGTTGAACTGCTGAGGCCACAAAATGGACTCTGAACTGCTGAAGCCATAAAATGGACTCTGTACCATATTCTTATATTTGCACATTTGCACATATGCCATCAGACTGTTGAACAGCCACAAAATGGACTCTGTACAACATTCGTATATTTGCACATTCCATCATTGCATCCTTATCTAGCACTACAAATGCTGCCGAACTCTCAGTTACCACTGTCGATTTCTCCTGCACTGTTTACATTGTTTACACTTCAAATGGTTTACTAGAAAATCACTGCTGCACCTTATCCTGTAATTCACTGCTATTTACTGTAACTTTTCAAGCTGTATGCGAAACGAAATTTCGTTCTGTACGCACTCTGTGCATAAAAAATGACAAATAAAGTTGTCTAAGTCTAATAGATTGAATGTTTTAAAAAGTAGTTTTTTGTTTCATTGCAATGTAAGGATCCCTCAGAAGCAACCTTCATATATAGTCATTCAATAAATTAGAATATGTATATCTGAGAGGCTTGTTTGTCATATTAAAAGTATCTTTTGAAAGAAAAGTACCTTTTCTGCATTAAAATGTTGCTTTTCTATTGGTCTGATGTAATATTCTAATCAAAAATCATAATTAACAGAAATAAAGGCTTTAAAACATCATCCCCTCATACAAACAAAGCTAGTCACTGTACAGGAACACTGACCTGAGTTACTGTACTATCTGCATTATGAAAATCCATTCATTGCTCTCCGTGTGGTGTGGAGACTGCAATGCCTCCGACTGGAAGAACGTGAGGAGAGTGGTGAGGACAGCAGAAGGGATCATCGGGGCTCCTCTTCCCTCCATCAAGGACATCTCATCTCAGCGCTGTGTGTCCCGAGCCCGTAACATCATCAGGGACCCCTCACACCCCCACCATGGACTGTTCTCCCTGCTGCCCTCTGGGAAGAGGTTCCGCAGCATCCGCTGCAGGTCCACCAGGTTCTGCAATAGCTTTTTCCCTGTTGCTCATTCAATCAGACTGTTGAACTGCTGAGGCCACAAAATGGACTCTGAACTGCTGAAGCCATAAAATGGACTCTGTGCCATATTCTTATATTTGCACATTTGCACATATGCCATCAGACTGTTGAACAGCCACAAAATGGACTCTGTACAACATTCGTATATTTGCACATTCCATCATTGCATCCTTATCTAGCACTACAAATGCTGCCGAACTCTCAGTTACCACTGTCGATTTCTCCTGCACTGTTTACATTGTTTACACTTCAAATGGTTTACTAGAAAATCACTGCTGCACCTTATCCTGTAATTCACTGCTATTTACTGTAACTTTTCAAGCTGTATGCGAAACGAAATTTCGTTCTGTACGCACTCTGTGCATAAAAAATGACAAATAAAGTTGTCTAAGTCTAATAGATTGAATGTTTTAAAAAGTAGTTTTTTGTTTCATTGCAATGTAAGGATCCCTCAGAAGCAACCTTCATATATAGTCATTCAATAAATTAGAATATGTATATCTGAGAGGCTTGTTTGTCATATTAAAAGTATCTTTTGAAAGAAAAGTACCTTTTCTGCATTAAAATGTTGCTTTTCTATTGGTCTGATGTAATATTCTAATCAAAAATCATAATTAACAGAAATAAAGGCTTTAAAACATCATCCCCTCATACAAACAAAGCTAGTCACTGTACAGGAACACTGACCTGAGTTACTGTACTATCTGCATTATGAAAATCCATTCATTGCTTCAATACATCCTGCTGCTACAAATACTTGCACTATATTGTCTTACATACAACTTTTCGGTACATATAAAAAGTCTTTTTTTGGTTTGCTGCTACATTCCTGACAAATTCCTTGCATTATTTTTATTAGTTTCTGTCATATCTTCCTTTCATTAATGCTATACTTCCTGCTGCTACATATTCTTGCACTATTCACACTTACACATAACTTTTCCGTACATATAAAATGCCTTTTTTGATTTGTCGCTACATTCTTGACAAATGACAAATAGTTTAGATTTATTTAGTATCCTGTCTGGAGCAGGATGGTGGAGCTGTTGCTTGAAGGGGCGATTTTGAGATCAGCTTTTCTCCTGCGAAAGCTGAGGAAAGGTTACAATCAGCCCGTTTCCATGGCAGTCAGCTGGTTAGGCTCCGATGTTGGTTTCACAGAAAACTGACTTTACTCATCTTGTTCAACCCTTCAAATGCTTGTGAGTCTCCAAATTCCATGCGGCCAGCATGGGTGGCTTGTCTACTCGGTGTAGAACTCTCTCTCCTCGAGGATCCAATGGCAAATAGGGAGATAAATCTGAGAGGGCTTGGTACATAGCAGTGTTGGCACCCCCTGCTGTGATGGGCAGTCCCCTCAGGGCCTGTAAAAGTCTCACATTTCAGTGGCTTTAAACTTACAGTCTGATTTTATCCTCTATGGCTGATTGCACAACGCATGGCTACTCCAGAACCTTCACATTTTAACAATAACATTTTGGTGTGAACTCTATAAAACCCCAAAACAATATAAGTTTTTTTCACCAACTATGTTATAACAAAAGCACATGATGAAATTGGTTTTGATGAGTTGATCTCTCTGTATGGAGACATATAGAGAGACACAAACACACACACACACACCAACCTTATTACTCTAACAGATAGATCCTGACAGGCATATCTTTGTCTACTCAACTCTCCAGAAAGCTGCTAATCTGTTCAAACCATCAGCTTGCAGTGCCTGTTAATTAGCTGCCTTTCCAGTATTCACTGATTATCTCGGCATTCTGCCAGTGGGGTTGCTCTTCGATTGTCATCTGCTCTGGAACTGCTGCGTCCCTGTGTGTTCAAGTCAGAGGATGTGATGGGACCTTAAAGCTTTGTAAGGATCATATGGAAACCACATGGGGGAAAAAATTCAGAGCTGGCTTTGTCAGTGTTTGCAACTTCACACAAATCCTCTATTTACTGTTCCATTTCTCTTTTCTTTTCCAGGAATAGTTTCTGGGCCTCATTAGAGGTGCAGATTCCTGCAAGCCACCTGTCTCACTAATGGTTTCATCTTTCATATCACAAAAAAAGAGCCTTTTGCTGATGTACTTCTTTGTCACAACTTACTTGCAATGGTCATTCAAACTTGATTAGCTCCAACTTAAGCTAATTACCATCACTTCTTATATTCAGCAGATTGCAAACATTGATGTTACTTCCACTCTATTCTGTTCTTTTAAACTATTTTATTTATTTTTGCTTTTTTCACTAGGTCACACTAAGCCATTTGACTGGATGAAGCAAATAGGAATCTCACAAATAAATATTCTTATATGATTCTATATTGTGAAAAAGAACACCTAGACACTTATTAATCTACATTGAACCATTAAAGATGCTATTACAGACGGGTTGGTACAATACATTTCATACTGGCTGAATCTCCAACATGTTTTTTTTTTTCCCACCTAAGTTTTATTACAGCTCATATTTTTTGTTACTGTTATACAACAGAACCATACAACAATAATAACAAAACTTTGTTTTTGCAAAATCCAGTCACCGATGTTCATTATTTAGGTGTTTACCAGTGCTTACATTGAAAAGAATTAAGTGAATGAATGGTGGACATTGCAAACAGGGAAGTCTGAGTCAGCAAAATGCAGTTAAATTTTTTCATAGATACACCTTACCAGAGAGTTTGGGCTGACTTTACTTAAATCATAATGTGTGATCGATTTATACGTGATGGGAACAATTTTTCTTTCTCTGCCATGTTTGCCATCTGAAGAAGATTTTGGGAAAAGTTAATTTAAAACAGATTACAGGTACACATTTGCGCAAAATGCAGAAATTAAGTTCCAGGGGAATACATCATTGGTCACTTAATAGAAACACAACTGTGTGCTCTATTGTAAAGCCTTCAAAATATCTACACTACTTTGTGCAGACAGATCTTGCATCCTTCTGCTGACATGATTTAGGCTGATGTTTGTCACTAGAGGTGGTTATATTGTTAAACTCTAGTGTCCACAATGTTGCTGCTGGCCGCTGTCATGGGATGTGGAACTGGAATCTAAAGTTTTTCACATAAAATTGTTGAAGTTAAAAGTGGCCTAGAAACGATATAACTTTACAACCGTGTGAGTGAACACGTCTGTGTAACATAATCCACTGTGACAAAGTGGATCGTAAAGTAAGACTAATGAGTCAGCTAGCTTTTAAAATGCTCCTCTGATCATTTGTCACTGCATGATAAATTTTAAGACATTAAGACAGTGATTTGGCATTGCAAGCGGACGAAATGTCCAATTATTTGAGGTACATGTGTAAGTTCTACACATTTTAGCAACAAGAAAATTGTGAATTTTTAGCGTGAATAATAGCATCTCCAACAGATGCAGCCTAGTTTTCTAGGTGTGCAGCAACACTACAGGAAATTTCCCATACAAGTGTCTTAGAGGACTACTTAGCTTTAATGTTAGTAACTGATAATGTTTGTAGATTCTTCTATATTTTAGATTGGTTCCAAATTTTTCTTGTTTTGTGCAAAATTCTGTTCTGCACAATTGTTAAAAAATGTTTTTTTCTAGAAGCTGCATGTTTTTCATTATAGTTGTTATTTCTTTTGATACTTTGTCACAATATAACCACATACCTGGACTGCTGTGTCTTCACAAGCAGTGTGCAGTGCGTATGTTTTTCCTCATGCAGGGTGTGACAAGTGCTGTAGGCTTACCTTTGAAATTTCGTTCTGTATGCACTCTGTACATACAAAATGACAAATAAAGTTGTCTAAGTCTAAGTGTCTTACAGGTGCACCTTGTTAAGGGGCAATCAAGAGCTGGATAAAGGGGAAGCGGTTCCTGACAGCAAGCGCCAATTGGTTACCTCACATAGAGTGGTAAATAGGCCTCCTTGTGCTTCATTTGATGTATGCCAATCCCTCTTACATTTCCAAATAAACCTGTTGAATCATTCCCTGTGTCCGTGACTTTTGCTGCTTATGACTCTCGGTTTATCGTGACATAGAGATTTTTATGCGGTAGACATCACAAAACAGATCATCATTGTAAAGTGAAATCTAAATGATACAGGATTTTCAAAATCTTTTACCAATAAGAGGTTTGGTGTGGGTCAAACTGAAATATAATTTTACTTTTTACAATCTATGAACCGTGCCTGAAGGAAAATAAAGAAAAGATAAAGGACACTACAGCTTTCTAAGCGCAGACGGCCACTCTGGGGGAGCTGCCTGCTCCTTTACCAAAGAACACTGAATCAGTGCAGCACTAATATCCAATATCCAACCTATAAAAATAATTTCACTTCAGTGAAATGTTAGTGGTTTTTGCACTTCAAAGTCCTTCTTGTCATTTCCACCATGTCTGAGGCTAAACCCTCCTCATGAAGCCCTCAATTTTAACTCTGTAAGGCAAACTTTGGAGTAGATCAGACATTCCAAGAAAAGCCGAGCAGGGAGGGTACGGCCTGTGGAAAAGGGACTTTAGTGTTATTCTGGTCTAATTTTCTGCTGAACATATATCATATGGTGAGCTGGTCTAAAGGGATAATATCTATGACAAATTGAAATGGGGTTACATGCAAGGAAAATAATATTCACAACTAAAATTAATTTGTTACATGAGATTTGATCATTTTTATGACTGGTAAATCCCTACTCATTTTGGTCTCCCCAATTTTTCTCCCTTTTAGCATTCTGTCTAATCCGTTTTTTCTCCTGTACTTTACTGTTTTTGTGTCCATTTAAAATGTAAAAGTCCAAGAATAAAATCTAATGAAGCTTTTTGCATATATAAATCAAGTGGAGCAACACAGCGAAAGCAGTAATGCTCCACTTGGGAAAGTAAAAGTAATTAAAAAAAAAAGCATTAATCACCACAAAATATAAAGTGATACACAATGGTTTCTGTACATAGGTGCAAAACAGGTTATTTCCAGGTATGAAACTCAAGGAAAGGTCACAAAATGGATAAGATTGTTGCAAGATATCGGGGTACAAATTGGGAAAGGGGGGATTAGACCCACAGTACAATCATATTAAATAAATTAGAATATTTTTGAAAAGTTCATTTATTTTAGTGATTCAGTTCACTAAATGAAACAAATTATATAGATTAATTATACAGACTGGTGTTTTCAAGCCTTTGTTTCTGTTTATATAAAATGACTTTAAGCTTACAGCTAATGAAAACAAGACATTTAAGATTAGACATCAGACAAACAAAACATATAACGATACAACATTGCTTTAACTTGTTTTTTTAACCCAATGTAATTTCAATAGAATTCAAATTATACACCAGTTACCATAACCAATGAAGTGTATTTATCAAAAGAAAAAAAGAAAAACTCAAATTACATTTGGGAGAGTATTTTATTAAGGAGAGAAAGCAATTCAAGCTGTAATCCCTCCTTTTTTGTCAGCTGTAATAATTACTGCAATTGAGCTAATTTTGCTCTGAGCACATTCTTGCCAATATGTCACTGATGTTTAAAATGCAAATCACCGTAATGTCTCTTAGTGGATAAATCTGTCAAGCCCTGGAGAGCCACTGAGCTCCTTAGGTGTTTATTAAAAATGCATCACTAACTCTGGCAACAACACAAAGGGAATGCTAGAAACAACAAATAATGTACGACTCAAGTGAATTTGAGAAAGAAAAACATACTGAGGCCGAATGTGAAAACTGTTTTGTTTTATGTGTTTATAATATATATTAAATAAAAAATAAATCACCTGATACGTACTTGTGAAACATCAGTTTTCATTTCTTTAAATAACTATCTTCAGTCTTTACTTACTTGACTTGTTACTCAACTTGGTTAATTAGATTTTGAAAAACATTTCATAAAAGCACTAATTGTTTTTTTTTTTTTAAGTTTAAGTTTTCAAATGATTCAACTTAAAAAAAAAATAAAACTTAGATGCAGATGCTACTTCAATGAAAAGAAACTTAACCGCACAAATGTGAAAACAAAAATTCACAGTGAAAATTTTGGCACCAAGTCAAAACTCCTTGGAGGGTACTGGATGCATTGTTTTCCACAGAATGCCCATGAAGGGAGATCTAAGCCTGCCCTGGTGAGAAATCCAAAGTCCTTTGGTGGCATTTGATGGCCTTTTAGTCAGAGGATTATGGGTATTAAGGAGAAAGACAGTTTTTCAATAAAATCACATTCCACAGAAGCCTCACCGCATGCAGTGATGGAATCAATGACAATAAGACAGAAACTGCAGCAAATGTGGCTGTCATCACAAAACATAAGTGGACCTTTAGTTACTAAAACCTAGATATAAAGCCTCAGAAAAAAATGTATTTTTCTGTCATCTTAGCAGTTATAAAATAAACCCTGCTTCTTAGGTAGTCCTCTCATAGCTTTTGGTTTGACTCTGGTGCAGGCAACAATTATTGATGCACCAGCAGATGTTAAGAAAATGGTACTAGGGTGGCACTAGGAGGAGAGGTAAATGCTTAGATTTTGTTTCAGGAGGTGATGAGAAATTAAATTAAATTTTTGAGGCAAGATTACTAATATATGGATGACTGGAGTTCCAGGAGAAAGGGAGGCCATCCATAGTGCTGAGGTGTGTGTTTTATGTTTGGTGGTGATGTTTTATCCTTTTCCTCCGTCATGGATGATCATTTTCAAGATAAGTGTGATGGAGGGTGCACAAAAAGTGAGTGAAGTGGAGAAAAAGGTACGAACTCTAAGAATATTTACCAGGAGGGACAATGGAGGACTGGCAGAGAGAATAATAGACCTAGGTAGTGTCATGATTTGTCTTAGGATGAACCCGGACAGAGCACGCACACAGAGCTAAAAATAGAGTTTATTGCAAGGAAGATGGACAATGGCAGTTGAAACCAGAGATGCAGGACTGAACTGGAGCAGGGGTGTAGATGTGTGCAGGAGCTGGCAAGCAGGACCAGAGTCACGGCAGAGTGAGTACTAGGAGGCCAGAGCAGCAGCAGGATCCACAGCCTGGCTGAGTGAAAACTTGCGGGCCAGAGTAACAGCAGAACCAGCTGCTCGGCAGGGTGAATACTTGCAGGTCAGAGTCACAGCAGGATTAGTAGCTTGGCTGGGTGAATACTTGCAGATCAGAGTCACAACAGGACCGCAGTACGGCTGGGTGGATGGTAGCAGGCCAGAACCACAGCAGGATCGGTAGCACAACAGGGTGAATACTTGTAGGCCAGAACCAAAGCAGGATTAGCAGCACGGCTGGGTGAATACTTGCAGGTCGGAACCACAGCAGGATTAGCAGCACGGCTGGGTGAATACTTGCAGGTCGGAACCATAGCAGGATTAGCAGCACGGCTGGGTGAATACTTGCAGGTCGGAACCACAGCAGGATTAGCAGCACGGCTGGGTGAATACTTGTAGGCCAGAACCACAGCAGGATAAACAGCACGGCTGGGTAAGAACTTGAAAGCCAGAACCACAGCAGGATAAACAGCACGGCTGGGTGAATACTTGCAGGTCAGAACCACAGCAGGATTAGCAGCTCCACCTGAGGTCCAGAGGTAGACAGGTTACATCCAGCACCAGGCAGAAACTAACAAGGTTAAACCAAGGCAGGGAACAAAACAAGTAGCAGGACCAAACCAGGTAGACAGGCAAGGAGTGAGTGGAGTCTGATGACGAACCGGCAGCAAAGTGAAGGCAAAGGGAGGCTTAAGTAGGGAGGCTGGCAGGTGAAGTGAGTTCTGACTAATTAGTGACTGACGGGTGTGACTGACTACCGCGGGAGTGAAGGGAAAGCTGAGTGAGAGGGGGAGGAGGAAACTGAAAACTAACAATAAAGCCAGAACATAACTAAACCCTGACAAGGAGGAAGAACTGAAAAATAGTAAATAAAAGCCTGATCAAAAACTAAACCCTGACAGGTAGGAGTTGTCCACAATGACACATGGAATCAGGAAGTGGATTCCAAAACTCGGACATCAACAGGAAAATGTAGTTTCTGTAAGAGAAGACAAGGAATGCTAGAATTAAAGTATTGCGAACCAAGGAACACAAGTAGATGAGAGCTTAATTATCACTCGTGAGTAAAACAATCTGCCGCCTGTCTCAGGGAGCAAACTCCTAATTAACCCCTTAACTGTCACGGGGAGACTAGTATCCCCTCGGAACGTATTTCTGACTTCTAAGCATCGTTGTCCCTTCTATTTTTTATTTTTAGTCTAGTTTCAAACTGGTCATCGAGGCTCTCCTCTTTTGGATTGACACCTCTTTTGAACAACTGCATTGATCTACGGTTTCTCCAGAGCTCATTTCTCAAAACCCCTCCTCCTTCTGTTTTCATAAATTAGTTGCTCAGGCCAGTCAGTGCAGACACTCATTCGGATACATGCGGCTTGTAGTCAATAAAATTGCTGTCACGTGGATGTATAACTTTTGGGGGTGGAAATTTAAAATCCCAAAAGTAGGGTCATGTGTAAAGCATATCACTTTGCTGTTCCCGTTATGCATCTTTGTGCGTAAAAGCCGTTTTTCTCTGTTAGATGTAGATTTTCACCAGAAAATAAGCCAAAAGCTTCTGGGAAAACCTTATAAAGAATAGAAAAAGGGGTGGTGCTTGTCATCAGCAGTGACTGGGAAAGTAGTAGTGATAACTCCTCAGTTTAGTCTACTGAAGACACTTTTCTACACAGAGCAGATGTCGTCCTTGATCATAAAGTAAATACTGTTTTATTAATATTTTATAAAGTTTATCGCCGTTTGTATGCTGTTTCTTTTTTTCAAATCAATCTGCTGGACATTTGTGATGTTTAGGAAATTAAAAGGGGGACAGACTCTTTAAAGGTTGATACAGCATTATCTGAAAAACATCTACTATCATGAAACCTTGTTTTGGGGGTGTAGAACGCACTTAAACTGAACTCAAAGGTTATTAAAAATGGTCCGATAGGACAGGGTGCCACCCTGTCCTATCGGACCACCCTGAGGGTGGTGAGGAAATACTGTTAATTCTTCACAATCAATGCCATATGTCAGCACAAGGTCCAAAGTATGAAGGCAAGAGTGCGTCGGTTTCTGCACATTTTGAGCAAAACCAATTGAATCTAGGATTGTTTTAAAGGCTCCATCAAGGTTCTTGCATTCAGTGCATACATGGATGTTAAAATACCTGGCTATAATAACCTTGTCAGTGTTGAACACTAAATCAGATAAGAAGTCCAAGAACTAATGAAAAATCTGAGAGTAAGGACAACAAACACAAGAGGTTTTATTGCTTTGCAGTTTGGATGAGCGAAACTAAGGGTTAAATGTTCAAAAGAATTGCAGTTATTAATTTTCCTGGGACTACTTAATAAATAACACTGAAATATGGTTGCTGCTTCTCCTCCTCTTCCCATAGTTATGGAAATGTGGAAATTTAAATAATTAGGAGTTAACTAATTTATACTAACGTAATCCTCTTCCAGACAGGTTTCTGTGAGACAAAATAAATCAGTCTGATTATCAGAAATCAATTCATTAACTAACAGACTCTTTGGAGGGAGAGACCTTATATTTAATAAACGACATTTAATATTTTTTTTTTTCAAATTGAGTCGTATTGATTTTTTTGAGATTTATATGATTTGCTCCTTTTAGATCAAATCATGACATGTTTCATGAATTGGCGCTATATAAATAAGTATGAATTGAATATTAATGGATGGATGGGCCCGTGAGTTATCTGGTCTGGGATCGGGGTGGGGGGTTAGGACCGAAGAATGGACCGGGCAGATCGGATTGCGGTGTTCCTTGAACATGAAATAGTCCCAGCATAAAACCTAACAAAGCTTCTTGCATATATAAATCAAGTGAAGCACTATGGAGAAAGCAGTAAGGCTTCACTTGTGAAAGAAAAATCTGTTGGGCTCTTTTTGGTACTAAGACAATGATTCTTAATGCTACACTGCTAGACAGGACACACACAAAAAAGGCTTTGGGGAAAGTCACTGTCTCAATAGGATAATGGGTGGGTAAACAGTACAGAAGCTGCAGACAGCTCTGCTTCCTGGTCTGGACCCTGGGCTGTCAGCATTTTGGAGAACTAATAAATCCATCCAGATTTCTAGAAAGAACCACCATCCAAATTGGGATTGATGCTATCTCTCCGAATCAGACCATGTTTTCCCCAGAAAGTTTGCCAGTTATCATTGGAGCTCACATTGTTTTCAGGGCACCACCTAAACACTCAGCGGTTGAATGATGACATGCAGCTAAACATGTCATATCACTGGTCAGATCAGGCAGGGGATGAGAAAAAAAAGTCCAACATTGTTTTACCAAACTTACACATGGAAGCAACACTAACTTTCGTGACCTCCGACTGACGTAACCGGGTGTCATTACCACCAGCATGAATAACAATCTTACTGTATTTACACTTATCCTTAGTCAGCAGTCTCAGTTAGGATTTGATGTCGTCCATTCTGGCCCCTGGGAGGCATTTGACTATGGTTCCTGGTGTCTCTAATGCCATGTCTCTGAATATGGTGCTGCCAATTACCAGAGTCGGCTGCTCAACGGGTGTCATGCTAAAGTCTATAAATGCTATGGTTGATACATATAATTAATAATTTCATGTGCCTGCTCTGCTTTGACTCATTCAATACAAAGATGTTATTTGCAGTGTGTTTTAATACTTTTTCTTACAATTTTAAAAATCATATTGCTTAACATAACTCCTTTTAAAATCCCTATCTTAGATAATTAGGCTTAGATCATTTTAAGGGGCTACTTAACATCAATTTTTATTCCTTGGCTTGTAAGTCCTTGTGATTTATTTTAATTGTTGAAAGTTGTTGTATGATTTATTTTCTTTTAGTGGATTTCCTGATTATTGTACAGCACATTGGTGCAGCTGCAACTATTTTAAAAGTGGTCTATAAATAAAGTTGACATTGACATTGACATTGAGTCTTTTGTGCATGTTGAGTTTTAACTGTTGCATAGAACGTAAAGTTTGGCACTGTCATTCCTATATTTTCTTAAAGGTAAAATAGACATTCTTCAGAATTTCCTGTCAACAACTTTCTTGTCTGTTGATCTCTGCTGAAGCTCAGTGCCAAGTTCAAATTTGCAGCCAAATGGCATGGCATTAAAATGGCTGTCCAGAAACAAAATGTTGGCAGGCATGGTTCACTGCACCTCTTTGTGCATCTTTTAAGTCATTGACTGTGTTGTATTATGCATAAACCCTTTTGCAGGGTTCATGCTCATTCAAAGCCAACTTAATCATCTGTGAAAAATCTGCAGTTTATAAATATCCAAGCTTACCACAAAGAGTACAAATTTCAATTTGTGAAATTCTAAGTTCTGCAGTATTTATGTTTGAATATAATAGAAATGTCCATTCAGGACATTCAAGACATAAATGGTTTGGGATTGATTGTAAGAAATTTCAAATGTTGATCAAGTCATGCTTTATCTAGGTTCATTGTATTGTTTACACTATTCGTTTTAACTGATTTTTGTGAAAGTGATTCCACTAGTTTGAAATCAGTTCTGCCTCAGTTGTTTCTACTTTTATGTCTGGCCTCTTTTAACATCTGTTATGATGGGTAACCAGTGCAATGGAAGAGCTGTTTACTTGGAACATCAGCTTTTGGGCTTTCTCGAGCCCAGAGCAAACTCCAAATAACTGAATAGTTGAAAAGATGTGTCACATGTAGGGCAGATGGAAAATGGAGACCAAGTACTTTAAAATATCCTTTGTTTCTATTCAAGTTTTTAGTGTTGTATGTACATATTATAATTAATGGAAATAACAACACAGTTGCCAATAAAGTAAATATTGAATTTAATTGATTCTCAGATGTGAATATACTGATTCATACTGGTACAAATCATGACATTTATTCTTCAGAATTTGGGTTGGAAGATATCTCAAGATATTTATATTTTGTTGACTTAATATCTTTCATTGTGTGGTAAGACTGGTAGATGTCTACTAATGTTTAATATGTGCCAATGTGTGCATTTCCAGCTGAGTAATAAAAGGCAAATAAAAACAAACACCATTACTGTCACATGCATAAATAGATTTTGAGCTTTACTTAACAGACAGATCTTGGATAGCACAGATTCATAATGGAGGTAAAGCATACAGCTTCACTGAACTACAGTTGATAAATTCTCCATATATATATATATATATATATATATATATATATATATATATATATATATATATATATATATATATATATGCTCACATTTTTTATTGAAAGATGAGGGGTACTGAAATTTCATAATTTATGCATGTGTATGTGCACAAACACATAGCACACTATGTCACATGAAATTTGGACTGGAAACTCAGCTGGATGGCTGCCTGCATATTGCTGTGGAAACCCAGCAATACATTTACATATTTATTATTTCATTTAGCTTCCAACAAAGTGTCTCTCTCTCTCGCTCTCTCTCTCTCTCTCTCTCTCTCACACACACACACACACACACACACGCACACACACACACACAGACACACACACATTGCTTTGACTATGACAAACATGCCAAACCATGAAATGTAGTACTACAGAAGAGAGGTTTTTCATTAAGTGTTAGGGATAGGATTTGACAAAAACCTGAAGAAAAGCAAATGACAAATAGCTGGCATGCAAAACACCAGCTTGGCCTGAACCAGCGCCTATAGTTTTCCATTGCTGTGAAGATGACAAAGTAATGATTACAACAAACAACAGTGTTTCTCAGTTCTTTGAAAAAAGTTTTTTTTCCATTGGAACAGTACACAAAAAAAATGTATTTCATACAGATCCTTTGAAAAGTATTCATACTCCTAGAACCTTTTCATATTTTGTCATGTTAGAACAATAAACCTCAATATACAGGACTGTCTCAGAAAATTAGAATATTGTGATAAAGTTCTTTATATTCTGTAATGCAATTAAAAAACATGAAATGTCATACATTCTGGATTCATTACAAATCAACTGAAATATCGCAAGCCTTTTATTGTTTTAATATCGCTGATTATGGTGTGCAGATGAAGAAAACTCAAAAATCCTATCTCAAAATATTAGAATATTTCCTCAGACCAAGTAAAAAAAAAAATTATAACAGCAAAACAAAATCAAACATTTGAAAATGTCCATTAATGCACTGAGTACTTGGTTGGGAATCCTTTTGCACAGATTACTGCATCAATGCGGCGTGGCATGGAGGCAATCAGCCTGTGGCATTGCTGAGGTGTTATGGATGCCCAGGATGCTTCAATAGCGGCCTTTAGCTCATTTGCATTGTTGGGTCTGGTGTCTTTCAGCTTCTTCTTCACAATACCCCACAAATTCTCAATGGGGTTCAGGTCAGGGGAATTGGCAGGCCAATCAAGGACAGTAATGCCATGGTCAGTACACCAGTTACTGGTGGTTTTGGCACTGTGGGCAGGTGCCAGATCTTGGTTGTGCAGCGTTTCCTGCCACATTTCCCCCTTCCAACACACTTTTTGTGAATGTGCTTTGAAACTGCACTCTGTGAACAGCCTGCTCTTTGAGAAATTTCTTTTTGTGTCTTACCCTCCTGATGGAGGGTGTCAATGATGGTCTTCTGGACAGCAGTCAGATCAGCAGTCTTCCCCATACTTGTGATTTAGTTTACTGAACCAAGCTGAGTGTTTTTCAAGGCTCAGGAAACCCTTGCAGGTGTTTCGAGTTAATTAGACGATTCAAGTGATTAGTTGAATAGCCTACTAGTATACTTTTTCACGATATTCTAATTTTCTGAGACAGTCCTGTATTTTGTCAAGATTTTATGTGATAGACCAAGTCAAAATACTGCAAAATTGTAAAGTGGAAGAAATACAGTATCTTAATTTTCTAAATTTATTATAAAAAAAATTATAAAGGGGTAGTGACAACAAATAAACATTTTTTTGAGGTTGTGGGGGTATAATATGGTCTATTGTGTACTGATAAGGCCATGTGAATGTCAAGTGTGGGTTCCAAAGGATCTGCTCATAGGCGATCAGTGTCAGGAGATGAGGCTGGCGAACTTGAAATTCAGCCGGACACAGAGTTACGTTTAAGAAGTTTATTGAAAAGGATGAATAGTGGCAGGTGAGCCAAATTAATAGTACCAGACTTGAGCAGGTGAATAATGGCAGCAGGAACAGGCAGCCGGGGATGAGCAGGAGACCGAAGGATGCAGCTCAAAAAGGAGCGGATCAGGCAGTGAGAACCTAGGAACCACCAGGCTGGGCAGAGCAAACGTTTGGGACTCACGGAGGAACCGGTAGTACTGCAGCACGGAGACACAGGCGACTTGGAGAGTCCAGGTGGCAGGGCACGCAGGTCACGGTAGAGAGAGAGAGGTAGAGAGAGACGTTCTGGCGGAGATGAGTTGGCTGAGGAGGGTAAATATAGGCTGGTGAATTAGTGGCAACAGGTGGAAATGATCTAGAGTAGGGAGATGACTGGAGGTAAACTGGGCTGATTGGATAGTGAAAAGTCCAGAAAATGTCCAAAGTAAAACAAACAAAACCTAAACCATGACAGTCAGCTTTGTTTCTTTGTCCCAAAACAGTCAGATCAGAAAATGGGTTGTCTTTCTACGTAGGTTATCTTTCTATGAAATTAATATTCTCCAATCAGAGCCCATCATCAAGCAAACAGCCTTCGCCCTCCCCTCTCCTTCCCCCCTCCTCCCCCGGCCGGCTAATTTAATTGGGTGAGCCGCGCTAACATGTCTGACTGCTCCACTCGAGCAGAGGAAAACTAATGGAAGTTTCCACTTACTCCCAGAGGATGAGAGAAGCAGAGTGGCTGAAGTTCACCTATGGGGAGGTACCACACAGGTATAACCCTGAGTTGAAACGCGGTGAAGTTAGTTTAAGGTTGGATATGGGATATCCGCGCTCTGCGGCTTCAGTGGTCACTGCCTCCTATTAGAGTCGATACAGGGAGGCTGATCCGGGGCTGCCACTCTTTGTCTGCTCCCTACACGTGGAGCGTAAATATCCACCCTAAAGCCAACTTCACTGTAGGAGACTGTTATGTTCATATGTTCAACGCATTTTACTAAAGTCAATTCAAGTCAAGGTTTTTGAATAAACTGATTTTGAAAAAGAAATCTGTACCAACATTGAGGATAGCGACTACAATACTGTCATTAACCGTAAGTTTATTATTTAAAAATGCTGTCTCGCCTGATAAACGTATGAGCACTGGCTGAAGCACTCTGCTGCTGACAGCAGAGCACCGCAGCACTGAGCTCCACTCTGCCGTGGGGTGGATAGCTTCCTGCCCTGCTGTTGTGGACCCTGGACTTTGGTCCCACTGTCTGGATGATGGCCTGCGCCACCAGATTATAGCCTTTGGTCAGCTTGACCTTGTCTATCTGGTGCCCTGCAACACCAACACTTCCACCAGCCAAAATAATGGATTTGTGACGGAGTGTTGTGGGGAGAGGAGAGATGTGTGGATGGAGGGGGTAAGGAGTGTAAGGGCACGTTTGATAATTTTTCCAAATATGGTTGTAGCCTATCAGAGTGAAGTCAGTACCATACCAAACCCTTTTACTGAGGATGAACATTTGGCCTGACAAAACAACAAGCTGACATTTTTTAAAGAAATTCTTTGGAGAATTTACATATGCAGCAATATCAACTACATGAAATGGTACAGTGATGGCATGGCACCTTTAAAAGTGTGATTAGTAGCTTTTCCACAACTAGAGACATACCATTTTGCTCATTCCTTTTTTCAAAAAAGCTCAAGTTTAGTTAGAAAGCATGAATTTTTGAAGAGCAGCTTTCAAGTTTTGACACAAATTCTTATTCTGATTTAGGTCTGTACTTTGACTGAGTTTTACAATACATTTAGAAGATTTTTCTAAAATATTTCTGTACCTCTGTCTGCATATTTAGGATTGTTGTCCTGCTGAAAGTCTGACACTGTTTTTTTGTCAGGGGTTTCTCTGTATTTAGCTGCATTCATTTCCCCATTTAACTAAGCAGCCCATCAGTGCCAGCTAAAAAATGCAGCTCTACAGCATTAAGCATCATGTTTCACATTGAAGATTGTGTGTTCAGGGTGATATGTGAGTCAGTTAAATAACTACATATGTCCCTTTATAATCCCACAGAGGGAGAATTTGTCTCTGCATTTAACTCATCCCTAAGGGAGCAATGTGCTGCCTTGGGATGGGTACCGAATTTGGTACTTTTATAGGCACTGACTGAATCCCATCTGTACTACCGGGAACCGATTCATGTAAAATCAAATGGTACCAAGTTTCAGCACCTCAACCCATCACTGTAATACTGAGAGAGTGGAAGAGTGTGTGATTTTCCATGCTGAACATGACACAACATTGCATGCAGAAAAGCGTAATGTCAGTAGTCGCTGGTCCAACAAAGCAAGTATGGCAGCTAGAAAAGCTGTCGAAAGTATGGCTCCACTTTCTAAAATGCACTGCTGATTACCGCTCGCTGCAATGTTTGTGAAGCAAAGTGCAAGAACAGCGGTGGGAATTCTGTTAATCTAAGGGAGCACCTAGTCACCGGTGCCAATTTAGCAAATATCTCGCTATATATAGCTACCTTTTTTCAAAACAGTGACAAAAAAATCTAGCGACTTTCTTCTGTGTTTCTGATGACTTCCTGTGAAAGTAACAATCATTCTTCAGTTATTGTCTTGGGAGAGCTGCTGTGAGCACCTTCCCACTTCTCCAAACCCTGTCTCACAGACAGAGGCTTGGAGGCTGATGCTGCCTTGTTCTGAAACCCGCCTGTAGTCAGAGCAAAGAGTGCAGAGAGGAGAGCCTCTGTTCCCTCATTGCAACATACCCCACCCTGATTTAAAAGCAGGATAAATTATGTTTTAATGTAGTTTTTTTATCTTTCTCTGAAACTGTTTCACTAAAACAATTCCCTGCATTTTATTCACACACAGCTTCGATCCTGTACTTACCTCATTCACTTGGTGCCTCTGATAACTGTTGTTCTGGTAAAAAATGACTTGCTGTGGATTCAGGCAATGTATTAAAATTCATAAATTATTTCAAAAGGTTCAATGGTAGGTCCTAACATGTTTATATACTGAGAAATAAGTATGTTAAATTGAAAAAGAATTAGATATTTTATTAATAAATTAACATTTATTACTACATAAACACAAAAGTACCAAAATAGGTGCTGTTAAGTACCGGTATCAATTCCCAGGTACTTGGTATTGGTACCGTATCGGTTCAAAAGTGAAAGGTACCCATCCCTAGTGCTACCACACTGAGCAGAGTCTTGAACCGGGGACATTTAGGGCCTCTCCATGATGCAAACATCCTTTTCAGAAATGGACAGATTTCGCTCCGTCACAAATAGACTCGATCCTTATTTCTGATGGACGATGGAGGAGGGTTCTCTGTCATGTCGTACCCCCACCGTGCTCCTGGGAAAAGCCCCACTGACTAGAATGACTTTTATTTGTGATGTAATGGAAAATGCACGGATGAAGGAGAATGCGTGAATGAAGGGTTAGAATGAATAGCTGTCCCGTTTTCATAGATTGCATCTCCTATTTCTTGATCAAGTTTTTTTGTTTGAAAATTTCCCTGTTTCGCCTTACCCTCAATTGGACACATCTTCGGCTCTCTGATTCTGTACACCACCTGGACTGTTTTTTGACTACAATTCTAGCTCAGCCTTTTGGATCTGTCTGCTGTTTTATTTTTGATAAACCCTTTTTAAGCACAACACCATGTCTGACTTGGTTATTGGGTTCCGTGTTAGAGCATAACACACATAGCATTTTACTTAGGCCGAAAGGTTCAACTTTGATCTGAATCCACATTTTTCCAGTGTTCTGTATATGCTTTTGTCAAACTGATAACAGGAATTGTTATGGCTTTTGTTTAACACTGGTTTTCTGTTAACCACCCTTATTTAATTGTTTGGGTGATGGACTGGGTATTGCACTGTCAAATGCTTAATTATATTGTTTTATAATCTAACCTACTTTAACATTTTGTACAACTTTAAACCTGACATTTATGGCGTTTTCTTCATGATACAGTAATAAGGACTCTCCTCAGCTGACCTTGGCACAGATGACTAGGGAAGACCAATGCGTCACTTCAGCAGTAGGTTTAAGAAGATTCATAACTCTTGTTTTCTATCTTTAACACTACAGAGTAGATCTTGATTTATTCACACATGGTGTCTGATGTTCTATAAAAACCCTATGAGCATGTGAATTATGCACCGGTAGAGTCTAGTATTCAGGTCTCTTCTTTTTTTTACCCAGAGCATTGCAACGAAATTTCCCTCAAATGTGCATTGTGAATGTGTAGTTAAATGAAAAGGTCTAAGTCTAAAGGTTACTTCTTGAGATAATTGGTTGCGCTGGCTGTTGTTATGGGGTAACAGAATATAGAAAGCTGAATACAGATGTTGAAAACCATGTATTACTTGCCGTCCACTTCACAATTATACTGAAATAAACAAATATATAATTGTGTGTATCCTCACTTGTTTTTTATTTATTATGCTTTATGGAAAGCCTTGACTATTTTCAGCTGTTGAAGCCAACAATCTGTTAACTGTTTAACTGACGTTCTCCGTTTTGTCGTAAAATCAATCCCTGTTTTCTACCTGGGAGGAGCTGCAGGTGTGGGGACGCATTTTCCATTCTTACTCTCCACCTCTCCTTCTCCTCTCGCTCTTGCCCAAAACTGGCAGGAGATCGATTTTGTTCCTGAGGCGAACTGTTCAGATGACTGATGCTCAGAACAGTGGATAGCATGGTGCTTTCATTAGTTGTAGCACCAAAGTACTGTTGACAGAATTCTAAGGACTACAGGCTCAGAACTGATGAGCCAGCCGAAAGTTGGGGAGGAGAGGAGCATTCCATCAGTAGTAGGCATCTAAAGCAGGACAAACACAGAGAAAAAGAAACATTGAAAAAGTGATATGAAAGAGGGTGCAATAGTAAAAAAGTTAGCCCTGCATTTAACAGAATAAAACATTTTCAAAAGGAATGAAAATGACTACTGAGTTTAATCTGGGTTTGGCGACTGACTCTTAACTGAATACAGTTAGAGATTTATAGAATAACAGGTGGTAAGGGGATCCCAACTTAGTCAATGTCAGTGTAGATGATGAATTTAACATCTAACATTTCCTATTGAAAAATAATATACGTCTTTAATCCCAAAAATATTCCACAAAACATTTCAGTTTATTTGTCACAAACATACAGTACATGTTTAAGGTTTGCCCATCGACTAATGATGAGCATCACGGTTCTTGTGAGTGCACTGAATCACTAGAATCAAGTACATTAAAATGATTCTTTCAAATGATGCATTCACCGAATCATTAAGTTCATATAACTACATTTTCACTCCTTCCATTATATTAGGTATGATGATCAATTAGTGTGCTATTCATCGAGCTTTAACTGCTTTATCTTCCCCTTTACATTAAAAATAGGCAATAAGCATGGCATTAGTGACACTAAGAGCGCTATTTATATAACTTCAATAGCTTATTTGGTTTTTTTTAGAGTTAAAATAAGTAATAAAGATGAAATGGAGGCTTAATCCGAATACCCTTAATAATAGCTTCTAGCTAACTGCTCCTAGCTCGTGTTCCTTGAACTTTCACGGGGTCAATGGTAAGAACTCTATTGTGGGGAGGAAAGGAACTTCGGGCTGCTGTGCAGAATTCTGACAGCCTTTTACTCCGACGTTGTTACCTGACGGAAACGCACATGGACGATGCGAGTCAAATCTGGGCCTACAGCATTCGGAAAATGAACTACAAAGTGCACGCTCTCTTCTCTATGGACATTTCCATTGATTTCCGTGACAGGGTTATGCTGATACATCATGTCACGCAACGGATTGTGGGATACCTCAAGGCTTCTTAGCACTGGTAAGGGACGTCGCAATGTTCCTAGGCAAAACTAGCCGCAAGAGGACAGTGGGAGGGAAACATGTACTAATTCATGCAGTACAGTAAATGACTCGACTCAGCGCTTAGTGATTTGGTCTCCTGTAAAGTTTATTAATACTATATATATATGTCAGTAAATTTCAGGTCAATTACAATGGAACTTACATAGTATTTCAGCTCAAAATAAAATTTAAATAGAGAAATATTGGGTCAGCCACTAGTGGAGGAAAACTATATATACTGGTCAGTCACAGTATTTATATTTATATTTCCCATCAAAGTTATGCCCATTTCAGAGCAAAAAACTATATTCTTTGAGTTTTTTTTTTATTTGTATTATTATACAGTGTCTTGAACAAGTATTCATACCACCTGAACCTTTTTGCATTTTGTAATTTTACAGTCACATACATCAATGTATTTAACTTTAAAATAGACACATGCAAAGCACTGTATAATTGCTTTAAAAGCCAACTAGTATGTAAATAAAGTGTACATGTGTCAGTTTTGCTAGAAATGGAGCGGTTATGTGAATGTCTCGAGGGTTGTCATCCTGATGTTTTCTAAAGCCGGCTTCACACCTACTGTGTCCCTTTTGCACTCCATCCATTCACTGTAAAATGTGTCGCAAACTGGATCCGTTCATGATCCCTCCCTCCTTTATTTTGAAATATTACCGGATCTTGTGTGTGACTTCTTGTCTGGCTCATCTAGTTTTATGAATTTCGCTCCGTCATCCGTCACAAATAGACTGAATCCGTTTCTTTGACGGACAGTGGAGGAGGGTTCTCTCTCATGCCGTAGCACCAACGTGCTGCTCTGTTACGGCTGAATGCCGTAATGGAGAATGCGTAGATGGTAAATGGGCCTCTGACCACCGGCAGAAGGCAATTCAGGTGAAGGGTTAGGGTTAAGGACACAACGACTGAAACAGTCGGAGCAGGGTGATCAAACCAGCAACCTACCAATTGCAGGAAAAACTCCCTGACTCTTGTGCCTCTTCTCTGTCTTCTCAAACCCTCATGTCAATCACGGCAGATGGCCGTTCACACTGAGCCTTTTTCTGTTGGAGGTTTTCCTTCCTGTTAAACCTTTCCTGCAACATTAACATTAAACACTTACAGCATGTAAACATAATTTATTGGTACAGACACCCAAACTAATCATTAGGTGTGTTGTGTACTGTTTAACCTAGCCTTTGCAGGTTCCTAATCAGGTCCAGCTGTTGGTAGGTTTACACCAATTTGGTCAACATAGAAACCAGCTTGAACCTTGCTTGTAAGTTATTCTGGGTAAAGAATGGACACCCTCATAAGCACTGCTAATTTGAAACCAAATACTCATCTGCACAGCTTCATAAAACTGCCTCATAGTAGGAGGGAAGCACACAAAACAGAAGATCAAAGCGACAAGCACCTGTTTCCAATCATTCGCGTTACAGTATCCACAAATGTTGAACGATATTTAACTTGCTGGATAGTTTTTGACATGCCTCCATTGGTCTTTCTCTCCACAAAGATCTGGGTAATTTAAGGATAGAGATTGTTTTTGGTTCACTAATATCCCAAATCCATAGTTAATGAAATCAATGCCATGCACATGGTAGAAAGCTTGCTAGTTTTAAACCACAGAAAAACACACAAAATTTCCTCAGCATTACATGGTCAAGATCAGGGGTCTGAAACCTGTGGCTTTAGAGGTGTATGTGGCTCTTCAGTCCCTCTGCTGTGGCTCTTAATAATTTTGCTTAAAAGATGCTAACGAGATTAGCAATGTTTTAAAATGCTAGCAGCTCCTCCAATGTGCTTTAATGCAATATGTGGATAATATGACACAGAAAGTGTAAAGAGTACTCTATTTTATAGATTGCAAATTAAATCCTTTTTTGACATAATCATATAAAAATGTTCCCATTGAAGAACATGGATTAAATGGTAAATGGCTTGTACTTGTATAGCGTTTTATCAAGTCTGACAACCCCAAAGCGCTTTACACTACAGTCAGTCATTTACCTATTCATGCACACATTCACACCCTGATGGTGGTGAGCTATGTTTGTAGCCACAGCTCCCCGGGGGCAGACTGACATAAGGGAGGATGACAACCGCCAGCAGGCAATGCGTGTGAAGTGTCTTGCCCAAGGACACAATGACTGAGACGGTCGCAGGGGATCAAACTGGCAACCTGCTGGTTACAGGACAGCCTCCCTAGCTCTTGCACTCTTTTCACCCCCTTAAACTTAAAAACAAGAAATACAATTGTTATTTCATTTATAAATGTTAAGTAATTTCCTACAGTGTATTTAAAAAAATAAATAATATATATATATATATATATATATATATATATATATAATCTTTTTTTTTTTTTTTTTTTTATTATTGTGGTATGTGTCTATTCTCGACAAATACCACAATCTCAACTGAATGACCTTACCTGGCCACGTGGCAGACCCTGTATTAGTGCGTCTTTGCTGGAAAAAGCAGCTGTATGACACCTTTCGAAATAAAAGCTTTTAAATTTTTGAGCCAAAAAGACTGAATCTATAAGGCACCATTCCACCATCTGGAGGTCCAGATTTAAAAGAAAGCGAGCCAGCCCTCTGCCTTTTAAGTCGATCGATGAAGCAGCATCATTTTGGTTTGGCCGAGCAAATCACCTGGACCGCCCCTGAAGCCCTGGAGGGACTCAACGAGGACTTTTCCAGCCTCACATCTCGGGTGTGCGAATGTGTCCTACGAGGACCGACCCAGACCAATTACCCCATGAGTGAGCAGCAAAAGTGACGAAAACTGTTGATCCTTTTCTAGATCTAGAAGCTATGCCGTAACCTCAGCAGACATTTCTTAGGATGTTTAATGCTGATCTTTTACTCCAGAAGGAGTTTGTTAAAGTTTTGTTGAATATTTACATTGTGTGACTGAATGCAGGTGATAAGCCGCTTATTGTTTCGCGTCTGTGAAGCGATCCCGCCACCAACTGCATTTTCACTGACTTCCCCACTCCTTTCTCTCTCTCTGTCTTCTGCGCTCCATTTCCCACGGGTTTTGTTTGAAGCCCACTGTGTTAGCTGGTTAGCCATTGTCCAAACATTATTCATTGTTGCTTACCTTTGATTAGAATAATGGATTATTAATTATAATATCCAATTATATAGAATAATGAGCTGTGTGCTTGAAGCTATTGTTAGATATTTCAAACATGAACTATAGTTTGAGTAATGAAGCTCTTTAAATCTGGTGTAGGCAGGGCTCATTGCAGTTTGAAGAGCTTGTTTTGTGAAGCAACAATTGATTTTTGGATTCAATTGCTGAATGTTGTGTTAGGTCTTGCATGCTTATTGGAGAAGAGCATTGACTGTGAACCAGAGGTATATGCAGCTCTACAGTAAAATAAGCAATGACATTTTGAAAAAAAATCGACTTGGCAAAATGCCACAGACTTGGTTGAAAATGAAATAAAATGCCCTTTGATTCTCTGCTTCTTTTCAGATGTCAGTCGCTGAGAAAGGTTGCTGTTTTATGAAAATGGCTAGTCAACCTTATCTTTTGATTGTGTATATATTCTGATATATATATATATATATATATATATGTCAGGTAAATCTAAACAGGAGCATCATTTTGAGCCATCAAATAGATAAAGTACCTCTTTCATTATCTATAAAGCTATTCAGACTAATCAATGTTGTTAATTCCTCGAGGTTTACTGTCCATCCATCCATCCATCCATCCATCCATCGTCTTCCGCTTATCCAGGGTCGGGTCGCAGGGGTAGCAGCTTCAGTAGGGATGCCCAGACGTCCCTCTCCCCAGCCACTTGGGCCAGCTCCTCCGGTGGAATCCCAAGGCGTTCCCAGGCCAGCCGAGCGACATAGTCCCTCCAGCGTGTCCTGGGTCCTCCCCTGGGCCTCCTCCCGGTGGGACATGCCCGGAACACCTCACCAGGGAGGCATCCTAACCAGATGCCCGAGCCACCTCAACTGGCTCCTCTCGACGTGGAGGAGCAGCGGCTCTACTCTGAGTCCTCCCCAGATAACTGAGCTCCTCAACCTATCTCTAAGGGAGAGCCCAGACACACTACGGAGAAAACTCATTTCGGCCGCTTGTATCCGGGATCTCGTTCTTTCGGTCACGACCCAAAGCTCATGACCATAGATGAGGGTAGGAACGTAGATCGACCGGTAAATCGAGAGCTTCACCTTTTGGCTCAGCTCTCTCTTCACCACAACGGATCGGTAAGCGCCCGCTTCACAGCAGACGCCGCACCAATCCGCCTGTCGATCTCCCGCTCCATCTTCCCCTCATTCGTGAACAAGACCCCAAGATACTTAAACTCCTCCACTAGGGGTAGCACATCCTCCCCAACCCGGAGAAGGCACTCTACCCTTTTCCGGCTCAAGACCATGGTCTCAGATTTGGAGGCACTGATTCTCATCCCGGCCACTTCGCACTCAGCTGCGAACCGCTCTAGTGAGAGTTGTAGATCACGCCCTGATGAAGCCAATAGGACCACGTCATCCGCAAATTGCAGAGACGCAATCCTAAGGCCACCGAAACGGATCCCCTCAACACCTTGGCTGCGCCTAGAAATTCTGTCCATAAAAGTTATGAACAGAATCGGTGACAAAGGGCAACCTTGGCGGATTCCAACTCTCACCGGAAACGAGTCCAACTCAATGCCGGCAATGCAGACCAGACTCTGACACCGGTCATACGGAGACCTGACAGCCCTTATTAAAGGGCCCGGTACTCCTTACTCCCGGAGTACCCCCCACAGGATTCCTCGAGGGACATGGTCGAATGCCTTCTCCAGATCCACAAAACACATGTAGACTGGTTGGGCAAACTCCCATGCCCCCTCCAGGATCCTGCTGAGGGTGTAGAGCTGATCCAGTGTTCCACGGCCAGGACAAAAACCACACTGCTCTTCCTGAATCTGAGATTCGACTATCCGACGGACCCTCCTTTCCAGAACCCCGGAATAGACCTTACCAGGGAGGCTTAAGAGTGTGATTCCTCTGTAATTGGAACACACCCTCCGGTCCCCCTTTTTAAATAGAGGGACCACCACCCCAGTCTGCCAATCCAGGGGAACTGCCCCTGATGTCCACGCAATGCTGCAGAGCCGCGTTAACCAACACAGCCCCACAACATCCAGAGCCTTAAGGTACTCAGGGCGAATCTCATCCACCCCCGGAGCCTTGCCACCGAGGAGCTTTTTAACAACCTCGGCGACCTCAGCACCAGAGATGGGAGAACCCGACCCAGAGTCCCCAGGCTCTGCTTCCGCAATGGAAGACGTGTTGGTGGGATTAAGGAGGTCTTCGAAGTATTCCGCCCACCAACGCACGACGTCCCGAGTCGAGGTCAGCAGCACACCACCCCCACTATAAATAGTGTTGGTACTGCACTGCTTCCCCCTCCTGAGACGCCGGATAGTGGACCAGTATTGCTTCGAAGCCGTACGGAAGTCTTTCTCCATGGCCCCTCCGAACTCTTCCCACGCCCGAGTTTTTGCCTCGGCGACCAGCCGAGCCGCCTGCCGCTTTGACTGCTGGTACACATCAGCTGTTTCGGGAGTCCCACAGGCCAATAAAGCCCTGTAGGACTCCTTCTTCAGCTTGACGGCTTCCCTCACCGCTGGTGTCCACCAGCGTGTTCCAGGGTTTCCGCCGCGACATGCACCGACAACCTTGCGGCCACAGCTCCAACTAGCCGCCTCAACAATAGAGGCGCGGAACATGGTCCACTCAGACTCAATGTCCCCCGCCTCCCTCGGGACGTGTTCAAAGCTCTCCCGGAGGTGTGAGTTAAAGCTCAGTCTAACGGGGGACTCCGCCAGACGTTCCCAGCAAACCCTCACAATACGTTTGGGCCTGCCAGGTCTGACCGGCTTCCTCCCCCACCAGGAGCCAGCTCACCACCAGGTAGTGGTCGGTTACTGTTACTCAAGGGTTACTGTTAAAGGAAAAATGGTATTCTGATGAAAGGCACCTGATAAATGCCTGACAACTTAAGTAGTATGCTTCAACACTTGAAACCTCATTTTAGCACTGGACTAAAGACTTCAGACTTGTTTACTAGCTATTGACCATAGCATTCTTCAGAGAATAGACAATTCCAACATTTCAGAATGAACTGACATTGCTGCTTTTATGCTGGACTAGTTAGTATGAAATATGTCTAACAACCATACAAACTGTTCCCTGCTTGTTTCCAGAGTGGTGGCGTAGTGGTTAAACCCCGCAGGTTCTGGGTTCAACTCCCACACACTGCCACTCTGGGTCCCTGAGCAAGACCCTTAAACTCAGATTGCTCCCTGGGTGCCACATGTCTGCTGCTCCCCAAGGGGATGGGTTAAATGCAGAGAACAATTCATTATTTTTATTATCATGAAATTGAAATAAGTCCACCCTTTAATCTGAAACATCACTTTTGATTCATCCATGTTTTAGATCATTATGTAAGTAAAGTACCCAGTAATGAACCACTTTCAGTTCGTTTTTTTGTCAGAGGCCCACAGACTTTTAAACAAAATGTTGTGGTATTTATTTGATCAGTCAGCGCATCAGTGATTTTGTCAAAAGAAAATTAGCATGGATATTTTTCTCTCCCTACTAAATATATAAACACAAATAAAGATTGTATTTCTGTGTGAAAGTATGCTGCAGGATTCTCTGACGTTTAATATATTGCTAAAAATGCATTTCCAAAAATGAAAAAAAATGCCCTGCTCAATGAAATGGTTGTGTGCAGTTTTTGATTAAATCTATCTGTCTTCCTGCTTGCCTGCCTTTGTCTGTCCATACTAAATCAAGTTATATCTAATATATCTAATAATTAGTCTTTCACTTGGCTGACCCAGGTTTGATTCCGGCCTGAGGTCCTTTACTCAGCCTCCTTTAAATAAAACGAGCCACTAATACTAAAAACAACAACAGAAAAGGTATAAAATATATTATACATTCATTACAAATAAAATGCATATTACAAAGTGGTTCAATACACAAATATGCTGCCTCATTAACTTTGCATCTGCAAGATGTTTCACATTCATAATGTTTCTAACAGTTAATAATAATATGAAACTATTTATGAGAAATTGTTCATTCAGTTAATAGAGTGCCAATGCTCATGTGTGGTAAAAGCTCCAGGAAAAAGGATGCCAGCATGCATTACAATTTTCTTTTCAACAAATTACTTTCTACTGGAACTGTTGTTTAAAAGACAGGAGGAAGAATGAATTTCTTCAATTAACCCAGCAGTAAAAAAAAAGTTAAATCCTACTTGTGAAAGTGTGTGTGACTTGACTATGTGCTCTAAAGAAAAGACATGTTGTGTTTGTATTTCTGATGGAGACTAGCCAGTGGCTAAATCTGGTGCAGTGAACCACTTCTCTTGTGAGATTAATGTGCATGCATATGTATGTAATTTGTCAAAAAAACATTTGGCTTAATTAGTACTGAACATTTATTGGAACCTTAGTTTAGAAAAACAAACCTCTTGTACTTCTGTTCTAGATTTCACAATAATATATTTATAAATATATATTTGTTAATGATTGTGGGTTTTAAAGTTGATATGTTGGTTGTAATTATGCGCTACATTTAATATTTGGAATTTTTAAACCTTGAGCATGATTTATATTTATTGGCAGTGTTTTCCATAATAAACATTCCAGGTTGCTTTGGCGTAAAAGAACAGATGTTGTTGAAAAGCCAACTGTTAACTATGGTGGAGGATTTATTATGCCATGCACTTCTTTCTTCCAATAGCCCAGGGAGACTTGTTAGAGTGCACGGCATCACGAAACCTTCAAAATAAAGGAATAATATGTTGTCTCAAAATCTGGTTATGTTTACCAGTAAACTCATGATGGGTCAGCATTTGATGTATTTTTGGTGAGAAACTACATTTCAAGAGCCACGCAATCATGTTCTGTGGGACACTTGGATGAATTCTGCTCCCATTGATGCCCACACTCGATATTAATGAAAATGGCCATGATGCTATTGGTCAAGGTGATTAATGAAAACATCATAGCGATACAAAATAGAGTGAGCAAATGTGTTCATAGCACCAAATACCAAACCAATGTTCAATCATTTACAATTAAGTTTTTTTTTTTTTTTACATATTTATGTATTCTCATCTCTCTATGTGTATAACTTGGCAGCTGCATGTCTGACGTTGCTGAGTCCTTCTATACAGTAGAGACAAGAACTCTGCAGTCTTCATGACAGGACAACAAAAAAGAAAATGTGAATGCCCAGATTTAGTCTAGCTCTTCAAATTAAAATAAAGGTATAATGTCATACTGACGTCATACTGTTCCTGAGGTTGAGTGTTCTTTTAATGAAGTTCCAGAGAATGTGCTGTATATGAGTTTCCTTTGGCAAGATGTTTCCCTTTAAAGCCTCAAAGACAAGTTCTAGACTTCTCAAGTTCCTGCTATGGTCTCTTACATTGGGCCTAAGAGAAACCAAGCCCCCGTTGCTGTCTGTTTTAGGAGCCGTCACGTGCCAGGAGAAGACTGGGAGCGAAACATTTCATTCTCACTTAGGCATTGATTTTTTATTCCCTCTACTTTCGTCTGTGATGGAAGAAGCTTTCTGTCACCGCTCATTGGTCCTGTTCTAAATGAAATGAAAGAGGCAACTGAGTGTGCAAATGCTCTTCTCAGTATGTCATCATTTTGCTGAAAGACAATGAATCAAGATGAGTTTCATATAGCTGTTTTTGGCCATAAGTGGGAATACTTTTTAGTGGAGCTGAGATTTATTGGAATGCAACCATGTTAATACTTACAATCTGATCTGGATACCTCCTTTAGCATTTTTTTTAAATGTTTTTGTTCATACAATTCAAATTTCTTAAATGAGAGGTTGATAAAAATATATTTTGTAACTTTCTGAGTCAGTGCATTTTTTTTCATGACACAATATATTCCCTGCTGGTGGTTGATTATGAATTTTTATTTCTTGGGGGAAAAGCTATTTCACCCCTTTTTTTGGGTTGCTTTATGGTCCCTAATAATATATCAATTATAAAATCTGATCCCCCTCCACCCCCCATATCCAGATTTGGGTTTGTTGTTTCCCAACAAACCCAAATCCCAACGTTTCCCATAGTTATGGGAAGTGTTATATAAGACAAATGAACAAGTTCTGATAAAAATAAGCGGTTTGACGGAGACAGTTTTTTCCTAGGAATGTATTTAACATTTAAAAAGCATCTGAACAAACATCTAAAATGAACATCTATGTGTTCACATGTATTTCTACCTTTGTGTGTGTGTGTGTGTGTGTGTGTGTGTGTGTGTGTGTGTGTGTGTGTGTGTGTGTGTGTGTGTGTGTGTGTGTGTGTGTGTGTGTGTGTGTGTGTGTGGTGGTGGTGATGGGGTGGGTGGGGTTATTGCCATTGCAGTCTCATTTCCTATTCTTTATGGACCCTGAGGAAGCAGTTTCTGGTCGATGTGAAGCAGAGGATTACATGTTAAGGTAGCATAACGTTGAACTTGTGCTACTCTTCATCTTCAACACATACATGTTACACACTTTACTGTGCTGACTGACCCTTGCCTGACGAAGATGTGGAGATGCACCCTTCCTCACCTCCTAATGGTGGCACTAGGAGCTAGGGAGTTCATGGTGGGGTTTGAACTGGCAACCTGCAGGTTTGAACCTCCAACGTCTCAATCTTTGTGTCCTTAAGCAAGACACTTCAGCCACAGTACCTGCTAGTGGTGGTCAGAGGGCCTGGTGGCACCGATGTTTGGCAGCCATGGTTTTGTTAGTTTGCCCCAGTGCAGCTGTGGTGACTATGCAGCTTATGTATACATTGTATATAAAAGCATCATATTCACACACTGGGTCAGTGTGTGCATGTGTGCGTAAATGGGTGAATGACTCAATGTAGTGTAAACCGATTTGGGTTCCTCTGGACTTGATATGGCGCAACAGCAGGCCATTCACCATATTCACTGTCTCCTCTGTCACTCTACAACTGTCTGAGGGAGTGACCCTAACACCACGCCATAGAGGGTTAATACTGCATCACTCAATAAATACAAGTATAATGTTAGCTGCGAATAAAATTTGGGTTTATATAAACAAAAAGCAGTATATAAAAGAATGTCAAAATTGTAAGTAAATTATTTAGATAAAGTACTCCTATTAATTACCATTTGTACTGTTACATAATTAATGGCCGCTGCCCAGTAAACAGAGGCAAACAACAACCTGGAAAGTTATACTACAGACTAAAAAAGAGGCAAATGTAAGAATCAATGCAAAGTATCTTCAAGTCAGACAAATTAGCTGTGATTATTAAAATACTTACAATATTAAAATGCTTCTGTGCTTTCGTCTCCTCGGAAAATCTACTTTAGATTTGATTTGCCTTGTTACTGAAAAGTGCTTTATAAATAAACTTGCCTCTCCTTTCCTTCTGGTACCGGGATCACAATCCACTCTGATTAACTGGTCTTCGATTGCTAAAAAGGGTTGGAAATCATCCGTTTCAACACAGCTACATTTCAAAGCTGCACTGAGCTTTTTTCTTCGAAGGACTGAAGCAGGTAAAGGGAGAACTGGTCAGCAAGTTTCTCAAAAAGCCAGCTGGGTGTGCAATCAGACAGTAACATACATGTATGCTACAGAGGAGAAAGAATCTTAAAGTGAAGTCTACGGCTCCATCCGAATATATCTAATTATAGCGCCTATTTCCTGTTCCTTAACCTTTCATGGGGTCAACAGCAAGAACATTATCGTGGGTAGGAAAGGAGCTTTGGACTGCTGTACCGATTCCAGACAGCCTTTAACGCTGATGTCATTACGTGATGGAAATGCACATAGAGAATGTGAGTCACATCCGCGCCTACAGACTTCTCAAAACAAACTACAAATTGTGCGCTCTCTTTTCTCCGGCCATTTTCGTTTATTTCCATGAGGTGGGCTGTGCTTATATGTCATGTCATGCAAAGGATTGTGGGATTCTTATAGCTTTTTAGCGCCGGTAAGGTTCTTGTGCTAAATTAGCTGGAAGAGGTAGCATGCGTGCTGCTTTTCCTACTTCCTTTCTTACTGACTGACTGCACTATTCGGACAGCACTTATCATGGCGACTGCTGACACACTTCCGCTTTGGCTAAAGAGTCCTTACCCAATAGAGGCATTCGGGTGGAGTCTTAATTTTCCTTTTATTCTGTGTGGGAGGAGCTAAGGCTGCTGGGAGCTGTAGGCACAGCCTATGAAAACAACTGCAAAGCCTTCTGGGACATGTAGTCACAAATGTGTCCTTGTTCATAGATCCAACACCTTTAATTTCTCCACCAATACAAGGGATGAATGGAAAAGAGTGTGTCCTCTGAGCTGCTTAATACTGCAAGGATGCACCTCAGAGTCTCTTCCAGCTAGTCAAGTGCAGCCAAAGAAAGTGGAATGGATGATGAGAGGTTGACGCAAATGTAAAAACAACGGCCTCTACAGCTGCCGTAGAGTCACGTAACTTCATGGTGTTGGGCGTTCACATGGAAGCCCTCCTCTGGAGTCCTGTGCTGTGGGAGCATGATGTGAGATGAGCTGCCGGAGCTGGTGCAGAGACGGAGGCAGATTCAGGTTTTGGCTGTGGCGGGAAGCTAGAAACGGAGGATCAGGGCTGGAAGCAAGAGGCGAATGTTGGTATCCCCTGGGTTGTGATGGCTGCTCCAGCTGAACCAGGAGAGGGGCATGACGGTGCCTCGAGCCAGTACTAGGAAGCGGGACCACTAGTCTGGATCCTTTGAAGACACCCTCTCGCTCAATTTCCACCAGCAGCACAGGGAAAGTCTCTCCAAATCTTAAGGTAAGTTCCTTAATGCCTCCTCTTTATGCTGTAGAATCCAAAAGTCTGGGTCAAAGAGTGCAGCTCCTCAGCACAACATGCATGCCAGCGACCGGTTCATATTGGCCAGATTCTTTCTGTAATGCTAAGAAAATCTGGGAACCTGAAATTCAGCCGGCGACTGTGCTGTGTTTTAAAATTTTTATTAGAACAATAAACAAAACCCTGATGCAGACAGGCAATACCTCAGTGAGAATTACGGGTAAAAAGGCTGCAGCTGATGACAGGTCTGTGAGGCAGGCATGGATGATCCAAGAAAGGCAGATGCAGGGAGACAGAGGCTGACAGATCTGTAAGGGTTTGGCAAGGTTCGTGGTCCAGGTCATGTCCAGAAAAAAGCTGATGAGAAGTCTGAACAATGGCAAGGGGAGACAAGGAATCAAGGAAATCCAAAACAGGAACTTGATCAAGAAGAAGCAAGGCAGGAAAGGAATGCTGGACAACTACTCATGTTACAACTTTCAATAATCTGGCAACAAGTCACTGTGAAGCTCCTGAATATAAAGGTGCACAAAACAGGTGAAAACGGGTCTGACTAATTGCACTGCAGCAGCCAGAAATGCAGGTGTGTGACATCCTTTATATTACTACAGAGCCAGGGCAAAGTGAGGGAGAAAACAGCCAGTCGAACCAGAATTATAACGGACTAATGTCAGCTTGGACCATTCATCCTCTTTAGAAACATGGAGTGTATATGGGATATTTGTCATCTTATTTTGAAAAACACATTTTCTTAGCCAGTGCTGCACAGTGTCGCAGTGGGTAGCATTGTTGCCTTGCAGCAAGAAGGTCCTGGGTTTGCGTCCCTGGGTCTTTCTGCATGGAGTTTGTATGTTCTCCCTGTGCATGCGTGGGTTCTCTCTGGCTTCCTACCACAGTCCAAAAACATGACTGTTGTTTGGCCTCTCTAAATTCTCCTTAGGTGTGTTTGTCCTGTCTGTCTCTGTGTTGCCCTGCCCCAGAACAGAGCATTTGATATTTTATTTTGGTAAAAGAACAGCAGTCTGCAAACATGGAAAGCAGTAAGAGAAACAGACCAGAAAAAGAACAAAATACATCATATATTTGTTCTGTGTAAGTAAAAATTCTGTATTTTAACCACTGTCATTATTACTTATGGCTCCTTTAAATAATAATTGCATTTGATGATAAATCGAGAAAACTGGATTTTCATATTCCACTTAAGCAATAGCAACATACCACAAACATAGCACATACTACGGACTGATATTATTATTATGGTATTTAATCACTTTACAGCTTTTGTAGCTCATTGCAGTTCTGTTAACAAGCAAAGCAGCACATTCCTTTTCCTCTGTCAGCCTTACATCTATGAAGATAAAGTTTTCAAGTTCCTCTTTGTGTTAGTTCTCCTTTTTTCTCATTGCTGCTTCTGATCAGATGCAAAAATTAACAGGAATCTAATTGACAAGTAATGCCAAATTACAAGTTGCTGGTCAGGATTTTAATCTTACCTTGGATAAGAATGAATTTAACATTTTTAAGATTTAAAGTAGCAAGAAAAAGGACAATATAAATTTGTCCATTTCCCTTTCTTTAGTTGCCTGTATAGAGAAACTCAGATTAGTCCGCTTTGACAGTGGCCATTAGTCGTGGCCTTAGTAACCTGGAATTTTTCAAACTGAAAAAGTAAAAGTCAACGTGTCCTTCAATTGGGTTTAAACGAGCTCCTAGGCTTCCAGGTCATTTCTATCCCCTATTAGCGGTTGTAAAAACCATTACAATGCTGCACATCTAACATCAACAAAAGACTTGGATAAAGACTGAACAGTATAAAAAAGAGAAAGGTCAGAGGAGAAGATGAAATGAACAACAGAAGCGCAGGAGTGTGGAAGCAGACGCTAAGAGTCTGGATAAGCGAGATTGAAAGACTGGGATTCTTCTTTTCTTATCAGTGAAGGTCAACTTCCTGCTGTCTCCTCAAAACTCTCGTCAAACTCTTGGCTGGTTCTCTCACCACTTGTTTCTCAATGTGAGCTTAACTGAGTCTCTTTCTTTGTGTTGATGTTTCACAGAGATGAGAACAAAAGAAGGAAAAGATATAGAAAAAGGGTCTGAAGCCTGAAGATTTCCAACTTCTGAAAAGAGTGTGAAAAGTAAATCCAATCATTTGATGGAGATTTGTCACATGTCACCTACACAACATGTTAACACGTGGATTGTGTGTGAGACAAAGGATGAAAATGCAATATGTAAGCAAAGATAACAGTGATTTATTCAAGTATCAGAAAAGACATGACAAAAAATTTAATTAAATTAGTGGTTTCTTCCAGAATAATAATTTGTATTTTGTGCACATTTGGGCTTTTGTAATTTAAAACTTGGTTGTTGTATGCTATGAACAGAATATAACAGGCATTTGATAAGTATCCTTAGTCATTAAAACTGCAGGCTTTTTATTCACAGGTAACCTGAAACAACATAACTAAGTACCTAACTTTCAGCCATGGCACTAATATTTAAAACAAGTCTTTTTATTTCCATCTTTTTTAATCAGATCTTATGCATGAAACTTTGTCCCTTTTATTTATGTATTACAGATGTTGTATGCTATATCCCTCCTTCTTTCCTTCTCTCTCTCCCTCGCTCTTTCTCTAGACAGACAGACAGATTCTTTTAATTACCTTTGCGTGTCTCAACACTTTTGGGTTACGTTCTCAGTTCTTTGTCTACAACCCACAATGATCTTTTGTGGGTAGTAGATATATCGGAAACTAAGTTGGCTGCTAAGAAATCAAATGTGAATGTATAAAAATAAATAAATCACAGCTTTTCTTTGAGAAATCCAGATTAATATGCGCTGTCTGTCCTGTCTCCTGTCCTGATCTGTTTTGTTTTGGTCCGGCTGGCTGCTTGCCACTCTCTGCCATGCTCTGCTTTGCTGCACTAATTAGCAGAGGCAGCAACACCAATTGCAACTCTAATTATCTTAATTTTTCTCACCTGCATTCCAGACTTTACATACCTACTTGTCACAGTCAGTCTCCGCCAGATTCTTGAAAGCCATCATGTGAGCAGACCATCTGCTGTCCTGTCTGAGACATCGCTGAGTTTTTTGGATTTCCCCATTTGGCCTTGCCCTTGTCAGATGCACCAGTGGCCTCTGTAATCTGGACATCGACCATCTGATCAGTTTTTTTGACCAAGCTCTTTGCCTAGTGCTCTGGTTACCTCCGCTTGCCTCAGCTTACTGTACACGATCCACAACTGAATTTCAGATCTCCCCTTTGCCTCAGCCAGTTCTACTGTCAGTGAGAAGTGGACCTGCAGCTCAGCTTCCTGTGTCACTATCTGCACCATGACAAAGCCACCACGATCTATTTATCACATCTAGCACACCCTTCCAGGCTCTGAGAAGGTTAGTGGCTTGTATTCAGTGTTCACTATTTTCCACTGAGTTGCTCTCAGCCACTGACCTCTCTTTCCTACAGTGGTTCCTGGATGCACTATTGTCTGTTTCCTGACTAACAATGAAACATTTATTTTAATAAATTTTTGAAACTGCTCCTGTTGTCTGGTTTAATTATTGGGTCCTTAATTTCTGGCATAACCTTACTCTACGGTACAATAAGTATTCATACCACTTTTTCCACATTGAATTGCTTTATTTTGTCCAACCAGGGGGAAATTGCATTTCCGTACATCCCATCAAGAGAAACATGGTCAGAGAGGTGACCGTGGCTGCTGCCGCAAGGCGCTGCCTTTTCGCAGAGAAAAACACATTAGGATAGCTGAGGGGTAAAAAAGCATTTCTTGCACTGTCACTACAGGACAGTATGAGAATGCAAGAAAAAAACACCTCAGTACAAAAAAAGCAACATAAGACAGAGAGCACAAGCAGGGAAGATACAGGGAGGGTCTTCCTGGGGCATGTCCAGGAACATTGAACACACCCTTCTCTGCATACAGGGGGAGATGGTGGAGCATGTGGACTGCATTAAGTTCCTGGGCATTCACTTCTCCTCTGACCTCTCATAGTCTGTAAACACCTCCCACCTGGTGAAGAACGCCCAACAATGGCTCTTCTTCCTCAGGCAACTGAAACGGTCTGGAGTTTCCACTAAGCTGCTAAAAAACGTTTACAGAGCTATCATAGAAAGTTTTCTGTGTCTGAGTATAACTGTGTGGTATGGGAGTTGCACAGTACAGGATAGGAAGGATTTAGCATGGGTGGTGAGTACAGCACAGGATTGTGGGATGCCGTCTACATGATTTAGACTCAGTTTATGCTGCACAAGTCCAGAGAAGGGCCAGACGTATTTCCACTGATCCCACCCAGCCAGGCAATTCCTTCCATCAGGTAAACATTTCAGAAGCATCGAAAACTAATAAACTCAGAAAGAGCTTTTTTCTAAGACCTGTAAGGGCTATTGTCCCATGCTGAGAAGTTTGTGGTCCATCATATGGTACACACTACAGTTAATGCCTATTTGTACTCTCTTATTTCTCAGGTAATATCAAATCAAAAGAAGCCTTAAGATTACTGCACAGAAACTGCTTCATTTCTTCAAATTCATTAAAGGAGGGAATAATTCCTGAAAGACCACTGTGGTTCATATCGTTCACAACGGGACTGATATCAGACTTCTTGGACTCTGATACAAACTTTCATGCTTTATTGTTAAAAACACTGTAAATACTAAGTCTGTTTTGTCTGTGTGTTATGTTATCCATGTACATCCTAAGCTGGTGTCTGCCTCAAAGGAAATTTCACCTTAGTCACACAATGTGACAATAAAGATTCTTGATCAACAAACCTCAATGTGTTTTGTTTGGGTTTTATGTGAAAGATCAAAAAATATAAAACATGTTTGTGCAAAGAGAATAAACAGTTTTCAATGTTCTTTTACAAATAAAAATCTGAAAAAGCTGTCAAAGTAAATTGTTCTGGCCCAGCTGACTAAGATCTTCTCACTCCTGTACTCTACAATCAAGATGATCTGCTGCACATGTGATCCTCTTCCCGTAGGAGTAATCAGCATCATTACATTCACCTGTCCACCTGCCTTTATATACTGCAGTTCTCCAGTCAGTTGGGGCCAGCTTATTGAAAGCCTAGAGCGAGTAAATGTCCAGCATTTCTTGGTTGATCCTAACCTTGTTCTCATTTTCTGTATTTCCTTGTCTTGCATTGCCCTATCAGACTCCTCCTCGGGCTTCTGTCTTTCAGTACCATGGCATGACGTGGGCTGTCTCCTTGACAAGTAACCTAGCTTAGCCCAACGGCTCTGTTTGCACTTCTGCTTTTTATGTATGTATGAACCAAGCCAGCCTCACAGACTCAATTCCTGCCTCAGCTGCTTTGCCAGTCATCTCCCGCTGTGAGCAAGCCTGCATCAGCCCCGTCAGGTTTTCTGCTCATTCCTGTTTTTACCACCCGCACAAGGTTCTGTGACACACTGTGTCTGGCTTGAATATCGGGTTCTCTGATTATCACTACATAACACAATGATTTGTATCCAGCACCATTTACTTCAATAAAATCATTACAAGCAATCACCTTTACAAATTGCCTTATACATGGCATCATTGTATAAACTATTTAATGTAGCCGATATTGCTGCATATATAACTTCTCCAAAGAATTTCATAAAAAAAAAAACTCAGCTTATTGTTTTGTCTGGCCAAAAGTCCCTCCCCAGTAAAAGGGTTGGTTGCTGTAATGATTTGCAGCTCTATCAAGTTGACTTCACTCTGATTGGGTACAACCATATTCGGAAAACCGGTCAAATGCGGTGGTCGTTGGGGCAGATGGATTTTTCATTCACACAAACACCTTTCTTACATTTAACAGCAATACACTTACGGATCATGACAGTGTTGTGGTCGCCACCTTCCGTGTCGCTACAGACGTTTTTTTTTTTTTTTATCCGGTTGTTGGAAATCCTTGAGTTGATTTCCCCCAGAGGAAACATTCTTCACTAAAGTCCATATAAACTCTTCTGTGACTCTCTCGTCCTTTGGGAGTAAGTGAAACCTTCATGCATTTTAAACCACCCTCGGACATATCAGCTCCCCTTTTTAGTAAGCGTTGTGAAGTTAGTTTGAGGTTGAATATGGGATATTTGCACTCCACGGCTTCTGTGGTGACTGCCTCTTGTTCGAGTCGATACAGGGAGGCTGAATTGGGGCTGCTGTCTGATCGCTGCTCTGCCTTCCTCCTCTCAAGTCAGACAATGCATCAGTTGGGGGGAGAAGGGGAGGGGGGAAGGAAAGGTATATGATGTTGTATTTTGTTATATTTCTGGTCCCCTTTTGTTACAGGCTTCCATGTTTGCAGGCTGCTGCTCTTTTGCCAAAATACTATACCAAATGCTGCAGTCTGTTTTGTGAACCCTGAGAACTCTCATATGATTGGCTCATGAAGCAGGAAGTAAACACAGGCTAAATTCTGCACGGAAGTTGTTCCGGACAGTACCTCTAAGTTTAAAAGGAGAAAAACTCGACTAAGACATTGTTGATGGAGAGGACCAGTTGTTTATAGGGAATGTTACTTCCAACCCAGGTGAGAAATGAGAATGATTTGGGTTGATTTTACAATAAATATCCTACTTATTGCTCCTTTACAGTGCACTCTTCAATCCATTTTCCAAAACTGAATAGCACATGTTACAAATCAAAACTTACCAAGATACGGCTTTTCATCTTGACAAACAAGGATAGTGTTAAGCAGAGAAGTGTCAGGTTGTCTATGTTTGGAGTAGGACCCAAATGCTAACAAGAACCCAGGTCTGTGCATAGAGGATGGGGAGGAGCTGTATCACTGCAGGCCAATTTCAGGAGAGTTAATTGCCAACCTTGAAAGGTGGCCTTGACCTCACAGGATATCCAAACATAGGCATATTTTTGTTTGCCTCCTGCCGAAGATGCACTGAAAGAATAATCATTTTAGCTCATGTTCCTAGGTCCTTTGCCTGGCTGGATCCTTATGTCATTTTGTGTGTTTAGAGTAGGACCCAAGCCAAAATGATAGGCTCTACAAGACATGGAATAACTGGGCACCCGAGGAATAGGCAGGCTAATGGATATTAATAGGGTGAATGGAGAATGACATTGGATGCAGGTGAGTAAATAGTCGGAAATTGTTGAGTAGCTGAGATAGAATGGAAGAAGGGAAACTGAGGGAGGATGACTAATTAACAAGAACGGGGCTAAACTACAACAGTCCCACCCAGCTCAAGAAAAATACAAATAAGTTTAGCAATGAACCTACTGTATTTCCTTACGTTGTTTTATTTGTATATATTGCATTTGTGTCCTAACACTGTAAATACTGTAATGTTCATTATTGTCGCTGCTATTGTTATCAGTCTGTATGTGTGGATGAACCACAAAAGGTGATACCTTTGGAGTACCTTCAGAGAGACTGAACTTCCATTAACCCAGACATAACTTGTTTTTTTTAAATTACGTCAGTGTGCCCCATAGGCCTGGTTCAAAGAATGTTACAAGGGATGAGCTGGTGAAGATTCTCAGTCATCCAGGTCATGGTCATTCCAAAAAAGTTAAAAACTTTTTTCCGAAGTTTTGAAGACGTTTCGCTTCCCATCCAGAAAGCTTTCTCAATACAAGGGATGCTCTGTAGATTGTGAATGTGCAGTTGAATGACAATAAAATCAGTCTAAGTCTTTCTGACTTACATAATCATTCCTCTTCCACCCCAGAGGCTCCAGTACACATCTTTCCACCTTGATTTGTAGTAGGAGTCATAACTTAGAGTGTGGGGGAGCAGGTCAAACAAGCATCTGCTCATGTCCAGCCTTCAGATGGATGTCCCCTGAATTGGCTGTTTCAGTAGGTCTTAGGTCATTCGTTAGGCACACGCCTCCAGTTTTCCTCTTTCATTTTCAACTCAACCTTGGTCTCACATCTCAGTGAATTTCTTTACTGGACTTCCTGATTCATAGGTTGACAGATCATTTAAAATTGCCCACTTCTTTCTTCATGGTAAATTGCTCTCTGCTAAAGAGACTGCTAAATTCTTACAGAAGCACTTATTCAGAATCCATAGTTTTTCTACTGACGTAGTATCTGACAGATTTACCCAATTCATATGTAAGTTTTGGAAGGTTTTTTGTTCCTTGTTGTAGCTCTGTCAGGATCTCATCAGGTTACCATCCTCTGAATGTCCTAATAGAGAGTTGTAGTTGCACATCCTCTATATGCCCCTCTCTCTGGAGTAAACAGCTCTATTGAGTTGAGTTTGCCCACAACCCACTCCCTTGTACATCCATAGTAAGGTCATAGATCAGAATCAGAATCAGACATACTTTAATAATCTGTCACAATGGCCAGTGACATGAATGTTTCTTTTTTTTCTTGGGGGGGGGGGGGGGGGGGGGGGGTTATCGAAAGCAGGCTGACAGGAATGGGCGGAGGACAGATCTAGCATTTTTGGGAAAAATGGTAGAAGGTGCTCTACTCAGATGATTTAGAATGTTTAGGTGGTGGAAAAATAATGTCTAGATTAGTTACATTTGTATTGCTGAGCCCTTCTATTTTGTACTAAAAACTGAAGCTATTTCTCAGGTATAGTCATACAAAAATTATGTTTATTACATTTTACAACTCCTTTGAAATAACCTATATGTTTAATGAATGTTAAAGTACTCTAAAGTACAAAAAATAAAACCTACAGTAAATGAGATTCTTTAGACTCAGAGAAAGGTTCCAGTAACAGATAGAAAAAAACAAAATGTAAATGAATTATTGATTATTTGGCAGCATCCTATAATGTAATTGAAAACTCCAAAGTATAGCTAAACACTGCCATCAAAAAGTTTTCCTTTCAAATCCAAACCCTTTTCACATATACAGATTTTTATTGAATTTCAGTACATTTCCTAAACCAGTGAGTTCAGTTCAGTTGTGATTGAATACTTCATAGTTAGCTCCCCCAAGATCTCTGTGTTGTGTTTTAGCGAGTCTTCATTGAAAATAAAACATAGTATACATCTTATATTCTGCCCCTGCCTCGACTTAAAAGCTTCTACATTTCTGCCTAAACCTACAAGTGTATTCCACAATACTTTTGATATTAACAGTTAAAATCTTTTCTGATTTTAACTGTATTTTGCAGGTTATAGCCTACTTGTTAATCTGCATTATTGTGTGTTTTTTGTATTCATACTAAATGAACATGTTGTTGCACCTTCAAACAATTACAGCCACTAACTGAACTAATGTGTTTTGGGGGCACTCTTGAAAGCAGCCAATTTCTGCCTCTGTATGTGCCTGAATGTGTCTTTGTGTGGTCACAGGCTGAAATGAGCCTTGGTTCACATGGGAACAAATGACGGGATCTGGTTTAGTGTGCCTATCTGTAAAAAAAAAAAGAAGAAAGAAACCAAACTTGTATAAGCACACATAGGAGTTAGAGCTGCAATCTCACCAGACCTCCAATAGAGAATTCCACTAGTGTCAGTTGGTCACTTTATGGTCAGTGGTTTGAACTCTGCATCTTTTAAACATTAATGAGCCACCAAAGCAACATGAAAGCTTCAGTGGCTTTTAAGTATGAGTGATAAAAAACTCTTTGGACAGTTTTAAGCATGGGCTTTCCAGAAATAAAATGCTGAAAAGCGTAAGATTATTTAACAACACAGAATAGTGGAATGTGTGTATTCATTAACTAAAGAGTAATTTACATGTGTCCACATGTGCATCACATTGTGACATTTGCCTTTTAAATATAAATTAAGACTTTGCTGTGAAAGTATTATTTTTCTGATCATCAAATAGACTTCTATATCAGACAAAGACAAACTCACAATTCAGTCTTCAAATGATGTGTTTCGGGAAAGTAAAAAAGATAAACTCTTCAAAACAACCTAGACCTACATTAGAATATAATTGTTTCCTAAATCTAATTGTGTCACTTTTGGCATCAACAGCTGTCGTAAAGCGTTTGAGATAACTGGCAACGAGTCTTTTACATTGTTGTGGAGGGATCTTGGCCAACTATTCTCTGGTGACTTGTTTTATTACAGCCACACTGGAGTGTTTTAAAACATGAATTACAGGTTTAAGGTTATCCAATTCAGTCCATATTCAATTAAAAACACTTTAATAATAGAAAAGGGAAATGACATATTGTTGTTTCTCATAATATGCAGGTTTCTTCAAAGAGTTGTGGATGCTAATGTCTGTGGGCAGGAAGTAGCGGTGTGTCTTACAGAAGCCTGACGAAGCCTCTGAATGAAGACACTGTTGTTGTATAACAGTCTGATGAAGAAGATTTTCAGGGCTGTCTGTAATGTTCTTTACTTTATCAAGAATGCTTCTGGACCTTTATTAGCTTGTTGAACTTTAAGTTACGCTCTAAGTTTCCTCATAAAGAACAGTCTTCTCTGAGCTAGTTTGCAGCTATTCTTAACTTGCAGTTGTTTTTGCTACTTGCAGCCTTTTGCCTTTTGTGTTTTGAGTGTCTGTGTGTCAAAATCATTTGTCTTTGCAGCATTTTTCAATCCAATTAAATTTTATTTATATAGCGCCAATTCATGAAACAAGTCATCCCGAGGCACTTTACAAAGTCAAATTCAATCATATTATACAGATTGGTCAAAAATTCCCTATATAAGGGAACCAGTTGATTGCTTCAAAGTCCCGACAAGCAGCATTCACTCCTGGAGAAGCGTAGAGCTACAGGGAGAGTCGTCTGCATTGTCCATGGCTTTGCAACAATCCCTCATACTGAGCAAGCATGAAGCGACAGTGGAAAGAAAAAACACCCATTAGCGGGAAGGAAAAACCTCTAGCAGAACCGGGCTCAGTATGAACGGTCATCTGCCTCGACCGACTGGGGGTTACAGAAGACAGAGCAGAGACACAACAAGAGAGAATAAAAATCACAGAAGCACACATTGATCCAGTAATCTGTTCTACATTAGATGATAATAGCGGGTGATCTGTCTTCCCTGGATGATGTCACAGTTAACAGAACGCCAGACCAGGTGTACCTACTATGAAGATAAAAGAGAGAGAACAGAAAGTTAAAAGCTGAAATGACAACAGTAATTTCAATGCAATGCAATGCAAAACTAGAGAACAGTAGACTGGAGAACAGTAAAAATCAGTAGAGTGAGAGAAATAGGCCCTGATGTCCTCCAGTAGCCTAAGCCTATAGCAGTATAACTATAGAGGTAGCTCAGGGTAACATGAGCCACTCTAACTATAAGCTTTGTCAAAAAGGAAAGTTTTAAGATTAGTCTTAAAAGTAGACAGGGTGTCTGCCTCACGGACCAAAACTGGGAGTTGGTTCCACAGGAGAGGAGCCTGATAGCTAAAGGATCTGCCTCCCATTCTACTTTTAGAGACTCTAGGAACCACCAGCAGACCTGCAGTCTGAGAGCAAAGTGCTCTGTTAGGAACATACGGGGTAATCAGAGCTCTGATATATGATGGAGCATGATTATTAAGGGCTTTATACGTTAGAAGAAGAATTTTAAATTCTATTCTTGCTTTAACAGGAAGCCAATGAAGGGAAGCTAAAATTGGAGAAATATGTGTAATGATCAGAAAGGAGGACCCAGAAGACAACGAGACAGGTCAGTGGCATTCGAAGGCTGATTTATTTAGAGAGCGGAAGGGAGCGGCTCAGGTGGTTCGGCAGGCAACGTCAGACCCAGAACTCCTGGTTGTGAGGACAGCAGGTTAGCGGATTCGGGGCAAACTGAGAGTCCAAATGTGCCGAAGTAACGAGGGGCACTAACCTGCAAGACCTTGGGTCGGAGAGGCGCCGTCCGCGGAGCCGAGGGGGGAGACGTCCGGCTGAAGCGACGTAGTCCTGGGGGCTTTCAGGGGCGTGATCCGGGAAACGGTCCGAGGTCAGAATCCAGAGAGCAATCCTTGGGGGTTATCCTTACGAGAGGTCGGGGTCCGGTCCAAATCTGTGCAGCAGTAGGGGCTCAGGCGTTACAGGGTTAGTCTGGTGCAGTACTCACAAGAGGAGTGGGGTCCGGTTCACAGGTAGTCCATCCAATAGATCAGTCCAAAGGGGTCAGGCGGGGCTCAGAGTCGGGAGACAGATCGGGGGTCCGGTTCACATGTAGTCCATCCAATAGATCAGTCCAAAAGGGTCAGGCGGGGCTCGGAATCGGGAGACAGATCGGGTCGGTTTCTCAGGAAGACAGGCAGAGGCAGAAAAGGGGACAGGCAGGGTCGGGAACAGATAACAGACAGGTTGGATACGGGCAAATAGTCAGGTTAACGCTGGAATACTCTTACCGTAAGGGCTCAAGATACTCTGGCACTGGCATTAGGTCTCAAGGCTATTTATATAGCTGTAAGAACAGGTGGAGCTGATGAGAGTAAATTGAGGGGTGGGTCTTGAAGGAACAGGCGTGCAGATCAGGTAGTCAGAGCCGAGATCATTACAGAACCCCCCCCCCTCAAGGGCGGATTCCAGACGCCCTTCTGGGCTGATTGGGGCAGCTCTTGTGAAAGTCTCTGACTAGGGACTTGTCTAGAATAAAGCGGGACAGAATCCAGGAGCGCTCCTCAGGTCCATACCCCTCCCAGTCGACGAGGTACTGGACACCTCTGCCCCGTCTTCTCGACTTCAGGATGCGGGCCACCGTATAAACGGGGTCGTTGTTGACCAGTCGGGTGGGTGGGTGGGGGGTCTGGGGGGGGCACAAATTTGGATGTCTTGACTGGTTTCACTCTGGAAACATGGAAGGTGGGGTGTATCCTCATAGTGCGAGGAAATTGTAAACGGACCGCCACAGGGTTGACAACCTTGGAGATAGGGAAGGGTCCGATGAATTGTGGGGCCAACTTCCTGCTATCCACCCGTAACGGCAGGTCCTTGGTTGAGAGCCAGACTCTCTGCCCTGGCTGGTAGTGGGGAGCTGGAATCCGTCGTTGATTGGCAGCCCGAGACTGGATCTGGGACATATGCAGAATGGCTCTCCTAGCCCTCCTCCAGGCACGTTGACATCTCAGGGCTGATAATTGGGCAGACGGCACCTTGGAATCCCTCTCCTGGATTGAGAAAACCGGGGGTTGGTAGCCATAAACTATGTAGAAGGGGGAGAGCCCTGTAGTGCTCGATGGGGTGGAGTTGATGGCGTATTCAACCCACGGGAGGTTATGCGCCCATTGTGTGGAGTCAGAACTGCACAGAATGCGGAGCTTTGTCTCAACCTCCTGGTTCATCCTCTCGGTTTGCCCATCAGTTTGAGGGTGAAAGCTGGAGGACAAGCTCACTGAGATCCCCAACAAGGAGCAGAACTCGTTCCAATAACGGGCCACAAATTGAGGACCTCTGTCCGACACGATATCTGAAGGCAAACCATGTAACCTAAAGACCTCCTTAGCCAAGATGTTCCTCATCTCTTTGGCGGAAGGAAGCTTGGGTAGAGGAACCAGGTGGACCATTTTGGAAAACCTGTCAACGATCGTGAGGATTACCGTGTTGCCGTTTGAGACTGGGAGTCCTGTGACGAAATCCATTGAGATCCTGGACCAGGGCCGAGAGGGTATCGGGAGAGGGCGCAACAGCCCTGAAGGTGGCCGTCGGGAGACCTTGGCCTGATTACACTTTGTGCAGGCTGCCACATACTCTCGGGTGTCAGAAGTCATGGTGGGCCACCAAAACTGGGAACGGATGATCTGTAGAGACTTTGTGATGCCTGGGTGACAAAACAAACGAGACCCATGACAAAAATCAAGAATCCGCCCCCTCAATGAGTCTGGGACAAATAGCCGATTGTTAGGGCAGGATTCCGGAACACGTTCTGTGCTGAGGGCATCCCTGACCTCCCTCTCCAGGTCAAGCATAGTAACAGAGCACCTCACCGTCTCCGGAAGGATGTAACCCGCTTCATCGCTTGAGCCTGCCTTGTCAGCATCGTGAATTCTGGACAGGGCGTCAGGCTTGATGTTCTTTGACGCGGGTCTGTAAGATAAGGTGAAGTTGAAGCGCCCAAAAAAAAGTGCCCACCTGGCCTGTCGGGGGTTCAGTCTCTTAGCTGTCCTCAGGTACTCCAGGTTCTTGTGGTCCGTCCACACCTGGAACGGAAGCCTGGACCCCTCCAACCAATGCCTCCACTCCTCCAACGCCAACTTCACTGCAAGGAGTTCACGGTCGCCCACGTCGTAATTGCGCTCAGCACTGGAAAGCTTTCGTGAGAAAAAGGCACATGGGTGAATACGACCATCCTTGGCCTCCTGACTCAAAATCGCCCCCACACCGGTACTGGAAGCGTCCACCTCCACAATGAATTGCTTCTCAGGGTTTGGGGAGACTAGCACAGGAGCAGAGGTGAAGAGGTTCTTCAGTCTCTTAAAAACCCTCTCAGCTTGGTTGTCCCAACAAAACCTAGCTTTGCAGGAGGTTAAGGCGTGAAGGGGGGCAGCAACCTGACTATAATTTCGGATGAACCGCCGATAGAAATTAGCGAAACCTAAGAACCGCTGAAGCTGCTTTCTATCGGAGGGAGAAGGCCAATCAGACACCGCACTAACCTTAGCTGGGTCCATAGACACCTGACCAGGGGAAACAACAAAACCTAAAAAGGACATGGTGGAAACATGAAATTCACATTTCTCCGCCTTAACAAACAGTTGATTCTGGAGCAGCCTCAGTAGAACAGAACGAACATGCTGCCGGTGAGAAGTGATGTCAGGGGAATAGATGATGATATCATTTAGATAAACAAAAACAAACTGGTCTAACATATCTCTAAGAACATCGTTAACCAGGTTCTGGAAGACCGCCGGTGCATTTGTTAACCCAAACGGCATCACCAAGTATTCGTAATGGCCGGTCGGGGTGTTAAAAGCCGTCTTCCACTCATCCCCCTCTCTTATTCGGACCAAGTGATAGGCGTTCCGCAGATCTAACTTAGTAAACACCTTAGCACCCCGAATTTGGTCGAACGCTGTGTTAATGAGGGGGATGGGATAGTGATTCTTAACGGTGATATTGTTCAGACCTCTATAGTCAATGCAGGGTCTGAGCGACCCGTCCTTCTTCTTGACAAAAAAGAACCCAGCGCCTGCAGGGGAAGAGGATGGACGGATAATTCCAGCCCTAAGGGACTCGCTAACGTACTTTTGCATAGCCTGTGACTCCGGGACTGAGAGAGAGTAAAGTCGACCTCTAGGTGGGGTAGTGCCTGTAAGTAATTCAATGCTACAATCAAAAGGACGATGTGGAGGTAGGGCTGTAGCCCTAGACTTATTGAATACCTCCTTGAGGTCATGATACTCCGGCGGAACCTTTGAAAGATCAGGATAGGTCTCATTAACCTCACTCTCAGGGGTAGGAGAAAACTGAGCCGAGCGCAAACAAGACTCTGAACAGGAGGCTGCCCACCCTAGAACCTCCAACCTCTGCCAGTCAATCATGGGGTTGTGCTTCCTGAGCCACGTAACCCCTAAAATAACAGGGACCTGAGGGGACTTGATTATGATAAAGGTCAGGATCTCCTCATGATTGCCTCCGATTAGCAACTTAACTGGCTCCGAGACGAGGTGGGAGTGATTGAGCTGGTGTCCATCCAGAGCGAGAACCTTACGGGGCGTGGGTCCTGGAAACAGCTTGATGCCCAGCCTCTTAGCGAAATCCTCATCTAAAAATTCAGTGTCGGCACCAGAATCAATGAAAACAGAGAGGTGATGAGATGAAGAAGGAGATACGAGAACTGCAGGTAACATCAGATCGGGAGAGACGGAGAGGCTAGTACGGCTCAGCAGAGCTCTCCTATCAGCCGAGCCTAACCTTTTAACGGACAGGATTTAACTCTATGCCCCTCGCCTCCGCAGTACAAACACAGGTTTAACTGAAATCCGCGTTGTCGCTCTTCCTTGGACAACTGGGCCCTACCCAGCTGCATGGGCTCAGGTTCCACGTCCCTGGTGGGAGGAGCAGTTGGAGCAGGTGTAGGAGGCGAAACCCTGGGTACCAAAAAGGCATGGGCACGTCGATCCCGTCTCCTTTCCATTAACCGAAGGTCAATTCTAGTGGCCAAATCCTCAAGTTCTTTTAATGTTTGGGGGTAATCACGGGTGGACAACTCGTCCTTTATTCTTTCATTGAGTCCGTTTGCAAACACATCCATCAGCGCATCATCATTCCAACGGCTCTCTGCAGCAAGCAGGTGGAAATCAATAATATACTGCGCCACAGACTTATCCCCCTGCCTTAACGACAGGAGCCCCCTGGTGGCCTCCCTGCAGGGCAAAACAGGGCTGAACACACGAATCAACTCATTGGCGAAAGCCTGATATGAGTAGCAGATATGAGAATTGTTCTGCCACTCGGATGTTCCCCAGAGCTTAGCCTTGCCAGCGAGCAAGGAAATAACATAAGCAATCTGGGAACGGTCAGTCGGAAACGAAGATGGTTGTAACTCAAAATGTATTTCACATTGTGTGAGAAACGCCCGACACTGGTCTGGGTCGCCTCTGAAGAGTTCGGGCGGGGAGAGACGCGGCTCGGACCGCGGCTCGAGCCGCGCTGACGTCACAGCTGGTGACGTAGCCGCAGCAGCAGTCTCTTGCGGAAGTGGTGGCGGGGGAGGGACCTGGGCGCGGAGATGAGTTAAGATTTCGCCCACGTTGGCTTCCAACAAAGAAACGGATCTCTCTATGCCTGCACGCCACTGATCGTCCGCCGATGGATCCATATTTGGCCAGAGTGTTTCTGTAATGATCAGAAAGGAGGACCCAGAAGACAACGAGACAGGTCAGTGGCGTTCGAAGGCTGATTTATTTAGAGAGCGGAAGGGAGCGGCTCAGGTGGTTCGGCAGGCAACGTCAGACCCAGAACTCCTGGTTGTGAGGACAGCAGGTTAGCGGATTCGGGGCAAACTGAGAGTCCAAATGATGCTGAAGTAACGAGGGGCACTAACCTGCAAGACCTTGGGTCGGAGAGGCGCCGTCCGCGGAGCCGAGGGGGGAGACGTCCGGCTGAAGCGACGTAGTCCTGGGGGCTTTCAGGGGCGTGATCCGGGAAACGGTCCGAGGTCAGAATCCAGAGAGCAATCCTTGGGGGTTATCCTTACGAGAGGTCGGGGTCCGGTCCAAATCTGTGCAGCAGTAGGGGCTCAGGCGTTACAGGGTTAGTCTGGTGCAGTACTCACAAGAGGAGTGGGGTCCGGTTCACAGGTAGTCCATCCAATAGATCAGTCCAAAGGGGTCAGGCGGGGTTCAGAGTCGGGAGACAGATCGGGGGTCCGGTTCACATGTAGTCCATCCAATAGATCAGTCCAAAAGGGTCAGGCGGGGCTCGGAATCGGGAGACAGATCGGGTCGGTTTCTCAGGAAAACAGGCAGAGGCAGAAAAGGGGACAGGCAGGGTCGGGAACAGATAACAGACAGGTCGGATACGGGCAAATAGTCAGGTTAACGCTGGAATACTCTTACCGTAAGGGCTCAAGATACTCTGGCACTGGCATTAGGTCTCAAGGCTATTTATATAGCTGTAAGAACAGGTGGAGCTGATGAGAGTAAATTGAGGGGTGGGTCTTGAAGGAGCAGGCGTGCAGATCAGGTAGTCAGAGCCGAGATCATTACAATATGATCCCTATTGTTGATTTTCATCAGAACTCTTGCTGCAGCATTTTGGATCAGCTGAAGACTTTGAACTGCATTTTGTGGACTTCCTGATAGTAAAGAATTACAATAGTCCAGCCTTGAAGTAACAAATGCATGGACTAGTTTTTCAGCATCACCCGGAGGTGAAAAAAGGAAACTCTGAAAAACCTGTTTAATATGGGATTTAAATGACATGTCTTGGTCGAAAATAACACCAAGATTTTTTACTTTATTACCAGAGGCCAAGTTAATGCCATCCAGATTCAGTGATTGGTTAAGAAGTTTATTTTTTGAGGACTCTTGTCCAAAGATTACAACTTCTGTCTTGTCAGAATTTAAATGCAGAAAAATTAAAGTCATCCAGCTTTTGATGTCATCAAGACATGCCTGTAGTTGAAGTAATTGATTGGATTCATCAGGATTTATGGACAAATACAACTGAGTGTCATCAGCATAACAGTGGAAATTAATCCTATGCTGTATGATAATTTGCCAGTTGGAAGCATATATATAGTAAAGAGAATTGGTCCAAGGACTGAACACTGTGGTATTCCACAAGTGACCCTAGAGTTTGAAGAAGATTTATTATTAACATGAACAAATTGGGATCTGTCTGACAGATAAGATTTAAACTAGCCTAATGCTTTCCCCTTAATCCCTACAGTATGCTCAAGTCTTTGTAGGAGGATATTGTGATCAACTGTATCAAATGCAGCACTGAGATCTAACAGGACAAGTACAGACACAAGTCTGTACTTGTCTGAGGCCATGCGAATATCATTAGTGACCTTCACCAGAGCCGTTTCAGTGCTATGATGAGCTCTGAAGCCTGACTGAAACTCCTCAAGTAAGTCATTACTTTGTAAATGTTCACATAGTTGATTAGCAACTACTTTCTCAAGAATATTAGATTAGATATAGGTCTGTAATTTACTAACTCATCTTGATCAAGAGAGGGTTTCTTAAGTAAAAGTTTAATAACAGCTACTTTAAAAGCCTGTGGTACATATCCATTTACTAAGGATAGATTAATCATGTCTAAAATAGGACCACTGATCAAAGGGAATACCTCCTTAAACAACTTGGTTGGGATTGGGTCTAACATACATGTAGAAGGTTTAGATGAAGCTAATAATTTAGATAGCTCAGAAAGCTCTACTGCTTCTAGACAGTTCAGACACAGCGCAGGTTCTAAAAATTCCTGCAACGCTGCCTCACTTACTGAGGACGAGGTAATCATGTTTGGGAGGATGCCAATTATTTTATTTTTAATAGAATCAATTTTATTTATGAAGAATCCCATAAAATCATTACTGCTAAGAGCTAAGGGAATGGATGGATCAACGGAGCTATGACTCTGTGTAAGTTTGGCAACTGTACTGAAGAGAAATCTAGGATTATTTTTGTTCTCCTCAATTAATGATGAAAAATATGCTGCTCTAACTCTGCGAATGGTCTTGTTATACAACAATAGACTGTCCCTCCAGATTAGGTAGGATTCCTCTTGGTGTGTAGAGCGCCATTTTCTCTCCAATTTCCTAACATTGTGCTTCAAGGAACGCAGCTCTGAAATAAACCAGGGAGCCAGCTTCCTGTGAATACTCACCTTCTTTTTCAAGGGAGCTACATTGTCTAATGCAGAACGCAATGAGGAAGTCACACCGTTAACAATGGTGTCGATTTGTGAATGGGAAGAAACAGCATTGCTGCCATCTGCAGGGTATTTCTGCAATACTGACGACATTAAGAGGGGGACAGACTCTTTAAAGTTTGATGCAGCATTGTCCGATAAAGATCTACTATAATGGAACCCTCTTTTGGGGGTGGAGAACTCAGTTAAACTGAACTCAAATGTTATTAAAGAATGATCAGATAGGACAGGGTTGTGAGGAAATACTGTTAATTCTTCACAATCAATGCCATATGTCAGCACAAGGTCTAAAGTATGGAGCCAAGAGTGCGTCGGTTTATGCACAGTTTGAGCAAAACCAATTGAATCTAGGATAGTTTTAAAGGCTTCACTAAGGTTATCACATTCTGTGTCAACATGAATGTTTTTTTTTTTTTTTGTTTTTTTTCCAGTGTCCTGTCTAGCAATGTGGCAATAGGAATTGATGTCTCAATGCCAGATAGAGCTCGACAGATTTTGCTTTTACAAGTGGAGCGAACAGCTTTCGCCATAGTGCTCTACTTGATTTATGCGTGTAAATAGCTTTATTGTGATTCCTGCAGGGAGAATTTCAAATTATATGGACATTGCAATGGGAGAGTAAAGGAAGAACAAGAAGTGAAAGAGAAAGAAAAGAAAAAGAGTAGAGGTGAAAGAAAGAAGAGATAAAAGGGAGAGAATGATAAAACCTTCTCCGTCTGCTCCGTCACCTGGAAAGAGAGATGCAAAAAGAACAGCACAACCAACAGACATAAAGCAACAGATACAGTCGAATAACACCTAGATGCCATTGCTAAATCATATTTATTATTATGTAAGATGACATGTGTAATGTGATACTTGAAAAAAGAAAGTGAAAGAACATAAATAAATAAATAAATTATAAGATTACTGTATATAAGTGAACATTTAATACCAGGGACCCTGCACCTGTGGGAGTTTGTGAGAGTGCACTAGTTTAGGTGAAAATTATACAGAAGGAAATAGCTTGATAGTGGTTGTGGAGAACCAAAGGCCCGCCTTCCCCGAGCACAGAGGCAGGAGTCAGGGGACCCATAATCCCGGACTCCCAAAGGGGCCCCTAAAGCAGGGCGCCCAGGAGGGGCCGACACAGGATATCTGCAACCCCCCCCCCAAGGAAAGAGTAGAGACGACCCCGTGGAAATCCCCCAGCCACCGCAATGCCGACGCCCCCAAGAGCCGCGGGGACGAGCCCGTGGGCTCCGCCGGCAGCTAGCCCCGCTGAAGTGGTCCCGGCCATGGGCCCTGGGGGCCAGAGGCCCCAGGGGCGCCCCGCCTCAGAGGCGCCCCGCCCCCGCGACGGGGTCCCCGGCCGCTCCCCGGGGGGCCAGGCCCCGTGAAGAAGCCGCCGGGAGTGGGCCGGCGCACGCCCGGGAACCCGCCCCAAACCCGAAGCTCACCAACGCGCCAGAGGGCCAAGGCGCCTGCGAACGCAGCGGAGGAGGGCAGGACGTGGGGGGATGGGCTCCGCACCTTAACATGAATGTTAAAATCACCCACTATAATAACCTTGTCAGTTTTACTTTGTGTGACTAATGTATGTGGCTGCAGTGTTCCATTGGATGTGTTTTGTGTTTTAGCCTCAGTGCATTGCAGTGCATTTTCACCTCTCAGCCACTGAACTTTTAAACCAGAAAGGGGCCCATTTTTAATTTTTTTCTGTGGGAGGGCCGTAGTAACACAGACTTTCCATGTACACTTTACTTTTAGAAATGTAGCTTTTTATTTTATTTCATGTGATGTTATCTGATTGCTTTTTATATTTATTTCTATTTATGCCATTTTTAACATGCTTAATCTTTTCATCGTACGGTCCGGAACTACTTCGGTCAGGGTGTAGCCTGTGTTTACTTCCTGGTTCCTGAATTCAGCTGCTTGGGCTACTTGTCAGAACCAGAATAAGACACACATCAAAACAAGGTGGTGAAATTAAATGTTGTTGAAAAGTGTATATTGATAGTTTGAAGATAATCTGCATTTTGGTAATATACTAAGTAAGGTAGAAACTATGGAGAAGGTAAATATAATAATCACAATACTACAAGTCAGGAAGTCAAAGTGTTAATTCATACTGCATTTACCAGGATGTTTACATGACAAAGTCCACAAATTAATTCTCAAAATGGTGATCAGTGAGTTTAATTGCATTCATATATTATATATATATACTACAGAATTTCTGTCAAATTCACCGTTGATTGTAAAGTAGAAAATCTTGGTTTTGCAACCTATAGAGCTTGGCTGAAAAAACGGGGACAGTTGAAAACAAGAAAGGATGCTGTCATAAAGTAAACAGATGTGAGTGAAAAATTAAATGAATAATTTTCAGCCCACTGAAAGAGAACAATTATGTGACACAAGAAGGGAAATGACCAAAAATATTCAAGTGTAGGCAGGATGAAGACACCTTCCAGGCAGATTAGCTGTGTAGTAATAAATGGCAGTCTGTTGATGAGTAGCCATTTAGTCTTTCCCTGCTTTGAATCTTGTTAGTGTTAATTGGACGGAGTCTATCACCTAGACAGAAGGACTTGGATGAAACCATCGCTTGGCCATATGGCCAGCAGCATGTAATGAAAAGCTGCCAAATGAGAGATTACCTCCAAAGTGACATGAGTAATCACAAAGAATTTACTCATAATGACAATAAATCCATACTGTTACTGTGGAATTATATCTCAGCTCTCTACATATTGATTTTTTTTCTTCCACTGGCTAAATGAACATTGTTTGAATGCACATCTGGCAATAACAGCGAAGTTTATGTCATATGTTTGAACAAATATTGAATCAATTAATGAAACTGCTCAGGTTATGATTTCATACTCAAAAGGAACTACACACCCTTGACTTTTTCTAGCCTATTGGATGAATGTTCATGAAGAGGTTGGTTACAAGACTGACTTCTCCACTGGTGCAGCTAACCCCAGGGTTCCACTGAATGTGGAAGTGGTGCGAGAGCTTAGTGGTGCGGCAGCGTCATGCTTTCTGCCAGGCACCAGATTCCACCACGAGTGTTTCAGAGCGGACCGCATCTGCACAGTTGGACTCGGATTACGCGAGGGTTGCATCATCGCACGATAGTGGTGTACTTTAAGGCTGTAAATAGAACAATAATCCAGTAAAGATAAAACATGCAGCATCTAATATGGGTCGAAAATAATGTATTTAACTTGTTACACCCACCTTCAAGACCAAATTTCTTGGAAATATCAGCCCATGCTTTTTTTATTTTCTCGTGTTGTTTTTATAAAGGGGATGTGTGGTATTGTATAAAATGGTGTGATTTTCCACCTCCAAAATAAATGTTTTGTCATCCATGGTGCCAAGTATCAAGTGAGACCCTCTGGTGGATTGGTGCTGGAGCCGCAGGTAATGATGTATTGATGTTTTGGAGAAAAATGCGACCCAGACTCTCCATAAGTAGTCTTTTACTTGTAAACCCAACCAAATCCACTTTGCTTTTCACCAACTGACTTCTAAGCATAATACACCTCCAAACTACAATTATCTCTGTCAGAATAGAGAGCATAAGAGAGGAGGAAGAGTTGCTACGCTCTTTAATAATTCACTAATTGTAAAAAAAAAGTACTCCTAGTGACTATTGTTAGCTGATTATTGAATATTTAGCTGTCCAAGTATAGGGCTCTGATTATACTTCATTTTTACAGGCCTCCAAAGCTCAAAACCAATTTTTCCATGTATTTAATAAACGTTTATCTGTGATATGTGTTGAGTATGTTCGTGTACATCTTGTGGGGGACTTTAATGTTCCTGTTGACAATCCTAAAGACAGAGGTGCAAAAGAACTGTGTGAAATACTTCAAAAAGAATTGAAAAGAGGGAGTGCCGAAAAGCCGAATTAAGATGGTGAAAGACTGGACTCCAGGTTCACTATGAAATCTATAAAGATAGACTTTACAGATATAATTTACAACTGAAAAATGCGAAGGGATCTTTCTTTTCTGAGGTCATCAACAAAAATATTAATAATTCTCGTACGTCATTTGCCACAGTCGACAGGTAAACAAACTCTCCGGTGTCTCCAGCAGCTCCAATCTAACAAGGCTTGGAATGAATTTGCGAACTTCTTTACTGAGAAAATACAAGGTATTAGAAGGACAGTTTGTACATTGACATGCCAATACTGTCTCCATTTAGAACTAATTCTGCTAAAATGTCCCAATTCTGCAAAATGAACTACACACGTTTGAAATAAATTGTTCATCAGCTAAGTTCTTCCTCTTGCTGTCTTGATATTTTACCCACATATTTCCTTAAGAAAGGTTTGCCTGTTGTAACATCTGATTTGATTCGAATAATGAACACAACCCTTCCATGAGGTGTCTTCTCCCAGCCCTTAAAAATGGCAATTATTGAACAATTGTTGAAAAAGAGCAATTTGGACAAATTGCTACTGCAGAACTACAGGCCCTTCTCAAACCTCCCCTTCATCAGTAGGATTATTGAAAACTGTGTTTCAGTTAGCCCCACATACTTTAAATACCTTTTTAACAGTGACCAGATGCTTTGACGTTTTCCAGTTAGGTTTTCATGCTCACCACAGTACTGAGACAGCTCTGGACAAGGTGTTCACTGAGATCCGTCTTAATACAGACTGTGGAAGAAGCACAATGCTGGTACTTTTGGACCTCAGTGCAGCATTTGATACAGTTGATCATTCAATTTTATCAGTGTCTGGAAAACTGGGCTGGTCTTTCTGGCCCAGCACTTTAATGGTTTAAATCTTACTTGAAGAACAGGGACTTTCAGTTGGTAACTCTAAATCAGAGACCACAAAAATCACATGTGGAGCCCCACAAAGTTCAATTGTGAGGCCCCTCCTATTCAACATCTACATGCTCAGATTATAACAAACAAGATCAGTTTCCATAACTATGTGGACAACACACAGTTGTGCATTACAATGTCACCAGGTGACCATAAACCTATTAGAGCATTGGCTAGATGCATAGAGGACTTCACTATGTCAACGACTGAGTACAGAAGCAGTGCAGATTTTAGGCAGAAAAAAGGTTGGACATTTCAAGCTAGCTGAAAAGGCCAATACCTACAGACAGGCTACAATGCTGCAAAAAACAAAGTATTTTGTGAGGTTTGCACTGCAACCAGACACATGGGCTTCCCTCTGCGATCTACAACACATGACCAAGAGTCTTTGAGAACTTTTGTACAGGATTGTTTTTTTCAGCTGTGCCAAAGCACAGGAGAAATTTCAAACTCATGAAAAGTTAAATCTGAACAGAGCTGATTAGCACTGTTGCTGCTCCTAATGCAGGTGTAAATGTTTCTGAATCAATTTCTGCCTGTAAACATAAGATGTCAGAAGAAGGATCTTAGTCAGCTATTCTATTCTAGTTGCCAGTTTTCCTGTAAAGCAGGTTGTTTCTCCACAATTTCACCAAAGAGCTGCGGTCCACCAGTGATCTTGAGCTTGAATGGCGGTACGCTGTGTGGGGAGGGGTGTGAGCAGCATGTAGACAAGACTGATTGACACTGCTAACAACCAATCAGAATCAGACATTGGCCCTGGCTCTGATTGGTTGTTTTTGACTGGGAGCAGCATATTTCTGCCAAGTACAGTATTAACAAATATGTATCAAATATATTTATAAAAAAGCTACCTACTGCACCTTTCAATTCATTTAAATTTAATTTTATCTATATAGCGCCAATTCACAACACATGTCATCTCAGGGCGCTTTACGAAGTCAAATTCAATCAAACCACACAGATTGGTCAAAACGTTTCCTGTCTAAGGAAACCCAGCAGATTGCATCAAGTCTTGACAAGCAGAATTCACTCTTCATTGAAGAGCATAGAGCAACAGTGGCCAAGCTTGTTAATGTTATTTGTGAAAGAAAAATTGACAAACATAGCAGTATGGTATGCAAACCTGTTACAGACATAATCCAAACAACTTGTTCATCAACAACTCAGCTGTGGAGTTGGTCAGCAGCACCAAATTCCTGGGGGTGCACATCACAGACAACCTCACCTGGTCTGTGAACACCACGCCACTGGTACAGAGGGCACAGAAGCGCTTGTACTTCCTGCGGAGGATGAGGAGAGCCCACCTGCCCCCGCCCATCCTCAAGACCTTCTACAGAAGCACCATAGAGAGCAATCTGACCAGCTGCCTCTCTGTGTGGTGTGGAGGCTGCAGCGCCTCTGACTGGAAGAACGTGAGGAGAGTGGTGAGGACAGCAGAGAGCATCATCGGGGCTCCTCTTCCCTCCATTAAGGACATTTCATCCCAGCGCTGCATGTCCCGAGCCTGTAACATCATCAGTGACCCCTCACACCCCCACCATGGACTGTTCCACCTGCTGCCCTCTGGGAAGAGGTTTGCAGCATCCGTAGCAGGTCCAGCAGGTTCTGCAACAGCTTTTCCCCCACTGCCATCACACTGTTGAACTCTAAACTGGACTCTGCTTCAAACATGCAGAGAACTGAACTTTATGCCCATTTTGCATGATTATTTTGCACTGCCAACGTTGCTGAACTTTTATAATCCATTTAAATAGTACACAACTGAATGTTTACTGCATTTTTGCACCATATTATCTTGCACTGGACTGACCTTTTTTCACATTAATGCCTTTTTGCACCATTATCCTTGCACTATAAACATGGTTGAACATTCTTCTGCACACTTAAAAAAAAAATGTTTTTCTGCTGCATTGTTCTTATCACTGCTGCACCTTAAACTGTAATGTATTCTTACTCCAACTGCAATCTCTTTACACTGCCGTAAGCTGTATTCAATGAAATTTCATTTTGTATACACTGTGCATACAAATTGACAGTTTGTCTAAGTCTAAGTCTCAGTCTTGTAGCTGCATTTTCAGCAAAAGGTGATTATACAGTGTATTTACTTAGTTGAGCTGAATATAAGTGCATTAAAAACTTTAAAGCTTGTATTTGTTGTAGTTTTCAAGATCATATCTCTTTTTCCTTTGACTTCACATTTATTTGTGTTGGTGTATCCCATAACTTCCCTATAAAATACCATTTCACATTATTCTATTTCTGTACCAGATTATAGCAGGGTATGAAAATTCTGTCATAGGATTGACTAATCTGTAATCATTTTCAAACAGCTTGTAAATGCATATTTGATTGCTAATTAGCCATTGCTGATGAACTAAAAGAATATGAGACATCTGGACAAAACTCATTAAGCAGCACTCACTCTGGGGAATTTAATCTAAATGAAACTGCCAGACGCAAACTGGCCAAAAGGGGCAGAAAACCTTTTGGATCCAATCTGTTTTTGTGCATGAGGTAGTTCACTAAAATAAATACATGATGCAAAACCGGATTTTTGGTCACAGTTTGCAATACAATTAAATATAATGTAATGTGAGGTCACACATTTTGCATTTCATCACTTAATATTAAGACACAGGCAACCAAAGATACAACCATATCATAGTAATAAACTGCATGTGTGGTTAGTAGCCATTAATACTACAGTCCACTATTTTGAAAAATATCTGTGCCTACTGTGCTGCCCCAGTTCAGTGTAATATAAGGCACGGTGTGAAACTGGCACGACCAGATCATGCTGAGTTCAGCCTACTTGACTTAGCCAACTCCAAGTGCAACCATCTGCTGTGTTCTGTCAATTCAGTGTAAAAGCCCATTACCGTGTGTTCCTTTGGTTGTGACATATTTATGTGTCACTTCTTCATTTTTAATCAAAGCTGTGGCTTATATTGAAAGTTGCTCTCAAATGTATTCATGTTCTTTTCCACATTTTCTCATTACAACAGCACAAACATTTCAATATTGTATTGGTATTTTCTTCAATAGACCCACACAAAGTAATACAAATGTGTTAACTACATTGATGCATGATTTACAAAACTTTGAACTAAATGTGTGCATGAATTTATTCAGCTCTGAGTCAATACTACATATATTGAACTGCCATTGCTACAATTACAGCTGTAAGTATCTACCAGGTTTTCACATATATACTTCTACTTTGCTGAACTTTATTTGAGTTGGACTGGCTCCCACAGATTCTCAATTAGAATTTGGCCTTGACATCGACTGGACACTTAAAAATGTTTTCATTTTGACTATTACATTTGCACCTTATACAGTGAGGGCCCCGGCATTTAAAGTCCCAGGGTTTGGTTTACCCAGGTAAAGGAAAGCCTAGGGAATTTAGGTGCCTTTCCATGTGCCACGGGCCATTAATTTAAATCAGCCAAATGACAAATGCAAAAACAGCACATAACTGTGAGTCATAAGAAATAAGAAGCCAAAGGCTGAACAATCAAAGCCAGTCTAAAGCAATTTCCTTTTTCTTTTTTTTTTTTTTTCAAACATCACTCTGAAGGTTGTAGCAAGATTATTAGAACATATGGAGTATTTTTCAGGTCATCACGTACCACTTCTTCTATTCCTAATTGAATAATTGTATTTAATTTTGCATAAAACTTTTGTAACTCTTTTGTAACTCTTTTTCAAAACCGTTTTCTAGACCTCACAAGTGTCTTTTCTGTATATACTATCCTCATACTATTCATTTTTAGCTGTTCAAAGGACTAGTAGTTAACTAGTTATTTTTGTTTCAACTGATAAATAATAGTAGATGATGAGCAGCTTTAGAGTTATACAGTTGATTAATTATTTGCATTATTCCTTAAGATGAACTGGATTCAAAAGCAGGAAAAGTTTAAATGATTATTTTACCTCTGGCTGGTTTACAACTGCATAATTCATTTATAATAATTACAAAATTCTGGTTAACACATACTTTTGCTTTTATTAATATAATCAGGTAAACTCAGATATCTACATCAAAGGGAGTCAAGAATCAAAAATATTTTATTTGCCCCTGTGTGTCACTGTGGCAAAATCTCTCTTTGGCCACTCCGGTTCACATTACAATGAAGGCAAAAACTGACAAACAGGCAACAAACAAGGGTTAATTTATTTATTTTTTTTAGAAATCAGGAGGTAGTGAGGTGCTTATTGAGCAATGATGAATTGAGGCTTCGTTTACAGAAATGTGCATTTAGATATTCTGCAATGATAGTGTGCAAGTAGACAGTAACATTAAGGTGATTGTAATGTATGACGGGTTAGTAACAGTGGGGTGATTTTAAAGTGTTGGACTGTAGTCTCCCACCATGGGGCGATTGCCCGAACAGCTCTTGGTCTTTCCTCTCCTGGACTGTGCAGCTGCCATACCATACAGTTATGCTGATACATAAAACACTCTCTATGGAAGCTCTATAGAAGTTCTTTAGCAGTTTAGTGTGAAGTCCAGTCCTTTTCAGTTTCCTGAGGAAGAAGAGCTGTTGTTGGGCCTTCTTCACCAGGTGGGTGAGAGGTCAGAGGAGATGTGAATGCCCAGGAACCTAATGCTGTCCACATGCTCCACCACATCCCCCTGTATTTAGAGAAGAGTGTGTTCAATCATATATTATGTATTAGGATAACAACAAAAACAGATAATTCCTTAGGTGCAATGGATTGATACCTTGACTGTCTAATTATAAGCAAATATTTATATAAAGTAGTGTAGACAATGGCAGGACACGGAGATGACCGCTAGGAACTTTTCTCTCCTCCTGCAGAGCTGTCTGCATAAAACCATGAAAAATTTTAAATATTAAAGAGTTCACACTCTACTAAGTTAGGTTTACATGCAAAGCCAGTCTTAGGGAAATCCATATTATTTTATGTACAAGGAAAGTGAAGGTGCTCTGTTTGATCATTACTACACCATTAACATTTTTTCCCTTTTTTTAACGTGTCATTTCTGGCAGTGTAGCATTAACGATTGTTGTCTTAATGCCAAAGAGAGCCGAACATATTTTACTTTCACAAGTGGAGCTTTATTGCTTTCGCTACAGTTCTCCGCTTGATGTATATATGCATAAAGGTTTATTAGATTTTATTCTGGGACAATTTCATGTTCAATGGACACAACAATGAAAAGGTCTGTCCTGCTCTTGCCTCCGCCTAATGAAATGTTGTGTTGTTGCATGTTGTTCTGAAGTGTATTTAAAAATGGGAGGGCCAAAAGGGGGGCGCCTGGCACAGCCCACCCCCCTTCTGGAAGGCAGCCGGCACCAGCGCACCCACGCTATGCACCGCACCCAGAACCCTCTATGCCTAAATGCAAATGGGGCAGAGAAAACCACCAGGGGAGAAGCCTACACAATTCCCCCCCACCAAGATGCATTTACCCCTCCCCTAATTCTTGCCCTACATATGTGTGTTGTGGGAATGTTATAAATGGTGTTGATGAATGAAAGATGTACAGTAAAATTGGGGCCGAGGACTTCACAAGACAGCGGGGATGGGAAATCCTCACCCGCTCCCCAGCGACTCCCCCACACCCCAAGGTCCTAGATGTGTGGCAGCGTATTGGAGCAGGCAGAGGTCGGCGTCCGGGGATGGGGTGGAATGACCGGGGTGCAACATGCCCTCCCAGGAAGCTAGCTCCCCCGCTGGCTCCAATAGACACCCCCGTTCTCCAAATACCTACCCGGAGAGGGAGGCACCACTAGCCACGCCACCAAAGTCTGTTGGGCTAGAGACAGGCGGCGAGGCTGGAGAGTCAACCGTAACTGAAACCAACACCTCAGCCAAGGGGTAGCCCTAACCCCTGACCAAGTACTCCACTCACACCAAGCAATATCTTCTAACAACCGAGGACAGAAGCGGGTGGGTCATTGGTTTGCATTTGACTTAGAATGCATCTAGGAGGATGGGCTTCCATGTCCTTTAAAAAAAACAGCGCACAAACTGCAGGTCACCCTAGTGCGAGCCGGCATAATTGACAAAGACTCCTGGATAGGTGTTGAAACGTTTTCCGAAAGAACTGAGCAAAAGTCTGATTTAAGCCTGTTTGCTGTTGCCTAATTAAAATACTTGAAGTTTGTTATTACAACATGGAAAAATATGAAAAACAGCAAGGGGTATAAATAGCTTTTTATTATTGTTCATATACTGACTTTTTCATGAATACGTATGCTTTCATTCCACATTCTAAACTCAGTATTCTGGGTAGTTTGCAATCTACATCAAATGTTTATGGTGCATAGCAGTATAGTAAGTATGTGTGCAATATTTCTGTTTTTTGTGGTCTCCTAGAAGCCTTAATGTTTGATGCTAGATCAAGCACAAGTCAGACAGCCTGCTAGGCATACATGTGGGTGTCATGGAAGGAGAAACAAAGACAAAGGGAGCCGGTTTTTAGCTTTTGCCTAAAAGCTCGTTAATCCCAATTTAGTTGTCACAGGGATGAGGTAGGTGTGAGTTTTTGTGACTGCGAGTTTAAGACACAGAGACAAAAAAAATTGTGATGCGGAGTAAAAAACAATCCTTGCGGTCTTAGTCTCTTGAGATTTAAGCTGTCACCTCAGCCACCTAATTAGTTTTATGTTTAATGAAAAGTAAATTTTCTTGTTTTTGCTGTAAGTTTTGTATTGGGTTGAAACGGATTTCTGGAATTTGTAATATAGACACAAAAAAACAAAGTTAATTTCATCAATTATATAATCCTTGTAAGGTATGGAATACATAAAACTGCATTATCAAAGGTGAGTTTTAAATAGTAATATTTCCTTTTGCATTTAATTAACAAATGTGTTTTATTGATTAATACCAAGTCCTTTTTAAGTTGTTTGCTTGTTCTTATAATGCCAAGATTAAAGAAAAAAGCCTCATACATAAATATCTAGTACTTTGGTCAGAAAAAACAATTGCTCTTAAAGGCATACTATGCAACATTTTTCAGTTAATTAATGTGTTCCATACCGTTTTGGATGATTAAATGAGTAATTTCAGGTCGAACAAAGGTTTTCTCGGCCGCCCTGGTGGTCTGTAGGGGAAATACCGTACTTGCAATTGCAGGAGCCCTCGGCCCGCACCCACAGGCTCAGAAGTCTGGTGCATTGCGAGAGTCGGTCTTGCTTTACGGTGAGAACTGCTACACGCCCCCAGTGAAAGGCATGCTCGTTACACAGTGGCGATATTTGTGCAGTTATCATGGCGGAACCAGCGAGAAAACAGCGAAAGCCCATGTCGGAGCAGGCAAGAAAGGGGAAAAGGGCTCTGGACAGAGAGAAGAGTCGTACATGGGTGAACATCGGGCAAGCTTTTTCCGAATGGCGAGAGCTAAAAGAGAAAGAAGGCTGCAAGGCTGACGCGGACCTCGCGTTTCTGCTGATGCGATTGTAAGTAACATTGGAATGGTTACTCTCTCTCTCTGTGCATGTTCAGTGTTTCCCGCAGGAATTTGCTTAGGCGAGGCAGTGAATTGGGACGGGGGGGGGGGGGGGGGGGTGCGACAAGTTTTGCGCGGACCGACTGGCGGAGGGGGGGGGAGCGGGGGGAACGACAAGTTTTGCGCGTGCAGACTGGCGGAGCGGGGGGGGGGGGGGGGACAGCGTATCCATGTGTTTTTGCCTGTTTTTTGTTTTTTCCCTGCCATTCACTATATGCACGCGCGAAAGCAACAACAAAGAACCGCGTGTTAACGTCAAATAAACATGCAAGCACATCGAGAGGCAGCCGCCTCGCCAAACTCACGCTACCGCCTCGCCAAGATAGCGCTGCGGGAAACCCTGATGTTCATACTTTCACTGTGTTAGTCATTGTTTGTACTGCCGTTTTTTCGACTTTTCGTTGCGTTCGCCTGTCTGCTAAGCTCAAAACAACCGCACCTGGCTTGACGGAGAAACCAGGAGAACAGCTGAGCATCTTTACGACAGTGCACTTTTACTTTCGCCCTCTGGGGGGAGCCTCGCTGGAAAATCAACCCCGGTTGCATAGTAAACCTTTAAGTCAAATGTCAAGCTTGCTTGAGAAAGAGCAACATTTTTCCCTCCCAATTCATCTAAACTAGTCACATCTGCATACTTACACACTTTTTTTCTTCCAAATAGAACTGGCATGGCCTGTAACTGCATGAGAGGTAACTTTTGTGTGTTTTTGCTATGGCTGCACAGGGTAACCTCAGTGCGAGCTCCTGGAAGAATCTTTTTTTAACTGAAAAATATAGACAAATTATTCGTCTTAGATGTCTGTCCGCAACAGCTGCTTTTCAAAACTTCATTGCCTGTGTAAGTATTTATTGTAACAGAGAAACAAAAATGTTACAGAACTGCATGCAAAGCATAAAGGTTACCTTGAATTTTACTAAAATATACTGCTCTAAAAGAACAGTCTTCTTATTAGAAATTAAAAGCACCTATATAATAAGGTCTCACATATCTGAATAGGATTGAACTTTAGCAAATTATACTGATCATTGTCAAGTGGTGGTGTTGGATGTAATAATATGTATTCTAAAAGCTTTCACTTTCCAACACTGTGTTGCTATAAATTGCTTCAGCATTCTTCGGTTCTTTTTAATTATATCTCTTTTAGTGCTGAGTGCAACTGTAGGACAGAATGTAATGTTTAGAGTCAGGTATATTTTATTTTAGCTATTAACTCAGCTTCTCTGTCATGTTTGAGAAGAACTCTGAATCAGGGCAACCACGGAGACAGTCAGTTTAGGTAAGAAATGTTTTTTATTGAGCAAAGAACAGGTAAAGTGTCTGGCCGGATCATTCTGGGTTCTGCTGGGAAAGATGAGGGTAGTAATGAATAACAGGTCTGAGTTTGATGTAAAGGTGGAGAAGGCTGAACTCACGGAGGCAGGGGCTTGGCTAGAGTCTGGGGGGATGGTGTCCTGGGTCCTGGTGTATTCCAGTGGCTCTCTCTTCAGTGCTGTTAGTGTTGGAGGGTGGACAGGCAGGCGAGCACAAAGAGGAGCACCAAAGCGGATTGACGGTCAGAAGACTCCAGCTTTCGAGGGGGGTCCAGGCTTGAAAGCTTCTAGGACTTTAGTTAATGTTTCTGGAAGAGATCAGAGACACAGAGTTAGGGCGGGCTTGGAGGAACTTAGAACAGAGTTAAAGTCGGTCATGTACCACGCTGGTAGCGAGAAAGAACTGACGCCCTCCTCCTGGTCTCAGCTCCTTAAGTAGGCACCTTAATTAGCCGAGATGCGAAACACCTGCCCGTCACACCCTTCAGAGGAGTGAGAGAGACACCAGACCCGCACCCAGACCAGCAGTATGACATTCTCACCTTACCACGTGTGTGGTGTGTGTCTAACACAACCAGACATTGCTTCACGGACTGTAGCCTGTGTCCTCTATCAGTGTGTCCAGTGTTGGGCAAGCTACTTGTCCAGTGTAGTGAGCTAAGCTATCAGTTACTCAACAATAAATTGAGCTTCACTACACAAAAGCTACCACCTATAGAAATATAGCAAGCTAAGTTACACAAATGTGTTAAAAGTAGCTTAACTACATCAGAAGCTACTTAACGTTGTACCAACCTAATGTCAGATCAATTCAAAATGAGTCTGATACACTGGTTAAAACATTTATTAAAGATCAGCCAATGACCTAACACAGTGTAGACATTGCTTTATGAGCAGCATAATAAAATACAAACTGAAGTAATTACTGCTAGAAATAAAACAAAAAGGTTATTGGCCTAGTACGTGCGGTGGCGTTAATAACGTTTGGTGGCGTTTTTTGCATATTATATTATCAGGAGGTTGTCTTTTATGTGCTCAGCCACATGATTTAAAGGTGTTTTACCCAATAAGAACACTGCAGCACCAGACACAACCAGGAGGTCCCTGATCGTTGGGGAAAGGCAGAAAGAAGATGCACCATAAGCTTTTTCATATTTCTTTTGTCATTTTAAACATGAAACTACCAAAGCACAAGCCAAGTAGTAGAACTAAATGTTGAAAAGAAATTAAAAGCTAAATAAAATAAACCAGGTCACTTAATAAAGCTGCATTTTCTGTACGCTTTGTATTTATATTCACATGATAATATTTTCAGAATTAATAATAACATTTCTGTTAAAGATTTCATTTATCTTCTGCACCAGGGGCATAAGTATGGAGAACAAGCAGAGTGAGTTTTGTGTAATATCAGACTTTATTATTGAACTAAGCAGGATTTAGACAGGATCAGAAAGGAAGGTGCATCTTCTTTCTGCCTTTCCCCAACGATCAGGGACCTCCTGGTTGTGTCTGGTGCTGCAGTGTTCTTATTGGGTAAAACACCTTTAAATCTAGTGGCTGAGCACATAAAAGACAACCTCCTGATAATATAATATGCAAAAAACGCCACCAAACGTTATTAACGCCACCGCACGTATTTTACGCGAGCGCGCGTTTTTTACGTCACCGCGCGTTCTGGCTGGAAACGCGCGGTGACTAAAAAACGCGCGCTCGCGTAAAATACGGGTTGGAACTGCACGTTATTGTAAGGGCGAGTATTTGCCTAATCGGCTTGCCATAAGTTCCACTGCCGTATGCATGCGCATGTTTCGATAGATACAGACAGGAGAGGCAAAGTAGAAGCTCGCGCATGAACATGTCCAACCAACAACTCTGATTGATTGTTCACTCTGAATGTTGTTTCAAAATAGCAAACCTGGTTTCATTTCTTAGTTATGTCCTGGATTTTGTAGCGTTTGCGGACGCTACGTCGCTACTTGATCAAAAAAAATAACGTCACTACAGGAAAGTTACTTGATTCATAAAGCAGCGACGCTACGGTCAAGCTACTGGAAAATGTAGTTTAACTAATAGCTTCGCTACATGTAGCGGCGCTACTGCCCATCACTGTGTTTACCTGAGTTTGCCTGGAACTCTTCAGTAGTGGTGGGCAAAGTCACACACAGTGACAAAACAGATAATGGTAGGGGTAACGTTTTGTTTCCTCGCGTTATTGTTCATGCTAAGTTTAGAAATTGTTTGTGGACCATTTAGCATCCATTTTATTGGGTCTTGATAACTGTAAGTATGATAACATTCATAGCAAGATAATCATCCACTGTTTATGTCACTGTCCTGGGTCTTAATACACACCCACACAGACACAGACTTCTCTATCCAGTAGCAGTCACGGCTCAACATAAGGAACAAACAAAACAAAAAAACATTGTTAATAGCTGTGCTGCTTTCTTCTTACCTTTCCTATTTTGTTATGATGATGAGGTTGGCTCCCATTGCACAAAAACAGATCCACATTGTTTTTTTTCTGTAAACAGTGCACAGCTGTGTGGCCCTAATCCCTTTAATTAGTAGTGTACCTTAGCTTTCTGGGTTTATTCCTGAATACTGGACTCGGAGCTGGGCTTTTGGGTCGCTGCATGGCTCAGCGGGACCCTCTGTTTTTTCCAACACTTCTGTACAAAACACAGGGCGTGTAACTGTCTGGAAGCTCTATGGCAATCCTCAAGGAACATGTAACCAGCATGCATAAAGTAGGAAAAAATAGTTTCTACACAGCAATGATGCAACCAAAGGCTTGTGGAGAAGAGACTAAAAGTTTCAACAAATAAGAATCCAATTTATTTTTTTTATATTAATCTGTTTAGTCATCTGTGTGCAATTATCCCTATATAACTGTTGCCAAAATATCACTATTAATTTGGAATCAGAAGAATTATACATTCCTGACTTTAACTACCATTATGTTTAGAGGGTTGACCTTATGAAGTCCAACGGTTAACACTACTTTACAAAAAAAATTTTGGGAAACTGTTCAGTAAGAACATTGGCAAACTTGCAAGATAACCTGGATGCTATTAATAAGTCATGCAAATAAATGTCAGTCAAAAGCTGTCATTTCCTTCAGATAAAATATATTGGCACTACAAGCATGGCAGGTGTGATCTGAGTTGCTAATTAGCAATTCTCAGTAGTGCAATATGGCGAGTGTCTTCAGCAGAGGTAACAACTCCCCATTTTGACAGATGTTTTAGTGTTACATCTTAACCAATGCCAGCTTTTCAAGGCAGCTGATGCACAGCATGCATTCTGTATCCATTGCCTTCTTCATGGAGACTATAATGATGTAATTTCTGATAAAGTTTTTATAAATAGTCGTGACACAGAATTTCACTTAAGGTGTATTGCTCCTTTTAGCTGTAACATGATTTACTTCACTGCTTTACTGTAATAAATCTGAACTATTTTTTGGCCAATTATGATGTGTCAACTGATCGTGCCTTTGACTCCGACCTTTTTGTCTAAATGTGATTCATCTTCAAAACATTACTGGACTTTCATTCATTGAAAATTATGAATGTATGGATTTAAATCATAATCTAAAAAAGAATTTCACATATGTAAAATAACATAACATGGAATCAGATGTGAATTTAATCAAGTACATGTATAAAATCACATCTGAGATATGTGGAACTCATAAAACCAATGTTTTGTGCATGGGGAACAGGGTTGTTGTAACTCTTTACTGGTATATCATGTGAAACATGTAAATTCTGACAGGAAATCCATAGAATTACATGTAAAACCCATAAAGTGTAAAGTACCCGATGAACAAAACGTACATAGCGCTCAGTCATACCGACCACTTCAAGTCCTTTAACAAGAAGACTGTCATTCAACAAGCCACATTCACAAACGTCTACATGCAGATGCATGTGTGAGACACAGATTGCGTAGGTAATTTAAGGTCAAGTTCCACCTTCTCTCATTGGCCGCACACTGCACAGCTTTGCTCATTTTTGAGTGTTTCAGGAGCAGTTTTTGTCAGGGCCTGGTCTTCAACAGTTCTTCCGGGTCTGCTGGAGACCAGGATGAAAGCAAGCTGACTCGAGGAGTTTTGAGTCTACACCACTATTTTCAGCGATTGGCCCAGGGGTGAGGAGAAACGAGAAGGTTTTCTCTGAGGAAGTCCAGAAAAACTGAAGAGCGACAACTTTAGTATTAAAGGAACAGTAAGCAATAATGTCACATAGGGGTTAGAATTGGAACAACACATACACAGTCCCTTTAAATGGACACCCGCCATTTACTCAACGGTCTGTTGTTGCACGGAATTTTTACTTACACAGGATTGGTATATGATGTTGTTATTCTGTTCTATTTCTGGTCTGGTTCTCTTACTGGCTTCCATGTTTACAGGCTGCTGGTCTATTGCCAAGATAAAATACCAAATGCTGCGCAGTGTTTTGGGAACCCTGGGAACTTACATATGATTGATTCGGGAACCAGGAAGTAAACACAGCTACACATTGATCCAAAGAACCTCTAGGTTTGAAAGGATAAACACTTGACTAAGACTTTTGTTTATAGGGAATGTTACTTCCATTCTGGGTGACAAATGAGAATGATTTAGGTTGATTTTACAGTAAATATCTTTCTTATTGCTCCTTTAAGGACCACTATGAACAGAATGAATCAAACTGAAATATAATTGTATTATTTTCAATTCAGGAACCACGCCTGGTTGGAAAAAAATGAAAAAAGTACACTTCAGCTTTCTATAATTCATAATTTGTCTCTGTTGGTTGCTTGCTTGTCCTTTAAACATGGGTTTGTAATCCCAACTGTATGCATATTTCTCATGCAAAATCAGTTGAAATCCTAAAAATCTGTTCCTTGCATGTTAAATTCAATTGCATTTTTTACTTGTTTTAAGTCCTTCGCAGTAATCCCAACCTAATTCAGCCTTCAATTACACAAACCCACTTTATTGTTATCTACGTTTGAATTAATTTGTGTCTCTAGAGCTGAATGTTCAGCAGCTCAGCTAATAATTCTATCACTCATTAAATATTAACAGGATTAAACTACTGTCTGGAGATGTAAAAAGTGATAAAGGAGTGGAGGATGGTGGCTCTGGAGTTGTGTAATGAAATTTTAATATTTTTCTAATTGTGTTTTGACTGATTTATTCATTATTCTACAATGACAGAAGAAAATCTCAGGAGTTGGTAATTAGCTCACTACCCATATAATAATTACGCTCTTCCTCTGTTCCTGTTTTAGTGTGTCTCTCTCCTCTATAAAATGTGATAATTCACCACATCATTCTTACTTTGGGAAAATTAATGTCCCAGCAGCATCTGTGGATTTTGGCAAGCTTATCACCATGTGCATTCATAACCAGCCAGCCAACGCTCTCCAAACTGAAAACCTGGATACAAAAGTCCCTGAAACTGCACACTTCCCCAAAGCAAGCACTGCCAGAGGTTTAGAGCTCATCCAGTCTTATTAAGGTGAGGCTGGCTGAAAATTAGAATATAAATACAGAGCCAGGGCTCAAAAAAACTCTTCAGCAGTTCTGACACTGTATAAATCTACTTTTTGTAGCAGGGATAAGTACATTTTAGTATTGGGTACTTAATATTTAGACACATATTTTAATTTTCAAAGCATGTCACAAGGGCATACCGTTGTCAATAAACAAATCCAAGATTAAAATTTTATTGAAAACTGGGACGAGATGAGTTTACCCTACTGAGATTTATTCTATGCTACGGCACTCGCAACATCCCATTAAGTTTCACCAGCAGAACCATAGGTGTATGTGTAACACAGTTGGTGGCACACCCTTATCAGTTAATACAGGCAGGGGATTTAAGAAGACCAGACCACCAAAGCAAGGTTCTAGGTCAGTACTGGCACTGTGAACTTCCTGTTTACAGTTTGCACAACTGTGGTACTGCATGATGCATATTTCATGTATTAAACTCCCATCCATTTTTAGTTCTAAATGCCCAAATCTAGTTGGTTAGTTTTTATCTTTGCATGATCCATCATACTATCTTTGTGCTGGGTGATTTTTAGAGCAAGATTTTAATCGTGGACAGACCGCAACTTTTGTTTATTGCCTGCCAGTGTTTCAATTAAATCTTGTCATACTGCTTTAGCTTATCTGCATCTGTTTTTTTTTCAGCCCATCATAAATTATCAGTCCTGGTATCTACACTGATTTGCTGAGGTATTCAACAGCCTTTGGATTTCTTCAGACTAACTTGAAAGAATGTTTCCTTGGTTTGTCAGCACACAATACATACTATAACGTTTACTGCAAATACATTCAGTATATATGCTCTCTTTAGGAGAATGCTGTTATTTCAGTTTTTTTAACACAATTGCTATTATACAATAACATGTCGTTTCATGGAAACATTTTTAGCAGCAACTGTTACTCACGTTATAAAAGTAAGACACTCAGCAAAACACATTTTACAGCCATCTTCTTTGGCTACATAAAATGAGGGCTACATAAAATGAGGGCTACATAAAATGAACGTTACTGACAATTCCACTTGTTGCAAAGTCTCTCTGCTGAGAGTTTTAAACTGATGGATTTTGTACTTCAAGCAGCTAGTTGTTGATGGTAGCCTGTAAGCATCCAAGAATAGGTGTAAAGTTTGTTTTATCTTCTATTTTTTTTCTGGCTTATCTCTGTATAACAGTGTTCGTCCTACAAACATTTTTGACAGCCTTTCAATATAAGAATGCATGTTCTTTTGTAGACATGCATGAAAAAACAATCGACTGATGAGGTGGCAGTTCATTACAGCTTTGAAAAGGGAGAGGGAGCAACAATTTCAGCCAAAAAACAGGATGGCTGGATGTACTGCAGCAAGGTTTGTCTGTTGTATCTATTTGCGCTTTCAATCTCTTTCATGGAACACAGTGGATTTGGAAATGTTTAGTTTTTTGCAAACCTTGCGCTTAAAGTCAGAGACTGCTGCATTGCTAGTCACGCTTACCTTGCTAACCCCCAATAGAATGCCAACATTAAGATTAATGGGGAGTGGTGGCCTAGTGGGGGGGAGTGGTGGCCTAGTGGTTAGAGCACAGAGCTTTGGTCCCAGAGGTTCTGAGTTCAACTCCCACAAGCTGCCATTCTGGGTCCCTGAGCAAGACCCTTAACCCCCAATAGCTCCCCAGGCGGGGAGTGGCAGCCCACTGCTCCCCAAGGGGATGGGTTAAGATGCAGAAGTGAATTTCTCCATTGTGAGATCAATAAAGTTCAATTATTATTATTTTGTTTTCATTTAAAAATATAGCAATATCCTGTTTTACAACAACATCGTGTGGCATCATCATTGTTCCTATACAATGACGAAGAAAAAAAACCTGTTTGCTGTGTCATTACCTGCACCCACTGCTTATTGCTTGTTGTTGTGTGTACCCTAAGCTGGAGTATGTCGCAGAAAACATTTCACCTCGGTAACACGCGGTGACAGTAAAAGATTCCTGATTCCAGATACAACTAAATAACTCATAGCAGGAAAAAATATATAATTTCACATTCTAATACTGTAGAAGAAAATTGGAAACAGATAAAAGCAGTTCTGGGGTTTCTACAAAAATAGAGATCAGAAATTGTCAACAAAATCATGGGATTTTATGCAAATGACCCTCACAATAAGTCTATTAAGAAAATAGCACATATCAAAAACTTGAAAATAAATATAGCATTACAACAACTCACAAACTTAAAAAGTAGTAGATAACAAAGAGTGTATGCATGGTTTTAGGGGGAAACATTGTATGTGCCATGCACTCCACAAACCATGATCTCAGGGTGTTCGAGATTTGGTTTCATTTTGTGTTTGTTTCAGCATTTCCTTTTTATTTATTTATGTTGGTTTTTTTGTTTAATTATGTTAATAAGGTCTTGCCCTATTATGTTATCATTGGTATTATGGCCTTGCTATATTATATACGTTTAGTTTCTAGGTTTATTCTTGTTTTCTGTTCTTTTGTGCAATTTGATTTATTTCTCTTCAAACTCTAATTACATTTTCCCCAGTGGTTTGTTGTTCTTTGTGCCTTAGTTAAGCTTTCTGTTGTAATCAGTCTCCCTCCCTGAGTTTCCCTGCTTGTCTTCTGCATCAGCTGATTACTCTTCTGGTTCCATTGTTATGTATCCCCGCTTCCTGTATTTAAGATAACGGGTGATCATTGGTGATTGTGGGATTCCTCTTTTTGACTGTCTGTGCTCCATGACATATTCTCTGTGTGCAAGAACAATCTGTAAACAATCTTTCTGTTTTGCCAGTTCAGTCTCTGCACATGGGTACTTACCAAACCACTAACATGACAAGTTATTTTAAACTCTATTAACGATGTCATGATTAGAGTTTGGTGTGGAAGGATTATGCAAAATGAAAATTTCTTAAAGAAACAAGTACAGAGGAAAACAGAAAACTGGGACACAGGCTGAATACAACAGAGTATTTGAGATCCATCCATCCATCCATCCATCCATCCATCCATCCATCCATCCATCCAGGGAACCAGGGAACACATATTCAAACAAATCACTAAAAGAACATGGGAAAAAGATAACCAGGGATGCAAAACATAGGAATTCACTTAAACACAAAACATTAAAAACAGAGAACCAGATGAGAAAATCTAACTCAAAATTAATCTATCTATCTATCTATCTATCTATCTATCTATCTATCTATCTATCTATCTATCTATCTATCTATCTATCTATCTATCTATCTATCTATCTATCTATCTATCTATCTATCTATCTATCTATCTATCTATATGCACAAAAATCTTGGAAATATATACATATTTAATATCTTTGCCATTTTGAAGACCCCCAAGGGAACAACTAGTCATATATTACTAGGTACAACTTCCCAGAGACACTAATTAAATTAGAAAAAGTATACACTATATAAAATGCTTCAGTTAAACTTATTTTAGAGGAATAGTTCATGCTGCCAATGAATGTGCCACTGTTTCTACATGGGACTGTTGCGCAACTGAATATGTGGGCTCAATTAAAAGATTCAATTTCTCTCAGAATTAGAGTTTATGAGAGACTGAGTATTTCTGGGCTCCATGTCAACTAATTGAGGATGTCCTCAAAAACTAAAGTCTGGACCTGGTTGGGGACAGCCACTGTCTATAACCACGTATCTTTGCAGAATCAAGAGGGAGGGGACTGGTGCTTGACTCCAGCGGTCATTGGGCAAGAAGTGGGGTACACCCTGGACAGGTCGCCAGTCCATCACAGGGCAACTTAGTGACATACAGGACATAAAACCATGTGCACAGACACTCAATTGGGGCCCTGTCTCAAAGAAAAAAAAAACTAATTTACACTTCAGCTCTAGCCATCTGTCCTCTGTCAATATCTGTCACAGATGCAGCATATCAGATACGCAAATGACTTATCACCAAAAAATCTGAGAGGTGAAAACATTTTCTTTCTGCTATCAGTTCTACTTTATTATTACACTTTGTATGCCTTGTGTGTGTGTTTATGCACTTTGTAAATGATATCAACCCTACTACACTGATTTCTTATCTTAATATATTACACATCAATTTCTTATCTCCTTGTCAACAGTTAATACAAATACACAAAAAAACAACAAACACACCAACAAATCCCCATCTGGTTCATTTAATTAAATTTAGTTTTGAAAGCTAAGGCATGTCCACATCTAAACATGATCTCTAAAATTACACCAAGAAAGCAGCCAGCTTTTAGATAAAACATCATGTTGACACGTGGGCTCCCGTCTTCTGAACCTTTTGTGGTGAAGTCACCACCTCTTTATCAGTTTGATTAAAGACCTAGGCCATCATACGGAGGTCCGTCACTAAAAGATGTACTGGAATTAAAGGAGCTAAACATCTATGACTGGTGGTTCCCGGCTGATGACCCTATTGTGCCAACAAGCATGTTTGAGGCCGCACACTTGCAAAGACACATGTGGAGGTGTGTCAAGCAGCAATGCACAGCAGGTAACAATCAACATGTTTTTTTATAAGCAATCATAAGTTTGGTGGATAATAAGAACATTATTCAGGATAATATTTGTCTGTTTTATTTATTAAATTTTTTTGTACACATATTTTGTGTGTAGCCCAAAAAGGTCAGCTTTGGTCTAATTTGACCAGAGCACCACCTGTTTGCTTTGTGCTTCTAATGACTTGTGACAAACTTCTCACGCCCTATTTACAACCATGTATTTTTTTATTGTTACTTTTCTATGTAGAACAGAATTGTGGACTGCACTGCTCACAGTTTTCCTGTGGAGTGTTTCTTCATTCCAAGCATTCAGATCGATGCAGCTCCTCCAGAGTTACCATGGGCCTCTTGTCTGTGTTTCCAAAAACTATCCTGTTTTTGTGTTAGTCTGTGAAACAAAATTCCAACAGAATACATTATGGTTGGGTTGTAACATGGTAAGACGGGAAAGAGTTGAGAGGGTATGAATACTTTGGCAAGGCATTGCAGGCAAGCTGGTTTTTAAAACAAATGTAATAGTAATACCACAAAACGCGATAACAAACATCAACCTTCGATCAATGTGGCAAGTGAAGATTTCAAATATCCCCTATCTCTAATTCTTACAGAAACACTATTTAGAAACCTAAGCAATTTGCTGTTGTGCTGACACTTTTTGAGCTATGCCACTTAGCACTAAATGGCCAAAGGGAAGTGGTAATTATTGCACTGCCCTTTGGTCCACCCCAGACAACCTTACTTCACAGATAACAAGATTTGATAAGTAGATTAAAATTCTACCTGATGTTGCTTTGAAATTGTGACAAAATGTTTTACAATTGACCAACTGGTAAAGGGTGAAATAAACAAGTGCATTGTGATAAGAGTGAATCGCTCTCAATGACGTTTTCTTCTACTGTATATTTTATGTATTGGTTGTGTGTAGGGGCATTTACAGATCGAGGGGGATGTCTACGCTCAAATTCCTTAATTGCATGCTGTTTCTAACTATTTTTTAATGCTCATTCTTAATATCTTCTTTTCTAATTATTTGTATAAGCCTTTTTTAGGGCTTATAAAGGAAAAATACTTTTCAAATTTTTTAAACTGTGATGTGCAACTGGGCCGGGCATCAGAGCAAGTGTCCTACACAATCCTTCTTTTACAGATGTCAAAAACTTTAACTCCGTGTCATGCAGGCTGCCTGTTTCTGTTTTTTTTTTTCGGGCTGGCTGGCTGGTCTCCACCTTCTGCTCTGCTCCACTCAGCTAATTAGTGGAGCAGCTTCACCCGAACTCACTCTACTTATCTGGAAGTCATTCCATCTGTGTCTTTACCTATTTATACCTGCCTCTCACAGTGAGTCAGTGTCAGATCCTCTCCTTACCTTGTGTGAGCTACAGTCCAGCGTAGTGTGCACTGCCTGCCCTGATCATGTGTAGATTTTCTGCTTGCCCAGCCCTTGCTGGATACCTCTTTAGATGCTGATTCTGGTCACAGCCTTGTGCTGTTCTGGTTTGTGATTCCTGCCTTGCTCTTTGGACTAATCTAACTGTTTCTACTGGATCTGTCGGTTATTATGCCTTCTTGTCCCAAGCTTCTGCTCTCCACCTCTGCCTGTTTAGCCCACAATCTGCCTGTTCAGCCTGTCAAACCCGCTATGAGCAGCCTATTATCACTGTTTTTTATTTATTTACTTTTGTTACATCCAACCCTTTGAGAGCAACACCGTGTTTGGTTGAGTTATCGAGTTTCTTGTGCATTACAGACCGAGGTGATAGCTTGTAGAGCTTGACTATTTAGTCAATATACACCTATTCAGATAAATATGCCTCCGTCAAAGAAAGGGAAGGACTACATTTTCAATCCTAGTATCCTATCATAAAAATTAGCAGTGATAATGGTTTTCATACATTGGCCTTGAAGTTGTTTGCTTTCCTCGTTGTCCCTTGTGAGAAGTAGCCTAATCTTAGAAGTACTGTAGGAATCCTCAAAAATCACCTAATTGATTTGTATATCCATCATCATGTTCTGGGCATAAAATTGATTCTCTGCCAACGATCAGGTCATAATTCTTGGGTTGTAAAATGGTTCAATATTCTAATTGTATAAATTCTATGAAATGCATCAGATGTTTTAACTCTGATAAATTAGAGCTTCAAATGGCTCAAATTTAGCACTTGTTCAGGAACCAAATTATAGTTTCTAGGTCAATTATCATTTGGGATATGCCTGAGAGTTCCTATAGTCTTAAAAAAGTAACAACTACTTTAGACTTTGCTTCAAGGTGAGGACACATTCAGTGTCTTGATGTCTTCTTCATGAGTGATAGTAGAAGGGCCTCATCTGTAGAAATTCAAATGCTGCTGTTGCCTGTTGTGGTGGAAAAAGGAGCCAAAAAGTTAATCTCTTTATTTACTGGTCTGTTCTCCTCTCTACCCATGAATTCCAATGCCAAACCCACTGGAAGGAGACATTGGCAGAGAGTCAGAACCCGTGGGAAGGACTATATGCCCCTTCTGGCCTGGTAACACCCTGGGATTGCCCAGAACAAGCTGGAGAGTGTTATATGGGACAGGGGTGTTTGCCTTTCCTTGTGGATCTATCACCTCTTTAACCTTATTTTTGATGAGAAGAAGGCAATGGATGGGTGAATGATTTGTAGCCACTGCATCAGGAAAATACAGTATGCTAAAACTTAATGTAGAGACCAATCTGGTCATGATTTTCAACTCTGCAAGTAGTAACCACAGAACATTATGAGGTTGAGAACCTTTAAATATAGAAACAATGAGCTGAGATTCACTATTACATGTAATGAATCAGAGGCAGGGGACCCAGAATTCACCCAGACCAGCAGAAGTTTCTTTAAAAAGAAGGATTTTAATAACAGAAATCAAAAACAGAGACAAAATCCAAAAAAAACCTGTTGAAACAAAAATGGCAGAAAAACAAACAGTCCAGTTGTGCAGGCAGGGCAGCAACAGACAGATCAGGATGGCTCAGGTTACTGGAGACAAAGGGGGTCAAAAATCCAAAAGCAAACCAATAAACAGAAACTTGCAGGAGGAGACTCACCCATACTCAAACAGACGACCTGGCACTGATGTCTGGTCTCAACTGTTTATATGGAGGAGGAAGCAGGTGAAAGGTCAGAGATGATTGCAACAGGGGTGGAGTAAGGCAGGTGTGCAGAGTGGGTAATTAGACCAGACATCAGTGCAGAGGATCAAAAACAAGAAATAAACCAGAAACCAAAGCTAAGCCAAACTTACTGAGAAACAAAATCACTCTAAAGTAAAAACCTAAAACAGAAAATAAAGCTAAGACTAAGACAGATGACAAAACAGGATAAACTAACAGTAAATAAAAACCCAGACAGGACACAAACTCAAAGCAAGAGAGAAAAATGACTCAAAAATAAAACCAGAACAGAAACCAGAATATTACATTACAGGGATCTTTAGGTTTCTATCTCTTCCAGTAGCAATCTATGCATATTTGCAGTTTTGATGATTAGTATGTTTAAAAACAAGTTCAAAAGCAGTCAGAAAGTGTTTTTCAAATGAAAAAAATATTTCAACTAATTTTCCTTTCAAGGTAAATTTAAAATGCCTCATTTAGTGTGACCCTTTAGTGTTAAGCCTCATCCTGCATGCTAGAATTGGATTGGCTGTTTGCACAGCTGGAGTTGACTACAGAGCAAATGTTGATGTAGCATTAATGATTGCAGTAATACATTGGGATTTTGGTAGATTGCCACAAGGAATTTCAGGTAACCAAAGCATTGCAATATAAGCACATTTGTACATGAGGAGAATAATTAAATGTAATGTAAGGTTGATGAACTAAAATTGTTTCTAACAATTTGACTAATTTCAGAATTTAGCATCCAATTACAAAAACAAAAACTTTAATGGACATGCAATAAAACTGTCAGGTGTTTTTATTATCACAACTGTATGCTCTGGGAAGATATGCCTCCAATATGTTTATGCTTTCTCGAGATGTGATAAAAGACAGATGCTTTCCTAATTGCAGAAATACATACTAATAAGGATGATATTATTTACATCTTAGCAACCCATAGTGTGTAATTATTGAAAACATGACTTTGCCTTGTCCTTCAGAAGATCAATGAATACAGAATGGCATATTGGAAAGAGAATGCCAACCCTGTTGAGTGAATTGTGGGCCAACAGATAATCTTGTAGAGCTGGGTCACTGACATATATTGAAGAATAGCCCTGTAAAAACATTGAATCTTCAGGTTATTCATTTTAATTTCAGTTTGTAGATATCACAATAAAAAAATAGTGAATCAGAAAAGGCTATGCAAATCAATGCATGTGTTTTGTTTCCCACTTGTTAAAGTTTCTTTAACTCTGTGATCCTCTGTGTGTCCATTCTGTTTCTACTACCTTCCTCAGTCCTGTGATTAGATTATTACCCATCTGCTTTGCATTCTCACCTGGTTTCCATGTTACTCATCACATCCTGCCATATTTACGTTCCTGATGTCTGTTTCCTCTCCGTTGGATTCCTGTGTGTTTCCATGTGTCATTCATTTTTCAGTTTCATCATTAAATATATCCACATCATGTGTCTGCCTCGGCCCAGTTGCAATTTGGGTCCAGAAAAACCTCAAATCATGATGAATAATGCACAGATGTCCTACACACAGATAATATGCAAATGTGTTTCTATTGATTTTGATAAGGGCTTGCAGCTAATGAAGAACTATTATTATTATTATTATTATTATTAATGACAATAATAATAATAATTTATTTTTTATTAACGTCATTCCACAATCATGAGGAAGACTGTTTGCTTAACAGCTGTCCATCAGGCAGTCATTAACACCCTCCACGTAAAGGGTAATTCAAAGGCCATTCCTAAAGAACAGCACAGTTTGCAAGCAAATCAGCAGAAAGCTACATGGAAGGAAAAAGTGTGGTAGGAAAATGTGCATTAGCAACAGGAAAAAAACCACTTCCATAAGAGGATTGTGAAGTCCATTCAAGAGTTTGAAGATTTAAAAGGAGTAAATGGTACCTGGAATTAGTGCTTCAAGAGGTGCTTCAAGCAGAAATTTCCAAAACTTTGACTACTTCTATTGCATTCCTGCTAATATGCCTTCTCGAACCTAAGACCATGTAAGAAGCATCTGACATTGACTAAGAAGAAAAGGGACTGAATTTTGCCATCTTCTGTTGTTGATACATTGTGTCTGCACAAGTCCAAAGTCAGTGTAGCCATTAGGGTTGGGCGATTGGACGAATTCATCGACCATCGACGATTGACTCAACCCTTCAATAATCATTAATGTATTTTATTTATGTATTTATGAGGGCGGGTGGTGGTGGCTACAGGTCAAGATGCAGCCCACAACAAAAAATAAAATAAAATCCCTAATACCGTTTTAATGGTACACACAAACTCCTTCTAGCTGCAAGTAGCCCCCCCCCCCCCCAATGCCTCCATGCAGCAGCAAATTATTTACTTGAACTTGACACAGAAAGAAAGTTATGAATTATGAATTAATTGACAAGAAAAGCAAGCATGTTTACCTTATTGGGATTTAGCAGTGTGGGCAGGTGGTTTACAATATTACTAACAGTGCTGAAGATATGCTTGTGGCCAGTATGCACAGATATTTTCCACCAAGCCAGTGGATCTTCTTTTCCATCGATTACCTCTTCGCTGAGGTAGCAGTCAATTTCTGTCTGTGCTCTCTCCTCAGGTAGGCGGCAAGTTGGGAGACTCTTTCCAAAAGAAGAATGAGGCTTCTTCTTTGGTTGCTGTAGAGCTTTTTCCCCTTCCTCCTCTTTCACATGCACTATCAGGACTTTTCCAAAATTCCACCATCTCAGCCTGCAGTCTACGCCAGATAAAGTCCAGCTGGGCTGTTGTTATGTGGTCTCCTTTGTAGCATGGATCAAGGAAAGTTGCGGTCAACAGCAGGTGCAGGGTTTTTTGTTGTCATATTTTATATCCAACAGTACCAAACCTCTTCTTTAATGACTCTTGACATTTTTGCATCATCTGTCTCCACTTTGGGAGCATAATCTCTCAGATGGTGAAGCATGGGGACGAGGGAAGAAACAGTCAGGTAATTTCTGCCGATAAAATGTCAGTAAAATCAACAACAGGCCACAGTGCTGCGTTCATTGCCCCTAAGACACTGATGTCCTGCCAGGTCCAGCTGGGAAGTGAACGTTGGCTTTTGTCCCCAGCAAAAAACATTTTAATAGCTGGGGCCTATTCAAAAACACTTCTCACCATTTTATGTTTGGTTCCCTATGGGTTACAGTCCTTTTAGAAAACACAAGAACTTATTTGTAATGATAACGCTGGTACATTGAAGCAATGCCTCAATTTATGTGCTATATTACCGTGATCATTGAATGCTCCGGCAGTTCGAGTTCCTCTTGTGCTTTGCGGAGCTCCAGTTATCTCTGAGAGCTGTGCGCAAAGGCTCCGTTGATGGAGCCATGCTTGCTTTTCTTGTCAATTAATTCATAATTCATAACTTTCTTTCTGTGTCAAGTTCAAGTAAATAATTTGCTGCTGCATGGAGGCATTGGGGGGGGGGGGCTACTTGCGCCAAAGGCTCTGTCAGTGTCTACCTTTTCTTTTTAATGGCATTATTAACTGCCATATTTAAGTTATGTCCAAAACAATTTAGCCATGGCCCGCCAAGAGTCCTAATAGTGTTTACAATATTGGCTCTGTTGTCTGTAGTGATGCAACATAATTTCTCCTCTGTGATCCCCCATTCCTCTGTGTACTCTTGGAGTTCCTTAGCAAGCATTGAAGCCGTGTGGTCATCGGGAATAGATGTGGTTTCAGGACAGTTTGCGTTTAACTCCCACTTTTCATTGACATAGTAGCCGAGATGCTCATATAAGGCAAACACGTTTGAAGTGGACCACGTCTGTAGTCAGTGCAACAAAATTAGCTGCTTGTAGCGCCTTGCTAATATCCGCACAGACTTTGTTATAGAGATCTGGTATTGCTGTTTTTGAGAAATTCATGAAGCACATGTTGCTTGTCAAAAGGTTTCATTAACTCAATAAAGGACTCCTTTTCCATGGTGTAAAACGACATAACTTCCTTCGAGAGATATTTAGATATAGCCAACATGCACTGTGTCCATCAAGGCCTGTCCTTTTCACATTTAATCCTTTTAGTAAAAGCCCTTTGAAAACGTAAATGCTCATGCCAGTTTGTGGTGTTTGAGTCCTTTCCTGGTACTAAACGTCTGCACAAGCTGCACACCGCCTTAGTTACATCCTGTGATTTACATCTGGTTTAAAGACAAAATAATCCCAAAAAGGCAACTTTGTAGTTTTCTTTGCAACTAGTTCCTCCATTTTAGATATTTGTGTTCTGAACAGGCAAATCTGTGAATGCATGGGTACATCACTCTGCCCACAAAGTCCAAACGTCACCTACATGAATATATCGTCCATCGCCATTTGGTGGAATTTCGGTTGGAAAGCTGTAATATAATTTCGGTTGGAATTTCGGTTGGAAAGCTGTAATATATCGCCCAACCTTAATAGTCATATCCGAGAAAGTTTTAAAGCTCTTCCACAAAGATGCCGATTTTATTTACCAGAAGGAAAAAGTAGCACCACCTTTGTTAATGTCCTTGATAACACTGCTTGATTGGCCAGCAAGCTAACTTGACCTAAGCCCCATAGTGAATTGGTGGCGCATAATCAAGAGGAATATGGAACTCCTGCTAGCATGACAGCGAAATCCAACCATATATTAATTGCATATTGCACAGAACGTGGCCTTATTTATGATTAGGCTCGCATTTATCTATTAAACATACATTTCTTTTATTTTTTATGTCATAACTGAGAAATTTTGTATTTTGGTTTCAATTAACTTTAAAGCAGAATCATCAAAATTAAAATAAGTAAATGCTTAAAATATATTACTGTACAAAATAAATTTATAGAGTTTCACTTTCTTAACTAACATAAATACTTTTCTACAACATTCTCTTTTACGGACAAAGACCAGTGCAAAGTGGCAATGTATATAAAAGAATCAATAAATTAATGTTTGAAAAATTATGTTTAATCACTTTGTAGAAAGTACAGAAAGTTAAAACTATGTAATATCAGAGCGAACACTTTTTTTCTTGGATGTGTGCTTAGAAAACTGTTCATTAGTGTTTATCACAAAGCTGAGTATTTAATAAATGTATAATGACAGTAATGTAATTGTAATCCAACATTTGCAAAGATTTGCAGATGAGTTTTAGTCTGCATTTTAAGTGCACCTACTTCTAACAAGATTTCAGAAGCGAATAATAATCTTTAATACAACAAACTATATTTGAAACAGAAAATTCATTTTGAACATCTGATTTTGGGGAGTTATTACATCATGGCTGCTATACTACAAACTGCTATTTAGCCACTGTGAGAAAAGAGCTGATGGAACAATGCTGGCTTCTGTGCATGGGTCAGTGAGCAATGACTTTAAGAAAAGTACAATGTTTCTTCCACCAAAGCATCTTTGTTTAGTTCTGTCCTGCCAGGAGTGACAAATGAAAACTATTTTCTAACCTGTAATCACAATGCCAAACTGTTTCCAAACTGCAGCAGGATTCTCAAGCAGAGATAAGATATAAACAGCTTACCACAGAATTGAAAATGGTAGATTTTTTCCTGATTTTAATTGTAAACTACTTCTGAAGGTGTACTTCCTACCTGGTGGCCTATTTCAGAGTGAAATTGCAGCCTTTCCCACCTGACCCCTCCTAACTGAAATGCAAACTTAGAGAAACACACAGTTGCACATACTATAGTACGAGCAAAAAACAAATAACATTTATAACTTGTAACTGGCTTTGTTGGCTTAAGCTTTAACACCAAAGAAGCAATTAAAATATTTTTTACTGAGAACTCTGTGAAGGAATTCTGTACTTGCACTTAGTGCTTAGTACAAATACTGATGATGAAGGTCGCTAAAAAGAAAAGGTGCATTTGGGGGTTTCATAGACAGTGGTTTGTCTCAAAAGTCTAGAAAACTCTGTCAAAATTCCAGATTTTTTGTGATGTAAAACTTTTCTGAAAATGTTACATTATGCTGTATAATTCAACTGAAAAACAAGCAAACCTGTTATAGGGGAAACACAATAAAAACCTACATCAAACAGGTTGCATAAGTGTTTGCATCCTTCAATGGAGTGTGTAATTGCTGAAAAAAAAAACAGAATTAGATTTAATCATGTTATTTTTAGCCCTGATTCAGGAGAATGCCTTGGAGTTTAAGAGGTTTGTATAGAGAACATATCATACCAGATTCCACTTGTTTAGCCCCTAAATACATTTTGTTGTAGACGTGGAGTATCTCAGAGTGCAGACAATATGGATTTAGTTATATCTTTAAATTTCTATCTGGGTCAGACTTTTTCAAGCAGTTCAGTTTTCTCTATTCCCTATAACATTTTATGAACAAATACGTCAGTATTTGTTGTGATGTTATGTCACAGCAAGCTATTAAGCAAGGTCATGGAGTTCCAATTTACCAATTTTGCAAATCTGCTATTTTAATTTTTTTCCACAATTCTGCAGTCCAATCTTAAGGATGCCAAAGCTCCATGTGTATAAGTGAACATTATTCATTACGCTATTCATTACACCATCTCCCAGCATACTAGGGAAATGACTGAATGGGGTGGAGTGGAACACCCTGCAACCTGGAGGGGGTGCAGGGTGTGAAGTGCCTCTTTTGCATTTAAAGAGACCACAGCAAAACCATTTGCTCTCTGACGAACCTCAGAAGGGGCTGTGGGGCAAAAATAATGTGGAATTCTGACCAAAGAATTGCAGTTCCAATTTATATAGACCACAACTGAATGATTTAAATGTAAGAATGAAGGCAATAAAAAAGCATGGTATGTCCCCTATACTAATACCTTGCTGAAACAGCTTTTGATTGAATTTCAGCAATCAGTCTTATTTGATAGGACTCTATCAGTGTCCCACATTTTGACCTTGCAAAAGTTCTTTAAATGCTGTTCTGTCCTAGATACTTCATCTATGCAGTCTTGGTGTAATTTGGGTCCACTAGCCGCCTCTGGGAGAATTCATCAATGTTCCATGTTCTCTAATAATGGCTCTTGCTTTTTGATTGACCTGAGTCCTAAAGCCTTAAAAATGACTTTGTAATCCTTTGTAGACTCATAGCTGTTTAGCGTGTCTCTCATCTGTTGTTGAACTTCCCCAGAATGCAGGAAATGCATTGCTTAAAATGTGAAAATAACTTTTCCCATTTACTCAGATAACATGTAAGTGTGACAAAAAAAGCAAAGCAGAAGAAATTTGTAAGAGGGTAAATGCTATTTCACAGAATTGTATCTACGGCAGCCTTAACAAATGTAATTTCTATCTTCTTCCTCAGATGTGTATTTTGCTGTGTCCCAAAGACACCAATTTTATTTTTAGTTATTTCTATCTTTTCAAAAAATAGATATTGTGAAATTGTGAAACCTTTACTCTTAGCATCAAAGCATTTCATTTTCTTATTTATAACTCAATGGTTCACGTTAAATACAAAACAAAATTTATATAAGTGTATAATAAATAAATAACATTCACCTTGGAACCAAAGCACACTGTTCCGTTCAATAATATGAGCCACAATAACTTCTTCCTGCTTCCATGTTTCTTTCTTTTGCATTTATAAATAAACACATGTTCCCATGTAACACTTTTAGATAAAATAACATTTTTACTACCATGTTAGATGTAGCTAAGATGGAAAACAGAATTAAATGTAAATTAGTTCCTTTCCCTAAGTTTTCTGCAAATCTATCCTAACCATCTGTACAATGCTGACCTTAATTCATTTCTTCATTCAGTTGTAGGAAAAGAAGAGTCAGTAGCATGCAATGATTTCAGTGTGTTTTTGTGGTGTTTCATGAGGAATTCACTTGGGATATAAAACTGCTATGCAAGAACAGCTCCTTGACACTGTGTTCCAATATTTCCATAGCTATGCACTTTAATATGTTCACGGAGGTCTGTATGTCTAATTTTGACACAGCTCTGCCTAAATACGGCAACATTTTACTCAAGGCATTGAACTATGAGAATGCAAACATATATATGTTAATATTCATGTCAGATTTTTCTTGAAAATTAGAATATTATTTGTCAGTGACACTTATCCTGTATAAAGGTAAAAAAAAATTACATGTTAGTACAAAATGCACATCTCAATTACTGTCAAGCAAGGCTTGGGTGAATGTGTATCTAACTACTGTTGGAAATGTAAAAAAGGCCAAACATGGGTTATAAAAAATGAATGACTTTAAGGCAAGTATATGAAAAGTTTAGACTCATCTGAATTGTGTAGAAGAGGAGTGCCAAACAGCATTATTCAGAAGCACATGATTGAACTATAGGAAACAATACAAATTCACACAAATATATGTATGTAGATATGTGCGATTGGGACTGGAGCGCAATCATTTTACAGTGGGTCAGATTAGATATTCACAACACATGAAGACAGGATATCAGAGGGTTTCAAATGATGTCAACTAATAACTAAAATAAATAGAAATGAACCAGAAAGAGCTTGTCACTCAGTCACTAAGCAGAAAAACAGGATTTAATACATTAAATCCTGTTTAGAGGATAACGGGGCGTTAGCAGTATTATTTGCAAAAGGGAAGCCCTGCAATTCTTTTGGGGGTGTGTGTTTGAAGGTAAAGTTTACCTCAAACATATACACAATACCACTTTAAACCTTGGACTACTTGGGGTAAAACTGTGGTCTGCAACATTAAAACATGCATGGCACACATGACACACTGCAATTGTTGATCGTAAAGGTTTCTTTATGCTTGACTCGCTTACATTCCGCGCGGAAATGTGACGTACGGACGCAACGTCTGCTCTGTACAGCTTTTGCTCAAAAGTAGCACTATTCTCCTAGACTTTAGAGGGCAGAGCTGTGCTCCTACGCCAAGCATACCACACCCCACTACACATAGAAGTAGAAAACACTTTCCAACATTTAAGCCTCTTGCTTTCTTTTTAAAGTGACGGCAATTTCCATGCCGCAATTGTGAACAATTTGTTGATCACGGTGATCTTTGTGGGTTGAATCATAAAGATGTCTATATTTACGAACCTCCGCCAGAAGGAGTGCTTGCTTGTCCACGTAATTAAGAATTTTCCTTGGTGTGCAGAGTGGAAACGTTTGGGCACGCAGAGGGGCATGGTAGCCAAAACGACGTAATATGGCCAGATGAATCACGCGTAGTGGCGTGCCGAAAAAAAGTTTTGGGGGGCAGGGACTCAAGTAGAGAAAAAGGGCACCTTGTGCAGTGCCAGCACATGGAGCTGTCAGCTCCTTGTAGTATGAGATTTATTACAGGCACAGCTTGAACATCATGTATATATACCTATTTTAAATTAATAACCATATGTTGACTGATGAAATTTTTTAAAAATGTTCAACACCATAGGTTGGTTTCTCAAACAATCAAACTGGTAACAACAGAACAAAGTATTACATTTCTTCACTCAAAACAAACTGCATCTTACACAATTCTTAAGAATAATAAAGCAGCATAATCACTATAAATTGATTAAAGGTTAGATTAGTGACTCACAACCAGCCTTTAAGATAAACTTTCTGGGTCAAATTTGAAACTTATATTACTCTTATTGTTATGTATCTATTTATTTATTTATTTATTTTTCACAGTGACCACAATGTGTTTGTCTTGATTACATAATTCCAATCTTTTATCACAACATGTCATCTGCACCATATAACCTTATGTTGTAACAAAGCAGTTACCCTGACAAATTTACCAGGTATGCTAATTTAGGTGTTTAAATGTTCTCCGGGCACATGGTGACGGTGGCCATATAAGACGTAGCAGGAACGTATCCTCAGTTAGCTTAGATACTTTTGAAGCAAGTGAAGTTTAAACTTTTTCATCTGAGCTTTAGGAAGCAAATGCACAGGTTTAGCTACCTGGAAGGTTAGACGGGCTTCCATCAGGGCAGCGCTCTAATACACAGTTGAGATGAGAAGGCTGGAGGCGCTGCTGCTGCAGCTGCTCCGCCATGTTGCTGGTTACCTGTCTGCAGCGCGCAGTGCATTCACAGACATTTCAGACAGGATGCGGTGCGTTCACTGCTGCGTTCTGAAAGCCCATTATTTTCAACGCGGTCAAAGTTGAACTTAGTTGAACTTTGACCGCGCCACACATTAACATATACACGCGCGGCCAATAGCAACTGGGTCATCCGGGCAGGGATGAAGAGGTTGACAGCAAGTATAACCTTTCTACCAAACCTAACTGCAGAAATTCTGAACTACCCCTTTAAAGATGGCACTCAATTATAAAAGTACTTGCAGTTAACATGTACAAGACTATTAGAAACCTTAATCATTTACAATGCCTGGAAATCAGTGTAGAAGCTATTTATTAAGTTTTATTATGCAGAAACTACTGTATGTCTGCTGTGCAGGTTGAGTTTTCCCTTGCACACTTAACAAAAATATATATTTGTAATAAATGCCTGTTTTACTTAGAGACAGGTGATCCACCTTATTTCTTTAGCTGTGGATAAAAAGAAATTGCAGTTTCATGACTCCCTGGAAAAGAAGCACAGGAAGACAAATTATAAAAAATGTATTAGATAGCAGAACTGACAAGGAAAACACTGCCTGAGACATCCTACTGCTAAATTATTTTAAGTGCAAATGCACAAGGTCATTTAGGAGTCTGTACATTCCGGCTATGTAAGAGATATTTGCTAAAATATTGCAGAATAGACATGAAAAATTAATATTTTGCAAGAAATCTGGCTGGATTTAAATTAAATAAAAAAAAATTCACTTCATATATAAAGCACATATTATATAGAGCTTAGACTAATTACTGTAATTACTGTATCATTTTATTACACAGTATTACACAGTTTCTTTATAATTTATAGTTATAATTTAAGATCTATAACATAATTTTTTTGGGATTGATTCTGATCATTAACTCAAGCTAGCGTATTTAAGTTTAGATTTGGATAATTAATCAACTGACTCCAATTTTATTGAGTCAGTTGATTAATTATGAAAAGACACAACTTATTTAAAAAAAAATCCTCCTAATGCATCTGATCTAATCAGTGGTTAAGTTGCCTTCAACTGCAGTCTGCATATGAAATGTAAGAAGGGTTTAGGTTTGAATCTCTAAAGCTTTAGATATAAGACATTTTAAAAATGCAATGCACAAAACTGATGAATAGTGGCTAAATACTACTTTATCTTTATTATGCAATAATATTTCCATTTTATGAGAGAACAAGGACAATTATTAAAATCAACACCATACCATACCTGTCATGTTCCTGGTCTGAGTGTAGTTGTGTGAGCCCTCTCTGCTGGGAGGCGTGGCTGAGCTGTAGCAGGTGGCACAGCTGCCACCAGGACCTTTTTTTGTTCCCATCTTCTCCTCTAAAGGAACCCCTGTTTTAGAAAGCTTACCATCTGCTCACCAGAACCGCTTATTACCAGGATCAACATTACCACCTCAGTTCACCTTCCTCCGATCAGAGTAAGCTACTGTACACATTCAAATCATCCATCCCTCTGTTACATTGATTTCAAACCCATTCTCATCGTCCTCCTCCTTTTTCAGACGCTACCAAGCCTGAGCTCCACCACATCCATTCAATAAAATGGCAAACCTTTATTCTGAGTGTGATTTCTGTGCATGTAGGTCAGAAAACTAAATCAAATCATGGCAATACCATACCATATTTATATGGCACTTTAAAAGCAACAAATAATTGACCAAACAAGTAAAACACAAAAAAGAGACAAAAAGAGTGTCAAAAAACAATAACATAATATAATAAAATGAAACTAAAATACTAAAATGACACAGCCCACAACTTGATCTTTAGAAAAAAAGACCATATAATTTAGACGTGTCATAGTTTAAACTTTTGTTTGAAGTAGGAACAAATTTATATTTTTTAATAATTCAAATGACGGTTTTTATCACAAAAGTTAAAGGAAAAAATTTTTATTGCATCATTTTAAAGCAATCGCCAGTCATTGAATTCAGTGATAAGGACTTTGTGAACAAGTTTGAAGGAGGAAATTAACAAACATACATACAGTATTTGATAGAATCCTGTTCATGCCAGATTATACGGTATCAGGATATCCAAGAACATTTAAACGTCCCTGGAGTGCAATAAATTCAAAAACACTTACTTTCATTGTGAATGAAAATATGTGCTTCTCTTTGATTTCTTAGTCATTCTATCAGAATTCTTCTGATATAAGAGTCACATCTGCACTACAATGTTTCTTGAAAATCTGAGGAAATTCCCTGAAATTGTTGTTTCCTCCTTGCAGTGGTGGAGGTAATGTCAGCATCTTACTTATGGTGTTTATCAGCTACATAAGAGGATGCATGGTGGGGTTTCATCACTAGAAGCTGATCCCACCAAGACTGTGAAGCCTATATTTTTTCGAATGAATCTCACTTTGACGACTGTGAAATAAAATTATAGACCCCTGTGATAAACCACTTGCACCTTTTCCCTTCTCCTCGTCGTGCTGTCTCCTTATACACTTAATACATTGCCAAGGCTTGTCTTTGAAACTATCATGAACACATTCTGCATTTGAACTGTAGCCTGAAAACCCCCAAATGTCCTTCGATCTCCAAGCCTCCAGCCAATACGCACAATTTGAAGTACAGGCACGTCTTCTTAGATGGGAGCCTTACCACAGGAAATACAGTGCAAACTAATCTCTGTGCATGTGTCTGTCTTTCTTTGGTGTCAAGATTGTGGATTGTTCTTAGCAAAACAGTGTCAGAATTCTGTGAGCATAGAAGCCATGACACCAAAAGGAGCGCTGCCAGACTGTGTGCGCATAATTAGGTTGTATCCTTGGAATGGGGCCGGTATAGACAATTCACCTTCACATTATCAGATGACTTGCGATATGAAGTCATAAATAAGCAACCACAGCTAGTTACAGGGTTCTTTATGCAACACCTATGACCCAGATATAGTCCCTCAAGGATGGCAAACCAACAAGATCTCATATGGAAGATTTTGCATGTTCAAAAACAGCGACTGGGACTGTTAGCCATCACTTGTAATGGGAGTGCACTGCATTCTTGACACGCCCCAGAAGACCTACAGAAATCATCGACATGCTGGCTTATTTTTAATGATTTGTTATGATCCTAATCTGGTGTAAAAGGGCCTTGGCTAGCGAGTGCAATGTGATAGCCAGAAGATCTGTGCAGCATTTCCCAAAGGAACAAGAATGCAGTTTTCTTCTTTGTAGGCACATCTTCAAAAAAAAACAACAACCCGACTAAAGGAACAATTATCAGTTTCTTTGTTGTGAAATGTACATTGAATTGGTATATCATACACACTTTTCCCCGTTATTGTGAGTATTCATAAAACATGTGTCTTCAAAGAATCCTTTTTCAATCGTTCTGTTTTTCATGTTTTTCGGATTATTTTATTAAGTCTGTTGATTCTGTTTTTTCCCGTCATCATTTAGTATTCTGTTCATTATAGATTTAACTAGTTGTTCATTTTTAGGTTAAATCCTTATTTTCCTTTCTCCCTGTCTTTAGTTCAGTTAGTGAGTTTATTTTTTCATGGTCTGTTTATTCATTATGGTTTTGTATTCTTGTTAGGTTCTGTTTTCCTCCTTTCCCTGTCACATAATTTCTCTATCTCTTTCCCTCCCTCAGCCTAATCACTGTCATTTCATTCACCTGTGCTAATTACTTACACATGCCTTTTCCTCCTATCCTATTCAAACTGCTGGTTTCCTCTCACTCCTTTGTCGGATCCTCTTTTATGCCTTGTTGCAGTTTTTCTAATCGTCCTACCCTGCCTGTGAGTTGTGCCATTTGGTTTATTAATAAATATTACTTCTTCACTTCATCATGCAGCTCCCAAGCTCTTGTCTGTACTCGGGTCCTGCTACAACCAAACCAAACTTGACAGGCAGTCTTTTTTTATTTTGATCCAGATTTAGAGCTATAGCTTCTGCATCTCTGCCTCTCCATCTCTTCAGTCTCATTTGTCACCCAGCCAGAGATATCAGTTACTTTTCTCCAGCACATTTTGTTTTCTAATACTCAGCATCTGTCTAATTCTAATCCTCATTTACGTCCCCTTCTCACACCACCATTGTTCAGCAGTTTCAGCTCTCAGGAACTTTTCAGTTGCTCACAGAGCTGTTTATTGTACCATTATTTTAGATAGGGGCCATATTCTCTCCCTGGCAGAAACCCATTGTCATTAATTCTGCTAATGGCAGATAAATGAAGCATGGTGATATCAAGACCGGTGCACATGCAGTCCACTAAGCACAGATATGCACACATGAATTTAGACTCAAGTATAAACCCCTTGAGAGAGCACACTGTTTTACCCATTAATTGACATTGATTGAGGACCATTTATGAAAATTGTATTCATCTCCCCCATATCAGGATGTGAGACGTATGTACCACCACTGTGTGGTGCTTGTTGTTTATATCATTGGAAAGTAACTTATGAGAGAAATTCCCAACTTTGGGCTTTCAGTTATTTCTTAAGAGGATTATCTGACATCCAGGGAACAGTGAAGACAACCAATGTTTTGATCAGGCATGGTAGAGGAGAGACACCCTCAGTAAAATAACAAGCCTAGCTGTGTTGCAGCAGATATAAAGAATCTGCAAAGGAATATTAAGAAAGTGAAACTCATAGTTTTGGATTATAGAGGATAAAGTGCAGAATCTATGTTATATTGAATGGAATATAAAAGATATTTGGTGTAATTTTGTTTTATCTTTGTTCTGTGCAGAGGTTGTGACTATTTAGAATCTTACTCATACCTAATAACATGCAACCACAATTTACATTTGGGAAACAATTCAGATAGTCCAACCTGCCACAACAGTGACCAAACAAAAGTAAGTCCTGTCAAATTAAAACAATTCCAATAGCATTCCATGAGAGGGCTTTTAAAAGAGTTACACTGATCACCTGTTCTCAATCTTTCAGAGTAAAGTTTTAAAAACAAACCATGCTTTAAATAATCTGTATTCAATATAGATTTTTCTTAGGCCAGGTTTGGATGAGATTATATGTTATATTTCACTCTCTTGTTTCAATCGAAGGTGGTCCTTATTAAAAAAAATGCAATAAAAAAACATTTGTGGGGGTGCACTGTTGTTCTTTAGTTCCTAAAGACTTGCCCTCTTTGGTTTATTACCCTTTAGTGTTTTTTTTTACCCTGTGGATTTAGTTAGTGGATTCTGTTAGTTCTGTCTGTATCATTTTGATATTAGTGTCTGTAGGATTTCTTCCTCTTTTTCCTCCCTTTGTGCTCCGTCTATCACCCTCTCACCCCTTCACCTTCCCTACCTCAGTCTCCCATAATCGCATGACTACCTACACCTGCTCTTCATGCCTTCTCTGTCTCCTCACTGTATATAAGCTGCTTGATTTTCTCTTTTCATTTGCTGGTTTCTCTGTCATTCTGTCCCCGTCTGCTACCAATAAATAGACAATTAATTGAGGGTTACTCAAACTGTTACTGTTGTTATTAGACCAATTCTTCATGTTAAAAAGCTATTTATGTCTATGTAAAAGCGTGCCTAATGTAAAGGTTACAAAAGTGAAATGATGTTTATACCGCACTGTTAGGATCAGATGTTTTGAGAAATTGATCTTGGGTCAAACTGAATTCAACTTCCCTTTTCAATCCAACCCTTTTTCTTACTACCTAAGTGAGGTACTGAATGACTTGTGTACATAGGATTAGATATGGAAGTTGTAACATCCTCTTTGTTGGGTAGGAACATTTCCCTATTCATAAAGACTGGCTGATTGATTCAGGCATATGTACCATAGATTTTCTGTGTGGGCCTTTTTTGCTCACCATGCATTCGTACCCAACCACTTAAGTGGTGTTTTCTACCTGTACCTGTGCTTTTATGCTCAGAAGTGCAGACATTCATTTACATATTGCTATGCAATCTTTTAATGGTAACACTTGGGGAACAGACTTTTTTCAGAGCAATACATATTAGTGCCATGGTTTCCCAGTTGAATTCAGTGATGATAAAAAAAAAGATAGATCAAACAAAGGTTTTATGTTTTCAACAGAGAAAAGATGTCTAGCTACCTAAGCAATGAACTTTGTGGCTATTGTGAAACAATAATTTACATTTTTAAGAATTTATATACTGAATCCAAAAATGCAGTTAAATAAATACCATATTTGTGGATATCAAGTATGAACTTTCAATGTGTTTGGTTTTCCAAACTTTTTTCTCTCCTTTTCTTTTTCATTTTTATTTTTTTCCTACCTTTTTTCTGGCATAGTTTAACATGTTATGTAAACAGAATTGTAATATTGGTACATACCTTTAGATTCTCTGTTTCTATAAATGAACTGACTGAAATGTTAAATGTCAAAAAGCACAGTTGATAAAAATGAAGATATTTATTGTCATCTAAAACCACTATGGAACTTTTTTTTTTCAATTAAACAGCCCCATTTAATCACTATTTGAGCCAAATGTCTACATTTAAAGCTATTCACATTAAACATTCACAGCTAACATAAATCTAACCATGCTTTTTCTCTAATTACCATACATTTAATTAATGAACTATATTATAGTGTTAAGTGCTTTGCATGCAATGAGGATTTTATTGTCTGCATGTTCTTAATTGTGGTAATGACTTTTTCAGTGATGCAGACGAATAGGTCAACACTTTACTTTTGACTTTAAAACTCCACAGAGCAATTCTTAACAGCCGCCTGGCTAACTGTGAAATATATTCAGCCTGTAGATTATCATTTTAATTAATCTTGCTTACTTGGTCGTGAAATTTAAACATTTGCTGGGTTAGCTGGATGGAGTGAGGAGAGGAGGGAGAAGTAATGTGACAGTGAGAAAAGGGAGGGTAGTATTGTGGCTGTCGGTTTGTGTGTGCATGCAGGTGGGCATCAGTATATGCTAATTAAAATCACCTTCACCAAAGTAATGCTATTATCTGCCTTGTTAACCCTGAACAACCCATGGAATTTGATCTACATAGACTTTTGAGGAGTAAGTTCATTACTTAAAGGGGATATATCACCATATTTTAGAAAATAAAGCCTAAAAATCTTCAAAGTGTCCAATCACAAAACAAACAAAACTGCCTTTAACTTTAAAAGTGGTTAAGTAATTTTATATCTCATGTTTCTGAGACAACGACATTTTGTCTGCCAGAAACATGCAGCAGAAAAAATACTACTACTACTACTATTAATAATAATTTATTATTATTATTGCTACAGGAGGTAAAAGTAATGTGGTATTAATGCATGTATCATGGTTTCCTGCACTCACTCTTCACACATTTGATTTATTTCATGTAATTCATTCTTATGTTATTTGAATGTAAGTCATTATTTCTTTAATCCTTCTCTTATAGTAATTGTAGTCCAAGCACGATTCTCCTAGTGTTAAATACTTTATAATGCTACTTTCATACCAGGGGTTCAGGCTAAGTATGAAGACCATTCAGCACACAGCTTAGTTGGTGCTAATAATAATTCAAAAGCTTTGTTCCACAATCCTATTACTCTGTGAATATGTACTCTTTCAAAGGTAATAATGGCCTAAACGTTTGAACTGCTCAATATCTTTAATGAAAAGAGACAGTTTATCTAAAGGCTCTGCCCTGTCTCAACAGGGAATGAACTGAAATTAATTTTAATGTCCACTTCAGTCATAATGTCTTGCAAGAATATTATGCTAAGGCATCCAGACTCGTAGAAGACCCATGGCACAGGTCAGTGATACTACTGAGATTTCTTTAGACCATTTTGTTTTCTCAATATCCACAATGCAATTAACTCCCATTATAAGCAACTATAAGGTTATTTATTTACCACCAAGTTACATAAATTTGTTTACTTCACATTAATGGATCATATTTTTATATTATTTTTTGTTTGCTTTGCTCAGCTTCAAACTTGAGAAAGTCTCCCTTTAACATGTGACTTAGATAAATCTACCCAGAAGTAAGAAGGTTAGGCCACAGAACCGTTTTTGAGAAGTCATATTTCAGTCAGTTTATGTTGGATTATGTTTAATGCAGTAGTTAAGAAAAGTGAGTAAAAGCTATCTTAATTTACTTCACTCTATGCTGTGTTTTAATGTTATCGCTGAGCATTTCCTGAAGCTGTTTTTGCAACATTCAAAAATAACATGTTTCTTTCTCACCAGCTTGAGAGCTAAAGTAGATAGATGTAAAACAGTCTAAATCTTAAAACAGTTTGTCATACAAGAGACGTTTTAACAATACACAATTCAGAAAGTTTGGGTTTTAAAGTCACAGCTGACTTTAATCATATCTTCTGTATAAAGAACATTAATCGTATATATCCAATATTATCTTGCAAATGCTCTTTTGTATTTCGTTTTAGGGATTAGGAAACTCCAAAAGCCTCAAACTACCCAATGTGTACCATTCGTTCAGCATCAAACTGATTGTGGCAGTTGCACAGGAAATCATGACAACAGTTCATGAATTGTTAAATTATCCATTAAGGTGTTATTTATTCACTGTAACCCTCATTTTTGCTTAATACAATAAAAAACAATAAAATATTCCTTTATGAATCATAAAACCAAAGGAAAATATAAACTTGAAAAAAATTGTTTTAGGTGCATTTTTTTTACTTTTCACCTTCCCATATGAGGCCTATTATACTCCAAAAATGCATATATTCATGGTCTGAAGAGTGTGCACAATAAGAATGTGCACAATACAACTGTGCCGTATTTCTTTTACAAATACCAGTTTGTATACAGAAAAGACACTTTTACCTCTGCATCATCTCTGTTGTGTATGTATATGGATTTTGTGAGGTTGTGTGATGAAGTCTGAGCCAATCGCTGAAGATACCAAACAGAATTTACTGAAACAGATTAATAAAAGTTATGATGTATCTTTTGACCTTCTTTCCCATTCAGAACACCAAAAGCATGTGGACAGAATTCCCTGAAGTACACTTTTTTTTTTCTACCCAGGTTGTGACGTATCGTCAGAGATGATCTATATCAATGTACTGGTTTACAGATATGTTACTCTGGCTACCAAAGGGTTCTGTATGCATATGCATTACTTAGTATTCTGTATCCTAAACACGTTTTCTTTGTTCGAAAACCACAACTTAAATCCCCCCACAGGAAACAGACTTCAGTAAAGTCCCCATAAATGAACTTCAGCCACTCTTCTGTGATTCTCCCGTTCTTTGGGAGTAAGTGGACAATTCATGCAGTTTAGATCACTGTCTGACATATCAGCTCCCCTTTTTAGTAACCGCTGTGAAGTTAGGTTGAGGATGAATATCGGATATTGTGACTGCCTCCTGTTCGAGCCGATACAGCGAGGCTGATCTGGCGCAGTCAGACATGCTAGCACCACTTACAGCCGGTGCTTCAGATGGCGGGAGGAGGAGAGGGGGAAATAGGAGGTGAGGGGGGAAGGCTGTTTGCTTGATGGTGTGCTCTGACTGGAGAATATGAATTACGTGAAAAGACAACCTGTGTAGAAAGATAACTTGTTTTCTGATCTGACCGTTTTTGGGCAAAGCAACAAAGCTGACCGGCCCTGAGCAGGTGCTTTGGTATTCACTTTGGACATTCACCCTGCCTCATCAGTGCACAACAGATCATAATATACCCCCAAAACCTCAGAAAAATTAAGTTTGTTGTCATGGCCCCTTTAAACTAAAAAACAACAAGATTTTAAATAAAGCCTTTTAAGCGGCTGATGATAACCCTGATGACAAGCAAGTCATTCTACAGCAAGTTTAGACTTTCTGCTTGTAAACTTTATGGTGATTGGCCTAGATTTCAAGATCTTGACAGATTGTTAAAATTAATGACATAGCTCCAGAATTTCCTTGACTTTAGTCTTTTCATGGCTATTTCAGGGCGGCAAATCATTGTCCATGTTTTTGCCTCAAAACATATGCTGAAATTGGGCTTTGTTTATTGCATGTCTTCTCTGAATTTAATAGCGCCAGATGAAACATCTGTGGGAAAATAACACTCCAGCATCATGTTGCAACATATTGAACGCTATTGCATATGCTATGTGCCTACCACATAGGCCAGGATATTTTGGATATGTTTAAACATTTGGCCACATGAGTTCTGAAATGATATGTAAAACACACATGTACATCACTGCTACATAATCAATGCACCTGAGATTCAGTTATCCCTGCAATGAGCCAATGTTAACATTACACACTCATCTCAGGATGCTGATAAATGAAATATGTGTAGTTTACTTTCTGACTACTAATTAAATGAAATCTTCAGTTCACTTGTTTTACAATATTTGTTGTATTTTACTTTTCTCATATTGTATGTGTTTGACTACCTCATTAAGTTCAGGAGTTTTGCAGCAATGACAACAAAAATAGCAGTTTTGTGAAACTCAGTAGTAGTTATTGTTTGATTAAAACACAGATTAAGTTATGGAGTTATTTTTGATGTTAGATCATCAGCACACTTTTTTTTTTACTTCCTGGTTGTTGCTTAATTCTCAGCTGACAGCCCAAAAAGCAACATCAGTATGTGTTGATTTGCACATATTTCTAAGAACTCCAAGAATATTTATTTATTTTTTGGCAAGTTTTGGTGGTCGTGTTTTAATGCTGTTTACTTTTATCTGAACCGGCCAGGACACATGTTAATGCCCAGTCCAAACAAGCCCTGTGTCTTGTCAACAAAATGCTGGTTGCAGGACTTTTTTGTCTTAATAAAAAAAAAAAAATTAATCAAATTCAATCAACCCACCACTTCATCTCGTCACTATCTCAACCATTTTTCAAAAGACAGTTACCGCTTTAAATTGTTCATTTTTCCATTAGGAAAATCACAAGAACTTTTCATCACTGTGTCAATTTTTTTTTAATGCAAATTGTCTTTTTCTCACAGAAAGCATTTTTATGAAGGAATAAGTATGAGTGCACACCATGTAAATAAATTAAAAACAAGAAGAAAAAAATCTTCCACCATCTGTGCTCATTATAGGCCAAACATGAATTGGCCAAAGAGCCAACATTTTGATGCGTTTTTAGTGTCTGCAGCACTGGGCTATTTGATTTGGACTCAAGCGTTTGGCAGCCTGACGTTTTTACAGTAAATGAGGGTTTTGGCTGCAGCGGCTAGCAAAGCAAAATTGGATGAGATCTCTTCTTTTCCCTTGCTTCCTCCCTCTTGGCACCTTGACTAATGTTGTGTTTAGTTTTCAGGGGAGGTTGCGTCTTGTTTTGAGGATACTATGACTCGTGTGTTAGTGTTAAAGAGAGGGAAAAATAATATGAATAGGAAAAAATGAATAAATTAATATTTCTAAGACTAATAGGAAGGATTGAGTGAAAAGAGACAATTAAATATAATTTAACACATTTACAAAAAAATAAGTATGAAATCTAACAATTATCTTTAATAATTTCTAATTGCGAACTAGAAGAATAAGAAATTATGTTATCAAGTTCAAATTGGAGAATTATATCTGCTTAAAATATTTTTTTTCTTATTTTTGATTTAGGATGACAACTTTCAGAACTGTTGAGACTGGATACAAAAAATGTCCACATATATATCATCTGCTGAACAATTATTTTCTAAATCTTTGTATTTAAGTTCTTTGTGTGAGCTTAGTGGTCTTTATGAATGAAGGGTTGCTCTGGGGAAAGCAGTTAATCCATGCTCACATTTTTAGACCTCCTATCTCTTCTCATGTTAACATCTGAGCAGATCAGGTGAATGCTTTAATTCATCCATTGTCTATATTTGCTTGTCCCTGGAGTGTCGCTGGGGTGAATGATTTGAAAGAGAAATTATTCTTATTATTACTATTATCATGTCACATCTAAAAAAGGAAAAAGAAAATAATTAAATCGTGTTACTTGGTAACAGAGCAGCTAAATGACAGGAATTAAAGAAGCACACCTTACTGGGTGATGTGTTTCAAAGTATGATGAGGTTGAGAGCACTCAAACAGACCGTGGACAAATACTTCAACATGATGAATATAGTTATTTATTCATATATATATATATATATATATATATATATATATATATATATATATATATATATATATATATATATATATATAATGTAAAATACAGTGTAATTAATATATCCAGAGATATAGGATAGCTCTGGAAAGGTATCTGCAATGAATTCTAACTTGCTTGTTGCATGTTTTTACCTCGTTCAACTTCCAGGCAGCACTTTGCATTATCTTTCAAATAAGGTCCAATAATAACAATATTCTTGCAACCAATAAACAAAGCATGTCTATTTTGCATTTGAATGGCATAGGAAGATGCGCTGCTTTCAGCAAATAACATTCCACAATTGCTTTTCTATGCATCTGTGCAATTTAATCTCCAGCTAAATGCCATGCTGAAAAGTTAAAAAGTTTAGAGGTATTAGTCTCATAACTCAGAAAATCATTGCCACTGCTGCAAAATGTACTAATCGGCAAATAAAGCAACCGTGACCCAAAAATAAAGCTACTTAATCTAATGGTACGTTATGTGTAGATGTGCTTATCTCACTTTCCCAAATTGCTGAAGTGGAATTTTTCTCTCATTTCTGATTAATTATTGATCACTTTGGGTAATTCATATATTTACAGATCATTTAACTTTTTAGGCCAATATGGCCAGTGTAGGGTTGTCACAATACTAAAATTTTAAACTCGATATAAACACCAGATACTCAATATAATTTTCAATATATCATATTGAAAATATGTTTTTTTATGGTTAACTGCACACAAACACAAAAAAAGATTACAAATGACAAACTTAACTTTACTTTTCTCAATTAGTGCCAAAAAAGGAGGTGGACAAACTATGGAGGACTAAAACTCAAATAATTGAAAATAAAAGCAGAAACAAATAAATGACTCAATAAATGTAACACTACAAGGTTGCTCTTTACTCAGTAGAAAGAAATAAGACCAGAGCGGATTTGGGAGATTTTTTTTTAACATGATCCCACTGAAGAGCGGAAGAGCAGGTAATACGGTAATGTACATGCGCAGTTATTCAAAAAGGGACTTGGGGAAACTTCTGGAAAAATCGCCGACCCTAGCTTTAATGTCAAGAGGGTCTCATAATGTACGTTGCACAATAATGATATTAATAATAATAAAAAATATATGATTTAAAGGAGCAATGCACAAGTTTAAAGTTTAACTATTTTTTTATTTCCCATACACACCTTAACAATTGCCTGACGTGTAAAATTACTTTTCCTCAATTTACCGCAGTTGCCTCTACAGCCTAGTCAGTTCATTAGAGAGTGATTTGGGTCGCATACTTTGGTTGTGCAAATAGGTGTGATGCGCAGCATGCTCTCGTTCACCTGGCTACTTTGTTGAGTCTCTGCCACCATTGACGCAATAGCGAGAGAACAGAGGCTAAATTGAATATTTACAACTTTCTTACCTCAGAAGACACCTATACACCTATAAAGAAAAGACCTGTTCACTTGCAGTGGCAGATGCTTTTTCTCTTCTCCCATGCTTATGTACAACACTGGTGTCATTTCAGCTTGTATCCCGAGGGGGCAAACTTTGCCAAAAATTCAGGAACTTGCGCTATGCTCCTTTAAAAAATCTGTAAGGAAAACTTTGAGATTTTGTTGCACCAAAATCTGTTGTGCTGAGAAGCACCAAAGGGCTGCTCTCAATGGATTTTGTGCACAATTAAAAAAATGGAAACAATGTAAATATAAAAGGAAAACAAAAGAAGCAACAACAAAAGAAAATACTAACCATAGTACCACGCAATTTTAGTCAAAGTGGCAATCCCTGTGGACACAGAGAATATAAAGGATGAGGCCAACAGGTAGATGCATCATCCAAGATCAAACAGTATGTGCAAACTCAAGGACAGACACTGAATGAAACCAAACACAGGGAGCTGCGGATGAAAAAAGTCCAGTTACTCTCTGTCTGGTCCTTCTTCTAGTAATGTGTTTTAGATGGAAATTAGGATTTACCAGAGTTCAGATTTAATTTTAGAGGAGATCAGATGCAATATGCTCACCTGTTTTCAAGTTGCTTTAGTTTGGAGAAGAATTTGGTAGGACATTGTATAAAGGTTATATTTGTCAAAAACAAGATGTTCTACCTTTTATTTTCTTCATTTATTTGATATGGACATAACACATACATTGGGCAACCAGATGTACTGCTTAGGTGTGTTAGCACAAGTGCTAGTTTTCAACACCATTCCATAGGGGGCTTTTAGGACAAAATCACAATTATACTAAAGCTTGGAAATTATTTTTTAAATGAACAGTGCAATCAAAGAGATATTTCATTAATTAATATTGTGTGAACAAATTGGTCATGACTCCGACTCTTTGAATCCATATTAGTATCAGTCTGTTGTTTAAGGCCAGGGGGGAGATAGTTCCACAGTTTGGGTCCTTTATAGACTGAGCTAACAGGATTTTGAGAGGAGACTTCACCTCTTTGTCAAAATGCAAAGAAATGTCTATAAGCAGGTGCTACAAATCATAAAGAATAACTATGTTTTCATTTGTGCAGTTTGTAGAAAAATCTCAAATGTCTTAGGTATTTTCTCAGGTCTTAAAAGAGCATATGTTAAATATCAATCAATATGTCTAAATATATTAAGAAATTGCAAAGTTTCTAACCAGCTATAGTTACATCATCTATTACAAACAATTGGTGAAGACCTAATAATAAAAATTAATAGAGTCTGTATTATGTTGACATCTTTGCTTTTCTAAATATTATTTTATTATACATATAACTATACCTCTAAACACTCCATGAATGATTTGGAAATAGTTTCTGAAATCAAATTTCTTCAAGTTAATATAGACACTAAATTGTGTAACTTGCAAATAAATTATGTTTAATGCAGAAAATGTCAAAGATGTTCATATTTATGTGTAAACGTTGCAGTACCACACAATTAATTATGTAATACATTGAATTAACTTCAGTTAAGTATGGGAGAACACAGTTAAAACAAATACAAATTTTCATTCTTCAAAAAAGAGGAAAAAATAATTAGACAATGTATAGACAGCTAGCAAAAGTTTAGCTAAAGTAACAGCATGTTTCAGTTTATGACAACTAGACTGGTTTACATAATGAACTAAAAGAATGCAACACATTAAAGGATTTTAAATAATTATGATAAAATGTCACTAAAAACTGATTGCAGAAAAAGAAAGCCATTAAAACATAAACCAAAAAGAACCTGAGCTTCTGCCATTCGTATGTGTCGATGGTTGTGATAATTTTCTCACATGAGTATTGACATTTATTCTTAACTTTTTTTTATTTTTATTTTTGAAAAATAGAGTATGATTTGAGGGAGGGTTGTGCCTTTCTAAGCTGATGCTTACATATTGACCCCTTTTTCAAGATGTGTCATGTCTTTATCTTGGATGTTGTGATCTTGTGTATTAATTTTCATAGTTTTGTCAGATAAATAACCTTAGTACTGCATGATTTTATTTTAATCTTTATTGTATTTCCACTCCAGAAATAAACAAATGAATTCAATTTTCTATTTAAATGTTTCAAGTGTTTTACAGATAAATTAAATACAATGCTAACTCTTTCAGGCGTGCACAAGGTTTCAAGGCAGGTAGAGGACAAGAGGGAGAAATGTGAAGTACAAAAGGTTTGGATCAACTGATGTTGAAAACCATTTGTGGGAAGTCTATGCAGCATGTCAGCATGAGATTTTCACATGAACCTGTTAACATAACAGCTGGATAATAATACAGTTTAATATACTGCAATTTCAATTGAATTGTTTTTGTAGCAGAGTCTCAACCTGCTGGTTTCCTTATAAAATGGTTGATAAGACAAAAGAGATTCCACACTGCTTAGCAGTTTAAAATTTGTATTCAGTCAGTTTAGGGTAGTATTTCCTTCTCAAAACAACTACTCCACTTAGGTTACAGTGCTATGTAAAATAGTGGTAAACATTGTCTATTGCAGCTTTTTTTTTTTTTCTTTGGAAATATGTTGCTGGGATCACCTGAAAAATAATTGTGTATGACAGTGATAATATATGAAATAAATAATTGTATTTTGTGTTGTCAAGTAAAATGTATTTGTAAACTATTGATTTATTGTTTTATTGAACATAACTAGCACTGGTCAGTTACAGGACATTTATTAAAGAGGCAAAATAAAATAAATCCTAACTGCAACAACAGGGTTCCATCACCTGTGGCATGTGGAACTAGAACGGAAATGCATAATTTAACAGCATAACTGACAGTCAATTTACATCCCACTCAGAGCAATTGACCTTACTGGCACTCAGGAGTTCAGAAAACACCTTGTAATAATAATCTCAGACTAATGGGATGACTCCTGAAATTAAAACACAGGCAGACATATTAAGACTATCAAACTGATATTATTATATTAAATATCTTCTCAAGCTCTGATTTCATAATAAGGATGTTTTGTTGTTGTTTTTTTGGGGGGTGGGTATTGCCCACTGTATTAAGGATTTTATATTTTTTTCCCTCTTAAATGTTTTTTTCTTTGATTAAAAAAAAAGGTCTGAAAGCTTTTAAAATTGATGTTTGGATAGATTTTGCATAACATGGCTTACTCACTGAGGTTTGGGCCGGACTTCTCTAACCGTCATGCATGACGAGAACGCCTGACTGCTAAAGAAGCCAAAGTAGCCTCAAGCCATGACCCTCGGGCAGACATGGAAAGCACCATCCAGCAGTTTGATAAGCTTTCAAATTCCAAACCAACAGTGTCTTTAATACTTTAGCAGCTCTGTACTTTTTCCTAACAAGTAATATAACTCGGAGGACTTTCGCAAACTTATTGCACATGCTTCTTTAGCCACAAAGAAACTTCATACATTTACAAGTACTTCCCAAGAACCAAGAGTTTGTGACGCATAAAAGCAGCGGTTTCTCCCACATGATGTTTAGAGCGCGCCTTGATAACAATGGTTTATTGTGCATCTCTAAATGATGACCTGATAATAGCCAGAGGTTTTGATCCTGGTAGGTTTATGTAGACATCGCTTTACTTTCTAGCATTCTCACACTATATCACTTCAACACACATATGTAAGTGTTGTTGTTTGTTAATTTTATTTTGGTTCCTCCCATCTCCTCCTAACAACACAACTGATTATTAAAAGCTAAAAGTGGAGCCATAAACATATGGCATTGGTTTCCAAGTGCGACACAAACCAACATTTTAAAACTTTTTTTTCACCCCCCTTTCCAAATAAAAAAAAAAAAAAAGAATCCCACTTCACAGCACTAAATCTAATCCAGCTAACATGTGGCCAGGAATGTGTTTTGGGGCCAAGCTATGAGTAATGACGCACATGTGTGAAAGGCCAAATCTAACCATGGGGAGCTAAACAAGCAAGCTTTAGGTGGCTTGACCTTTGAACCAAACCAAAGACTGGTGTGAGGAAGCTGCCTCTAATGAAGGGCTTCAGAGTGGAAACCACTGTACCGCCTGTCATTTACAGAAATCACTCTTAAAATGAAAAACTGTCTGAGACGCAGATTGGTTGTAGACTTTCATTTAATCACAGGAAGCTAACAGAGCACATATGCTCTTTTTCATCAAAGCCTTACTCAGCACTCAAAAGGACACTTCAAATTGGCTCAGTCTTTTTCTGTTAGCTATAAAAGCAACTATGCGAAAGCAGCTGGAGATGGGGGAATCTAAAGCTGGAGACAGTCATTTAAAATTTAATAAAAAAATCACAAATTTATACTTACGATACAGTAACACTGAAATCTTGCAAAAGTTAGATGGATTTTAACACATGAATATAAGGATGCACCATAAAAACTTGGTGCATGGTATAAAAAGCTGTTTGGATGTGGAGAGAGCAGGGCAAAGAAGGACTTCTCACCAAATAAATAAAAATAAAAATTGTCTTCATTATGGAAATTGTTTCCGCATGCACTCCACAAAAATTATTTTTAAGATTTTATTTAATTTGGCATCCCATGTTGCCACAAGTTTTCTAATGATGGACACTTTATATAGTGGTGGTTTATCAAATGAGATATACGATTCTTTGTCCATGGCTGTATACCATAGGGAGTGACAAAAGAACAGAAAAAAGTAATTCATCGGATGCCAAATCAGTTTTCCATTGTTTATTTTACATTTCCTTTCACTGCAGAATGGGTGCCCCGCTGACTTGTTGACAGTATAAACAAAAATATTATGCATATCGAAGCTGATGTCTGATTTGGGGGGGTTAACATTTTGCACTGAATTCCAAGTTGTTCCAAGTTTGCTTGTTGCTTTTGAAGTAATGTACACTTGTCGACTCTGGGGTTTGTAATAACTATTACTTCATCAGAACCAATCTGATAAAAGAAAGCAAATTTTCACACAAAAAATTATAAAATATACTGAATTGTTTTGCTGTTTTTGTTTTTTTGCAAAATGGGTTTATTGTGTCTGATTATGTGTTGTAATGTGTGTGGAGGCAAGGCTTGCCTTGGTTTTTTTTTGTAAGAAGCGCCCCTGTATGGGTGAACAGAGCATTTTTATGCAAGTGCTGCATTAAATTTTCATTAATTGAAATAAATGTCAAAAGTACTACATAAATGTTAATTTTAGCAATAATATTCACAAATACTAGTACTGTTACCAATAATAATCGTAATTATATAAATAGCAATAATAATAGCTAATGCAATACTTAATCAACACTAATAAAGCAAATTAGTTAATATAAAGCTAGGTTTACTGTCATAAATTGTAACTGACAGATAAAAAACAACAATAAACCAATTTAATAAATAATCTTAAAAAGAACTTTAAATAAAAACTACAAAAACTATTCAAAATACATCCTCTATACTATTTACAAGCTAGAGAGGCTAGTTTTCATTTTGTTTTAGATGGCCTACTATCACTGCTCCAGTCCAGAGACGGCATCCAATTCAAACACTTGACTGCTATCCACAAAAGAGCACACTATCAAAGCTAAATGCAAAATCTGCTAAATATAATGAATTAATTCATTAAATCAGTTTAGACTGATGTTTCCCCAGGTCATGTATTATCCAGCAAGTAATCTCTTGGGGTTTGTTTCTCTCTTGCATATTTATTTCATCCTTGACAATGACATAATAAATTTAGGTCACTTTGACAGGTCAACCCTGATTCAGGGTGACATCGTCCTCCAGCTGACATGTCCTTTGGTCTTGATGTAAGCGGAAATTCCTTCCCTCACCGCCGGTCACCACTTGTGCTAGGGTCATATACACACTGACTGTTGAAAAAGGTCCGATGAGAAAAACACATCAACATTATGACAGCAATTCGTTTGAAGAGTACCTATAACAATGTATGAGTTTAGGTATTTTGATCAGTTGTCTTTGTTTTTGTCTTTATGATTTATTTTGTTTTGGTCAAATCTCCTGTGTTTAATTTTTTTTTAAATACTCTTCTAAACCTTACGTTTGCTTTGTACTGCAGCCCCAATAAATTCATTTCAGCTGCAGTATTAAGTAATCACCTTAAATAGATATTACACTTTTGAAGGCTTTATGATTAAAGTGAAAGTACAAATAAATTTGGCAATACATGCAATCAATTAAATTTACAATCTGAGCTTTTGCTGTTTTTTGTGACGTCAAATTAAATTGTATAATTTCCAAAGGAAAATACATCTCCAAATGCTAATTATATTGTGTTGTGATGAACTGTACCCATGCAGCAGCCAAATATATTTTCACCAGCAAATGTCCTTTCAACAACTTAAATAGTGAATACATTGCATTATTTTTACTAGTTATTGAAAACCTCACCTGACACATTGTATACTACAGCATTCTAAGTGAAAAAAGTAGCATGACATGTAAAGAGCCTTTATTCAAAAATCAAAAACAGTCCCTTCGACAAGAGTTACTTTAGAACTGGAAATAGTCTTTCACAGTGTGAAAACATATAACAGCCCACAACTACATAAAAACACCAATATTAGTTATGCTTCTTGAACACATTTGCTTAAAGAAGGGCAAAGTAAGGCAGTAAGATCAGCTTTTAGTGGACATAATTCTGTTACTCACTAAATGGCATTTTTTTTAATGTAATGCATCTTTAGCCACCACAGTTACAGTGTTAAGTCTTAAACTAGTCATTCTCAAAGTTTGTCTGATCATGGATCAACAAGTGTGAAGCCTTAAGATATTCTTCAGAAATTAAACTAAATAATAAAGTAATATTAAAAAGTCTACCCTAAAAGTATTGCAAAAGAGGCCCTAAACCATTAAAACTACATAAAGAATAAAAGTGGTTGTTGATACCATTGGCCTCAGAAGAAGGAAATAAGACCAGAATGTATTTGTGAGATTTTCACATGATCCCCCCAAGGAGCGGAAGAGCAGGTAAGATGGTCTTGCCCATGCTCGCAGTTATTCAGAAAGGGACTTAAGCATTTATTACCTACATTTAAAGAAAAATCGCCCGCTCTACCTTTAATTTTAACATGTAAACACATAAAACAAACGTCATAGGCCTACCTCAAAAACCAATCCCCACTTTTGAGAACCTAAGTTTTAGCCATACTTAGAAAATATCCCTATAGCTTTAAGTGATGCTGGGAACAAGTCCCTCAGAAGAATGTTAAACATACACAGACACCCAAAAAAAAAAACGTTGGACTAATTCAAATGGGGTCTGCAGCATACAACAACACATAACAAATCTTATGTCAGACATAAACTTTTCCACTGTGGTGATTTACTTTGAGGTGACTTGCCTTTTGTACCCCTAAAGGAAATGAATCAACGCAATGTGGCTGTGCAAACAGATTTATGCCCTCACAACTAGTAATCACACACATCAAATCACACTGCAGGCATGCTGGCACCCGGTGGTGTCAGAGGCTTTTTTACTGCCCTTGCTGGGTCAGAAAGCACAGAAGCAGATGAGATGATGGATTACGCTGTAAACTCTGTGTACTTGTTTGTGTGAGGGAGAGGGTGAAAGAAAGACCAGTTTATGATATTGTCCCAGCTAACTGACATTGCTGTCTTTATCCATGGTTGCATCTCAATGTTAATACATAATCCTCTCACAGGAACCACTAGCAGCTCAGATTTGCTGTAAAAGGGTTTTGGTTTGATATGCATGTGAATAATTAAGACAGCTCTTTAAATATTCAGGTCTTTTGAAATAATTCTTTCCATATAAATGCCTAATAAGATTTTTCTCTTTTATTTCTGGAAAAGAGGAAAAGTAATGAAATGTGTTTTCAAGCTGTGGCAAAGTTTCTTTCCCTGGAATGCTGTATTGTGTTTATGTCAACCATGCTCTCAGTTTTAGACTCATCTGTCCAATGAAAAAATGTTTCTCGAAGTCCTGGTATTTGTCCAAATTCTCTCTGGACTGGTATGGCCGTTGTTGTTTTTTTTCCTGAGAGAAAATATGTCAGCCCTGCAAACATTACATGAAAGTTAAACTTTTGTAGTCTCTTTCTGGTTGCAATAGGATGTATTTTCGTATAAACGATAGAAAGCACCTGCTGTAGGTCTTGTGATGACATTTTAGGGGTTCTGGAAACTTCTTTCAGTGTCTTGCAGTCTGCTTTCAGTATAAACTTGCATGGACTGCCGCACCTTGATATGTTGACAGCTGTTTTGAATCCCCCCCCCCCCCCCACCATTTGTAAATTATTTTCTGTTCAGTGCAATGACTGATTTTAAATTATTTTCAGTCTTTCTGAAGACCTCAGATAGAAGTTAATATATGGACTAAAAGTCTGGAAATAATAAATTAACCATAAAAGAGCAATAAGCAAAGTTCCATTATTTTGCAGCTGGAGTGGAGGAGAAGAGTTGTGGCTTGTCACACATCTTGTTTCGATCTACACACAGTGCTCAACAGCCCACTTAGTGGTGAAAATTAGCTTATTGCTCCTTTAAATATATTATGAATATGAATTCATAATACGAATATGTTGAATATGTGGTCTTTTCTGCTAATGTATGCATTGAAAATTGTAAAACCATGGGTAAGAAATGTGTTGAAAGTAGTTACTTTGCAATTAGGATCCTTCTCAAGAACCTAAGGTGAAAAATAAACAATTTACTTTGCCAAATTATCACTTGCTGAATCTGGCACATCAGTAGTGTGATATGTTCCAAAGCATAGGACACATGTTTGGATTGAATTTTAAAAAATCTGTCTGTTTGTTAGAGGCAAAGAGGGGAACAACAAGGAGAGCATGAGTCTGAGCAAGATTGTATTTAATCTAAAAATTAAGGGATCAAATAAAATCATTGTACTGAGTGCAATTAGAACAGCAGGTGACATGTGTTTACCATGGAGAGCCACGTCTTGTGTTTTGACTTTTCTCTGGTTTGTTGATACTGCATTGGATGGAACACAGTGAAATGGGAACATATTGTAAATAGAGATATATAATAAACAGAACATGCAAAGTATTATTGCTAAATTGTAAAGTAGAAAATGTTATTTTTCTTCCACCTCCACATGTTGTTTAACTGGTGGATAATGCCGATGTGAATTTTTCTTCACTTTTTAATGCGTTTTGCATCCTCCAAGTACTGATAGCGGTAATTTCTCAACTCAAACTGCCTTGCCCTGAAGCTCACTCATAACATAATCATAAAGAATATTTGTAACATTTTCTTGCAAAGTCCCACGATTCTAATTTAAAATTGTTTTTAATCTAGCTTGGTATGTAGAAAACGAAATGCAGGAGGCATAATTTTGAGGATTTCTACACGGAAACACCTAAATGAACATTACTAATTTCTGATAAAATAACAAAAACAAAAGGCCTACAAAAAAGATACACTAGCTTAACAATGTTGCCATGAAAGCAGAGATAAAATACAAAATGTTTGTATCAGTCAAGGCAACATGGAAACCTCAAATTATGATTTATAGTTTTTTTTTTGTAAAGCTGTTAAGGTTTAGTTCATGGATATACATTATATTGGAATCAGCTACATACACTTTAAATTTTCATTTTGTTTTCACACTTCTCTCTCAGTTATACCCCACAAACATGACATTATATGAAAACCACCATTACCCCTAGGCATTAAACACTACTGAAGGAAACCTAAAGTGTTACAATTACAATGTGCAGTATTTGATACCTTTATACATTAGTAAGCAACTTCTTTGAAAACCTACAGTATTATGTAGATATTTTGGATCTGGAGAAGGATTTGGAGAAGGCATTCGACTGTGTCCCTCGGGGGGTCCTGTAGGGGGTACTCCATATGGAGTATGGAGTACCGGGCCCTTAAATAAGGGCTGTCAGATCTCTGTATGACCGGTGTCAGAGCTTGGTCCGCATTGCCGGCAGTAAGTCGAAGTTGTTTCCAGTGAGAGTTGGACTCTGCCAAGGTTGCCCTTTGTCACCGATTCTGTTCATAACTTTTATGGACAGAATTTCTAGGCACAGCCAAGGTGTTGAGGGGATCCGTTTTGGTGGCCTTAGGATTGCGTCTCTGCTATTCGCGGATGATGTGGTTCTATTGCCTTCATCAGGGCGTGATCTACAGCTCTCACTGGAGTGGTTCACAGCCAAATGTGAAGCGGCCGTGATGAGGATCAGTTCCTCCAAATCCGAGACCATGGTCTTGAGCCGGAAAAGGACGGATTGGTGCTGCGTCTGCTGTGAAGCGGGCGCCGTACTGGTCCGTTGTGGTAAAGAGAGAGCTGAGCCAAAAGGCAAAGCTCTCGATTTACCGGTCAATCTACGTTCCTACCCTCATCTATGGTCATGAGCTTTGGGTCGTGACCGAAAGAACGAGATCCCGGATACAAGCGGCCGAAATGAGTTTTCTCCGTAGTGTGTCTGGGCTCTCCCTTAGAGATAGGGTGAGGAGCTCAGTCATCCGGGGAGGACTCAGAGTAGAGCCGCTGCTCCTCCACGTCGAGAGGAGCCAGTTGAGGTGGCTCGGGCATCTGGTTAAGATGCCTCCTGGACGCCTCCCTGGTGAGGTGTTCCAGGCACGTCCCACCGGGAGGAGGCCCAGAGGGAGACCCAGGACACGCTGGAGGGACTATGTTTCTCGGCTGGCCTGGGAACGCCTTGGGATTCCCCCGGAGGAGCTGGCCCAAGTGGCTGGGGAGAGGGACGTCTGGGCCTCCCTACTATTTTAATTTTCCTAAATACATTTTGGTGCAGACACAACTGGACAGAGATCAATACCTTCTCTCATGAGTTGATAAGTTGTAGAAATTAAGTGTAGGCAGTGAAATTGTATTTTATAAAAAGAACTGTTACAAAACAGATAGTAACATGAAGGGAGAAAATGAGGAGCTATGCGTTTAAAGCAGGGGACAGTAAATTGATCTGATAATAAACTGACTATATTGAGAGGGATGTTTGCTGGAGAAGTAGTAATGAACAAGGATCATGTAAGACTAATTAAAATGCTTGAGCTGGGGAAAAGCAGGGGGATACTGTAGAAACAACTGTGGGTGACTGGATATAGGGACAATAAACACCAAAACAAAACACAGCAAAGGAAATGAAATGAAAGAACACAAAATAATCTACAAAAAAATAAATTGACACCATAAACTAAACTCAAAGGAAGCACTGAACACTGGAGTAAAATCAAAGTGATGTACAAAGCTTAAACTAGAAACGTTTAAGCTTTGTACGACCCAAGTGTCCACAGAAAACATAGGCTACATTCACACTGCAGATCTTGATGCTCAATTCAGATTTTTTGCTGAAATGTGATTTTTTTGGGGGGTGATGGTTCAATATACTATTAAATGCGACGACCATCATACAGCTGTCTGAACGGGTCAAGACCGCAAAGCAACCCGCATGAGCAGATAACAGAAGGAGATGTCACACTGCAGCACGCTGTTTACGGATGTAATGGTGGATGTGATTGTATGTAATTGATGTAACCCTGGTTCATTTCCTGTTTGTTTATCAGTTTTTGCCTTCATTATGTGTAATGTGAACCGGAGTAGCCAAAGAGAAATTTTGCAGCGGAAAAACGCGGTGACAAATAAAATATTCCTGATTCTTCTTGATTGTTGATATAACTTTGAATTACAATCTAGTTAATCAGGTTTGAAATCAGCCGGGTTTTGCAAATACACGATTTGGTAAATCAACTGGTAAAGGACCAGTTGTTTTATTTGTAAGTGATTTCATGCATTGTCTCGGTCATAAATATACTCTGGTGACACAGATTAGGGGTGTCCCGATACCAGTTTTTTCCAGACCAAGTTTGAGTACTTCAGTTAAGATGCTTGGCAATTCCAAGTACCGATACTGAGTACTTAATAAATTGGTACTTATAGAATGCACATAACTTAACAATATCATTGCTCACTGAAAACGAATGACCATCAAGGGCGATGCATTCAGTTATCTTATCTCCTTCTTATTCTTTTGGAGGGTCAGCAAACAACCTCTTGGGGGTTAGGGTCTTATCGGCTGGTATCGGTCCTCATACCGATACCAGTATTGGTATCGGGACACCACTAATAAAAATACAAACTAATTATTAGCAGAGTAAATCTTGAATAGTTACTAAACTTGTATTTAATGGTAACTTAGAAAAAAATGACAGAAGGCGTTAAATGTATTACTGTTGCTATGAGACATGCTACTTCAGATTTTTGCAATGCAGTGACTCTGACCATCTCATTTTCAATATTACATAAACACCTGTGACTGATCTAGTAATTTTAGATTATCTATGCTGTGTAGGTTGGGAGCAAAACATTTTTTTCTTGTCTCGCTCCATATTCTTCTACTTGTTCCTTATCACAAATAATACAGCCTCTCCTCAAATAGTCAGTCCACCTCCATACCATCCTCCTCCTCCTGCTTTTTGAACAGCTATCTGTTTCTCCATCTTGCTGGGAAAGCTTCAACATTTTGCAGTCTTACTTTGAATTTGTACATTTAAAATTGCGTCCTGCTTATACAGTCATATTATAAAGATTTGAATATTATTAAAAAGTACATTTGTTTCAGTAACCCAATTAACTAAGGTCAACACATTATATTGATTAATTACTCACAGACAGATGTTTTAAAGCCCTTATTTCTGTTAATAATTATGGTTTTGTTTGCTTACATATAATGAAAACATGATATTTAAGATAAGAATATTACATCAAAACCATGAATATTATATATATAAAATATATACAAATAATTTTAAGTTATCCCTCCAACAAATTTTAATGAATAAAGAGCATCCCTATTATTATTAAATTGAAATCATGTATTTTATATTTGTAAACATTACCAGTGTGATAATTTGCGGAACTATGAATATGTTTGTCACTACAGGTATTTCATATTTGGTTTATTATTTAGTTTCAACATATCTAATGTTTACAGCAAACAGGCTTAAATCAGAGGCAATCGGACTTTTGCGCAGTTCTTTCTGAAAACGTTTCCACACCTATCCAGGAGTCTTTGTCAATTCGGGTGGCTTGCTCTTGAGCAAGTGAATTGACAAAGACTCCTGGATACACAAACCCCACAAACCAACTATCACCCCAGGGCACATATTTGTATAAGTATATTTGAAAAGTCTGAGTGACTTTTAGATTCTACGGGCCAGGCAGCAGTCAGGGCTGAGTGTGGCTAGTGAAACAACTCAGCTTTTGCAATTAATCTAAAGTCATTCAAGATTTTACGGGGGTAGGGGATCACAAAGGGACAGGTTGGTTTGAAAAGCTTTTTTATCTTGATGAATGGAATTATCCTTTGAAAAACTGATTTTTGTACATATTTGTAATATCTTTGTAAGTTGATGATCTGAAATTCAGGTGTCACAAAAATAGTAAATGCAGAAATAATCTGTGAGGGGCAAGGCTTTTTAATGGTAATGAAAAATAACATATTACAAGGCAGTATTTAATGTTCGCATTATCTGAAAGGGGGGGGGGGATGTCTCTATTTTAAGACAAACTTGTGTTTTTCCTAACTCTGGGGTTGCACTTCTATAACAAACCTACTGTAATCATGACATATGAATGCTGTATATTAGAAGATAAATGCAAATCAACACAAAGACATGTGAGTGGTTAAACATGAACAAAGTAGCATTAATGGCAACAACTATAACCCTGACAACGACAGAAAATGTGTTGGCCTTAAATTGAGTATGAATCTCACATTGGAAATGAACAATTGAAGCACGTCTCAAACAATAAAATCAATGCTCACAATCATCCTTGAAAAAAAAGATCTTTGGCTAGAAAACATGAACAATAAATAAATAACTAAAGCTCCAAACGTCACATATTCACATGCCTGTTATTTCTTTTTCAATAGCGTAGAAACCTTTATACTTGTCCTGGGTGCCAAATAGGCTCTGTCACAGTATACCAAGCCAGTTGGTGCTCAGCAGGAGTCCAAAGAGAAGACAAAAGATGAGAAGACTCAAGCTGAGCTGAACCAAGCTAACTTTGGGCTGTGGCTTTAAGATTAATAACTGGTCCCAAAATTAAGATAGAAGGAAGTTAAGGCCATTGGAACAGTCAGATGTCAGATCTAAGAGAAACGTAGTTATTCTATATTATATATATATATATATATATATATATATATATATATATATATATAGAGAGAGAGAGAGAGAGAGAGAGAGAGAGAGAGAGAGAGAGAGAGAGATAGATAGATAGATAATTATTATTATTTTTAAAATGAGGCTACAGTTATTGGACTGGAGAGTTTTGTCTTCTTTTTATGTCAAACTGCAGGATGATTTTTAAGGAAGACATAATGCGACACACTGTATTCTGTAAAGCAAATCTAGATCAGTGTTTATCCCATGAAAAAAGAGAATAATTCATTTAGATACAAAAGTATAAAAGCTAAGAAATACAACAGAAGTCTAAAGTGGTCAAATAAGTATATTACTTAGATGTGGAAAATAAAAGTAAGTAAAATTATATTTTGCCCTGAAATTATATTTTTTATTTGAAATGAACATTGAGTTGTTGCATCTATTCCCAGCTCATTTTGTCTTGCAGGTGGTTTACAGTTGGGAAGGAAAAGAGTTTGGATGTCCCATGGAAATGATAATTTATTGTATTTGAATATAACCAAAGCAGATGGAGGCAGATTATCTTCTCTCAAGAAGCTCATCTGTTATCCTGACGGCACATGGGGGAGGCAGTTGGCTCACTCAAGATTGGAGAATCTCAACGTGAGATACATTTTAAAGAAAGAGAAAATACAACAAAACAAAACAGACAACAAACCAGAAGGCCACAATAAAAGTTATTCATTTTCACTTATGCCATTAGATTTTATACATTTGGTAAGATTCTACATCCACATATACACATACACAATTTGAGATGTGCTTCAGCTGTATTTTCCCATTTGTTGAAGCAGGTAGTCAGCCAGTAACTTAACAGCAAAGCCAGCTGATTTTTGGCCAAAACCCCTTGTCTTTAGCTTCTCTTGCTGACTCCCACTGTGTAGACCCCTCTACAGCTTCTATTGCATTCATTTTCTCATAAATTTTTTACTTTTTTGTGGTCTTTTCTATTCTATATACATTTCCTAATATTGTGAACAGACATCCTCAAATAAGCAAGTCAAAGAATGGCTTAAACATTTTGGACAACTTAAACATAATCTATCTATCTATCTATCTATCTATCTACATAAGCTTGAATTTAGCACAGCTCTCTCTCTCGTACTCACACACACACACACACACACACACACACACACACACACACACACACACACACACACACACACACTCTGTCCCGTCATTAAATGCTGCTCTACTTTGAAGCGAACAACATATGTCAGCTGAGCTACTTCAGAGGTACAATTTGCAGGGTGGAGAGATGGAATTGCAGCATCTACCAAAGCTCTGAAGGTTAGTGGAAAAATATGGAAAAGTGTGGAGTTTGATTTAAGTATTTTCTGGGTCTGGTTAAGTGTGGACGATAGAAAATCAAGAACTGACAGGTATTTGTGTTTCCTGTAGTAAATTTACAATTGTTTAAAATTTGTATCCATTCATTCATCAGTTGGTCTGTCCATCCTTCCCTTGATTCATCAATAATAATAAGTGGCGCAGTAGGTAGTGCTGTTGCCATGCAAGTCCTACCCTTGCCCTGGGTCTTTCTGCATGGAGTTTGTGCTTTTATTAATCTCCATATTTGTTCTATTCATTCTGTCTCCTTTTTTCTTGTTGATTCTGATTCATTCCTCCCCTTTCCAAATCATCCTACTATTCTTTACTGTATCAAGCAATATCTGTCCATCATATTATGTTATCATACACTGTCACAACTAATTTCTGCCAGCAGTTAATTTCCAGGGTAAAGTTTACTGGGTAATATGTAGTAAGAACAGTTTGATCCAGGGTTATCTTGGGACAAAAATGTGCATGCTTAAACAGAAGGGACATTTGCATTGCCTTTACCTGGCACCCAAAATTAAGATTAATACAATTCTTAAGTATTTTAGTGTTTTTCTTGTATATTTCGAATGTTAGAGAAGAAAAAATTGTCTTGCGTGTGCATTTTTTATCTGTATTGTAAAAAAAATAGCAACTTTTTCCTTTCATGTAAAAACAGTCTTTACTTATCAGTTAAGACTGTGTAAGGTCACTTTTGCTCTTTGATACTGATTCATGAGAAACTTCATGGGTTTTAGACACAAAATACATATTTTTTAACTGATCAATGGGCTTAAAGGTTTAGAAAGAGCAGTAGAGTGAATCAGAACCATATTAGTGTTTATGTGCAGCCATAGTGAATTTAGAGCTCAAAGATGGTATGGTATGGTATTTGTTTATTTGACAGGGGCAGTGCACAACAACACCTTGACCAAAACAGAGTTAGTAAAGCTAAAATGCTAATTTTCACCTGGTTGATGTTTGAAAAGTATAACTATTACATTTATAAAGATGATTGTGATTGTAATTTAAATGGCCCATAGATATTTCACAGAGAAGAAAAAGATTATATAAGCGTTTCATCCTTCAAAATACAGTCAAACAGCTTTCTCATACACTCTACATACATTCATAGATACAAACTTTCTCTCCTTTTGATCTCCTCAACTCCTCTACCCGCCCCCTTCTCATTTCCCTCTCCTCCCTCAAACACACAAGATACACTTTACAACCACTTTCATTCATTCATACGGACCTAATGTAATGAACAGAAACGGAGGACCCAGAATTCAGCCAGACAAAGCGAGTGACGTTTAAAGACCGTTTATTAAAGGGCAGGCAATGGGTCAGAACCGGGATGACAGAGACAGGCAGGATGGTTGCAGGGATAAACCAGAGTCCATAATCCGAGAGCAGATCCAGAGTCAGAGCCGGGTGATCAGAGATCCAAAGACAGTCCAAATCAGAAACCAAAGGCAAAGTCAGGGCACAGACACAGATCAGCAATCCAGGTAACACAATAATCAGGTCCGACGGGCTCGGCAGGCTCAGAAGGTCAGAAGACAGAAAACAGGTCGGCTACAACTTTTTCATGGATCTTGGAGAGGGAAAGGGGTGTACTGATAGGCCGATAGTTACTGACAATGGCAGTTTTAAAAATTTAAGAAAATACTCCTTCCATGAAAGACTGATTAATTGTTTTGGTGAGAACAGGAGCTGAAGCAGCTTTATGGTGTTTCACAAGAGCACTGTCAAGTCCATGCATGCCCATTGCTTTAGAATTATACAGTTTTGTGATGATTTTTTTCTACTTTCTCTTCACTAACTGATGCCAGTGTAAAAGTCGGCGCATCCCAAAAGAGAGGCTGAAGAGGAGCAAAAGTTGTCAGAAAATGTTGTACTAGTTTTCTCACCGAATCAATGAAATACTTAATTAATTAATACTTAATTATTTGCAAAAATGTGGCTTTCAGTTTGAACACAACCATCCACTTTGACCTGTAAAGTATTACTTATACTTTTTTCTTTTCCAATGAGTTTATCCATTGTGTTCCACAACACATTACTGTTACTCAGCTTACTGTAACATGATTTATTTTCTATTATTTCCCTCCACTTAAATTGCTTTATTTCATTACCAAGCAGAAGTTGATACTTTTTAGGAATTAATGACACATCATTTCTTGCTGATGAATTTGGGTTTTAAAACGTGATTTAGTAAGCTTTCTTGAGACCAAGGTAAGATTATGATCAGATAACCCAGTAATTTAATTGTACATTTTTGTGATTCTCCCCTGTTTACTTGTGAAAATTAAATCAATAAGTGTTTGTGAAATTTTGGTAATTTGTGTGGGCTTATATATTATGTGTAGCCTGACGTAGTCATACTCAATTCTAGTCAGAATTTGAGTCTGATACTGCTCCATAGAGCTGTGATTATGGGGCGTGTTTCGAACGAATCAGGAAAAAAAATGCCTCTGCACTCAATTGGATAGACCTACAACCAATAAGAGCAACGGAGTGTGTGACGTATGTTAAGCGACGCATAGTTGTTTTCAACAGAACTAAACTGCACGCTGGAAAAGAAGTAGAATAAGAAGATGAGCGTGAACGATTTTTGCCGGTGTTGCAAAAAGAATGTAAGGATACAAGGAGTTATTCAACACACGAACCTCATTTTTCAGAAAAACAATAAAGGCGAATGCACATACGAACAAGTTCTCCGTTTAGGATTACAACTCTACAAAACGTCAAATAAATCGCATCGCATTTGTCGGTCCTGTCAGAACGTTATAACACGGTTGGAACGCGACATGCTTGTGTTAAAAAAATGGGCAGACGACGAAGGAGACCAGCCTGAAGAACCGTCTTCATCTGAGGCATCAGAGAAAAGATACCGGGAGCCTACTCCTTCCAAGACGCCCAGGAATATGGGATTCATATCACGACATTGCGAGTTATTTACTAAGTCAGACAGTCAAATGATCTCTTACCATTTGTAAGTTAGATGAACTTTGTCCACGATGATACCCATAACGTTGGCTTGAAAAACATCGGAGCCTAGCATGTCCCTCCACTTGTTGTTCAGCAGCCAGGATTCCGGGCTTCCGAAAAGGAGCTGACAACGACCGCTGGCTATATCCACCTCTTCGTTCACGCCGAGTTGCATCGCCGTGATGCCCATTTCAGTTGCTTCTTTCACTTGGTCCTCCATGAGTGCGACCAAAGGAGAAACAACAATGACCAATGGGTTTTCATTGTGTCCCATCTTCTTAGCGACCAAAGGAGCCAGCTGATAAATTAAACTTTTGCCAAATCCCGTAGGAAGGACGGCAAAAACATCTTTCTTTTCAAAAAATGCCTTGATCGCGTTTCTCTGTTTCTCTTTGCTGTCGATATCTTCTAGAACAGACCTAATAGCAGAATCTACACACCTCAACTCTCCAGCGGCAGCCATCGTTGTTGTAATTGAATTCAACCCAAGCGCGCTTTGGTGACGTGGTTGATTACGTTATTGTTGATCATCTGTCCATCATCGTATAAAGCCCGCCCTGACAATTTGATTGGCCCGCCAGATATTGGGCGAGCATACTCGCGCTACTATTGAGCAATGCCAGACCGAACTTCCCGACCTCAAACGTTGTGGGCGGGACTAAGTTCGCCCACAACTTTGAAAAGAATTCATATCCTTAATTTTTTCTTCTTCTGCGTCTAATCAAGCCAATTTCAATTAAAATGTCCCATTATTAACATTTCTTTGCCATCAAATATTTTAAGTAATTTTTTTGGGGGGGATTTTTCACAGCTCTAGTGGGTCACTTTTTATGAAAGTAGGCTGACAGGAAGGGGGTTGGAAGAGGGGGAGAGACATGCGGCAAAGAACCACGGGTCGGATTCGAACCGTGTCGAGGACTAGGGCCTCTGTATAAGGATCGCGCTACCCACTGCGCCACGAGCGTGCCCCTATTTTAAATTAGTGTACAAATTTTTTGTAGAATTTGGAGGTCGGTAAAGTGCAAGAACAATAAAGGACATTTGAGGAGAGAGCGTAACTCTGACCCCGACGCATTCAAGGTAATTATTGCCAACTTCAATATCTTGGCTTTGAAAGCTCTCCTCGATATAAATCAAGACCCCGCCACTCTTTCCCCAGACAAAGGGGTTGTTGCACACAACCATGTTTCCGTGAGGCCCAAGAGCCCTTGTGTTTTCTTCTGACTATACTTTAAATATTATCAGATTTTAAGACTTTCAGCAGCAGCTCACTATTTGGGTCAGGTGAGGGGCTGCAGGGAGGCTTATAATATACAATTCATGCCAAACAGCCATTGCACAGGGCATACAGCAGTAAAACCAACAGATGTAAAGCTGGGGCTGGGCTTATCTCGGGTAGGGCCCGCCAATTGTGAGGTAATAATCAGGAGGTTTTTGAAACTGCTCGTTTTACAGACCCCAAAACATTTATTTATTGAAAAAAAAGACGGATGGATGTTTTTATTTTGTTGTTTTTGTATGTTTTTTTTTTTTAGTTTCAAAAATTTGCAAAAAGTTAATTTTGCATAATAGGTCCTCTTTAACAACGCTGATGGATCCCGATCAAAAAAACGAAAAAAATTATGCCACCGGCACTCTAAAAGTAGTCTAAATTTCACTTGACCTGTGTATTTGTTAACTCTTACTCCTGTTTCTTTGTTTTTGGATTTTGAATCTCTACCAACAACCTGGTTCCAATCATCCCCCTCAAAATCCAAACGCATGTAATTCCTTCCCTGGTCTTAAGAATTTTTTCAGGAGTATATATTTTGCCCTAAGATGAATAATACAATTAAAAGCTGTGCAATTAAACTGCTGGTGGAAGCTCGGAATACAGGTCTGAAGTATAGCAGGAGACAAACTGAAATTGAAAACTAACCTGTAGGGGTCATTTGGGAAGTTTAAGGAAGCAGGCACTACTTTATAATTACAGCCTACTATGAGGCAGTTTTAACCACCAACAAATCCATCACATGCCCTTCCAATTTTTATTTTTAATTTGCAAGCCTATTTTTTATCATCATATACATAAACACACATAGACATGCACACACACACACTCCTTTCAACAACCTTTTGCTCTTCTTACCCAAACCATAGCCGCCTGTCTTTACATCCTGGTTGTTCTAACCATTCTAACCATAATATTGACGTTCATTAGTCAGATGCTTGTAAAAAAAGGCCAAATGATTAGATTCAGATGTTGGAGGGGAAACCAGAGGGCAGCTAATGAAATTTTGACCGCAGAACTCATTCTGAGGGATCTGAGGGTGGAAAGTGCGGTGTAGATGCACACACAACACTCACCCACGCATGAAAGAAGCCATAGACAACAGTGAGCCTGCTTAAGGACTTCTACATGCATTCACATTCAAAGATTTGTAAATGCACAAGGACTCACACATAGAAGACCACGGGGCTCAGTGTTGAGATTGGGATTTGTTTCATCTCTGGTTGAGGCCCAAATTTCTCCAGACAGGGGCCTTGCTTTGACACGTTCCCCCAGCAGCCAAGCACTCACCCTGTCATGTGTGAGGCTCTGAAGCTGAGACTGAGGCATGGCTTTTTTTTCTTTTCTTTTTTCGCCATTTACTTTTTAAAATTGTCTTTCATTTTAACTCCTTTTTCAAATTTAATTTTGCTGTCAATGGATTCTTTGTATTTACCTGCAATATTATGACTTGTTTTCAGGCCAGCTATATACATAACTATGTTTTACTTCTTTTTTTTTTTTGGTCTCGTCTTCTACATTTTTTTTAAATCAATATGAGATTAAATTATAAGATTGCTACAAGCCATGGTGGTACCAAAATACTGCTGTGGGGATCCTTCCACCAGGGAAAGGAAAGCTGGTCAGAGCTGATGAGAGGGACAGTCCTAGAAGAAAACATGTTACAGACAGTAAAATATTTGGAACAGGAGTTTTAAATCAAAGCGTGTCCCTGTGTTAAAATGGCATACATCTAAATCAATTTCAGAATCTAGGTCAAAACTTGCAAACTGCTGTTTACAAACACTCTCCTTCTAATGTGAACTTGAGGTATTTTGGAAAAAACTGTCGCAAAAATTTTCTTTCTAAATGTGCAAAACTGTTAGAGATGTAATCCTAAAGGTGTGCTGTTGTATCTGCAGCAAAATGTGGTTCCACAATGTTTCAACTCTGGAGAATGTAATACAAGTCCACAACACATTTTTATATTTTTTACTGTACAATAAAAAAATAAATAAATAAATATTTTCCTTTTTTTCTTCCATGTTACAATAATGCCCCACTTCTAGTCAGTCTATCTATCACAGGAACCAAATACATTGCATTAAATATTATCGATCTAATGTCACTAAGTGTTAAGTTAAAGGGGAATACATACTTTACTTTTGTAAGACACTACATAGCTCATTTTGTTAACACAACACTACATTAAAAGACTCAGTTTCTGTATTATACTCATAATCAATGCATGATAATGTGATGGAAATGTTTTTTGAAATGGCTGTTCCCCAATCTAAAGCATGCAAATGCAATCTTCCCTATCCAATAACTCCATTTGTAATATCAATGTTCCACTATGTATCAGGCATTATGCTGTTGATGGATGTTATGTATGTATTGCCTGTTTTAAATTCAAAGCTGACTATTGTTCGAGCTATTTTAGTGTATGTCCTCTGACTGCAGACCAGAGTGTTAACACAGTGGTAGGCTAATATTTACCAAGCCCTCCTCCTGCTCTGTGCGTCTGGATATGTTTTTCAGATTCTAATTGGAATTTTAATTGCAATGAGGATTAAGGCTGTTATGGATAATTGAAACTGACAAACAGAGCATGAGGCAAGAACCATGGAGTGAACTAATCGTGTTCCTTGTTTTGCTCCAACTTTGGTGGGTCTTCGTGTTGGACACATATTCAGCACTTTGGGATAATAAGTGCTTCAGTGTTGGCAGGGATGAAAAGTGTGGAGAGACTCTTCTTTAAATTGCCTATTTGAAACAGGGCAGTACTTTTAATTTCATCATGAAACATGCACACAATTTGTACTCAGGAGACAGTTTTGGAATAAGAAAGTTTAAAAATTTAGTCAAAATATAAATTCTAGAGCTCTGTTTCCATTTAGTTTAGTTTTACTCACAGAATGATTAAAATTTTGCAGGATATGTACTAAACTAAACCACATAGCCGTTTAAGCATTATGCCTAATGATACTCACTTGTTGACAAGCACTTTCCAGAATGATTAAATGTTTATCACGCAAAATAAAAAAACATGATAAATCAAACTCAAAGTATGTAGAAATCTGTATTTGTGTAAACAACAGCAATTAAGATGCAGTTGAGTCCAAAATTATTCATAGTCTTGGCTAATTTTGATGTAAAAAGCTTTCATTCAACCTAGAGTTTTGTTTATGATAGGCAATCACAGACATCTCTCAAAAGATAATAAATTATCTAAATCTAACGTGAGTTATGTCATATACAGCCCTCTGTGTATGTCATAACGACCTTGTGTGTTTTTGTGCATTATAAATTAAATAGTTATTGATGTAGTACACAGTTAAGAGCCTGTCATGAATGTACCCCACCTCTCCCACCAGGACTCTTACAGACTGCCAACGAACCCCTGGCAATTCCTCATGGATAAGCAAATATAGCAAATGGGTGGATGAATGGATATACAGTTAAACCCCAAATCACTCAAAACCATTTTGAGGCTAACTATACATCAAGGATATAGATGTTGTTTCTTTTCCAAATAGGCAAAGTCACACTTGCATTTGTCAACATACATCACCTTATTCATCTGTCAACTGTAGCCAGTGATTATGGAACATTAAATTATACTTATGTATAAGAAATCGTATGTGTCTCATTCATTGAAACTAATTAGTCTTGTATCTATCAATAGTTAGTTTCAAGGGCAAATTATTATTTTTAGTCAATAAGTTCAAATTGTAAACTTTACAGAACAGAATAAGATGTACATATTATAAAATCTAATTATTTTGAGAATACCAACAATTAATTGGAAGTAGTCAAAAGTATAAATAAAAATTAACATATTATCCTTACTTTATCAGATAATAGATCTTTTTGAAACAGTTACTCTATTTATAAAAGCAAAGAAAGTCCGGAAAATATTTTTTTAGGATCTCATCTTGTCTCGTTAACCCAGTGTATAAAATTGTCTTATCTTGTGAGCTGAACCTTATCATTATACTTCTAATCAACAGTACTTTATTGAAATACATCCAATGGAACATTACAAGAGTTGTCATAAAAGGATATTTCTTAAGGAGAAACTACATATATGGTTGTGCTTGAACTTATTCTGCATCAGTATAATCATGATAGTAAGTAACTAAGTAAGTAATTAAGGAGAGATTTAGCTCATTTTTCACACCATGTAAAAAAGCATTGAAAAAGCATTAGATAAAAACATAAAAGAAAAGATAAGAAAGAATACATGCAACATAAAAGATAAGGTGAGACTGATCTGCTCCAAAGTTTGCCTTGCGTAGTTAAAATGTAGAAGTTTATGAGAATGTTTTTGCTTCAGCCATGGATGCAAAGACAAGATGGTCTTTTATAGTGCAAAACCGCAGATTTTTGAATCATTTTTATAGGCCAAATATTGCATTTTCACACTTAGTTATATTTGGTCAGAGGAGAGTCCTGCTCCTCTAACCAAAGACAAACAGATGTCTGAAAGGCAGACAGCAGCACCACCTTCTACCTTCTTGTTTCTAACATAAAGGCAAAATAAACATTACTTTTATATGGAATTAACATATTAGGTTTATTGTTGTTTGCGTGTACTCCGGCACAGGCTTCCTAAAGGCTCCCACATATTCAGGCGTACTGTGCGCATACTGTGAGCTTGGCGGACTCCACACTGACTCTCTGGGGATGTTTTGCCCTTCATGGTCGAGCGTACTATTGCCGACATTTCTTGTGGCAAATTCCTACAATTCCCGCACTTTCTGCTAGTGGGACGAAGGGGCGGAACGGATGGTAAAATGTGTGATTAGCTAGGTGAGCACCTAGAGCCGTTTCTTTTCCAGGACGCTCCCACCGCACACCTATCAGTGAGAACAGAGAGGGACTGTGAAAACGCGTGTCCTTGTGACCGCCAGCTTGGAACAGCTCAGTGTATCAAGCTCGGTGTCACATATTAAACAGTTCGTTGTAACGACTTCTTGCCACCGAGAAGTTTATAGTGTGAAACCGCATACGTGGTCGTAAAAATTTAGCTCTACATGTTGTACCTGTATGCACGGAATCCACACACAGTCCACCTTGAGTCTGGATCTCCGGCCGAGTAAATGGGGGCCTTTACATGAATGCACTTCTAGTTTAAACATTACATACAGGCAGTCTGGTAGACTGTTCAAGGGTCAGATCAAGTAGTGACAGTGTACCTTAATGTTCCGAATATCCATCTAGCGGCGCGGGTTTGTTGCTTACCAAAGTCATACTTACACATTTTAACAGATTTTTGAGTGCGTTGTACCACATAAAATCGGTCAGTGAGCACAACGGTAATCATATATAATGCGCAGCAGAGTATAAGGCACACAGTCAATTTTTTATACAATTTTAGGATCTTTAAGTGCTCCTTATAGTCTAAAATATAAAGTATGCTCCAATCTTTCTGCCGTAACTACAAAAATAAATGCACCATTGAAAAAAACAACAACTGTGTTTGAATGCTAACTCCTTGCTCTTTCACCCAGTGTTGGTGTAGTCCCCTACTTTAAGTGTATAGACTTTAAAGAGAGAGAGACAAGGAAAACTTCTGTAAAAGGTTTCATTTGAAAATGTTTCCGTTAAATGATTATTCAGGTATGTTTACTAATTCCCATATTTTTTTCTGTTCTTGAACTGCTCACTTTATAATTCCTCTTTTCTATCAATGTGATTGGTCAAGCAGCTGTCCGTTCCACGATGGTGACCAATTGAGAAAATCTAAGGCCCAGTAATGTAACCTATCAGACTAGGGGGAGGGAACTTGATTAGGTTGTTTGATGAAGGGAAGGTGATGCGTGAAAAAAAAATTAGACAACAGACTAGAAGGAGCCTGAAGCATCATATATCTGGAGAGAAAGGGTTTCCATCGGATTATCCTATCGTGACTGTGGCTTTCTATGGTAATTGAGAGTACACAATGGAAACCGCACGCCTGAGCTCCAAAAGCATGGCAAGAAAAGTAGTAGCCTACCACTAACTCGTGGTGAAGAACTAAACATTTTTATTTAACATTAAGGGGTAGGATTCGGCAATGCATGTATGCTGTTTTTCCTTTTTTGTTTTTTCTTTCTTTCTTGGGCAATAAATATTGTTGTGCTCACGAGTTGAAGATTTATAGGTCTGGTTGAAATATTATCGATTTGCATATTGTAGGAACCCTTTATCTAACTCTGATACATAACATGATTTATCTGACGTAAGGTGTTTAAGGATGTTAAGATAAAGTTAAACTGGAGGGGGTGGGCTACATTGCTGGTATTACAGTAGATAACTTTCCTCGAGTCATTCAGCCGTCCAGTCACAGAGGAGAATTGACGCTGACAAAACGCTGCTCAGCTTCTCAGAGTATGAGAGGCACTGGACACTCATTGTTTCCTGTGAATTTGGAGTATTTTTTTTTTTTTTTTAGTTTTGGTTGGAAGCAATATCGAGTTAGTCTGGTCGTGTACCAAAGCCCCCTCGAAAGCTGATTGAGGAGGATGACACGGAGGAGAACGGCTAATTGGAGCGAGGATCAGCTGAAGAGGTGATCCTTTCACCCCCTCCCGATCACAAGTAAGTTTTGTAACTAGGTGTGCATTAAGTAGGAACGCACGTAAAGTGGCAACGCGGGTGAAGTGAAACGCGGGTAAAGTAGTAAAGATCCATAAAACCAAGAATTTTATGGAGTCTCTATGACAAAGACAAGGATGCCTTCTTTTCCTACTATATTCATGCCAGAAAAAAAACTACGATTTTATAGTATTTTGTGGTTTCAATGACAATTTCTGCTACATGAAGGCTTTATATCCAATATGCTACTCACAGCATATGAAACCGATGCTCCAAAACTTTTATTTTAGAGGATCAATATACAAATTTACCTTTACTTGTTGTTGTAATGTTAAATTCACTTTTATAGTGAGTATAATAAAGCTCATAGCTTTTGAGCTCATGTTTACAGCTAGAGCATAGAGTTGAAAATACAAATAGCTTGCATGGTTGATATAAAAATGAAAAAATTATCCATATTGTTCTAGTATTTAAATTCTATAATCCTTTAGTTTGTAAAAATGTATTCATTATTTGTGTCATTTTCTATATTTTATTGTCAGAGGCTGTATTGCTCAATATATAATTTTGTTTTTGGAAAAATATTTGGAAAAATTCAACATTGCAACGTATTATATTCCTACAATATATAGGATATTTTAAAATACCAGAATTTTCAGCAGATACCTTGAACAGCGCTTTATGCTGAACTCCTGCATCTAACCAGCATTGATTTCACCTCTTTGTGTAAATGTGTGTAGTTGGCAGTAAACAAACCTTTGAATCTTTTGAGCTCTACCACCTTGAAATGTATTATTCTAGCTTCATAATTACAAATAAAGCTGGACAAACAGGTCATTCAACCTTTTTCAACAGCTGGCATCTTTCACAGACAAACTGGACATTTTATTCTATTCAAAAATCATAAAAAAATAAATAAGAGCAGCTTTACATCATATTCCTATATCATCCATAAATTGTTAACTGTTAATTGCCATCTGATGTGCTTTAGCTTGTAATAGTTACTGTTCAAAGTCATATTTTAGGAGTAAGATACTTTCAACTGTGGATAAAGTACAGAAAAACTACAGAGCAGCTATGAGTTATCAAATTACAAAATGGCCACTAAGCTCACATTTCAACAAGATGAATCAGATGAATCACCTGACAATCTATTCAGATAATAACAGCATTTCCTTCCCTGGCAACTATTAAACCTTGTTTAGGATTTATAGCAAAAGGTTTATGGAAAAAACCTACCTGAGTTTGTCTACTCCCTAATTATCAACTCACTCATTAGAATGATTACTACTGGCAAAAATTGTCCTTCAGAAATGTTTGACGTACAATTAACTACAGCATTCCTGCTTTGCAAATCAAAGTCTGTGCCCAAATCAAAGCTATCAACCCTGTTTGTTCTGTCCGTTTTCAAAAGACACAGTAGGTGTCTGATTTGCTGCCAAAAGTTCTCAGCAGTGTCAAACACAGTTAATTTTTGCATGTCTTATGTGAGGATTTTACCTTCCTTGTGAGCCTACAGTGCTGCAATATTGTCAACAGACTCAACAGACTCTTTCAAACTCTTCAGTGTTTGAGTGTAAATATTGCTAATATAATTTCATTTATAGACCATCAAACAATTAACCTTCTTCAGTCTGGTTACATTTAGAAACCCAGTGATTGCACTAAAGTCAAAGTGAGGACATAACTGGATGTGATTATTACAAGAATGGAAAATGTATATCAGCTAAACTCTTGTGGAGGAGACAGAAAACACACTCTGAACAAATTTGTTTGGAGTCTGCAAGCATTTCACGTTTGAAAAAGGACTGTTTCAATAACATGTCGTCCTTCTTTTTCTTCTTAACGGAGTCCAATGCCATTATTCAGAATTTATTTGTCAGAGATAAAAAAAAAAGAGACTGTCTCCATGTTTTTGGCTTTATGTTTTGGACAGTCAACAGTTGAGATTAAAAACCTTCTTATTGATCAGATATTATAATAAAGTTGTTGCAATTTACAAAGTACATTCTAGTGAATCACAGTAACAATACTACAATTTCCAACTTGATACTGATACAAAAAAAAAATACTCACTACTTTTTTCGATACCGCAGCAACATTTTTGTAGGTACAGTTATTTGCGGTTAAAAGTAAAAAATTATTATTTACAATATGACAAATTTAACTAATTTTCTTAATTTGAACAAAACCAACAAGTATCAGATTCACTTCAGTGATTATCTACAGCAGCCGGGTAGGTTTACATGGGTTCCTACTTTTTTCTACTGTAATTGTCAGCTTCAGCCTGGATCCACCATAAGCTGTTATAACCGGCCACATTTTCTTTCATTCGTCTCATTTCACATTAGCAGAACCCCCTCATGTTAAATGTACGGAGAAACAAAAGAGCTGGTGGTGGACTTTCGGCGGTGAAGACCCACTTCACTGACACAGGTGAACATTCAGGGAACTGATGTGGACATGGTGGACTCTTATAAGTACCTGGGTGTTCACCTGAACCATCAGCTGGACTGGACTCATAAAAATGATGCCCTTCACAGGAAAGGTCAGTGCAGACTCTACCTGCCGAGGAAGCTGAGATCTTTTTGAGTGCAGGGGGTGCTCCTGAAGACCTTCTTTAATCATCAGCCATCTTCTATGGTGTGGTTTGTTGGAGTAGCAACTTAACTGTTGCCGAGAGGACACGGCTGGATAAACTCATTAGGAGGACCAGCGCTGTCCTGGGATGCCCTTTGGACAAAGAGCAGGGTATGAGAGACAGAAGGACTGTAAGAAAAAATCACATCACTGATGGACAATGTCTCCCACCCCATGCATGGAGCTGTTGCAGAGCTGGAGAGCTCTTTTAGTGACAGAATGCTGCATCCCAAATGCTCTAAGGAGCGCTTTCGTCGACCGTTCCTCCCAGCTGCAGTCAGACTTTATAATCTTAGCTGCTCCCAACAAGCATCTGTTTAAATCATACAAATTGTTGCACAGGTTCTGATCCAACCATTAACTGTTGACTGTGTTTTAAGATGATGGCTACATCATGCATATTGTTCAGCCATTAATTGTTTACACTGTGCCAAAATGCTAAGGTAACTTGCACACCCCTTAGCTGGGATGCTGCTGGACTATGATACATAATGCAGATTGTATAAGATTTGTACATTATGGAAATTGTACATATGGAAATATTGCATACTCTATTGCCGTGTGTTAGGTCTATAGGCTGAAGTTATTTTTCCACTGTCAAATTAGTTTGTTTTCTCTTCGGTCAATTTATTTATTTACCCTTATATTCTGTTCCTGGTGTTTTCTTTAGAGCTATCTTTAGATTAGACGGTTTACTTTTCTTTCCTTGTATTCATTTTTCTTTTTTTCATCACTAATAATTGTGTGTGTTTACCACTGTGACACCTGGATTTCCCCATTGAGGGACATTAAAGGAATTCTTATCTTTCAATGCCTTTAAAAGTGAACAGAGGAGTAATGAAGGGTGGGACACTGGTTTGTTTCACTACTTCACTATTTATTACTTGTCTGAGCTGTCAGCTGATTAACATTGCCTGAGTTGATTTGTACCCAAGCAGAGCTGAGCATTGTTTGATGCACTAGTGATGTGAGAGACCTGAACTCGGTATTTGACTGTTAAAAGTCATAAGCAGACACTGTCTTACTTGCAATGGATAGCTCTCATCCAGATAGTAAAGTATCCAGATTAGCTGAAAGCTAATGCCAGCAGTTCACAAATACCAAAGCCAACTTCTACCAATTCAATTCAATTCAGTTTTATTTATATAGCGCCAATTCATGATACATGTCATCTCAAGGCACTTTCCAATGTCAAATTCAATCAGATTATACAGATTGGATAAGATTATACAGATTGGTCAAAAGTTTCCTGTCTAAGGAAACCCAGTAGATTGCATCAAGTCTTGACAAGCAGCATTCACTCCTCATGAAAGAGCGTAGAGCCACAGGGACGGTTGTCTGCATTGTCCATGGTTTGCATCGTTTCCATCAACTTTAACTTCAGTAATGTTATAGTGGTTTACGTGAATGCCTATTCATGAACTACTAACCTCTTGTTGGCTTTTTTTTTTTCAAACAACCACATAGCCAAGGTCACCACCTTAGCTTTATCATTAATACAGTTTGATAATATTTCTCTGTTGCTCTTTGTCCCTGGGTTATAGCTATACACTAATTGTCTTCAGAGCATCTTCCTTTTTCTCATTTCACGTAATGGTATGATATTTGCCTGTGTTTGTTGGCAACGTGGCGTACATATGAACATATTATCCAGTGCTTCCCTACATGGATTCTCAACAAAGTTGTGGAGGAGCAGCTGAAGATTTGGTTCTCTCTAATGGGAATTGGCTCTTATCATCCGCTGCAAAGCGTCAGCTCGTTCTTAAAGAACAGGATGCATTTCTGCATTTGGGTAGCAGTTAAAACTTAATTATGCCAAACAGGAAACTGAACTGGGACGTGGTTGGCACCAATGATCTGCCTGTGTGAAACATATAATGGGAACCAAACATGTAAACCCTATCTGGTGCGGCTAACGATATAAACGTGAAGTGGTTTGAAAGTCAGTTTTAAGTAAATATTGTTTTGTGGATTTTTTCCAATGCTTTACATTTAAATAAGATAGATCAGAAACCATTTATATATTTCTATTATTTTGTGTTGTAGTTCGTGTTTATTCTGTTGTGTACTTAAAGTCACAATGTTGTTTAGGTTTTGGGTAGTCGACTGTAATGCGTTTTTCTCTGTGAATCTTAGAGTTCCTGTTTCATTTTACTTGTCTAGTTTACTTAGCACACAGTAATCTGTTGATGTTATAGCGAGTCTCTGTATGATGTTTTTGTTTGGCATTTTGAGGTATCTTTGTGTTGTATAATATTCAGATTATTGTTTTCTTTGTTTTAGATTTTGTTAAGCTGGTCATCCTATTAGATTTCCATTGTCTCAGTCTTCAGGTTCCTACACAGCCATCTTCATTCAGTCATCATTGGTGCCATTTGTTCTTAATCCCAGTAATTATGTTCCATCAGTGTATTCATCCTTGTTTCAGTCTATCTTTACAAGTTCCTACTGTTGTCAAGCTAGTGTGTTCTGTGGTTTCTGTTTCATTGCTGTGTCATTTCCTGCTCTGGACTTTAACCATGTTCTCATATTTAAGTTGTAATAGTTTAACTCTTTCTTCTTGCACTAACTAAGCCTCCTACCTACAGTATGTCATGTTTTTCAAATGCTTAGCCCACATGCAGACACGAACGGGAGACCAGTACACAGTTTTAAGATATTCATTTTAAAGGAATATGCAGAACGGAGAGCGAAGCGATAAGTAGCCTGGAACGAGGCCTGAACGTCGGGGCGGGGATGACTGAAAAAGAAGGGGAATAATAAGTCAAAAGCTAGAACCAGGAATTTGCCAGAACGTGCGCTGCTTACCATTAGTCGAAGAGACCGGAAGGCTTGTGGATGCCAGTGGGATCCGGGAGGGGGAACCTCAGGCCCGACTTGGTAATGCCAAGGGAGTAAGTGTCATGATTTCGGCACTGCTGTCTGGTCTAGTTTCTCATGTCCCAACACCTGCTTAGCTCCGCCCATTCCTCATCACCTCAGATCTGTTCCACCTGCTCCTACTAGTATATAACCAGCTCTTTGACAAGACAGCAGTGCCAGTTTATTTCAAGCCAGTGGTGAGATCTATTCCAGCATTCTTTATTCTGATTTCCTGATCCTGACCTGTTTTACCTCCTGACCTTTGAGCCTGCCTGTTCCCTGCCTGTCTGTGTATTGAATTGGACCTGCTACCTGACCACCGAGCCTGCCTGACCTCGTTTTGCCCTCCAGTCTGACCGTGTACCGAACCTGGATCTGTGTCCCGACCTCGTCCTGGATCTCCCTCTGGCGCCTCAGCTGACCATCTGGCTCTGACATTGGATCTCATCCCCGACATCGGCTTCTGGTTCGTCCTCCTGAACTTCCTGCTCACGATTGTCCTAACGGTTCTGACCTCCTGCCTGTCCTCCGACCACCGATACATCTGCTTCAGGGACGTTCTGGGCGGCAACCGCCGCGCCGGATTAGCAGCCCGCCAGCAGGGATCTACCTCCGCTACTAGATCTGAACTGGACATTAAGACCAGGTTAGTGACCGACACGTTGGTGCGCAAACACTTTCAGATAAGCGTGGTCACTAACCTGTTGTCTCCTCCTGCAGAGGCTCCCGCTGTAGACGCTGACGCCTCCCGCTCCGTGTCTGATCTTAATAAACTGTTAAACCTAAACTGTTTGTCTGCCTCGAATACTGGGTCCACTTGTTCTGAGCCTAACAGTAAGAGGGGGAACGCCAGAGCAAAATCTGAGCAGAGAATTCCACTGGTACACAATCCTCTTCAGAACTCCAAGACAGGTGAGTGCATCCATGCACACAAAACTGTGACAAAAAACAGGAGATCAAAATTAGTCCAAAGTCAGAGAAGGCAAAACTCACAGTAGGCAGAATCCAAGGCTTGGTCAGAGGCCACGTCGTACCACGACTGGTTTAAGGCTCTGGCATCTTCCGTCTGTCTGTGCGCTGCTTAAGAAGCCAGAGGAATCTGCCACTGACGAGCCGCAGGTGTGAGGCACGCCCCCTCAGACACCACCACCTGTGGAAAAAACTCAGAGAAGGAACACACATACCGCACCCTGACACAGTATGTCTTCCTTTATTTGCATCCTCCTCAAACAACACTATGACTGACTGCACCACGTTAAATACTTGTTTCCCATAGGACTACTTGAGCTTGGTCAGTCACCTACATTTCTCATGAAAATAATTTGTGACTTTTTAGTATTCAAAGTTATAACTACCAAACACCATTTTAAAGACAACATTAAAAGGTTTATAAAACAACTTTCATATAAACCACCACAATGTTTTTGAGATTTAAGTTGTTGAAGAAAGACAGTAAAAAAGGCTTTGGTCTTGCCCCCCTTTGAAATAACCATCAGCTTCAGATATTGGGTCCAGCTAATCTGCATTTACAATTACTAGATATGCCAAGAGTTATCTATGGTAAGATATTAATGTTAAAACATTTAACAGGACCTTGCTACAGGTACATCTTAAACATTTTTAATATTACATGAAAGTGCAATATTTTTGCGAATCATTTCAGAAAGTGAAATGGATATTTTAGAGATTCATTACACAGATTAAAATATTTCAAGCTTTTTTTTCTTGTAATGATTGGTGATTATGGATGATTAAGGCTTACATGTAAAGAAAACCCAAAATTCAGTTTCTCTGAAAATTTGAATATGACATTAGAGCTTTTTTATGCACAAACATCTGGCTTTGGAAAAGTATGTCCATTTCTATGCACTCAAAGATTGGTTGGCCCTCCTCTTGCATGAGTTACTCCATTAATTAGCCGTGGCATAGAGGCTAAGATTCTGTGCCACTCTTCCTACAAACTTTGGGACCTTGATATCCAAATGAAATGCTGAACTTACTTTCATCGGGAAAAACGTGTTTAGACCAGTGGTCCTCAATCCTGGTCCTCGAGGGCCGGTGTCCAGCAACTTTTATTTGTTACTCTGCTTCAACACACCTGAGTCAAATAATGAGGTCATTAGAAGGACTCTGGAGAACTTGACTGCACACTGGGGAGGTAAATCAGGTGTGCTGGATCAGGGACACGTGTAAAACCTGCAGGGACACCGGCCCTTGAGGACCGGGATTGAGGACCACTGGTTTAGACCATTGAGCAATAGTCCAGTTGAGGCAATCAAACATTCGCTCAGTTCTTTCTGAAATTGTTTCAACACTTATCCAGGAGTCTTTGTCAATTCTGGTGGCTCGCACCTGAGTAACATGTAGTTGGTGCGCTGCTGTTTTGAAGGACATGTAGATCCATTCTCCTAGCTGCATTCTAAGTCAGATGCAAATCAATGACCCACCTATCACTGTCCTGCGTCGTTAGAAGCTATTGCTTGGTGTGAGTGGAGTACCTGGGCACCTAAATCATGACGAGACCCATCCAGTTTCTTTTCTCCTTTCCCCAGGTAAGATGTTGCCTCTGGTTCAGGACTGGCTTGACACGAGGAATGCAACATTTGTATCACATGTCTTATGTTCATCTGTGGTGGTGGCACTTGGTGCACCGATTCCAGCCTCAGTCCACTCCTTGTGAAGCTCCCCCAAATTCTTGAATGGATTTCACTTGACAACCCTTTCAAGGCTGTGATTCTCCCTATTGCTGGTGCACTTTTTCCTACCACACTTTTCCTTTCTACTTAATTTTCTATTAATGTGCTTGGATACAGCACTCTGTGAGCAACCAGTCCTTCAGCAATGTGCTGTCATAGCTGTTGTCTTCAAGCCTTTTAGCCTAATGACCCAAAGTGAGAGACTGTTTGAAGCAGTGGTCTCAAACTCCAGTCTTTGCAGGCTAGTGTCCTGCTACTTTCAGATGTCTTTTTATAACACACCTGACTTTAACATGATGTCATTAGCAGAGCTCTGAAGAGCATGACTGCATGTTGGTGAGGAAGCTAGTGAGGTAGATGACAGAGTGAAAATCTGATTTAGGTTTGTAGAGCAAGGGGCACATCTAAAAGTTGCAGGACACTGACCCTTGAGGATTTGGGTTTGAGAGCACTGGTTTAAAGGGTTTCCAATAATGACTTTTTCACCGTATTACATTTTTCTGAGATTGAGTTGGGTTTTCATCTGTAAGCTATAATCATCAAAAATCCAAGAAAAAAAGACTTTGGATATACCGTTCTATGTGTAACAATTATATATACTATATGAGTTTTATTTTATGAAAAATATTGCAGTATTCATTTTTTTAGCTTTACCTGTATATGAATCTTGAACTATACCTTGAAGAGGAATACAAAAAATAAATAAAAACATTTCTCAAAAATGTCTAACCTTAACTCAAACATTGGGCATAAATAACTCTGTTACCAGAGGTATCTCTAATTATCCAACTTGTATGTTTTCAGTTTTATTTATATTTTCATAATTTAGGCTGAACTTATTTTTTACACTTTTTCCATGAACCCGGTGATGCAAACTGCTTCACGAACACACACTGATCTTAATTCCATGGTTTAAACTCATTAGACAGAAGATTTTGTTATTACTTCATAATACAGCACTCTGGAATGACGCACATCATCTGCTCTCAGCATTTAATGTGGCTAAGCTCATTGCATCTGGGCTCAAACTGTAGGACACCTTGTGTGAATCGGAAGGAAGCCACAAGCTTTGAGAAAATGGAAACGTGTGACACCATGTGATGAGGTCAAATAACTTTCTTCTGTAGATAGTTGGACCCACTATACAACTGTGCCACCCCTCATTTTCCTTCAGAAACAGCTAAAATGAAGTCCATCCTAATAACAACTGTGCTTTTGTAATCTGAAAACGATAAAAAGTGTGATTCTTTCTTCCTTCTTCACCTGCATGGGGTAATTTCTATGATGATGGAAAGATACAACATTTAACATAATGACACTGGCAAAAGCCTGATGTCATTGAAAAAAAGTTACAAATTTAAATGTGTCCCTCATGGTAAACAATATATTTTTCCCAATGAATCTTATCTGAAGAAATTAATATTGTCTTAGGATTGATCAAGGGTTTGGGGTTGAATGCTTTTTGTGATTCCAGGAATTGAAGATAGTGAGGTCAGAAGATGTAATGTTGCTTTCCATTCACAGTCCTCTAGTGAGAAAGGATCTGTCTCCTGACCTTAGCTAACACACACTGACATACTGAATATTTATCATTGACTCACTTGCTATTGCTCGCAGACCTACTGTTGCACACACACTCCCAAATTACTCAGAAGAACATAGAAATTCATCTGTGTGCCCACCACAACCATAATATGTTTTTTTTGTTTACATTAACATTATCAGGGACACATAAATCTTGTTATCGATATACAAATGTGCCCCCTAAGAAGCCTCCATGACACCCACAGACACATAAACATACAGCTACAGATGATGCAAGTCTACCGAAATCATCAATGAATGCAACAAAAGATGTGCATCATTGTGTATTTTTTTGAAAAACTTTCAAGAAGAGTATGTTTTAGGATGCTTGCTTTGCTCTGATGAAACTCTACAGTCTAATTATGTAACCACAGCTGGGGTTTAAACTTCTTTTTGTGATGAATTTAGGAGGACCCAAGAAATACCCGAAAGCAAGTGAGTACAAAAATGATATCAGTCTTTATTTTGACGCTGGCGGCTCGGTCCCTGGTTCGGCTCGCACTCTGCGACTGGCCGCTCCTGAAGGCAGAGTCGCAGGTTAGTGACCAGCAGATATTAACAGGCTTGTTAGAGAGAAGTGTGGTCACTAACCTGGACGTGCTGAGGGCAGAACTCTGACTCCTTGTTATGAAGGCGTCCGAGAGGGGGTTATCCAAGGCTCTTTGTCCAGGTCCGGTCCAGGTCTTTGTCAGGGGGAAACCCGTTTAACTCAGGCAGCGGTCTCCAAGGGGGAATCCAATAGAGCGTCCAGGTCCAGGTCAATCCAGAAGGCACAGACAGAACAGGGGGCAGGCGAACTCGTTTACTCACGGACAGGCTGGGGTCGGAATCACGGTGAGGCAGTCCAATACACTGAGGCTGACAGGCAGGACCCAGGCAGGCAGACAAATCCAAAGGGGCAGGCAGGTATCCAAAAAACAGAGGCAGAACAGGTCGAGAGGCAGACAGGCAGACAGGAATTCAAAAAAATGCTGGAAGCGCTCACCGAATGGCTAGAGACGTTCTGGCACTGGAGGCTGCGAGGAGCAGAGCTTTTAAGCAGCCAGGGCGGAGACGGGCACAGGTGTGCTGATTGCAATCAGCAGCTCCAGTGCCAGAAACGTCACACTTTTTAACAAACACATGAAGTTCATAAGTGTTATTAAGACTTTTTACTGTTACTTGAGTTAAATAAAATCAATATAATATCAGATATTATTATTATTATACTATAGCAATAATAATGGCTCTCAGAAGCCTACAATTGCCATTTAAATACATTTTATAATTCTAAATAATGGGACACAAAACTAATCAAATAGTAGCACATTGTTTGTTATTCTACACCAAAAATTCTGATTTTTTTTTTTTGGAGTAAATACCTAGTCTCTTGTAAAAGTATTCACACCCCTTGAAGGTTTTCACATGTTCTTACATTACAATAATAAAATACATTGCATTTTATGGGGGATTTTAAGATAAAATAAGAATTCCTTTATTGTCCCGCAATGGGGAAATTCGGGTGTGACAGTGGCATACACACATTATTACCAATGTAAGATGTTGTGATTTCAGCTAAAAGTGAAATTAGTTCACTGTTTCTAATGCTATAAGAAGCAGCAGAGAGTTTACCAAGTTCCGGTTCCGAAATGAGGGTTTTCATCCTGAGAGCCGCCCCCTTGCCGCTTGAGCTTCATTCCAACTGGACGGACCAAAAAACAACTGAATGGACATGGAGGCAAAGGTTTAGCAGATAGGGAAAGTCAGGATGGGATTATTCATTTAAAATAGTTTATTTCTAATATGTTTTACTGTGCTTTGGTTAAGCTACCCGTTAGCGACCTTTGGAACAATGCTATGTTGAAGTGTTTTGGGTGGGTTTTATGGTTATAACAAACTATATTTCCATAAGGGTTTTGTACACCAATGGGACATTAATGTTTGTGTTTTCCGGTCCGCTCATTACAACAGAATGTAGCTTAAAAGTCTTTTTAAGTGAGTGCTGCGACGAATTTCCGCCATTTGAAAAATGAGCGCAAAAAGTTTTGTCTAGACCAGAGGTCACGGATTAGCGGACCAGGGTCCGGATCCGGACCCAGCTGCTACCTAATCCGGACCCAAACTAATTTAAAACATTTATATATTACTGCATGTTGTCCAAAGACAGTGTCTAACTCAGGGGTTAAAATTCTCCGTCGCTGCGACGGATTTCCGTCATTTGGAAATTGAGCGCAAAAAGTTCCGTCTAGACTTTTTATTCAAGGTTATAATCTGAAGATGCTCTCAACCAATCAAACCTGGCAGAGCCGGGACATTAGCCAATCAGAATGAGAGCATCTGCGGACATTGCCAGTCTTAGGTTTATCGGTGTTCATCATTTTAACCTTTGGGAGAGCATTTTAAACTGGCCACACAGATGGTATGAATGAAAGTAGCGATGGTCAAAGGTTTTCTTTGGATTTATGCAAACCAGCAGGTCAGAAAGTTCAGCAGCTGACAACAACTTCCCTCGGTAAAAGCGTCAATCTGCTCCGGCAGTTAATTAATGAATTATTTCCACCTGTGGCCATGTCGTCTGTCAGCGTTTATTCCCTCGCGGCGACCAACCAGGGATCTCCTCGTGATTCGCTATTATGTTTTATTTAAACACAAAGAAGAGTAACACGCTAGCTCAGGCTAATTTAGCATGACACTTGAAGAAGAGCAGTCGGAATGTGAAACAATGTGCCACATTTGACTGGGTTCGATTCGGAAAGAGTAATAAAAAAAGTAAAAAAAAAAACAAAAAAAAACTGCGCTGTTCTGAAACAAAGAAGGCAGAGCTGCATCTGCTGTCAGTCAGTATGCAACAGTGTTCACCTGATGAGCAGCTGCGCTCCAGGACACTAAATAAAATGACAAGGATTTTGATGCTTACAGATTGTTAAAGGAGAAGTCCGGTCAAAATCAGAATTCAAACTGCTGAAAGTACTTTAAATATAAAACTACTACATACTGTGCAAAAAATTATAAGTTTTTTTAATTAATAATAATTCTCATTTAATCATGTTTATGTGGAGGAATCCATCTTGGTCAAGAATAGTACTGTCACCTCCCATTTTTTGACGTCACTCGGCGGACCCGCTGTTGAGCAAGTTTCAACGCTCTGTCACGGCGCACTATTTTCCAAGATCAAACTCAGTCGGGTCCTACAGTATATATCTATACACGCGTGTGTGTGTGTGTGTAGCAGAGCGCGCGCACACACACACAGCGGAGGAGAGATCGCTGAAGTGACTTAAGTTAGCTGATTATTATAGTATAAGTATTAAAATATAAGAGCATTCCAGCACATGCTGGGCTGAGCACGGTTTTGCACCGACGCTGCAGCTGAGCGCGCACACACACACACACACACGCACACACACACACAGCGGAGGAGAGATCGCTGAAGTGACTGTGTTGAAATAAGCAATGTTTTTTCCTCTTTTACCAGTTGTGTTGGAACATCCGATGGCCATGCACGTGGGCATTGTTGCTTCAGCAATAGCTCTTGGGAATGTCAGCGGTGAAGTCCTCTGGAAATCCGAAATAATTATTGATGATCGCAGCTGTGTAGAACGGCTCCTATTGACTTTGCATGGAAAGCGGAGAGAAATACTGTCGCCGCTTCCGCTCTTCCACGTCGCAGGATGTGATGTCAAACGCCCCTTACTGCCCATATTTGGGCAGTCATGTCAGCCCCCATACACAGTGATTCAGACGACAATTTATGTTTTTATTTTCTTATTGATTAAAGATAAGTTCATTAAATAACCACAAATGTATTAGTTTTAGTTATAGCTAATGATACCCTGATTTTTCCTTGTTGACCGGACTTCCCCTTTAAGAAAACTACATCAAAAAGATAAAATAAATAAACTGCAGCTACAACATGGACTGGAGAACGGGTTCTAACTGGGTGAGGCCAGAGAAAGGAAATTCTCAGAGAGTTTTTTTATGAAGTTAAAGTGGAGCGCGGACACAGGGTTCATCCTGGACAGCTCTCCAGTCACTGGGCTAAAATATAACCATTTTATTAAACTTCAAAAAAGTTAAATCATGCCTTTTTATAAACTGTAATGATTAATTGGTGAACAATAACGGACAAAGCAGAGACTGATTATTGTCATGTGCAATCTGTGTCAAATTAAAATGTATTATGTCATGATAGTGTTGGTGATGTGTCCTGCATTTCCAAGGCTGTGTTTGCCGTGTATGATCATAAAATTGGTTTATATTGAATGTGACAGGGAGCCAGTGGAGTTGATGTACAGGTGTAAAGTAGATGATGTAATGATGAAGCTGCTGTCCTCTGAATCAGCTGCAGTTTATGGAGGGTTTCTGGAGGACAGAGAGGAAAGGGAGCTGGGATTGTAAAGTGGACTGTGGACCAGTTTGTCAACAGTGTGAAGGAAGAACTTGATGCTGCAGAGATGAAAGTAACCCAGATGATGATGTGGATGTGGAAAGTGATGGAGAGGCTGTCCAGGATGACGCAAAGGCTCTAAAGCTGAAAGGTGGCAGAGATACAGGAATTTTAAATTGATATTTTAAAAGTATCAGATTTGGTTGACTTTGCACACTAAGCAAGTGAGCCAACTAATGCGGCATGATGTCCACGCCCCGTGAATATATGGGCTTGCGAGAAAATGTTTTCAGTCAAATATTATTTTTGCTTCAACCCCTGTGCTAACTTCTCTTGCGCCGCTTCTCTTATTAATATGGCAAAGCCCTCCGGAGCGTTCCCAAACATATCCGCTTGCTCATACATACGGAGAAAATAGCCGATTTAAAAGCGCAGAACGAATGAGCACCTTGATATGGGCTTGAGGTTGGCTTTGTTGCCAATCAAACCCAGGTTTAAAATCCTTGCAGGGCAGCCTAAAGCTCACGCCTATCATTAAGCCATAAAAAAGAAATTAAAAAAAGTTCAGTTGTTTTATAAAAGATGTGAAAGTCAAGAAATTGTCTATATACCAAACTGTGAAAGATTGTGGTTCTCTATTTCAAAAAGCATTTTGGATTTTAAAATAGAAAAACTTTCTATTTTTATGTTATTTTTTTGTTTAAAAAGTCAATGTATAAGGTGGGTGCATAAACATTTTATTTCAGTGTTAAATACTGTTTAAAGTAATGGATTGTAATAAAAAAATGTGTCCGGACCTTTACTGGTTGTTGATATTCTTTATTCGGACCCCGCTGATTTTTAATGAGTGACCCCTGGTCTAGACTTTATTCAAGGTTTTAAACTGAAGCTGCTCTCAACCAATGAAACCTGACATTAGCCAATCAGAAAGAGAGTAGGGCGGGTCTTTGCAAAGTGGACATCTGCCAGTCTAAAGTATATCGGTGTTCAATCATTTTAACTTTTGGAAGAGCATTTTGAACTGGCCTCATATGGCATGAATGAAAGTAGCGGTGGTCAAAGGTTTTCTTTGGATTCATGCGAACCAGCAGGTCATAAAGTTCAGCGGATTGAACAGCTGACAACAACTTCCCTCGGTAAGTGTGTCTGTTGCTGCTCTTGCAGTTAATTAATGAGGTATTTCCACCTGTGACCACATCACCTGTCAATGTTTACTCCCTCGCTTCCAGTAATTTAGCTGATAAACGCATCGACCAACCAGGGATCTCCTCGTGATTTGCTATAACGTCTTTATTTATAACACGAAAAAGAGTAACGCGCTAGCTCAGGCTAATTAATTTTTTTTTTTTTAAGAAGGGTCGGAATGTGAAACAATGTCCTGTATTTGACTGGGTCAGAAAAGTAAAAAAATAAATTAATTCCACCTGCACTTTTCTGAAACAAAGAAGGCAGAGCTGCAGTCAGAGCGGCTGTCTGTCAATATGCAGCAGCGTTCACCTCACGAGCCGCTGCGCACCTGGACACTCGTTAAATAAAATGACGAGGATTTTGATGCATACAGAACGTCAAAAGAATAAACTGCAGCTACAACATAGACTCGAGAGCAGTTTCTAGCTGGGTGTGGCCAGAAAAAAGGCGATTCTCGGAGAGCTTTTATGAAGTTATTTGTTATTTTTACACGGAGTTGAGCGCGATGTGAAGCGACACTGTAGAAGAGAGACGCACAAGAAACAGCCGAAAAAGCCTCCTGTCTGTGGATCTATGGACTCATTTTACTCCAAATCAAAAACACCTGCCAGTCAGACAAGAGACAGCAGATTAACTAAAACAATATTTAATTTTACGCAAAAGTTTAACAAAATGTTTCTAATTAGAAATGTTAATCTTTAAAAGCAAGTTATATTTTTTTCTAACCTTTGAGCAATTTTATTAAACTTTTGAAATATTTAACACCCATCCATCCATCGATTTTCTATACCCGCTTTTCTGTACAGGTGTGACGTCAAGCCGTATCTAGTATCTGATGGGGAAACGCTGCTCGACCTCACACAGGGTTGGTGGTGGGGGGGGGGGTACTGGTGACTATCTCCAGGCGGGGACACAGTACATCCTGGACAGGTCTCCAGTTACATGGCTAAAATATAGCCGTTTTAGTAAACTTCAAAAACTTGTTATGGAGGGTTTTCTGGCGGACAGGGAGGGAAGGGAGCTGAAATTGTAAAGTCGAGAGGTAAGTGGACTGTGGTCCAGTTTGGCAAAAGTGTGAAGGAAGAACTTGATGCTGCAGAGATGAAAGTTAACCAGGTGATGTTATGGATGTGGAAAGTGAAGGAGAGGATGGAGAGCATGTCCAGGACGATACCAAGGCTCTGAAGCTGAAAGGTGGGAGAGATACAGGAATTGTGAATGGATATTTTAAAACTAACATATTTTGCACAGTAAGCACAGTGAGGTAACAACTGTGGCATGAAGTCCACGGCCCTGGGAATATATGGGCTGACTGGAAAACAATTTCAGTCAAACTGATTATTTATGCTTTAACCCATGCTATATGTGCAAAAGCACACACATGTCCTCACAAAATTTGATAAATTATGACAGTGTCATTAATGTAATATGGTCAGTGGATGAAACTTCAAACTCACAACAATCTGTTCTGTCAAAGCATGCCTGTGACATCTGCTTTGACTCATCTGTCCACATCCTAACCGTGCCAACCACAGGCTTAAAGGTGTTTTCCTGTAAGTTGGGATGAGATGAAGCAGACAGTGATCTGAGAGTCCTAGATCTGCATGTGGAATTGCTCAGTATGCATCTTTTAAAGCTTTATAACAGTGATTATGTGTGTTTTTATCACTGGTGAGAATTGTACATACTGTCTCTGTTTTTGTATGTTAATGAGAGAGTTTTGCATTATTAAAATGTGGCTCACAAGATGAGGCTTTAATGTTTCCAAAAATAATAATTTTTTGCACAAATACTTATAGTTCTACAGCTATTTAAACAAACTTGATGAAATTTAAAGATCCTCTAAACATGGTGGACATTTAGAAAACAAATACTACCCAAACCACACATCTAACGGCTCAAACCGCCCATGTCCAGTGTCACATGAAACTTAAAGAAACCCCTGTTGTGAGTTTTGTAAAGGTCAACTTTGTAATACCATTTGTGGTGACGTCTTTGACAAGCTTATAATTTAGCTTTACACATTGCTTTGTGCATTATTGTTATGATAAAGAATGAAGAAGAACCAATAATTTTATTGTCATTATGTAGCCATAATGGAGCTTTGGTGAAACACTGGCTAAGAACACACATAACAAACAAACACAAATCAAAGACATCCACGGAAAAACTAATAATGAGCATTCAAATAGAAATAGAATTGCCCTATGAAAGTTTAGCGAAAAAGATGAGCAGCTGAATAAAAAGTCCAGTCAATTTCCCTTAAAGTGAGAACGAAGAACGATTGTGGGAGGTGTTGTTAGTCCAGGAGAGGCTGGAGAAAATGTGAATGCTCAGGATCTGAGACTGCATTGGGTTGTGGGTCAGCAAATCCCTATCAGGAAAAAGCCCAAAACAAGCCCAATAAGCAATCCACCACACTGTAATACCGCACCCGTTTCTATACTGTAGAAAAGCATGCATTTAATGTTGAATTTTGACTTTTTCTGTCAGTGAAATTGTCGGGGAGAATGTAAACGGACAGATTTTAACCAGCTTGCGCTGTCTGTAACGAAGCAGCAGCGTGAGGTTGCACAGTGCGATAGACAGGAGAAGGGGTTCTGTTAGATAAATGACAAGCCCAAATCAGCGACTGCGCGTTCAAAAACAAGCCCTAAACCCATGACTTTTTATAACCAACTTTAAAAAAGAGAGAGCCCAAAGTTCCATATAAGTGGAGTTGGCAGCACTGCTTCTGTTACACAGCTGCTCACATTCACAATACGCAGCAGAGATGTCCGTAAATTTCATCAAATCTCAGGCTTTGGTTATCCTGTGCAAATGTGCCACTTAAAAATCTGACGTAGGGGGCTCATTTATTTATTACATGAGGTTCATAGGTAAAACTAATCCCGTGCGAATAGGGCTTTAGAAAACAAGAGGTCAAGAAAAAAAGCTCCTCTGACCTATTCTGTTAAATGTTTTGAAGATTTGTTTTGCAGCTGTGAAGAGGCCACTTGCTTCAGCTTTCTCTAGAGGATGAAGTCACTGATCCATTAAAGCCCCATTTTATGAGATTTGTGTTAACCACAGAGTTCAGAGACTTTTCTCTCATAAACTTTTTGACACACAAACTATAATTTACACATCACTCTTAAACTGCTTTGAGGGAAGACTCCTTGAACCGTGTTCTCTGAGAACTTCAGAGAACACATCTTTACAATTTCCAGCAATCACTTCTAGCTTCAAAGCGTATCTAGAAATTTAGACCAGTTATGATTTTGAAGCTGTTTTCTAGCGGCGGGTTTGTCAAGTGATAATTTACTGATATTGTCTTGACTCTATCCAAATGGAGCACTTAAAATCTGTCAGCCATTTAGCATTGACCCTAGGTTATTGCTTCATGTCTGAAAAATCTGACGCTGTTGTACAGCATCACTATTTTGACTGTCACTCTGATCTCTCACAATGCTAGATTGGACTTTCCAGTAAATGTGTGTTGTCATTCCAAAAAGTCAAAGCTTTAAGATAACTTGTTCTAAATTAATCTGTAAACATGACTTGTATCACAATAAATCCTTTCGCTCCTTAATAAGACACACTGTTGCACCCAGTCTTGCCCAAATTGAGGCAGAGACAGCACCCATTGAAAGTCTGTAACTGGCTCTCACAAATGTCACACTTGATATGTTTCCTGAACTAACTTTGCAGCTAGGGGTGGTCAACAGATTTGTGTGGGAAGAAAACTTCTGTCAATAGAGGTTTCAAGAATCCCATATGTTTAATCTGTCTTTGTGTGTGCCTATGAATGAATCAGTGTGTACAGAGTTAGGTGCTAGTTGAAAAGCCTTCAGGAAAACAAAAAATTTGGTAACAACTGCCCAAGACAAATATATAAATATAACATACACAATCTATTCTGATGGCTTTCAGCAATAAGCTAAATAACCTCATAATCAAAATCGTCCACATTTAGCTGTGAAGTTATCTGCCTTACTGTGCAATGCATTAATAACATGTCAGGTGAACCCCTCCAACTTATACTTATTCTACTACTCCACTATGCTCCATGGTACACGTTGACAGAACTGCCCTGCGGAGATATTTGAGCTACCTGGAATAAAGATGGTGTAGATTTCCTGAAGCCAAACCACTATTATTTATTTGTAATGCTGATTAGCTACATTTCACATCCCAGAACTAGTCAATTTTAGCTGACCTTTGTGAAAGACTGAAAACTCAGAAAAATTTGAAAGCAAATGTGTTTAAAATGTGTTTTTAATAAATTAATGTCTTTCAAAATAACTTTTACATCTGAGTACACAATGAGCAATGATGAATAATTCCAGAGAACCCTGATAGAAAGTTTATACCTTTGCCCAAATATTATGTCAATCTTTTGTTTTCATAGCATCGGTGTTATGATTAGGATTAAAGGATGACCCTAGCGCAGAGCATGTTGGTGGAAAAACGTTTGCTGAAATAAATGAAAACTTACAACATACAAGGAACGGGGCAGGGAAACAAACCATGTTAAAGGGTGATGATGAAAGCAATCCGACAGCAACAAAGCTACATGGAAAAATTAAGTCAGCAGAGAAACTAACAATGAGTAATGAAACCAGGGAGCTCAGATATAGAGGGAACAGTGAATAAAAGTAAGCTTTAAGACAGGTGAAAGTAATGTGGAAATCATTACCAGCTGAGGGCAATGAAACAGATAACCTGAGGAGAGGAGCCTAATAACAAAAACTGAAAGGGAAAACAGAAGAAATTTAACAGAAAAGAGTGAATGGTAAATTACCTGTAATTTTATAGTGCTTTATTCAGTCCTGAGGACCGCAAAGGACTTTACACTACATTCAGTCACTCGCTGAGAGTGGTAAGCCACATTGTAGCCACAGCTGCCCTGGGGCAAACTGACAGAAGCGAGGCTGCCATACAATTGCTGCCATCGGACCCTCAACAGTATGCAAAGCAGGTGAAATGTCTTGCCCAAGGACACAATGACTGAAATGGTCAGAGCGGGGGTTCAAACCAGCAACCCACTGGTTACAGGCCAAAATCCTAGCTTCTGCACCACTGTCGTCCTGAATTGAACATAAAATGAACCAAGAACAAAACCCACTAAAATGGGAGGAAATAGACATAAAAAACATAAAATATAAAAAAGTACAAAAACTCAAACACCTAAGATTAATAAGCATATGGAAATCATAGAGGAAGGCAAAATCCATGAAACTGAACAGTGAAATGATAATCCAAAAAACACCCCAAGTGTTCAAGTCCAAACACCTTGAAATCATAGCAGCAGGACAGCAGGATGCCAGAATAATATACATTGCAACTACATATTTGATATATACAATGTGTTCACCAAATAATCTGGGCTGCCATGTATTTTTTTTTAACTTTCAAAGAAAATTTGTATGCATCTGCTGCTCTCAAGCACCATGCATACTGTACTTGAGCACCACTGCTACATAACTGATGCAACAGCAACTCAGATATTGCAGTAACCCCAAAATCACATTATTTAATCTCACATCACACTGTGTTTTCTACACAGATAAATATTCACTGACCTTGTCCAGGTGCTCAAAACTAAAAGGGAAACTGATGGTTTGACCTACTCTCAGAAATGTGTGTATTTTGCAGGGCAAATAAGCAGAACAAGCCTTAGCCCTCCTAGATATTCGTGAAAAACAAGGAGAATGAGAAGTGAAAGAGGAGGAGGGTACTATTCAGAGCAAAAGAACATCTAAAGCAACACACATGCCTTAAAAATACGGCAAGTCTTGAAGTTCAATAAAATCTTCTTAATTTCCTCTTAGGTATACCTTTGTAATAAAGGACAATGACTGCAGCTTTAAATTGTGATACGATGTAAAACTGTAACATATGTATTGATGTGTATTTGTAACATAATGACGTTCTCTTTTCAATTCAATTCAAAAAGACTTTAATGATCCCAAAGGGAAATTAAATGTTTTAATTCATCTGAGTTTCTTCAAAGCGTCGTTGGAGATGGTGATGACTGTGGGCAGGAATGATCTCTTGTAGAGCTCAGTATTACACCACCTCTGGAGAAGCCTCTGGCTAAAGACAACTTATTGTTGTATGACAGTATCATGAAGGGGCTCCACTAAAAGATAATGGCAGAGGAAATTGATCTCTCCACAACAGCTTTATAGACAGTATCTTGCTACAAACACTGAAGGTTTAAATTCCTGCACCACCGCCTCTTCTTTGTTACGTGTCCTTTCTGGTTATGTTGAACTAAGATTGCTTTCTTAATGATTTCACAAGGGGAGCATCACTACTTTCGCTATAGTGCTCCGCTTGATATATTTGCAAAAAACTTGATATGATATTATTTTGGGATTATTTCAAATTCAATGGACACAGAAACATAAAGGTAAAAGAGAAAGAAAGGAAGAGGAAAAGATGAGGCAAAACGTTAAAAGAGAGAAAATGTGACATAGATAGAGCAGAGGAAAAATAGAGTACAAGATAACATCGTCAGAGTCTGTTTCTAAACCTGGTTCATCCGGGCACATTGGCAATTGGTCTGTGGATGGCAACTAGAGGATAGCTGGACCTTTGCCCATAGGGTGGTGCAGGAGTCATGCCAAACCAGGAAAATTAAATGAGGACCTATGTCTAAAACAATTTCAGATGGTATGTCATCTAATATGAAGACGTGATGAAACAATAGTCATGCGGTCAGATGGGCTGAAGGGGGTTTGGTGGCTGCAAGCCTTAGAGAATTCCCTTGGGAAGTGGGAAGACCAGTGATGAAGTCCAGAGCTATATGGGACCAAGGTCTGTTGGGTGTGGAAAGTGGCTGGAGAAGTCCAGAAGGAGGTTTATGAGAGATTTTGTTTTTTGCACACCACACTTCTACTGCACATAAGTACATACCTGACATGTTATTTACATTTTCTTTAATAAAATATTCATCAAACTTATTACGGGGATTTGACCTAGAACTGGTTATAAGAATATCAGAAGATGCTAGTCATAGTGGGAAAGTCTAAGACAGAGGTCACGGATTAGCGGACCAGGGTCCGGATCCGGATCCGGACCCACCTGCTACCTAATCCGGACCCAACCTGATTTAAAACATTTATAAATTACTGCTTGTTGTCTGACGACAGTGTCTAACTCAGGGGTTAAAGTTCTCCGATGCTGCGACGGATTTCCGTCATTTGGAATTAAGCGCAAAAAGCCCCGTCTCAACTTTCTTTTTCAAGGTTTTACACTGAAGCTGCTCTCAACCAATCAAACCTGGCACAGCCGGGACATTAGCCAATCAGAAAGAGAGTAGGGCGGGTCTTTGCAAGCGGACATTGCCAGTGTGAGGTTTATCGGTGTTTAATCATTTTAACCTTTGGAAGAACATCTCAAACTGACCACAGATGGCATGAATGAAAGTAGCGGTGGTCAAAGGTTTCTTTGGATTTATGAACAAGCAGGTCAGAAAGTTCAGCAGATAGAACAACAAACAACAACTTCCCTCGGTAAGCGTCAATCTGCTCCTGCAGTTAATTAATGAATTATTTCCACCTGTGGCCATGTCGTCTGTCAGCGTTTATTCCCTCGCTGATAAACGCGGCGACCAACCAGGGATCTCCTCGTGATTCGCTATTATGTTTCATTTAAAACACAAAGAAGAGTAACGCGCTAGCTCAGGCTAATTTAGCATGACCCTTGAAGAAGAAGAGTCGGCATTTGACTGAGTTCGATTGGGAAAAAGTAATAAAAAAAAAAAACCCTGCGCTGTTCTGAAACAAAGAAGGCAGAGCTTCATCGGCTGTCAGTCAGTATGCAGCAGTGTTCACCTGATGAGCAGCTGCGCTCCATGACAGTAAATAAAATGACAAAGATTTTGATGCTTACAGAATGTTAAGAAAACTAAATCAAAAAGATAAAATAAATAAACTGCAGCTGCAACATGGACTGGAGAACGGGTTCTAACTGGGTGAGGCCAGAGAAAGGAGATTCTCAGAGAGTTTTTTTATGAAGTTAAAGTGGAGCGCGGACACAGGGTTCATCCTGGACAGGTCTCCAGTGACTGGGCTAAAATATAACCATTGTATTAAACTTCAAAAAAGTTAAATCATGCCTTTTTATAAACTGTAATGATTAATTGGTGAACAATAACGGGCAAAGCAGAGACTGATTATTGTCATGTGCAATCTGTGTCAAATTAAAATGTATTATGTCATGATAGTGTTGGTGATGTGTCCTGCATTTCCAATGCTGTGGTTGGCCTTGTATGATCATAGGATTAATTTATACTGAATGTGACAGGGAGCCAGTGGAGTTGATGTACAGGTGTGAAGTAGATGCTGTAATGATGCAAGCTGCTTGAGGGTTTCTGGAGGACAGAGAGGACAGGGAGCTGGGATTGTAAAGTGGACTGTGGACCAGTTTGTCAACAGTGTGAAGGAAGAACTTGATGCTGCAGAGATGAAAGTTAACCAGATGATGATGTGGATGTGGAAAGTGATGGAGAGGCTGTCCAGGATGACACAAAGGGTCTAAAGCTGAAAGGTGGCAGAGCTACAGGAATTTCCAATGGATATTTTAAAAGTACCAGATTTGGTTAAAGTTGACTTTGCACAATAAGCAACTAATGCGGCATGATGTCCACGGCTCCGGGAAAATATGGGCTGCACGTGATGCAAATTAGCCAATGAGCTGTGTCAGTCAGGTTTGCTGCTGCTGGCTACTTTTTAGAAAAAAAAGCAAAATCAAAATCAAAAAGCACTTTGGATTTTAAAGTAGAAAAACGTTCTATTTTTATGTTATTTTTTGTTTAAAAAGTCAATGTATAAGGTGGATGCATAAACATTTTATTTCAGTGTTAAATACTATGTGAAGTAACGGATTGTAATTAAAAATGTGTTCGGACCTTTACCGGTTGTTGATTTTTGTTATTCGGACCCCGCTGATTTTTAATTAGTGACCCCTGGTCTAAGATGTTAACCTGACTGGTATGGGATTTTCTGAACATTACATGGAAAAATATGTTAGACGCTGTAGATCTATAAATTTTTTGGCACTTATTGTTTTCATTGTTTTTGCAGTCCATCCATGGGGAAAAGCAAGTAAAAGAAAAACAGATAATCTGTATTTTTGTCAATTCACAATTTCGTATGGGAACTTTATGGTTGCGAGATTGCATCACTTGTAGATTTTAAAGGTTCTCTTATTTAATGTATGTTTCACTTTGTTCAAAAGGTGTAGGAGCCCTTATGCAGCTATATTTCTTGAAGTAGAAGGCCAGCTTTAAAAGGTTTTCATTACTGAAAAGGTCAGTGCTTCCAGGTGTGATACATTGCCACAGCCAACATGGAAGAATCTAAATCATCGGAAGGAAACAAAGGATTTTGGATCAATTGGGCTGTAATTGTGTTTAATGTTTTTTTTGTATTTTTATTCATCTTATCTAAATGTGTTTAAGCCTGAAGTCTCTTGTGACTGTTATCTTTTTCAATGGAGACCGGACTGAGAGGACACAAGATAAAAGTTTGACTATAACATCAAGATACATGTACAAAATAAAACCAGTGAGAGCAGCATAATATACATGGGTACTATATCCAACCTGGCACCGGGGTGGATGATGCCACCATCTAAATGCTACACTGAGTTCTGCCCACCTGGAGAATCCTGGGAGCACCGTGAGGATCACGGTTCCTTGATTTTTCCAGCACTTTAAACACCATCCAAGCAAGACTCCTGACCACTCCAGGACAAACTGGAGTGGTCAGGAGTGGACCACCACCTGTCCCAGTGGATACTGGATTACCTCAGCCATTGACTGCAGTATGTTAGAACATGGGATATGTCTCTGACAGGTTGATCTTTAGTATGGGAGCACCCCAGAGAACTGTGCTGGCACTGTTTCTGTTCATCCTCTACACTGCAGTCTTCTCACTCAGTTCCCCAGGTTGCCACATTCAGATGTTCTCTGATGACTCTGCCATAGTCGGTCTCATCACAGATGAAGACGACTCAGAGTAGTACAGGCATTTGTAGACTGGTGCTAGCAGAACCATCTTCAGTTAAATTCAGGGAAAATAAAGGAGCTGGTAGTGGACTTTCGCAGGCGCAAACCCACCTCATTGATACCGGTGAACATCCAGGGAACTGGTGTTGAGATAGTGGACTCCTATAAGTACCCGGGTGTTCACCTGAACAACAAACTGGTCTGGAGTCACAAGAACAATGTGCGTTACAGGAAGGGTCAGAGCAGACTCTACCTCAGTGTAAGGAGTGCTCCTGAATACTTTCCTTGACTCTGTGGTAGGACCAGGCATCTTCTATGGTGTAGTTTGTTGGAGCAGCAGCTTATGTCTAGCTGAGAGGAAGTGGCTGCATAAAGTCATTAGGCAGGTCAGCTCTGTCCTTGGATGTCCGCTGAACCCAGTGCAGGTGGTGGGAGACAAAGGACTATACGAGAAGATAACATCGCAGATGGATAATGCCTCCCACCCTATGCATGGAACAGTTGCAGAGCCTGAGAGCTCTTTCAGTGACAGACTGCTATACCCTGGATGCTCAAAGGAGCGCTTCCACAGGTCTTTCCTCCCGGCTGTGGCTAAACTTTATGCTCTCTGCTGCTCACAACAAATCCAATAGGTGTTTACAACATGCTAAAGGTTGCAAGGGTTCTGATCTGACCATGAATCTTTTATACTGTCTCTTAGATGCAGACGTTCTTTTGCTTGCACAACCATGCAGATTGCATACTTTTCTCACCACATTGTTCAAATTGGCCACTGTATTTTCCACTGTTTATCAGAATATTGCATTTCTTATCTGATTATCATTAGTCTCTCAGATGCTAAGGCAAGGCAAGGCAAAGGCAAGGCAAATTTATTTATATAGCACAATTCAGTACAAGACAACACAAAGTGCTTTACATGATTAAGATATAGCAAAATAATAAAATGTAGATAGAAAATAGAATAAAAGCAAGTAGGGATAGAATGTAGTAACAAAAAAAGAACATTAAAAACAGTAAAACTGTTTAACTAGAACAGTCAAAGACAATTTTAAACAAATGTGTTTTTAATCTTGATTTAAAGGAACTCAGGCTTTCCGCACTTTTACAGTTTTCTGGAAGTTTGTTCCAGATAAGTGGAGCATAGGAACTAAATGCTGCTTCTCCGTGTTTAGTTCTGGTTCTAGGTATGCAGAGTAGGCTGGAGCCAGAAGACCTTAATGGTCTGGATGGTTTATACGCTGATAACAAGTCTGTGATGTATTTAGGTGCTAAGCCATTCAGGGATTTATAGACTAACAGAAGTATTTTAAAGTCTATTCTCTGAGATACAGGGAGCCAGTGTAAGGACTTTAGAACTGGGGTGATGTGCTCTACTTTCTTAGTCTTAGTGAGGACGCGGGCAGCAGCGTTCTGGATCAGCTGCAGCTGTCTGATCCACTTTTTAGGAAGACCTGTGAAAACACCGTTGCAGTAATCAATTCGACTAAAAATAAACGCATGGATTAGTTTTTCCAGATCCTGCTGAGACATTAGTCCTTTAATCCTGGAAATGTTCCTCAGGTGATAGAAAGTCGACCTTGTAACTGTCTTTAGATGCTTTTGGAGGTTCAGGTCTGAGTCCATCACTACTCCCAGATTTCGGGCCTGCTCAGTGGTTCCTAGCTGAAGCAGCTGAAGCTGTGTGCTAACTTTTGATCTCTCCTCTATTGGTCCAAATTTTATTACTTCAGTTTTGTTTTTATTCAGTTGAAGAAAATTTTGGCACATCCACGTATTGATTTCTTCGAGGCATTTACTCAGTGCTTGAATGGGTTCATAGTCACCTGGTGACATGGTGATGTAGAGCTGTGTGTCGTCTGCATAGTTATGGTAGCTGATGTTGTTGTTTTTTATGATCTGGGCTAGAGGGAGCATGTAGATATTGAACAGGAGGGGACCCAGGATGGACCCTTGGGGAACCCCACATGTGATTTTTGTCATCTCTGATGTAAAATTACCTACTGATACAAAAAATTCCCTGTCCTTTAAGTAGGATTTAAACCAGTGGAGTGCTGCTAAGGTACACTTGCACACACCGTAGCTACTCCCAGATGTTGCTGTACAATCATGCATATTGCATATTTTCTCACATCATTGTGTAAATCGGCTGATGTCTTTCTTCTGTTTAACTTTATTTTTTTCACCTCAAAATGCTATATTATTATATTATCTTTAACTGCGCAATACTTAATATAGTTACCTTTTTTACTTTTATTTTCTAGCCTTTCTAAGAGTTCTTTCTTTAGATTAAATTGGCAATTTATTTTCAGTACTGATTTAGTGTGTAACTCTCTCTGTGCTTTTGTCACTGTCACGCCCATTGTAGGACAATAAACAAGTTTCTTATCTTATTTGGTTGGATAAGTTTTGAAGGAGGTTTGAACTATCCCAGTGAGACAAATGCATTAAGCTTTAGTTCAGAATAGAAAGAACAGGGTCTTTGAAATTCAGAAAGAAATTGTGAACTCAACTGACAATTCACCACATGAAGCTGCAATCACAGCAAATGTTTATAAAGTGTAAAAGATGATTGAGAATATATTATTGGCTCTCTGACTAATACAACCGTGTACATTGAAGTATAACAGGGCTGTTGCTCATTAGGCTTAAACAAGGCAAATCAACTGGCTTATAAATGACATAGTGATGCATTTTCTGCAATGAGTTGTAATCAAATGTAAAGAAAAGGCATGTACACTTAAGCTTCAAGTTAGTCTCACCACTGCTAGATTTAAAGTTAAAATAATCTTTTAATTCTCACCAATTGTCAGGATCCTTGAATGTTTGAGTTAATTAGTTGACCTGACTCACATGCGTTGAGCATTTTTTCAGTTGATTCCCCGTTGTATTTAAGTTCCGGGTTTTGTTCCATAATTGTTCCGTCGTCCTGATTCTGTGCTCCGTTTTCCTTGCCTGTTCCTGTGCTCCTGTTTCCGTGCTCTGGTTTTGGTCTCCTTTGTTTTTTTAGAAAGTTACCTCCATTAAATATTATTATTTCAGCATGCGCCTGCCATTGTCTGGTTGCTCCTATGGTCCTTCTCCGCAAACCATGACACCAATATGTTTATTTTGAATGGAGGGTATATGAATTTGCCCTGTGATGAATTGGTAACCTGTTGAGCTCTAACTTGGTAACCTGTTGACCTGGTAACCTGTTGAGCTCTACCCCACCTCTTGCCTAATGACTGCTTAATGGGGCCATGACAACAAATTACATTTTCTGATGTTTTGAGGGTATACTATGATCCTGCACTGATGAGGCTGCGTGAATGTCCAAACTGAATACCAAAGGATCTGCTCATGGGCAGTCAACTTTTTCTCTTTGCTCAAAAATGGTCAGATCAGAAAATGGGTTATCTTTCTACGTAGGTAGTCTTTGTACGTAATATTCTCCAATCAGAGCACACCATCGAGCAAACAGCCTTCCCCTCCTCCCCCCAGCTTATACACTGGCCGTGAGTCACGCTAGCATGTCTGATTGCTCCAATTGAAAGGAGGAAGGCGGAGGAGCGGCAGCCCCAGATTATCCGCCCTGTATCGGCTCGAACAAGAGGCAGATAATAATGAAGCCACGGAGCGCGAATATCCCGTATTCAACCTCAAACTAACTTCAAACTAACACCACCACTATAAAGGGGAGCTGATATGTCCAAGGGTGAAAAAATGGATAGAAGTTTCTACTTACTCCCGAAGGATCAGAGAATCACAGAAGAGTGGCTGAAGTTCATTTATGGGGACTTTTCTGAAAACAGTGGGGGAATTTAAGTCGGCGTTTTCGAACAAACAGATAAAAAAACTCTTCAGTACCAAAACGGAAGGTGGTGACCACAACGTAACTTAAAAGTCCGGTTTACCAACTGACGAGCGAAACTGCTGCCAGCTGCATGATTTTCCTGTCGCTGCCCAGCAGCGTGAGCTCTCCACCCCAGTCCCCACGGAGAAGAGCTGGATCCCAGCTGCATAACCTTTGTGTCGTAGCTATGCTGTCAGCGAGTTCTACGCTGCAGTACCGCGGTGAAGAGCTGGATCCCAGCTGCATAAGTGCAGCCGCAATGAATTCCCAGCCGCACCGCGGTAAGGTGGCTATTTATTTTGGGCCCACTGTGTTGAATCGCCATCAGGTTTAAGCTTTCCATAAGCTTGGCCTCACCTGTCTGATATCCTGCAACACAAACACGTCCACAAGCCACAAAACCATAATAATTACTTTGTGTAACGGTAGTGCTGTGCCCGGGATGGGAAGTAGATATTGGCAGTCAAATGCCTTAAAAAAATTGTAAATCTTCTGTCTCACTAGGTTCACCTCCGTTAGAATCACAAATGTTACATACATGAGATATGAGACTGAAAGCAAAAAACATGAATTGTTTCTTCCTTTCCACACTAAGAACCCACTTTAAAGTCATACAGTGCATATTTAAGCCAATTTGAAACTTATCAATTCCCTATGTCAGAGTGAAGCCAAGTGAATCCTGGTCAATCCACATCCTGGTCACAGGTTAGACTTAGAGACTTAGACTTAACTTTATTTATCCCTTGGGATTGCTCCTTCAGGGAAATTCCAGTAGCTTATACAGAGTACAAAGGGCAGAATTAGAGCCATTAAAGATAGAACACAACAGACAATAAAATACAATATAAAAAGAGTGTATATAGTGCAAAAGAGCATAAAAAAAGTTGTAATGTCCTGGAATATGATAAATACATTTAAATAATAATGGTCATTCAGACTTTCAACCTCAGGTCGGTGTTACAGGGAGCTAATGGATACAGAGTTTCTATCCCCAGATTGTGACTCTGATGAACACCTTTCAGCCAGGGTAGCCAGTTACTCTGCAGGATACAATAAGCACACTTGCACTCAGCAGGATTTTACCCCTTGTAAAAAACAGAATCTCTCTCTCTCTCTCTCTCTCTCTCTCTCTCTCTCTCTCTCTCTCTCTCTCTCTCTCTCTCTCTCTCTCTCTCTCTCTCTCTCTCTCTCTCTCTCTCTGTAAAAAAAACTAAAACAAAAAAGCCTCTCCTGTACATACTACCAGTGTTCTTACCTTTAACCTTAAAACTTTTCTTTTTTTGTCATACGTTTCAATTTGGAATCAAAAGTCAAATTCCTTGTTTGTGCCCACAAACTTGCAGAATTAAAGATGATTCTGAGTAAAGTAGGGTGTCCTCTGCATAAAGATGCACTTTAGCTGGAGGCATAGTCATACTAATGAATGAAGATTAAAAATAAAACGGGGCTAAAAGTTTAACCTTTTATAATCTTCAAAAAACTAACCCTAAATTGCTTGTACCCATCTACAGAAACACTTTGTTCCATCTGAAATTTGACTTCTAAACAACTTTCCCTGTATGTGCATTTTTGTATATGAGCTCAATTTCTACATATTTGAAAGCTCATTCCAATTTTTGCCATATCTCCAGGTGCCTGCTAGCATGCAAGATGAATTGGTGTGTGTGCGTGTGTGTGTGTGTGTGTGTGTGTGTGTGTGTGTGTGTGTGTGTGTGTGTGTGTGCCTGCCGTTTAGGAGGGCTGCTCCTTTCAATACCCTGAGCAGAGGCTAGGGGGTGCAATGTGGACATAGAGTGTGTATGTTTAAGAGAGAGAGAGAGAGAGAGAGAGAGAGAGAGAGAGAGAGAGAGAAGGGGGAGATAGAGAGACTGTGTGTGTGTCTCCATAATGTATTCCTGCCTGTGGCTGGGCTGGTCACATGGGGAGAGCAGCCTGTTTAAAACAGCCTCGGCTCCCTCAGTCAGAGCAGTGCAAGGCACAGAGACAGACACACACGCTCTCTCTGTCCTGCTCCACGCACACACAGACACATGCTTACGCACTAAGAAGGCAACTTCCCTCTATCGGACTGACACTACACACTCGCCGGGATAGCACACTCCCATTCCCCACTGGAGAAGAGGATAAGGAGTGACAGATCAGGAAAAAAGAAAGTACAGAAAGAGCAAAAGCTTCCCAGTGAGTAGTTGATTTCAATTTTGATCTTTTACGTTTGTATGATTTTTGGGGACTTTGCTCGACTTCAGCACTTTTTGGCTAAGATCCTGACATAGACTCTGAGAGGGAAAGTGAGTTTGATTGAAGGAAGATTGAAGAGACGTACAAGGAAGATGAAAGGAGGGTGACAGAAGTGAGCAGAGATGTGGTGCTTGTGCAGCGCTGGAATACTACTTCATCACTCTTCATCACTCTCTCCTTCTGTCTGTGGGATCTAATGAGGTTAATTAGCAGCGTGCGTTTGGAATGACAGGAATGCCTTTGCACAGAGCTGGATTAGAGTCTGCTTCGGACTCTTGCGCTGTGTTGGGAGTGTGTGTTTTGTCCTTTGCATGCTGGATGCAGAGTCTTACTCTGTTAGAATGATGTTGAGCAGATTTGCTGACACCCATTGATATCCAGATGGAAGCGGATAGATCAGTCAATGCACTCCGGTGATAAGAGGGATGTGCACTTTAGCTGTCTCTATAACTCTCTCTGTATCCATATGTCCCCCTATTTCCTTTCTGTTCCTCTCTTCTTTCTTCCACCCCTGAGCGTTATTCCTTTTTATTTTGTTTTGCTAATGTACCTGATATTTCCCTGACATCCTGTCCAATTTCTTCTTCTTTTCTTTCTGTCATTGCATTAACTTTCTCCCCTTCACTCCAGCGACCTTCTATTTGCCTGTCGCCCAAGCTTTAAGTGCACTTTCTTTCACCTAACTCGCTCTTACACACCAGTTGGTATAGATTCTTCAGCTGAGCAGGATCTCAGAGGATCGCAGAGTTGCGAGGAGGGCAGGAGTAGGAAGAAAGGGGGAGAAGAAAGAGAGAGGAATGACAGAGAAAGTGGAAAGAGGGGAGGGTTGGGACGGAGGGGGGGGGGTGGGGGGGTGCATTGAAAAGGCTGACACTGGCTTGGACAATTAGACCAGGGAGTCCGTCCTGGGGTGCTATTCTGAGAAGAGCTTTGGCCCCTGGGCCCTAGGCGCTGGGTCATGGGATGCCTTGACCCTTCCAGTCGACAGCTAGGCATGGGAGCCATTATCACTAGCCTGATTGATTAGCAGTGAGCGGAAATCCCTTTTCTCTTCACTCCTTGGGAGAAAAAGATGGGCCGTTTTTGTCCTTTTACTGCTGCTGGTTTGGTATCTGTCTATATCAATATTGAAAGCTCTCAGAAATGTTTTTTTTTTTACTTCTTCAACTATTGCTACTTGTTGATCTGCTCTTTATAGTAGCCTGAAAGTAAAGCTGCACGCCATACTGAATCATAACTTCAATGTGTGCAAAATCACAATTGCAAAGGAGTACATAAATGCAATGTTAAGATGAACTTGGACTAAGTCATGCACACATATGACATAGATCTCTGTGAGTTTTAGCATCTTGGTCACTGAGACTGGTGGAGACCTTGTGATGCTACAAAGAACACAAAAATGGTTAAAAATCCAAACAGTTATTGAAATATTCAATGATAATACCAAAAATTATTTTTTTCCTAATATGTTTTTTTTCTTTTCCATATGACAACATGTCACGATAGTTTCAAATATCTAGCAATCTCACCTGGTGTTGTTTTCACATTAGAGGCATCCCTCAGCTTCTATGAGCTGTGCACCTGCAGAGATTGGCTGGTGATGTATTCTGAGGCTACCTGAAGGCAATGGGAGGGATAAAAACATAGTTTTAAGGCGAGACGATGAAAAGGAAGCTACAAAAGAAATATTTCAACAACAACCTGATAAAAGAAAAGTGGTGTGGGAATTACTGGACAGATCCTGAAATTTACATCTTTGCGTTTCCCTTTTCTCGTTTACAAGTTTTAATCTTTCCGGTTCCATTTCCCTCCAACTCTCGCTACTTTTGCTTTCCTCTAAACATGCAACCCCCCCCCCCACCACCACCACCACCACCACCACCACCACCACCACCACCTCCCCTCCTCTCCTCCTTCCCCCTCCCCTTCCTCAGTGTGGGGGTTTAGTCGGGTGTTTAGCCCAGCTCACGGCTGATCAAAGCAGTGTGTGTCAGACTGGGCTTAGCCCCGGTGCTCCTAATGGAGCACCGTTTTCATGCCTAGTTGGTGGTGGAGTGGGAGGGATTGATAGGAGGGATGAGGGGACAGGGGGAAAAAAGGAGGGTGTGAAAGTAGAAAGACTGACAGAAAGAGTTCGAGGGAGGGAGGGATGGCCAGACAGGAAGACAATCAGAGGAAAAAGGGGGACATCTCAGAGTGACACGGGCAAGAAGATTATAGAGGGCAGGCAGATGGATGGTAATAATTAATAGGCAGAAGGTGAAAAAGTTTGAACAAAAAAAGTCCAATGCACAACAAAATACATGGATGAGCACTCAGGCTGACTGTTTGCATGTAACCAGAAAGACAAGCATATATTTTCTAGTCTGCCTGTGTTGCTGGGCGTACAGTTCAGGCCAGCTCCTGTACAGCGTTGGTTTGGAAGCGACACTAAAAGGGAAGAGACAGGTGTGTGTGTGTGTTATGGTGCAAGTGAGAGAAATACAGAATGGAAAAAAAAAAGGAGAGAAGTGCTTGTGGGTGTCTGGTGTATGTTGAGCATCTGTGTGCCCATATGCCCATTTACCAAGCAACACACAGAGATGCCTGTAAACTGTATATTGAATTTTCTGACTGCTAAAAGCAGTCTAGATGTTTGGGCATTGATTTTGAAATCGGATGTTTTATTTATTTTTATTGAGACAATTTTGGTTGTGAAAAGTAAAGGTATTTCTTATTTGTAACGAAGAAAAGAGAAAATGTCAGAGCAAAGAAAATGGTAGTTATGGTAGTTTTACAAATTATTGGAAACTGCTTTTCATAAAGATCTAAAGAGGAATGGGCTTGAATAAATATGCACAGTACTTATAACCTTTCTTCTCTACTTTTGCTTGTGAGGTTTTCTCCTTATTAATTGGGTATAACTGTAACTCAGTTGATAGTTATCTTGCATTTGAAAAATTCTGGGTTTGACTATGTCGTCCTGACACATGTCAATGTGCCCTTGGGTAAGGCACTTAACCCCAAGTTGCATACCAATCTGTGTGTTGTGTCTGACTGGGTGAATATGAGTCCAGTGTATAGTGCCAAAAGGGATAGGTAGAAATAGAAAAGTGTACAAAATTCAGTCCATTTAAACACAATTTTCTTCCCAAATTCTTTTCTTACTTTATTTCTCTGTTTTCCCCATTTTGTCTAACTATAGCCTCAAAGTTCAATGTATTTTATTGAGATTGTATGCTATAAACCACCACAGAGCAGAGCAAATTTGTGAAGCGGAAAGAAAAACATACATGGTTACTGAAAAATGTTATGTGCCTTTGTATACTGGCCCCACTAAGTCAATGTTTTGAAGAACCAGATTTTGGTGCAATGAAGTCTTTTTACCAGCTTCACACATTTGGAAACTGACGTTTGTTGCAGATTCCTCTTTGCAAAATAGATCAAACTTGGCTGTAAAATTCGTCTAGATGGCACATTTCAAGCCCTGCCACAAAATGCAATTGCGTTTGCATAGGACTTTGGCTGGATCATTCTAAAACATGAATATGACTGTAGATGAACATGGCTGTAAATTAAGCAAAAACAACTCCGGTCCTCAAGGGCTGGTCTCCTGCATGTTTTAGATCTGTCACTGCTCCAACACATCGGATTCAAATGAATGATTTACCCTGTCATTCTGTCATCAAGGGCTCCGTCCAAATACCCTTATCGAGTAAGGACTCTTTAACCAAAGCGGAAGTGTGTCAATGGTCGCCATGATAAGTGCTGTCCTAATAGTCCAGCCAGTAAGGAACGAGGTAGGAAAAGGAGCCTGTAAGCTTCCTCCCGTGACTAGTTTTGCTTAGGAACCCCGCAACATCACTTACCGGCACTAAGAAGCCTTAGGGTATCCCACAATTGTTTGCGTGACGTGACGCATAAGCACAACTCTTCATGGAAATCAACGGAAGTGTCCAGAGAGAAGAGAGCGCACACTTTGTAGTTAATTTTTGGAAGGCTGTAGGCCCGGATTTGACTAGAATCCTCCATGTGCATTTCTGTCACATAATAACGTCAGAGTTAAAGGATGGCCGACATCAGCACAGCAGTCTGAAGCTCCTTTCTTACCCACAATAGAGTTATTTCTGTTGACCTCATCAAAGGTTATGGAAGAGGAGCTAGGAGCAGAAGCTAGGAGCTGTTATTACAGTTATTTGGATGGAGCCAAGGTCTGCAGAGGCCTACTAATTAGGCACTCATTAGATTTAGCTGCGTTGAACCAGGAACCACCTAAAACATGCAGGACACCGGCCCAGGAGGTGATGACCGACTGTGGACACCACTGATGTAAATCATTCCATTGTTAGATCTAGCTGTATGTTTAAGGCAAGGGTCTGCAACCTGTGGCTCCAGAGCCACAAGTGGCTTTGCAGGCCTTCCCCAATGACTCTTAATAACAGTGGCTAAAAATGATAAAGAACCAACTGATGTTTTTACGAATAGAAAAAAAAAATCAGGTTTTTCAGGGTTTTTTTGTTGCACTTAATTTCCACAATAGAATGACACTAAAATATATGTATTTGTTTTATATGTTTTTCTCTTGTCACTTAGATCACTTAGAAGAAAATGTATATACATACTATATTTGCAAAAGTTTTATTTTGCTCTATTTTATAACCTAAACACAGAAATTAAATGGTGGTTCTTTGAAAATGACAACAAATTTCCTATAGTACATATATATCTGAATGTCAAGTCAAGTTTATTTGTATAGCACATTTCAGCAACAAGGCAGCTCAATTTGCTTTACATCATGAAATCATAAAAACATCATAAATACAAAACTTATATTTTGTCTCTTTTCAGAAGGTAACAAAACAGCTCTAAACAAGTTTTATTTAGCTAGACTGGGGGCAAAAATGGCTCTTTGGATCATAAAGGCCTTACACCCTAGTTTATGGTCATTGTCCTGCTAGAGGCAAACCTAGTCTCAAGTCTCTTTTCTCCCTAGATTGGCCTGTATTTCTTTTTTCATCCATCTCCCCATTAGCTCTGATCAGTGTCCCTGCATAAGTAAAGCATCCAAACACAATGTCCCTGTCATGACAATGTTTCACGATGGCAATGTTTTTTTTAGTAATGGTAGTGTTAGTTTTCCACCGCACAGTAGTACTTTGCATATCAGCCAAAGAAAATTGGTTTTGGTCTCATCTGGGCAGAGCACTTTCTTCTACATGTTTGCTGTGATCCTGTGCATCTTATAACAATCTTATAAGGGCGACTGTGGCTTGATGGGTTGATTAGTCGTCTGGCAATCAGAAGGTTGTGGGTTCGATTTCAGTTTCCCCTTGCCACATGTCGATGTGCCCCTGGGCAAGGCACTTAACCCCAAATTGCCTACCGAGCTGCGTCTCGGTGTATGAATGTGTGCGCGTTAGTGAGAGCGACTGGGTGAATGAGGCTATAGTGTACAGCGCTTTGGGTGGTCAGCATGACTGGAAAAGCGCTATTTAAGTTCAGTCCATTTACCATTTACCATAACATACAGTACTTAATGCCACACGTTTCTGATTGCTTTTTTAAGAAAAAAAAGTTAAAACTATGTGTAATATATCATTAATCCATTTAATTATGTGCTGCTGTTGTTGTTCAGTTGGATGAAATCCAAATGAAAATGCTCAAGAGGTATAAATGCTTTTGCAGTGGACTGTATCGTTCATGACCAATACAACCTAGTTTCCATTTTCTTCCTATTTCCATTTACCTCCAATTGTTTTTCTTCTCCAGCATTTTTTTTCTGGAGAAGAAAGGAAAGGTAAACCCAGGATTATATTTCCCCTTACATGCTCACTGCCTAGATAAACATAATTTTAAGACCACATAAAAGTGGCCTTAAAATAGAGTCTCAAGCAACCCTAACATCTGATCTTTGTTGATTCAGGTTTATAGTTGCCAAATGACAAGGTGGTGTTTCGAGACAATTGTAATAATTTAGCTCAGTACCAGAAACTGTCTGATCCTTTTTCTGTCTAAACCAGAATACTATGATCTAATTTAAGATATAATATATATCACTGTGTGATCCTGGACAAAATAAGTTTGTATAAGACAATAAAAAATAACACGTTAGAACACGTCTCTGCACTTCATTTATCACAAAAAGGGATTCCCATTAGTTCTTTAAAGTGAAGAAGTGTGTGTAGCAGTCACAAAGTGTTATCTTATTTTAGTTTTACAGTGTCTTCTGTGAACATAACAGACAGCAAATACAATGTAGAAAAAACAACTATATGAAGTTTGGTTATTATTGACCTATGCAGCGTGTGTACTCAAAGGCTGAAGAGCCTGGTGCTGAAAGTAATTTAAAACTACTTTTATTCTTGAAAACCAAATTCTTCTTGTCTTTAATCTATAATTTTTTCAGTTTCTTTTTTCAGTTTTCTTTAATGCTTAGTTAGATTATGGCTGAAAACACCACCCTGGTACTATCATACTCTTATCTGCAATCGTTCTTCACTTGTGCTTTCCTTTCCAACAGCATCTAAAGTGTAAAAATATGACAAAATATTTTTGATGAGCGCATTTGTGGGAACATGCACACAGAACAGAGAAATTTTACATGCCTCTGTGGAAACAAATGCAGGTGAGAGCTTTGGATGCAAAAAGCCTCCAAACAGAGAGACATTAAAAAGCTAACATTCATCTCTGGTGAGACGAGGCTCCCACGCTTTCTCTGCCTTATTCTTTCTGCGTCTTTCGTTAGAAATGCCACTTGCTGTGTGCTTTTATCTAACAGCACCTGAAGGTGTGAAAACATGACACGATTTGTTAAAATCTGGCCCCAATTAAGCCGCCTCACATAAATTTCCAAGATAAGGACTTTACAACTAATTCATCTCTACACCCTAAGCTATTAAAAGTGGCTTAGAAAGAGTAATTATTTCAGTTATCTGTAAGAACCTTTCTTGTTTTCTTTGTATATTTTTAATATGGAGAAGATGCAGGATCCCCGTGTCATTACTTTAACAAATTACAAGTGATAAAAAGTTTGCAGTAGAATGTGTCTGACTATTTGTGTTATTTGGGGAATTTATGTAGATTATTTTTCATTAGTTAAACTTTTCAATGTATACTCTCACTAATGTCCTATGCAGTTTCCATAAGTGCCCTTTCCATTACTTTTTAGAAGCATTATTTTGGCAGAGGCTTTGTTGGGGAACTTATTTGCTTACTTGTGGCCAATAACCGCATATGTTAGAGAGATGTGCATAGTTATAATTGCATTCTGTCACAAAATTGAGTATCAATCGGTATATTAAACAGCTTCCTCTCACACATGTATATAGTGAGTATGAACACATCATGAGGAAATCATACAGCATCTGAGAACACTGCCCCCAGGCAATGGTGTAATCCAGAGCACAATACATGTATTATAGAATAATGTTATAAGAGAAAGTCATTAGCATTTGGTAACAGCAGACCCAGCGCCTTGCAAAACTATTCATCCCTTTAGCTTTTTATCTATTTTGTCACAATCCAACCTGGAATTAAAAGGTTTTGTTTAACTTGTATGTGATGAATCTGCACAAAATAGTCTGGGTTGGTAAAGTGAAATGATTATCTATATATCTATATCTATATATATATATATATATATATATATATATATCTATATCTATATCTATATCTATATCTATATATATATATATATATATATATATATATATATATATATATATATATATATATATGACAAGAAAACAATATTTAACCTAATCTGAAATGTTGCAGATATTGTGTTTCATTACAGAAGTGATGTTAGTTTAGGAAAAAAAATTTGACAAACATGCCTGTGCAAATTCTCAATCATCCGGGTCATCGCCACAGCAAATGGGTTTATACCGGACGCAACTGCCCTTTCACTCAGTTCTTTCTGAAAACGTTTTGACACCCCTACAGGAGTCTTTGTCAATTCTGGTGGCTCGCACTTGAGTAGAAAAACCTAATAACACTGTCAGACAAAACCTGGTTCTTCCCAAAGACAGAACACCCACACCACAGCTGAGCGGCATTGTGTATGCGGCCGAATGCTGCGAGGACTGTTCAGACTCCTATATTGGGGACACTAAACAACAGCTACATAAACGCACGGCATAGCACAGGAGGGCCAGCAGCTCCGGGTAGGATTCAGCAGTCCACTTGCACCTCAAGAACAACACTCTTTTGATGACAATGATGTCCAGATTTTGGACAGGGAAAACGGATGATTTAAAAGACGGGTAGAAGAAATCCTCTTGGTCAAAAGAGAAAAGGCATCACTAAACAGTGGGGGAGGTTTGCATTTCCAACTTCCCAGTGTTTACAGCTCGATCCTCCAACACATTGCAAAGAGATTACATCAGCAGTCTCATCATGATTTAGGTGACCAAGTACTCAACTCACACCAAGCAATAGCTTCTAATGACCCAGGACAATGGCAGGTGGGTCATTGATTGGCATCTGACTTAGAAAGCGCCTAGGCAGATGGGCCTCCATGTCCTTAAAAATAGCAGTGCACCAACTACCAATTGCTCAGTACGAGCCACCAGAATTGACAAAGACTCCTGGATAGGTGTCAAAATGTTTTCTGAAAGAACTGAGTGAAAGTCCGGTTGCCTCCGATTTAAGCCTATTTTCTAATTTGACAAACAATACCGTGTCTGCCTCCACGAGCATGTATTTCCAATTACAGTGACACCAAATATATTTATTAACAATTTAGTTCATGTCATAAAATAACACAACCAGTGCCAACAAAAGAGTAGGATTACTTTGGGAGCAAATTGTTATAGTAACTAAAAACAGATAGAGTTACATAAAACTCAGATATATGGTTACTGAAAAAGGGGTGGACAAAAACTTTGTGACAACTTTGCACACAATGCTACAATTTTTTGGAGTGATTTAGTTTAAGCGACTTGGTCATCCTGGTATAAGTGCAGCAGCAGATTTCACTTTAAAGCACTGAATGAAGCACTGAGTAAAGGACTGAGTAAAGTGAAGCAATGGGCTGGAAGGCTTCATTGCTTCATGAAGCTTCATTTGGCCATCACTACCGCAAAGATCCAGAAACCGGTAACAGTCTAGGTCATGACCAAAATAGCAGCCGATGAATCACCAGAGGCAAGGCAAGGCAAGGCAAATTTATTTATATAGCACATTTCAGTACAGAGACAATGCAAAGTGCTTTACATGATTAAAATATAGGAAAATAAAACAGAATAAAAGCAAGTAGGAATAAAATTCGGAAAAAAATAGAACATGGGAGAATAGAAATTAAAAGCAAACAAGTAAAAACAGTTGGACTACAAAGTGAACTAATGATGTTTCAGTAATACAGTTCAATTAGAACAGTCGAAGGCAATCCTAAACAAATATGTTTTTAATCTTGATTTAAAGGAACTCAAGCTTTCCGCACTTTTACAGTTTTCTGAGAGGGCAGAGCGAGAACTGAAACCACACAGGAGCACAGGGAAAAAAGGCAATGCACGCAGGGACTGGAAAGGTAATCCAATGAAGGCAGGTTGCACACAGGATTGCCGGTTTATGAAACTGATCACGCAAACACAGGTGAAGATGCGTACATGCAGGCAGCAAGACGATCTGGCGCCGACTGGCTGTGAAAGGCGGGTATTTATAGGCGGAGTCCAAGGTGAAACAACTTGAAGCTGATTACTCAGCAGCAGGTGTAGCTGATTAGGGTGAGTGGAGCGGAGAATGGAGAGAGAACTGCCAGTCAGCCCAAAAAGAAACATAAACAAAGCGAGACAGGATGACAAAGAAGGACCCTTAGGCCCAATTTATGCAGTTTATCTTCAAAAATTTCGATTTTTGGTGTAAGTTACTTTAACAAAATCATTAATATAATCCCAATAAGTTTAGCTTTTTTTTGGGGTAAAATCGAGCTGTTGAAATTCTGTATGCATTCTGTTGTTTTGGTAAAAGAATGAGTTTACTTTGTAAAACCTTTTATTCTGAGATAAACAATACAAGACATTTCGGAAAAATTAAAACAGAATTTGAGAACAGAAAATAATTTTGTCTGTTCATTAAAAGCAGATGGTGTAATTTCTCGCACATTGTTGATATGTAATATAGCTGTCTCCGGGTGTTTGTGATGTTTACTTTAGATGTTTGGCTATTAATCTATAGTTGCATTATAAAATGTGTATGGAGAATGGCATTTTATTTGTTGAGGCAAGTAAAGTAATCAAATCAAGTTAAAAATTTCTTTAATGATTACATTGCTCATTATTCCTTACTGTCAACCCTTAGAGTGGGTTGTGATAACAAACAATTGTCAGCATAAAAGTGCCATATCCATTTGTTTTTAAGTTGATAGAAACTGTCATATAAAGTATTTTACACCACAAGTAGTTTTTGGCCTTTAAACATGTGTATAAATCAAATCTGAACCTTTGAACATCAGGTCTGTAGAAGCTTTGCTGGAAAACAACTCTTAAATTGTGTCCACAACCATGAATAAAGGCAAAAGAAAGGGATGAGAGGACTTGTTTTCAGAATACTGGTTTCTCGTTTCCAAGCACAATGTGGCAAATGAGAAAAGTGAATTAGAGTGCCATTGTCGCCTTGGAATTGAGAGAGAGGCTGATAATTTAAGAAGTGTGACAAGGAGAGGTCAGCTGTGGCTAACATCAGACCGCAGCCACTACTTGAGGATAATAGGGGGTCAGGCAAAAGAGAGAAAATAAGATTTACACCAGGCACAAATGGTCCTACCCTGGCAGAGTTGAGGAATACCAGAAACAATGAATACCAAGCAAGTTAACTCAGGCAGCTAAGGGAAGGTAGGTAAAAAACAAAAGGGATGGATTTAAACACTTACAATGGCAACCCAAGAGTTGAAGAGAAAGAAACAAAAGGACTGTCCTCAGAGGAAACCATTAAGAAAAGAATGAAAACAAGATGTATGAGTAGAATACATGTATTTTAACATGGTTGCAGTGGCACCAACAACGGTGTGAAGGCAAGGGGGCAATGGATAGCACTATAAATTTGCTTGTTGACCCATCACCAAACTATCCTTTCTAAACAGGCGGTCTTGAATCCATGACATTTTTTAGACATACAAATTCAGGAGACAAGCCCAGTCTTTGTGAGATGGAGCATATTTAAAACATATATTTATACACACCATGTAAAAATACACCACCTTTTATTCTCTCAATCAGACCACAGGTGAAACTTAATACTTCCTCTTTTAGCGCAGTTAGGATTATGAAAATAATGTCTATGATTTATTACAAAATAAATAATGAGACTCAGAAGTCTACGTTCACCTACTTAATATTTGCTAGCATTGTTGGAGACTATGACTTTGATTAAATGTTCCATTGGTCCTTCCAAAATATCAGTGTTCTCACAATACTGCTGGACTTTTGGGCCATTCTTCCTGACAGAAGTGGTATAACTAGTGTAAGTAAGGCAGGTTTGTTGGCTTTCTTGTTCACACACCTTTTCATCTTTTCTTGCAAACTGGCTTTTGGAATGAGATCAGGGCTTTTTGATGGCTCCTCCAAAACTTTGACTTTGTTGTCCTTCAGCCACTTTGCAATTAATTTGGCTTCATGGTTGGGGTCATTGTTGACTGTAAGACCCGTTTCTGCCCAGGTTTTACCTTTCTGCCTGATTTCGTGAGATGTTACCTCAAATGTTCTAACGATATTATCTATGTTCAGAAGTGTACCAGTCCTTTCAACAGCAACACATATTTTTTGAAATGTATGGTGGATGAACATTTCCATGGTGTTTACAATCATGGTGATTATGGTTGTGAGGTAAGATTGTAGTCAAACACAGGGCAAGAGAAGGAGAATATGACGTAATATGACACAAAATTAAAAACTGAGAAATTAAAAAAGACAACATATGAAACTGTGATGAGTATAAATGTTTGACAAGAGCAGGGGTAAGGGTGGATAGAAATGAAAAGAAGTTAACACTCCGGAGTCTAGCAATTTTATGGCCACTTGTGTGAATGAGGTCACGGAACAGGAACGGGTGAAATAATTAGAGGAAATAGAAGGGGACATGTTGAATGGATCAGGAATTTAGGTATTTTTTGCAGGCAAGACAATGGTCATTGCACATGGGACAAATAAAAGGGTTGTTAAAAAATAATCTCAGCAAACAAGTGACGAGAGGCAGTTGACCAGGAGCTTTCAGCTCTTTCCTTTGACAAAAAGAGTAATTTAAACAAATCTGCCGATTCACAAAGTTGAATGGCAAGAGATATAGTCTTTATTTCAGCTAAAACATTACAGTTCTCATTTATCATAATGGTTGCACTTCTTTCACTCAAATGGAAAACCTGCTGTTATTGACCTTGTGCAAAGACAATGTTTATCAGTCTTAGACTGAGCCACATTATTAATAATGCACTACATTAAGAATCCATAAATTTTCCATCAATTGGAAAGTCAGCATGAGGTGCCTATTTTATAATAGCGCCCATTAATTCATTCCTGGTTTTAGGAAATTTTTCTGACATGTTTATTTATCGCAGTTATGAAATATGTATGGCTTGTTGAAAGGCTTGGGGTTCTGCCTCTGGCAATGCTGTCTGCACGGGAGATGTGTCTGTCCGTGCATTTTTATGTTGAGTGTCTTTGTCCAATCTAATGAAGCTGCATTCTGTAAAGTGTGTTATTGTGCATGCCCATCTCAGTCCACACCTGTCCAAATGTATGACTTCCATTGTCTGCATTTACCCTTACTTTACTTAATAACTGTGCATTTGAAGTGGCGAGTGCCAGTCTCAGACCTGGGGGCTTTTAATCTATTAAAGCCTGATGTCTAAACTCTAATCAATATTGCCCATTCTATTTCCATTACTGTACATATGGAAAGTGATAAATAAAGCATGACGGATGGAGCTCAGTAGTCACTACATATTATGCAAGAGTCTTGAAGGGTCTCTTAAATATTCTCCATGGAACCCCCCAAAATATATTGCACATCTATATTGTTGGTCTAAATTGCTTAAATTGAAATGATTTTGGTTGTTTTTGTGACACCAAATAACTTTACTCCAGATATACATCAAGAAAGTTTATACATTTTATTTCCAAGTACTTACATACGGTCAGCTTAAGTGACACATTGTTTTATTCTTGAGATTATTTCCTTTTTGTCTGGCTACCATATTCACTCATAATAGCATACCCACACCCTCACCAGTGCTATTATGTGTCTGCCTTCTTCTTTAAGGGCAAATGACAATATGCGCCTTTAAGTATAGTATACAATATTCCAGCTTTGCTTTTATTTGTAATACTGTCAAATATTTATTGTTTGAACTCCAGCAAAGCCATACTACTATGAACAATGGAAATCATGTAACAGAAATGTCAAAACTTAGAGGCACGAACTGTAAATATATCCCAATGATTTGGAATTTAGGAAAAAGCTAATCAAATGTTGCTCAGAAAAAACGATAATAGACTTACCTAAGCTTGTGCTATGCTATACAGACAAATACACCTCCGCATCCTCAATACATAAAATGGCTGAAACAGCTGGGGAGTTGGATCTATATTTACATTAGTTAAGCTTAATTAATATTTGACCTCTTGTGGGTACTCATACACTGTGTATAGGGCATTGAACTTTCAACCCAGGTGGGAAGGTGATTCTCAGATGTGAAAACAGAGAAACATGAGATGGTGACATCATGTAAAAAGCTATTTACTCTGCTCAGGCAGCTGCACACTGTCCATTTTACACCATTCTGTAAAGCTTGTTACAAACTCCACAAGTTTTTTTCTTGTAGTCGGGTTGGCAAGAACACAAAGAAAGTTTGTTTTAGTTCTGTCCATTCATACTTCACGAGATGCTCAGCTGCAGAAGTCAGCCCCACATTACTGAAGATCGGGTGAGTGGGGGATGGGGGGCACAGAGAGCTAAGCACGGAGCAGGCGGAGAACTGAAAGTTGAGGAGCAGACACATGATAGGTCACGGTGTGCTCTGGCCCTTTTTGAAAATACTCCAAACACCGTGGATGTGCGATGCTACAGGGGTGGGACTGCCCTACTAGGATAATTTATAGAGGAAATGCTGCAAGTGAGCATAATTGGCATGTTCAACCTCTTAAGCCACGTGACTTGAACTGCGGGACTGCAGTTCAAGAGATGTGTAAGACATTTCTGCTTTTCCAACCTAAGCGCGGCCAACTAAATCACGTCCAATCACAATACAGTCGTTGGACACCCCGTGAGAAAAAACAAAGTTATTCCCAGACAAGCAGGGAGACCCTCCAAGACAGACCTGAGAGATCAAAATTACATAATTTGCTGCAGGACAAGAATGTCTTGTTTCTCATGGAGTGTATAGCAGCCTTAATCCCAGCCCAGACAGAGAAGCTGATATTCAAGCCAGATATGGTGTTGCGCTTCGAAAGGTTTATGGAAAGCTTGTGCAGGCAGGAAATCATTCTGCAGGAGTTGAAAAGCAGGGAAAGGGCAGAGGCTGGTTGGTAAACAGTGCCAGATTATTGGTTGGTTGGTAACTGATGCCTACCTATTTTTATGGGGTTCATACAAATAGGTAGGGGAACAGGTGAATAGGATGACACTGATTGTGCTGCCTCAGAGGCAGTGGCGTATTTAGGCCATTTTTAGAGGTGCTCAATCTTAGTAGGACGGTGTCATTTCAACGCTGCTGTGCGCAGCTCCACTGCCTGCTATTTCTTTCCTGTCCCTTTAAATCTGCAGCACACCGGACTGTGCTGTGTGCTGTTTAACTCCACTCTCATTGGTTGTACTGCCTTAAATCCCGCCTTCCATCTTCCTGATTGGCTGTTTTCTATTGCGTGTGTGTGCCTGCATGTTCGTGCGTGCTCGGAGCGCGAGATTAAAGTTTTGATTCATACTGGGATACTGCTGTTACCACAATTAATACTAGGCTACGAAACTAGTCCAGTTAAGAAACTAAATATTATCGGCACTAAAATAGCTGAAAGTGCAGTTCTGAACAGAAGCAGGAGAGACTGTTTTGATCTGTTGAACTGGAGAAATGTAAGTAACCAACGTTAGCATCTCAAAATAGCATTTAATTCTGAAGTATAATACATTTTATCAACAAAAACCTAATCTCTTTTATAAAACTAAATATTGCCAGGCAGGAGTTCTGAAGACTGCTGGAAAGATGGAAAAGCAAAGACTGTAGGCTATTAAAAATTCTGATTCTTAGCTACAGCCGTCTGAAAAAGAAAAGGTGAGGGTTTCCCTTTTACCAATATTTGATTGTTATTATGGCTTTCTTTTATTGTCGACCATTTGAGGCAGTTCAGGCATAAATAGCAGGTGTTATTTCTTTTGCATAATATAGAGTATAAGAACACTAGAGGCCGCCTAAACAACTGCTATATTCTGTTTAGACTTTTGCTTAGTTATAATAGCATGATTAGGATTCCACAAAATAATAGTGCTATTTATTTGACTATTTCTACTTCTAGAATTAGAATAAAGACAAATTAAACAGAGGAACATAGATTTCCACACTGTCCATTAGTAAATTAGTACAAACCAGGGGCAGAGCTAGACATTCTTATCATCAGGGGCTTAGCCCACAACATATTTCATCATTACAAGGGTAATCTGGTACACCAAAAAGTAAGCAATTATTTAATCTGTTGATGTGGTCGCAAAATTAATTTAATATAGGCCTTTACATATCTTAAATTTTAATCTGCTGTTCTTTAATAGTTATACTAGTATATACCAATAGTATATTAATTTGTTCTCATTTCAATGATGAAATGGACAACCACTCATGTAATAATTCAGTTTTGGTGTCACCAATCTTACTCAAAGTACAGTATTGGGTCCTCCATGCTGCTTATGTATAAAGGTTTACTGCACATTTAAACATTGACAACTCACTATTGTTAGGGAAATAATTAGTTGTCTGAGAAGATGTAGGTAAGGAGAAGCTGTTATCTACACTGCAGATATATGATGTAAGAAATGTGTTTGGAATGTTAAGATAAATTACATGAAATGGGCTAAAGAGAGTAACAACTAACCCCTGTTGTACATTTGTTGTTGAATTTAATATTTGAAATGCTGTCAGTGTCAGTGAGACTTCTACTTCCAGTGCAGAGTAGATACAAGAAATTTATTTGCAGTCCCTTGAATGTATAATTTTGCTGTGTTTTATGATACAGAGAGAGTATCTTAGATAAAAAATCTCTGCGCATTTCTATATCTTCAAAAGAAAATACAGGATAGACACAGTAGTAATAGCAGCCCTTTTTTCAGCCAGCTGACAAACACTGTGCAGCAAAAGGTTTTTGTGGGCTACCATGTTTTGCTCTGTTAAGCCAGAGAAAATTAAATTTCAAGAAAGCTAAGTTAGTTTTTTTGTCTTTAGGGAAATTATTCCTCACTTTTACCAATATAGCTAGTCTAACTATAGCCATCATGCAGGTTTTACAAATGCACAAGGTTTTATTGTGTGAAAACATTTCAATGTGTTTGTCACTGCTTTTGGATGGGCCTATATTGTAGCTTGTTTGACGAGCTTTAGGTAAAAAATGAGTCAACTCTAAGAATCTTAACCCCTAAAGGTCAGATCCTAGAATCGCCCCTGCTCAGAGGAAAGCAGGTGAAGCCTGATCCTGATTATAAAGAGCGACGGCAGAAACAGTCAGCCAGGACATGACATGATACCATTCATCTCAATACAAATCGATTATACAAAATGTCTTCTTTTTACAATCATGTTTTTACCTGGTTGTCCGTCTCATTTGTTTCTGCATTGGCCCTGTGATAAAATGGCAACCGGTCAAGTTTATACTCTGCATCTCACTTGTTGACTGTTCAGATAGGCTCCAACCTCCACATGACCTCAACAAGGCCAACTAGTATCAAGATATATTCATGGATTGATATATGTATGTAACATCATGTGAATATTACTCTTTCAAGAGTATTTTTTGTATCAAAACATAACTAAAATGGTCTATTTGTACAAAACTGCTTTGTCACTTATCCTGATAAATAGTAGATTATTTATGTTAATCAGACCATTGACAGAATACAGTTTAACAAAGAAAACAATGGCTCTCCTGCCTAACATGTCTTCACAAATTAAAAGACATGTTTGTGCTTGGAAAATGTATTTCTACTTAGACAATAACATATGAATTTGAATTCCTGTTAACAAATCTTGCTGTATTACCGGCCACATATTGTTGCTTTTCAGCCCTCTTTTTCCTCTTTATATGTACCTCTCTGTGCTTGCGGTATTGCGTTTCAGATTATCCTTTACACCATATTTATCTCATGATACATCACTGTAGCTTTCAGTTGTGGGGAGATAATTTCTTCAAACTAAGCAGCTGACAATACAGTCCACCATTTTAAGGATCATTTACAGCAAATGACTGCTGCACAACTGGAAGCTATGAGCGCTCTAACTTTCCTGTTCCTAATTTAAACCTTCTGAACTGACAGTATTTGCCTCTTCTCATAGCCCACTTCATTAGCCATGTGTGCTTATGTACATGTCTCTCAGCCTTAATTAATTTCGTAAACTTAAGTGGGAGATTTGCATTAGACTGGGCCTGCCTTTGTAGTTCACTTTATTAGTGGTGTCTGGACAAACCCCCTTACCGACAGCCCACATTCACCCAGCACCCTCACTTTTATTTAACTGTGCTCACCAGACAGCATTTTGTCAGAAGGACCGTACGTGTGTGTGTTTTTCCGTTCCACTGTGGTAGTTTATTACCAATGTCTACTTTGATAGTTAGTGTGCATGCTTGATTATGGCTGAAAGGGAGTGGGCTGGGCGCTTGGCCGGAGAGGAAGTCTGCCTAATGATATTACCAACATCCTTTATTGGGCAGCCACTGCAGGCGGAGGAAAAGAAAGTAGTAGAGAAGGAGGGAGGGAAGCTTGGTAGAGGGAACAGAAAGATTGGGGAGCTGGAAAATAAAAAAAGAAACTGGAGAGCAAAATCATGTGGTATATAATAAAGGCAGCATGTAAGGGCAGGGGTTAACCTAGCTTTTGAAATTTAGTAAGAAAGAAAAAAATTGCATAATGCATCATCTTTGCTCAACTGGGTATGCTTCGAAACCTTCCCATACTCTCATAATTTGTAAAGCTCAAGATATACTTTTTATATAATATATAATATACATTCTGTCTCTCTCTCTCTCTCTCTCTCTCCCTCTCTCTCTCTCTCTCAATATAAATCTTTATATATATATATATATATATATATATATATATATATATATATATATATATATAATGGATCCGAGTGAGTCACTAACGCCCAGCAGAAGTGAGAAATGAAAGAGGTAAAGTAACCCTAACCCTGTAGATTTGGTTGTCCTTCAACCACACAAAGCTGTCAGTTTACTAATAGTCACTGCAGGATGGTCTACTGGCTCTTACAGTAACTGTGTTAATTGTTGCCATCTTGCGTTCTGATAGTTCTGCGGTACTGCAGGCACAACAATGTTTATGTATACTGATCGTACCCAGTGCATTTTTTTTTCTGGCTCAAACAGGATTAAGTAAACACTATCAGGATGAACGCTTGGCATATACTATTCTATTCTATTTTATTTTGAAGTTGAATATTTGTTTTTTTGTGTTTTCTTTTTATGGTCAAAATACATGACAAGGCCTCTTTAATGTCGCTATGCAAAGACTTTGTCTGTAATGACAAAGATTTCTCTTCTTAGCTGCCAGGGCAGGAGAGTATTTTGCTTAAATCTGCTAATGATACTGTGACCACTTTATGGATTTGATACATTTCCATTTCCCTTTAAGAAAGAATGAAAGCGAGGTCTCAGCAAATGTAACATACACCATCCTGGTGTGGTACAAAATTGTTTTACCCTTTATTTCAACACTAGATTTAATGGGGAGTGCATCATAAATGATGCTCATATTTCATAAAGGTGGTAACATATGTAAAGTTTTACGTTAACATTGAGACTGACGTGAAACACATTTTAGATGCACCAACATAGATGTCAAAATGCTAAGGGCTATAGGTTTTATACTGCAAAGATCTGTGATGGTATCAAGTCTCTACTCATTTAAAAAAAAAATCATTGAGAGATTGACTGATCATTTGAAAGTAATAGTTAATTTTCTCCAAATTTCTCATTGTCAGGGGCAAATGGCCATTGTAAATAATAGTTTAATAGAAGGATTCATTATTTGATCTGACAACTGAATCTGATCAGCCCAAAAGCAATATAACCAGTAGAGGCCATACATGACCCAAGATGCAAGCTCTGCAAAGTTTCAGCTGAAATTGTCTCATTCATAACAGCTGGGTCCAAGATGCAAGCAGGTAGGTGGTGGTGGGAATAGTGTACAGTGTACAGAAACATTTGTGCTGAGTATGGGCTAGGGCTCCTTAGTCAAACTGAGAAACATTACCAGGAGTGATGGAGAATGATAGGGCTAAGATCCTGTAGATAATGTCCTTCTGTGTTAGAGCAGATACCAGAAATAAAATCTGAGGTCTCTGTCCAGATGAGTGCATATAATCCAATTCAGAAGTCCAAAGTGCATTTCACAAAACGTTAGTATGTTATGCATCATACTGCATGTGTCAAGGTTCAGTCAAGGGCAATCATGCTGTTTGTTATCTTTATTCTAAATAGTACAGAAAGCCAGTTTTGGTTGCAGAGATATTTTCTGCAACTGTGCTCAAATGAAAAAAATCAGACTTGATCCAAAAGAAAATATACTATGAAAGTGAAATTGTGGCAGAGTTCTACTTTCTTCTGTATTGTGGTCTCGAAACACATGGACCTCGTCAGAAAATGAAAGGAGGCTGGCCATTTAGTTTTACTTTACACTTGAATGTTTACAACAACAGAAAGGCCAGAACTTTGAAGGTCACTGCCAAAGGAAGCATGACTGCTGTGCTTTTAATTGTGACACTGCTTAGCTTCTTTTTTTTCTTACAAAGCTGTGCAGTTCTAACTTTAGAAAATACATCATAAATCACATTCTAACCAAAATCTACATTATACTCAAAAAGAAGAAAAGGACATTAGGTTCTATCATTATTTTAGAAGTAGTGTAGATGTTATCTTAATGGTGAAACTAATCTGTTCCTCCTAGAGACAGATGACTGACACACGTGCGTGCTTTCACTCACACATACATGGATACCAAACAACAATGCCGGGATTGTTAAGCAGCACCAATACACAACTGCCTCCAACAGCAAGTGATGGCTGTCACCTTGAAAAACCTCACTTAATGCCAAAAAATGTCATGGCTGGCAGTTCCCTTTATTTACCTTGGCGAGGTGCCTGAGATTTCATACCCATCCCAGATGTGTGAGCATAAATTCAAGCTGGCGTGTTTATTTGTATGTTTGTGGGCATGTTCGTCTCTGCGAGCGTGCAGCTGTGAGTTTTTTTACGTATTTTTTTAATGTCTGCTTGAGTTGCTGAGTGTGTGCATCATGTATGTGTCAGGACTAAACAGACAAAATAAAATCCTTTTCTTGCAGATTTCTCTGTGAGCGGTGTCAGCATCTCGCTGCACCTGTAGCTGTAAAGAAACATAGCACGCAGCCAACAGTCACCCTGTCACAGAGCCATGGCAGGCTGGTGAACGTACAAATAAACACGCTGAAAAAAAACTACAGGCTGATCTTCATGCGACCACACACTGGCAAAGGGATTGCTTCTAAAGAAATGCATGCACTCAGTGGCGCTGTACTGACACATGAATATAAACTAACATACAAACCATTCCAAGTGCATTCAAATTAAGCCACTGTATGCAGGCTCATTGAGATGGCAAAATTGAAGCTCTGTCTTTTGAAAACCAGAGGTAAGGGAAATGTGGTTCCTAATCACGCAGGGAGGATTTTGAAAGTTTAGTGCATACAGAGAGAGAGAGAAAGAGAAAGAGAGAGTACAGATGTCACTGCAGGAGAACTAAGGCATATAGGAAGTAGTATCCTGAGGTAATCAAGTGTCCATAGCAACCAATATATGCAGTGCTCGTGCCAGCCTGTTGTTTGGGAGGGAGGCTAGGGAAATTCTTTTTTGCAATACCGTCACATCAGTCAGCATGCAGAGTTTCTTTTTTATTATTATTAAGGTGTGCTTTAGTCAATTCAGACTAAATAGACTGCTTCTCTAGTCATAGCAGCCAATGAAACAGCTTTGTACCTAAAGTCACATTCCATAATTTGCAATCTTAAACAATCACACATACATCTGTAGGCAACTAGGGGTGAAATCCACCATTCAGTTAGCAGCTGAATTCCCACTGAGCCACAGCCACCCGTATGATCTTTGAGCTTTTTGACAAGAATCACTCCAGGCGGTTCATAAGAGAGGACCCAGGACCCTGGAAGGGCTGTAGATTTCAAACATCCCTCTCAGTGAATATTCCAACCTAAAACGTTAAACGAGAAAGCGAAGTCTTGTCCTTCTTGCAAAGTGGGGAGTTTGTTTTAAAGGGATTGTTGAAGGTACAAACAATTGTGTCACTGGTGAGCTTGTTGAAAGCATCGGTTTTTCTAATGTGTGTGTTTTGTTCTTTTACCACTAATGGACCTGCTCAAAATAAAGGTTGATTATGGCAAGATTATGGCAATAAAATAAGAATGTATTTTAGGACTTTTAGCATATGTGTAATCAGGTATGATGACAAATTTATCCTTGTTGGTATACATGAATATCTACTATGTGTAACAGCATATTTTTAGCCTATAGGATTTTTCTTTAGATGGAATCATTCAACAAATATTTCAGAAGGCTAAAACATTAGATTTGAAAGCTCTCTAACAAAAGCAAGAGGCAGATGCATGTCTCTCAAAGTGACGTCTTGCAGCAAACTAAGATTGCTGTTACTGAAGCAACTCTGGCAAATCTAAAGCTGGACAGCAGACATAAACCGGCTACCCGAAGCTCCGGAGTTCTCCAGCCAACAAATTAATGTGTACTGGATAAAAAACCTGGGTCCAAGCACCAGCTGAACACACCATCTGTTTCCCTTCGATTCTGTTCTTTAGAGGGGAGCACGCTTTACTTTATTTTTATTTCTGTTGTCATCTCATGGGTATAAAGCTATATTCTGCCACTGTGTTGTTTTGATGAGGCTTTTCTGATGTTTAATGTCTTTTTAAAGCTTTTCTTTTGTCTTGATTTTTTTTATTCTTTTCCCATTTGATTGGTTGAATTTCCTTGATTCTCTGTTTCTATCATCTTTAACTGGAAAAAAACTTTTAAAATGTGCCAAAGCAAAGCTTATTTAAAGTAATTGCACACAGTGCAGGACGTCAATTTTTAACACGCATCACTACATGCAAAGTAAAAAAAATAATAATCATGGCAATAATTCTTCAAAGGATTTCTGCCAAAAGCTGATTCTGGTCCTTTAGGTTTGGTTTTGAGAAACCATATTTGTTAATAAACGGACAAATAAACACTGAGCCCAGGGGCTGGAGTCATGCTATCGTTTTACCATATTTTCGGCCAGATGTAGCTTTCACTTCCTCCATCTGTGACTCTGATTGTTCTCTGCAGCCACCTGCTGTGGTTGAGTTAGTGAAAGGCCAGAACCAGAGCCATCGTTTTAGTAACATTATATTTTATATTGAGATGTCTCTGCACATTTTTGCATACAGCTGCTTTTTTTTAAATATACTTTTAAAGAAAGCTACAGTCTTCTTTTCCCTATCTTCTGAATGGGGGTACTGTCGAAGCTACAAGTAGGAAATGTCAAATTAAAGAAAAAAAATACTGAACTTTTTCAAATATTTTCTTGTGAAGGAAAAGGAGCACATAATACAAAAAGACACCGCATGTGCATGTTTGAGAAAAGGAATAGATCTTGCATGTGTAAGTGCATTTCAGAGACACGACTGAATTTGATTTCACTGCAAAGGCATGTTGAACAGTCCATCAATTTCCTGCCACACGTTCAGCTGTCCCTCCCCATGACAAATTCCTTGATTTCCTCATAACACATTCCTGTGGAATTATTGGTCATGGACATTACATGGTCCCAAATACTCTGACCGTCAGAGTTGGGCAAGTATCAAATTGCTCCTCTGCTTAAGTGAGGGAAAAAAAAGAGAACAAAATAGAGAAAAAAGATTTTAAAATGTAATTTTAGACAGTTCTTGTACTTGAACTTCATAGCTTTGATCGTATTTAGTTGAAAATATACAGTTTACAGTCTACAATCACCAGAGATTTGTTAAAACACAGTTTAAAATTGATGAAACTGCTTTTCAGCATGTGAAAACACAAAAAAAGACTTTAATATTGTTTTAGCACGATGGCAACATAGAAACTGCTATGAAAATAAACTGCTCTCTCACCCACCCTTTGTACTCCTAAGCAGGGTGGGTGGTTCTCCATTTCTCAAGCTCGGGTCCACTACCAGAGGCTGTTCCTAAGATTGCGCTCCTCTGGACTGAGATGTCTTATGTTTCCCTGAGCCCTTGGTATTTCTCCCTTTTCTTGTGTTCTTTTTTTCTGATGTTTCCATCATTTGGGATGACCACATCGATCACAACTGCGTCCTCTGTTGCTTATCAATGATCACAAATATGCTTTGTATGTTGCTATGAGAGTACAGCCCTGCTACCCCCCCCCCCCCCAAAAAAAAATAAAGCATCTTATGGAGGTAGCTTAGTCTGACAGAATGTATAAAGAAAGAAAGTCCATATGCACTAGCGACCATATTTTCCAATTACTTGAAGCAATTTGTCTTAATTGCCTACTTAGAAGTAATATAGCCTCAAACCTGGATATTCTTTCCAGAGAATCTACATGAAATATGAGAAAGCCCATTAACTGCCCAAATTACATTATAATAATCAGAAAATTGAGTAGTCCAGACTGGAAAGTTTACTTTCATGGTAACATGTGCTCGGTGTAAGTTAGGCTTTTTTGGCCAGATACCATATTTTGGTGATGTAAAGCACATATTTAGAAAAATCGTTACAAGCAGTTCTTAGTGCTGAATTGAAAAACTGTTTCGTGAGATATTCATTTATTAGAGAAAAGGAACTGAAAAAAACACCAGACAAGATTAGAAAATGGTGGCAGATTCAATTTAACCTTTGACAACTAAATTTTGCATCAGAGCCCCCCCCCCCCCCCCCCCAAAGTTTCCAGAATAGCACTGTGCTTCTCCTTGTTCTTTTTTTTCTGCTGGAGGGCTATTAACTATTTTACATAATTCCTTTTTTTCCATCACCCTGGACTCAGCATTACAGTTGGTGATCACACTGCACATTCTGCTGATTTGAAGTTCACGAACAGCCTTAGCGCTAACCTAATTTTCTGATAAATGGCTTCGAGTGGGGCTTTTTGTGGAACAACTGGACTAACCATGAGTTTAAAATATTTGGAAAATCGCAACATCTCTGTGGCTCTGACCATTGTGTCTATCTCTGTGTCATGAGCTTTAAAAAACAAATTCTGATTCAATACCACAGGTCACCACAAATTACTAAAAGGGCTTGACTGTAAGACAAGCCAGCCCCTAATGTGCAACGCCATTTTTGAATACATTGTGTGACAAACTGTAGAAATAAAAGGACAAAACAAAGGCAGAGAAATACAGGTAATTCTAAATAGTATGATGAAAAAGTGCAATATTTTTTCATTCATTTTAGAGGGTGAAATTCATATAGATTCTTCTCACAACAAATAAAATATTTCAAGTATTTATCTCTTGTAATTTTGATGAGAAGGGTTTACAGATTAGAATCTCCCTCAAATTCTTGAACAGGGTTCGTTTGGTAATTCTCTCAGGACTGCAGTTTTTCGTGTTGCTGGTACCACATTTTTCCTTCCACTTAACTTCCAATGAATGTGCTTTGATACAGCACTATGTTATCAACCAGCTTCTGCAGCAGTGACCTTTTTAGTAAAAAATACTCCACGTAGAGGCTGTCATTAACCGTTTTGTTTGGACACCTGTCAAGTCAGCAGTCGTCCCCATGATTGTGTAGCGTCTGACCCAGACTGAGAGACTATCTAGGAGCTCAGGAAACCTTTGAAGGTGTTTTTGAGTTAAATGACTGATTAGGGTGGGACACAATGATTTTCCTATGTTTAACTTTTTAGAAGACACCGAATTTGGGTTTTCATGGTCTGTAAGCCATAATATTTCAAATTACAAGAAATAAACGAGTAATATTTAGTTTTGTAGATATGCACCTGTACATCATGGAAAATGGGCCTATACTGCTTTTGAAGAATATGTGAAACCATTACGATTGGTGAAATGTAAAGCACGTTCTCTTTTTGCTTGGTTGACCTTGTTCGTTATTAGACTGCTTATGTATGCAGTTTCCAACTAAACGTAAGAGTGAAAAAGTTATTTAACTCTAATTAATGTACACACTCAAACACATAGATAACCTCCGGGAGGATTATAAATATCACTGGAATAACACCACCCCTTTTTTCCTTGACAATTATTCCCACATTTATGCTTTGGGCTGTATTTGACTTGGCTTTTCAAGTCTTTTTTCATGTGCATGAGGCTTTTAAAAAGCTTTTATTTTCAATAGACGAGCATAAGGGATTCTCATGAGGCTGTGACATTCCTATTAGGAATACTATCCCCACAGCACACACATGAAGTCAAGAAACAGGCATTAGCCCTGTTGTCCCCGCCTGCAGCAGCTTACACTGATTGTACTTAAATTGTAACCCCCAGTGAGTTTTTGGTGCTCTGCCTCAAGATTGTACTGTGAAATTAAACCACACTTTTTTTCTTTCTTTTTTTGTCATGGTTTCTCAATTTGACAATCCAACTTCTGTTAATTTAGAAGCCAAGTAAATCCTGTTTTAAATGCAAATGAATACTTTGCTTTAAACTAAGTTAACACAGATCATGATGCTTTTGGCTGTTTAATTCTAAAATGTGCTGCTAAGTGTAGAGTTTGTTTTAATAGATCCGTATGGCATAATAAAAAAGGTCTAATCTTACTGTTTACGAAGTTCATGAGTCTACCCCCAAGTCTTTTTTATATGTTGGCATTTTACAACCACATATCTCACAGCATTTTATTGGGATTTTAGGTCTCTCCACTTGTTACTGAAAAGTACTTGCATGCATTTGTAATCAGCCCCTTTTATTCAAGAATCCAGAATTTTTATTGTCACCAAAAGTGTTACCATGGTTAATTTTTTTGAGACAGACACTGGCTCCTGTTGTACACAGATAACATATAACACACAGACATACATAATGGCTTGTACTTGTATAGTGCTTTAACTAGTCAGACGCTGGTGAAGATTCTCAGTCATGCAGGTCATGATCATTCCAAAAAAAAGTTAAAAAACAAAACAACTGGACTTTTTGCCGAAGTTTGTAGACGTTTTGCTTCCCATCCAGAAAGCTTTCTCAATTCAAATGGCTGGAGTAGTGTGGAGTTCCAAGCTTTATATTATTGCCCACACAGATGGTTTGAGCGGGGGGTGAAGGAAGCCATGTACGTTAAGAGAGAAAAAACAACCTTAAACAGAGGAGGAGGTCTCAGGTTTCAACTTTCAAAAACTTACAACACAGCAATAGGTTTGATTCCTTCCAATTTTCACCACAAACCTCACCTCCATGCAGGTGATCAAAACATTGCTCCTGTAAGACAGGCTAACAATGACCCTAACGACTCCCCATTGAAAAGGGGTGGACCAAGATTTAATTTGCATGTTATCTTAGCCAAAACAAGGTCTTTGTTTGGGCAATAATATAAAGCTTGGAACTCCACACTACTCCAGACATTTGAATTGAGAAAGCTTTCTGGATGGGAAGTGAAACGTCTTCAAACTTTGGAAAAAAGTCCAGTTGTTTTGTTTTTTAACTTTTTTTTGGAACTAGTCAGACGACCCCAAACCGGCCGGGATCGAAACGTCAACCAGATAATTGCAGGGACAAACTCCCTAACTCCTGCAGAACTACTTGTTTTGGTCCGACTTCCGTATTTTCACTGGCTTTTATTGCTCAATCTGTGCATGCAGCGCAGCAGAGCACAAAGCTTCCAATCAGACAGGAAGGAATGGCAAACAGCGGGCTGGAGCTGGATGCAATGTAAATTGAGGGTTAGACTATAGGTCCTGTGAAGCTCTCAGATGTTTGTAACAGAATATTATTGAGGAAACACTATCATAAAGATACAGGAGACATCCACCAACACAGCTGCAAGAAGAGTATTATTCAGAGATGTTTATGCTGGAAGAGCTGCAGAGAGCTATAGCTCAAGTGGGGGAATATGTTCACAGCACAGCTATTAGTCTAGCACTCCACAAATCTGACCTTTAATAAAGAGTGACAACAAGAGAGCCATCTCTGACTGACTGCTGCAAGATTTGCAGTTTGCCACAAGACCGTTAGTTAATACAGCAACATGCGGAACATGAGGCCAAAGCATAACCTTTTGATCTTCAAGCAAAAGGCAGTATGTGGTTTCTAGTGTAGCTGGTAATAGCAGAAATGCTCAACATAGATCTCCACGTTATTGATTTGTAAAAACATCAGATATCCAGTGCGCATGCATATACCTGTTATGTTGGCTTTTAGTCAGATCTTTGTGCAGACAAAAACTTTGGACAACTGAAGAAGGTTTGAGTGATTTTTGACACCACCAGATACAGTAAGTAAATGTTTCTTTAGGGCTCGGTAGAGGGATCCAGAAAGGCCTAGAGGAAGAGGAGTGTTAGCAGAAGAAATGCTCAGAAACTGTTTCTAACCCTTTCCACCGGGAGTGATTTAGAGTGCAGCGGTGGTGTACGGTTGGACTCGGATCACGTGAGGATTGCATCAATGCGTGATAGTAGTGTACTTGTAGGCTTTAAATAAAATTAAAATAGTCATCTATGAAGTCAAGTACCAAGTGAGATCCGCTGTGGATTGGTTCCGGAGCGGCAGGTAATGACATATTCATGTTTCACAGTAAAATGCAATCTAAAGTCTGCACATGTAGTCTTTTACTTGTAAACTTGACCGGATCCACTTTCGTTTCATCATCTGACTTCCTGCCTGAACGATCTGCTCTGCTCTAGACTGACGTAGAGTCAACGCAGCAAGCGGCAAAAAATAGAACGTCTGTATATTTTAGAGAAGCGGCATCATGGTGCTCCTGCAATGCAATGCTAATGGAAGCCCCCAGAGATTAGGTCTAACCATTTACATTTCCAGATCCACAGCATAGGGACAGGGACCAAAATCACCAGGTTAAGTTAATGAGATGAAGGAAAAGCAGGCAAGGTTTTTACTGTCCTGAAGCTGGATTCCCCACCTCTGAGTTTCAGTAGCACATGGAATTTTGGAAAGATCAAAGAGATCACACGCTTTGGAGAACATAATGATGGTAAGAATAATATCCATTTCTGGAGACAGGGAGACCGCTCTCAAAATCTAGGGAGATATGGGATTATGGTCGACTGAGGATTGAGAGAGGTTGGAGAAGACCAGACCAGGACTGTGGGAGCTCTTACTCCTAGCAGAGATGGTACATGAGGAGATGTAGTTTTGTACATCTTTACTGAGAGATGACGAGATGTAATTTTGTACATGTTTACTAAGAGATAGCCCCCAGAAATAGGGGCAGACGAGACAACAGCGCAACTGATTCCAATGTTGCAGGAGAAACCTGAAGTCTGGGCCCAATGGATGACTTTAGAATGGATGGATGCTGAAATATAGAGATGGCAGTGAGGGTGAGTGATGTAAGGTGTGTAATGATCCTTTGCTTTCCAGAAGGAGGTGGTGATGGTGGCGGAGCATGGGAGGGTTGACAGGCAAGTGAGGGGTGTTGGTGGAGTAAGGTTGGAATTCTGACAACAGACTCAGGGGATCAGCCAGAGGAGTGGTGAGGAGATTATCAGAGGGATTTCCAGAATGAAATCTACCTAGAACTCTGAGGATTAAGAGGCAGTCGATGAAGATCCTGGACAGTGCCAGAGACCGAAGATGACATCTGCATCGAGGACACAAGGAGGTAGGCAAAAGGATATGGGAAGATCATGAGCAAAGATTGGAGACTTGATTACCACTCAGTGAATTGAAAGTATCCGGCATCTGCCTTAGGGGAACCCACTCTTCTTAAGCTCCCTGTGGTTGGCCTTGATGAGCTGCAGCTGTGCCGAGTCACCTGCCGGTCACACCCTGTAATGAAAAAGGAGAAGCACACACAGACACACAGACACCGCCTGTACTTATGACAGCATCCCAAACTTAAATGTTTTTGTTTGGTCACTAAAATCTGTGTGTTCTGCAAGGTTTGCAGAAAGCTTCAGTTTTTAAACTACACGTTTGTGTGATTAGAGCTCTACTTTCTCAGATTTGCTAGCGTTTATTCCTAATTTACTTTCAGTCTGTCAAATATTCTGGTGGTCTAGTATTTTTGTAAATACTGTCAGTACAGGGATCCTTACAACTACAATGCCTTGCAAAGGTACCTTAACATTTACCCTTAAAACCCCTAAAACTCCTTAAGTTTATTGCGGTATGATTTTAAAATGGTATTTCACAGCAAAACAACACATCAACAAACCATTGCTGTACATCAGATTTTCCACTCACTGGTCAAGTGTTCCTCCACTGAATTGTCAAACAATGAGAGTCCGGTTTTGGGCTCAGATTAACACATACATTGTAACAAGGTGTGAGCTAATCAAACTGATTTCTGCACAAGATAAGAAGGTGGATATGATTGGATCTAAAGAGAAATGGGTCAAATAAATTGGTGTCAATCAAAAAAAGAGAATCTGGTCACCATTTTGGCTCAGTGGTATCAAGACCTATTTTGTTTTCAAATGGCGATGTCCTGAAAGCAAACCGATGTACTTCTGGTCCCTCTGCAGATCCCCGGACAGGTAAACCTTTCTACACCTTGTGACATAACTATAAACTTCAATGTACTGTATTTTATCAGGATTGCGTGCAGTAGACCAACACAAAGGAGAGTATAAATTAGGTGGAGAAAAAGCATGCATGTTTTTATTTTTTATTTCACAAATACATATCTCAAAACGATGGCATGTGCCATGTGGGGTCATAGCTACATTTGTAAGAAAGTACTATGGTCAGATGACAACACAAGTTTTTGTCTTGTATGCAATACTAGCAGATAAATACTTATGCACATTAACCTGAACACACCAACACAGCTGTGAAACACTGTGAGAATGATTTTCTTCAATGAGAATAGGGAAGCTGGTCAGAATCGATGGGAAGATGGATAGAGATAAATACAAGGCAATCCTGTAAACATGTTTTTAGTGTCTCCAAAAAACTCCAGAGTGGGGGGAAGGTTCACCTTCCCGCAGGAAAATACCTAAACAGAGCTGCTGTGAAACGGTTTGAATCAAAGAATATTTGTGTGTGAGAATAGCCAGTCTTAAGTCCCAACCTAAATTCAGTTGAGAATTTGTGGCAAGACACTGGAATCAATGTTTATGGACACTATCCATCCAACCTTAAGGGGCTTGAGCTGTTTTGTTTTGCACTGTTTTGCTCTTTCACGTAAAATTTGTTAAAACTTGTAGTTGTGAATACTTTTGCAAGTATAAATGTGACATTCAGACAACTGTATGCATTATTTAAGGAGCTGAGTACACCTGTAGCAGATTTGGAAACAGGGGAAATGCATTATCGGTGGGGGTGCTGGAGACTGGCATCAATCATTGCCAATCAAATCAGCTCGTCTAATTTGCTTTAAAAGCAATGCACTCCCTGCTGGAGACACTGACAGATTTATTACAGTGAAACCACGCTGTTGCTCCTAAAGGGGATATAATGTGACCTGGATTCCATTGTCCTGGAGCACCAGCATTTCAAGGCACCAATATGTAACATTTTAAATAGATGGCTGGAATTATGTTATGTGCATTTGAAAGATGAAAGTAATCTGGGATATGTGTTTGTGTCTGGGGAATTAACATTTGGATTCACTGAAACTCACACCTGATTCCATAACTCATAGAAATTGCATGAATCAAAGAAATGGAAGATTCTATATATCTGCTGTATATAAATAAACCAATCAAGCTGTAAAATATGACATATGTGAAGAGAAAAACAATGTGATTTTTCTCAGAAGATGAATGAATAGCTTTAAAATATTCAGCTGAATTGGTAATTAAGCGAGAATATATATATATATATATATATATATATATATATATATATATATATATATATATATATATATATATATAGAGAGAGAGAGAGAGAGAGAAAATTGTATACACATGGACACTCTAGGACACTTGGCTGTAATATAATCTTTTCCCTCAGCAGATGTTGCATGTACATATTTCTGAGTGCTGTCTGGATGCAGATAGAAAGTGGATGATGATTACATCCGCTTTTGTCTGCTATAGATTTTAGCAATAAAATGGGGAGTGCAAAGCAGGTTTCCAACATTCAGTCCAACTTGTCTGTAAAGTTAATTGTTGTTGATTATAGTTATACAAAGCATTTACAGATGGCTTGTTTCAAGTTTGTCACCAGTTCTTACCAAGCCTGTAGTTGAGAATATGCACATTTTTGTCTTCTCTGAGAATTTTTTTTTAAAATATCTTGGTTGTTAGCCTACCATGCCAAGTCTGTGAATTATGGTGGGAGAAACATCATAATGTGGAGACTGTTTTTTTTTTGTTTTTTTTAGCAGGGACAGGAAAGCTGGTGAGATTTAATGGAACGATGGATGAAGCTAGATACAAGGCAGTGCTGAAAAAAAAAAAAAAAAACCTGCGTGAGTGCTGTCTGGATGCAAATGGAGAGTGGGTGCACAGATTTTACATTAGCCTTTTTGAGGTAATAGTTTCATGTGGTTTGACCAGGATAGTATTTGAGAATGTGTGTAGTTTTGTCCTCTGAAAAAAAACTTTGAAGTGCCTAAGCTGTGGAGGCAATGTTATCTATCACAGATCTGAGGTTCTTTATATTAACCTCTCCGTTTTTTCATATAAGAATTGGTCGAATTGCAGAAAAAATTAAATATGGAACCAAGAATAGGGATGTGCAAAACTGTAAATCACCATATAGCAACAGCAAAGTGTTTGGGAAATTATTTAAATTATCAAAACTGTTAATTCTTTGCTCTTTATTGTAAAATGTTATTAAAAATAACAGTAAAAAACGGAGACCAATACATACTGTATTTAATGTTGGTGTATTTTAGGGAAAAGAAAACATTTGATGCAAAAATTGGTTGTAGATTATAACATGAACTTCAAAGAACCCCACTCATTAAAAATGTAAGAAGCAGGGAGCCAAACAGTTCTGTGCTGTCAGAAATTAAAGTGATCTGATTTTTATTATTTATTTATTTTGTTTTGCTTCAGAAATTTGGTGAGATACAGGTAAGCTGGAGAGAAGGAACGAGGAGATTAATTAGTTTGAAAATGTTTGGTCTGCGTGGCTGAATGAGAAGGTATTGGTCAATAGAAAGACTGAATGTTTCAGGGGATGTAATGGTAATTTCTTTGTATCAGCATGTATTTCACATGTCTGCTTTATTCCTAAACAGAGCTTTGTTACTAAGCTTCAGCAAGCTGATCTCACTATTAAATAAGCATTTGCAAAAGATATGCATGGATTCCAACTTGTAGAAGTGTTTGTTAGAAATAAAAAAAACACACTCTATGCAGAATAATTCATGTGTGCCATTATGTGGACCACCACTGTGATGGGTAGAGCAGTTTCATAAGGAAGCACAAAAATCTTGTATTTTTTTTTATCCTGAAATCACCAGCTCATATAAGAGACATAAGGAGCATCCTTCCTTTTCTTTATGTGCCATTGTTTGCTTTGCATTTGTATTTCTCACACAATCGTTAAATCCTTAGTGCGCTAAATTTTGGTTATACCTAGAGTAACTGCACGTCTCTAAGGGATCATCTACTTTACAATGTGCATGTAAATGTAATGGATGTTGTAGATTTTTACTATCATATATCCAACCTTTTCCTTTTATTGGGACTGGATAAAGTGAACCAAATACACCAAAAATGTCAACATCCCAACCAAGGTGCATATTCACATGAGTGATTTCATTTACAGTCAGAACATGGAGGGGTGAACTGCTCTGATTGCAGCTGGGAGGGAATGCTGGACTGGGCCTTGGATGAAGGAAGGGCCCTTGGCAGCAGCTACTGCTCATTGAAAACAGTAAGAGAGATCCATGCTTTCATGTCAGTCTCCAAAAGTCTCCAGTAATACCAAAAACAGTTGTTAAAATTGCCAGCAGCTTTTTTAAAGTCTCAAGAGGAGTCTGAATATTAAATTGATATAGCAACAATGTTGCAATACTGCTTATTCATATTTATACCTAGAGCCAGAATATGGTTTTCAACCAGGAAACAAATGCCCACTCTGGGTCAGAGGTCTCCCTTTAGTATCTGTGTGTCTTGTTCACGTGTGATGCCAAGATGGAGCAGGGGATAGACTAAGGCCTTGCTTCTGTTCGTCATTGTGTAAACAAGAGCTGGGCCAGAAAGCTTGGTTCTCAATTAACCAGTCCATCTATGTTCTGGCCCTCACCTTTTGTTCATAAGATATTATGGATCACGGCATAAATAATGACACCCAGGATATTCGGTTGAAATAAGGTTCATTTGTACTCTTCTCCAATTTGACAAAATTATTGTCATTTCAACTTTTAACTTTATGTTCTTGCTGTCTTTTTTTCTCTTCACGGTGGGCACATATAGCCTGGTATTCTGTTTAGCTGTGACACCATCCTGGGGGGCAGATATTCTGCCATTACGGTCTCGAACATAGAAAGTACTCCTGGATGAATGTGTGCTTCTGTGCATGTTTTGTGTCTCCACACTGTGTGGGGGTATGAGCCTGGTTCTGCTGGATCTCTCTTCCTGTTAAAGGAAAGTTTGGAGAGTGGAGAGACATGCATGTTTGGTATGAGGGATTGCTACAAAGCCATTGACAATGCAGTCGACTGTCCACTGTGCCTACACGTCCTTTAAGGAGGAGTGAATGCTTCTTGTCAAAGACTCCATGCAAACTTTTTGACCAATCTGTCTGTATGATTTGATTGAGTTTGACTTTGTAAAGTGACTTTAGTTGGTATATCTTGTGAATTAGCGCTATATAAATGAAATTTAGTTGAAATTGGTAACTTAAGATGATGGATGGGGAAGTTTCTAAAAGATGGACGACCGGAAGTTAGGTTGGGAGCACATCCAGGTCATGTAGCTAGCCATGAGGCGATTATCTTGGGTGATATCCAATAGCGATGAGTTGTTTCAAGGGAAGTTAGTGAGGGCTCGGGCTCATGAAATTTGGGGAAAGGCGCTCATTTTGGGATCCAGGGGCTCTGTGGAAGCCTTTCCAGGTCTCTAGTGGGTCTTTGGTCTGCACTGTCCTTGCATAGGTCCGGCCGTTTGCAACGTGACACTTCTGGGGAACCTCCACACGGACTGCAGGGGGTGCGGTTTTCGGCTGCTTTCCGCTGTAGTTCGTCGCTTCACTCAGCCCTGGGTCCGCTTTTCCTGCAAAAGCTGAGAGAAAGATCACATGCAGCCTGTTTTTGTGGATGCTGCCTGCTTCGATGCCGAAACCAGGTTTCCTTTTTGGCCATTAAAGGGACAGTACAATGTGAACCTTATGATGGTCCATTGGAAAAGAGATTTAAATTGGGAGGAGAGTTTTGATGGTTCCAGGAGGGGACTTGCTTTGAGGCTCCTCCTTTCCAGGGCTGTCTTAAAGGGTGTTAGATTAAAGTTTGATATCTATATTTTTATGTCTGTAAGGCACAATAATGCCTATGTCCCAACTCTAGTAAGTGAGTTAAGTCACAAAAGGAAAGAAGCAGTGAGGGTTAATGATACCATGAAAACTTCCGTCCAAAAATGAAATAAATCAAATGCCTTGAATGTTAAATATAATTTTTGCAACAGATATAACTCCCATGAATACATCCACGAAGTCTATTGAATTTTTTAGCTTAAGGTTGCTTAAATATATAAAGAAATAAAGACACATGAGATCTGCTACACCAGAAATACAGAGCAGCAGAAGTGGAGACAGATAGAGATATGTGAGGAGTCAGGCCACCAGATGGTCTAATGACCGCAGGAAATATTACAGCTGGCAACCGTACACCAGCATTAATGACATCAGTCATTAACGAGCCCTGTGAAGAACTGCCGTGTGTACGTATGCATTTCCTCCCAACGGGGATTGTGTGTGTGTGTGTGTGTGTGTGTGTGTGTGTGTGTGTGTGTGTGTGTGTGTGTGTGTGCGTGCGGGTGAGTGTGTCACATTTAGCTGTACTATCAAAGTCATGGAGGCTTACTAATTAATGTGAAATTGCCAAAAGGCAAAGTTGGGACACATTTTAACCTTCACTCTGTGATGTTCAAACCTTACCTCTGGGTTAAGGTTTAGACAAGGGAATAAATTTAAACTTGTAGCCAGGGTAGGTCTACAGGTTAGATGTAAATGTCCATCAGCATTCATAATGTAGATGGAATCTCTTAGCAGCTAATTGTACTGACGTTTCTAAATGACTTAAATGCTGATTCTAATTTTGATCTAGATATTTAAACTAGGGAATTACTATGTCAGCTCAATATTCCTGATCTTTAAGAAAACCAGATAGCGAAACACTGAAATAAGAAACTGCTTTACCTTACAAACATATCTTGAATTTGTTTATCTAACATTTGCGTCAAGGGAGCCATGCAAACCTGTACAACTCTGAATTTTATTTCTTAGAAGTTTTGTTGCTGTCTGGTTAACAAGGTTGGGAGATAACGTCACAATGTATGAGTGAGACAGCAGTCACAGGACAACATGATTTCACCATTTAAAGAGTGTGTTGATTTGGAGGCAACATTTTTAACAATCTTTAACATCTTAGAGATTAATACTTTTACCAATGTTAGCATCGCTACCTTTTAAGAGGATTGTCTTTGCATGTTCACTAGATAGCATAAACCGTTTTACCTGGAGATGTGAAAGAGCTGCCAAAATTTCCAAATCGCACATTGGCTGTACTACCTTCAACCTTTCAGTTATTTGTGATTCAACAAAATGCCCCGTAGGTGGTTACAATTTGGCATGAGACAGATAGATCCTTTTTTTCACCTGACTCAAACATATGAGACATGGAGGGAGCTGAATTAAAAGTATTTGCTGTATATCTATCTGCAGTATCTCTCTTGAACAAATGGCCAACTGGTCTCTAGGTAAAAATAGTTTATTTTAGAAATTACTTTGTATAGTGTAGTAATTCATTTAAATTCAATTTTAAATACCTCACATTGTTGCAAATGGCAAACGTTTTGCCTTCCTCAGTTAGTAAAACTGTCCACACTGAAGAGTGTTGGTGTTTGCTTGTCGTGGAAGGCCTAAAGAATGGTACATTCACCTCTTGAAATAATGTCAGATTTTTGAGTCCATTACCAGTTGTGGCTGGTCAAGCTTAAAATTACCTGATTCCATTGACCAGCCAGTTTCTCCATGAATCTTTTATATTAGATTAGATTTGCTGTAAATACTATAATATTTTGCAAGGAACATGTCTCTTTTACATATTTTCACTCCCTTAACTAATACAGTGTAACGGCTTCTTGTTGGTGTAAAAGTCTGTATAACTTAATTAGTAACAAATCTATTAAACAGTTATTAGTCATTCATATAGCTATTTTCTTATAAAGTTGTAGTGCACTAATATTTATGCTCACGGGAAACTCATGCATTTTTCAGTCGTTGTACATTGCATTTATGGCTCTAGATAATACATATTAGCTGTTAAATAGCATGTTGCAGAAAGAACAAAAAAGAGCTATGAAAAAGAACAACAGATTTGACTGCATGTTAAAGTCTGCTACTCGGTCCTGGTTCAGTGTATGTCCTTTCATTCTTCTTTCTCTTATCCCTTCTTCATAGGCCTATATGAAATATGCTGTCCAGGCTTCAACACATAATTAGAAACTGCTGAACCATGGCTTCAACACAGGGGCTTTTCTTGTATCTGTTTGGTAAACGAGTAAACAAAGGCAGTGATTGAGTCCTGTTCAGTATCTTCATGGCCAGTATATACTATACCAGACCTGAAATGGGGCTGTACAATACAGTTGGGTAGATAAGAGGATAAAGGGAGGGTGAGAGCAGTGGATGCAAGAGCAAAGTGGATAAATGGACTGATAGGGCATAAAGATAGAGTGAAGGGATGAATTGGCATACAGAAGGAAAGTTATGACTTGTTTCCATTCAAAGAATTTTCCCAAAAAACAGGGGTAAGTCAATGTGTTATTTGACAAATAATTTGCTAGCTTCATCATGAAAGACTTTAAACTACCGTATTTTTTGGACCATAAGGCACACAACATTTTAAGGCGCACTGTGAATTAACGTGTTTATGTGTGTCTCTGTTCACACATAAGGCGCACCGGATTGTTAGGCGCATTAAATATTATTTCCAAGTGTATAATATCACTCCGCCCCTTACCCGTACAAAGCTCTCTCCTGAGAGGGAGAGATATCCGTCTCTGTCAGGAGCACAGAGTAGTTGGATTTTATATCGAATTAACTTGTATGGTTTATTGTTGCTAGCGTGTACTCCAGGTACGGGCTGCCTTACATGAATGCACTTCTAGTTTAGACATTACAGTCAGGCAGTCATGTAGACAGCTCAGGGGGCTGATCAGGTAGTGACACAGTTTACCGTAATGCTCCGAATATCCATTGAGCAGAGCAGCTTCGTTGCTAACCAAAGTCATACTTAATTCAATTCAATTCAATTTTATTTATATAGCGCCAATTCATGAAACATGTCATCTCGAGGCACTTTACAAAGTCAAAATCAATCATATTATACAGATTGGTAAAAAATTTCCTATATAAGGGAACCAGTTGATTGCTTCCAAGTCCTGACAAGCAGCATTCACTCCTGGGGAACCGTAGAGCCACAGGGAGAGTCGTCTGCATTGTCCATGGCTTTGCAGCAATCCCTCATACTGAGCAAGCATAAAGCGACAGTGGAAAGAAAAACCACCCATTAGCGGGAAGGAAAAACCTCCAGCAGAACCGTGCTCAGTATGAACGGTCATCTGCCTCGACCGACTGGGGGTTACAGAAGACAGAGCAGAGACACAACAAGAGAGACAAACAAGCACAGAAGCAAACATTGATCCAGTAATCTGTTCTACATTAGATGGTAATAGCAGGTGAGCTGTCTTCTCTGGATGATGTCTCAGATAACAGAACGCCAGACCAGGTGTACCTACTATGAAAAACAAAAAAAAGAGAGAGAACAAAAAGTTATAAGCAGAAATGATGACAAGCAATGCATAATTGAAGAACAGTAGAACTTGATAGAGTGAGAAAAATAGATCCTTACACATTTTAACAGATTTTAAAGCGCATTGTACCACATAACATCGGCCAGTAAGCACAACGGTAATCATATATAAGGCGTAAAGGATTATAAGGTGCAACAGCAATTTTTGAGAAAATTTATAAATTTTAAGTGCACCTTATAGTCCGAAAAATATGTTGACAAGACTAAAAAGTCAAATAAAAATGATCTTACAACACTTACAGCACAAGTTTTGCCATAACATGTAGTTATAGTTTGCCCTTTGGGCTCTTGCTGTTGCAATCACTTAATGTGTGTGTAATCTTCCATGTGGTCATGCTTTGACTTTTACCTGACTTTGTCCAAGCTTTTTTTAACAATGTCATGATATGTCTAACTAGTTATACTCTATGCTGATGGCATATTACTGTATATTAGAAAAGGACAGAGGAGCCTTTGGGACAATTCCCTTCATTGGCTGTCCTTGGCACACTCAGACATTTGCACATTATCTCACATGGACGTGCACACACACCAAGGAAGCACAGCCGAGCACTCTGTAGGACCACTTGTGACATATCCACATGTATATGCATCAGTTTTTTTTAAATGAAACTTTCCTTTTGGCTATTGCATGAAAGGAATGTCCAGTAGCAAAGCTACAGCTGGTAATTAACATTTATGGCTGCAGATGATCACTGAATAGTTAGACTGAGTCTCGAAGGCTTCACATCAAAGCAACCAGGGTAAAAAAAAAATGTAATCTATGTCCCTCACTCTCTGCCAAAGTAATAATAGTGGATCATGAAGTTGATTTGTTTTATAATCTGAAAATAAACCATGGCATTCTTTCTTAGAGAGGTACAGTTTGTCCCTGAGACAGTGTGTAATCAATAGATGTTATGAAAAAAGTGAAGAGTGTGTGGGATCCCACAAGGTAAGGCCAAAGGGGCTTATTTTGGTTCTAAGTGGTTTCTCATGTCTTTGTCAACTGAAACTTTTACAATAGCTTCTATTCATATCTTAGCCCAAATGTGATCTATGTGCAATTATATAATGCTCAGTCAAATATATAAAATCCTTTATTATGGACCTTTTTACCTTTAGACCGACAATACAGCTAAGAAGAACCAGCACCCCAAACTGTGTCTCTGATGAACACCTTACAGCCAGGTTAGCCAGCTACTCTGCAGGAAACAATAAGCATGTTTGCACCAACTTGGCAGGTCGTTTTTTTTGTTTGTTTGTTTGTTTGTTTTTTACTTCTTGTATGTATATGTGTACAGATAAATATATATTCACAAAAAACTCTCTTGTACATATTACCCCTGTTCTTACCTTTTCCCTGAAGAATGTTTTTTTAATACCTTTTTGTAATAGATTGTAGTTTGCTATTCTGTTTGTCAGTCTGTTTTTTTCATGATGCAAAGATTGTAATCTTAAGTCAAATTCCTTGCTTGTATCCACAAACTTAGCAGATAAAGTCAATTCTGATTCTGATCATCATTAAAAGTGTGGATTTGTTTACTTGCCATATCGCTTGAAGAGCACACAAAGTTTGTCAGTATTTGGAAGTGTCAAAACAATTCAGCAGATGTTTGGATTTGGATTCCATTACCCAGCTTTTTTATGCCTACTTTGATTTATCTGTGTTCTCTTATTGGCAACATTCTTAGATTTTTAGGTCACTCGGCCCCTTTTACCACACATTGCTCTATTATTTGGCTACTCTCTACAGACCTGTTGACATAACTTACTACCTCAAAGTTAGCATTTAACCTTGGGTAAGAGACACTTTGTGGTGAACCATAGTCAAATCTTATTTTCTGGTTACCCTACCCCTACGTATGTATTTATCATTCCCTTTTATACAATAGCACATTTCACCTTGTGGTCACAATCTTCATTTAAAAGACAGTTATATGATGAGTTCTTGCAGATTGCTTGTATCTAAAAAGATTTAACTGAATATGTCTGTAAGGGTTATATACTCTGTAGCATTGTTATTATTCACATATATTTTTTATAACTGCTGCTGCCAAATCTAATGCATTCATATAAAGGACCTTGCAAAGTTGCAACTCTAGTTTTACTTCACAACAACAGGTATCAATTAGTCTAGTGAGATTTTGTGTAATGAAATTGTGAAGTAGAAGGAAAATAACACGTCTTATCATATAAATTAGAAAGAATACAAATCTGAAATGTGGGGTAAGCATTTGTATTCCATGTGCCGAGACAATAATCTGTAGATTCACCTTTTGCTTCAAATATTTAGTAGATAGCTTTACATATCTACTGTAAAAGTAGATGTAAAAGTAAAATTGCTATAACCCAGCAAGTTTTCACACATCCATTTTTGTTTTTTGTTTTTTGGTCTGGACTTCAAATAGACAATTTTAACATAGGTATATGCTTTAATCTAAACAATTTCATTCTAACTCTAGCTGCATTTTCAGAATTGCTGTCCTGCTGGAAGTTGGATTGCTAATTATTCCCTGCATCTTTACATCATGGTACTGTCATCCCCATGTTTCACCACAGGGATTTATCATCAGGATAATATGAAGTCAGTTTTCTGCCACGGATAGTGTTGTTTGTATTTAGGCCTGGAAGTTCAGCTCTGTACTAATTTAACCAGAGTTTGTACTCCGTTTACTGCTTTATGTACATGCCATGTTGCAAACCTTAAACAGCTCTTCTTATGGGCTTCTTTCAAAATCCCTTTTTTACTTGCCAAAATTCTATCAAAGCCAGATTTTGGAATTCACAACTAAATGTTTTCATGTCAACAGAATCTCCCACCTAAGCAGTGGATTTCTACAGCTCCCATGGAGTCTCCATGGGGCTCTTGGCAGCTCATCTGATTAATTATATTCTTTCCCTTGCCTTGTCTTGTTTCGGAGTTGTTTCATACTTTTTCTACTTTTACATTCTTAATGTTACTGTGGTCTGACACACATACAAAGTTTTCACACCCTGCTTTAAAATTATCCACAACTTTCTGCCCGACCTTTCTGGTGTATTCCTCTGTCTGCATTATACTGTCTGTTCAATGTTTTTCCATAAAAATGTCTAGTTTGCAACCTCTACTTCCTGTTTATTATAGCCGTGTATAACATGGCTAACTCGCATTTTCTTTTTTCCGACATTTTAAAAGTTTGTTCAGAATTTGCATGACAGTTGGGTGGATACATGGCAAATGATACTAAGTAAAACACAATCAATTTGCATAAAATGTGTTTTTTGTGTTGGTTAAGGCTAATCAGAAGTGATATCAAATGTAACACTTCGAATTAAGCATTACACCATATTGTGGTCGTTACTGCAAAGTTAGAATATGTTAACTGAGAAAATGGTTGTCAACAGGTTTACCAACATGGCTCCTACTTTTTGGTTTCCTTTTGTACTTCTGGAAAAATCTCAGGTCTTCAGAGACAGAAAGTTGTGCCCCTCCACTGAAACAAATGGAATCCTCCACTACTCAGCATAAACGAGCAAAACACTAGAGCAGGGCTTAGAATGAGGGGCAAGGAGGTGGAAGGAGTGTCAGGGTATAACCCCAAGCCACTAATCTCTAATATAGACAACTGGTACAGACAAAACAATATTGTGATTTGAAGCAGAGCGTGACACTAAAAACTTGCAGTCTTGATCATGACACACATATTTTATAAAACTATAAATTAATATGTTCTCACTATAAGCTGAAGTCCTAACAAATCAGAAAAGATTTTTTTAAAATCTGGTAATATTGCGTTTTTAATAATAAATCACAGATTTTTACATTCATTTTGTAAAGAGGATCTAAACGCCAATTTTGTGAAGTGTTGTGGCTACTCATTGTGGTAAAATCTATGTAAACAGGTTGAACCAATGTGGCCGTTTCATACAAGGATCATATGTTCATATCACCCTGTCTAATAGGCAACATCTGGTATGTTACTGTCTTTTTTTTAGCTTTGATTACATCAAGATTCATTTTGCTCTGCATCTAATGAAGTTGATATAAAAGCTCAAAAACTAAATGAGATGTTAATTTACTCCTGAATTTCCCGGAATCCCTCTCCTGCCATTTTTAAAATTGGTTTAACCTTCCATGTCTTTTGTAAAGCACACACACACACATGCACACACACACACACATTATATATATATATATATATATATATATACATATATACACACACACAGGACCACACAAGCAGCAGTACACAAATGGACAACAGAGTCAGTTCCAGTCACAGTCCCAAACACCTGTCTGCCAATCTTCCAACTGTTTTGTCTGCCATTTCCTGGCCAGACTGTGTGTGTGAGTCCACATTTGTGTTCAAATGTCGTCAAGGATGTGTGTGTGCTAACGGCCTGACGACAACAGATAAGGTGGCAGTCATCTTATCGTCCTGAACCAACCTACCCTAAACCCCTCACAAACCTCAGGTGTCACAACCTGCTTGCATTTCCCCAAGTGCTGCCTTATTTTCATGTCAGTTTGCTTCTGTCCCTAGGTCCCTGCTCCCAAATGTCCCACCAGTCTTTTTGATAGACAGAATAAGCTCATTTTGGCCAAGTTCTTCTCCGGTCTCCCTTGATGTTTGCGTTTATTTATTTATTTTTTATCCACAAGCTATTTCTATCTTCCTCAGTACCCAGTTGGTTGTATAATCTGACACTGTGTTGTTTGAACAGCCTTGCTCATTTGCTGCCTCAGATTGTGTCTACATAAGTCGCATTTTATTAAATCAATAGTAATGACAATTATTCCTCCTTATTTCACTTCCTTTTGCCCCTCGGTCATCTATATCTTGCTCCATGACCGCATTGCAGGATAAAAGTATTTTATTATTTCATAAGTCTCCATCAGCCTTGTAGCTAAAAAAATGCTCAAGCTCAGTCAGATTGGAAAGACGGCGTCGGTGAACACCAATTTTCAAGCTTCGCCACAGATATTAAATAAGACATAGGTCTGAACTTTGACAGGGCCATTCTAACATTCTTTCATCTAAAGCATTACATTGTAGCTCTGGGTCCGTGTTTGAGTTCACCTTCCTGACGTTATTACGTGACAGAAACCCACATTAAAACTAACTACAAAGATCCCACTATCCTCTCTCCAGATTATTTCATTAATTTCCGTGAAGTAGGCTATGTTTATACGTCATGTCATGCAAAAGATTGTGGGATTCCTTATACCTTCTTAGTGCTGGTAAGCGACATTGTGAGATTCCTTTGCTAAATTAGCTGTCAGAGGAAGCATACAGGCTCCTTTTCCTACCTCCTTCCTTACCCACTGCACTATTCGGACAGCACTTATAATGGCGACCGCTGCCGCTCTTCTGCTTCAGCTAAAGAGTCCTTAATCAATAGAGGTATTTGGATGGAGCCATAGCCTAATTGCACTATATGGAACATATAAAAAATATGTTTGCGCTTAAATAAATGAAAAAGGAGCACTCTGATGCTTCGTTGTCCTCTGTCTCCTTCTGTGCTCACTGTTAGTACCCAACATGATGTCACCCATGGAGTGAATGTGACTGATGATGGCTCCATTCATCAACAAGACAGTCAACAACCATAGCTTGACCATGGTTATTGACTGTCTTGATTAGTTGATTAGTTGGCTCAGGGGGTTCAGGCCTACAGTATACAAAACAACAATGAGGAAGAATCCTCTCTATGGCATATATCACATTTGATTGAGACTTGCAACAAGGCTCCCAGAGGGTTGTTGGCGTTACCTTGATCACAACTTCAGGTATTGTAGGATCTAGTGAGTAGCATTGAGTCATGGGCTTTCTTGTAATCAATCCTGGCAGTACAAATGTTTGTTTGTTTGGTTTAGCAGTCTGGGGTGACTGTTCTCTCAACCAGAAGATGGTGTCTGGATCCGCTGGAATTTTACCAATGCCTTTTGATTCTCCGCCACAACTTATACTGATTCACATACCTACATATACAGGACTGTCTCAGAAAATTAGAATATCGTGAAAAAGTATACTAGTAAGCTATTTAACTAATCACTTGAATCGTCTAATTAACTCGAAACACCTGCAAGGGTTTTCTGAGCCTTGAAAAACACTCAGCTTGGTTCAGTAAACTAAATCACAAGTATGGGGAAGACTGCTGATCTGACTGCTGTCCAGAAGACCATCATTGACACCCTCCATCAGGAGGGTAAGACACAAAAAGAAATTTCTCAAAGAGCAGGCTGTTCACAGAGTGCAGTTTCAAAGCACATTCACAAAAAGTGTGTTGGAAGGGGGAAATGTGGCAGGAAACGCTGCACAACCAAGATCTGGCACCTGCCCACAGTGCCAAAACCACCAGTAACTGGTGTACTGACCATGGCATTACTGTCCTTGATTGGCCTGCCAATTGCCCTGACCTAAACCCCATCGAGAATTTGTGGGGTATTGTGAAGAAGAAGCTGAAAGACACCAGACCCAACAATGCAAATGTGCTAAAGGCCGCTATTGAAGCATCCTGGGCATCCATAACACCTCAGCAATTCCACAGGCTGATTGCCTCCATGCCACGCCGCATTGATGCAGTAATCTGTGCAAAAGGATTCCCAACCAAGTACTGAGTGCATTAATGGAAATTTTCAAATGTTTGATTTTGTATTGCTGTTATAATTTTTTTTTTTTACTTGGTCTGAGGAAATATTCTAATATTTTGAGATAGGATTTTTGAGTTTTCTTCAGCGGTACGCCATAATCAGCGATATTAAAACAATAAAAGGCTTGCGATATTTCAGTTGATTTGTAATGAATCCAGAATGTATGACATTTCATGTTTTTTAATTGCATTACAGAAAATAAAGAACTTTATCACAATATTCTAATTTTCTGAGACAGTCCTGTATTAGCCGCGATGAGTCTTCCACGTTGTGGAGAGACAGGTAAGTGGCCGATAGTTGGATAGGATTGTTCCCTTCTGAGGATCTTCCATTATGAGGGATGTTTAGCAGTAGTTCAGCCATTCAGGGTGTGTCCTACTCCTCTGCAGTTGGTTTGATTGTGCTGCTAGGTGCTCATAGAGAGAAGCCAGCTTCTTGACTAAGTAAATGTGGATCATGTCTGGGCCTGGTTTACACATTTTTTTCATACCTGACACTCTTCGTTGGATGTCTGCCAATTTGATGTTCACTGTAGTTTGTTCAGGGAGATTAGTATGGTGTGCTCTTAGGTCTTTTAGCCCATATGTTCTTCCAGCACTGTTCAGCTTCCTGCCTTGATGGGTTTGCTCGTGTGTTATGACCCTGCCACTGGGAGTTAACTTTAGCTGGTTAAGTAGAGAACAACCTGTTTATTTAACTTAATTCTGTCTCCCTTGTGTAGCTCTTCAGTTGGGGGACCAAGGCTTGGGGTCTTTGTTTGACAGTTTCTACAGTCTCAGGTATGGGGATCTGTTTGTTCTTCTTTGGTCTTCACTACCTGCTTGTACCCTTCTGGAGATCTGACAAGTTGCTTACATCTTTTTGCATTGCCTTGGTTTTTGCTTCCAATGGTCTCTTACTTTGTGGACCTGTCCATCCTGTCTCAAGGGTCACTGCTGCTAGACTAATTTTTATATTTGAAGACTTGGTACAGAATCTATAATAATTTTGGAGAAGAAAACGGTTTATATTTTAGCAGAGGACATTCTTTCTTTTTGCTTGAGCTCATAATGAACATCTTCAGTAACTCTACAGTGTATTTAGTGCCTATCATGACTGTCTCAGTCATGAAGTTGGGACAAGACAGCATTCATCCAACTTCTACCCCTGAATGGGTTTCTAACAAAATACTTTCTTGTATATTTGCCAGCTGTTTCATCCTTGCTCTTTTTAAATCAAGACATTCAATTCATTTTGGCTTATATCTTTCCTCCCTTTCCCCCCACATTCCTATCTCAGCCCATGACAGACATTTGTTATCAGCTATTCAGAGGAGAAAAAGCTGTCCACACTTTTCAAGCTTATAAGCTGTTTTCCTCTGTCATTTTTCATTCTTTGTCATTTTCTTTTCCTTTTTACTCTCCCCCCTCACTTTAAATGTTTTCAATGCATTTATGTCTTACAGTGCATAGGATGATACAGTGACGGAATGTCCAAGTATCTCCTGACTTTACATCAGGGGTTTCACTCTCCTCTCTGTCCTTCTCACTGGTTTGAGGATTCATTATTTAAAACAGTCAGAAAATAATGCTGTCAGGCTTTAAATGGTCTGTTATATTTTCATGCCAGGGTGATTTATGCACAAATAGAGAAAAATCACCCAATATAATTAGTCAGACCAATAATCGGTGTGTGTGTGTGTGTGTGTGTGTGTGTGTGTGTGTGTGTGTGTGTGTGTGTGTGTGTGTGTGTGTGTGTGTGTGTGTGTGTGTGTGTGTGTGTGTGTGTGTGTGTGTGTGCGTGTGTGTGTGTAACAATTATGGATGCTGAAGCTTTTATTTTGTCCAATTTGTTGTTGGCTTCACAAAAATATAAAATAGTGCACCTTCAAAGCTGTAGCAACATTCTGTAAATGAAACGGTGCATACTCTTAAAGGTAGTGTCGGATATTCTTCTGAAAGTGTTCAAAAAGGAACTTTTTGAATAACTGCACATGTGCAAGACCGTCTTACCTGCTCTTCTGCTCCTCAGGGGGATTACGTAGAAAAATCTCCCAAATCCACTCTGATCTAATTTCGGTCTTCTGAGGCCTTCCTCTTCTTCTCATAAACTTGTACATGGTTTGCTTCTTGTAACCCTCAGCCATTTTCAAAGTATACGATGGGAGCAGCGGAGCTACAATTAACAGCTAACACCAAAGCTAACTGGATACATAAACACTAGAAGTGTTATGATTTAGGTTTTTGTTTATTTGCTTTGGACTTTTCTGGACTAATTAGTTTTCACTCCCTTCAGCCAACAGCCATCTGTCCCCATCCAATAACCTCAGTCCACTCCTCAGTCACCAGTCTCCAGTCAATCAGCTCAGATCAGCTCCACCTGCTGGCACTAATTATTGTCACCTCTGCTCACCTGTTCACCTGCCTACATATACCTACCTCTTTCATCCACTCACTGCCAGAACGTCTCGTCTTGCCTCCTGTGCACTGCCACCGTGTTTCTACCAGTTCTTGTGTGCGCTGCCAACTGTACTCCATTTCCCTGTTCTTGTTCAGCTCTCACTGATGTGTGCTTCCAGTGCTACCGTGCTGCTCAGTCTGCCTAGTACCCCGTGAGTTCCAGCTGCTTGCTCAGCCCCTTCTGGTGATTCCTCGGTCCACATTGTTTGTCCTGTTTTCATCTCTGGTCCTGGTCTATGACTGCCTGCTTCACCTGTTCAAGCCTGGTTCTGCATGCCTGCCTGACTCATCGGCCACTACTCATCTGTTAAGTCTGTTTCTGTCTGTTTGCATCATCAGCCACTAACCATCCACTTCAAAAAACATTTTTAAAGCGTAATTCTGTTGTCTTACTGAATTATCGGGTTCTCAGAACATTAGTCATTACAAGAAGTGCACATGCACAGCCAGCCAGCTGAAACTAGCAAGGAATGTGCTCGCACATTGGCGTTACGTGACGATGTGGGATAACCAATAGCTAAGGTGATAACCCCAGAATTTGAAGGACAGAGGAATGTGTGGACAAGACCAATCCACTGACCAATCCCTGCCGTTCGCACCAAATGGCAGGGATAGGTCACAGTTTTTATAGTCCTGGAGCTCTCACATAGATCTAATTGTTCCCTCCTTTTCTGAATACATAATATATTGACTATTGTCAGGATGGAAGGACCATTTTACTCAGTTTAACAAAAAGTGTTTCCATTAGTTTTGTTACAGATTATGAGATTACAGATGCTGGAACTGCAGAGAGCAGTTAACAGAAACAACAGATAAACCACGAACACTGGAGACTTGGAGGCTGACATGCTTATAATGGACAGAATGACTGGTTAGGAGTAAATTTGGTAAGCTTGGTCATGTCTACATTATAATATGATCTTCTCCACCAATCCGTAATTTTCTATAGGTTTCAGGTCAAGAAGGATAATGCTTTTTCCTTTCACTTTTTTTTTATTGCCTCATTTAGACAGCAGTTAATATGATTGCATGTTATGCATGCAAATATAAACTATCTAACTACTGTTGTGAAGTTAAGTCAAACCTCAGCCCTGTAGAATCAAATTCTGCCTCATTTGCTCATAAATTCCGGTTCGTTTGCTGAGGTGAGAATGTTCAGTCCAACAGCTGCAGATCAGGGAAGCAAACTCTGACCCACCTAAAAACAAAAGTCTCATTCCGCTTTAAGGGAATCAAATTTGGACTATAACGCAAGGTATTGTAAGTAAAGAAATGCACAGGTGTAGCAAGACATCTGGGGAAAATGGCTCACGCTCAAACATGAGGATCATAAGCACTAAATACAAGGTCATACAGTTACAATTACATTTGCAGCTTACATTGTGATTAATTCACTTTACATATGAATGTACAAGTGTACCCTGTCATTCTATACCCTCCTAGTACGAGTGTGAATTATAGATAGAAGATCTGGCAAGGAGTTGCTGTTAAGTCATGGTTCTTATAAGTAGATAGTGAAGGAGATCAGCTGTTCCATGCTCCAGACATTGAGAACTTGTTCCACATCAAACAAAGAGGCAGAGGGAAGGGGAAGAAAAACTGACAAGGCCCCAGATGAAATCATGCCAAACAATGCTTAAATGTTAGGTCCATGGCAAGAAGCCAACCAATTTTACTGAATTCTACTAAGAAGAATGGTCAAATAGTCTGCTGGAAATATGCCAGGTGTTGAGCTGCAACCAGTTATTTCTTTATTTAAATGATAAAAAGACAGAGGTCATTTTATTCAGTAAATCTGGTCTGCTGACAGGTTGCTTCAGTGTTGTTGGATCCTTGACTCGGATCCATCCATCCATCCATTCTCCGTCACGCTTTACCCCTGTTGGGGTTGCGAGGGGTGCTGGTGCCTATCTCCAGCTGTCAATGGGCGAGAGGCGGTACACCCTGGACAGGTCGCCAGTCTGTCGCAGGGCAACACAGAGACAGACAAACAAATCAGTGCAGTAGTCCAATCTAGTTTATATCATCTGGGGCTTATTAGTACAGTCAAAATTATATTTCTCATAATGTCCCTCAGATGGTTATTCATGCTTTTATTACTTCTAGACTGGACTACTGCCATTCCCTTTACTGTGGGATTGATCAGTCTCTTCGCAATCTACAACTGGTCCAAAATACAACTGCCCATCTGCTAACGGGGACAAGACGACATGAACACATGACCCTAGCTTTATATTCCCTACACTGGCTGCCTGTTTCTTTTAGAATTGTCTTTAAGATTTTGCTTTTAAATCTTTAAATATTTAAATGGTCTGGCACCTTTTTATCTCATAAGGCTTTTACAGCCACATAGCCCAAGTAGATCTGTAAGATCGCTAGATCAAAAGCTCATAGTTGTTCCCACGATTTGGCTCATGAGATAGAGCTTTTTCAACCATTGCTTCAAGGGAACAGTCTTTGGAAGAGTCTCCCTCTTTCAGTGATGTCTGCTGGCACTTTAAATAATTCTAAGTCTCTTTTTAGAAATTCAATTTTAAACCGGTTTTTACCTCCTCGCGATCATTAAGCCAGTCTTTGTTTCTTCTTTGCCTTTTATTGCTGATTGGATTGCTTATACTGTCAACTTTGTGTTTCATTGCTTATTGCTTTTTTAAATTATTTTTCTCTTCCTTTTAGTTCTTATGTACCTGTACAGCACTTTGGTTTTTAAATCGTTTTATAAACTGATGATGATGATGATGGAGGGTTGCATGTAGAGATCCATTCAATAAATTAGAATATTGTTGGAAATATTTGAGTAAAATATTTCAGTAACTCTGTTTCACAAATGAAAACGTATTATGTTATTACACACAAAATATTTTTTAAGCCTTTATTTGGATTAATTATATTTTACTCCTTACAGCTGGTGAAAATGCAATATTTAAATTTGTAATATTACCTCAGACCAATGAAAAACATTTTTAATCCAGAAATGTTTAATACTTTCTTGAAGGCTGTTGGTTTCAAAAGGCACTTTTACTCTGACATGGATTGATAACAGTCCACAATACTTTCAAATTTGTTCGTCCAGAACATATAAAAAAATATTTTGAATTGTATATTCTATAATCATTTCCCTGTGAAAATAGCTGTGTGCAACTTACAGGCAACCGACTCAACCCTCACCAGCAGTTTAAGCTTGGCTGAACTCTATTCTGAGCATGAGCTCAGGCAGGATCTATAAAGCCCCTCTGGTGTTTATCTGTGTGTGAAGGAAAACGAGTCAGGCAGGGGAGACACTGTAAATGAAGAGCTTTATTTACACACTTTGGTGTCTGTGGGAAAACAAATAATTTCATCTTTTAATGACATAATTTAACAGATAGGACAATGTCACACAGGTCTCTGTAAAAATGCATTCAGAAAATGAAAGTAAAGGTTCAAGTGGTTTAAATTTAATTTCCCTGTTAATTTTAGAACAATACCTCTTTGCCATCCCTCGTGCGGTTTGGTATCAGTCTCTGTGAGGGTTTTAAATTTCCATTCTTGGAAAAGGAGATGAACGTACATATGGAGGGGTAATGTCTGTTAAGATATGCATATGTAGATGATTATGAATTTTTCATGCAAACAAAAGAGCATCTTTTATGCAGCTTTTAAAGATGACTCTACTTTCTATTTCAAATTAATTATATGATGAATATACAGTCCTTGTTGGCATTACATTAATGGGCAAATTTGCCTGCTTTATAGCTGTGAGCCCCTCACATACTCTCCTTTTCATCTATACTGGGCTAATAAAGAAAGTCCTCGTTTGCCCTCCTCCCTCTGCCCTCTGTTTGCTTCACACCATAATATAACAAATACGCTGACCACTCTGTTACGTTGTCATCTGCTCTGTGATGACAAACGATGAAGCTCTCTTAGCTGTGACGTCCTATCTCTGTAATTCACACAGTGCTGTGAAAAAATGACTTGTCCCTTTACAGATTTCTTCTGCTTTTGCTTTACTGTTTGCACTGAAATGTTTATATTCTTCTTTGACATTTTTGTTTTTGTTACTAAAACTACCTTTTTAATGTCATGCAAAAGCATGACGGGTTTTCAGTTCAGACTTAAATCGACTTAACTATGCCAATTCAAAACCTTCATTTAGTTGTTGTTTTTTAGCTATTCATAACTCAAGCACACTTGAACTTAAGGGAAACAGTCAACCAATTATGCATAGGTGTCCGGGTCCCAAAACAGCAAACCAGCTCCAGATCATCACAATACCACTTTCATGTTTTTAACAGTCAACAGAACATTATTTCTAAATCTACAGAATATTTTCACAGCGTCGTGGAGATCATCAGGAAGTTCTTTTGGAAACTGTGGGTCAGGTCCTTCTCTTCTTTTTGTTCAGCAGTGGTTTTGCCTTTGAACTCCCCCATGGATCCATTTTTTTTCCCAGTCTCTTGTTTTTTGAATCATGAACACTGGGCTGAACTGAGGAAAGTGAAGCCTAAAGTGCATTGGGTGTTGTTTCTAGAGTAGTTTGTGACCTCCAGGAACACTCCATGCATCAATGGTTGGTCGGTACTTTCTACATGTGTAAATAATGAATTTCACTGTGTTTCTCAATAACAACAATAATAATAATGATAATTTTATTTAACAGTGCCTTTCAGGTCACTCAAGGACACTGTATACATCCTCAGCATAAAATAATAAAGCAAGATAAAACAACAAAGTATAAAAATTACAATGAACATGCCATCACATAGAGCAAACACGCTCAAACAAATGGTCTTTGAGTTTAGACTTGAACTGGAAGAGGGTGTCTGTGTTGTGGATGTCCAGAGGGAGAGAATTCCTCTTTAGTCCCAAAGCCTTGGATATGGTTTTGTGACCTTTTCCAGATTGATAGATAGTCAGTGTTTTTTTTTTATTTATTTATTCTTGTGTTTTTGTAGATTTGGACATAGTGACACACATGTTGCCTGTTCAGATTTAAGTGAATTTGTGATTCTACAGGTCAGGAAGTTATCAGGCCTATGTTTGCTAGTTAGATGGACCACAAAATCGAATTAGTCACAATTAATATATAGAAAGGAGAGTAATTATTTTTTCACCTAGGATCAGGTTGTTTTGGATAGCTTGTTTCTCTTTATGTTGAATTAAAAACTGCTTTCCACTCGATTCCTTCATCTGAGAATAATGCTTAATGTCCTGAAACATTTAAGTGTGACAAAATGACAAAGAAAAAAATAACACAATTTTTAACGTGGCAAATATTTTGTACATTATCCTGCTCCTATTTGTGTTCTTTGAATTCTATATCACATGTGCTCTTGTACTGATGAGATTTAGCAGATTCTGCTTCAGCCACCACTCTTGTACTATTTCTGTAGACACAGCTGTTCACTTTAGCACTTATGGATGAGACTTGGGAAACTGCTTAGTGGTATGGCTTGGGTATCTCTAATCTATCATTGCAGCTTATTTAATACTCATATTAGCAGGTATACTGTAGCTCATTTTAGATACAGTGGATGAATATGCTGCTGTGTTGGAGAAAATTAGTTTTTCTTATGACCTTTGTGTCACTCAATTACAAAATGCATTCCACAAATAAACTCAGGTTAGCATTATTTTTCAGTGAGCTTACCTTTTCACATGCCAACAGTCAGATACAGGGTCTATCCATGCTCTTTCTTAACATTACCCCCAGCTTGCTAATTATAGCACCCACTCTGACAGAACAGAAAGACAAACAGGAAAGTGGTAAAGAATCGGTGGACTGCCAGCTGAATTCGTATTGGATTTCTTGCAATGCACACTCAGTTGCTCTTAAGACTTCTTTCAGCTCATTGATTTAAAAAGGCATCTCTGCGAGGGTAAACGTATAATTGTCTATCTTGACTTTAACTTTTTCCCCAAGCTTGTTTCCGCTCTGGATAAGATGAATGTAAATTGTGAGTTGGTCTGTTGTCAGCACTGTTATTCCCCAATAAGTAGATCATGACTTACCACCTAGCTGCGGCCTTTATGCACGGAGTTTCCTTGTTCTCAATGTGCATGCCTGTGTTTTCTGAAAGTTCTCTGGCTTCAGTTTAATTCAGTTCAAAAGTACTTTATTAATCCCAAAGGGAAATTACATGTTGTTATAACTCATATCATAGGGGTTTCTTCAACGAGTTGTAGATGCTGGTGGCTGTTGGCAGGAAGGATCTCCCGTAGCAGCCTGTCTTTCGAGGGATATTGAAAGCCTGTGACTAAGGACTTCCTTCTGCAGTCCATACATGTGGATGTTAGGTTATTTGGTCTGTCTCAGTTGTCCTTATGCATGGTTGTTTATTCTGTCTCCAACAAGAGCTCTACTCGACTAGGAAAATTGGATACAAAAAACTAGATGGCTGGATGGGTGAAGGCTAAAATGATTGTTTCAGGCAAACATTTTTATATTTCCATAATATTCCTGTCAATGGCTTAAAGTGCGTTCACATCGAACGCGAACTAGACATTTGGAGCAAGTGATTTACATTTTATCCTTATGTCAAGGAGCTATCAGGAGCGGATTAACGATCAGCGTTACGAGCTGTTTGCATCAAACGATGCAAACAGCACAAAATGGCCGAACAGCGCGTAGCAAAACTGCGAACAGCGTGGTAGATGCACAAACAGAGCTGTGAATGGAGCAAAGCGAAATTTAACTCGAGATCAAAAAGCTGAACTTTCTGTCAATTTGCATGAAGTTAATCAATAAAATTTTATTTCTAAAGCACTTTAAAACAACCACAGATTGATGAAAGTGCTGCAAAGAATTAAAAACACAAGTAAATAATAGTAATAATAATGACAATAAACTATACATATAAATATATTTCAGCTCACAATTTAAAAGGGGCCATAACTGTTGTGTATCAAAAGCCAAACTGCAAAAATGTCTTTAGACCGTCATTGAACAGGGGCAGTGATTGAGCGTAATTCCAGGGGAAGAGAGTTCCAGAGTTTGGGCCCTGTCACTGCAAAGGCATGATTGCCCCACTGTTTACTTCGGCTGTGGGACCATCAGCAGAGACTCTACTGGGCTGGTGAAGGGTCAGAATGTCACTGAGGTAAGACAGTGCAAGGCAATGGCTTGAATTGAAAACAAACAATAGGACAGTAGCTCCTCATGCTGGGTCCTGGAAAGACAGAAGTACCCCTGGAAGTGACCATCATCCAGACGCAGCTATAGGTATTGGTACTTACCGAAGTACCAATACCTATACCTATATATAGTATGTCAGTGCATCTCTGGAGGATCTGGTGGACCCAGGGGCACCATACAGAACTGTAATGCCTTCGCTAATATCCATCTCATTGATAAAATCCATCGCTGCCATAGTGAGTTGAACAGATAGGAGGAAATGGGAAATGAATAGATGTTCCTCATATTTGATGATATGGTGAACTGGGATGGGGGGGTGGCTGCATTGTAAATGCAGATTGTTTGCAAGAGAGAGACAAAATGTCAAGCGACCAAGGGCAGACGAACCAGGCGGAAAATTTGGCTGGATCGCGTTCGGTGTGAACATCCATTTATCATAACTCTTCAGGCTGTTGCATACATGCCTTGTGTTATGGAGAACTAATCATACTTAAATACACTCACATTGTGCATAAAGCATTGAACTTTGATCCCCAGATGGTTAGTCAATAAGTCCAAAGGGTAGATGAAACAAAATACCACTGCAAAAGTAATGCGGTGTAGCATTTCACTTGTACTGTACAAATTATGTGACAGAACTTCTTCTGGGATTCTTTTCTTCACATTAAGATTCGCCAACAGATGGGGCCTAAAAAAAATCACATTTTGTAGCACCTTTTCATAAAGATTTTATCAAAGGTATTTCTCCCTTCCATTATTTTTGTATACTTCAGGAAACTGGGTTACGAGAATATTACGATAATACGATAATATTTGATTGCAGTTGTAAACGTTTTTGTATTGCTGATATCTAAATCTTTTGGGCTTGGCTTTAAAGGCATCGAATTGGGCTTTCATGAAGTGAAATAGGGCTGGAATTGTCTAGGTCTTCCTCAAATGTTTGGTAAATTGGTGAAAATCTGTAGTTTGATTATGTTGATTAAAGTTGCAACAATTTTGTGGTCATGAATTCACACCTTCCTGGTTGGACTGAGTAAGAGTGTACAGCCGCGGTATTAGTCATCTTGTATGTCAGTGAACTAATAATGTGCACTCTGCCCAAAGGCTTTTTTTCTGATTATAAACTAAAAGAGGCAGACAATTTCATGCACATAATCCCCTCTTTTAGCTGGCGGCTCAAACATCTGTTTGCAAAGTGCTTCATATGACCAAGAAACAAGGCGAACAGCCATGCCACTGTTACAGAGACCAAGCTGGCTATCAGATTTCTCGTAGTCTTTAAATCAGAATGTAGCAGCATGATTGGAAGATTTCTATCATGTTTTACCCTCTGAAGTAAAAATCCACCCACGCTCCCATGCCATAGTGTTGCGATTGAATATTATTAAAACTTAATAAGAACGGACTTTTGATATATCCGGCTGTGAAACCACATGATCTGTTATTGGGGTGGTAAAAAGACACATGCTGAGTGTGTAATTATCTCTGAGAGTCGTCTCTCACTATTCACGCTCTCTCCAATCTATCCTAATCCCCTCTGTAGTAGCTACAGTGTATTTAGCCCTTTCCCATAGTCTGTTTTTGTCCTTTTTTTACTTGCACAATCACAATTCAGTCTTCTCGTAAACAATTTTGCTCTTGCCTGCTAATGCAACCTCTTTGGAACTGCAAAGAGGCCAGTGGGATTTTTCTTCTTTTTACTGATGTGCTTGGTTTCATTTTGAGTTATTTTGCTGTGTTTCTTTTCTTTCATTCAGCACTGATAATGTTTGTTTATCTCAGCTTGCATGAAGCTTAATGTGTCACCCAGAGAGTTCGGGAGCTGCTGAACTGAAATTGTACAGCTGGTGTCATTGTCTGGGGGAGCACTGACACAACATAAATACACAAAAATTGTCTTTTTTTGGACCTTGAAAAACTCATAGAATGGCAAAGAGAGAGAGTAAAGGATGTTGACACATAGTGAAAGGTGAATAGAGGTAGAGCAAAGAAGATAGGTGCAGAGAAAGTCTAAAGTTGACTAAAAGGTGATGTTTCACCTGATTGCACATCCCGCAATGCTGGAGCTCAGCAGCATCAGCAAATTCACTTCTCCTATATTTATTTATTTTTCTCTTTTGTCTGCTAGCAAAACGAGCAGCCTTGCTCGGGGACAATCAAACTGATGTCCCAAGTTACATCTATAGTGACTGCCTTAGATCTGGGCTGAATTAAGTAAATGCATTAAACAAACAATATGTCTCATAAAATCCCCCAACTTTGTCATGTTACCACAGCAACAGATTTTATTTTTGGTTTATTTTTTACATAAGCTAGGACAAAATAAGGGCGCAGTAAGCAGGGCGGAATACAAATGCACAACAGGTCCTATTTCTAAAAAAAGTTTAGAGATCAATGTATCACTTTCTATGCACTTCAATATAATGCTCTACTTTGTGTTTGCCACCTGAATTCTGAATGAAATAAACTGAAGTCTGTGGTTGCGACAAGATGAAAGGGATGTGAATACTTTTGTAGGGCATATGAAGTGCATATATATATATATATATATATATATATATATATATATATATATATATATATATATATATATATATATAAAAAACAGTGTGCGATTTGCAAAAAAAACCAGAGGGGGGGATCATTTCAAAAGTTTTATTAATGAATAAACGTTTTATTAATAATGGTTAGCTAGCAGGTGCTCTTTCAGGTAGCTAGCTAGATCCAGTAGGTTAGACTATTGTTTTTAAACTTGCGCCATCTACTGTCGGGACTCGGGAGTGGGTATTAGTTTACTTTAACCACTTTGAGCAGAAAACTTAAAAATACTCTTTAAAAACAAACAAAAAATTTTATTTACAAATGTGAAGGACACAAGACATGTATTAATATAATTTTTTAAAAATCCATAATATTACTTATTCAGACCAGAGGGGGGGAGGAATGTATCCCCCCCAGGGATAAAACATGAATGACTAGAGGGGGGGACATCACAAACAGAGGGGGGGGGGGGGGGAAATCCAACCCCTCCCCCCCAGCAAATATATATATATATATATAATATATATATATATATATATATATATATATATATATATATATATATATATATATATATATATATATATATATATATATATATATTCTTTGTTTCACTGCATTTCATTTATTCATCTAGGATACACCTCTCAATCCGTCTAAATATGTGTAAGGTTAATATCATATACTGGAGCAGAATGTATTTTATTATTTTATGGTAGTTTATGTCCTGTGTTCCTTGGTAAAGAGCTCCTCGTTCTGGACACTGAACCACTTCATCAAGGCCATGATGTGGCTTCACTAACAGCCGTTTTACAGAGCAGCAGATTTGGCTAATGTCCATGACAAGTTAAATTCCCATAAAGTAAAAGCTAGTTTGTGTATTGTGTGAGTTTGTCTGTGCACGTGCATTTGTAAGTGTGTCTAGTGAACAGTGTGAGAAGCGTGTAATAGGCTCACCTATCCACGGCGGCAGACTGATGGGCAGGTGGAAAGAATTGAAACCAGATGGATAGAAGTGGCGAATGCACTGAGGAGATAAGGCTGCTGTGAAGAGCCTATGGCAGTGTTCAGTAATACAAACATTAGTTTGCTTCTTTCCAATTACCCTAAACCAAAATATAAAAACATCTCTCTCTCTCTCTCTCTCTCTCTCTCTCTCTCTCTCTCTCTCTCTCTCTCTCTCTCTCTCTCTCTCTCTCTCTCTATATATATATATATATATATATATATATATATATATATATATATATATATATATATATATATATATATAAAACGTGATTTTCTAATAGTCTGACAGGGAAGTACATGGATTAGGAAATGGAAGTAAAACATTTAGTTTTTATTTTATTGCTCAAAGAAATATTAAAAGTGTGGTGTGCATTTGTTTTCAGCAGTGTTTTACTCTTATACCCCTTAATAACATCTGGTGCAATCAAGTGACCAACTGTAAATCACTACATGACTTTGATTTCTTTCTTTTTGTTTACCTCATTCTTTCCCCACCTTATTCGTTTTTTTCTTTTTTTCTTTTCAAACAGATTTGTTTTATATAGAAGAAATATTAGATTAATGATTCATTGCATTTTATTTGGAAATAACATTGTTTTGATTTCAAGCTGGAAGATTTGAAAAATTTACTCACATTTGATTTGAGAAGTTTTGGTGGAACCTACAGACATAACTTTGATACACTGGAGTAATGTTGCATTGCATTAATGCTCAGAAGTCGAAAATATCACGTTCCAAGCATATATAGTTACTACCCTAAATTAAAAGCCAGTGCAACCCATTGACCCTGTCAAAGTCCAGATCTAAATTCAATTAGAAATCTGAAGAAGAATTGGTAGAAAGTTGATGCACAAATCTTAAATTTTTTTTTTCGGGATTTTTTGCGGCTCTAGTGGCTCGCTGTTTCCGAAAGTAGGCTGACAGGAAGGGGGGTAAAAGAGGGGGAGAGACATTCGGCAAAGGACCGCGGGTCGGATTCGAACCCGGGTCGACCGCGTCGAGGACTAAGGCCTCTGTATATGGGTCGCGCTACCCGCTGCGCCACATGCGCGCCCCTTGATGCACAAATCTGAAAGAGACAGGGCTCAACTGGCTACATTCTGGGGTATAAGAGTAAGCTGGATGCATGCCAAATGCTTCACGTTTATTTTGTAAAGAAAATAAAATTAAAACTATGCATCTTTTTTCCCGCAACATTACAGTTATGCGCTAATTAATTTTTGTCTGTCATAACATATTAGCAAATACGCAACATTTTGTAGAAATTTGAAAAAGTTGAAGTTGCATGGATACCATTTCAGAGCATTGCAGCTTCCCTTGATGTCTACACAACTCTTAAGCCATGTGACAAATTAGTTGTTAAATCTTCTTTTCGAGCTAGTGCTAAACCCTTCTCCTGATAACATGCATGTATCCTGTTCCAAAATCCTGGATATAACTAACTCATTGTTTATTTGACAGGGTGAAGAGGAGGTCAGAGCCAAAGATTTCTCCAGTCTATGGTAAGTCTAATTCTCATCACTTTCCCTAGATGTAAGAATGCGGTTTTATTTTTTTTTTCAAATTCTCAGACTGAGTTTTTTTCCTTTTCTTATTATTGTGTTTCCTGAGCCTGAAGTCCTTGAAACTTTTTTTTTTTTCCAAATGTTCTCCACAAAGCAGAACATCTTCTATTGCTGGAACATTTTATAAGTTTGTTCTATGAAATCCTAAACCTTTCATTGCATCATTTTGAAGCAGCTTGCCTTCACAAGGAGCCCTCAAGTTCAGATTGACAATGTGAGCCACATGTGTGAAAAAACACCAAAGAAAATTGCAAATGTCTTTGGTATGTGTGTGAAGAATAGGGCGTACAAACTAATAAAGCGTTGCTCTAAGAGTTGTATGATTTTCAAGGTTCTCAAGTGTAGAGCTCAAAACTGAAAATGTATGTTTCGAACCTCTGTCAGTTTGGTGGCTTCTGCTCGGCCAAGATCACATCTTTGGCCGTATCTGCTTGTCGTGGTGACATGTATGTGTCAGCAGTGTGTCTATGAGAGAGTGTGCGTGACTGTGTGAAGCAGTGCATGTTGAAAGAACTCTGTAGAGGCGTATAAAGTTCCTCTGACCAGAAATGCCAGCGACATACACATGTCGACGGTCAGATATGGAAATGTTGGAATGCAGACATTACACACCACCTGGCAGGGACACACACACACACACACACACACACACACACACACACACACACACACACACACACTAAATATGCAGACGGCATGGACACACACGTAGACAGATATCCAGATTCCATGCAGGCCACTGCAACGCATTCAGACACCTCAGGGCTATTGGGTTACATACAGGGAAGTCCATGCCTGCCGCACCACTTTGAACACAGATAGTATGCATAGACACTTCTATTCACTCATCCAGACCTGCAGCTAAAATTAAATATCATTAAAATAAAATGCAACAAATCACCTAAAGTGGTTATGATATCTAAACATAAATGAAGAATGATATTTGCATAAAGAATTACCAAATGCAAATTATTTCCCATTTGGCTGCTGCAGACAACAAACTGGATGTTATGAGCCTTGGTTTTGGGCAGCTTGACTTCAATTGTGGCGGCACAGGGAGGTTGGGGGGGCATTGCTTATGTGCCTCCCCTCCGCTCAGATTTCCCTCGTGCCAGTCTGGTGGATTTAACCAGCAGACTGCTGAAGGCATAGGCTTCTGCTGAAAAACAGGTGTAATGCAGCATAATTACTATGAGATTCTCTTTTCAACCGTCGCCGTAATTGAGTTCAGGTTGAAGAATTTACTCTCTCCCTTGCGAGCGTTGGTCTTATGGCTTGGTGTTCGCAGCGATGCATGTTCACAATAAATAAACAGGCGGGATGCAGACATGTTAGATACATGAGGTGATGAGAAAAAAAATAGACTCTGGATACTGTCAGTGAGAAAGTCTCTCTCTTACGTTGAATAACATTTACAGAAATGGAGATTTAACAGCCAGATTCTATTGCCGATACAGCAGGGAAATTTATTATTTACATCGTTTGTTTTCTCAGAAAACATATTTTTCTTGGGGCTACTGACATAAAGCTTATACCAGATATGGTAACAATGCAAGTAATCGACAAATAAAGGGAATTCAAAAGAAATCAATCCCTAAATTACGTCATGTGTAATAAAGTGGAATGGAAATAAGTATTGAAAACATAAATAAGCTACAAAATATGGAAAGCAGCTGAAATGTGTCAATATTTAGACTGGAATCCTGCTCTTTATCAGTTAAAATTAATATCTGCAAGTTTAATCCTAATTGATGACCTGCAAAATGGGTAAATGGCATGCCACAACTAAGTAAGACCTTTTCCACACTACTGCGGCTAAACATTGTCATGGCATTGGTTACAAACAAACCTCTAAACTTCAGAATATTTCAGTGAGCGCCACTAGGTCCATATTCCAGATGTAGAAATCAGGGCTTTGAACCGATTTTTTTTCCCAATCGGTTCGTTCCGAACAGAAACGGAATTATAACGTTTCCGGTTATGAGTTCCACCAATAAATTGACGTTCCCGAACCGGTTAGAACAAAAAAATACTGTTCCCGGAACGGTTAATTTTGTTCCTGTCAGCTGTTTAATGCTATAGAATTATGTCACATCTTTCTCATCCAGCTTAAACGAATAAAAGAATAGCTAGTTATCTGTGCATTAGGCAAACAGAGGTGTTGGCGCCATTTAGCAGTGTTTCCTGCAGGAATTTGTTTAGGCGAGGCGGTGAGTAGACTGACTGACCGAGCGGGGGGATGCGCGGAAGAAGACAAGTTTTGCGCGGACCACTCGCGGAGCGGGGGGGCTGTTTGTTCCCTGCCAATCAAGCAACAAACAACCGCGTGTTAACGTCAAAATAAACTTTTTTTTTTTTGAAATGTTAGCGAGGCAGTAGCGTGAGTCTAGCGAGGCTGCCGCCTCGCAAAGATAGCGCTGCGGGAAACACTGCATTTAGCCAAATATTCGCTAGTCCATCATTAACGTGGATTTGACAAATATAGCTATTGATATTGTGTTTGGAATGAGCGTTTTACTTAACGATGGATCGTAATTTACCTCTTATTTAAGATGTGTAGCTCTAGTAGAGACACCGCTCTCTCTCCATTCAGTCAGCGAATGTGTGATGTGATCACACAGGAAGTGAACCTCAGCCGTCACGTAATGTAACGTGCGCAGGAAAATAATTACTTTTTTTTTTAGTTAATTAGGCAACAGAACTTTGAGGAACGAAATAAAACCGGTATTAACCGGTTACCATTATTTTTAAATAAGTGTTCCAGTTCCAGAACATAAAAAATAATAACGTTTCCGGTTTTGTTTCTGTTCCCTGTAAAATACAAAAAGTTCCCGGTTTTCGTTTTCGTTCCTTGAACCGGTTCAAAGCCCTGGTAGAAATAACATAATTTCAACTTAAACCAACCACAGCCTGGCACTCCTGGCAACATGTCAGGAGTGCCAACTCCTGTCGGAGTCAAAAGAATATGCAGACTAATTTTTTCAAGACCCAAGGACAACTTGCATAGAGCTGAAAAAAGACCAGGATTGTGCAGAAACAGTTTTTACATAAAAAAACAATAATGAAATGAGATGCATTAATTAGGCATTTACACACAATCACTGCACAAAGCTCCACTGAAGAAGGAAAAACATGCTAAAATTCATTTAAAGTTTGTCTTAGAACATTTTAACAAGCCAGTAAAACAGCAGGAGAATACAGTCAGATCAACTGAGAACGCCTTGCTAATTGTTGCTCGCATAATGTTTAAAGAAGACCAGTGATGTTTGGATTTGGGACATAAGGATGTGGGGTTGTCTTTTTTTTTTATAAAGAAAACGTTCAACTGATGAAGAGACAGAAATTAAAGCTGTTCGAAATGTCTAGTCTATCACCGAGCTTGAAGCTTCAGACATTTTGAAGCTTGTTTGCTGAAAAGCAAAAAGAAAGAAAGGGGAAAAAAAAGCTTCACAGTTTAAAAGTTTTCCAATAGCAATGAGCTAACATTAACGCAGGTAATAGACTGCCAAAAAAAAACAGTCACAAGGCATGAAACGGGGCATTTTTGTCAAGTCCAAAACTGGTCACTGTCACAAGAGGTTCTGCATCACAGTCACTGTCACCTCACTCTTTCTTCCTTCTGCTCCTAGGGAGAGGGAATCAGAAGGAATAGCTAAAAGAGCAAAGCAGATTCAGCCTCATAAATGCATTCATTTAGCATTTAAAGAAGCCCCCATCATTGTACATGTGAGACAGCCCATGGAGACGCAGCCCTTTCTTTCTGTTTTTGACCACCAAAACAGTTCCATTTGACATGCATCTCTGCAAAGTGCATGGCTCCCCTGCTGACGAGCGGGCCTGTGTGTCGTGGTGTTTTTGATGGTTGGCACTGGCAGGGGGGCTGGAGGGGTCACCGGTAACATGAGAGTTTGTGTGTTATGATCTCTCTGGGTTGCCTGGTCGGCAGAATTACCTTTTGCACATGGCTGCAGCCCCTCAGAAGAAAAAAAAAACATACACACAGATTCATCTTGTCTTTTTAAATCACATTGGCATTGATTTGTCTGTTTCACTTCCTGATTTCCTTCTTTACAAGTGCGTTTCGCAATAAAATTGACTTTGAAATTGACTTTCGGGTTCTGCAATTATGACAAGTACATTAAAAAAAAAAGGAAAAAAAGATTTTGTACATCTCTGCCTGTGCGTCAGTCGCTGTTTTGCCAACAAGTGTGCACATTGATGTGTGTGTTAGCTAAAAGCCTGTTCTGCCCTAATGGATTTAAAATGACCTAAGAGCTCCTTCAAGTCCTCTGCTTATGTCAGGCGGCAGGATGCTTTTTTCCCTCCTCTTCAGAATGGTTAATTTTCTTTCATTTTCTTCCCACAACAGCTCTTAATAGAGTTTATTAGTTAACATTCTAAACAAGGAGCTGTCGTTGAGGGATATTTGAGAGACAATAGGAAATAACATTTAATCGCGTAAGTATACAGTGAGCATTTGTATCTGTGCCATATAATTATTATTCAATAAATATGTATATTCCATTAAGGAGAACAGGTAAAGTAATCTGGTTGCCCTTAATGTTTTGTTAATTAGTTGGCTTTTCTGCCAACTAATTAATAACTAATAATAATAATAATAATAATAATAATAATAATAATAATAAGGATGATGATGATGATGATGGATACATCTTGTGGTGTCCTTATTTAGTTTAAATCTAGATGTGTTGGACCTGGTCCTAGAGGGGCCGGGACCAAAGCAGACTTTGGTCTGATTATTTGCAAGGGAAAAGAACATACCGTTCACTAAATAGGCCATGTCATGGCAAACAAAGGCCATGGTATGGCTACCATGACCTGTTGTAGAAAGCTGTGAGACTAGGAGTATCTTGTCCACAAAAAGTGTATCTTGTCCACAAAAAGTGCAAAAATAACTAGCCGATATTTTCAATATTTGACTGGACATAATTCAAAATAGAGTGTTTATAAAAGGAATGATATAAGGATATCAATATTCTACTTTTATTAATTTTCTTTTGCAGTTTGGTTCTGCAGCATTTAGGTCAGGATCAGTTGCCGTCTCTGACAAGGAGGTGCTGACAAGGCAATGATGCGCCTCGAATTTGTATTAATGAACCATGTCCTAACCATGCTGACTAGACATTCCTCTCGAGGCTTGTTTGTGCTGTTAGACGCCTTGAGTATGTTTCCAGCAGCCACGACTGAGAGCAGCATGCCTGCTGACAAGTCTTTGCACCGTGTTAGGCGAAGAACAGAATAAAGTTAGCCATGTCAACAATACATGTTGACAAGGCACAGCTGAGCGCCGCGCTACTCCGCTTGCCCTTGTGTGGCTTACAAGAGCATGGATGTTTGGTGACAAGCTGCTCTCCGTTCCCCCACCCATGTTAGCATGGGTAGGGTCTCACAGACATCTGCAGTCTGGTGAAACTTGAGCCTCTCTTTCCAGCAGACACTGTCAGCGTGTGTTCGCTGATAAGGATTATCGGAGACGTGTGAGCTCTGCGGCCGGGGATTGTCCCTCTTGCTGCTGGAGGTCAATACATGTGCGGTCTAATGTCTGTGAGTGTTTGCGAGTGATTGTGTGCGTGTGTATTTGCCAGGCAGTGGGGGTTAGGCCTGGATTGAAATGACAATGGAAAGGAATTTAAATGAGAGAAAAAGGGGGATCAGTGATGTTTGCAAGAAGGATGGAAAGAGCTTTGGCACCATTGTTATTCTTCCTCTTTGTCATTCTGCCTCTCTATCTCTTTATCTGCCTATTACAAATCTTCTGCTCTCTCTGTCACCCATGGCTGTCACATTTCTTTGAAAAAAAGAAGAGTCACAGTTTGCCTCTCAAGAATGTTTCCAAACTTATAAATGCAAAAGGAGTTTTTTTATGCACTTTTACCTTTTTCTGGGTTTACTTCTGAATTTCATATCTCCAACACCCTTTACTTTGAGTTGTAGAGTGACTTAGACAAATAGGGGTCTGTGTCATGTAATATTTATGCCCAGGAAGTCAAGAAAAGTTTTTAGAGACTAGAAAGAGAAAAAAAAAACAAAAAAATAATGAATTACAGAGTTTTATCAGTTTTTATTTATTATATAGCAATCTTTAGGCACACCTTTAATGGTGTGCTGATGATTTTGCTATACCAAATTATTTCTATTGTGTCTATTTATGCAAACGTTTTTATTGTAAATAAATGTACTCAAATTAACGGTTGGGTTCTAATTTTATTTAATCTCTAATTGGAACATTTTACATTAATTACAGATTATTTAAAACAAAGTTTTAATTTTTTTGAAAAACTGACTTTGTTAAGGTTAAGGTAAAAAAAAATCAGGTTCCAAGATTTACCCCAACAAATTGTTAAATTTGTAATATACCATCTCATCCTCCAAGTTCTTATGCATTATTAAAATCTAAATACTCAAATTTGTTAAATGGAAAGTCCATGCATTTCATCAAACTCTCAAAAACATCCACAAAAATATCTTGCAAACCATAAAATGGGACCAAAACGATTTAAATGTTATTCAACATTCTTCGTCTACTTAAAGCTTTTTGTATCCTTTATCTGTTATAACTTTTTATGTCTCCTTTCTCCTCTTATGACACCCCATCTGTCGCTACATATTATATGTTCTGACCTTTCCTGTAATCCATAGTAAAAAGATTGTGTGGTCAAAGGTAGTCCAGCAGCAACAATAACCGAGCAATATGTGGCGTACATGATCTTAAAGGAAGATGATTCATTTTTATCACTTTCTCTCCGTCATTTAAAACACATGCACTCTCACGTTCTGTCCACGTCTCAGTTTCTGTACCCACCCTCCCACCCACCCACCCCTCCTCCTCTTCCTCCTCCTCATCGCTTTGCTCTGCAGCAGCTCTAATTGCGATCAATTAGGAAACTTCAGAAGGCTGAAATAGGAGATGTGACAAGGGGCATCCGCTGAGTTGGCAGGGAGGGAGAGAGGGAGCAAAAAAGAAGAAGAGAGTGAGAAAGAAGAAGAGGTTGGATGAACAGGAGGAGGAGGAGGAGAGGAAAAACTGGGATATAGCTGAGGGGAGAGCATGGGAGGGGCAGGGGAGATGACTCCGAGTTGGTGTCGAGAGATGAGCTAATGGTAATGGCGTGATTGATGCGGCCACGGCAGCTGAAAGTCACATCGTTTTTCATGCCAGGTATCGATTCCTGACAGTTGTTAGCTTCGGGGTTCACAGCATTCGGCATGGCACAAGCACTGCCACGGTTAGAAGTTAGGGCTGTATTCCCATCTGAAATATGTACTGTTTGAGTTCTAAAAAAGATGCTCTGAACAAAAGCACCGCAGCTGAAATCCTCAGGCTGATAGCTCGAAAACAAGGAACTGAATTTAGAAAACAGTTACACTAAACTAAAGCATGAACGCACAATACGCCTTGGTTTATTGAGCTCTGTCTTTGATCTGGGGTCATATTTAATTCATTTGAATATTGTTGAAAAGTAAATTTATTTCAGTAACTTAATCACTACTTGGCACACATTATAAAATGAATTGCACACAGACTGATGTGTGGAGGCTTTATTTCTGTTATGTTGATTTTCAACTTCCAACTAATGAAAACACTACATTTAAGATTAGAATATTATAATTGATCAATAAAAACAAAATTTATGATTAAAAGTAGATTTAATACCTGCTTAAAGATAGTTATTTCAAAAGCTACTTTTGATCAGATGAAAAAGCCTCTTCAGATGACATATTCTTTATTCAATGAGATTGGAATCTTAGTTATGCATTTTAAAATGTATTGTATATCAGGTACTTCATGTGGAAAAGTCACCAAATGTCAGCAAACATACCCCTTTGGAGGTAATTTTCAACCTTAGTATTTTTTTTTAGTTAATTTTAATCCTGCCCTGCTGTTTGATGTAAAAGAAGACTTTTCTGGCCTTCTCTTTGAGCTCAGAAGGATGTTATAAACTTGTTTTCATTTATTCACTGGAATAAAACACACTGTATCCACAAACTCTCTCCAAATACATAATTTTGGAGGTGATGAGGTGTACCATGAAAAGCTGCTAAAATCAAGGTCCAATGTCACAAGAAATAAATTTTCATTTCACTTTTAAATCTCTGACCTTCCTGTTTTCATTGAACAAAGAAAAGCCTGTAAAATTTGCCTTTTACCTTCAGGATTTACTAGTTCTCTTGGGACATTGGAGGCAAAATTGCCGTGAGATTAGAAATAATGAGATCAGAAAGCTGAGCAATACCTGCACATAGGCCTCATTTAAATATTGCTGAACATTAGGTTCATACAAAGCCCCAATGTTCAACTGTGTAACTTTGGTTTGGTCTTTGTGTTTATCCAACGCAAGAAGATAATTCTTGTAATTTAAAATAGACTTTACATAATAAAGGGTAAATCTGAAAACGTACTGTATTTACCATAGTATCCACCACCAGTTAATATGTACTAAAATCTTTAAATAAATGGTTGTTAAAGACAACTTGGTGATCCTTAAGATGTCACTCTTTGCAGCGGTACCCCAAGAGTGAGCCTTGGATATTTTTTACTTCTCCATTTGCTTCCTCTTGAAGTGACGTCGCTCATTTATCCATGGTTGCTTGTGCCCCTGTTTCTACCACATATTTTCCTTCCACTCAACTTTCTATTAAGGCTTTTATACAGCACTCTGTAAACAGCCAGCTGCTTTAACAGCGATTGTTTTTACCTTCCCCCCCCCCCCCCCCCCTTGATTTTGGAAGCCACAACACAATATTTCTGTAAAAAGTTAGCAAATACACTCGGGGACAAAGACCTTAACTTTTGGAGACATGTCCTGTGGCCTACCAAAACAAAAATTAAGCTGTTTGGGCAAAATGAACATTGCTACATTTAAAGAAAAAAGAGAAAGCTCACAAGGCGACTACACAACCCAAACAGTGTAGAGCAACATGTTGCGTGGGGATTTATTGCAGGAGGGACTGATGAACTTCACAAAATAGATGGAATTATGAAGAAATACCATTTTGTCAAAAATACTGAAACATCTCAAGGCATCACACTTGGGCTTTTACAGGTCTAAATAAAGAATGGCCCTAAGCATGCTGCCAAATTAAATCCAATGTTTTGGAGTAGCCATCTTAAAGCCCTGATCTCTTGCCCATAGGGAATTTGTGGGCAGAGTCTGTGCAAATGGACCTACAGACCAGTCCGAGGTCAACTAAACTATTGTTAGAAGCTTGTGAAAATGTATCCAAAGCAGCCAATTTGAACCTAAATCTTAGCTTTCGCTTTTTCTCATCATGTAATAGTTTCTACTTTCTTTTAGGCAGCTTTGGTTGAACAGTTTCTTTCAGTTTTTTTTTGTTTTTTTTAAGAAAAGAACAAGGATGTTGTTGTTGTTTGCCAACGAGTTCTGCTCACATTCTAAAATAGCGCCATTAGCCTGAAGATTTCTGTAATGGAAATGACTCGTGTGCCTGTTGCCTTCAGCTTTCTGAGGCGACAGAATAAGAACGCTCAGACCGCCACGATCCTGGCAGAATTGTATTATTTCATGCAGAGCTTGACTCTTGGATAAAAGTAAGCTTGTAAATAAACCAAATGGTAATTTGGACAGCTCATGTCAGAGATATGGATGTAAGTCTGTAGCCTTGGGTTTGTTAAGTGTTTCTGTTCTTGATACGCACACTAGACACTGAGAGCCTCTGGTCTCTTGTTTAGCCGGCTTTGCCTTGGGGCATAACAGACCCTTTTATCTTGTCACCCTAATGTTTTTTGTGGGTGTGTGTGTGTCTGTGTGCGAATGCGCGCGTGTGTGAATGCGTGTGTGAGTACTTGAGTCAGAAAGACAGAGCGCAACGGAGAGAGAGCAAAGCTAGTGAGGAGATAGAAGGATCAATACTGAGCCGTCAGGAGGTCTGGCAGTCCCAGAGAGAGAGGGAACAGGACACCCAGCGAAGAGTGGAGAGGGAGACAAAGTGAGAAAAGGAAGGAAGGAGAGAGGGAGGAAAAGGGGAAAAGATGGGGGAGAGATGGATGGGGGACTAAAAAGTAGGAGCACATCAGGGCTGGAGATGGGAATGGGGAGTACATGTGCGGGGTGATAAATTAGGTGACACAGGGGAGTGGAAGAACAAAAGAACGGATAACGCAGGTGAAAAACTGTGAAGGAAGCGGGAATTGTTGTGATTTCAGCGGCAACAGGTGAAAATTAGACAAAAACTAAAGGGCCGTTGTTTTTAAGATATCAGCTTTGACGACATCCTCCCTGTGTTTCTGAAGGGCGAACATTTTTACACAAGTTCTGCGTTCATCCCTTCTAAGATGAAATGATCAGGCTTTTAAAAGTTGAATTATTTCCTTAAAATGACAACCCTTAATGTCAAGTTTGGCAGCTTAATCCTGTCGATGACATATCAGCCAGTTCGTCATTGCAATGTTTAACTATTCCAGCGATACTCTTCCTCACAATGCCCTGCGCAACGAGGGTGGCGCCAGGATTTACAGCAACTTCAGAAAGTGCTTCCGTTACTCGTGAACAGGTCTTTACAGTCAGTGACCAAAAAAAGTGTCTTTATAACATTGGTTTTGATGAATAATTCAGCAAACATAAACATGAAATGAGGGGATAAGTAAAACTGTTTCCCACCAAGAACTAAAAGCTTCGACTCGACACCTATAATAAATATTTTAACTCCAGTGACCTTACCCTCCATGTCTTTGTGAATGATTTATTGTTCTTCCAGCTTCTTGTCTATTTTTATACCCTTTGTCTTTTTTTCTGCAGTTTCACCTCCGTTTCTCTTCTTTTATTTTTTGACGCCATGTTTAAAAAAAAAAAAATTAAACTAAAGGCCAATAAGAAAGAGTTGTGAGTCTGAAAGCTGCAAAGGAAACTACAAAAGGTGTAAGTAAAAACAGGCAAAAAGAAATAATCTTTTCTGTGAATTATCTCTGAAGCTCATCGGCCATTATTATCTTGGCAGAGTGTATTTCATCCGGTGATGATTAAGTATCTTAATGGGCTCTGGGAATAGTATTATTTAATGCAAGAGAATGAAATGGGGAATGAAACCCTATTATTATGAAATGAGGAATTCCTCAAGTTGAGGAATTTGAATTGTAATTTTCTTTATACTTTGGCCAATAATGACCCAGGTTCCTTAATGAAGGAAAAAGCTGCAAGGCATAACATAGCATTTCACAATGAAATTTAGCTTGAAAAAAACTATATTAAAATATCTCCTCTTCACTAATGCTTTATCTGAAGTCCAGCAGGACAGTAAAATTAGTATTTTATGATTTAATTCATAATTTTGCATAATGATTCTCTAATGCTAATCAGCTGGCTGCAGTAGAGATTAAATTATTATAATTTGCAAAAGGCAATCTTTAAACATACAAGATTAGTAACAGTATTATAGCTACATGATAGGGACATGAACATGACAATTCTTTGAGTCAGTAGAACAATATTTAGGTTTGACAAAGTCAAGAAAATGTGTATAATGCTTAGTTTTTGTTCTTCTTATTTTCTGTCACTCAGTAGTGGTTTTGCATAAATGGAGCCCTGGGCAAGACCCTCCTTCTGCCCCCCTCAACCTGGTCTCAAGCTCTGTTTTGTGTTTAGATAAATACAATCAAGGTTTAACAGATATCAAATCATGTTATAATAGTGTCTTTGTAGAGTAAACTATAATTCCAGAAAAACAAAATCAGCCTATTTATTTTGTACTAAATTACAAGCTGCAGCTGTGGTGTACAGCCATATTTCATACAGTGGTTACATTGTCTTACTACTACTACTACTACTACTACTAATAATAATAATAATAATAATAATAATAGTAATAATAATAATAATACCAGTGCAGAACTGATGGGACTTCATTTTCTTTATTTGAGTATTTGTGCCAGCTGTGCTGCTCTGGGTGTCGAGGTATACTGCCTACACCAAAACAGCACTACTGGACAAATCTAACCAGAATTTATTTGATTCTCTTTGACCCAGTGACTGATATTTGACACAATGTTCAAAAATGAATAAAAAGAAGTCGATTAAATAACATTCAGAACCAAAGTGTAATTATCATTGTTGAGAGAAACTCTATATAACTAATTAACTAATATTTATATTTTAGATTTTTTCATGTAAAACAATTTGGGCACATAGCATTTCTTTTTATTTCATTTTGACTAATTTTAGCCAGACAACAGTTTATTGTAAGCTCTTACTCAAAGAAATCAGCTAAAATGTCTCTTTCTATTACTTGACCAGTCTTAGCTGCCTGGTATTCAGCAATTTTGGTGCTGAAGACAGCTTCATTTATAACAGAAAACGCCTTAGCAGCCAGCCTCCCTCTCTGTCTGTCTCAAGGTTAGGGCTCACAAGGGAGGAGAGGCATCCGGTTACTCTAATGCATCATGGCTGCTGGAGGACACACATGCACACACCTCGTCACAGACTGTCTCACCCCATCTCTCTTTCCCCCTGCACACACTCTTGTGAGCTGATACCCTTGTACAGGTCAAATGCGTGGCCGTGGCCTTCTTCTGGTGCACTCCTGCTACCTGCAAGTCGTCTGTGTCTGGGCAAATGACATGTGTCCAGAAATAAAACCAGAAACGTGCCCAATCACCTCTCGCTGAGGTTAATCAGCTGAACAGCACTTCATTTCAGTTTAAAGTCAGCCAAATGAGATGTGCCATGTTCGGCCATGACTAAACTGATTGGTAGTCCCGTGATTTTGGAGATTACACATTACGGATGCTTCTGTGATTTTTGCAATCGCGCAATACTGTTCTTTTAGGCCGCTGGCTTTCCATCTGAAGCCCATTAAATGTGTTCATTCACTGAAGTTAAATTTTCATTTTAGCAAAGCAAGAGATGAAAAGTTCAGTAGGCATTATTTCAGTGAGCCAGCAAAAAACGATCGTATATGGCTTTTAGATCAGATCAGCAGATGATGCGTTTATCATCATTCTTTTCTTGCGGGTCATGACGAGCGGAGGATAAGAAAGGGTCATCCAAACTGCCTCGAGCGTGCACATCCCATAATGCTCATACCCGCTCCCTAAAATACATAAACCCTGTTCTCTCTTCATTCATCATCACAGTATTTGCTTATTTTTCATGTGTTTTATTGGCTTGGCTTAACGATCAAAGTGAAGATGCTTTCTTGGACATGACCATTAATTTGTTGTGAATATTGTTCGTCTTGCAAACTTTGATATTACAACTACAAACAGACATATAAGCTGCATTTGACAATGAATGATCACACAAAAATGGAAGCGTTATAAAGGTCCTAAAAATAAAAAGCTTCAGCCCACTGATCACAAGGTATTTATTGTCAAAGTGTGTCATGGATTTCTATCTAGTAGCTATAATTATGCGACTTTATCTGATGAAATAAGTCCATGCTATTTTTTGAACTCCATATATGAAGGTGAATGCTGTGAGCTGGAATCCCTGTTGCATCTATGCTTGAGACTTTTGTTTTGAGGTAAAAAAAGGAAGTGGTTGAGTTGTCTAATTGTATGCGCAGTTGATTAATAAAGACTTCTCATTGGTCAGGCTGACAATCATTTCTTTATTAATTTAGTTAATTGAAGTTAAAGTACAAAAGCATGCTTTTACTGACAATACCTGCATTCATATATCTCCAGTTTAAAAATGAAAGAACTCTGCTGGACAAGCTTGAACCAGACAATTATATATTGAACAGAGGTTCAACAGCATTAATAATGATTTCAACATTTGTGAAACCACAAAAGTTTGAAAATTTTCAGTTTTTCTTTTTTGACTTTGGGTCCATATGTATTAGATATGAATTTGAATTAGACAAGCATAACAACCACAATATAAAGACTGGTCACACATAAAACTGTGTATTCTACAAATTACAGATTCAATACATCACTTTATAGTTTGTCAAGTAGTTTCTCTATTTGTAAAAAGAATGGTAAGTATTTCTTTGCTAAAAAAAAAAAGTTAATTAAATTTCATGTGAACCCAATTTTTTTGTTTCATCTCTTCTCACGAGCTGAATGTGTTGTTACACTCCTAAAAGTTACTAATCATTCTGACAGTTGTGTCGGCCTAAATGGAGAATTAGATTCTCATGGGATCCAGTAAGAAACCACAAACTGAAATTTCCTTTGGAAGACCAATTGCTGACCTCTGATTTAAAGAAATGACCAGTCCAGAAAGGGCTCCTCTCCCTCTCACACACATGAACGTGGACACAAAAATAAAACCCACTCTCTCACGCACACACACTCACTCTTATTCCCAAGTGTAGTTAGAGGGCCTTAGTGTGAGAGCCCAGAGGAAATGCAGACACAGCAGAGGACAGGCTATCCATTGATCCGGGTATAGACTCTCTCCTTCTCAGGCTCTCCTCTCCGTTCTCTTTTAGTGCTCTCCCACACGGTCTCTGCTATTTTTTTCTCCCCTCTATCTCAACCTCTTGCTTTTTTTCTAATCTTCATGCCATCTCCAGCCCAACCTCCTACATGAAGTTTTGTATTCCTGTGATCTGCCACCCCCACTCTTATTATATCATACATTTTCTCTCCGTTGGCCATTTCTGTTACCTCTTCTCCTTTGCCTGTTTGTGTCTAGTAACCAAGCTCTCCCTCCCCTCTCGTGGTTGCGTTGCTGGTGCCACATCTCTGTTTATTATCCGTGTCTGCCAAAAATAAACCCATTCTTCCTCTGTCTCTTTGTTATTCCCTTCACTTCTCTTCACCAGTATGTCCTCTTAGACAGGTTCTATTTTTCTTTTTTTTTACTTTTCCATTTTTTCTGTCTCCAATTATTCATGATAACGAAAAATATTTGTGACTTCGATGAAGAAAATATTTAAAAGGTACGATAAATACCGGAGAAAGACGAGGTAAACCTTACGGTAAGATGAAGTAGAATTGAATGTAGGGCTCTACGTTATTAGGAAAACATGATCGCAGTATTGTTATTATTGAATATTCTGATAAAGATATTGAATCCCATTAATCCACATTTCCATCCCTACTCCTTTTCATTTCCACGTTTTAACATGTCCCTCTGACCCTGATAAGACATACGGCCAATTTGGGATCACTGTCAGAATGTCCTGATTGGCTAACCATTAGCCGCTAACCACATTAAAGTTAGCATTTGGTTCATAGCTTCCCATTGCAGCAGTTTTATTTTTATTCAGTTAATATACCTCTCAAACCTTAACTGGACAATTCTTTACTGAACAGTAATTTCAAGAAGCACCATTTTAGAGCTATGACACCTTTTATATTACTTGTGAAAACACAAAAAAGCAGCATTGGCGATGCTCTTTTTTTATATGAGGACCAACAAAGACTACAATAAGTATAAAAATACAACATATGGACTAGGTAAATTTGAACTGGATTATTGTACATTGTTTACAGAGTCTTTAGTTTGTGATTGTGATAAATTTTAGTTTTGAAAACAAAACATGTGGATTAAGTTTCATGTGTTCTTGTTTTTGACTGCGGCCATGGGCAAGTTTAGATTTATTATGGATGTTGTTGATGCCATTTTTTATGTAAATGGGATGCTTTCTTGTCTTTTCCATTTTGATGGGTAGTACAAGGACAGGACTTCTTTGTCACAGCATATTTATACCCACAGGAAGTGAAAGAAGTTGTGCATTACAAAGTAAAATGTCCAGTCTATAAGACTGATAAAAGAGAATAACTGGCATACATTGTCTTGTCATATTTATTGATATGACAATAAATAAATTGTTAGGAGGGGTGATGTTGTTACTACACAATACTTAGCACGTAGGAAGAATTTATTCATATTCTCAACCACTGAATTCATATAATTAACTTATGCCTTGGATTCTTGAAATTTGACTTGAAATCTTGAAACAAACAAACCACAGTTTAAGAAAGCAAGCTGAAGGATTGTGATCATAAGATCTAAAATAATAAAGAATCCAGAATATTTAATATCATTATGTAGCCATTATGAAATTTTGGTGAGACACCGGCTCAGAATTCCCACATATCACACAGACACAAATAAAGGCTTAATGTTCATGTTGAATTCATCGACAATACTTCCTGAGAAGCTAAAAATGTGTGCAAATAGTCCTTAGCACCTGATACGATTTAAATGTTCAAGTAAAAAAAATAAAACATTGTCAGGAAAGAGATGGAAACAAAGCAAACGTTCCATCATAGCTGTGATAAGTATACATGTGTTAGAGGTGGGCTCAAAAATAAACGCAATGCTGCTGGAGAGAATACAACATGCTCAGATGTATTCGCCTCACAGCCTTACTGATTACACTATCGAGAGAATATTAATCCACATATGTCGCTTTTTCTTTACTTTTTTTTCTTCTGTCACCTTTACCCATCCCTTCATCACCTTTGTCCACCTTTCTTCTTTCTCTGCTGTAACTCACCCCCTCGACCTTTCGTTTCCTCACTCGGTGCCCCTGCGCTGTTCCCCCTGGACAGGCTTTTTATATGAGCCATGTGGACCTCCCTAATGACATGTGGACGTGCATGTGTGCGCGTGTTTTGTTGAAGGTGCTGACATGTGCATGAGTGTTTTGTGTGCCTTGGTGCGTGTATTTGAAGTGCTGACGCGCCCGTGTGCGATGGAGGTGCTGACGTGTCTGATCGAAGGTGCAGTTCTCCACCACTGAAGTTGTGCCGACAGACCTTTTTACCTTTGAAGAGGCCGGTGAAGAGACAAGTGCGTGGGTTAGGTGGGGTGGGGGGGAGGTAGAAGGGAGCAAAAGTGTAAATGAAAAAAAGAAAGGGAAGAAAGGGGATTTGCTGAGGATGGGAGGGACAGGGGATCAGAGTGTTGAAAAGTGAAGGGAATTTGCCGTGGTGTACCTCCTTGTTATCTATACGGCTTTCAGTTAGAGAGGTGTTAAAGCACAGAGCTCCTTCTGAATGCACGAATTGTAAGAAACTAGAAAAAAAAAATCTGAAGAATGGTTGCAGTAGGGCTTAAAGAGAGAATGGGAAGAGGCAGAGATGATGAGAAAGGAGAAGGAAATGAAAAACAAGGGAGAGGAAGGGAAAGACCCCTTGGCATAAACAAGGTGCTTGAAATATCATGTTTCAGCCTCTCAAGGCAGTGCGGAGATGAGAGGGCACTGAGAGACACAGAGAAAGAAGAGGTGTGGGGGGGTATGTCACAGTAAAACGAGCTTTCCTGGGAGATGACAAGTTTTAAAGAGAACTGATTAGGGCTTAAGTGTTGCCTAAGGACTCTCCTTGACTGAGAAGGGCACACTACCTTCACAGAGGTTACCAGGCATTTTTCCCCACTAAAGGGGCTCATGCAGCATTTGTCCCTGTCACTTTTAGCTCAGAAGATGGTTGACCTCTCCAGATAAATCGACAATAAAGACCAAAAAGGCAAGCATTTTTTTTTTTATTTAGACAGATTAAAATGCTCATAGAACTTTGGTAGAATCTCCTACTTATTAAACAGAAGCTCATATGGTAAAACTCCTCAGGGGTCTCCATCATAGAATTAAATTATGTTGCTTTTGTTTTTGATTTTGGGGCAAACTATTTCTATAAAAACTAAATACCAAAATTTACAGTTACTCACTGCCAGAAAGGTCACTGTTAGTGTAAATAGTGTTGATTTACTAAAGCGAATATGATGATCAGACAAATGATCTAGTTTCTAATGGTAAAACTACTTCATAGCATTATGAGTTGCCCTGGTTTGCTTTTGAAGAGAACTTCCTGATCGTAAAGGATATAGATCGAACTATCAAAAACAAAAACAAAAACAAAAATATGACACCCCTTAATTGTATTGTTTGCAGTGAAAGATTATTTATTTTTTACTCAGAATTTGTCAAACATGTTGTTTTTGTGATTATATCCATCATGTTGTGGAGCACTGATTAGCAACAACTGATGTGACGCAGCGAAGTATTCACAGTGTATTCAAACCTCTCCCTGTTTTGTTTTGTCCTCTATTCAATAACGTCTGGGGGAAAGAAAAAAAAGAAGCCCTGGAAAAGTTACACTTTTATGCTTGTTAGAAGAGTTCAACAAGTTAAAATAAGGAAAGGTGGCTACAATGATCATATTTTGGCTTTAGTTTGCAACTAAAGTATTGTTGTCCATTAATCATTTACAAAATAAGTGTATTGGGAAATGTATTCATTTTCCGCTTTTAGCTTGAGCAGCATCTTTTATTCCCTAAGCCTCACAACTTGATTAGAGATTGGCTGGTCGGAAACTGAATACTCCAGTCTTCTCTGATCAGTGAACATACTATCCCTACTTGTTACTACATTGCTCTGTCAACACCACTTCTCCATGTAGAGATTGTTACTACCAGTAGACTCAGTTCTCAATTTTCAATATCAGTGAGGAGTTTGTTAATGAAGTCGGAGGAAGTGTTTAGAAGTTATTTAAAATTAAACTGTGTTTTCTACATGTTGAGACATGTTCACGGTTTGTTTAGGCTGTGTTTGAGAGAGAGAGAGAGAGAGAGAGAGAGAGAGCGAAACTGTTGATAACAGGAAGGCTGAACAGTGCACTAAAGGGCTTTGCTTTATCTTTTTGAGAGTTCAAGCCATATGTGGTATGGAAAATGTTGGAATTGGACATTTTGGCAGCATTTTAGTTATCTCATGGCCAAGGTAAGGATCTCCATTCTCTATGGAATACGCACACACACTGCTGTTTCAGTATTGCTAGTTATGCTAACGCCTAATATAAAAAGGAAAAGACTGTTTTAATTGTGAACGTCGTAATAATTTTGTCCCTCTTTTGAATTATTACAATAACCCTGTTTTATTGCAACTGCTGCCTCAGATAGATTATGTAACATTGTCTTGGCTCCAAATACAAATTTTTTCTCTAAATGTCGAAGGCTCATCTTATTTGTTCTTATTGCCTATTTCTTAACCAAATTAACTAAAATTGATTGCAGCAGCTGAAAGCTTTGTAAAAACAACAGATTAGAAATAAGATATAAAATTCTGACTAACACTGACTATCTTGTTCTTATTTTGATAGGTTTGACTTGCACAGTTTACAAAAGTTCTGTCATTACAGAAATATTTCAATAATTTTACCAGGTTTTTATTATTGTTGCTGCTCATTTGTAATAAAATAGTTGGGTTGTAACATTAATGTGGCAAGTGGATGCTAATGAAATTGAGATACATTTTCTGCAATCTTACTCCTAAACACTAGGTGTCAGTAGTAATAATTGTACTGCTACACAGCAAAGATGGCTGCAAAGGAAGCGCCATACAGAAATAATACTTTTATAAGCAAACCTAACAGTTACAACATATTTGCATATGAATGGGATAGAAACACCAGTATCAATTTTAATGATGACATTAGTATGTCATTTTTTTTTTTTGGGAAGGGTGTATGTATTTAAGGATTAACACCTTAAGTCTAGAGCAATTACAAGCAGAAAAGCATGTCCTCTAAAAATGAGGTCATGAAGCTGTTTCTGTCTTCAGTTGTTAATTTATGTTATGCATACGCATGTTAACTTTCATTTAGTTTGCATATATCTGCACTACAGTCTCTGTGGTGTAATGTACAATGAATTTATTTCATATTGGTAGCAGCTTCTCTAACATTGCCTTGTAACACTGAAGCACATCAAGAATATCTAATAAGTATTTCTCCCTTGCACAGCTGAATATTTCTAGGAACCTAGCACTCCGTGGTGGTCTTGAAGAAGTCTCTAAGGTACATAGAATGCCTTTGATGTTGTATAGCTATGGTTGCATGATAAAAAGATAGAAAACAAGAGAACAGTAATTTAACAGACAGGAAAGAATAATAGTAGAGTAAAAACACTCCTAACACTGATAAAGGACAGCCTGCTTTCTATGTAAATGTAAAGAAGAAAGGAAATTGTAATTGAAATATAAATATTAATGTGTATTAGTCATTTAAATCTTTAGAGTAGTGAAAATATAAAGCATCCATCTATCTCACTATTAAGCAGATAAAGTATGACATTTTTTCAGATGTTTAGGAGCATATTGCAGATATATGTTTATCCTGCTCTATTTTTTAATGAAGGGTTACAAGTTGTGAAAATCTTGTAGAGACAAATGCCACATATGCATTCAACATTTTTCAGACTTTAATTTGTATAATAAGATCAGTCACTTTAAGGTGAAGTTTAACATTGTGTGGGTCCACATCAGATAAAAGCAAAATATAGTTGAAATGGATTAACCCTCAGATCATGTCTAATGTGTGTTAATATATTTAGTGAACACTGAAAAACAGCAAGGGACTAAATAAAGATATTTAAAAATGTGCATATGTTATAGGTGATTTAGATAATTATATGTGAATGTCTGTTGTGTTGTTTAGTAGTCTGATAGATATAAGTGTTTAAAAAAATCACTTTAAATCCTTGAAGTCTATAGTACACTTTCCTTTATTGCACATATGCTCTGAGCTCTACATTTTGAACTGTCTGACAGGATTGCTAGTTAAGGGTGATTGATGCCCATAGCTCCTCTCTGTTGTTAAGGAGAGATGAGGGAGAGCAAGTGATGTAGATCGGATTGGAAGCTGCCTGCTGGTATCTGACTTCAGGAATGGTGATTAAAAACACATTATGACAAAGGCAACATCTGGTGGTGCATTTGATGCATCAGGCTAAACGTCTGTGTGGTTGCTGCATTAGTCTGTCAAAAAAAAACAACAACTCTGAACTCTGTTCCAAACAACAGCCAAAGAGGACGGTGTCAGCATCATATTGCTTATGTTGCCTTGAGAACATTCATTACCTTGGTGTCAGTTTTATGGAGTATAGCAGCCTGCAGTATATGCGCTTTAAATGATGAAAGGACATTATCTAGTTTCTACTGTTGCTAAGTTTGATTTAAGATGTAATTCTTTTTAAGTAAATTACCATTTTTCACAGTTTGTGAATGTAGTGCTAGTGTGGTAAATCACATTAAACATGGATTTCAGTGACATGTCTGTTGGATCATGGAATGTTCCACGGTTATTTACATCTTATAGAGCTTGATTTCAGTTTAATGAAAGTTTCCTGACTTGCAGTATAAATGTTGCCCAGGAGAATTTTTTTGTCTTGTGGAGTCCCTGAAAACTGTCTGTGCTGCTGCTAATAGTTCAGTTTAGTTCATTGCTGTCTCTACCATAAACAATATACAGAATATAATTACTGTTCTCTGTGGCTCATGGTCTTCAATAGCTTAGAAACCAAAAAAACATGTCCTAGGTCTCACTTTGTAGCAGTCTTTTAGGGTAAAAGCCTTTCTCAGAGATTTACAATGTAAAACCTCTGGAACCATGTTGGTGTTAATGGGTTTCTAAGAGTATAATTTGAAAATAAATACTGTCATAATAATCAAGAACAACAAAGTATTATTAACTACACAAACGGCCGTCTTGCCAAATGTCGTTTTGTTGACTAAAAATAAAAATAAAAAATAAAAGATAATTTATTCCAGCATAGTGTTTCAAATGGTTTTCACTTTCCTGGGGTGCAATTAATTTCACTTCACTTGCAGTTTCTCTGACATGAGTACATGGATGTGTACTTTTATATGTATAAGACAGTTTCAGCGGCCCCAGTGTTTACTGGTGAAGATGTGTGAAAAGCCATAAAATAATGTTGTATTGCAGTAGAATGTTCTTATATGCAGTGGAGGTTCTGGAGATGGGTCACACAAGCAGTTGGATGGGGCAGCATTAGAAAAGGGAAAGGCAAACAAGAACCAAAGAACACGTTTTCTATTGCTTTCATACATATGCATTCAAAGGGAAAGATGGCTCCCCAGTGCTTCGATTAGACTCACTGCTTAGAATAGGCAAACCAGGTTATGTGGTCTTTTTTTAAGGGGCTGCAGTGCTTTTACAGCTCCACAGAATTCTACTTAATATTCAGGGGGGGGGGGGGTGATCTTTCCTGATCACTTGTTTTTGACTGTGTGTTTTTGGATAAATAGCCTGCTGAAAGACCCAATGATGATCAATTTTCAGATTACTAGTAGAGTCCAACAAATTTTTGTTTAGGCTATAACTTAAGATGACATAAATGCACAAAGAATCACAGGCAGGTCATCCACAATAGATGTTGTTTACCTGCACTCCAAAGCCACCTGGAATGCTTGTTGCTATTGTCTTTTCTCATCTGACCACAGGAGGTGATTCCAGTTAAAATCCAATAAGAGTTTATCAAACTTATCATCTTTATGTTGATGTTGACAAGAATAAGTAGGTTTTTTATCTCCAAAATAACTGTAAGTAAACAAAACTTTATTTTTATACCTTTCAAAAGATGGGTCACAAAGTGCTGTACAGAAGGAAACTAAAAACATCCATCATCAGCACATCTAAATAGTTAATTGAAATCAGTTGTATAAATATTAGTTTTTAGTTGCTTGTTAAAAAGCTCAACAGAGCTCGCTAACCTCAGTCTAAGGGGAAGAGAGCTTCAGAGCCCTGGGGCTACTGCCCATAGTTTTCCAGGCTATTACATAAAACAACCAGCAGGCCTTAGGGACTTGTTAGGGACATACAGATGCAAAGGTTCTGAGATGAAAGCCATTGCTCAACCATTAAAAGCCTTATAAGTGAGAACCAAGACCTTGAAATGTACTCTGAAATGGATGGGAACCCAATGGAGCAGTATGAGTCGCCGTGTGACATCAGAGAACTTCTATAGTTTGGTGAGACGACTCGCAACAGCGTCCTGCACAATCTGCAGACGGTCTAGTGGTGCTTTGTGTAAGCAGGTGAATGATACGTTTGAACAGTCCAGTCTTGAAAAGACAAATACATAAATGACAATGTCCTGTTCTGTTTGTGAGATAGCACTACTCAGCAGTGTTTCATAAGTAATAAAACATGAGCAAATGCATGACTGAAAATACCGTCTAAAGTAAAATCATTCAGAATTTATCTCAAGGTTCCTGATAGAAGACTTGGCATAAGAGGCTAGAGAGAGGCCAAGAGTTTCTATTATTAGACATGTACGCTTTTTGAATTGAACTGAAGATACCTTAAGACCTATCATTTGAAGCAGTCACACAGAATGAACGATCAGACAGATATGAAGAAAACCACTGTAAGGCAGATCCTGATACACCAGCTCAATACCTCAACCTGTCAAGCAAGATCTGTGGTCAGCTGTGTCAAAAGCTAAGGTTAGGTCCAACATAAGGAGGACAGAACCGTTTCTTGTGTTGCCGTCTGATGGTTGTTGATGGGAATTGTTAGCCCCGCAGTTTTACTTTGCTGCAGTCCCCTAACAGAGACCTCTGTAGATTTTATGCATCCCTTACCATACTCTTCATGACGGGTGGTTACAAGATAAATGTGGGCCCTCATTCATTTTAGAACCCAGTGCCTAAAAGAAAGGACCCTCTTTATCATGCCATATTTATACTCCAAGGAAACAGCAAGTCATGGATCACTATCACTAATGAGAACTTCCTGTAACTCCAATTAACTTTTAAAAAAAAAGCTAATTAGGAAATTATGGACAGTTGCATTTATGTTTAAAGGGATTTTTAGGGGTATCATTGATTGTGGCTCTGGTGGTAACAGAAATTACTTCAAGAGGTGCAATACATTTCACCTTTAAATAAATCCACTCACATCCAAGGTTGGATATAAAACAATCCAAATGAGATCATGCTGCAGCAATACAAGATTGATTTATTCTATGACGTTTTACATGTTTTTATACTGGGTGCCAATAAATGACATTTATGACAGAGCAGGTGAAAGAACATCAATGCTCTGCTGAGGCAGTTCAACAGGGATTTAAGATGACAAACAGTAAAGTGAGAAGGTCTATTGTATGCAATCAGGCAAAATGTTTTAAGAATTATGTAATTATTCATGGTATATAATTAGTCTGAGAAAATCTGTGCATCAAAACAACCCTTAATGAAGACAATTGGAATCAGAAAGATGACAGCATTAATGATAAAGTAAACTTCCCATATTGTTCCCATTTTGGGAAGAAAAACTGGTTTAACAGTTTAATGGAGTGTGCTCATAGTTCTTTCAAAAAACCTGATCTGAAAATCTTTTTCCAGGGAAGAAGCGGGTAGGTTTAACTTACCTACCCACTGAGTTAAATTAAAACTGGCTTATTTGAAATCTTATAATCCTTTCTCCTAATGCAACTTGAAGCCCCTGAGAGAAAATCTTTAAAGAAAAACCTCCGCGTGATGAACTGACTTCTGTAAACCTTCCTAAAGCTGTGGTAGTGAAACTGTAAATCCATAACATTGTTCTCTTTAATCACACATGTTAGTCTGATGGTGATGCAAGATTCACAAACAGTTCAAACAAATGTTTGAGCTCACAGAAAGAAATAAAATCTATATTTTCTTGGACTGTAGGAATTACTGTGTTTGAACTTGAGTTTTGGTTATGACTAAACTTTACACTGGAAGTCAAAAGTACAGTAGTGTATGTACAGTATTTTTGGAAAACAAATTGCTTTTTAATTTTGCATAACTGTTGTTTAATACCATCTCCATCGAGGAATTTTTATAGAATCAACAAGCAGAGACTTGCAGAATAAAGCACTCAAAGAAACCAAAGGGTCAGGGAAAAGAGCTGCCATATGTGTATCACTTCAGTCCATTTAAGCCATCTCCCTGCCATGGCGAATGAATGAATAGACAACTGCTGAAAATAGATCAGAAAGGTCAATAAAGTCTAACAAGCCTTCAAGAGAGTAAGGAACCTGATTTCTTCTTTGCTATGTGGGACACACAACCATAGATGTGTTGTTCTACAGCCAGTTCACATTTGGGGACATGTCGTTTTTACCTAGGCTTTTTATGCATTGTCAGAATCAATCACTTTTGATCTAAATGTTTGAGGTTTTAAAAATAATTCCAATTAAGGTATTATCCCTGGTTTTCTGAAACTGCAATGATTCAAGCAACATAACAAGTATTCGTATTATAACTAGTGTGGGCTGAAGAGTGAACCGAGGACCTTTTTGCTGTAAGGCAACAGTGCTACCAACTGCACCAAACGTTGTCCTGGGGCCTTTCTGCATGCAGTTTGAATTTTCTCTCTGTGCATGGGTGGATTCTCTCCAGGTACTCTAGTTTACTCCCACAGACCAAAAACATGACTGTCAGGGTAATTAGACTCTCTAAATTGCCCCTTGGTGTGAGTGGGTGCGTACCCTGTGATGGACTTTCATTTGCACTTATAATAATTTCTTCATTACAATAAAAAAAGATATTGAGCCAGAGTCAGACGATTCAAAAATAATGACAAAGAAGTACTGTCATTTCAGCACAAACCCTATAGTCCCTCCAAGGTGTAGTTGTTTAAGTCTTTGACTAATTCAGGGGAGCTGGGTTTGCATCCCGGTTGCATCTGGAAGGGTATCTGGTGAAAAAATGTCACCAGGTCTGTGTGTAAGTTGTAGTGACTTGCTGTGGTGACCACTGAATAAGAGAGAAGCCAAAATGACCCTCTCTCACTTCAGCACAAACCCAGCAACAGCACTGGGAGATATAGTTCATCTTTTGTCAACAGTTACCTACAGAGTCCATATGAATGATAGCTTCTATGAGGCTGGTCGCATGTTGCTGTGGAGATGTTTAATTTGTCATGGTCACATTTCACAGTAAGCACACAAACATACACCCACCCCCTCCCCCCCAACAACGACATCACACCATCACAAGATAGTAGCTCAGCTTTCTTAGTAGCTAATTAGCATTGCAGAGTACTGTTGTTCCCAGGCTCTAATGCTATGTGTGCATGTGTGTGTGTTGGGGTGTAGCAGAGGGGTTAATCCTAACTTGTTGTTCTACACCAATGGCCCGGACTTTCTGCATTCCTCTCTTTCCCTTCTTTCTTCAGGCTCCCTCTGCTTTCTATTCTTCTCTTTTTTTTTTGGTTTCGTCTGTGCTTCCTCTCTCTTTGTCATATGTTGCCATGCTACTCTATCTTCCATTTGGTCCTTTTTGTACTGCATCTCTTTATAACTCTTCTTTTTCTCCCTTCCCATGCGTGCATATTCATCTAATTTTGTTTCCATCTCATTCTCCATATCCTTCTCTCTCTCTGCCTCACTTATTTTCAGGCTCCATCAATCTATCTGCCTGCCTCCCATTTAATGAAAGCCCTTGGTATTGGACTAATCCAGTAGCGGCGTGTTCGATGTCTCCCTCGCTTCATTTCTTTGTATCTCACTGCTCATCCTCCATCTCAACATTTCTCCCTTACCCTCTTCTAATGAAAGTCCCCCACTATCTCTGTAATCCAGTGTCTCTCTCCCTCCACCTTTCTGTTGCTCTTTCTTTTCCTCTTCCTCTCTGCAGACTAATGAAAGTCTGTGGTGTTGGTCTAATCCCCTGGCTGTGTGCTCACCGCCTCTTTGTCGGTCAAATCTGACTAATGCCCTCCGTCTCACTCCGCAGCCCAGGAGCCTCTTACCTCAGCCCTCACACACATGCTCTCAGACATAATAGACAACATAGGAAACAGACAGCACTTAAAAGATGCTTTTGCAAAACTCTTCATATCCCTTTAAACTTTTTAAAATTTTGTCACAATGAAACCTCAAACTTTACATCTACTGACTTTGCACATCTAGACATCTTCTCTGGGGTCAAATTCACTCAAGTCAGATGGAGAGTATCTTTAAATAATTTTCCAGCCTTGCAGCAGCTGTAGGTCCCGACTTTGACTGGACCATTCTAACATATAAGTGAGTTTTGACTTAAGCCATTTTATTGTAACCGTGGTTCTTTGTTCAGGGTGAATGTGCTCCAGGGAAGTGAATCTTGGCCCCAGTCTTCTGTCTTCTGTAGTCTTGAACAGGTTTTCTTCAAACATTGCCCTTGTATTTATCCCTGTAACTCCTCTTTTTTCTGCCTTGGCAACACTTTCTTTTTACCATTTAACCTCTGCTATGGTGCCATAATGAAACACTAAGCCAGCTTGTTTTTAATGTCTGCAAAATCTGTTGGTTTTCTCTTGGTTTATAGCAGCACACGACTGCCAAACAGGCTCACAAATCACCAACAAGGAATGAGGTACTTCTCATTATCCTTATAGGAAACTAGAATCACTAATGTTTTCAATCTGGTACTGAACACAGAAACCTCTGCCCACTGTTACATGTTGCTTTACAAATGTGCTAATAGTTAAGTCACTTTCATGTTCCTTAAAATTAAAAAAATGTTTTATCTACCATATAATGTAAGACTGAATCGCAAAATTCTGCCAATAATGCCCTGGAGAGGATGCTATGGTGTTTCTTTTATGTAAATTTCAAATGTTTTTTCAAGGCTTTCCACAAGAAAAAAAAAAAAACTGGATCCATGAACTGAGCCTGATCTGACCTCAGTTTGCCTAGGTTGTAGAGACATGGCTGCCAGGCGGCCCGATGACCCTGACACCTACGCACTGGTCATCAGTCATCACTATAACTTCATCCAAGCAGTGTGTAGGCTGCTCTCAAGTGACTTATCCATCAAGGGGAAGGACAGTGACATTGTTTAACAGCATTTAACCTTGTTTAATTTGGATGGCCTGCATTGATATGCTAATATGTGCCTATTGTGTAACTGTGTGTATTTAGTTATTTGCAACTGTTTAATGTAAAAGAGTATAGATAGCACTGCACTCAAGTGCACAAGTTACGTGCATTACGTTATCAAGTTAAGAAAATGTACTGCCTTTATGTTTGTGGAAGTGCAGATATTTGCTGATGTCAGCATTTGGATTTGTGTGTGTGTGTGTTAGTTTGTGTGTGTGTGTCTGCATTTCAGAATTAGCTCTTACGCAATGTTGGTCGTGTTTGTAATGTTTTCAGTCATTAGATGGTGTGTTTATGGAGAAGCAATAATTCATGACAAAACATAACCAAACACAAGCGTGTGTTTATCAGCAAGGCAAAGCTTTTTCAGACTTTACACATTTTCAGCTGAGGACGTTACATCGAGGTTAAATCAGTTCCCTTCTGCGGAAATAATGGCCAAATTGAGTTTTAACAGTGGCCGAAAGATTTATACTGTGAAAAACAAAATGTATTTACACAGTTTAAGCACCCTGGACATTTTGCAAATAGCATATCTTTAACACGTCTTCCATTTGATCTATTTATTTTTTTTTCTATTTTTTTAAGGTTCAACAAATAATCTACTATTGTATAATGAGTCATATATCATCATCATCATCATCATCATTGTTTTTATTCCGATACCTGCTCAAGGGCTATTTGTAACTGTGAACAAGAAGAAAAAGGAAAACCTGCTGCACTACTACTTTCAAAAATAAGGGAAAGGAATGTATCTGTAGTTGTATTTTATTACCTAAGTTCGTCTTTAAGTATCAGTCCATATTTTGGCTCAAAAATAAAACTTGATTTTCTTTTTTAAGACAAAATGTTAGTTAGTTTTAAGCTAAAAAGTTATCTCGTTTTAATTAATGTAAGCTACACTATGGTTTGCCACATGCTAAATTCTGCACTTTTGCCGATGGTTTCCATTTAGAAATCGTAACAATTGGTGATTAAATATATAGTCTGTGCCTGTACAGTATATAGTTACATAGCCTGTACTCTCATCTCACCATAGAAGTTAAATGTTAGAATTTGACGGTCTTTACTTAGCCTCTCTTTTCTATCTCTGCTCAGCACTTCACATAGAGAAGACCATATTTCAAACAGATTCTCTCACGTGGGAAGTCAAACATGTACAAGCCAGCCAAAGGTGAAATCCAAGCCAGCCAAGGGAGATTTTCAGCTTACAGGGACTCAGGCAGGCCTTCATGAAGGGTGTGTAGAAGGAGTGAATATATGTGAGAGAGACTCCTGTGATTAAAAGAAAATACAATACTTTCATTTAATTTCATCGCAAAGTCTGTAGAGAGTGTAGCTACAATTTATCTGGCATGTCAAGGTGAAACTGTAATTTACATGGTGCTGTGCTAAAGCAAACTCAAAATGTCTTTGGGAATGCATGTTTTTAAAAGGTAACGGATGATCTGATGCTCTTCTCAAATAGTTGGCTTACTGTTTTTGAAAGAATGAAAAGTCAGAAACTCCAGAGACAGAAAAATGAATAAGGCAAGAGTTCATAAAGGGGAACTGAAGTTGGATAACATTGGAACTGACAAAAATGGGTATTAATAAAAAAGACTCGCAAGCCCGCAGTCATATGGAGTGTAAATAGATAGCGCAGTAAGTGAGAAAGGGTGAAAGGTGTTCCCAGCTCTTTTGGCATCCTCTCCAACTTCCTATTTAATCTGACAGACGCTGCTATGCAATCAGCTCCCCTGCTCCTTGTCCCCTGCCTTGAGAGTAAAAACCACAGAGGCATCAAGCAGAGAGCAACGGAAGAGCAGGGGCGTTAATCCACCCATCGGTCTGCAAGCTCTGGGTTTTAGGCCAGACTGATGAGTTACTGTGAAAGAGGAGGAGGAGGAGAAAGAGGAGGAATATGAATAGGAGCCAGAGAAATGGGTATCATCTTACTGTGCGCCACACACATGCCTATTTTATGACCGTCAAGGCTTCATTTTCACCTCCTCTGCATGCTTCCCTTTATTATAATATAGCAATTCACTTATTTCACTCCATCTCTGATGTTCACCTTTCATTTGCTGGGTTTCAATCTAAAAACTCATTCTATACACATAACTCTCATGGTCTTTTATACAGTTTTCAATGTGAATGTTCATCTTTTCCCGTCTGCCTCTTTCAGGAACTTTTGCTAAAACTCCTTTGCCTCCAACTACTCTGTTAGCCAATGATCTTCAGAGTATGGCTTTTTGGCTTTCTATTGCAGCTGCCAATTCACACACACACACACACACACACACACACACACACACACACACACACACACACACACACACACACACACACACACACACACACACACACACACACACACACACACACAAAGACATGGATAAATATGAGTTATGTGCATTTAAAAGATCCAATCCAGACGGAGAAGTTTTCGAAAGAGTATCGCTGTCTATTACAAAGCTATGGATAAATTTACGGCCCTTATTCCCACGCCAAAGTAATAACTGGGTTTGTGGTCATTGCCATTCGCTTGCCTCCCAGTCAGCACAATTGTGTAAGAATTACCACACCTTATTCAATAACACTTGGTAAAGATTGTATTGAATTTTAGTGCCAATCAAGGTATTTTTTGTTCTTCTTGTGATGCTTTTCTGCTGTAAATGTATTTTTTAAAATATATATTTCAAACACCGTTTTTTTCCTGTAAGTTTCTAGTACTTGCAATGATATGTGTTTAAAATCGCGAAAATAACATACAAACATAGCAGGCAGTGTGCTGAGCCCATCATGATCATCTAAGGTGGTGGGAGTGCATCTAGCTTTAGGTGCAAAGAAGTGTCTATTGCCAGAAAGACTAATATTTCTGAAAACTTCTTTACATTACAGTAATATATATATATATATATATATATATATATATATATATAAACAGTTTTTAGAATATTCAGTGGGAAACAAACGAAGGGAAGGGAAAATGTTTTCTAAGAAAATTGTGAGCAAGTAAAATTGTTCAGTTTTGAAAACGCTACCTTTCCTAAAATAATTCCAAGCTGAGTTTAACTTAAAAAGGATTTAAGGACTTCCCTTTGGAGAGGTAAGACAGATTTCAAAAAGTCTAATGTTATTTGGTTCTAACCACGTAGGATGACAAAGCATGGATAATTTACTGGGCTAAATTGTCTTCATATCCTTGTCATACATGGATTATTCATGATACAGTCCAGGACTCGATGGCACTGAGGGTCTTTTGGACGTGCTGCACAATGTTGTTGGTCATTCGATGTCTTGTACACGAGTGATGTTGGATGGAGTGGGGGATTGATAAATCGATTGGATCTTGAACCAAAATAATTTGGATGTCGATTTGGTTTATCTTGGTGAAGAAAGAGCTGGGCCTAATGGAATTTGAAGCTCTGGATTTACTTGCCCGTCTGTGTTCTGATAGCCATCAGATATGCATGGGACCAATACAATGATTCAAGCTAAATTAAATGTACTCCCTCTGTAGAGTGGCTGGGCCTAATCATTTTTAATACGGTGAGGACCTTAAAGTAAAAATTGGTGCTCCCGCACAGCTAAAGAAGTCAGCAAAAGAGGTCAGGCGTCTTATCAGAAAGCTTGTTGGGAACCGTCTTTAGAGATTTCCTGAGCAAATCCAATTGAAAGAATCCTTGAAGCGGACCCAAATATTTTCTTTTTTTGCCCTGGGAGCAAGTTGGGAGGAGAGGTATACTTGGTTTTCTTCCCAGAACCTATATGTCTGCATCCCCAATGTCATAGAAGGGAAAAACTGAATATATTGATGTTTATATGGATGTAGATAAAATTATGCCACAGCTAGCAAGCATTAAACACAATTTTGCTTTGAAATGTATGTCTGTCAGTAACATTTAAATGTGTTCATGCAATCAAGTAAATGCAAATTTGTCAGATTCTTTCTTTTTTTTCTTTTCTTTGTTTTCAGCTACTGCACATTACCGTTTAGCCTATAACATCAGATTGAAGCTGTAAATGGGGGAAGAACTTACTATTTGGATTCACAGTTGTATCAGTCAAAATTATAGTGAGCATCCAAGACCAATATAAGATAAAACAAATGCAGTCACTGACATTGTTGGAACATTGGGTAACATTGCATAATAAGGAGCAATACATTCTCTTTGAATTTTATTTCTTCATTTTATTTTACATCAAAACATATTTAACCTAAAAAAGCTAATTTATTTTTTAAGCATATAGATTATTACATTTTGTTTTTCATTCTTCTTTATTTTCTAAATTCCTTTAAATGATTGATGATTGCAAAAGTGAACAGGTGCATTGCATCTGACTTATTATGAATTAGCTAAACCCAGTGGTGCACATCGGATCCCATCTTGTCACTAATTATTATTGCCCATCTGCTAATACATTTTCCCTTAAGCTGTTTGTCAGGCTTTGTAAATGTTGCACTTTTGTGTTTTTTTTAGCCCCACCATACTCTGGTTTTCAGTTGTATGAGAGAAATTGACAAACGACATTTATACTAAAATAGGAAAAAAAATTATTATCCCACAGTTGGATGTTCAATTAAACAAAAGAGATCTTGCTATAGTTAGGATTACTTGAGTATTTTAAAAATGCTAAATGGCAGAATACTGAAATATGATTTTTAGTCTTGCTTCAGATTTAGATATTTACATTTATTTTCCTTGTATTTAGTTGAAATGTATTTTACACTGTATGAATTGGTTCAAACATTTTCAGTATTCTTCCACTAACTTGCTACAATAGTTTGCTGGAATTTTGACCCATTCGTGGCGACAGACAGATGTAACTAGGTCAGGTTTGCAGACTGAAAATGAAAAATAGGAGAATTTGTGTTGAGAAGATGTGGCGTTCACACCACACTTAAAAGTCTGGGGCTCAGCCAAGCAGGAGTTGTGTTGTGGAATGGGTTAGATATAGAAATAAAAAGGAGTACCACGCTAAGACAATTTAAAAACAGGTATGAATATGTCATCTTTAAAAAATATGCATGTAAGCCAAACATTTAAATGTGATGATTTGTAACATTTTCAATAAGTACTACTAGATATCTTCTTCTGTACAATTGCTTTCAAAATAAGACACTGTATTCATGTAACTGTGCTTTGATTTGTAATGCCTCCTTTTATCAAAAGACTGCATATGTTACATGACATGAATATTGTAATTGGGGGTAGGTTCTTATAAGTTCTTGAACTTCTACCTACTCCTTTTGAGCACTACTAAAATGTCTTAACATCTCAATGTAAATCTTACTTGTATTTATGGGGGAGCGGTGGCCTAGTGGTTAGAGCAGCGCGCTTGCACTCAGAGAAGGCTGCAAGTACCCGGTTCAATCCCCAGCGCCTGCACTCTGGGTCCCTGAGCAAGACCCTTAACCCCTGATTGCTCCCCGGGCGCCGCACATGGCAGCCCACTGCTCCCCAAGGGGATGGGTTAAAAGCAGAGAACAAATTTCGTTGTAATGTATGTTTCAATGACAATATAGATGATATTACTTAATTACTATTACTTATATTACTATTTTTGCTCAAAGAAATTGATGTAATTGAAAAAAAAAATGTTCAGCTCTGCCCACAAATTCTCTGTGTGACTGCGATCAAGGCTGTGTGATGGGCAGAGCATTTACTTTGTTGTCCTTCAGCCACTTTGTAACTTGGCATCATGATTAGAGTCACAGTGCACTTGTAAGACCTTTTGAACTCAATATACATCTTTTTTTCTGGCTGATTTGTTGAGACTTAACTTCATTACTTCCCTATCGTACACTTTAGGCAGGGTGCCATCTAATTTGTCAAGTGTATCGGCCTCTTCTGCAGCAAAACCCCCACACAACATGATGTTGGCACCTCCAAACTGCACGGTTGAGATCATGTTCCGAGGCATTCAAGCACCATCTTCAGTTTTGCTTCGGCATCTCTTTCCCCTACTGTCTCTTAACCCTTCTGCTTTTGTATTACTTTACTTTGGTTCAGTTCATTAAGAATTAATGAATTGTGTAGGTTACTAAATAAACTGGGATGCTGTTTGAAACAAAACACATACAAATCCAGTCAACCCCATCCTGTCAAGACTGAGTTTAAGAGCACAGATTAGTGATTGTAGCTTTACCACTGCTTGTTAGAACTACGTGTTTAACTTGTATGTCTTTGCCATTTTCTTATTCGCTTAAATTGTATCTTCTGTGAACTCATAACCATCCACATCTTCATGTTACATTTACTGGGCAGATTCAAAAATACTGTTGATGTGACATGCCGTCTTAATGTCAGTGAGTCGTATCTTTCAGTATCCAGCTTCTAAGGAGGGAAAACTGACTGAGTGGGGGCAAACAGGTTACACAATGGCAACAGAACCACTAGCTTATAAGCCAACCAGCATTAAACAACAGATCTTTTTTTTTTCATCACAATTTTTGTGCTGCACAAAACAGAACAGATTACAAACAGCTCAGAGTACAAACAAAATTTCTACACCCACAACTAAGAGACTACCAGTTTTTTTGTTTTTGGCCGATTCAGAGGCAATGTTTCTGAGTCCGGTGTCTTTATGGAGCCACTAAGCAGCTTCACCCATTCCAAAGAGGTTCTTTTTATGTAGGTAGTACAGAATCTTCAAAGTAGATGCAATTATGGTATTGATGAGGATCAAATCAATTTATGTATGAGAGCCCATAATATTCCACATAAATAATGTAGAATTGTGGAAAGAATTAAATAAGGTCAGCGAGTGAAAAAGTCAAGCTTTAGAATAATAGAGTAAAATATAGAAAATAAGACTAAAGTAAGGAAAATAAGATATGTTTTTCTGAAGCTGCAGTCGCCTGAGAGCTAAAAGACAGTGAGCGCTATCAGATCCTCAACAGAAAACAGTAGAATTTATTTGATTGCCTGCCATTATAGATAAGTGCACTATTTTCACTAGGACCCATTTCGTTTGATAACGACTTGTCCCCTTTCCCAGGAGAGAGGTGAAAAAAGGCTGAGTGAGAAGGAAAATAGTCAGATAAATAAAGAAGTGGATGAAAGAGGGCTCTCATTGGTATTAGATCTGCTCACTAGAATGCTAAATTATTCTCCATCTTCTGTGACTCCTTATCAGGCTTTCAACTTCTTTGTAGACATTTTATCTCAGCTTTTTATTTTTCATTTTCATTAATTGTGCCCTCACACTAAGCTATTTCTAGTTTGTCCTTCATTTTCCCCTGCCCCCCCCCCCCCCCCAATGTCTCTATCGCCTCCTTTTCACTTTTATCTTCCTTCTCCCTCTCTTACCTTTCAAAACCTAATCTTATTCTTGTCAGAAGGAGAGCAACATACTCCGAAGCCATGTCACCAATACCAAACGATAAAATGTTGTTCTCCGACTAGTTTTGCGAGGCCAAATATCAACCAATATTTCTTACCACCACATGTATGGGAGTCTCATATCAGTTTTGCTTACACCAGCATGGCTAGAAAGCAGAGATGTTCATAAGTGCAAGTCTGACTGACTACAGATGAACGTTCTCTCACATTCTCTCAATGTTCTCTCATTGGATGTGTGCCTGCTAGTTGGCCAATAGCACTGTATTGCTGTAGGTGGTTTGGTGTTTTGCACTTAACATAAACACTGAACAATCTTTTTCTTTACACAACATAACCGCATAACGACACGAAACAGACCGTCATGAAGTGTCGTGAAGGATCTTAATATGTTTACCATAATTATAAATATTTATTTTCAAAGAAAAGTAGAAACAACACTTGCTAATGTTGAATTTTGCAATGGGTCCCTCAGAAAAAGCTTTTATTTTAAACATCTGTGTCTCAAACGGATAAGGAGTAAATCAATTCAAAATGTATTACACATTTCGGACCTACATGGGTCCATTAAATGGATTAGAAGTGGATGCAGCGATAAGACTTTTTCTGGCCATTACCCATTTCCTTATTTTTTTTAAGATCTGACTAGTTGATTCACATTTTTGAGTGGTTCGTCTTTTACTGTTCTTTTTTAAAGCTATTTAACATGTGAACAATCAATGCTGAACAGAAGCTTGTTTGTTAGAGCTAGTAGTATTGCCCAAAATAAGTAATGACTATAAATAAAGTAAGGAATAAATTATTCTCATTTATGCATTAAGCAAATGTGGTTAACCTTTCAAACCTTCATTTGTTTATAAGGTTTATAGGTTTGGGATATTCAACAAACAGAAGAAAAGTCAGATTTGTTTGACCTGCCGATCAGATTAAGACCATTAAAAAAATAAAATAAAATGTTTGACTGGTTGTTTCTACTAAACACTGTCACAGTCACAATTTATGGGTCACACATGAGCAAACATTTCATACTGTGATATTAGGGTGGCATTCTGTTAAAGTATAGCATAAACAGGTTTTGGTTGGTCAGAAATGTCAGTTTTTTTCTTAGTTTACATGTTTTTTTTTTCTGTGAACTATGTCCTCTTCCAGCAGTTGAAACAGTTCATTATTATTATTTATTTATTTTTGCATTACCAATTCAAACAATTTATTTTAACACGTTTTAAGAGACTGTTTGAGAGTGTCATAAAAGCAAAGTAATTACATTTTCAATCTTTAGAGCAGGTGTTTACCTATGCTAAAAAATCGGATCGATTTGAGCTTTTTTTAACTTAAATATGAAGTGAATGCATGTCAGTAGTTTGCATGTTCGCTTAAAGCTTCTTTCTTTCAAATATAATGTGAGGATGACAGGAATATTTCTCTGCAGTCATTGGAATCATTACTCATTACACATGGACCAGTGATGATAATAGGCTCAGGTCAAGGAAAAGCCAGGTCCTGTCAGAAATAGTTAGAAATCGTGTTGAAATCTTTAAAGAAAAGCTTTTGCCAATGCATTTAAGGTTCTGTCCCTGTCTTCCACTTCCCTTCATATAAATCCCTTCTATCATAATTGTACAGCTAATAAGAGTATATATAGTCTTTTTGGGGGGGAGTGGCTGTTCACATGTTAGCTGCAATCAGAATGAAATTAATTATGGCCTCTTTCTAGAAAATAAAGCTACTGTAGGTTTTTGAACTGCTGAGTTTGGGAAGTGAAGAAAACTCTAAAAATGCTGTCAGTGTAGTATCAAGAAGATGACAAACTGATTTTTTATAGAACTTTTCAGTATTGATCTTCATTCAAACTCCTTAGAGCACAAGCATGTTCTTTATTTGAGACATCTACTGCCTTCATGGACAGTACAAAACTTTTTAGGACATAAATTATATGAAAGAAGAGTCACCTCAGTTGGTAATTTTTCAAATGTCCTTATCAGTTCCTCATTATGGACAGGCTTAGTGGGTGATTTTGAACTTTCATCTTTGCAATGTGGGGAAAACTGAACAAAATCAAAATGTATATTTAAGGTGGCCCAGATGTATAAAAGTATCCATTTTAACCAGATACTTGGGCTTTTTTGCAACTAAGAAACAAAAACACCCTCACTTCACTTAGAAGCCTTAGGAATTTCAACAACTAATCAAATCTTCTAGAGCTGTCACTGTTCTCTTTTCATCTTTTTTCTTACCAATTTAGATCCCTTTGGTCTACTTTTTTCCCTCTAAACTGCACAAATCAAATCAGCAAACCATCTCTAAGCTGGAGAAACTATGCACATGTACTCATCCCCCATTACCCTCATCAAAAAGCACCAATATTTTTCATTGAGGAGTAAAGCAAGCAGACTAAAGTTAACCTTGAAATGTGCAGCTTTTTTGTCTAATCTTCTTCCCTTCTCAAAAAATTACCTTTCTGAAGGGTGCTGGGGGCTCAACGAAATCAATAGATCACTCAGGCTGCAAATGTATTATCTTACAAGAGGGAGGGAGAAGGGGTGAAGACGTGGGCGTGCAGGGGAGGGATGGAGTGAAAGGCGAGATGAAGGCAGAGGAAGTGAAGGATAAGGGGTAAATGGGGTGAGAGTGGTGGATGTGAGATGCATCCAGAAGGCAGTAATAAAAATGAAGTCAAAGGGGAGCAGAAGACACCCACAGTATGGTTCTAATTGATCAGATTATTGGTTGGAAATGCCGTGGGGTGGGGCAACCATGTTTTATCTTTTAGCCAGTATTTTTACTTGACAGATGTTTTACATGGTAAATGGTAGGTATGGTTGATAATTCCATCCAGATAGCTCAATTTGCCTTTCTTGTAAGTGAAGAGTTTAATGGCCTTCTTTCACTCAGCTAGCATATGGTGTGCAGCAACAGGTGTGGGAGGGGGAAAATGCAACATTACTTTGTCACTCTGGCACGCTCATTAAAAAAAGCTCTTTAAACTCAGCAATTTTGAAGCTGTACCTTTTTAAAACCCTGGTATCTCTTAGTGCCAAGCCAGATCCCTGCTTGGCTAAGGGTTTAGTGATGTAAAAAAAAGTCCTACATGCTGCATATATATATATATATATATATATATATATATATATATATATATATATATATATATATATATATATATATATATATATATATATATATATATATATATAGTATTCCTGAGTGTAAAGAAAAATATGCCCCCCTCTTGTACATATTCCCCCCGTTCCTATGTTTTCCCCGCAACTTTTTGTTCTATACTATAGTTTGCTCTGTTTTTTTTGCGATGCGAGTGTAGGAAACCTAAGTCAAATTCTTTGTTTGTAACCACAAGCCTGCAGCATAAAGCTGATTCTGATTCTGAAAAAGGCATTTTTAGGGACAACTTTAAATAGGTTTTAAAAAAAAAAAGGAATTTTGGAAAAAAAACGTTGCCAGTTCAAAATAATGAAACAAATGTCTTCATTCACATTAAATAAACACAAATGACCCAAATCTATGCCAGGCTTGTGTAGGGTGCTTGAATTCTACTACAAGCTTTCAACTAGAACAGATGTGAAGTTTTGTGTAATGCACATAATGCTTGCATGCTCTGTAGGAACTGTGAACACATCCAGATAAAAACAACAAACACATTCTTCAGTTTTTTTTTTTTTTTTTTTTTTTTTTATTGCTCATCTGAAAAGTAGCATCAGAAGCATGTTCAACAGATTGGGGCATTCTGTTATTAGTAGTAAGCAAGTGACCAAGTTATCATTTCACGATATTTTAAGAACATCAAATGAAGATTTATTAACACCAGGCAAGCAGGCAATTCAGCTTTCAGATTGATGTTTGTGATCTTTGGTCAACACTTTTACCAACATCCTGCTTCCAGAGTATCCATGGTAACCCATGCTGACCATCATATCACCAGTTCATGTTTCAGTGCAGATAGGTTTTACAGAGGAGGCAATACAGTGCGGCCTCAAGAGAAGGATGTTAGCTGCTAGCGGTGCTACTACGTTCAGCCGGACTCAGAAACATTGCCTCTGAATCGGTCAAAAACAAAAAGCTGGTAGTCTCTTAGTTGTGGGTGTAGAAACTTTGTTTGTACTCTGAGCTGTTTGTAATCCGTTCTGTTTTCTGCCGCACAAAAATTGTCATGAAAAAAAAAACATGTGTTGTTTAATGCAGGTTGGCTTATAAGCTAGTGGTTCTGTTGCCATTGTGTAACCTGTTTGCCCCCACTCGGTCAGTTCGCTGCCTCCTTAGAAGCTGGATATATGGCTCTTCCTCAAAAACAACATGTCTGTAATCTTCTCTTACAAGAATGACAGGTGTGGTTGTTGTTTGTTAAAAACAAAACTATGGTGATCAAAAACACAATCACAATGTGGACACTAAAAGATCATGACCTATGCTATTTTGGTAACACTTTTAACACTTCATGCGGCATGCCTGTATCACAGCAGGAAGGCTTCCCGAGCGAATACCCCGACTAATTAATCTGCTGACATCAGGTTAAAAGAACTGCGTTATTACTCTGTACAGAGCGGAACAGCAAAGAGGTTTGATTTTCAACATCAGCCCAAGATATCATCCATGCTCCATCTTTTAGCAGGTGACTTCTGAAGACAACTGTTTGACCTGAGTTATTTGTATCATATTAAAATAAGCTAACTTAATCATGGATGATGTTATATTGCTGTATTTAAGTACTAAACATCTTACATTCATGAATTTAGCAATATCTTTATTTAAATGGAGGGAAAAAAAACAATGGAGGGATTTATGTCAGAAGGGGGAAGATTCAGGTGGTCTAGAGTTTGGAACCAAACAGACGAGCAGAGTGACTGGAATACAAAAGTGGCAGCAACAAAGACTTGTGGAACAAACAGTCCGAGCGAATAAACTAAGCACAGCTGTTCAGAAAGTGTGCTAATATTTACTCCATTTGTGATTTATTGCCATCTGTTTGGTCCGTATTGAGACAGGAATTATAGCTTTTGGTCAGCGGATAGGAAAATGTGTGGTCTGTGAACTGTGATGAGTATCACCCCTTCACAGATAAGACAGAATCCTTCTTGGCTCGCTCTATGGTGCCATTTCAGCACAATTTGTCTATATCTGCTACATCTTATACTGAATCATCTACTTCCTGCAGGGCCATTGCACTGATTTGTTTTAAGAGGGCCGAGAGAAATAATTCATTTCCAGAAATATTGCAATTAAACAACATAGCGACATGCACAAGGTGCCATAATACAGCAACAAAAAGAACCGTTTAAAACACTTGTTTTCATCTCCTACCTAACGATGTCATTCTCTGTGTGCACACTGCTGCGGAAAATGTACTTTTCTCAACGTGACATTGAGGGCAACTCTTTCGCTTTTTCCTTTTGACACTCTCTCAGCCACAGACTCACATATAAACACACTTCCACACAGGCAGACAGATCAATATAGTCTCATTTCACACCTTGTGTAGCCAAAATTCTCCATCGTGGAGGCAGCAAAAACACACTCTGGCACTAAATACGGAAAGTTTGAAGATCAGAAGGCAGAAAGATAGGGGCAAGGTGGGTGTTAGTAAAATTGGACAAATGGAAGGCTGGATCTCAGTGAAGGTGTCTGAGGTGGAAAAGTTAAATTTGAAGTGGCAGAAGCATCATGGCCTCTGGTGAAATGTCTGTGCACCACTGGGTGTGAAAATCAGAGCTTTTTGGAGTTTGGATAGCTTTGTATTTCTTACCTTAATAATCATCCATCTCACGATTTCCTTCCTCGTATGTTTCCTTATATTCTCTCTTTGTTCCCTTCTCCACCCTTTTAATGTTTGACATGACACATGACATTAGTCTACTGCTTCTGCTTAGTGCACGGACAGTTTAATCTTAAGACTGCGCTGTAGAGCATGCAATCCATGTTCAGAGGCCTGATTCCTCAACATGAGCATCCTGGTTCAAGGTCCAGCCCATGGACCTTTGCTGGATGCCTTCTCCCGCTCTCTCAACCCCATTTCATGTCAGCCTACTGTTAAATAAATGCCAATGGTGCCACAGAATAAAATATAAATAAATGGAAAACATGAATGCTAATAATTTTTTTCAAGAGAGGTTTTTATCTTTTTGACTCGAAAGTTGACAGAATATATTTAAACTTGTTGGTTTACTTTTTTGGTTGGTTGGTTTTTAAGCATAGTTCACACACTTTTCAAAGCTGTGAGGTCAGGGCTATTCTAGAAGCTTAACGTTAGCCAAATTTATCCATTCCAAAACCAAGTCTGAAGTGTGTTTAAAATCATTCTTCTGTTGGAACCCAGCTGTGCTCAAGCTTCAACCATCTAGCTCTTTGACTGAGTCGTTGAGGACTGGTACCACTGCTTCTTGTTCGACCACATCTCATTGTTGTGTGTGAGTTTCACTGGTGTTCCTACATCTTCCTGTTTAGAATGCCCATCCCCATCCCCCCAAAAAAAAAATATAATAATAAAAAAATCAATAAATAAATATACAAACCATGTATCTTGAAGGGAAGGCACTAAGCTCACAAATAAACCATGATAAGTTTAAACCAATGTTAGGGTATTCATGATGAACTTATGCAAGCTTCTTTTAGTGTCAGCAAAAGACAGATGCATAAAAATCTGCCCTTCTACAGCTGCTCTTGTTCTTGCGTATGCATGTTCCTTCACACTAGCCCTCCTACTTGGCCACTCAACACTGGCCCCAGACTTAACACAGGCTGCAGACTAAAGAATGTGTGTATCTATATCTATATATATATCTATATATATATATATATATATATATATATATATATATATATATATATATTTGCAAATGTGTACAAGAGAGAAAGTTTACTTGAGTAATGGAGTGGAATCTGACAGCAATTGTCAGTTATCACACATTGGCAACGAAATATAATCTAAAGTAGAGCAGCAAAAAGCAGTGAGTGTGCGCCTCCACTCATTTATATGTATGGATAAAGCAGCTGGAAAGCCTTTGATTAACATCCATCTTTGCATCGCCTCTCTCTGTCACCGCCCAACATTCAAATCAATCAGAGTCCTTCTGCTTTACACCCACCAGTGTTTGTCATCCCATCGTGCCACTTAAGAACTCTGCGAGATTGCGTGTGCTCAGGCATATTTCATTCCTTTATGTATCCATTCTTAGTGTGGAGAATGGTTTTGTAACTCGTCTTTCACAAACTGGAATCCTGTTTTTCTTTATTTTATTGTTTTTCTTTGTCACCCCCATGCTCAAACACCTGACTGCTAGATTTATGATGTTTGACCAGAAGTTTGGTCATTTTAACTTAACTTGCAGTCATAAAGTGTTTAAGTCAGTTCTTCACAAATCAGACGTCATTGATCCTCTTCCACAGGATAAAATAAAGGCCCCTTTACACTACACTTTTTTAACCGAGCCGAGACCAGTCCGAGCTCGGTAACCGAGATAACTCTTGTGTGTAAACGGTCAGCAGACTGAACCGGACAGCGCTAAACATAACCGGACCGCGCTAACTGCAGACCAGCTCTCGAGTAGGTCTCGGCCTGGTTTTTTCTGGCCCGGTTTTCTGATAAAGAGCGCATGAGCAGACTGCGTCATCCCCTTACAGTCAGCTGACTGTCAGCGGGTTTTCCGGCAGTCTGGCTGCACGTCCCAATTCACACTCCATTCAGATAAATTTCAGACATTCATAATAATACTAGCTTCCTTACCGTGCCACACGGTTTCCAGAGATGATTCTGCTTAGCAGTGTGATGAACCTCAGTGTCTGTTGTTGTTTCCTGCGTCTGTAAATCCTTATTAGACATTTGTTTGTCTTATCCACGTCCCAAAAGCCGACATGTCTAACCATAACATCCTGAATGTTACGGGTGCCGGCATTTTGATTTGCTCGGTCCTGCCTTCAATTCCAGAGAGCGGTAGTACCGCAGATCGCCACTAGGAGGCGAGGAGCAACCAAGGAACCGAGATAACCGAGATAACTCTTGTGTGTAAACGGCCGTCTTATCTCGGTTAACTGATCCAAGCTCGGACTGGTCTCGGCATGGCTCGGTTTTTAGGTGTAGTGTAAACGGGCCTCATGACACTCTAAGATGGTCAAATGATGCTGTATATAAATGCTAATGTCAGTGGGTCATGTAAATTACTTTAGTTTCAACTAAATATAATGTTTCTTAACCTTAAACTTTTATGCTAGCTAAGTTAAAGCCTGAACTAGACAAAAGTTCAGTCATAAGTACAACTCCAAATAAGAAAAAGACCTGTTTTAATTATGCTATTTAAAATAAAAATATCTTATACTGCAAAATTGGACTCTGTATCAATTATATTTAATAACTTCATGTGTTAATCAACATGTCCCTGTTTTAAATGTTGTTCACTGAAATATTAAAATGATCTACATAGTTTGTGTGTGAAATCAGCAGAAATAAAAAAAGGGCATAAAGTCAATGCGGTAACCTGTATAGCTACAGCTTTATTTAATCAGTTGTTGGCCGTGAAGATAAATGTTTCCTTAAATATAATATCCAAGAGAAAATGTAGCAGAGAAAAGGTGTTTAACTTCAGAAAACACATTCAGCAGCTGAGAAAGATGCTGACGCTCAGGAATGGTGCTGTGCATCTTTGTTCTAGCAATACCAATATGTAGATGGTTTGTCCACCATACATATTTTAAAAGTATAACTCATACGGAGCTAACCAACAATGGGTGCAGAACGGCTGGTGAAGATTCTCAGTCCTCCAGGTCATGATCAATCCAAAAAAAAGTAAAAAAAAAAAATAAAACAACTGGACTTCTATTCTGAAGCTGAAGACATTTCTCAATTCAAAACGTCTGGAGTAGTGTGGAGTTCCAAAGCTTTACATACCTATAGGCCTATAGGCCTTGTTAGAGTTTAGATTAGCATGTAGATTAACCTGGAACCGGTCGTCCCTCACAATGGAGAGTGAGGGGCAATGAGCCTAACGACTTTCCATTGTGAGTGGCTGTGTTTTGTTTTTTAACCATTTTTTTGGGATTCAGTGCAGAACTCCACACATGCACACAAAACCTGTGTTTGCGTGCAGCCATAGGCTTTACCTCACACTCAGATTGGGGTGGGAAAGTGTTATTTTTGTTAAAAAGCTTCATAGACCTAAAGAGATTAATTAAAAAAAACATGTCCACAAAAACTGTAGACTTAGACAGATTAGCATGGCCATTATTGATGATTATGTCAACTACTCATCTTCTTCTGGCTTTTCCCTTTCAGGGGTGCCCATAGCGAGTCCTCTGTCTCCATCTAACCCCATCTTCTGCGTCTTCTTCTCTCACTACTACCTTCATGACCTTTGTCAATCCATCCATAAATCTCCTCTTTGGTCTTCCTGTAGGCCTCCTGTCTGGCAGTTCCGGCCCATAGCCAATGAGCTCCACTGTACACATGCAAACCATTTCAGTCTGGCCTCTCTGGCTTTATCTCCAAAACATCTTACATGAGCTGTCCCCCTGATGTACTTATTCCTGATCCACTTCATCCTGGTCATTCCCAAAGAGAACCTCACCGTCATCTCTGCTGCCTCCTGCCTGTTCTTCAGTGCCTCACTGGTCTCACCACCATCTTGTACGCCTTACCTTTCATTCTTGCTGATACTCTTTTATCACACCCCCCCGGATACTTTCCCCCATCCGTTCCAACCTACTTGGACACGTCTCTTCACCTCTTTTCCACACTGACAGTTGCTCTGGACTGTTGACCATAAGTACTAGAAATCCTCCACATTCTTTATCTATGTTCCTTGTAGCCTCACAGCTGTACTTGGATCCCTCTCATTCCCACAAATGTATTCTGTCTTTCTACGGTTAACCTTCATTCCTCTCCTTTCCAGGACAAACCTCAATCTCTCAAGATTTTCCACCACCCGTTCCCTGCTCTCACCATATCATTTCAACTACTCACGGCAGCTCAAATCTGACCATATTCAGCCTTATAAAACAAAATCAGGGTGTTGTCTGCATTCCTTTCATTCCAATCATATATATATATATATATGATATATATATATATATATATATATATATATATATATATATATATATATATATATATATATATATATATATATATATATATATATGTATGTATATATATATATATATATATATATATGTATGTATATATATATATTAGTGCTGTCAAACGATTGAAAATTTTGATCGCTATTAATCGCATAAGTTCAATTGTTAACTCAAGATTAATTGCAAATGAATCCCATATTTTATATTTTTATTTCTGAAAGTGTAAAAGCCTATTTGAGCATTTTAAAATGCAATTTTGGTATTAAGCATTTGCATATAAAGTAATACTAAGTTTACATTTTAATAAAGTCACAGGTTTTATTAATTTTTTCACTCTCACACACATCTAATCTTGAGCTTTCACACCAACAACAATAATTTCTTTGGATATTTTTGCATGCAGTTTATAGCCACGTTCATACAATTTAAAGCCTGGAAAAAGGTTTTAAATTTCCAGGTCATTCCAGAGTTTTACACTTTGCTTGCAACTGGGGCAGGAGCTTAATACCCTTGGAAGAGACTGTTTAGCGCAGCTTCATGTGCTAACACTGTGCCTCCAGGTACTTCATTTGGCAATGTGATTCAGCCTTAGTTTGTCAAATACAGACACAACAAATTAATAAGCATTAAAGAATGGTTAGGTAATGGGTTGGGTTTCTGCAATGTTATCAGCGTATAAAAACTCATCTTCAGAACCAATCTCTGCTCAAAATGGTGATCTGCACCACGTAATCTACTTTCAGCAGTTATCACCAGTTATTGCAACCGTAAACTGCAGAAAATGCGGGCAGAGTTGCTCCCTCTGCCTTTACTCCCTCGGCTCCTATGTCAGGATGCGCTCAGGCACGTGATGAGGCAGAGGGATATTTCAGCTGGTTATACTCACTGTATCTGTAGTGCGGCAGCGCCACTTATTTCAGAGCCCAAATAAGCGACTTCACTTTCAGAAACAAGCCCAGAAAAAAATGCAAGCCGCAACTCATGAAATTTACAAGCGACTTTAGAAAAAAGAAGCCTAAAGTCGCATGAAATAAGTGGACTTGGCAACAGTGTTTTGCTACAGTCTCTAGCATTCTTGGAGCTACGGAAAGCACTGAGGGGAAAAGAAACACAGTCTGGAGAGCGCTGCAGGGAAAAAAATCATTAACGCGAGTAACGTGCGTCAAAATTTTGCCGTTATGGTCTAACAAAGTTAACGAGTTACTGACAGCTCAAATATATATATATATATATATATATATATATATATATATATATATATATATATACACAAACTACCATTGTTTGGTGATCAAGTCCATGTCATTATTTTCTAGCTACCCTTTGGTAACATCAGTGTTATGAAACCTATGATAGTCCACTGGGTAAAAACCCATAACACAACCCAATTGTATTAACGGAGGCCCATACTTGACCTTCGACTCAGTGTGCTAAAACAAAGAAAAGAAAAAAAGAAAAGGGAAAAAAACAAATTGGGTTGTTTGTAGCCTAGAAGTTAATGAGTGAACATAATTTGCAGTCCAGTCCAGTGAGATGCTGAGCCTAGTATGGTAGTTTCTCACTCAGTGCTCCAGGTGAACTATTAGAAATTCTGGATCATATCCCAATTCAATCATGGTTTCAGTTATTGTTGCTCGTAGGGGGATTATGTGCTGCTGAATGATTTTCCTGAGACCAAGCGGACTGACAGAAAATACTTTGGAAAAACTTCTGCATCAAATGCTCATTACCATGTAAGCCCTTGGGCTTTACTCAGCTAATCGGAAGCAAGAATCCCCCAGTGCAAAAGGGAGACATTTACACAATACATCATTCAACTTGGTTCAAATTCACTAGCATGAAATTGAGATTAGAAAAGAAAAGCCAAATGTTTAAGAAAAATGACACTAAATGGCTCATGTCAAGTAAATAAAACTAGATCTCTCAGAAAGCACTCTTAAACTAACCATGCACTGACTTCTTATGAAGAAGCCAGCCTACTCTATACATATCTGTTACAAGGGAGTCGTAACAGCCTCAGTTTAGCACTTTTAGAAACATTGTAAGTTATTTTTCCCATTTACTCTGTGTTGGTGTTAAGAACAACCACAGAGTTTACCAACCACGAGCTCCATAAGCCTATGCAACTACAGTTGGAGTTTTCATCTATATGTTTCATTGTAGTTTACCCACTTTTTTAGCAGATATTATGAAGATATATAATCATTTTAAACAAACTAGTGCATGAAAGCCAAAATTTTATCTCCTCTTCCTTGTGTCAATTGCCCATTTAATTTAATTCAAATGTAATATTAGGTGTTGCGGTTTTGCAAAAAAAAAAAAAACAGTTGATTGCAAGTAGGGCAGGTCTGCTCATACAAACATGTTTTAATTGTTTCTCTGCAACAAAAAAAAGTACTTAAACCTTAGTTTATAATTGATGGAAACCATTTTTTCTGTTTAGTTTTTCTGCCATTTAATTGAATATATTTTGGTTCTTTGTCTTAAAAAAAGTCATACTTTCCGCATTATCCATCATTAAAGTTTTAATTATTCCATTGCAAACCATTGCTGTAAGATATATGGAGTTCAATACACCGTAGGGATTATTTACATGACAAGATAATATTGCTTTATTGCCATAGCATATATGCATGCCCAACAAGATTCAGGTGCTCTCCCTATTGGTGCCCAGTTAAGATAAAAAAGAAAAAAGTTGTAACCACCTCAAAAATAATCTAAATGTGAAAAGCCAAAATGTGAAGCAAATTCATCTCACTGGCTGTGGGTTATTTTACACACAGTTTGAAACTGATGAAACCTTTATTTGTGAAAACTGAAAATTCAGACTTTTTAGGGGCATACTCATAAAATATTCTAAAATATGTCTCACACAGGATGAGGATCTTGCCCGGGGTGCCATTCATGCAACAACTTTCATTTGCAATATGGGGAGCTGGGGGTGGCATTTACAAATTCCATGTGAGACAAATTATTTTGATTGTTAGTCTAAATATCTTAAGTGCTGTTGCATAAGACTCCTAAATGAGGCCATCTGTGTGCTGTTGGGTGTGTTTGTGTGTGCCACAGAGAATAGTTTTTTTTTTCCAGTGTGGGGCTTCTCACTTCATCATGTGTTACATCCAAGACGAAGAGCTGATATATTTCATGATATTTAATTAATACTGTTTTTCTTAGTTTATATTCCTTTTGTTCTAAGCTAAAGCACATTACTGATCATACTCTGGTATTGTGGTTCATTGGGAAATATTTGAAGAAATCCCCTTAAACAGCAAGAGGCTTCCCGTAAGACCAGACTCAGAATGCTAATATTAATTTGTTATAATAAAGTGGAGCCAAGAAAACAGGAAAGTACAACAAACATTCTGAAAAGAAACAGATCTGGCGAACATGCTGTTTGGTTTGAGGTGGTTAATGATGTATACCAGTTTTATCAAGGTGTTAAAGGGCTCTGTCTGGTTTCTAACCTTCAAATATTTTCCATCATACAATTCTTACAGTTTAAACTTTTATTTTTTATTTTTAGAATAATGCAGATCTGTCTCTCCACCACCTGTTGCTGCACACTTCCAGTCAGGTGGCTGAACAAGAAGGCTCCCTCACTTTGTTTTTACTTAGAAGAAAAACAATATTGTCTGTTTGGCAATCTATAATAGAGAGACTAAGCAGTTAAAAAATGCTACTAAATTTACTCTTGTATGTTTTTACTTTACCCCTTGCTGCCTGAATTTACATTTATAGGAAGAAAAAATAAATTAATTATTTTTGTTTTGGCAGCCAAGCAGATTCTAAACTGAAACAAAATAAGTGCTTGATTTGAGTACATGATACATACAAATTATAGAAATTTAGTGTTTTAGTTTGCAAATTAGCATAGGCATTTTAAAGCGCATTCAAGATGATCCTTGACATGTGTGGAATATTCTTCAACAGACATTAGCAATTATCACGTAACCCACTGGATATGTGATGGCTCGGGGCAGAATTCTGACAGTTTTTTAACCTAAAACAGTGTTTTAGGTTAAACTCTGTTTGTCGACATCCACAGCAAAAACAAATATTTAGAATAGATACTATTGTTATGACTGTAATAAAACGTTATGGAACCCACAAGCCCATGCCGACCTGGTATGCATATATATGCAGAGTTAAGATGGTAGAAACATGAAGGTGAGGAAAGGTGCAGACAGTGCACCATACACTGTCCATAAGAAGTCAAAATCACCGGAGTTGGCTCACCCAACCTAAAGCCTTTATCAATGGAAAGGTTCTGAGAATGATTATAAATTGAATCTGCCTATGTACGGATATTTTGGGACTACTTACACAAAAGCTCAAAAGCTGTCTTAACCATTTTTCACACTCTCCTTAGGCGGTCATCCTGTTTTTGTTTCTTCATCTTCCTGTTGTCAAACTCTATCTTTACCCTTATTTCTCTCTAATATTTGCTACCTTTTTGTTTGTTTGCCACTTCTCCCTTACCTCTTTCTATGGTGGAAGATTTATATCGCAGTGAGGAGAGTGGCAGCAGCCCTGATGGGATATTTCCCCACAGCAGGTCATTTAGATGCAGCGAGGGTGGACGCAGGATGTGCACAAACGGACCAAGCCCTGCCGACGCTCGGCCAAACCTGGGTAACAGATTGCCTCGCTAATAAACTATGAAAGAGCGGGAGGCAAAGTGGTCGGGGCGTACCACCGTGTCTGTGCGCGAGTGTGTTGGAAGGAAGGCGAGCGCGACGAGAATGCTAATAGTTCTGTCAAGACCTTCATGGGTCAAATGTTAAAAGCAATACAGTCTCAGGGGAGGTCTGCACACGTACAGTTACCTGTAAAATACGGAGATTGGTCTGTGCATCATTGTTGTGATGTAACATCTCCCTATTGTTGAGGATGCGTTGCTCTTCAAGCTTACTGTGTTGCTGTTTTTTTGTTTTGTTTTTTTGCACCTGGGTGAAAACAGCCACTCATTCTGAACAACCTGCCGACTTTACGAGCATCCACAATGAATAAATATAATTTGATTCTTCTCATAACCATATCAGCCTGTGTGGGTAACTGGCAATTTGAACAATGGAATAAGAATTCAGGTGATTACCCTGAAACCACCTCAAGGCTTTGGGAAATTAATGTGTATATTTTAACCTTTATTTATTCAGGTAATATTGATTTAGCTTGAATGTTTCACTCTTCAATGCTTTGAGTCACATTCGTGCGGCTTTGCATGTTAATAACTAGGAGCCACATTAAGTATACGGTTCTCTGTTGTTAGCCACAGGGCAACTCCATAGGAGCACACTTGGGTTCAGTGTCTTGATCAAGTGCACTTAGCTAGACATACAAGCTGATTTATGTTTTTTTTTTATTATTATCGTAAACTGCTGTTTAAGATATTTAAATTTTTGAAAAGTGGTTTTAATTTTTACAAACTCTGGAGATAAAGCACCTATAACCATAGCACGCCAAATTTAGCCAGTAAAAGCAAATCTTTAAATAGAGCTTAAATATCCTAAGTATTTGACATTAAAGTAGGAACCATCCCCTCAATATTTCAAAAATCTAAAAATAGCAATGAAAATAACATACTGAGAAAATGTTTATCTAAGCCATAATGAACACTTTACATTATTCCATCCATCCATTTCCTGTGTTCAATCAATCCTTCCAAGTCTGTTGTTTTTTTTGTTTGTTTTTTCTTTACAGCTCATCCCACACAGTTTCTATCGGATTAAGGTTTGGGAACTGAGAAGGGCATGAGAGAAAGCTGATTCTGTGCCCGGTGAATATGTCTGTGTTGACTTGACCATATAATTTAAATCACTATCCACTGAAAAAGGCAGCGATGCTCCATTTTAAGTCTCACAGAACCCGCCAACCTGATTTATTTAAACTTTGTGATGCTATGCGCTTTGACAAAGTCCGAAGGGCCTTTGGAAGAAAGCAGGCCCTCTATCTTGTTTGACAGTGGGGATGGGATGCTTTTCCACCAATCAATCCTTCTTTATATCAAACACACCTGGAGCGTCTGGTGACGGCAAACCCAATCCTAGTCTTATCTGACCAAAGCATACTGTTCTAATTAAAGTCCCAGGTGAGTTATTGGAGACTTGGTGATGCCACTTTTTAAACCTCCTTCGCCATTCCTCTGGCATGATAAATATAAGTCTTTGTCTGGCCTTATATCCAGTGGCTAAGACAAATAGACCTCTTTGACACGTTATGCTTAAATCACAACAAAATAGGAAGTGATGGATTACTAATTTAAGAAATTCTACACTCTTCAATGATGTTAAATGTCACAAAATCACAATATGCTTCAGTTATGTAAAAAAAAAAAAAAAAGACAGGCTTTTAATGTGGAATTTTTTTCTATGTCGAAAACATATACTGCAACTGATTTTGTTCTAAAAAAAATGTGAGAGTGAGGTTATGATCCTGCCATAAAAGACCCATTCAGTCAAAGGCTTTTTATACATTTTTGCCACAGGTGCCAATAACCGCGGAGGGGGCTGTATGCTGTCATCAGCATTTACTGGAGGTTGAAAAAGAGAACAGAATGAATCATTAAGGAGGAAAAGATCCGAATAGATAATGGGATTGTGTGTGGCAACGGGGAGGCTAAATAGGAAAGGGATAGGGCAACTCACTGAAAACCTGAAGAGGATGACAGACAGGAGGGGCAGAAGGTGAAAAGAGAAAATGTGGAATGAGATGTGAATTGAGCGAGACACAAAGCCCCAGTTTAAATGTTGAATTATAGCTTCACAGAGAGGGACAGAAAGTAAGAGAGAGCGGCTGTCAGAGAGTGCGCCTTGAGGGCTCGCGGAGAACAGAGGGAGTTGACCGAGATAATGAATGAGCCTTGCTCTCTTGCGAGCGCTCAGTGAAAGCACACTCAGGTGTACACGCACATTCAGATGCAAGGTGAGCTCACATGATGACATCTGTGTTAAGTCAGTGATGACTAAGCGTGGATCTTTAGAATAGCGGTGTTCAGCAGTAGGTGACTCGTTTCGGGGTGACTAAGCATGCAGTTGGGATGTAATGCAATGTCCTCATAGTTCAGCAGGTTTATATTTAGAACGACTGACTCATCATTATTATTGGCTGTAAGTATTTGATATAACATCCTGTGTTATCTCTTATGGTTCTTTTTTTTTATGTATGCATAGCATCCAGATAAAGCAACTCTATTTCCAGCCCATTACCTTTCTTGAACGTTTCAGTGCTTTACAAAGGGAACATCATAACTTTTCAGATGAAAAGGTTACATGAGTACATTATTTACTCGTATGCATTTTAATAAGTAAATCAAGCGGGCAAGTAAGGTAACGTTGGCATAAGGCATGCCCTTGAACCCTTATGCCGCTATTTTAGCCATAAACCGTATTTATTCACAGAAAAGCAACAGAGAGCAACTATACCTTAGTGAATGCTCCTGTGTATTTAGCCTGTTTACCTGGTTGCTGAGGTTCTTGACCACCAAATTTACTTCTCCCAGTCTGAAATTAAGGCGTCATTTTGGTGCCTAAGTCTACATTTCACAGAGAGCAACCGTGCTAAACACATACAGTAGATGGTCCCTCAAGTAATTACTATCGGACTTTGTTTATTTTACAAGTTCAGAATCCTCATTAAAAACCAATTGTAGACAGCTGCAACTATAATAGCCTGCAGGTATAGCCGAGCAGGATTAACTGGTGGTGAGACGCGCGTCCTACACAGTGAGAATGGTTAACATTTCATAGCATATTTATTGTGTAGTTTTGCACTGAAATAAAAGAATACAACAATTGAATTGTGCATTGGGAGTTTTTTTCACTTCTGTACTGGCTTTTATGTGGCATAAAGGTATGACCAAATTAATTAAAAATATATATTTTGTTTAATTCTGCTGTCATAACAAGACATATGTTTTTTTATTTTTTTATTTTAAAGTGTTTTCACCAATTTTACAATGTCCACCTCACATGGTGGTTCACCTTCATATTAGATGGATGATGATTTGTGTTTAATTTTCTGCATAGATAAAAATAGAGATGAAAATTAAAGTTTTGTGTCTATTTTTGGACACGTCTTCCTAAAAAGAGAGAAATTGCCTTAATGAGCCTGTCTTTTGAGTGCATATCTCGTACGTATCACGTGTGTGGGCTGTATGTGTTAGTTTGTCACCCAACTGTGGAAGGCCACCCAACAGGACCTCCATCCAGGCCCAACTGTAGGAGTGACCTCCACAAATAGCCTGGTGGTAAAAAAAAAAAAAAAGGAAGAAAAAAAAATCAGTGGACAGTTTAACAGATAGCATTTGTGCAGTGTATGTGTGGATGGTTGTGTAGATGTTTGTTGTAAATGAGTGTTGGAGTGTTTTCAAGCCTGATCTGTGCTGGAACTGTAACTGCTATGTTTACTGCGGTGACTTGGCCAACATGGCGAGTAAACACACACACACACACACACACACACACAACTTTTAGCATACACACTACTAGTGTCAGGCGACAAGAAAACGTGTCTTCGTCTTTCTAATTTTTATCTAATTTAGTTATTCTAATCTAGTTATTCTTAACAAGGATATATTCTTGAAAAGCCAGATTTACCAAAGCTCTTACTCGCCTCATGTGTGCATGTGATTTTACCCTTCTTGCCTGTGACTAAGCTTCGTTGAGCTGTGTTTAAAATTCCAACGTTGCAACTGATGCTAAATGTTAAACACTTACAGCATTGTATTAAGTAAATAGAACATATTGCTTATTTTACTGTTGAAGAGAGAACTGTCCATCCAAGGTTGGACTGCTTTCGGGTCAGTGGAGTAGGCAATTATTCCCTAAATAACGTCGACTAGGTTTTGGACGAGAAGAACCCTTCATCATACTGGCCATAAGGAATGCTTGAAATTGGCTTGTGAAGGAGACATGGCTTTGCTCTTTGGAATAGTCTTCTGATTCTCTCTTAGTTTGAATGAATAAACTGAGACGCAATACTGACAAAGCCTTCGGACTCAGAATAAAATACAAAACAAGTAAAGTTAACTTCTATTCTTTGATGTTATTTATTGATTTGCTTTCTTAAGGTGAGCTTGTATATAAATCTCTGGCAAGTCATTTTTATGGTGTCTGTTTTTGTTAGTAAATGAAGCATGTACAGTAACTGTGTAAAACTGTGAAGCTACAAAAAAGTTTTTAACCACTGTTAACAGTACCCTTATTGCAGAACGTGGTTGTACAGACTACTGTAGGGGTTGTTGTTTTTTTGGGGTCCTTATGCAGAATTTGAGTTAGGGTGCACTTCAGTTTAAGCTCATCAGCCAGTTCCTGCAGCAACACCATGTATTTCATTTTGTCCCTGCTTTTCCTTGCAAATGCATTCATTGCAAATTGTTCCACTGTATAACAGAATGTGTGTTGCTTGATAATTCAAGTAATATTCAACTTATTAATTATATTTGCAATAAAATAATTTAGAATAAAATGTCAGATTTATTTAAAGGGTAACTCACCCCCCTGTAAAAGCATATTCCCAGACAAATTTTAAAAATTCCATTAAAGTGGTCAGGGGTATGTGGGAAAGGGGGTGGCAGCTAGCTTCATTCGCCATATTGAATCATGGGGAGTTAGCAAAATGGCGCTGGTACACCATGGTTCGGTCTTTGGAGGTGGAAGATTTTCACTCCACTCATCACCGGCGGTTGAGGGAGGCTTTGTGGAGGCCATTGGAGCAGAGCATTATCAGTTTGAGCCGCTGGATCAAGGCTTTAAATGAGCAATGCCCAAAGCCGGTGCTGCCGAGGCAGTGTGAGGGCGAGTTTCAGGACGAGGCAGCAGCAGTCTGCCTGTGAGACAGCTCTATAGCATCAATTATTGATATCTGCAACATAATTTAGCCTGGTCAAAACTCTTATTCAGAATATCTGCAATTAGATTTTGACTAGTCAAAACTGTAATTACAGATATCTGTAATTCAGTTTTACCTCGTAAGAGTCAAAGTACATATTTTATCATGCATGTGTTGTTTGTCATCATAGATACCTGTAATTTAGTTTTGTGTTGTCAGAATGACATTAGCCATATCTTAAATCGAAATTCATACTAGTCACAGTGACATTATGACTACACAAAATGACTAATTAAATATTAAATTGGCCTGCCATATTCAACAGCAGCGGAGCTATTGACATCAGTTTCTCCAAATTACGTCACAAAAACATTTGAACCAATAGCAATATGGATTCTAAATTCAATGGAAGACCGCTGTTTAACCCTAGGAGGGCACCACAATGACTGTTTTAGACACAAAAGCAGATTTTCAACAAATATGCACAAATTTGTCAAAATAATGACCAGGATATGTAGACAGTACAAAAAAAACATGTTAACAGTTTATTGCCAAAAAAAAGTTGATTTGGGTGCTTTGAGTAGCACATTGAAAAACAACAACAGTTCTCCAACGTACTTCACAGTTTCACCAACGACCATTTAAAAAATTAAAAAGAATAAAACTGTAATTAAAATAATAGGAGTTTTTAAAAGACATTTAAATGATTCTATGCTGTGAGCGATGCAGAGATGTAGAGGTAACGTATTCCACAGTCTTGGGGCAGCCGCAGCAACTGGCCCACCTCTTCGATTTAACTTAGATCTTGGAACATCGAGGAGAAAGTGGCTGGTTGACAGCGGTAAATAAATTGTAGAGACATGTTTTTGTTTTCCAACTTACCACGACTAAATGGCAATTTATTGTTGAGATTTAATTACAGTCAACATGTGCATCGAATTTAAACCAAGCAGCAGAAAAACTAAACTTGTAACACTAAGTATGAGCCTTCACTTTCAACCTGGAAATATTTTCCTGTACATGTTTATGTTTGTCAAGTTGTGTAAGCCAATAAAAACTGTACATTTCAAAATATGGATATAAATATTTTGAATCCAATATTGTGGGAAGCTGTTGTACAGAACTTGAAAAGTAACCTAACTCCCTACAGCTGCTCCAAAACTATACAAAAATCAGTCAGGCTTTTGCTTCTTTTCTGTCCAATTCCCAGTCTGCAAATCAAAAACTTGTAATATTTGATTGTTCTCTGGGCTTCTACTCACACATAAAATCTCTTTCTCATTCTTCTTTCTTTTATTTAAGGAACATTTCTAAAATGTGATCTCTTTGGTCCGACCAGAAAAAGAAATTTAAGCTTTTGTTAAGAACTGTGGACAGAACGCTGACATGTTCCAGCAAGTGATCTCACATTAGCCCAATTTTACACTCTTTAAATTGGCTTCTAATCAGTTAAAGGATTTGCTTTAGATCTTACATTAACACACAGAACGCCAAACAGACATGCCCCAGATTATTTATCTCAGTTTCCCCCAAAATATGCTGCTGCTTGTTGTCTTTGCTCAGACGCTCAAAGTTTGTCAGCTGTCCAAAGACCACGGGGGAAACGGTCTTTCAGTCCATGACACCAAGGTTGCGGAACAGTCTACCGCCAATTCACAACACATGTTATCTGAAGGCACTTTACAAAGTCAATTCAATCAAACTATACAGACAGATTGGTTAAAATGTTTTCTATCTATGGAAACCCAGCAGATTGCATTGAGTCCTTGATTTGCAGCGTTCACTCCTGAAAGAGCGTGTAGGCTCGGTGGACAGTCGCCTGCATTGCGTCGTTGACTTTGCAGCTGTCCCTCATACCGGGCATGCATGTAGGAACATTTGAAAGATCTAGAATCCTTTGTTTAATCCGTTTTTTTTCACTTGCATCTTCGACTACCTGTTTTTTTATTGGGCATCATGCACCTTGATTTAATTTGTCTTGTGTACAGTGCTTTGTGGCTGCTTTCTCAGAGGAAATTACTTAACAAATACATGTTACTCATTCACTTATAAATTACAGAAATTTTGAGATTTATATCAGATTTTGTCCTGTGACGGACCGGTGACCTGTCCAGGGTGTACCGAACCTCTCGCCCAATGGCTACTGGAGATGGGTACCAGTCCACAGGTAGTCTTGCAAAGTTAATGGGATGTAGGCAGTTGAGGGTGGGACGGATGCATGGAAGGTAATATGTTGTATTGTTACAGTTTTACAACACAGTTATTTTATAGAATAAAGAATTAATAACAATAAGATTTTTATTTCAAAAACAAATGTAGCATTTTGTAATGAAGATAAATATAAAATAATGTTTAAAACAAACAGAGGCATTTGATTTTTGAATGACCGGTTTTCTCACATGAACCTGGGGGGCAAATGTGCACTCCACACTTTAATATTTCTTTTTCAGAAACAATGAAACAAAGATTTGTGAGTAACTTTTTCAGTAATGTTACCCATATACAGTATTATTGTTTTCTAATAATGAAAACAAAGGTATAAAATCAAACATAAAAGTGACATATGTGCTATTTTCTTTGAATATACATTAACTACAAAGACTAAAGTGATCCAGTGCGATGCAGATCATGCCCTTGAATTTATGGGAAAAAGGTGGGGCAGTGGCTGTGAGTGTTTGACCCACAGTGGGCTAGTCCTGAGCTCTGGTTCTGATTAACTCCCAGTAAAAACACCTCTGTTCCGAACATCACAGCCTGTACATCACACACTCCTCCCCGTCACACACACAGACACACACATGCTGTGCAGCTCCTGGAGGCTCGCTGTTCACAAAGGGGGGGAGCCTGCACCCATCATTCAAAGCCTTGTAGGACTTAAGAATGCTCACACGCACACACTCATTTACACGTACACACACGCAGACGCACCAAGTGCTCTGTTTTCTTAGCTTTGATACACTTATAGAGTTCAGAGGTGAGAGGGCTGGAGGTAACAGTGTGTTTTTCAAGAGCTCTCTAACCACCTAAATCTGCTTCCACACATACAAGGAGGTCCAGATGGCTGGATGGAGACAAAAACGCATCGCACATACATACACATACATTTATAGTCACTTTTAAGCAAAGAAATTCCTACACAACAAGTTATCGTACAAAAGTTTTCAAGACTTGTGTGCAAGCCTTGGAATCCTGGTGGTGCCTTCTTTTAAGGATCAAGTCAAATTTAAAGGTATAATACTAATAATAACTTCCTTTAAAGAGACAGCAACCATACAGGATGAGCACCCTCATAACCCTAGCCCTAACCCCCCCGTGACTCCTCGGGTTTACAGAATTTCAGCTTTGTGATGTGGGACCTGCTCTACGACACATGACACACAGTGGCTGACATATTCAGGTGCTCTAAATCTCAACCAACCAGCTGAAAGCAGTCACATGTGATCAATGGCTAAATTTATCACCAAGACACCACACCCCCCAAGAAAAAAAGTCATTCACATTCACATTTACATGCTTACGTACTTCCATGTAAGTGTGTATATATTGATATGCTCAACCTCTGCTACCTCTTGAGATGCGACTGATGTCGTCTTTAGTGAACAAGTATAGCCAGCACGACTGAGAAAAAGGTCACAGCCGTCCAGCTATCAACACATGCCACTAAATGCCAGTTGTGCGTGTGTGTGTGTGTGTGCTGTTCCCAAAATGCCTGCAGTCACACTATCAGGCACGGACCCCCACCCACCCCGCCCCTCTCCTCCTTGGTGCTTGTAGTTAATCTGCCGCAACGTGGTGTGATTGATGACAGAATTAGTGTTACTGAGCACAGCAAAGCATTATGGGAATGAGGAAGCTGCAATACTGTATGTGGCGCTTGACATCAAAGGTTACAGTTGGCGCTACTTATGTGTGATTAGTTATGTGTTTTTGTGTAAATGTGTGTTGGCTCGGGAGGGTTACTGATGGATGAGTGTGCCACGCAAGCTTATTTTTCTGGTGTTATTGCCATCTGGGTCACAGACAGAGTAAACTCATTAACATTTGAGCTAATTAATGTTGGAAACCTCTGTGGATAAACACCTGTCAGTTAGTTACATCACTCTTAAAGATTGAATAAATGTTTCTGCAGCTGGAAAAGTGCAAAAAACAACATTGTTCCAATATTTTCTGACTGTTTTTTTTTTTTTTTCATTTTTCACCTAAACAAATTGTCAATCTGGCTTTAACTTTTTAGTACACCAATATCATTTTAATATAATCAGCATGTACCTTATATTCCAATTTTTAATTAGAGCATCATTGGCAGTTCACTGCAACCCTGATAACAATGTATAAAAATCCTTAAAATAAATTAATCTTCATGTTCCAGTGGCATAAACTTAAACCAATAACCTCAACCTTTTATTTGTGTGCATTTATGCAGTGGAGAAAAAAATGATGTTAAGACAAAAGGGTTTTTAACAAAAGCACAAGGGGCACCATTACTGGTACTCCTGACAATTTGAACAAAATAAATAGAAATTTCCAAAAGTTGATCTAAACTTGCTGAGATCTAAAATCAGTACAACAATTATACATTTAAAAACGTAGAAGAGGATTAAGTGTTGCTCGTTTAATTGACAAAAGAAGGTTAAAGTATTTTGAGTAAGGTGGTAATAACTGTGACGATTATGGCCGTTGATTTAAAAACAATACATGTCTATAAACCTGAAAGAAGTCAGTTGAGGTAGTTCTCATGGGGCCTTCCCTTTGGAGGTTTACAGGATATGTCCTACTGGGAGGAGACCACAGGGTGGACCCAGAAATTAATGGAGGGATTATCTGTCCCGAGTGCTCTGGGAACACCTTGGGATGAGTTGGAAAACGAAAGTGTGAGCGCTAGAATGTGAGCTGGAGAGTGTTGCTTGGGGAGATAAACGTCTGGGTTTTTACTTCAAGACGTCACCCCTGTGTGACCCAATCCATGATACGCAACAGATGATGGGTGAAACATCTTTTTTGTTTTTTTTTTCCCTCTAAAAATTGGCCTCAAATTAATAGTTGCTTGCATTCTTAGTTTTTTTTTTTTTTAGTTTTTTTTTGCTATGTGGGATTATGCAGCTTCAGTGACTAATTTATTTAGATTTTTTCACTCATCTTTGAAGGTACCAATAAATTTAAGGTTGCTGCAACATAAAAAAATATATATCTGACATGGCTGAATTATGGGTTCTTTTATGGCGAAAGTGTTAAAACATTTTTAGATCAATAATATCTGTCTGTGATTCGATGTTCAGCATGCATGATGTTCTCAATGTGAGCTGAAAAGCTGACATAAAAAATGGGAGAAAACTGTTTATAACTGGGGCGAGTTTCCTGTCATTGCCTACAGGAAGGACAAATGTGTTTAAGAGGAAGGGTTTTAGTTACTACGTGGAGCTCTCTAAAGAACAGGTGTCCTTTTTCAATGCAGCAAGATCATTTTTGAAGTAAAGGTACAACTCCTGTAGAGGAGGTTGAAGCTTTCTATTACTTTTCTAAATAATACAACTATAGCTTTCTCCCTGAAAGAATGTGAGCTTCTCCAGACTCTCTCCTTGTCCCAGACTAGGGTTCTCGTGTAAATGCCGCCATTTTAAGACTTCGTCGTAACTTATCAGCTTTGCTAGGGAACTTCTGTTTTTCAAGGGACTTATCCTCTCAAAGTTCCCAAACAAACCTATGTTGCTGGCATATTGCACGTCCCCCATCTCACACATACATACACACACACAATGAAGTGTTTCCTTTCTTTCTCCACAGCCCATTCCGACAGATGGGGAATAGTGTTACTGTGATTTATTATATAAAACAGGCTGAGAGTAAGGTGTGATTTTATAGACTTTCATCATTCTCTGTGGTACCAGACGAGATGCTTTTTGGCTAAACAACCAACCTCCTCCGGCTAGGACCCAGCTGGATAATGCACCCCGGTCTCTCAGCGTCACATTCTTAGTAATTGCCTGTTCAATCCATAAATCTCAATCCAGCGCATTACTTAATAAAAAAGGTACCTTAAGAGCCAAATCATTTGTTTTGATTTTATGTTGTCGGGGGAACAGGGAACATTCTCCCGCATGATGGATGTCTTACTTAGAGACAAAAACTCCTCACATGCAGTTTCCTTCTGTTATCCTTGCAGACAATAATCAGAGTCCGATAGTTATCTTCTCTTGCACTTTCGAAAGCAGCGGTTGATGTTCCTGAGGGTTCAACTTGCTACTTTTACTAGAGAGCTAAATTACCCAAAGGATCAATCTTTTTATTTCACTGAAGACGCATTGGTCATCCCATTTCTGTCAGATTACTGCGTTGTTATTGTGCAACATGTCCATAGAGGATACCATTTTATCTATGCTTCCAAGGGTTATTATAAACATAGACATGGTGGTAAACTTACATATAGTGTATGGAAAAGGTATTCATACCTATCTAAGTTTTCACACCATAACCATAACCTTCAGTGTATATCATTGACATATTATGTGTGACGCAGGACAGCAGCACCTGATTATGAAGTGGAAAGAAAAGATTAAAAGGTTTTCCAGATCTTTACAAATAAAAATCTAAAATGTGTTCCACACACCCCACATTCTCTGCGAATCCTGAACCTTTTGCCCATTCTTCTTTGCAGAATAGCTCCAACTCAGTCAGAGATGAAGGAAAGCATCAGCAATTTTCAAGTCTTGTTACAACTCTTAATTGGATTTTGGTTTTCTTCTTGACTAGGCCATACTAACACATTAGCATTCCATTGTAGCTCGGGCTGTATGTTTAGGTTAGTTGTGTCGCTGGCAGGCAAGTTTTTCACTGTCTTAAGTGGAATTAATATTTTCTTTTCATGCATATATTTTTTGGCCATTTGTTTTGGTAATGATAAAAGTGATGATTATTATTATTTTTTAATCATGAGCCTATTTGGCAAGATATCTGTCACAGCATACAGTCAAAGTCTCAAACACACAAATGCTGTTTTAAAAATAAAAGGTACCTGTTATAAAGCATGCCACATTGGTACACATCAGGTACATTATAATGCTAAACAGAAATCAGTTTCCATGTTCAACTATATTTTCAAATATATAAATACTGATGGTCAGTGGAAAAAAAGAGTTTAGTAAGAGTAACAATACCAAACATTTGGTTTGTTTTTGGGGTTTGAAAACTTTTTTTTTATTATAATAATGTTTCCCTCTGATAATAATTAACAATATAAGAGAATTACTCCTCCCTGCCTCTAAACAGGGTATCTTCTTTGAAAACACTGTATGTAGCTTCATCCATGTTGCCATGGACTTTGACAGGTTTTCCTCTCTGACTTTGCATATTTTGGATGTAAGTCAAAAGTAAAAATTTTGGACACATCTAACAATCTTCTACGTGTTTCCGTCGTATGCTACACGTGCTGTGGCAAAGTCCAAGTGGGACTTCTCATAGCTTTCTTTCAACAATGGCTTTCTTGCAGTCCTCCATATAGCCCGCATTTGTAGACAGTACAGTTAATAGCAATGATATAATGCATGTGCTACTTTTTAGCATTTCAACTTTTGAAAACCATGTATGGCCTTCTTTCCTTCCACTGTGTCACAGTCTTTGTTTTCTTTTTGTTTGATATATTTAAGTAGCCCAAAAAAAAAACTGACCCCTATTGCCAGCTACTGCACATCAATCTTTTTACCATCTTGGCCAAAAAGATTGAGGGTAAAAAAAACAAAGTAAGTTAGGTGATTTAAAAAAAAAAAAAAAAAAAAAAAAAACTTTTATTTTTACACACAACCCAACCTACCTAGTGTATTTCCCTCCTGGCTTTCCAATTTAAATGCAAATGTTCCCAAATCGGGCTCCAAAAAAAAGAAAAAAAAGAAAAAATGCTCAGGCGAAATCATTTAATGCAGATGAATTATATATTTTAATTAAGCAGCCGAAATAATCACGCCTATTCAGCCCTTTCCTCTCCAGTGAGAAATGAATAAATAAATATGGAATAAGAAAGTAGTGGAAGGGGGCTAAATGGAGGGTTTTGGATGGAAGAGATGGTTGAAAGAGGATGGAAGGATTGGACTGAGTTTGTGAGACTGCAGCACAAAGCACCTGTTTCCTGTCATTATGTGAGTGATCTGAAGCTGTCAGATTTCAAAAATGTATTGTTTTCTGATAGACGGGCTAAATACCCCTGGAGTTCCCAACACACACACACACACACACACACACACACACACACACACACACACACACACACACACACACACACACACACACATTATTATGCTCGCATACTTGCACCCAAAGAGTGCTAAACATGTGTAAACACACACATACACACACACACACACACACACATGCATAAGCACATACACATTTTAGTTATGGCAGGCTAACCAGCACTTAGAAAATGATGACCAGCAATGTGGATTGTGATACTCTGACAAGGGATGCAATTTTAATTTCACCCCCGTCAGTCTCCTCAATATCTGTTCAGATGAAATACATATGAACTGCCAATCACTTGCAAATACAAACAGGCACCGCAAATGCGCACACAATCATGCAAACTCACATTAATATGCATGCATGCTTTCAGTCACTATTTTCATCTTTCACAGGTGCATACAAACATAGCAAAGTGCAAAACTATATACTGCCAGGGATTTCCAACTGTCAATTGGTGAGTGATGGGTAACAAAAAGAATAGCTATACGTACGTCTGTTGTCTTTTGCTTGTTGGGCTGGAGAGAAAGGAACTGTGGAAATAGGTTTAGGAGGGAAACCTGGATATTCCTCTTCTAATGATACTACCCAGCCTAATCTTGGAAATTTCAAGGTGCTCTAAGTCCAGAAGGGAAGTAAAGTCATTCAAGAATGATCTGTTGCCTGGAAAATTTGCAAAAGGAGACTCCCTTGAGGTGAACTGATCAGATGCCTGAATTGCCGAATGTGGAGGAAGAAGCGAAGGTATTCTGAGCTCCAGACGGATGATTTGTGAAGGAGTCATTGCAAAGGGCTTGGAGGATGGTTGAGCTTGGCCTCCGAGACCCGGCTGAGCTCAGCTCAAAAGGCAACCAGAAACCATTATCACATGCCCCCTTCCTGCAGAAAGAAAAGGTTGAGGTTGGGTGCCAGGCAAGGGTTGGAGTCTGTGTATGCTTAATTCTAGCATGATAATCTGTCTTTTCAGAGAAATAACAGATAAATATATGATAACGCTCATTGATTTTTATTTTTTGTATTTCAAAATACATAGTTTTTTCGTGTGCAACGTTTTTAGAAGGTAGTGATCTGTACAGCATTGTAGATCTCTGCAGCCCCCCTTGCCCCAATATCCAATAAAATATTAGAGGTACAAACAACCAACCCTTGATAGCATCACTGAATAATGCATAGCATTATTTAATACGAGATGTATAAATTGACAGCTAAAGCTAACTATAGGTTTTTCTGCGGAGATGAGCCCATGGGTTCCGCTGGCAGCCAACTGTGCCAGAGTGGATCCAGCCATGGGCCCAGAGACCCAAGGCCCAGGGGTATCCCACTCCTCAGCGGGACCCCGTCAGAGCCACGGCGTCCAGGCCCTGCGAAGCAGCTGCCAGGAGTGAGTCAGCACACACCGGGCACTCAGCCCCGGACACAGAGGACCACCAGCGCACCAGTGGGTCTAGGCGCCGGCCAAGGAAGCTAGACGGGAGGAATGGGCTCCACACTTTGTGGAGACCTGAGATGTCCCAGGAGAGGGGGCAGTCCAAAACCCAACCTGACAAAAAGACAAACAGAAAATCTCGCTCAGTTTTGTGGTCATTAATTTCCCCGATGGTAACAAAGGACTGGTGTGTTGGCCTGCCCCGGTCTGCTTTTTAACATACATGATTGTCAGCAAATTGCTGTTTAGACCAGTGCCCAGGATGAAGTCAATGATCTCAAACTCCTTTTTTGGCAGGGAGTATTGATCATGTTAGTCTTGACAAGGTGGTTGGGATTGGTGAGAGGCACCCCATTCTAGCGGTTTTCTAAAGTAAATTCTTTAATACGGTTTTTAACTCCAACCTTGAGATGGAAAACCAAATTTGTACCATTTGTTTGTATTGCGGTCAATGGCCGCATAAATTCCCTTTGAGGGCCGCAAGTGGTCTCTGGGCCATACATGGACACCCCTGCTTTAGATATTTAGAGTTTTTCTCTTCAAGCCCATTGCAATTGGTAATTCATGAAAAACCAAATGGGTGTGTAATATCTTAGAATGTTCTATATCCTTCTGAGCTTCTGCGCATAAAAGCTTTCTTATGTTCCTGAACTTCAACCCACAGTGCTTGAAGTTATGTGTCATTTTTTTCCCCCCTTCGCGAGATGCTTAAACATGTTGTTGGGAGTTTCACATTTCGCTTTAACACAGAGAGACAGAATTAGTGAAGGATATGAGAGAGAGAGAGAGAGAGAGAGAGAGAGAGAGAGAGAGAGAGAGAGAAACTAGACATAATTTTGAAAAAAAAAAAAAGTTTGTAGCTGAAGCCAAACAAAGAGTGTGAAGTAATGGGATATGACAGATGTTTGTATCAGCTGGAGCTTCGTCTCAAAAGAACAAGGAAATTCACTTCCTTTCTTTGGCTCTATTTAAAGTGCTCACTCTGTTCTTGACGCACACACCTTACTCACTGAAAATCTCAGTAGCAGGCAGACCCGTAGACAACCTTTGTGTCTATGAGAGCCAACTATTTCTTCTTGCTGAACAGAGGAGAGAGACAGAGGAACAGCCAAGAGACGGTAGATGAGATGGAGAGTCGAGGGAAAAGACACAATTTCAAGGGAAGATTTGGGTTCAAGTCCCTTTGTTGGCAGGACTTCATGCAGCTCAGCTGTACTTGGAAATAGTCAGGAATTCCAAGGAGCTCCAGCACTGTAGTTCTATTGTTTTTATTCCTAACGTCTTACAATAGAGGAAAGCCGACGTCTGAATATAAATGCTTATTTTCAACCAAGGAAATTAATTCCACCTTGGAGAGGATTGCATGACTATTTCTCTAAGAACTATAGCCTTGTGCCCACTTTTCTTTGCAAAATATCTCAAGCTCAATCAGGTTGGATGGAGAATGTTGTGAACAGCAACTGTTCAAATTTTATCAAAGATTCTCTGTTTAAAGCTATGGTTGGTAATCCTGTTCAGAAACACTTTTTGTTAAACAGGGTAAAATCACCCTTCCATCCTGAAAGTAGTCAATACATTATGTATTCAGAAAAAGGAGGTTAAAAAAATGTTATCTCTGTGGGAGCATCAGGCCTGGTCAGGGATTGGTCAGAGGACTGGTCTTGTCCACACCCCCTCTGTCCCTTAAGTTCCGGGGGTTTCACCTTATCTATTGGTTGTCCCACATGCCCATCATTCTGACGCGCAGATGTAACACCAATGTGTGTGTACGTTCCTTTTTAATTTCTGCCTACTGGCTGTGCATGTGCACTTCTAGTGTTTATTCAAAACACTGCATTTCCCAATGTCATAAGACAAAGAGTACAAATATTGGACTAATTACACTGAAAATTGACATGATTTTGTAATGTCCATATGGTGTTAAAATCCTAAATATCTCCCTCATTTCTCAACGTTTTACTTATACATTTTGAACCCCTAGTACTTACTTATGTGTTGCTTTTCTGTCTCAACCTTCTTCCTTTTTGTACCCATGAACAAACACTTTATTACCCATACAGTTAACAATAGCTTTTGAGATAGTTTTTTATTGAAAGTTACATTTTTGAATGAATTATAGACATCTTCTCAATGTATTTAAGATACAAGATATTAATGTTTGTGAATTCCCCAATGTGGGACAATAAATGCTATTTAATTATGCTCTTTTATTACTATTAATCAATGCACAAAAAGCTATGCAGAACCTATATAATTCACGGGTGTCACATAAACAAATTTGCATACTGTAGGATAACAGTAGATTGTTAAAAAGTACTTTAGATTATTGCTTGTCAAAGCTGGTATAAAACATTCCCCAGTGCTGAATGGACACATGGTCAGTACAGAATCTCCATTGGTAGACATAGAGTAAGATGATTCCCAAGGAGCTATAAACTGAAAATATGCGGTGTAGTAAACAAATAGGTCTAGTGCAAGGTCTTTGCTTGTCTTTTCTTGTTAACTTAAAGGTAGATTGGCAGATGAACCTTCGATTTCAGCAAAAAATAATTGCAAAAGCAAAAGGCAACCCAAGTCCATATAGAAAAAACACTTTCCTACCAAACCTACTGATGGTAATTTCTACAATTCCCAAAGTGTCAGATTGATCCTCCCAAACTGTCCATATTAGATCTTCTTTTACAGTTGATAATGAGCCAAATAGATAAATGTGGTATCTCACATTCATAATGTGAAGCAAATGATTCACCATGAGTTGTTGTTTTATGCAGAAGCTGTATTTGTTTTTTTGTGCTATGCCTTTAAGAGCTTCTGCCCATAGCCCATCCCATTAAGGATGGACCCATTAGACTGATGAATGGAGTGAAAGCAAAAGAAAGAGAAAAGGAATGCACGTCCATAGCAAATAAATACAACGACTAATATGAACAACTGCAGCGAACAAGTACACAACGGAAATAAGATAACTTGATAAAAAAACTCAGGAGTAGACAAGAAAAGGGCACTTTATGCCATGTAATGAAGTGGAAGGAGATAGACAGTGCAAGATTCAGAGAAGGCAGGGAGTTACTATCTCTCCATCTCGTACATGGTGCTGCCTACTGGTCCGTCAGTCAGTCAAGACGACAGGAGCACACACACGCTCTCCTGCTCTCACACACGCTCCTGACTTTGCTGTGTGTGTGTTTACAGATGGCCAACCTTGTGACATCGTTGTGCTGTGTGGTTCTGGCCGCAGTGGTGGTAGCCTACGCTCAGAGACGCAGCCAGCTTGGTGAGTACGCATTTTATCATGTTTACAACACTAATCCACCTCCCTACCAAGCCTTACTCTCTGTAGCTGTATCTGTTTTTTTTTCTTCTTTTTTTCAAAAAGTAAAATTGGTTTGAGATCAGATTTGGAAATAAGATTAGTGTTTTTCACTTCCTCTTAACTTGGTATACTTTCTTCTTTTTTGGCTGTTTTTGTTTCATTGGTGCTTTGGTGTTTTCTGTGGTTCCCAAACCTTTCTCATTTTCTCCTATTTTCTTTCTCTTTTTCTGCAGCTGAAGATTTCCACTTTGTTTTTACATGATTCTAAAACAGACATGTAGCCAAGAGCAGCTTTACCAAGGTTATACCAAGGTTTTAAAGAGTTAAAATTTTTCTAATCTGCAAAAAAAACTTTCATCGTGTCATTTCTACAGTTTCATTTAGTTCCTTTAATGACCTAGGAGAGAATCTACAGTAGTCACCAATGCCGTTCCAAGCTGTGTGAAGTATAACAGCATCCCCCATCCCACATTGTCATTCGCCTGGCTGAAAAAGCCTGCTATCCAAGAAAGAGAAATTGTGATGTATGGAAATATTTCCAGTAACAAAAAAAAAATAATCATAGTGGATCATGGTTTGGAAACTAAATGAATACCACCCATCACTCTTATTAGAATTGCAGGCTGTAGCTAAATAGTTAGCCCAACTATCAGCTTGCACAATAATGTTGCAACATTATTACAACTGTCGTAATCAATATGATACTTTCATTTTAGCAGCAGGAGGAATGATTGAACGATAGATTTTAGTATTGAATTTTTGTTTAAATACTGTGATATTTTTACCAAACGTTATCATACCCTGAGAATCTCCTACAATCCCATACGTATATGTATGACATGCTTTCTTTGTGTACTTGCAGTTACTTTGCCATTTATTCTTTAACTTAGTGTTCCAATTTGTTTGATTCTGGATACTGACTGTACTTCTACATTGACATTTTGCAACAGTGTGGTGCAATGATTTTTTGCACTGCTTTAGATGAGTTGGCACTGATGCAGCATGTGTCTGTGCCAACTGGTCATGACCAGGATATTTTACAATCAAAGCTGGAACAAGATATGGTGGCTGCTCCTCTAAGAGGCTGCACAAAATGCTGGATTATGAACCTGACCAAGCCTTTAAAGGGTGTGATCCCAACAAATGATTCAGGCTGTCACTTGACTCTTAGTGAAGAGTGGCCTTGACTTATTAGCCTATGAGAATTGACTGTTTAGGTCAGCTGACCCAAAGAAAGTCTCTCGGGATGTCAATAAGTCCACAGTGACGCACATCACTGTGTCACGAGGCTTTCACACAAACACAAAGACACACAGTAGAAATCGTAACAGCAATGTTGAATTTGTGAATTATTTGAAAGCACAGAAAAGGTAAATGGAGAAGGGGAGTGAAAACAGAAACAGGCAGACCAAGACAGAAAGTCAGCCAAAGCAGTAATTAATGCTTGAAGGCGAAGGTTGCTGGGTAATGATTTGAGAGAAACTGAGAGCAATGCCAAACATTTAGCTATGTGAGGAAGACAACAACACGTTGTGTTCTTTTTTAGAACCTAGTCACTTAACTTCACAATTAAAATTATTGACATGTTTTCAGGCATAAATTAAGTTGAATTAAAACAGACTAGGGGAAAAGGGTGAGACTTGAGGAAGTGACACATGTAATCAGAGGGATAAGTCACAAACAGCTTCATCTTTGCAAAAAACTGATTGTGTATGTTTGGCAACTCTTAACTCTGCTACTTGAAATAAATTAAGGTGTAGATGCATATGAAACAAAATAACTAATGCATGCAGTTTTTTGGCGATTAATTTATAATGGCAAAAAAAACTGGGTTATTTGCAGGTATTATATTTTGTTTACAAAAAATCATATTTGGCTTTGTACACCATTTATTTATGTTTGATTTTCATTTTGACTTTGCTGCTCCATGTCTTCTCCTTAGGATGGTACCTAAATCAAACGAAAATTAATTCTCATTTTAATAGTCTAATAAGATCCTAAGGATGTGTTTTAATGGGTTCCTTTTAGACTTCATGTAAATCGATGTATTCCATTTATGTTTGCCCTAGAAAAATTATTATTAATGATTTTTGCTTAGCCTGAAAGGAAACAGAAGAGTATAACTGAAAAAAAACACTTTTAAGCCGTATGTATTGCTACAAGATAAATCAGATTAAAGCAAGACACATGTTTTCAGTCTTGCAGATAACTAGAAAAGATGCTGAAAACACAAGTGGTCAGATGAGTATCAGCCAAATTAATTAGGTAGTAAGTCAAGGCCTCAGTTTTACTGTTATTTGGGAGCATCCAACATGGCGAAGTGGCTGAATCATTTGGATTTTAGTGGTTTAGCTGTTATTACTGGGTCGTTGGTGGATTATTTGACTTGTAGTTGTGTCACTTCTATAACCGTGGCAAGCATGTGTGATAGACATTGTGTATTAGATCTGTGGTGAGTCAGGCTATGGTATGAGTGATACGACTTTGACTTGGTGGCAGCCAAGCTTATCTGGGTTTTAAAAATGTGCATGCCACAGTGTCAAATTTATGGCAAGACGAGGCAGAAGAGTTATCTTCCTATTGCGTTGTGTCTTCCTATGCTATTGAAAATAAAAATAAAAAGTTGCAACTTAACATTATCATCATGTCTAATTGGATTTAAATTATGTGACAAAGCATATATAGCAGCAAACAAATACCAACCACTCCTTTAAAGTGTCAAAAACAGGATGATTTCATATTTGAAGTTACGGTTGGTAACCATACCCCAGTCTCTTTTCTAACCCCCAAAAACTGGCTCACAATTTTGTTTCCCATTTTTTTTAAACTAATCAACCTCCATCCTAAAGAAGCCAGTGACTCTAACAATTTGGATTAGAGTAACATTTACAGGACCCATGCACTTTTTTTCCCCTGTTGTGCACCCATTCATGCCATTTCTGATGTTCAAACACACATTTCCAGAATTTGCTCTTGCAAACAGCGTCATCATATAATGTCTGATTAACATAATTCCCCAGGGTTTGTCTCTCTGACGCCGCCCAGAAGTGCTCACATAATGCAATTCATGTGCTCAAACACCTATCCATATTTCAGTTCAAGGAAGAGGCAGGGACCCTCTTGTTAGGCTAGGCTCCATCTGTAAAAATAGAAAATACTCAGAAAATAGAAAAGCATGCACTGTCTGTGAATAAACTTGTGTATGTCTGTGCTACGCAGAAGGCAGGAAGTCCATTTTACACTTCATAATTATTTACAGCAGTGGATCGTAGAACAACAAATAAGATTCTGTGATACGATGCATCTGCAGAAAGAGTAAATTAAGCAAAACAGCAAGTTTACAGAAGCTAATTTAAACTGAAGCTGCCTTTTTAAAAGGGTTAGATGAGCTAATGTTTTAGCTGGCATTTAAACTGAATTGAGTTTTCCATTTCCAGTGTCTAACACCACATGTCGGAAACATTTGTTGCAATAAGACGTATTTTCTTCAGCATTGAGACCCCTTAAGTATAAAACCAAGCATACTGGTCTTTAGGACTGCTTACTGAATATCTACTTAACTGCTGTTAGAAAATATGTGTTGACAAAAAAAATTGGCAGAAGAATATTGGATGGAAATCCAAGCGCCTCAAACGGCAGTCTCTCAATAAAACATTACTGGAACAACACAGGGAAAGGAAAATAATTGAAAGGCAAAAACTCACCCAGCAAAAGGGAGGCAGGCTCCGAGGTAAGGCCAATTAAGCTGTATTAAATATTCCTCGTACAAAAACAGACATGGAGATGTTCTGAAGGGGAGAGGAAAATATTTTGTGGATGGAAAAGACATAAAAGCACAAAGGCTGGTTCACAGGGCAAGATTTTAAAATAGTCAACCGATTTTCAAAGGCTGAGAAATACCACTCGTTACGATATAAAAAAAAAAAAAAAACGCAAATAAAACAGGTTTGCTTGTGCAGTGTGTGTGGTGTCCGGTCAAACGTGAGTTTTCAATTTAATAAACACGTATGACGAGGAAGAATAATGGCGATAGTTTGTGGACTAACTTTAACAGCAAAAAAAAACATAACGGAAAGAAAAGGTGTTGGTTAAAGGAGTGGAGACAGTGCAAATGTGGGGCTCTACGTTTGCTGCACTATGATTGGAGGCGAGCTGTGTTTTTTTTTTCATCTCAGTGTTTCCATCACCCCGCTTTCTGATTGGCTGCACATCACATTCAATAGGCTGCCTGCTTGTTTGTCTTCGGGTAACACCACGCGCGCTAGGATATCAGGGCCAGACAATCCATCATGTTGAATATCCCCGATTTGAGGTCAGAGCAGTCCCGCCGTTCTACTGAGTGGACAAGTTCACTCTTAACACGCCACAAACGGGAGGAATATGTCTTAAGATTATTATAAGAGTCACGTCGAGAACGGGGCTTGTCGGAAAGAGAAGATTGGGGCAAAAATCGAGCTAAAAATCCTGCTGTTTGAACCAGCCTTAAGATAGATACTAGTTATAACTGATAAAAAGAACTGATCGCCTGAAGAAAAGAGCTCTTAACTTACCCTGAATACAGAGAGAGCAGATTCCTGATGACAATCAGTCACTGAAAGTTATTTGCCAACACAGAAGGGGGAGGGGAGGGGGGGGTACACAATGAATAATACAATTACCTCCCTTAGACACAATGCTAACCCAATGCAAAAACAAAGCACCCATTTTATTTATTTATCTCTTACTGTAAACAAGAACTCAACAGTCCTAGATCCGGATTTGCTGCTTTGCAGTTGGTGCTGAACTTTTACCGTCTCAGTTGTCAAGGCTGGAAGAAATAGAAAATAGAAGGAAAAAAAAAACAAGTAGAAAAAAGAAAACTTCTGTCAAGGATCAAGAACATAATTTTTATTCAAAACTATTAAAGTGACAGCAGGATGTTTTGCTGGTGAAGCAGAAGTTCAACTCGGCATTGGTGGTGTGGTCTAATGCTGACCTTTTCTAATTAAGGATATTAATACATTTATGTTGTGTTGTCTATATAAACTACTGGACACTAAGTTGTAAGATGTTCAAACGTGTAACCCAAATGCATAATCTTCAGGTCCTAATAATCTTACCGTAAATGACAATGCTAGTTTCAACGTGGCAGTGTGCATTATTCCATTTTTCCCATTTAGTCTAAATGTGGTTAACATTATTATTGTGGTGTCTAGTAGTGATGTCCCTATCAGAGTTTTTTTCTATTTTAATTTAAAAAAAAATTCCCGATCTGAGTCATTTAAGGTTAGAGATTTCCCAATATAAATTTCATATTGATACCTAATAGAATATTATTTATAAGTCAATAAGATCACAAATAAGTGCATGAAAAATCAATAGATTAAAAATGCACTGATGGTGTGTTAGCTTGAGCGTGTCCCGCTTTTTTCACCCTTTACATACCAATCAAAAAGGCCTGTGATCCGCACTGTCCTATTTAGAGATTTGCTGTTTTCTCAAGTTAAAAAATAATAAAAAAAAAAAATCCCTTTATACTGTAGTTCCACAGGGGAAGAAAATATGTCTCTGTTTGACTCATCCCTTAGGGAGCAGTGTGCTGCTCCCTAAGGGATGAGGGGCGCACAGGGAGCATTCTGTGATCAAAGATCTTGCTCATGGACCCAGAGTGACAGACTGAGTTTCGAACCAACAACCTTTGCGGACTATTAAATTCCCAGCTCCCTAACCACTAGGCCGCCACTCCCACAGTAATATCTCCATGGTATTGTGTGAATTTTTTCATTTTTGTTGTGACGTTTAAAGTACTTAAATTTGCTTATATTTTGATAATTATTTGCATTTACAAACAGTCCAATCCTGAAATACTGTGAATACCTCCAAAACACTGATAAGCAGCTTTAAATTAAAATTGGCCAGCTATGAGGAGACGTTTTGGATGATTGAAGGGGTCATTAAACAGTTGATGCCTGAATGTCTCCGGTTCTCCTAGATTACATTTTCCCAATGGTGATAAAGTCAATCATATGCCATTTAAAGTCAATCTCCACATGCAGTGAGAACCTGAATATTGAAATCAAGCCTAGAAGATGACACTGTTTGTCTTTTTTTTATTTTCACTCCTATATGAGCTTTTCTGTGGCTCCTTATTATATCTTTGATTCCTTTCTCGTTTGGCGTATTTTTCTGTTTTGTTTTAAACTCGGTCTTTTGAGTTGCCTCTTTCTTGGCATCCCTTGATTTCTGAGCTGATTGTATGTGACTGTGGTGACATCATGCTGTTGACTTAGAGGGCATGTTATTTATGGGACTCCATATCCTGATTGAAAGGTGAAAATTTCCGCTTCTAATGATTCTCTTCATCTCACTCCCCCTCTTAGTGTTTATAAGCCTTCATATCCCACCCTTCAACACTCACTGACGTCATACTCCATTCTCTTTCCCTTTCCTGCACATTATCTCTCCTTCTCAATGTCTTACCTCTTAATCCAGGCATCAAGCTATTTAAAGAAGATCTACCACCCATTATACCATTTCCTCTTTCTCCACTGTTACTGAAAGATTTGGTGTACTATATTTCTACTTCTGTTCCGTCTCACACTAATTTCTACCAACAAAAGAGTGAACAGATAATAGAGGAAAAGCTCAGGCAACCCAAAGCCAGAGGGACTGAGAGTAAATGAGAGACAGCAGGAAAGTAAAAGGTTAACTCCCCAACTAATTCCATGGTATTACAGCTGTCATAGCTGTATTTATTTCTTCAGCATTCAACACACGCTAGTATGACTCCTCAACATGCCTGGGCGTATGCTTTGCTACGGAGACCTATTTATCCAGTCCTGTGAATGGATGGTGTAAATTGTTTAAATCAAATTAATCCTTGCAATCTTGTAACCGACCCCTATCATCCATGACAGCTGAGTCTAATTTAATTTGTGCGCTGAGGCTCATATAGATGAAATTAGCATTGATACATAACTATTTGAGAGCAAGCTGTCAGATGGAAAACATACACCGTCATATCTACTTTTTGGAAACATCTTTTTTTTTTAGGTGATTCATTTATACATAATTAGATATATGCATTTTCAACTTTGATATATGAAAAAAATCACCAGAAAAACTTGGGCATATATGGTTAGGGTGTAAACCTTCCACAAAACATGCTGTGATTTGTGTAGCTCTTCAGAAATCACAACAAAAGACAGTTCCAGACAGCTAAAAGTAATCAATTATTCATGAGATTTAACTTCTCTCTGATGTGTCATTAGAGAAAACAGACAGCAGGAGGAAACAAGTAAAGAAGCATAAAAAAAATCATGTGTTTGTGTTCAGGCCTTGTACTGTTTATGTTGTGGGGGAACAACTATCGTTCTCATTATCCAGAGTAGCACTCAATGTAATCAGTGCTCTCTGTTTGGCAGGCAGTTTGCAATAAATTCAACATGGAGCTCATCCGGTTGATTGACTGACAGTGTTGGCAGATGCATTAAATTCTGACTGACTCCCAGACTGGCAGGCAGGCTTAGTGAAGTGATACTGATCCTATTTTGTTTTGGTTATGGAATGAGAAATAGTAAGCACTAACCCTGGATAAGATATAAAGAAATTTACTGTAATTATTTAATTAATTTAAGAATAATGTTTCTATTAATTTACATATATTTCATTTAAAACGTGATGAGTTTAGACTTTCAACCATCAAAAAAATGATCCTTTGAGTATATGCATACGTTCTGTTTACATACTCAAGTTGAATTAGCATGATTATGGAAGCAAAGGTTACATGCTTCTGGGTATATAACTATGCAGTGGGGAGTTGGTGGTAGGTGTATCATAAGACGTTAGATCACATAATCTTGGGCTTTGCAATGCCTGATAAAATCTAATTAAAGCCAGTAAGAGAGTCATGGTAATTTCAGAAATTTCAGTAGACACTGAACAGAATCCAGCAGGAGCATAATTAAGCACTACCTGGGGGTGACCATGCAACTATAAGTGTAATCCATTTATTTAAATAGAAAAAAATAACACATGTTTGCCTCATAGCAAGGATGGCCTGCTTATCTATATTCGCATTTTTTTATATGAGTAATTTGGCTCACAGGGGGCATTGCATAGACCTGGGGTCAGCAACCTTTAAATCCCTCGCTTCAGCTAAATAACCGTCTTCTGCATCGCCATTATTCAGTTTGTCCTGCACATATCCATTACTGCATGGTTTGGCTCATCTCCAAAACAGGACACGTCCAGACTGCAAAAGAAACAAAAAACATTTAGATCTGCAAAGAGGATCATTGGGGCTGACATTTCCTTCATCCAGGACTTGCACAGGTCTTCAGTCAGCGAAAGCACAGCTAGCATATCTGCAGACCCCACACATCTTGGACACAAATGGTTTAGACTATTACTTTTAGGCTGGCCAACAATAGTTTTTGTTTGGCTATGAGTAACTATCAATAACTGCCAAAGGCAATTATTAAGAAGGATAGAAATGTTTGATCAAAATTACCAAGTCAGGGCATAACCTAACTATCAGGAATTATTAGTCAAACAGCTCTCAGTCTCTGTCAGTTGTTGATTTTTGAATACCCGCCTAATCAGGTTTGGTATTATAGAACAATAGATGAAGTGAATTTAAGCACCCACGTTCTCAACGTGCTCAGCCGAACATTTCAACTTGAATTTAAAATGTTTTAGCCAACAAACTCTTTCACTAGACGAGTGACATTCAGCTAAACTACAAAGTACAATTCAAAAGAATAAGTAAATGTCAGGATCCTTGAATGTTTCACTTAATTAGTCAGTTTGACTCACCTGTGTTGAGTCCTTGTTGTATTTAAGTTCCGGGTTTTTGTTTGGTTGTGTCGTCCTGTCTTCGCCCTGTTTCTGTACCTGTTTCTGTGCTCCTGTTTTGGTTCCCATGTGGATACAGAAAGTTACTGCCATTAAATATCACTATTTTCCACATGCGCCTGCTGTCGTCTGGTTGCCGCTTTGGTCTTTCTCCGCAAATCATGACAGGAAAACTAATAAGCTACAGAAAAAAAGAAACTAAAAAAAAGAATAAAACTAAAACCAATAACCAACAAAACAATATCACAGTTCCATGTGAGTATGCACATCTAGGAAACAAGGTTTGTTTTGAGGAGTTTGAAATTGAGCCAAATATGTTTTCAGACTAATGAAGACAGCAATTGGTATGTGTTCAAACAAACAAATCAGAAGTCAAATATTGTTTTAAAATTTGCTGAATTACAGATCAATAACCTTTTGGACAATTTGTTCTTGTCGTTGTTTCAACTAGCCATCACAGAAAGTGATGGACTACTAAGACGGCAGCGAGAAACGGACATATAGTGGGCCTATATGTGAGGAGACATGACAAAGTCAGATTCAGAATTATCTGACAACAAAGAAAATAGCTGCTGATTTGCTATTTTGCAACCACTCTAAGTCCCACATGTACCTTTATTGAGTACAATTCTTACAAATATTAATGTGTGTAAGATCCCTGGAATTGTGCTACGGCTGATCACAGCGTGAGCAGTATAGGAAACACAGCAGAACTAATGCTGGCTACTGTTTTAACCTTAGCAAAGCTTAAGCTTTAGAATTAGCAACTGGGATCACGGAAATGCAAGTTTGTATCATATACAGATACAGATTACTTGATTGCCTTACTATATCTTTACCTCAAAAAACTTTTTTATGATGCATTAAACAAGTGTGTCAAACTATATAACAGGTTTATAGAGCCTGTTACATATTTGGAGACAAGGCAGTTATTTGTCATATGCATGATGTACATTGATGGAACAATAAATGTACAATATATTGTTCAGTACTAATAGCAATGTTTTTTGTTAAACTTTCCTTGTTTATTACAGAGTTATATATTTTTCTAATCCTTAATAAATAAATAAATAAAAACCTTCATGAGATTATTTAATATCTGCAGTGGTTTGTTGTGAAGCTTTGTGTTCGGACATTGATCATGCCACTTCTTTGACATTTTCCGCATACCACAACACAGATTTAAACAAAGGAGATTTATATATTAATTTGTTTAGTGTAGGGCATGAACACTTCTATTCAGATCTGTATAAATAGCATTTTTACCAGGCTTTTTCATTTTTAAAAATCATTTGTCATCCTCAAGTTATATTTGTTGTAATTCAGAGCTGCAAAAATTAAATATGGATAAAATTAACTTCCTGGAAATGGATTCTTAATGCAATTTGACATTGGAACACTATCCAAGAAAACTGAAAAAAGTATCCACTATGTCAATTAGTTTCCATTCTCTTTCCTTAATAAGTGTCGGACACCAGAATTATCAGTGATAGATGGGGGGGGGGGGGGGGGGGGGGGGTAGCAGATGTGAATGTCTGTAGAAACCAGTATATATATATTTTTTTTTTTGAGAGTTCAGCAATTTCTCCATAATAGATTCAGGATTCCCGACTATCTGATAAAATCTTTTGAGTAATGGACCTTTTCCAACCAATCGCAGTGTTTTACGTCAAGATATGGCATCTCGGAATCTTACCGTCTGAGTGTTTGTGTCTGTGCTCTGTCTGATCAAGTGTCTGTGTGTGTGTGCTTCTGTTGTTGGGTAACTGTTTTAACTAATCAATCCTTAAGGAGGGATTCCCAGTAAAGCTTCCATCAAGGGTCACTCTAGCTCTGTTTTAGTTTCTCTTTATTTAGATTTTGAAGTGCTGGCACATATGTTAGGTACATATCATATTGCTTGCAGCCTGACAAACCAAGAGATCACATGATGATTGCAAGAGCATAAGATACATCCAAAATTAACACTGAAGCATCATTTAAAGTTGCATATGTTAATGTAACCGATTATTACTTGAATGAAGTAAAACTGCAACAGAGCATCAGATTGACTTTTAACACTATTTGAAAACACTTGATTTGCTTTCTAAACATATAATGACAGGTTTTACTAACACTGAACATGTAAACATACTAAACTAATATTTTTTGTAAATAGCAGAACAGGAGACAAGATTTCTGATAATAATTTGGTACTTGTATAAGCATTTTAAAAACATGATTTTTTTTTTTTAATAGGCCATACAAGGTATACGAGCTGTGCACGGATAGCAAGATGCTTCAAGGATATTCTAAAGTAGGGTAATTAATTTGTATTTGTAGAAAAAAAAAAATGGTAATCGTCTCATGTTGAACTCCTTGCATGAAAGGATATTTATGGTCCCATTGTGTCCTATAAAATGGACTGATTTTATTTAGCTCCTTTCTAGTCATACCGAACACTCAAAGTCATATTCACATGGTAGGGGTAAAGTGTCTTGCCCAAGTGGACACATGTGCAGCAGGAAGTTGGAATCAAACCCACTTTTGGATTTTGGGACAACTACTCTTCCCATTGAGCCACGGTTGCCAGTGTAACACGGTGGCAGTTTAGCTCTTTATGATGAGAGCAGAATTTGAAGGCAGGGATGTTCAGATCCACATGTGGTCGACTTGCATTTACAATTGCATGTTTTTACTCTAGCCATTAACTCCTAAACAATGATGCCTATTTAATTTAGCTTTAAACATTTGCTAAACACCTTGCTTTTAGAGACCCAGAAGTCTATAGGTATTTTAGATGTCATGTAGACATCTTTAAAACTCAAAACTGCACAATGAGCAAGTATTGATGTGGGTAGTGGGTACAGTATTATCTTGAACTTGAAGTTGCAACCTTTGCTCTAAAAAAGTGACAAACTTTACTACGTTCTCATGCGAGACAAATATATTCTCATACGATATCCCACGAAAATAGAAATTCATGTGTCCCATATCATTTATCATAGTTTTTGAAATGACCACTAAATATACCTAGTAATATATTTTTGATAGTTTATTAATAAGTAATTTATTATCTTGCTTGTTCACTTTTATACTGCACTAAACCTCGAGTTGAATCTGTGACATGGATTTTCTGAACGCAAACTGGCAGCTTTGTGTTTTAATAGCAAAAAAAACAAATGGCTGTGTATATTAAACCACCTGCAGCATCTGAGGTTTTATTAATGCTGATAATGCATTTAATTGGTATTCTCAAAGTGCCAATTGTTAGAATTTTGCTATTGTGTGTACCTAGTAAATCGTGATTAATACATGAGATGCAGCTTATGTACAGTGGCTCCAGATAAAGTATGTCTTTAAATAAGGTTTAAAAAAAGCTTTATACACTCAGTGAGGACACTTTGGCAGAGTCATCGCTGGAAATGAAAGAGCTTGCTGTAATTTCAAAGAAATACACTTAACAAATCAATTTATCTAGTCATTAAAAAGGGGCTTCTCATTCCTAGATTGCCAAAAAGCCCCCTAATATTGAATTGAGAGACCATTTGTGAGACAAATTTTCTTTTTCGAAAGCAATTTTGTTGATTCCAACCCATTAAATCCAAACTTGCGTACCCCTGTGCCATTACAAATCACAGAGCCCCCTCTGGTCCCCAATTTCTCCTGATGGACTGTTCAATAAGTTAATGCTGCCAGGAACCTAATGTTATTCCAGCCGGTTTGAGTAGAGTTTTGGCTAATGTTGTTTTGCAATAAAACTTTTTTCCAAGACATTAGAAGTGAGTTTTAAGGCCATCAAACCGAGTTCTGGACTCTGTGTGACTTCAGTATATGCAAAGTTAATCTGATCTGTTGCGGACAAACAGACCTCCAATGTATCACATAGTTAGGAGAGAAGATATCAAGGCAGCAGGGATTTGTGATATGGCTTCTACATCTCCAACCGCGGCCCTTTTTTTAAGTGGCCTCAAATTTTTGGTTGGTTGGTGGTATTCAATGGACATGTTTATATTTGACATAGATTCAACAAGGTGTCATAAACATTCAGTCGAGATTTTGGCTTACATTAACATGGTTGCATCATGCAATTGTGGCAACATATTCAGCTGCACATCCATTACATTTCTTTACACATAAAATATTCTCTATTGCTCATGCAACCAGTTTTGAAGCATACGGTGTAAAGATTGTAGTCACAGAGGTATGGTTATGGTCAGCTCAGGTGCCTGCTGCATTTAAATGACGCACATTTGGTTCCATGTTCATTACCCTCTTTGCCCATTCTTATGCACAGTTTGAACTTTAGCGAGATATTTTTCGCACAGCTAGACATCTAAATACTATCGCCATGTGATAGGTTAGATTTGCTTTTTGAAATTTAACCGGTGTACCTAATAATGTGGTGGATAAGACCCTTAAATCAAGCATAAGGAGAATGAATACAGGAAAAAAATATATAAAAGGATGTACATGGGAGGGTAATGAAAACAACACGGTAAAAGCCATGACAGAAAGAGGAGAAGAAGGCAGAGAAGTCAAAGGTAATCTTAAACTACAAACTGAAAAGCTTCAGCTGCTTCAGCTAGTACCCACTGATCAGGCCTGAAATCTGACTGTAGTGATGGACTCTGACCTGAACCTCCAAAAACATCTAAAGACAATTACAAGGTCGGTATTTTATCACCTGAAGAACATTTCCAGGATTAAAAGACTAATGTTTCAGCAGCATCTTGAAAGATGAATCCATGCTTTTATTTTAGTCAAATTTATTACTGCAACAGTGTTTTCACAGCTCTGCCTAAATAGTGGATCAGACAGCTGCAGCTGATCCAGAATGCTGCTGCCCGCGTCCTCACTAAGACCCTGGTTCTAAAGTTCTTTACACTGGCTCCCTGTATCTCAGAGAATAGACTTTAAAAAACTTCTGTTAGTCAATAAATCACTCAATGGCTTAGCACCTAAATACATCACAGACTTGTTATCAGAGTATCAACCCTCCAGACCACTCATGTTTTCTGGCTCAAGTCTACTCTGCAGAACCAGAACCAAACACGGAGAAGCAGCATTTAGTTCTTATGCTTTATTTGTCTGGAACCAACTCGCAGAAGACTGTAAAAGGGCTGAAACCATGAGTTCTCTCACTCTTAAATCAAGGTTAAAAACCTATGTGTTGCCTTTAAATGTTAATTTTGAAGATTGTAGTACTTGTCTTATACTTTATCTGACCTGCTGCTACTATTCTAATGCAATGTGCTTTCCTCTGTAATGTTTACCCTCTGTCTCTGTAATGTTTCTCTTTCCTCAGTTTTTTTTTCATTTTGTTGTTATTCTGTTTTCTTCATGTACAGCACTTTGAATTATCTTGTTACTGAAAAATGCTTTATAAATAAACTTGCCTTGCCTTACGCTATTTCTTTAAACTACACAATCCCAAATGAACCTCTGAGACAGTTTTAATGTGCTCCACGGTGCTTTGTAAAGTAGCTTTTCGTCTTTCGATACCACATAGATATTTTACCTATTGTCATGTGTCCTTTCAGACTTGATCTCATCACTTCAGTGAAGACTGCAAAGCTTTAGGATATAAGAAACAGTAGTATGAGGGTTACATAGCAGTAACTCCCAGAATGGAGTCTACCTCTGCTTTTTGAGCTGAGGATTGTTTTTCTTCAACGCTGTCTTGCATGACAGAGGTTTGTTGTGTCCTGACACTTTGAGCTTGTGTCTGTCATTTTGCATTTCTTTTTTTTTTTTTCGAAAAGCAAAGATATTTAAATATATTTGGCTGAGAGCCAGTAACCGGGTAGCAATTCTGACAGAGCTTGATAAAAAGGTGAACTAAAACAGCGACAACAAAACACAACAGCTTTCCAAAAGAACTCTGCGTCCTTGTAGACGAGGGGTGACAACAGCAAAGATGAAGCACGGCTCGCTCGTGTGCATGTGCGCGTTCAAGTGTGTGCACTTGCTTGGCTGTTTTGGGCGTCTGTATTTATTGCCCATGACATTGTGCAAGGACAGTCCTATCTGTCTTTGTTGAAGCCTGATTTGTGGCTGAAGAATTGATTCATACACAAACCATTTGCTCCCCAAACCCTGAAACATTATTGTCAGGGGGCACTGGCTTTCCTCCACTCTGAATTCCAATTGCGAATGCTTTCCAAAAGTACCGGAGAAAAAAAAAGGCTGAACACAACTTAAAGATATCGAATGCCTAAAGAGGCTTAAAGTAATGTGGTGATGACAGATGCATGTACCACATAACAAATTGGGCCCATGCACGTACAATCATAAGAAGGTAATCAAAATCATTCACATTTTGCATCCAAACAAAAATGGACTGTTGATTTGATACATAGATCAAGGAAACAACTTTTAAGTCAAGTTACATCAAATCAAGTTTATTTGTATAGCACATTTTAGCAGCAAGGCAGTTCAAAGTGCTTTACATCATGAAAACATAAAAAGAAAAACATCATGAACACATCGAAACGGTCACCGGTTGTGAAACCAGTAGTGGACATTAAATTTTATCAAGTGAAAAACATCAATACACATCAAATATCTTGTTCAATGTTCCTGTTATTATAGGTCAAAAGCAACCCTTATAGACACACATTGATTGCTACAGGGGGAGGATTCAATACTTAGTGTACATCTGGTGTAGAACTAAATGTGTAAATTTGACTGGCGAGATCCGTGAAGTAGCCAAGCTGCAGTCACCCTTTATTTCTTATCTTGCCACAAATATTGGCATATCTAAAAACATATTTTCTCAAGTCTTGATGTCGAAAATGAAGAATATTTTGTAAGACATGTCTAAAAGATCTTGTCATGTCTATAAATTACGTGTGTAGCTTTTGATCCCCAGTTTTGGTTGTGCATTTATATAAGGATGAAGGGTGTCAAATTTATCGTTGTGATATACAAGGATTTTTTTTGTCTGGAGTCTTTGCACTTCGGTGAATGTGAAGCAATGCCTTTTCTAATGCAAAGTCTGTTTATATAGCACATCTAAAAATAGCTATAGCTCCTCTCAAGCTCAGTGGCTAAAGCTAGGGTGCGGTACAACAAATAAAATAAACAAGACAACGAGTTTAAGTATTTTTTTATAATTATTATTTCTAATATTTGCTTCGTTGCCCTGTATGAAAGCACGTACTTGTTCCTTTATGCACATCTCAATAGAGTAGCAACAAGATTAAATGAAAAGATCCTGCTTGGGTTCGTCCCTACATAGCCCAGTAGTAGAGCAGGCTATGTGAAGGCTACAGTCCTCAACACAGAGGTTCGATTCACGACCATGCATGTCTTCCTCTTCTTTCTCCCCAGGCTCTAATAAATAAAGGCCACTTTAATGAAAACCTTGAAAAGAAATCATGTTTTTTTGCAACTTAATAGGATAGTAGTAGTTTTACAAGTATATTTAAAAAAATTTTTTTTTACCTGTGCATTGCATTCATATCTTCTATTTTTACAGTACTGCTCTGCAAAAACAAAATGCTAACAAAATAAGACAAATAGGTGTCTTGCTTTATTCATTTAGGTTGACCAGGCACAATGGAAGTGGGGTTCTCCTCAACCAAACGTTTTTCTCCACATGTTTTACAAGTGGCAGCATGGTCTAATGGTTGGGGAGATTGTCCTATTTTTGATGGATAACAGCGTGGTTCAGTACAAAATGCATTTGCCCTTAAGCAAGACACAGAAGCACAGCCTGCTCCGTCACTGTCAGACATGCAGCATCAACCACTCCTTTGGGATTTTGGATTGCATAATCCACCAGGACTAATGGGTCATTGTGAAGCGTAATGTCCTGTCATAGCCCAGGTAACCAACCACAGGGATAAAATGAGGCAACCTAGAAAGGGGTAACATCAGTCTCACATTAAGTGCCAGGAATCATGAACAAGAACAAAATGTTTTACTGCCTCTCAAAAGTACTGGGTCCGTCCCCTAACCATTCACGACCAGTCAAAGTTCTTGAGAGTGTTGAAATGAGATATTTTGTAAATGAAATGAGTAAGATAGTGTTCAGACAGAAAAGACAAAAACAAAAAAAGGACCATGGAAACAAAACATAGGCTCCCCCCCAATGCATGACTAGCCACACATGCATCACAAGGCAGCTTCTCACATAACACCCAAAACATGTTCCACATCATATGGCCGATTAGCAAATCCACTCTCAGGCACATCCTGTGAACTTTTCCACATTTTGTGACGCTGAAACCACAAACATCAATGTATGTAGTTGGAACTTTTTAGAGATGGAAGGTTAGACAACGAAATAGAGATATAAAACTAAAATTTGTGCTGACTATTTTATTGCAAAATCTGATCAGATGGTCAGATTGGAGTGAGAGGGTCTGAGGACATCATTGTGCCGCAAATTCTCAATTGGATTTGGGTATAAACCTTGGCCGGCCCACTTTAACAAATGACTGCTACACATATTATGTTCTAAACCATCGTGTTCCAGATGTTGTATAATTTGGGTGATAATGCTGCTGAAAGGCAAACCTTCATCCTCTTTGTAACCTCTAACAGGTTTTCTACCAGGATTACCTTGTATCTAGCTCCATCCATGTTTTTTAAATCAACTCTGACCAGCTTGCAAAAAATCAGCTTTGGTCTAATTTGATCAAAGCATTTTCTTTCATGTTTCCTGTGTCCCCCAAATGATTTGTGGAAAACAGCAAACAGGACATGTTATAGTATTCTCTCAGAAAATAGCTTTTTTTCCTGCCACTGTTCCCTAAAGATCAAAATTTGGATGTATTCATACATTTTCTTACTTCAGCTCCAGAGTTATTATATGCCTCTTGGCTGCTTCTCTGATAAATACACTCTTATCCCAGCCAGTCAGTTAAGGTGGTTTGCCGTAGGTGTGTAGTTATGCCATTATCTTTCCATTTTGGGATGTTCTGAGCTTAAGATATTGTTTTATCCCCTAACCCTGCTTTAAACTACTCCACAATGTTATGCCTGAACTGCATGGCTTCTCTAACAAATCATCTGTATCTACACTGGGATAATAACTATAGTTGTATACTGTTCAGAAATACTTTTTTTATACCGGGTGAAATGGTCTTGCCATCATGACAGTAGTAAATACATTATGTATTCAGAAAAAGGAGGTTAAAAAGTAGATCTCTGTTAGCGCTGCACGCCTGTAAAAACTGAGCAATCCTTGCCATTCGCACCATTGGTCAGAGGATGAGTCCTGTCTTCACCCCCCTCTGTCCCTCAAGTTCTGGGGGTATCAGCTTGTCTATTGGTTGTTCCACATGCCCATCATTCTGATACGCTTACGTAATGCCAATGTGTAAGCACGTTCCTTGTTAGTTTCTGCTTTCTGGCTGTGCATGCACACTTCTAGTGTTTATGTATTCGGTTAGCTTTGGTTAGCTTTAGTGTTAGCCGTTCACTGTAGTTCTGCTGCTCTCACCATATACTTCAAACATGGCTGAGAGTCCCAAGAAGCAATCCGCGTACAAGTTTATGAGAAGAAGAGGAAGGCCTCAGTAGAAAGAAATAAGACCAGAATGGATTTGGGAGATTTATTTTCCACGTGATCCCCTTGAGAAGTTGAAGAGCAGGTAAGACGGTCTTGCACATGCATAGTTATTTAAAAAAGTGGCTTGCGGAAACTTCCGGAAAAATCGCAGATTCTACCATTGAAAAACATAAATGTGGATTCTATTTACTTATTAGTTAGTTCTGAAGAAAATTCACTTTCACTGGATTTCATTTGGGCGTGACAGATTAAACTACACTTTTCTGATTTCTCTCTTTGAAACAGCTTGGAAACACTTTTCTTCTTCTCCTCATAAATATGCAGTTTTTGTGTTTGCTTTTAATCATATAATCCCCATAAAATATATAGTTATCTGGATCCAACATATAAAAAAAAGTTCAGTCAGTCAGAATACTTTTGCAAGATGCTTCTAATAATTTGAATTAACAGAGCAAATAATATAGAGTAATGTAATCTAACAGAAGCAGTCTAAATGTTTAGTTGCTGGTAAGATGATTTTCTTATCATTTACCTGAGTAATGATAAAATAATACATATGTGGTTTATAAAAATAGAGATTATATTTAAGTGGCACTTAGACATGCTAACATAACATGTCAGTGTTTTGAAAATACACATCACGCAGAGGAAAAGCATATCGGTATACACAGGCTCCGTCTCGCCCATATCTCGAGAGTACAACCGTCATATTTCTTCAACACTATAACAAGGAGCCTGATCTGTCAGATTGATAACACTCCCTACATTCAGCACAGCACCTTACTCACACATAGGCACACACACTGTTAAGGAAATCTGGCAGAGGTCGCATTAACCTTCTGCTTGAACTTAGACTGTACCATTTTGAAACACAGCATCATTCCACACACATATATGAGAAACACGTTTGGGAACCTGTGTGAAAAAAGACGCGCAGATAAGCAGCCATAAATTGTGGTAGCTCGGTCATTTTTATACATGCAAAATTGTCCAGACCTTTGAAGTGTATTTATGCTGTGTTACCATATTTTTCAAGAATGTGTTAAACTACGTACTGTGGTTTGTAAAAGTATTCTCCCCTGACATATTTCCTCTGCTTTTCCTTTTTTTTCACCCTTAAATGTTTCAGGTCATCAAACAAATTTGATATAAAAATAACCCAAGCAAAGACAAAAATCACTTCTAAAATGAGGATTTCCTTTATCAAGGAAACAAAGCCGTCCAACCAACCTGGCCCTATGTGAAAGGTTAAATGCCTAAAACTGGCAGACCCACCCTTGGTGGAAACAATTGCTGTCAAGCTTTGAATGCTGAGTAGGAATTTTTGCCAGTCTTTGTTACAGAATTGTTTTAATTCAGCCACACTGTATTAGGCCTGTATTTTTGTTGTCGTTTGTCTTTATGGGACCAGTGCCTTTTATCTGACAGGGGGCTGACAGGAAATAGGGTTGAGATGGGTTGTGTGCTCTAGTTCTGTGCCACCGCTGCACCCATGAAAAGCCCGTTTAACGTCATACCTCAGCATCTCAGTACAATTTCTGTCAAGACTTTAGCTGGGCAACTCTTGAACCTTCATCGTACCTTTTGTTGAGCCATTCAGAGATTGATTACTAATGTGCTTTGAGTCCTTGTCCTGCTGCATAACACCAGTGCGCTTAAGCTTAAGGTCACAAACTGATGGCTGAACATTGTCCTTCATGCTTTAAGGGAGCGACATTCAGGTTCCATCAATTATGGCAAGTTGTCTAGGTCCTAAAGCTGCAAAGCAGCCCGAGACTATAAAACTACTACTGACATGTTTGACTGTAGGTATGTCTATTTACATTTTCCAAAAACGCTATGAGTTATGTGCAAGATGTAAGGTCACCCATACCTCCCAAAAAAGTCCACTTTAAGATAAGAAATTCCTTTATTTTCCCACATTAGGGAAATTTGGCCGTGAAATTGGCAAAAACAGAGTTACGCACAATTTTTAGTAGTAAAGAAAACAAACTAATTTATTGTTAGTTCTAAAGCAACAGAGAATAAAAAAGTTAAATAAATACCACAGTAAGCAATGCAGTTATTGATATTGTGGTAAACATAGTTAAAAAAGATGAAATATTCAAGTTAAACTGTGGAAAAAAAATATAGAAACACTTATTTACTTAACAATATGAGATAAAATGCAATATGCCTGGTAGTATAGCAGCGTCTCAGAGTAGTTAAGGTGTGTGCAAGTGTATCTTAGCATCTCAGAGACAGTGTAAACGATTCCTGATCAGATAAGAACCCAAACAACCATGTTGTAAACACTTTACCTTATTGTGAGGAGCAAAGATTAGAAAGTGTCTCTGGTGCATTGTTGGTTAAAATGTGTCTGTTCTTTATTCAAATAAGTTACTTACAGTGGGTAGAGTAGCTAGAAATTTTCCTAAAGAGTAGCAATTCCTCTAAGTAATATTATTCAAATTAAAGTAAAAAACACAGTAGATTTTGTTTAAAATGTTACTCAAGCAGATATAACTGAGTTGATTTGGATGTTATATATTTCACTTCCTAAATGAAATCATAATTTTAAAAGTGCATTTTCTCTACTTTAGCTATCTCTGCATGGTATTATACTTTTTTCATCTGAAACATTTTAAGCATGAGAGAAAAAGTATTTTTATGTTAGGGTTTTTTTCACAGCACTCTTTATCCAATGAAAGTGTTAGTTCTTAAATTCACTTGCACAGTATATATTATTATATGATCTAGTCTCCAGAGAAAAATATATATTACTTCTTGCTTCTTTTGCTATCAGTGTCCTTTGATAGAAGCTACAAATTACAGAGAGCAAGCCTGATTCTTCTGACAATATCAATGTTGGGCAGCAGTGAAGTCAAAAATTCACAAAGTCTAACCATTGTGTGTTGTATTGTTGGTTCAGCATTGCATGACCCTGAAATAACCTTCTCGAAATATTTTAGCATAAAGCATAAATGTGGTCAAATACACTTAATTAAGGGTTCAAGAATTTTATATTTGTCAAGTAACTAATAGATCATGAAATGCAATGAATAAGAATTTTGAGTTTGAATTCTGAATTAATGTTTTTGTCTGAGTAATTGTAGGATTTTCTGTCATTAAAAGCAATAAAGCATTCCATGTTTATCTTCTACATAGCATGCTTCCAAACATACAAACTTTTATTTTTATTTTTGTTGGAGGGGGGGGGGGCGTTCAGCACTTCTTACCAATATTTTCTGGCAACAGATTAAAATGGGTACTAATTTGCATTAGATTGCTTTTCATTAATTATGTTCCTTAATTCGAGCATGTCCAATGCGATCTTCGCTTCATGTTTTACTGGAGCCTGTCTTGGTTTATACGGCAGATGACAGGATGACTTGGCTTTAGACGGTAACATTTCCTTCCTTTTACATATGCAAATTTCAAAATGAAATGACGGTAACATTTCCTTCCTCCTTCCCTCCCATATATCAACATGCAAAACATCTGCCTCCACCTTTGCCACTTGCCTCATTCTTTCTGCACCTTTTATGCATTCTATTCATTCATTGGAAAAGGTCATGAGGTGCGTCGGGAATATTCTCCTGATCCCCATACCTTTTTACATTTTACTGCTATACAGTACAAATACAACAGATGTTGGGGATGTAAGGACTGTGTTAGTACAATATCAAATAACAAATACAATGAAGGTTTGAGCCAGCCTGTCATTTTTTTAAGAGGAGGTTAATATTTAGCAAGGGTTCTGATGTAGTCTCTTCCAAACGTATTAACCCCCTTCATATATTCACATTTTGACACCTTACAACCCAACACATCAATGTAATATATTGAATTTGTATGAAATAGATCAGCACAAAGTAGTTTATGACTATCGGGGGAAGGGAAAAAGATACATGTAATTCTTTTGGCAACTCAAAATCTAAAGATTATACATTTTTCCCTCCAGCACCTATAATCTAAGATTACAAGTTATCAGCAATAAAGTTCATGAGACGTTTAAAGTAAAGTTAGATTTTAAACTTATAATGAAATGAATAAACTATAGGGCACTGTTCAACTCATCTCAAATTGGAAACAGTACGACACAACAGAAAAACTACCAAATCGGCTGCCCACCTAATCTTGCGGGCTGGGCAGGAAGATAATTAAACAGAGAAGCAGCCAAAATGGGCAATGTCACTCTATCAAAGCTGTTAAGAAGACTAATATTGTGCATTCCACAAATATGGCCTTCAGAGAAAAGTGGCATGAAGGAAGCCAATGATGAAAGACAGCCACAAGAAATCCCATTTGTCGTTTGCCTGAAAGCATGTATATGCAGCACAGCAGCATGTGGAGAGTGGTGCTCTAATAGGATAAAACCAAAATCTACCCTTTTAAGATCATGAAAAGTACTGTAATTGGATGAAAAACAAACGTCACATTACCCTAAACACACCATGAAACATGATGGTAGCACCATTATGCTATGGAGGCGTTTATTCAGCAGGTACAGGAGAACTGGGCAGAGCAAAGATAAGGCTAAATATAGGGAAATACTGAAAGAAAACCCCAAAAGGCTGAAAAAGGTTTCAGTGTGGCGAGAAGATTCTACTTCCAGCAGAACAAACAGAAAATGTTTTGGTAAAACCCCATAAGACATAGCCATAGTGTCACGTTTGGCGTTGTTGTTGGAGGACCAGAAAGCCAACAAGTGCTTTGGAGTTACATGATGAAGTGAAAAGTGGTTGATTTGAAATAAAACAGCAGACTTACAGTCAGGGCAGGTGAAAACAAGGACCAGGAAGCAAACAAGGAGCAAACCCAAACAGGTGAGCATGACGGAGGAGCCGACAGAGGGTGGGAGGAAACTGGCAGGTTAAACAGGAGTGAAAAACGGTTGGAATGGCAGGTGAGGGTAATCAGCACAGGTGACAAATATGACAATAATTGAGCTGGAGGAGAGGGTGAGCACTGAGACAGCAGGACACAGGGAGGACGACAGAACCTAACAAACAGAAAATGATGAAATAAACTCACTACCTGGACTGAAGACAGGAAAACAAAGATCTAACAGAAACAAGAACGGATGAAAACCACAACGAGCAGAAAACTAAATGAATGCACGATCCCTTGAAACCGAAAAATCAACGACCTGGGGTTCGTGACACAGACATAGACAGACTTTATTGTCATTCAACTGCACATTCACAATTTACATGTTAGTAAACTTTTGTCGCAAAGCTCAGGGTAAAAACAGAAGACAAAACAGAAACCTTATAAATATCAGTATTTGTCATTTGTCAGGAATGTGGCGGCACACCAAAAAAGACATGTTATACACAGAAAAATTCTGTGTAAGACCGTATGAATAGTGCGAGTGTAGCAGCAGGATGTATTGCGACAATGAACAGACCATATGATGATAGAGGTTAATGTGTTTTATTGGCCCCGTTAAACTACAGATCTAACTCCATTTTAGAATTTGTGGTAAAATATGAAAAAAGAGGTCCGCAGACACGATCCATCCAGTCTGATGGAGTTTGAGCTTTCCAAACACGAATGAGTAAAATATTAGGTTTGTAAATATGTGAACCTGGAACAGACATACCTTAAATGACTTGCAAGTGTGACTGCAGCAAATGGCAGTTAAGAAAATATGTAATGAAGGGGGCTGAATATATTTACATTCCGCACATTTCAGATTTTAATTTGCAATAAATAAATAATTAAACTGAACAGCATGAATATGTTGCTTTGACTTTACAGTTATGCACCATTTTGTGTTGGTCAAGCACATATTTTATTTAAAACTCATGCAAGTTTTTGATTGTAACGGGACAAAATTGAACAGAAAGTGCTAGAGGGCTATAAGTTTAGAGTTCGTTTCTGTGGGGTACTACATGTGGGCGGTTTTCTTGAACCTCTTAGTTGAGTCTTCAAAGTATGCTCAGAGCACATATTTGCCTTATAGTTTACAGAATCATTAGCAGCTATGCAGATAATTGGATCCACACAGAAAAAAGAAAAGCATAATACCAAGCACTCTCTGGTACATTTGGGCAAACAATCAATCTACAGAGTTTTAAAGTTGTTAAAATACTATTATCGTGGCACCGGTGACATTGGGGTTCTGTTGGAGATGAAAACTGGTGTGGAAATCAGCAACTACTTTTATCAGCAGTAATTAAAGCAGCAATTAAGACTACTCATTTTACTTTGCATAGATATAGATTTACCATCAGAAACAAAACGACTGAAGTACAGGGAGATTGCAGAGCAAATCCTGGAATCTCTCACTCTCGTTTTGTGTTTTTTAGTTGAACATCCGTGGTTGAGCCGATACTTTTACACTAATCTAGTTTTACAGCAAAAACGGAATATGTGGAACACAATGTAATGCTATATCTTCATGCTGTTGTTGAATAAATGCCTTATTTTGAATATATTTTTGGTTCCTGCGCACAAGCCGTTGGAATTCAAACAGAGAAGTTTACAACATTCAATGAGAAATATTCCATGGGCTGGTTTTACTGCTGCGCCCAAATTTAACAGATACATTTATCTAAGCTACTTTTGATGGAAAATGGCCTATGGCTCATTTACATACAGCCAAACTAAATTTAATTAAGGTGTTCATCATTCTGAGACCTTTTAAGAAGTGAAAATTGAGAATTTTCCAAATCTAATTTTGAACAAACATTAGCTTTTTAATTCCACATTTTCATGGTCTGAAGAAAAGCATGCTATGCCTTCAAAACTTTTGCTTGTGATTTTCATGGACTTTTGATTTGGCTGATTTTTTATTATTATTTTATTTTCAGAAGAGACCTCATTACTCACAGTCAGGCCTCATTACTTCTCAGTCAGATATACGCCTGCCTCCAGTGGAATAGTAAAACATGCAGGCGCATGTGTGCTCATAGAAATGGACACATTGAATCCCTCTTTTCTTTGACAAGCACCTAAGAGATGAATGCTTCTTTCTTCAGCTATGGGGTTAACACATGCACGCTCATGTTTTCAGCAGTGAGATACAAAGTGTCTGTATCTTTCAACAGGGAAATTTGCATGTCCAGGCTTCTAAGCTCCAGCAGAAGGCATGTGTAAAAGATACAGCATGGGCTGTGTGTAGGCTGATCCTTGATCGGTCAAATGAAAAAACCTGAGGTGTCAATAGAGTATATTGTGTCTAATAAGTACAGATAATTCTGCTTGTGACTAACCTAGATTACCTGAGATCTATCAGGTCAAACTTCATTTCAATAGGTCCATTAGGATTTACTGAGGAAAACGATGTGTTCAGTACTTACCTAACTCTATGTCCGTTTCCCTAAACTGTAAAGTGGAGGGGGCTTGCACTTGACTAGCATTAACTCTTTAAGTTACCTGGACTGTAAAAAAACCACTCGATCATTCTATAAGAAAGTAAAAGGTTCCAATTTGCTCTTATATTATCTTGATTATGTTGTTTGAAAGGCAATAACTGTTTATTTTTGTAGAGTTTAATTAACTGAGATTTATGTAGGTGGCAATGGTGACAGTGGCAAGCTGGAGATAGGATGAGCTTTCACCTTTGGCTTTTTTATATTTATTTTAATCTGCGACATCAATAAAGGCAAATTGTATATTCACATATATCACATACATCTGCCGGTGATTGCCCAGTTCAATCAATAAAGCAGATGGTATTGTATCGTATTGTATCGCATCGCATCGTATCGTATCAAAAGTATCTCCATCAACTTTTGCACATGGGCTCTGTGAGTGCAGCATATCCAGGAATATTATCCTGATCTTTTATGTGGCTTTCGTGCATGTTCATACATTTATACCTGAGTATCTAGAAGTGGTAGAAAAAAAAAGTTTTCCAGTTCACTTTACCCCTACAGCAGCCACCTAGATTTTCAGCCAGGTATCAAATTTGCAGCTGTGACAGCTGGTTACGAGGACATATTTATTTGGGACAATAAGACAAACTTTCCAACTTGCGGGTAGTAGGTACTGAATTAGAGAATTCCATTTCTGCTTTATCGAAAAAATCTAAAAATATGTTTTTGTCATCATTCAACGTATGAGTTTTCTCTCAGTCTGAAACTGCCTGAAAACAGATGAGTTCATCACACCTGAGACTCTTTTATGCCCTCAGGCCTCAACACTAGAGATTCCTTTGACAAGCAGCCCTCAGTGTAATCGTCAGCAAAACAAGATGTTAATTCCTCTAAAACAGGTGACAAATCTGTGCATGGAATCCCAAGATCTGCCTTGGAGCTCTCTGTATGACCTTATTATAACTTTTAACTCCACTGCGTAAATAACAGTTCACTCAGGATGCTGAATCTGCTTATTTGGATTTGTCTGTGAGGAATACCACTGTTTGCAGAATAGAGTTCATAAAATGTAGTGCTATTTATTTGCTTCAATGAGTCTAATCTCATAAGCATGCTTGGGAAAGAATGTTTCATGCATTAAAGCAGAGTTGAATGTGATTAAAGTTTCATCTCAGGTTTTGTCCATCATTTAGTGTTTTATTATTTTGTTTATCTGCAAAACACATTGACAGCCCCCTTTCCTTGTGATTCAAGTGGTTACAATATGAGTATGTGGGAAACAAATGTGGTTTATTTCTGACTCACCAAAGAGGGCTAGGTGTAGTCATCCGATTCATAAAATGTAACAGTAAGTTAAATAACATGATCAATAACATGTTTTTTTAGGAATAGCTGGAACATAAAACCATGACATAACTGGGCCATTTTTGTCCAACATCTTACAATTAAAGGCAATAAGGTAGCATATTAAACATATTAAGCATATTAAAGTAAACTTTCTCTCTTGTACACATTTGCTATATATATATATATATATATATATATATATATATATATATATATATATACTGACTGACTTGCTGATATTTCACATAATTAAGAATTCAATAAAATATATTGTTAAACATTTGAGTTTGGATGTGTTACATGGTAGACCTAGACAAAACTATAACACGCCTAGTTGGTGCACCTCTTATAAAAACTGTAAGTAAATCATTCTAAACACTTTGCATCCTGTCTATTACAGTACACATATTTTGCTGCCGCAAAATTAGAAATATTAAGTTAGGATACCTGGGATGATCTGTTTGTTTTAATGAAGAAGGCTCTAGATTGATGGGTTAAAAATGTGAGGGTGTGTCTGTGTGTCCATGTGTGCAGGAGAAGAAGAGTGAGAGAAAAGAAAGTGTGGAGGTCTGTTTTGAATGAGGAGAGTTTGGAGCAGACAAAGAGGCCAAGCTACTGGAATGTCAACAAGCCAGAGAGAAGCCTTCTTTGTGTGCGAGTGTGTGTGTGTCTGTGTGAATTTGGCGAAATTAGCTCAAAAGGAGGATGAAAACACATGAATGTACTGCAAAGCTCTTACAGACACAGGCAACGTGAGGACTATAACACAGATGTTCACAGTGGGCCTGGTATGTGCAGGGAAATGCTCTGTTCTGACATCCACATGCAGAAACACAGACTCCCCGTCCAACCTCCCAACCCCTACACCGGTACCCTGTTTGGAGCTGCGATGAGCCGTGTAAAATGAAGAGCAAACATACCTGGATGTCATTATAGCCCGGGCTGCAGACTGGCCTTTCGCCGGAACACAGGGGCCTGTAACTGCGTTCTGTGAGAGTGCGTGCATGTGAGCATATGCCTTTTATTTGTACAAGTGCTCACACATGAAGTTTTTCTTCGTCGCATGCCAGCAGATGACTGCATTGGTGTTTCTGGAAGCATACGAAGACAGTGGCAATTTTCATTTTGGGCATTGTGGATAAACCGGGGGGACAAATGTGACACAGAAATAGATACATATTAAAAAAGCTTTCCTTCATGGCACTAAATGTTGTCGGTTTCCATCCCCCCCCCCCCGATTTTTCTTTCCCGTCGAAGAATGCTCACCACACACAGTCATCCATAAAACATGTGTTTTGACAGTCCCTTTAAACACAAACAAAGCCCCTTAATTTCCCTCCTTTGCCTGGCCAGTTGTAGCGGCTCTGACATTTTCAGCGTATCTGTGGTTTCACGGTCTGAAGCAAAAAGTCTGACCTCTTGGTGGCCGCAGGAGTGTGCGTGCGTGTGTTTGAGAGCAATTATTCTGCAGATTGAGACAGCCAAATAAAGGTTAATTTGGGTAATAAAACTCATTTAAATCTGTTTTGAAAAAAAATGGCCTCTTTGGCGGTTCTGATGATATTGATGCTACTGCTCTATCTCTGCTTATTGGGGCTTAATAGCTACACCCAAAAAAAAAACAGATCTGCAGTGATGTTTGTCTAGTATTAAAAGCACCAGTTCTGAAGAAGGCAAAAAAGGCATATATATATATATATATATATATATATATATATATATATATATATATATATATATATATATATAATCTGAAAGAAAGAAGGTGGCTGGAAGCAACTGACATTTTGGCCATTATGGAACTCCATCGATTCTGGCTGTGTTTGCCTTGCCTGCTGCTTTCCACTTATTATTGACCAGAGCTGCATGTTTTTTCCCCCCTTTTTATTAGAACTGCTTTTTATAGACTGCAGAGTTTATTCTTAGTGCAGTGTTGAATATTTTTTTATCACAGCATATTCAAATGTTTTTGCATTATACTGCAGGAAAACAAAATATTATCTTAGTTCCCTGAATAATAAGGGAGTATATAGATCGACTCACACAAACCCCTGCCGAACTGACAAAACAGTACATCGGTTTATGTGAGAATGCCGTCATGCACCTGTGCATGCAGTCAGAACAAATGCCTGTTTGAAAGCTTGTTGACCCGTTCGCATGGCTGTGTGCACAACTGAGTTGCGCAGATTGTGCACAGATATGCAAAGTCTTTCGGCAAACTCATCCTGTTATTCCCTGTGCACACAGGCAAACTGCATACATTCCGCATTACACAGGAGTACATAAACATCTTCAGGACTGTTTCTTTTTTTTTTTTTTTTTCGTGTGTGTTTTGTTTTTTGTCGTCATGTCTTTCTTCAAGTTGAGCGTGTGGACCTTGTATGCTTTGGGCTTAGAGGTGCTTACTGTTCTGCTGATGTGTCTGTGTGTATTAGAGATAAGCCAATCCGGTGGACCTTTCTACACATTCTCGCATAGGGTGCACTAATACTCACAGAAGTTTTGTTTGGTAATACATGGCTTAGTGAAAAATATCCACGGCCCTTGAATTTTTCCACATTATGTCACTTTACAGGCACAAACTTCATTGCATTTTACACAGCTTGTATGTGATTGCACAGTCAAAGTCATGCAGTATCTATCTATCTATCTATCCATCCATCCATCCATCCATCCATCCATCCATCCATCCATCCATCCATCCATCCATCCATCCATCCATCCATATGAAAAATGTATATGCTATCTTGTCAGACAAATGTATATGTTATCTTGCCTTTAATCGTAAGAAGTTGAACAAAAATGGGCCGATTATGTCATTTTCTAGCAATATCAGTAAAAAGTTATATTCCAGCTATTCCTAAAAAAATACACGATTGATCATGTTATCTCTATCTGTTTGTCTGTCTGTCTGTCTGTCTGTGTGAATATATATATATATATATATATATATATATATATATATATATATATATATATATATATGGAGAATAAACAGTATCATGCAGACCGAGAAACACATCAGATAGATCAGAGATACAATTATAGAAAATTTTAAAACAGGGCTGGGTTATAAAACAAAATCCAAGGGTTTGAACATCTTAAGGATGGTCCATCATCCAAAAACGATAAGCGTATGAAACAACTACAACATGGCGGTCCATGACCAACACTGTGACAGCCCGGGCATGGATAGCGTTTAGAGGTTGCTCACTCATGTGAAACCACAACATGTGAAAAAGTGTAAGCGGTTTGAATACTTTGGCAATGTGTTGTATTCCATTAGGAGCGCCTGATGATGATGATGATTTTAATTAATGACTTGATAAGACTAATTGAATGTTCGTTTGTATTGTCTAAGTGCTGAGCTTTGATCTTCTCATTAGCACGGGCATTATTCCTAATCATCATTACAACCGGCTGTATTCATTTACCTAAATTCCTTTGAAGTCCCAACAACAGAACACTGGAAACCGTACACCGCGCATTTTCGTCAAGTCTCTCTTTGAAGTCAACTGTATTCATGAGGACTACTAGAAAGAGAGTCAGCACTGTCAAAGAAAATTATTCACTGATAATGATTTTCATTGTAGCTGATGCTCTGTTCAGCATTCTCGGTCTTCCTCTGACAAATGATGAGTGTGAAACTGTAAGTAAACTTTAGGATCAGGCACAGAGCTGCAACAATGCAGGCTCTCCTCCAGTATAAATACATCCATGTGTGTGAGAGTGTGTGTGTTTTGCTGGGCTCCTCTGAAGTTATTTGTTTCACACCTTCTTTTGCAGTCCTTCATAACTTGCCAGCTGAAACTCAGAGGCTTGAGTAGTCATCTGTGTCTCCTCAGCTCCTTGAATTACAGATATGACAATGTGTTGTTGTTTCTTTTTTTTTTTTTTTTTTTACCGTCGCCAAACCCCAGCAGTGCGTTTTCCAATTCCCATTTCCTGTTGTAAGTTTGAGTGCACTTCACTGGAGACTGAAACACACCAAGAGAAGGTAAAACGTGCACACATTCGAGTGTGCGGGCCATGTGGTTATTTTCCGTTTTTAATGTTTGCTGTATATCTACCACGACGCACATGATCTGCTCCACTTCTCCAGAACTACTCACGTCCAGGTCATTTGGTGCTGCTGTTAGTGGCGACACCGGAGTCACAATGTCATAAAAGTCTGTGCCGAGTTTCATTGAACCTCTGTCGTGATAGGAAAAGAGCTGGCAACGGTGTTTCTGTGATTGCTGACCAATGTAACAAAGAAAATAACGTTTGAAACACGGAGCTCTTTTTAGCAGCTGCAGGTACATGCCCACAAACCCGGCTGATTGCTGTTCTAAGACTGGATGACGGATAGGTCTGTGGCAGCCACCTCTAACTGGAAGGTAGCTGCAGCACAGAACAACGCGGGTGCGTGTAAAATATATCGCTTATTCTCATATGTAGCCTGATTAAGCAAAGGTCAAATGAGTGTTCACAAACAAATCAGTCTGAAACCCCAAAAGCAATAAATTCTTGATATCTGAGTCGGGTGATCTTTATCACACATTTAATGAAGAGTAAGAGATGTTTTTCGGATCAACTCTAAAATTAAATAATTCAGTAAACAAGAATCAGTTATGAGTTATGGGGAAATGTAATGAATGATCGACATAATAAAAAAAGTAAAAGATTAAGAGATCAGATCGCTGTTTACTCAGTTTAGGCCGTTCTGCCGTCTCGCTGGATTTTAGGGTAGTTGGCTTTTCTGCATCAGTAGTTCTTTTTGTCCCAAGTCACGCTGAGATGGGCAGGGACTTCTGATCTGCTCTAGAACTGGACCGTTCATTGTGTTATTCTATATATGTTTATTTATATTACATTTTATACGTGTATTATTATATTTGACAACACAGCATGTTTCTAAGTTTAAAATATCATTCAAGGGATTCTAATTTGCATCAAATGCTAGGGGTGTAAAACTGCAAAAAAAGTGTTGTTTTGCTACGTATCAATTTTGGTACTGATCTGGTGCTAAAAAAAAGGAAAAAAGAAAAGAAAAAACTGCTAAATGCTAGCAGTTCAAACAAAAACAAGCCACGAAAAACTTCACTACAAGAATGATCTAGCTAAGCCATTTATTTTTTTGATTTGTTTACCGGACAACTTCAATTCAAATGTCAAAACATTTAAATAATTATTGTACTTGGACTTGTACTAAGCAGTGCAGAAATAACAATTAAGAAATTACAATAACATTTTGACTAACTTCTTGATACAAAGCTATGTTATGCAAATGTATGTTATGAACATCCATGTTATGAAATTTACCCAACTTAATGTGCAATATAAAGAAATACAGAAAGAGCTTGTAGCAAAGTAAATTGCTTACCTGGCGGTCCGTTATATGCCCGCCGATACATATTTAGCTGGATTATGGAATTCCCTGTGGTATAATACACGCTATCAGTTATTGCAAATTGCAAGAAAAAAAATGATGCAATGCCCTGTCATACACCTATGACTCACTCCCCAATGCTACCCCTGCATCATCAGAAGCTTGACATTTTTGCAGACTGCTCAATAAAAAGAAGCAGGTGAATCTGCAAGGCCCTGCCTACTATCATGGACAGCTATTATTACATAGCTGTTGTGGGCAGGTTTAGTTGGTATCTTTATCTACGCGTGTCCTGTAACATGGTACAATGAAAGCACACATGTATGTCCTTTCCAAGATAAGAGTGAGGATCACATGTGGCTCAATTTTTTTTTTTTCTCTTACAGTATGCACCTATAAGTGTACAATGTTGGTTTTGTATGAATACATGTATAAATACACCTTTATAAGGCTGTTTAGCAGTTTATTGACTTTGTATACGCAGCTTTTGAGATGGCACTGTCACAAACACATTTCCCTCAGATGGCAATTAAATACATTAGCATGTTTTCTTGTACTGCATTGTATTCCACTGTATTACATCGCATTATATAGTAGTTTAATGGACTGGACTGTATAATGGTGTAATTACATGTTCTATCAAATAGTATCAATTTGTATTGTATTGTAATGAATCGCATTGCATCATAGTGCATTGAGTTGTATCGTTTTTTTATTGTATTGTATCATTTATGTATGTAACAAAAATGTGCATACTTTCTGATATAATTAAAACAAGAACACAATTAAACAAGTTAAACATGGCGGCACACATTTTTTATCTTCTTCTTTTTACATTCAAAATTGGCAGACAAGTCACTCACAGTTCATGTCAAAAGTTTTTTAATTTTTCTGCAGCTTAAGCTCCCTTGTCAAGGTCAGGCGGTATATTTGCAGAGTGTTCCCGGGATGAAGGCAGTAATTTTGCTGATATTATCTTGGAACTCAGAATTATTGTCATATATTACAGTCCATTAATTAAGGTGATCATTCTCTCATCCCCCTCTTCTCGTCTCCCTTTGAAACCCTTTCCCCGTCATCTCTCATCACTTTATTGTTTTATTTTTTTCACCTTAACTTCCTACACACACCCCTTTCTTACTCCATTTACTCATTTATCTGACCTTCGTTGTTCTCTTTTTCCTTGCTCTCCCTTGATAACTAGTCTTTATCCTTCTTCTTATTGTACTGTCCTTTCATTTTGAGCTCTTTCTCTCCCCTTCCTTTCTGTCTCCATATGCTCATGTTGTTTAATAAATGAGAGGATTGATATTAGCACTGACCTTCTGAGTTGGGCTCTTGAGGAAGGCTTAGGGAGATGTTAGCCATGTGATTAACCAATAAGATTAGAACTGGAGGGAGGCTTCTGCAGGCCTGGGTCTGATTATCATTGAAGCCTGGCCAAAAGAGAGAAAAATAGATACACACTGTGTTCCGAAAGCAGATGTACCACATCCATTTTTCTGAGGTTATCATCCTGCCACTAATACTGTTGTTTATAATCATTTACCTATGAAGGACAATAGACGGATCCTTGCCAGTTCTAATTGGAACACTGAGGACCTAAAAGATGCAGCCTGCTATGAGCTGAAACCAAATATCTACGTAATTATTTTGTTTTAGATATATGAGCAACGTGGCTCACCGTCCAAGGAAGTACAGTTTTGGGTGTGCCATACGTAATCAAAATAAAAAGGTAATATGTCCACCATGCCCCGTATGTATTGCTTATTGCATGTTCAGTTTGCAGGGAGTGACTGACCTCCCTTATATTACAGTGCACAGTTTAAGCACTTGTTTTTGATTTGCAGCTTCCAATCCGACAAAATATATTAAAAGGGTACTTCTGTGTTGTGCACGGACCCTGGACTGAGTTTGATCGGCTCTATTTTAATATCTGTATTTCGCAGACCTGGACTGGAAATGTTTTGCATTGCATTTTGATGGGTGGTGAACATTTCACCCCTTCACTATTTTCCTACTTTTTCAATTTTATTGTTTTCTATCTGACTTTTCCACGTACAAAATGGGATTATCTGCCAACCACCAGAGAATTTAAATTAAGTTTCATCTTGTCCAAGTGGGGATCAAATCTAAACTAAAGCACATGGGCAATAATCTTTAGAATTTTAGACAATCAAATGCAGACCGATTAAATTATATGTGAGATTTGAGCATTTCTATGACTATTTTTTCCCATAATTCACAAAGATACTTAACCACAATAAATAAATAAATGTAGATGCAATGAAAACGACAAGGTTTGCATGTGGAAACAAAGTAAAGATAGGAAGAGTGAAATGAAACAAACATGATGGGGAGATGAACGATGTTGTGCATAATATTTAAGCACTTTTATATCTAATTCTTTCCGTAGTTTATTAAAAATACTTAAATACAGAGATAAATAAAAATATATGCAATGCTTCAAATACAGGGGTACGAAATTATGGGTTTAAGAATACAAAACGGTAGAGAGGGATGAACGACAGTGTGTGGGTATAGCATATTGGTACAAATTGGCAAAAAAGACAAACTGACATGCCTCCCACAGAGATTAATAGAATATCAATTCTGTTTGTAAAAAAGGAGCTAACGGTGTCATAGAAGAGGGGATTCTCCCCAGGCGCCATTCCACAAAGAACCACCACTGTCTTACATATAAGAAAAGTTGGAGACAGCTTAAATTCTTTCTTTATTGCTGACGTGACAAAAAAAAATGTTGAAAACTCAATATGATGGATCACCTACTTTCTGAAAGACTCATCCGTTCTCTGTAAGTTGACTGAAACTCCAAAGCAAAGGCTGCGTGGATAGGAAATCAATTCAAAAACTAATGGTGTTATTTGGGAAAAGGTCAGCAGCACTGCTTAAGCACTGCATTATATCATGCTGGATGTTGGAGACTGTGCGTTGTACGTTAGATTTATTGTCAGCAGGACATCTTGGATAATTCTGTGACTTTACAAAGAGCCACATGGCTTATAAATGTGATCTGTTTACAAGAATGGTCCATTAAACGTAAATCCAACCTGCACAGGGCAAAAGAAGAAATAGATGGACTGAAATTTGTAAAGACAAGCAGACGAAGCGGAACGCCGTAAATTCTCTTCCACTTCTTGCCTTTTTTTTTTCTTCCTTTCTGTATTGAAAAGTACAGATATTTCAGATCAAAGCTAACCAGCTGCCCCACTCCCGCTCTCATTCTGCTGTCTCTGACTCTCAGGAATCTTTCTCCCATTCCTTATATCACGACCTCTCTAATCCAGGCTTGTAAAATATTAACCGCCCTACGCTCACTCTTCACCATTTATCCTCCTTCCTTTGGTGTACCCATTTTCATTTCAAACCTCTCTGCTCTTCATCTTTTCACTCCATCTCTCTTCCCTTTCACTTCCTCCTCTCCTTTCCCCCATCCCCTCTATCCTCTTATCTCACCCTCTTCTGTGGCTCATCTCCTAACACAGACATCCTAAATGAAGTATCAATTAACCCCCGCCTGCCTGCGACTCCTCTCCGGCAGCTAGATGACGGCAGGCAGTGATCAGACCAATCCCGCACAAACACCCTGTACGTTTGCATACAGTGGTGGGGCCGAGATAAGATGGGCAGGAAACAGGAAGTGGATTTATTTTAGCTTTGCTGCCCCGACACACACATGTAGAGAAAACACACAAATGCTCTCGCGCAGCTGCAGCTGCCTCAGTGTTCACATGAAAGGAGAGGCGAATGCAGAAAGAGTTGGGGGTGGGAGGGGGGGGGGGGGGGAGTGAATGTTAATCTCTCTGTGGGAAAGAGACAGGAGAGGATAAAGTGATAACTTCATTCCAATATGTTTGGAAAGGAAGTGAATATGTGAGAGCATGTGCATGCATAGTTCTAACCAAGTGCGTTTCTTTTTCTTTTTTTTTTCCTGCTTCTTCCGCAGTAATGTGTCCCTGGTGAGTGTGTGAAAGTACATTAAAGCACACGTGGGCTGACTGCATCTTTATCAGCCCGGGACTGTGAAAGTGTCAACAGGAGTTTATTGCAGATACTTATGTCATGCTGCAGTTAATCCGATCCCTGGATTTTAAATCGGCAGGGGGATTTACTGTTTCGCCGTGTCATACCTCTTGAACATCGGAGGAACTCAGTAACGAGGTTGTGTGGGAAAAAAAAAAGTGAAATAATAGAAGAAAAAAAAGGTTTTAATCAACCCAACATTTTTACTGGTTAATATATTTCTAATCGCAACATTGACATAAAATGTACTCCAGATGCTGTGGCAAGGCAAGTACATCAAAGATAAAAAGAAATTGACACAATTTAGTCCATTAATTTAATCCTGCATAGTCAAGTAAAGCGTAAGGTGACACAGGGGATAACTGATCTTCACTTCTTTGAGTAGATGTCCAGTTGGATTTGAGTTGGAGGATTTACTTAGCCATTCCAGAATCTGCATCTTCCTTTTACAAAATTAACTGGATTCCATAAACTGTTTGGGATCATTGTCTTACTGAAAAAATTACTTTTTATTCACCGTCAGATTCCTAACAAGAATGTCCTGGTCCTTTTATTTCCATTCATCCTCCCACAGAGTCCCACCTCCAAACGTCACTGTTGGTTTGATGTTTCTGGAATGAAGTACAGTTTCTTTTTTTCCTTTCTCCAAACACGGTGTTTCCAGTCACATCCAGCAACTTCAATTCTGGCTGGAAACTCCAGCCGCAGATAAGCTTCGACATGTTTATTCTTCGGCAGAGGAGTCTTGTGCAATGAATATGCATAGCAGATGTGGTGGTTGGGTGCATTACCTGTTGTTATTTTGAAGAAACTTTACCTGCTATTCCCATGGCTTTGTGTGTGTGCCCCTTGGATCGTGGACAACACCTTTGTTTTCTTCTGTCTCATCTATCAGGAATGCTGTAAAGCACACCTAGTTGTGACGGGGCTGCTGAGAATGATTTGTGCTACCCTTTTTGACAATCTCCTGTATATTACGAAGTTTAGTGTTCAGGTGTTTAAGTGAGACAATGCAACACTTAACTGAAAGTGGGACAGCCAGAAATGACACATAGTGTGTTTCTCTTTCCAAAGCCTGGAAGCTTGCGTTGTAGCATGAAAGCATTGTTCCCTAACATCGCTGCACACTGGCCAAGCTGCGATGTGCCAGATTAGCTGCAAAGCACCTTTTAGAGTGTTTTCACCCATGCTTGATGTATGCTTCGAAGAGTGCATGCACAGATGAAGATAACACATCTGTGTTATCATGTTTGAAACACTGCGGAAACCCGTCTTTAGTTCTGAGGTTGTTTACACAGCAAATACCGACTGCAGCCTGTGATAGGAGACTTTAGGGTGACACTGTAAATAAACGGAGAGTAAAGCTAACACCTCTTCTGAGTTTAGATCTGTGTTTGTCTGATATGACTCATAGTTAAACAAACCTTGAGCAATGACACGTTTAAAAAGCTGTCTTTGCACAGAGGATTGTTCCGAATCACAACTTGGGAGTTTAGGGACGTGATCAGTGCTTTCATTCTCTGTTACACTGTTGGAATGGGGACAGAGTTTAAGTGGTTTGTACTTTTCATATTAGCGTTAATTCAACTGGAGAATCGAAGGGTTCCCTGTGTGTCACTGCATTCCAAGAGATTAACAAAAGTTTACTTTGCCTGGCTGAAGTTTAGAACAACATATTCAAGCAGGTATGATCCAATTGGAAATGGGACATTTTTTTTCTTAAGTTAAACATTTCAAATGTCAAGTTTGAAGAATTAGAAAGGAATGGTTGCAGAGTGGTACAGTTTTTAGTACTGTAGCCCCACTGCAACCCACTCACTGATAGCCTTAATGTTAGAAATGAGTGACTTTCACTTTTAAGGTCAAACCCATAACCCAGCACTGTCATCTTAAATCTGCTTCTGACTTGATATATTATTACGGTCATTGAGAATAGTAAATTCACAAAGTAATTGTTTACAGCAGTTAGAAATAATTTGTTGGGTGATTTATTTGGGATTCATTCTGTTGAAAGATGAGTCGAGCTTGTAAAATCTTACTATTTAGTATATTTCTAAGACAAAAAGAATAATTATGACCAAAAGCACTTCATGCGGAACCACTGTTTATAACCAGCAAGTGAGAAAAATGTATCTACTTAAACTAAACTGATCATTTTCTGGGGCTCCATGCGTGTATGTCAGTAAATCAACCGTTTCGCTGTTGAACTTTGAAAAGGCACGGCTCCCCTCGGGCATAAAAATGGGATTCGCTGATAAACGTTGGAGTGAGTTACAGCACGGCTGGAAGGCAACGCCCTCTAACTCGGCCTGATGTGGTCGTGCCAAAGAACCTGCGAGGATGGCTGGACGCACATGGAGCACTCACACAGTCCCCTGCTCACACAGGCATGCACTGTCACAGGAACGAGATGCTTTGAGATGGTAAATCAGACTGAATTTCAATTTCATTTCACGCCGCTGCGGTGCAGCCAGATCATAACTTACAGGTGGTTACCCTCACAGACACGCACTTTAAAACACACTCGTGTATGCATTACACAAGTCACAGATGCAGAGCTAGGGAGCCACGATTTTATTCTTACAAGTGCTGGATATTGTTCAAATTGAAATGCAAAAACATCAAGGCGCAGTCCTTCACAGCTGGTTCTCCATAATCAAAGTTCATCAGTAATCTAATCAACTCGAGAGGGCGTACATGTTTGTTTAATGAGTTGTTCGCTCCCTGGGTGCATCTCTGCACGGGTCTACGTGGATGTCACTCTGGTCAACTGTGTGTGCGTGGACCCTATCATTGTTCGTGTTATGTCATTTTGAAAAATATTGTCTCTAGAGTTAATTGTTTTAAAATGGTAGTCATGTATGTATTTATGTCTCCAAAAGGACCATACAGTTTTGCCAATGAGCTTAAGAAAATCCATAAGGTAGGAATATTATATCAGTTTAAATTCACATTTAGGCATATATTTAAAGTAAAAAAAAAAAAAAACGAGATGAGAATTTGAGCTTCACAACATTTTTTGGTTTATGTCTTTTAAGTCGGGTCTTATTGTCATGATGAAAACTAAGATGGGCTCAGCATCCTCTGATCCAACAGAGACTAAAATAATGTCATGCCAAATGACACTTGTTTTCCTTAACAGGTAAATTGAACTGTGTTTAATCAGGTAATCATGCAGTCACTTACAAACATCCTCGCTCCTAACTAATTTATGTAAGGTTGTAACGCCTGATCAACATAGAATGAATTAAAATATGTATTCCTCCAGAGTCAATTTGCATAAAGCACGTAGTAAAGGACTGAATCATCTTCCTGTTTGAGCTTGACTCACTTTATTTACTTGAAAGTCTTTTTTTTCTTTTTTGTAGTTTTTATTTATTCTTTTTTTTCTGCTGGTTTCCTTGAAATTTTCCACCATAACTGGAAATGCAACAAGTTCTTTCTTGCTCTCAAGAGTTTATGCATCAAAGCTTGTGCTGGAGCCAGTTCATGACTGGTTTTACAAAAAATAAATAAATAAATAAAACGTGTTAGGGTTTTTCCACAACTACAGACCCAGTTTGGTGCCATTACATCACTATAACCATCTCATCCAATAAAAGTCCAATAAATCCAGTCTCCATTTAATTTAGCATTTTTCTGACCATAATTGCTGTGCAGTGACATGGTTTAATGAGATAAATCACAATATTCATCTCAGTGTCACTACAAAGAGATCCCCTAATATCCCCAGTTTAATTTGGGGATGCAGTTTAAACAAGCAGTGTCTGTGACCACTAAACAATAGTAGCTTGGCTCCAAGAAGCCATTAAACACAGGGTTTATGGGAGGATATACTCAATGATATTTAAATTCTGACAATGTTCAAGAACCAAGTTGGATTAACTTTGGAAAACCTAAACTCCCTAATCAGTGGTGTAAGACTTTTCAGTGGAAACCTAAGAGACAGTGTGGTTGTGTTATTCCAATGCTGATATGACTATTTTATGAATGTTCAGGCGCTGTCCTTTTACTGTCTTGGGTGTTAAATCAGGCAAATAAAAAATAAGCTATCTCAGGAGTTTCAAACATGGTGGTCACAAGGTTTTGTTAGTCTACATGAGCTTACCTCCAGCTTGAAGTTGGAATTAGGGAGCTTTGGAAAGCTATGGTGCTTGAGTGGAAACATTACTGTTGCTAAACAAACGCCAGTCATCTGCCAGAGAAACATTTTGCACCCCGCATGCTTCAATGTGTAACCACTTTGTCACAGGAGAAATACTTTACATAATTTGTTCAGTTTACTGAAAGGAAATGCTGTTGTGCAACTCCGATAAATAATGCCTACCAGTAGTAGCTGCGAGTTGTTCTTTCTCATTTACTGAAAATGCGGCGTCTCGATTGTTATGTTGTCATTTAAAGTTCACCTTTGAACTTGTTTACCCTTTAGACATGACAGCAAAGGTTTTAGATGTAGATTTCAAACGTGGTTTTAAAGTAATCAAGAAAATTCCTCCAAATCAGAGTGAGAAGTAAATCTCGAAAACTTAAAAGTATAAAAGTGAAGGAAGGGACAATATAAACACAGGCATCATCGGTTGTTAATGAAGTCCTCTGATTCCCTCAGATATTCATGCTCATTTATTATCTCTAATGATGTAAATATTACATGTTTAAACATAACAGAACAGCTCATAGAAGATGTTTTTGAATACTTAAACAAATATTAAAATATAAGTGTCTATGAATGTTTAAAGATTAAAAGATAATTGTTAAAATTTAATTTGTTAACAGAGCCTTTGGACAAACAGTAAACGCTCTGCATCCCATCCTGAACCAGTGTTTCTCTTAAACTAGATGCCATGCATTTTATGGAAACATATTAATTTCAGTTTGTTCAGTCTGGACTTGATTTGGTCTTGAGGTCAAATAATTGGGAATTGTTCTTTACATGCTGCTCAAAGACTTGAGATTTGACATTAACTTCCCTCTCAAAGACTTGAGTCTTTGCTTGGACCTGAGGAAATAGGTTGTTGACATCGCTGCTGTATATGCATGCACAAATAAATGCTTACGATGCATTTCATTTGGGCACTAACAGGCTTGTATCTCAGAGTTAATATAAATGCACACCTTGTTGTATGTGGACATACAACTGAACAGTGACAGTACAGTGACATATGATGCACGTTGTGGCTCACCTCCTCTGACACTTCCGTAGTCCATGGACCTAAATATAGTCTTTAATTTCTATTGGTGTGTGCGTGTCTCTCAGAGCTGCCTCAGTGAAACCTATTCTCTATTTGGATGCAAAGTTTAACTGTTCTAGGTTGAAGAAAGTTTAAATGGGTGGGAAAATAGTCTGGGTGATCATGTAAATGGTAAATGGCCTGTACTTTTATAGCGCTTTATGAAGTCCGACAACCCCAAAGCGCTTTATACTACAGTCAGTCATTCACCCCCACCCTGACAGTGATAAGCTATATTGTAGCCACAGCTGCTCTGGGACAGATTGGCAGAAGCAAGGCTGCCATGCATTGCCACCAGACCCTCTGACCACTGCCAGCAAGCAATGCGAAGTGTCTTGCCCAAGTACACCACAACTGAGGCGGTCGGAGCGCGAGATTGAACCGGCAGCCCACCAATTACAGGACAAACTCCTTAGCTCCTCCACCACCGTTGCCCCCAAATGTAGTGAATAACACTGCCGTGTATTCTCATTTATCTGGAAAGGAAACTTGATCACCTTGTATATGACTTACTGATGCTGGAGTAAATTGTCTGCGGCTCTCTTTATTTGTCATCAGTTTTGTTCTGTTGTTATTTTTTTTCTATCTTCCATTCATCTCATTCACCTCCTTTATCAGAACTAAATTGATCAAAATCTAAAGACAGCAATAGTTCTGTTATCTTCTTTGCCTCTTGAAAGGATGCAAACTGATGATCTATATGGCTATGTGGCATCAACATAGTAAGGAGAATAATGTGTAAAAAAACGGTTTTGTTTATTTTCATTTGCATTTTGGGGGGAAATAAAAGTCCTCTGATGCTGCTCATAATGCCTAGTCCATTACTAAGAAATCAATAGCACTTGAGTTGAATGTCATTATGGTTATTAGACCTGCTTGGCTGCATGGTCATGAGAAATGAGGGCATTATGCAGGGGAGCGTTCTTATGTGTGAGTGAGTACATGAGTGTAATCATAAGTATCTGCCTGTGTTTCCACTGTTGTTCTGATTTTTATTATGCATGAGTAGTGTGCTTGCAGACTGCTTATGATCAGGGATAAACTACTAAAGAATGCTAAAGTTTCAACACAATCAATATGGGGTGAGTAACTTCAACGTGAAAAGACTGATGGCGAGGGAAGAAGTACAAGCTTAAAAATGCATAAGATTAAATCTTAAAGAATGGTGAAACAGATTTATCTATCAAACTTAATAGCATTGGCTAGTGATAGTTTGATTTGTTTTAAACTTTTCACTTAGGTGCAGGCGAATTTCTCAAGATTTTGCGAATTAGGCCTAACTCCCCTACTGCGTCAGCCACTCCAATTCGCCGTTAAGCCGAGGGAACTGTGCCCCAGGTGTGCCCGAAAATTTGGTAATAACGGAGAAAGACTCAGCTTTGATAGGTTTTGAGTATTTAATGTAAAACAATGGAACAGTAAGAGGAATGACAATCGCCCATTCTGTTGGGTGGCCAAAAAAATATCAGTAGTGCTGTGATAAAGTAATTGCCCTCTTTGTTAAATCATAAAATAACTGTGATTAACCAATTTTCTTTCAGTTAATTTCCCTGAGCCACACCCAGGCCTGATTACTGGGTCACTTATAGTATCGAGACATCACTTAAAGAGAACCTGTACACCAACATTTATGGATTACAGCTATTGATTTACTTGTAGGAAATGCCAAAGACTTTATTTTAAAAATGCAGATGAATTCCCAAACTGCTTATCAGCAATCTTCTATCATTTTTAATCTAAATAGTTTTTTTTAAATGGTAAAAAATAAATAAAAAATGGATGACAACTTACTAATAGAACAAAAGGAAAATTATGCTCATGCTATTTCTTATCTTGACCATGTCTATTTCTATATCTAAAATAAGTAAAGAAAAGTTATTTCTGCTGTGATGTTATCTTTTTTCTTTCAAATTCATTATGTTCATTATGTACTATTCATCTGTTTTTGATCAGTTTGGGTCGGTGTCCCTCTCTTTTTTTAAAGGACATAGTTGGTTATATGAGGCCCTCTGGTTCCCCCACAGACTATTGGACCAAGTGTACTTCAGATTATTTGTCTGCTGCATCAATCTCTCATCTTGAGCACTGTGTTGGCATTAGGGATGTTTCCCTTGATTGGTTTTGGTCTTACCTAACCAGTAGGAGTTTTAGTGTTAAAATTGATAACTTCATGTCTTCCACAGCTCCTCTTCCATATGGGGTCCCTCAGGGATCAATTCTTGGCCCTCTCTTATTTACTCTCTACGTACTTCCCATTTGCTCTGTTTTTTAGGAAATATGGCAGTTCATTTCAATGCTAAGCTGATGATTGCCAGATCTATTTCCCCTTGGCACAAAACAACACTGTCCAGCAACTCACAAACTGCCATGAGGACATTAAAGCATGACTTTCTCTGAACTACCTTAGTTTAAATGAGGACAAGACAGAAGTTATGTTGTTTGGACCGAGTTGCTGTCCCTCCCCAAACATAGATCTTGGCTCACTGTCATCTTATCTCAGGGACTGTCACCCATCTGGGGGTAAAGTTTGACTCTAATTTTAAATTTGAGAAACAGATCAGCAGTGTTGTTCAAAAAAGTCTTGACTATTGTAATGCACTAGGCATTAGCCAGACCTTGCTTGCCCATCTGCAGAACTCTGCTGCTCATCTGTTAACTCAGACCCGTAGGCGTGAACATATTACTCCCATTCTAGCGTCCCTTCACTGGCTTCCTTTGCGCTACAGATTTAATTTTAAGCTTTTGTTATTTGTTTTTAAATGTTTGAACAACCTTGCTGCACCATATTTATGTGAGCTGATTCAGCCTTACTGACCACCCCGATCGCTTAGATCAGCTGAACAGCTGCTTCTGACGGTCCTTAAAACTAGACTGAAGCTCAGAGGTGACATTTGCTATTGCTGCTCTTAAGTTATGGAATAACTCGCCATTGAGAATCAGACAGGCCTGTTATTTTCCTGTTTTTAAATCTCTTTTAAAAACACACTTTTATTTCCTAGCTTTTAATACACTGTGATCTTGTCGTGTACGGCATTTTAAAATACTCTTGCCGTGAACCTGGTTTTTAGCTTTTGATGTGTGTGTGTTTTGCATGTTTTTAACTTGTTTTTTAACCTTTTCCTGTTTTAATGTACAGCACTTTGGTCACCCATGTGGTTTTTGAACTGTGCTTTAGAAATAAAGCTGATTGGTTGGTCAAAGAGTATTTTACTGAATTTATCCAAAAATTAAACAAGATCCTCTGAATTGTAGCCACTCCAGTGAATTTGGCCTACCAAGATGAGTGCATCTTCATCAGTGAAGACTGAACATCTGCACAGCATATCAATCAATTAGGTCATGATATTTGTGACTTATTGTATCCAGATTTCAGTATGGCTGCATAAATTCTGTAAATGTTGTATACACGTATGGCTTCTCTAAGTTACAATGCTCATATCACAGATCTGGAGATTATATTATACAGTAACATGCATATAAAAGAAATGCCAAAATGTTATCAACTTAAAGACGTGTGATAATATACCCCACTGAACCGCTTAGCAGATGTGTAATAGTGTCACAAGAAAATATTTTTTTTAAAAACCAATTGGAGAAATGAAGACTGAACTACCCTGAGATAACTATTAATAATTGATACTTGAGACAAGTTTTGTCTGGTATCTCAGTCTTTTATGTTTACATAATATAAGAAGTTTTACCAAGGAGAAAGCTTAAAAGCAAGTGAAAAGTAGAACATTGAAAGAGGCAGATGGTTGGGAGGAAAGCAAGGAAACAGGATAGAGGATGAGGGATAAGACAGCCACCACTGAGAGTGAAAAGAGAAAGAGGGGGTGTGAATTTTGATACAATGAGAGAAGGACAATACGAACTTCAAAAGAATGGATACAACTGAAAGGGTGAATGGATATTCTTCAGGGATACAAAAGATGATCTTACTTAATGTGTTTTTATCGCAAACTTGATAGAAGACACTCCTAAAGAGAATTATCATTTCACACATGCACTCTGATACCATCTTAATGACATGTGGAAGTGGTCCGAGGTATTTTGACCAGGGTTCTTTCCTATATTCTAAAAATTCCAAAGAACATCTTCTCTAACTTAGATGGAGTCGTTGATTTAATAATACTTTTCTCAAGTTTCACTTCTCATACTGTCACACGAAGCCGCAGGGCACCGGCATCATCATCAAAGCTGACATCAAAGTGAAACCGTATGGTTTTTTTTTTTTTGTTTTGTGTTTTTTTTTTTTTTTTTTTTTTTTTTTTGCTCAGATGCAAATAGCTTTTTATGTAAATAAAGTCACACAGGCGTGCTCAAAGTAACTTGACAGAGAGGGAGATCAAAGGAAATTGGCATTTCTTGGCACTAATGTGCATACATGTGCTCACATTATTGTAAAAAATGTGGGCAACCATGAAAGGTAACTGAGATGAACAGAGCAAGAACTGGAGAGATGGCATGGGATGACAGGGTAAGAGAATAGAGAAGGCGAGTTAGGATGACAGAGGAGTGAAAGGCAGCAGAAGACTATCAGGTTAATGCTAATAGGGGCACGGATCTTGTCCTATTAAATATAGATGACTCTGTTATCGGACATGAAATATACATGAAACACTGTGCTGACATCTATATCAACTGTGTTAAAAGCCATGTCTTAGTAGACTGACATGAGGAAGTGTGCGCCAGTTGAAAAAACAAGACAAAAAGGAGGGGTATTGTACAGGGAAACAAAGGAAGGGAGGTACAGTTACACAAAGAAAGAGCCAAGGAACAAGATATCCAAACAAGACAAGGATCATGACAGTATTTGATCTAAGACAAGTTGGGGCGTATTTCTTTTCGCTTTTCTCTTTCTCATTTTTTTCCTGAGATGGGGATCAATACTTTATTGTTGTGCTGTTGATCTGCTGTGCTTCAGTGTTAATCTGAGGTCTTCACTCCGTGCGGTCGCGACAAGTCCCTTGAGACTTATCAGCAGAGCAGGGCTGCTAACCCCCAGTGTCCCGGCTCTAACTCCTATTAGGCTCACATAAATCCCTTAACCCTAGAGGTCACGGACCCAACAAGTTTTCTGACAAAGCACGGTTGGCTTCAGTAGCAAGACAGTTGGTGCAAGTATAACAGAACATTTAAGCAATTCCTTTTATTCTCGCTCATGTAGATTGCATTTCTATGGAGTACAATGTGAACTCTTTACCCCAAAACAGAGAGGAAAAAAGGCCCAGAACTATTTATGGACTCTGCAAAATAATTTTAAAAAGTCCAGCTTTTCCACATTTTCTTTCCGTGCTGCAATAAATCAGATTCTACGTAATGCTTACAGCTGGACTTTGAAGCCAAATAATGATTGAAAACAGATATACTCCTTGTAACAATGTTTTCCCTTCACCATTTTTAGATTACGTGAAATATGCTGCCAAAAATGAAATTCCTATTTGCTCAGTTTCTTAAAGCGGAGGTAAAAGGGAAGGAAAACTGCTCAATGAGGAAAATAAGCACTTGCCTAATGACTGTGTCTGTTCATTAGCCAGCAGTCAGCGCACAGAGGGTAATTGCGCTATGCCGATGTTTTGCTTGTTTTTAAAGCTCTGGGTCAAGATGCCCTTTTGCCAGTTAGTACCTCATTTTGAATCCACAAGTAACATTTTAATTTCTTTCTTCTTCTACATTGTGGCCATAAACAAACTATTGCTTACCCTCGCTCCATCCTTCCATTGTTTTCCACTTATCCCAGGTAGAGTTGGAGAGGGAAAGATCCGTAGCGGTAAAGACTCTCCTTGCCATTCTAGGAGACAATGAGGTGTCCCTAGGCCAGAAATCAAATACAGTCCCTCCAAGAGGTTCTGGGTTTGTCCCAAGATCTCCTGCCTGTGAAATGCACCTGAAAAACCTTCAAAAAGAGGCATCCAGGAAGCGTTGCCATCAGATACCAGATGCAGATTACTTACTCCTTTTAATGACACAAATGCTCTACAGCAGCAACCCCGTAGAAGAACTAATTTTAGTTGTTTATACCCACAACCTCTTTCTTTCAGTCACAATTCATGTTTTAGGAGCATATGTAAAGGTTGTCACATCGATGCTCCGTAAATCAATAACTTTGCTTTTAGGCTGACCTTATTTTTTTTTTCTCATCTAACTTATTTTTTAAAACCAACACTAACCCATATTTTACAGTCACTCTGAATAAATTAAAATATGTGGGTTATTTGTCAGATCAAAAGGACTTTTTGAAAATAACAACCTTTAAGCAGGTACTAAACATGCTTTTCACTAAGTCCACATTTCTGTATTGAAAATGTTTTTTATTGGTCTAATTGTTGTGCTTTCAGTAGCTGCATGCAGAAAATAAACCAAATTAAGAAATAAAGGCTTAAAAACATGAGTCTATGCGCAATGCATCCATCTAATTTGTTTCACTTCGTGAATTGAGTAACTAAAATAAGTAGATTTTTCATTTCTATTCTAATTTATTGATTATGAACAAGAGATCAAGATACTTGAACTGCTCATGAGGCCAGTTTTGTAGCCATGTATTTGTTGTATGTAAAATGAAAATATGTAAAATGTTTTAGAAATCCTCCTATCAAATGTATAATTTAATTCTAATAATTAATAATATAATAAAATATGTATATTATTTCCCAAAGACTTGGTATTAGACTCTATTTGCTGTGATTGTTGGTTGTTGGTTTAATCCATGCTTTCATGAAATATGACCAATTATGGTACGAACCCCCCCCCCCCAGTGGGTATAAGTTCACATAACATCAGTGTGAAATATTCAGTGCAAAACAACCAAAATTACAAAGATGCAAAATGACCATCACCCATTTTTAATTGCTTGTGCCATTGTCACTACTTCATATCTGCCTCTTTTTGGTTTTCAGTTGCAAGGAACCAGTATGAGCGGAGGGGCAGCGATGTCACCATGCAGTGCGGCTCCCTGGAAAGTGACGTGTCAGTGTCATGGAAGGTGAACGGGACAGACATCGAGGCCCAGCACCAGCTGAATGGGCCAAAGCTGATCCTTACCCAAGTTGATCTTGAACACAATGGACTCTACAGCTGCTTTCAGAATCCGCACGGAGAAAGGCGCGATACCATCATCCTCCACGTTGGCAGTAAGTAGCCAAGCAGGTTTTCCCTCCACATTAGTTTGGAGCTATTTTTAGTTCTACTGCAAAGAGAAAGCAATTCCTCTAATAGACTTATTCTTTGATTTGTGTTTTATTTCAGAATCTATTACAAGTTTCATTTTGTTTTAATATTTCTGTTGTTTGCTCTGTTACCCTTTTTAGCTGGATAACAATCTTTGTTGCATAGTCTTAACATTGTAACTTATTTACTTAATGGTGTTAACCAGGAATTGTCATGGCAACATTCCTTGCTGCTGCACTCAATACAAGATGGCAAATTCAAATGATTAGTTGTTAAAACGACATTTGGTCTCTTTTGCAGTTATGACTGGACGTTTTAATAGTCATACAAAAGATGTTTGAGTGTCAATTCAACAGAATTTCTAAATGACCTGTGTGATGTGTGATGGCAGCAGCCTCCTTTGAGATCCATTATTCTGATGGGGACGGTTTTATACATTTGGTCTGTGCAGAATAATACTGTTGAGATGGAACATACTTGTGAATGGCTGGAACCCCCTGAGGAGGGTTGGATTGAAAATGGCTCTGTTCAATATGGCATTGTCCTTGAGAAAACTAAAGCAAGGAACTCAGAAGTGAAAGTCTTAAAAATATCTGTTACATTGCATTAATAGCATATGTGAATGCACGCACTGCTTAAATTGCATTGCTTAAATGGCACAATGCTTAATGTTGTCATTATGCATTAAATGAAAATGTCCAGTGAGCTGCTGTTATATGGACTTGTTGATAACAGAGGTCAAAACAGAATGGACTGACTGGTTCAAGATGATAGAAAGGTAAACTCAAGACCCACTTATTATGATATATGATAAGGTATGGTCAGCAGTTGGATTACAGAGAACATCACACTTGGATCTAGTCCTAGTCTGTTAAGAGCAGGAAACAAATCCTACAATTCACACAGATTCAACCAAATAGGATAATAACAGAAAAAAAATAATTTGCTGGTCTGATTAGTCTAAATTAAAACTGTGACATTCAGATTATAGAATCAGTATAACGCATAGATACATCTTGCCTAGTATCAACAGTTCAGGGTAGTGGTAGTGTGAAAGTCTGGGGGAAAGTTTATTTTGCACACTTTAGGCCTCTTTGTGTATTTGAGCATGGTTTCTGTGCAACAGCCTACATGAGTGTTGTTGGAGGCCATGTCCACCACTTTAACACCACAGGGTATCTATCTTTCAGTGGCTACGTCCAGCAGGGTAATACACCATGTCATATAGCTCCCAACTTCTGAAACTGGTTTCTTGACCATGCCAATGAGTTCACTGTACTCTAGGGGCCTCCAAACTTACCAAATCTGGATTTAAAAGCTCACCTTTGAGATATGGTAGAATGGGAGCTTTGCAGCTTCAATCTGCAGCTAACAAATTCTGCTTGATGTCAATGTGGGCTAAGAATTAAGGCACTTTGGAAGGCAAAAAGAGGTCCAACCCGGTACTTGCAAGAGGTACTTAACAAAGTGGCGAGTGAGTGCACCGCATCTTGTAGAACTACCAATAGTTAAGAGATTTTTCTGTAGCTTTGCACCATGGCAGCATGCCTCTTTTCAAGGGAAAGTTTTATCTTCTAAACTATTTATCACTAATATTAAATAACATGCTCAGTGACAAGAACATTGACATTTACTAAATGAATTCACCGCATCAGTTTTCTGGCTGGATGGTTTCAACACGATATGAAAACAATACTCAGGCCATAAATAACTATCACTTTTAAAATACTAGCTAATGTTGATTAGAAATGTTTTAACTTTTAACTTCCTATACTGGCTGGGTCTGACGTTATTGTTGGCTTTGAAATAAGCACACCTGTGTCTGTTTCTTTTATTTCTGTCTTAAGCAATTCTACTGTTTGCATTTTCACTAGTGGCGCTGATTGGAAAAATCACAAAATTAGTTTTAACTTTTAAAAAGCCAGTTAGTTATGGTGCTATAATAGTAGTCACCACAAGGAGCTTTGTACAGATTAATAAGTTCCACCTAAATGTATTCATGCCAAAACAATTAATGTATAAAGAAACAATGGTAAATGAAACCACAGCAACACAAGTATGAAATTATTTTGGAAAAATGGGGTCAGTTAATCTCGCTTCAGCAAATTGGTAAACCCTGCCTGTGTGATTGCAGCAGCTTGTCAACAGAGCCAATAGCAAGCCAAGCACGCAGCCCATCAGGATCTCACTGCAGCACTGCTGTTAAATGTAACATTTCCACGCAAATGTTTGATGAATGAGACTATATGTGAGCGTGACAGTTTGGTTAATCATATTGGCAATGATGAATTACCAAATGCTAAAACAATACTGAATTAATGAGACTTTTATGTTATGGTAGATTGTGTCAGCAGGGTGAATAATGCAATACATAAACAGTCCCGAATATCTGCGGATGGAGATGGAGAAAAGGACCTAGATGCAGATGTGCAGTACATGTCTCCATGAGGCCCAGCGCACAAGTGTGTTTCCCTTCACCAGTTGTATTTCTGCATCATAATGACACTTTGGTGGTCTCAAACTATGCATGCAAGAGAGAAACAGACTTTCATTGTGTAACCATTCATCAGGGGTCAATTACGACTCTGTGAGAACAATACCTTTGTGGTCTAGCCTGGCATTGAGTTTAATTGCCTTGTTAAGAGTTGCTGATTTTATGAGATGTTCAAGACACACACTGGAGCAACTTTAATCCCGTTACTGCGAGCTGGATACACTGTTATCAGTCGGTTTGTTTGGGTTTTTTTTCATCCGTTGTCCAAATTCATCTCTGTAGGCTGTCTGCATTTTCATTACATTAACTGTCCCCTCCAGAGGTTGAATGTGACAAGCAGTCATGACAGGCTACACTTCTTGTGATTATCATCATGACGATAGTTTGATTTTATGTAGTGTTTATAACTCACACCAGGGGCTTGTTATGTTTCACAAAGATAGCAGTGTGATCTAGAGAATGCCACTGGGCCATCTGTCTACGTTTTCTTTGGTTTATCTCTGTCATTTTTTTCTCAGTTCCTGCAAAATTCTGTGATAAAATCTCCTTTCAGACAGAGAGTTGATACCGCAAGAGTACAGACCGCCTGCCTTCACTTTTCCTCTGCTCTGACTTCAGCTCGTGGCTGCATTTGTTAGTTTTGTGTTTACACTGGTTCACATTAACAACAGAGAGCGTCATGCTCTAGCTCTGTGTGTATGCCTGCTTAATTTATGAACTGTGTCAACAAAATGTCAGCACAAGGAGACAGCAGTTGCCTGTTGTGGAAAATGTGTGTGCCGATGTAATGTCTCCTTCCCTTCCTCTTTGCATTATTTCAACACTTTGTTAAAACCAGGGCATGCTTACATTTTCTGTGACCCTTCAGATACAAATAAAGCTTGAGTTGCTTCAAAAAAGTGCACGAAGATAAGCATGAATGCCACATGGTGTAGTGGGACAGATTTAAAGAGACAGACTGCCTTACATGGGGCACAAGGCATAGGGTACTCAGTAGTATCCTCAGACAGAGGTGATTTTGATACGCGGCTTATTGCTGACCACACAAAGGCACTGGATTGTGAAAGAAGGCAAAGGTAAGGAAAAAAGAAAAGTAGTTAGACAACTTGTTTGGGATTCAACTGATTATTATTTATAGTGTTTTGAGTCAATCTGGAATAATAACTCCCTGTATTGTGCACAGTGTTGGTACCGAATAAAAAAATATAGCTGTATACCATGAGGGGATAATAATGCTGACGTTGGGTTATTTGATCTGCGGCTTAGAATCTGTTGCTAAATGATAGGACTGCATTAATCTTTTTTTTAAAAGGAATCTAGACTTAATTTTAATATAGCTAGTTCAATGTGTAAAACAGTAATAATCAGAGGTGGTTTTTCATATGGGTAATATAGCTCACTACCGAGGAAGGTATGGCCTTAGTGGCGGCTCGAGATGACGACAAGTAAAACCAGTAAGTTATGACCTAAGTAAGTTTTATGTTGCTTGTTTGCATGTCCAGTCAAAGTGGACGAAAATATGACCGTAAGCCACAGCCCATCAATGACTCTCAAGGTGGTAGCTAATTCACAGCATTTTGTTTGGGTGTAAGATAAGATAAGAAATGCTTTATTATCCCACAAAGGGGACATTCTGGCGTGGCAGTGGCAAAGACGCAGACAGCTTTACACGCAATGAAAAAACAAGCTAATCTAATCTAAAGTTTGTTCGAAGGCAGCAGAGGATGGGCTTTATCAGAAACGCCAAAAATAAAAGTTAAAAAATAATAATAATGCCAGAGTAAATATTGCACAATTATTCAATTCAATTCAATTCAATTTTATTTATATAGCGCCAAATCATGAAACATGTCATCTCAAGGCACTTTACAAAATCAAGTTCAATCATATTATACAGATTGGGTCAGATTATACAGATTGGTCAAAATGTCCTATATAAGGAAACCAGTTGATTGCATCAAAGTCCCGACAAGCAGCATTCACTCCTGGGGAACCGTAGAGCCACAGGGAGAGTCGTCTGCATTGTACATGGCTTTGCTGCAATCCCTCATACTGAGCAAGCATGAAGCGACAGTGGGAAGAAAAACCACCCATTAACGGGAAAAAAAAACCTCCGGCAGAACCGGGCTCAGTATGAACGGTCATCTGCCTCGACCGACTGGGGGTTACAGAAGACAGAGCAGAGACACAACAAGAGAGACAAACAAGGACAGAAGCACACATTGATCTAGTAATCTGTTCTACATTAGATGGTAATAGTCGGTGATCTGTCCTCCCTGGATAATTTCACAGTCAACAGAACGTCAGACCAGGTGTACCTACTATGAAGAAAAAAGAGAGAGAACAAAAAGTTAAAAGCTGAAATGACAACAGTCATTTCAATGTAATGCAATGCAAATCTGGAGAACAGTAGACTGGAGAACAGTAGAAATCAGTAGAGTGAGAAAAGTAGGCCCTGATGTCCTCCAGTAGCCTAAGCCTATAGCAGCAAAACTATAAAGGTAGCTCAGAGTAACATGAGCCACTCTAGTTATAAGCTTTGTCAAAAAGGAAGGTTTTAAGATTAGTCTTAAAAGTAGACAGGGTGTCTGCTTCACGGACCAAAACTGGGAGTTGGTTCCACAGGAGAGGAGCCTGATAGCTAAAGGATCTGCCTCCCATTCTACTTTTAGAGACTCTAGGAACCACCAGCAGACCTGCAGTCTGAGAGCGAAGTGCTCTGTTAGGAACATACGGAGTAATCAGAGCTCTGATATATGATGGAGCTTGATTATTAAGGGCTTTATACGTTAGAAGAAGAATTTTAAATTCTATTCTTGATTTAACAGGAAGCCAATGAAGGGAAGCTAAAATTGGAGAAATATGATCCCTCTTGTTGATTTTCATCAGAACTCTTGCTGCAGCATTTTGGATCAGCTGAAGACTTTGAATTGCATTTTGTGGACTTCCTGATAGTAAAGAATTACAATAGTCCAGCCTTGAAGTAACAAATGCATGGACTAGTTTTTCAGCATCACTCTTGGACAGAATGTTTCTAATTTTGGCGATATTCCGGAGGTGAAAAAAGGAAACTCTGGAAACCTGTTTAATATGGGATTTAAATGACATGTCTTGGTCAAAAATAACACCAAGGTTTTTTACTTTATTACCAGAGGCCAAGTTAATGTCATCCAGATTACTTGTATTGCGCTTTAACTAGTCTTGACAACCTCCAAAGCGCTTTACACTACAGTTCAGTCATTCACCCATTCACACCCTGACGGTGGTGAGCTATGTTAGTAGCTACAGCTGCCCTGGGGCAGACTGACAGAGGCGAGGCTGCCATGCACCGGCACCACCGGGCCCTCTGACCACCGCCAGCAGGCAATGTGGGTTAAGTGTCTTGCCCAAGGACACAACGATGGAGATTTTCAAAGCGGGGGATTGAACCGGCAACCTGCCAATTGCAGGACAAACTCCCTAACCTCTGCGCCACCAAATGCGACTACTGCTTTCAATAATCTCATGCCCTGCTCCTGGTAAGTATCCTTCCACGTGTAGCAGTTTTTTTTTAAAGTGCTTGGCTAGTGCCAGCATATCTGTTTTCATTTGACTCATGAATGTTTTGGCTTGTTTGGGTTACACGGAAATTTGTTTCGTCTGCGTTTTAAACAATGCTTTCCTTAAAATGTCCTATTTTTGATAAAGAGATCAGATCACATGAAACAGCGAAAGGATTGCTGCGACCAGTCTGATCTGTTTCACTGTGAATGTCATAATTAAGGGAAACTGTAAAGGCATAATAATAATAATAATAATAATAATAATAATAATAATAATAATAATAATAATAATAATAATAATAATAATAGTACGCAGGGCTTATAATACATGGATGCAAACACTGAACTTCTGAATAGGCAGATTTTTGATCTTGCATATTAAGGCTGCATGTGTCGTCGAAGTGTGGATGACGTAAAATCACACAGTATTTCAACAGAAGTGGAATGGGATATGAGTTTTGCCACCAAAATCCAAATTTGATCAAACGAAAACACCTTGATATGGACCTTGAGCAGATTGTGAAATTCCAATCTAAAACCACCCAACTGTACAGAATAATGATTGATCTTTGGGGTTTAGCTACAGACTTGGAGTTTGACAATAATTTTTTTTTGTGACCTTGACATTGGAAACTTCTGTTTAGAGCCCAAGGACCTTGCCAGGTAACCTGAACCATTAGAAAAGAAAAACGAGGAGAATACATGGGGTTAAATGAGCCATTTCCTCTGTCATGGTAGCCACCTTTTCACAAATGCTGTGATCTGGCATTTAGCTGTAAAAGTGTTATAGCCCTTTAGCCCTTCAGGTGTGACAAATCTTGCAAAGTCTAACACCTTGATGATTGTTATTCTGCTACGCATTCACCCAGCTTGCCAAGTCATAGATGGTGGGATTTTTTTTTTCCCCCATTTCATGACCACTGTAAAACTGACATCATTATAATTATTATTATTATTATTATTATTATTATTATTATTATTATTATTATTATTATTATTATTATTATTATTATTATTATTGTTGTTGTTGTTGTTGTTGTTTATTTTTAAGTAGTTAATGTGATAAAATATGTATTTGATCAAAGCATTGCTGTAACTAGCTCATCTTGTATTTGTTTCAACTGACATAGACTCTTAGTGAGGGATAACTAACACTAGAACACACTGCAGTGACACATGTATTCACTCACTGGAGGTTCCTGCTGACCATTGTAAAAACACATGAGGCCCTAAAGACTATCTGATTACAAAGATGTATGTTACATCATATACAGTGTATAAATTAGAATTGTATTAAACAGTTCATTTATTTCAATAACTCAATTCACTAAGGGATACACATTACAGAGACTACCGCAAACCAATCATGTTTTAAAACTTATATTTCTGTTATTTATTTATTTATTTTCCCATCTACAGCTAATAAAAACACAGCATTTAAGATTAGAACATTTCATCAGACCGATAAAGAAGAAACAATTTTCATGCAGAAATGGGAGCTTAATGGAAAAAAAAAACATTGTATTACCATATATTGCTTAGGTTTTTCTTTTTTTTCAAAAGGAACTTTTAATCAGACAAACAGCCTTGTAGAAACCCATATTCCATTTTTTTTTAATACGCACTATGCTCAGACTGAGTGGTCATCCCTCTCTTTTGAGGATGCGTGAAAGGAGGAGTGTGTTATATTGTTAAATGGATATACAGCTAACTTATTTCTGCACACACACACACACACACACACACACACACCAGTAGGTGTCTATTTTCTTTCCCTGGATAGCTTGTTTTGGCCTAATCCCTGCACACATACACATTCACTCTGGGGACCTGTGCTACATTGCAGGTAATGGAATTGTCTCTTTGCAGACATATCACAATGGAGGAGGAGGAGGAGGAACTAACACAGCTCTGCTGGGACATCCTCTTTAAACTTGGAAGTATTTGGCCCTACATAAAAGGTCACTGGTGGCACTATTGAGCATTTTGGTTAATTACCCCTTTGTCTTGCTCTAGTGTCTAATCATTACTGGCAAACAGAACATGTGGAGGACTTTCACATCCTTACAACTGGAATAACATGTTTGGCAATCTTTCACTGATTTTTTTTTTTGGGTGTTGGTCAACTGAAGCTGCTCTATATGAAAAAAAGAAAAAGAAAAAGGAGATGGTGAGGCATTTTCTAACAGTGTAATTTACTGTGCATCTTTTCTATGCTCTAAAAGAGACTGATGAAACAACTTAAACGGATTTCTTCAATTGGTAACAAGTAACTGAGTTAGGTTTACCTAACTTAAGTGCTTTGAAAGGCTGGTAAAGGAACACATCGTCTCCAGTCTCCCATCTACACTCGACCCGTTCCAGTTTGCCTACCGACGGAACCGCTCCACTGAGGACGCCATCTCCTCTGCTCTTCACCTCAGCCTGGCACACCTGGAGGAGAAGAACACGCACGTGCGGATGCTGTTCCTGGATTTCAGTTCAGCGTTCAACACCATCATCCCACAGCATCTGGTGGGAAAACTGGAGCATCTGGGCTTCAACACACCCCTACGAAACTGGCTGCTAGACTTCCTCACCAACAGACCTCAGTCAGTCCGGGTCGGACAGAACACCTCTGATGTCATCACCCTCAGCACGGGCTCCCCTCAGGGCTGCGTCCTGAGCCCCCTGCTGTTCACCCTGATGACTCATGACTGCGTCCCCAGGTTCACCACCAATCACATCGTGAAGTTTGCAGACGACACAACGGTGGTGGGCCTGATCAGAGACGACAACGACCAGGACTACAGAGAGGAGGTGGAGCAGCTGGTGGGCTGGTGCAGAGACAACAGCCTGATCCTGAACGTGGAGAAGACGAAGGAGATCATCGTCGACTTCAGGAAAAACCGGCCTCACCATGCTCCACTGCTCATCAACAACTCAGCGGTGGAGGTGGTCAGCAGCACCAAGTTCCTGGGGGTGCACGCACGGACAACCTCACCTGGACTGTGAACACCATGTCACTGGTGAAGAGGGCACAGAAGCGACTGTACTCTCTGCGGAGGATGAGGAGAGCCCGCCTGCCCCCGCCCATCCTGACGACCTTCTACAGAAGCACCATAGAGAGTATTCTGACCAGCTGTCTCTCTGTGTGGTGTGGAGGCTGCAGTGCCTCCGACTGGAAGAACGTGAGGAGAGTGGTGAGGACAGCAGAAGGGATCATCGGGGCTCCTCTTCCCTCCATAAAAGACATTTCATCGCAGTGCTGTGTGTCTCGAGCCCGTAACATCATCAGGGACCCCTCACACCCCCACCATAGACTATTCTCCCTGCTGCCCTCTGGAAAGAGGTTCCGCAGCATCCGCTGCAGGTCCACTAGGTTCTGCAAAAGCTTTTTCCCTGCTGCTATCAGACTGCTGAACTGCTGAAGTATAAAAACGGACTGTGTACCACACTCGACTAGCTGATTTGCACATTTGCACATTTGTATCGTATCCTGCAAAATTGCTGCTGCACCTTACCCGGAAACGTACTGCAAAACTGTTTACAATGCAACTGCCTACTTTTAAATCACTGCTGCACCTCGCTGCACAACTGTCTACTTCACTGATGCACCTTACTGCATATTGTTTATATTTATTTTACATTGGTTATATTTCAACTGCCTACTGTTCACTGCTGCACTTTATCCGGAAATCTATTGAAACTTATCCTGTAAGTGACTGCGATCTATCACTGCACTTTTTATCCTGTACTGTAATTCACTGCAAGGTATCCTGTAGAGTTACTGAAATCTTTCTGAGCTGTGTGAAAAACGAAATTTCGTTCTGTGTGCACTCTGTGTATACAAAATGACAATAAAGAAAGTCTAAGTCTAAGTCTAAGTCTTAATCTATTTACATTGGTTTAACTTGACAGCTTCTAAACTAAATGACATATGTTGGATAAACTTAAGAAAATTACTTGTTACCAATTGAAGAAGTTAATTTGTTTTCTATTTTTAGAGCGTAGGTGGACAATAAAGTATGAAAAAGCAAGGAGTAAAAACAAGGTCTGCACATTAATTTTAATTACAATCGTCATCTGAGTTTCAATGTTTGCAATCATGCAATCGAGAAGATCTGCTCAAATCCAGGGGTTGGTAGGCTCTAACGTTTCAGGGACCATGTGTTCAACTCTGCTTGTCAATTATATATATATATATATATATATATATATATATATATATATATATATATATATATATATATATATATATATATATATATATATATATATATACATACATATTTGAATGGACTATCATTGTTTTTCATTAACAGGTAAAGAATACACATTTAGAATTTGCCAGATATAGATCTTAGTGACTAAGAAGTTACAGATCACACTTTCATGTTGGCCTCATATTGTGCAGCCCTTATGAAAACACAAGCACAGTCTTGTTTAATGAATCTTTATATTTAACTTCCTTTAGGTCTTCCATGACTGTGTATGTTGTTACTATGTAAGAGCCAATATGGAATGTGGGTTGCATTGTAATATCGAGTGCAGCTGCATAGACAGGGGCAAAAATATCTTGCCATATTTGTCCTTAGTCTCATTTAAATATCTAAATATACACTCATATTCAATAAATTTAGAATATGCATTTGTAAGAGGTTTTTTGTCACATTAAATGTACCTTTTGAAAGAAAAAACAGCCTTTAAGCCAGTATTAAACACACTTCGCTGTAAGCCTCCATTTCTGCATGAAAAAAGTTTCCTTCTTTTCTGTATAACATGATTGAACTTAACTTTGTAAAGTGCCTTGAGATGACATGTTTCATGAATTGGCGCTATATAAATAAAATTGAATTGAAAATTGAATTGAATTCTTTTATTGGTCTGATGCAATATTCTAATCTTAAATGCTGCATTTTTATTGGCTGGACATGGAAAGAAATCACAGTTAACAGAAATAAAAGCTTTAAAACATGAGCAGTCTGTGTTAATATATATAATGTGCTTCCTTTAGTATTGGGTTACTGAAATAAACCTCAATAATATTCTAATTTATCAAATACGACTGTATATTTAACTATTTATTCCTATCCGTATTGTTCCCCGTGTCTCTCTTTTTTTTTAAGGTCTTCCTTTTTTGTTCTGCTCCACATCCTAAAGTTCCTCTTCTCAATGTCCTGCTCTACTTGCAAAACCGCAGCAAATCTCATCGTATTATTGTAACAGACAACCATAACAATTGGGGAAATTGGCCTGGTTTAGAAAGTCAGTGTGGAGCCACAAAAAAAAGCTGGGATATGTATGAAAAGGAGAATATGTGCCCAGGCTTCTATATATCTGCTAGATACCGGCGGTAATGTGGTGAGGCAGACTGTTTATCCCTCATTTTTTCCCCTCAATGCTGTTTTGTCCAAATGAGACTGTGAGATAAAAATCCTTTGCAGCATCAGGGATGCTCCAGTACAAGTTGTTTATGCATCTCGATTCTGTGTCAGATTAGACTTCATCTTTTACAAAGTCATACGGAAGGAGAGAACTACTCTTTAAAAGATTTTGCAGCTTCGCCAATATTTCTCTCGACTCCAGTTGGATATTCTAATCTACACATCACACTATTTTACCTTAGTCCAGATCTACTCCTTTAATTTATCACGCCCATTCATCCCTTTCGTATCATTTCCTCTTGCACATCCACCACTTTTGTCTCATATCTTACATTTCCGCCGGTACGATTCACAGTTTATCTCATTCAATTCTCTCGTTCTCCTCTGCTAATCCTCTTATAGCACCCCCCTAGTTTGTCATATCCCACCTACTATTTTCTCCTTTTCTTGCAGTCTTTGTCAAAGTAGTTTGGTTTACCTAGCTTCCACTAAAAAAAAGAATGCTACAGACATTTCTCGGATTCATCTTTCTCTGCTGTAAAATATGTATGTTATTAGGCTTTCATATTTTTTCTCTCTCTCTCGGTTTTAGAAACCTAGACATATTTGACAGAGGATAGAACACTGTAAGCTTTAAAATGTATGAAGGAGAAGTTGCAAACGGAGATGTGATCAACTCAGCTGAGTCAAGAAAATCTCTTGCTGGGAAGAAGTTGAACTGGAGGTAGAAGTGAAGTTGAGTTAAGCTCTGCAACAGACAGTGCGGCTTAGTTTGAAAAACCACAGCCTAACACAGGAAATGATGCAGGCAGAGAGATGGCTTCAGGATCTTTATGAGGATTTTTTTTTTCTTCCAAAAGTGAGATGTACACAGAGTGATGAGGAAATGCACTGTGCAGGTGGTGCGTGTTGTCAGCCAAAAAACAATGTGGATTATAGTGCCTTGCACAGCTACAGATCCCCCTTGAGTTATTTCCCCTTTAGTCATGTTGAGACCACATATCTAAGTGTATGTTGGGACTATGAAAGACCAACAAAGAAGGGAATCCCTACATGTTTCATGTTCAACATCCTCTATTCTCATGCCCCTAGGTGAAATCCAGTGCAACTGAATGCCTTCAGAAGTCATCTGATTAGTAATGATAAGAGAAACGTGCAAAAACCTATATTTCTGTCCATTTTTCTTCACAAAATAGCTCAAGCTCGGTAACATTGGATGGGTAGCTTTTGAGAGCATGATGTCTTAATTTAGGTGCAAACAAAACTGTTACATAAATGATCTTAGATTTTTTAGAGGTGATGAGTAAATGTGGCGTAAGTGCATTAACCTTGTGTCAGAATCCCATTTATATGTGATTCCATGTAGAACTCTGTGTGAGTCTATGATCCCTAAAACAATACCTTGCAGTTTATGGTTTTAGGATGATCAAAAGTGGGAAAGTTGTGAAATTCCTTTATTGTCACACAATGGGCAAATTCAGGTGTGACAGTGGCAAAGACAGTAATGCAAAAATAACAAGCTAGTGTAATCTAAAGTTAGTTCTAAAGAAAAAGAGTAAAAAGTAAATACCAGAATACTTTCACAAAGCACAGTAATATAACATGGTGCAACTTCTTTGTGTGCCGCTGTTGCTGTCAGGTTTCGAGTTGTTGTTGTTGTTGGACCAAAATGCAGACAAATACTTGGGAGTCGCACGATGATGATGCCGGTGATTTATTAATGGAAAAACCACCAGAACAAGGTGGCATGACAGAGGACCTGACACCGAGTGTGGCTAAACAGGCTGACTAAATAGAGGAGAAGCAGACGGCAGGTGGAGTAATTAGTCACAGGTGGAAAGTGTAGAGGTAATTAGGCTGAAGGAGAGAGAGGGCAATGATCTGACGGAGACAGGAGGGGAGCAGATTGTAAAGGCGGCTTCACACTGACTACGTTCCCTCTGTGCTCTGTCCTTTCATTGCAAAATGTTCATACATCCACACGGCCCCGCCCCCTCCCACCTTTATTTTGAAATAATACCGGATGTGCTTTACACTTCCTGCGTATGACTTCCCATCTGGTTCATCTGGTTTTTAGAAATTGACGCATTTCGCTCCGTCATCCGTCTCAAATAGATTTGATCCGTATTTCTGACGGACAACGGAGGAGGGTTCTCGGTCATGCCGTAGCACCACGGAGTCTGTGTCAAATGCCCCACTGACTAGAATGGCTTTTATTCATGATGTAATGGAAAACACACGGATGAAGGAGTATGTGTGAAAGAGGGGTAACAGTAATACAGGAAGATTGACCAAATAAAATGGAATAAACCAGCAAAACTGAGGACAGGTAGGTAATAAAATAAGGATCTAAGAAGAATAAACAACTTAAATCATAATGATCAAAAAAGAAAAAAAAATGACAGAAACACAATTAAACAGATAATAAACAATGCTGAAAAAGAGAAAAACACAAAGAACTGACAGTTGTATGATAAAACAGGAGTTGAGAATTGGTCAACCTACAGCCGACACGTTTCTGTCACTAAAAAAAATAGTTTTTTAGGGACTTCTAGCTTATTGGACCAAACTTTAACAGCTTGAGCATCACTTCTAGCCTTCCAAAATACTTCCTCCCAATCCAATTAATTCTTTACTTCTCCAGCTTCAATTCACTCAAATGTTCTACAGAGGGGAAACAGAAGACATGAAGTATATCTGGTAATTGGCACTGCTGCTCTAAACATTTTGGCACTCTGCTCCATTTTGCTAACGCTACCATTCTTGTCTGCAAGCTCCATACAGTGACTCTTTGATTCTTTACGTGTTTCTCTCTGTGTTCTGTCACAACTGACCTCTTTCTTTTTTCAACCAATTAAAACATGTAACCTTGTGCTGCATGGTTACAAGCATATACACAGAATAAGTGGCAAGGTGATGCTATTATCTGCAATGCTTACTATGGTTGCCCCCTTGTTTCCTACATCCAACAAGCTAAAGGTCTGTGCCCTCTTGATTAGTTCCCAGTGAGAAAGAAATTTCTGCATTGCCTCTGCCCTTTAATAATCCCCATGTGTATTCGTGTGTACTGCAGAGAGACAGAGAGAGAGCGAGAGAGACAGAGGGGGAGAAGGACTTTGACCAGAAACTATTTCCTCTGGCTCAGTGTCCAGCAGTGATGTTGAGCAGTTTTGTTCTCTGACGTCAAACAACTGTGGATGGGCAGATATGAGAATATGCTCAGTCTGTGGATATTTGTGTGGGGATGTCTCTGCAAAAAGATCCAAATATCAGATGTGTGTGAGAGGTGCAACTGTCCGCCTCTGGTGACCCTTCAAGCCACGCATGGCACATTTAGTTCGGTCAGATGCATTTAGAACCCCAAAAAAAGTGTTTTGAAAGGTTCATCACAAGAAGTTCATCAGAAGAATGTTTCTAATCCAGCTAACTGATTCTTTTATTTTATTTATCTTACTTCCATAGCACTCTCACAATGCCCTCAAACCTCATTAACACTCTGGTAGTGATGGTGATATTTATTTGCAGCATAATCTAGTCAGGAAAATTGTATCTATCTATCTATCTATCTATCTATCTATCTATCTATCTATCTATCTATCTATCTATCTATCTATCTATCTATCTATCTATCTATCTATCTATCTATCTATCTATCTATACACACACACACACACACACACACACATATATATATATATATATATATATATATATATATATATATATATATATATATATATATATATATATATATATATATATATATATATATATATATATATATTAATCAGCATATTGTACAATTTGACAACATACATGTTGTCAAATTGTCTCCTTGTTCAAATGCATTTTGTTCAAATGCAGAACACAAAATTTGTCTTCTGCATTTAAACCAACCCTTGAAGAGAAGTGGGCTGCCTCTGCTTGGGCCCTGGTGAGCATTCTGGGACCCATGTTGGGAGTCTGTGGGTGTTAAACCAGGAACCTTGCAGCCTCTCCAGGATGCAAGCGACCTGCTCTTTAACCACTAGGCCACCACACCCCCGACTTATGTATATAAGGATTGTTTAGGGGCTACAATTGTTGTACCAGTGATTTTATGAAAGACTTTTATTCTTTTTTTTTTGATCTCTTAATTTTTTCCAGAGTGAAAGACTATACTCCTGTTAAAGGTTGGATTTTTCCAAAAATGTTCAGTGGGATCATTTCAATAGAAGATTGTCTTTTTAAAGCTGTTTACACATCAGTGATTCAAATAAGCGTGGCAGGTGCAGTGTATTTGTATATTGTATCTAAAAGCCTTTTTGTTCATCAGCTTCAGAGCTCAGTGGGCACATGTAACTATTTAGACGAAAACTAAACCTTTTACACCCATAAACAAGATGTAAAACCCACAGAGGGAAAATGTCAGCGTCAGCTAAAAAAATAATGCAAACCTCTGAAGCATGACTGACATTTTCCTTATTACTTTTAGACATTTTCATGACTAGCAGAAAGAATCCAAAACAGAAATACCATTTATTGTTATTAAATTTCATTTTCTGCCACAGCCCGAGGCAATTTAACATTAAAAATGTCATGTGTCATATCAAACTATTTCCCCTATTTAAAGATATTCACAATCTCCCTCATCTCAATCGCAGCACATTTTGTTAAAGTTATAAAAATAGGTTAATTTCTACATAAAAAGATGGACAGATTTCACTCGAAGCAGCTCAAACTTCGAACAAATCTATCCATGAACAAAACATCGTACTATAGTACGCCCAGCTTTCATATTCATGCTTTATGTTCTCTTGCATATGTCCATATGCATATGTGTGTAATGGACTAGGCTCTAACATAATTTCATGCTTCATGATAAAATTGCCTCCTCTGTTTAGTCTATGGGGGCAATTTGTACTTGATGCAGCCAAACTAATCTGGTCTGCTAAAGAAGATTGTTTCTCACTCACTCCCTGACTTATTAAACTGATAATAGCATACAGGCAGCATGATATGCCTCCGACATGTGCTTCAGAAATGAACTCTGCTAATGCTTTTGCGAAAATTGGGAGAGAGGGAAATATTCTGCCATTTTTACTCCCGGGTACAGTTTATATTATCCTTGGTGGATTCCTATTGGGAATTGGGTAACATTGTGAAAAAAAAGAAGAACATAAAATCATATATCATCTTTAGCTAAAATAGATGTTACAAAGACTAAAGCTATTATTATTATTCAAATTGTTTCAGCAGCAGTAATATCTATTTTTATATAGTCCAAACAGGAGAGGAATTTAGGGGCATTATGTATTACAGGCTTTGTTTTCTACGTCATTTAAAGTTACTCTTAACATTCACTTGAACAATCTGTTAGAAACACTTGGCTATTGAAACCACCTTCTATGATTCAGGGGAATTGTTTTGATTAGACAGAAAAACACTTGTGGTGTACATAATCTGTTGTGCGCAAAGATTACACCAAGAAAACCGTTTTAGATACCCTCAGAGAAAATTAAATGGGCTACAGATCCTAACACTGGTAAATGTAGCAGCCACTTCAACATTAACACAAGTTATATGAACAAAAAATAAAACACAATGATTGTTAGTTATAATATTGGCAGCACAGTTGTAAAAGTCCTGTTAAGGATCTAACGTGTCCCACTAGTTATTGGCGTTCCTGGTAAAGATGTAAAAGGCATCAACACAAATTGAAATGGAGACCTGGGCAAGTTTAAGTGAGTAGCTACTTTGTCATTGCCTGAATGAAGACAAACAAACATTTAATTATCTTACCCTTTTTGAAGAGTGGCTGAGAGATATGGTCTCTGTTTCACCTCATGTTTATACCCCAGTCAAACAGGAAGCTGAGCAGTTCTAGTTAAGCCGTCCGATACTCGACTCAGCTGCAACATTGTAAAGTGTAAAAAACTATTCAGTTACATTTATTTTGGAACAGAGTTTGCGATCCCTGCTTGGAATGTAGATAAGTTTGTCTTCCCAGCTGAATAATTGTTCTGAAATTAAATGCCATTTTAGAAAAATATTTTTTGGTGGAGAATATGCCCCTGAAGTAAAAGATTATTATGTTGTTTATTTTAAGAATAATTAATTTTGTAACTTTGAAGGCTCTTTTCCCATCTTTGCCAGGCATAACTCATAATGCTAGTTTAATGAATAATAGCAGTTGTTCTTATACAAACACAATTCTTGTACTTATTTTACTGTATTTAATGTGTATTAAGTGTGATTATCCAATTTACGTTCAACTACTCAAAATATCTTTGAACTAGAGGTGAAAACTTAGGTGAGAACTTTGGTATTCTCGACTATGAAGGGTCTGCGTGGCTCACAGTATGCAGTACGCCTGAGTATCTGGGGGCTTTTCAGTGTTTATTAATCCTTTGAGTCTTGTCTGTCCCTGTTTCCTTTTTCTACCAGGTATCATGTACGCCCACGCGTTTTCGCATCTCTTTTTGGTCTTCACAGTATTGTCTGATGAAACATTGTGGCAAAAGCTTTAGTCCAATTAGCAAACAAAGTCCATTTGCTTGAGTAAGTAAAAGTCAGACGCTATTTTAATAATACAGATACAGATTTCCAAGGATGTTGGTCTGGAGAGAAGGCAGCTGGACTGTGGCTGTGGCAATCTGAAAAAATTATTTTCTCTCTACCGAGAGCTGAAAAAAAGTAAAACAAGACCGATCTCCAAGTTTCACAGAATCGCATATAGGGAGGGAGACATCTTGCGTTTCAGATAAACAAACAGTGCCTCCTGGACTTGCAGACACTCAAACACCCCCACCACATGCGTTCTCACACGGACTTATGCACACATGTTGCGGTGGGTGGATGAAAGGAGTTTCCCACAAACACAAGCTCCTGTGTCGAATGAGCCACTTTTATTGTGGAAAAACACAGGGATGCTGGTCTTGGCCGGACAGAAATGTGGGCCGACTCGGTGCTCTGAAGTGTGCGTGAATGAAGCGCATGTGTGTGCAACCAGTGAAATCTCAGTTATTTGTAAAGGCTTTGTGTCAAACAGTCAGCACGCAACCACGTACTTGTGGAAAAGAGGAGTGACACACATGGAATAAACACACTCAGAGCAAATCTAATTATCTGTCGGGGAGTTCCAGGAAGTGTAACACTTTTGATATTCTGTCAGTTATAAAGCCAAGAGCTTGTGGGATTTATTTAATTTAATTTTTTTTTGGTCTTCCTCTTCCTCCATATTAAATCTGCCTCACTACATTGTTTCAATCTCGTTTAGCCCGTGACTCTGTTTTTGCCTCTTGTTCTCTTAAATATGATTGCAACTTCAACCAAAGAATATGTGACATTAATCAGTTGGGGAATACTCATGCCTTTTGTTATACTTGGAGAATGCTTTTAAGAAATGATTGCAGTACAAGTGTGCTACAAAAATGTAGAATATCTGCAGAAAGTGCATTGCTTTCAGTAAGAGACTGGTGGCCTAGTCGAGAGAGCAGGGCACTTGTGTCCTGGAAAGGTTCCCTGAGCAAGACCCTGAGCCCCAGACTGCTCCCGCAGAGTAGCAGCCCACTGCTCCCCAAGGCACTTTTGACTGGAAAGTACAATGTGGCAACAACAAATAAAGATTATTGATATCATGATTATTATTATTACTTCCATATTTCATTCTAGAAGTGATACTCTTTAATTTTGAAACATTTATTTATTATTCAAAATATAATTAAAACATAACAATCCAGGTATTACAAAATTAAAGCATCATATAGAGTCCCACAAAATAAGGATTAAGAAGTCAGGTTATCTACTGGTGTTGGTCCCCTATATTTTATACAGTCCGAGTCAGCACAGCCATCTTCCAGCAGATTTAGAGAATATCATGCCATCGAACCAGTACGTAGTTAATGATCATGGTGTCGCTGTGGTTGACTGGCTAACAGACTTGTATCGATAAGGTATTCTCTTAGAGACGCCAGACCCAGCAATGCTGAAAAGCTTAAGACCAGTTTTAAAGCAACCTGGGCTTCTTTACCTCAGCATTTCCACAGGCTGATCCTCCACCCAACTCTGGGTTGATGCAGTAGTTTATGAGACTCAAACAAGTTCAAATTGCACTGCATTGACATATGGGGAAACAATTATATTGTCTTTTCAGTTTAGTTTTTTTCAAAAATGTGTTTTTGAGGATTCTGCCATTCTTGTTGTCAACAAAATGTAATTTTCCTCACTAATCTTACTCACAAATAGACGTGGCGCGGTTGCCAAACTCAAGTCATGACAAGGTTTTTTTAAAAGTAGACTTAGACTTAGACTTAGACTTTCTTTATTGTCATTTTGTATACACAGAGTGCATACAGAACGAAATTTCATTTTCACACAGCTCAGAAATATTGCAGTAACTCTACAGGATACCTTGCAGTGAATTACAGTACAGGATAAAGTTACCCTTTTCAAACAGCAAAATTTTTAAAAGTGCAGTTCCTGCACTTTAAAATATTTTCAATGAGATGCCAGAGAAAGTGCCAGAATAATCAGAGTTACCTTTGGTTGTATAGAGTGTATTGTAACAGTAGAAAGTCCCCTCTCTTACCTGTTGCTGTGAATCTGGCTGAAAAAAAGACAACTGCAGTTTTCCCTCAGTAATAACAGAGACAAATTTGGATGCTAGGACACATTTTGGGTCACTTAAAAACAATACAAGCCCAACTAATCACATTTTATCACCTTATTATGCAGAGAAGCCAGACGGCATTCAGTACTTTGATAAGGCTACTGCTGTATATTTACCATGTGATTATTTTATGTTTATGTTTTGGTCGGAGTGTAAAATAGATATCATGTTAGACTTTTTTTTTAATTCCGCAAAACTGAGTTATTTTCACTACATTTTTTCATTCTGCGAAATTCTCCCATGCCTGCTCAGAAACAATTACTAAAATGGCTTGTGTGTGTGTGATTTTGTACGTGCAGCTGAGCGACAACACTTTTTGCTCATTTTATTAGTAAAGTGAGGACTTTGATGTAAAGTGAGGATCTTTTGTCAGTCCTCTCTTTTATTCTGGTCTGGGGATTCGATTTAGGACTATGGTGTCAATTAGGCTTAGGTTTTGGTTTGGTATAAACCTATAAATGTTAGAGTTAGGGCTTGGGTTAGGGTGAGGAAGTAGAAAGGCAAGAAACGGTCCTCACAATGTACACTATGTACATTAATCAAGGATGTTTGTGTGTAAAGTAATACTTTCCCCTTTGTCAGGTGGTACACAATGGAACTGCAGAGAAATAAAAGCTGGAATAAAGCTCTTTTTTTTTCCACATCCAAGAACTGGATTAAGTGTCCTCTCTAAAAGGATTCTGTTGATAGAAAAGTCTGCCGTCACTCAACATGTTTACGCCTGGGTTGTTTCTTTGACGGCCAGCGTTGTGATGACAGCAGATGTTTACCATGTGTAATCCCACAAATTCACCAAGATCTTTTTGCAAATTGCATAATGGACGTTTGGCATTGGGAGTGAGAGACTAATTTTATTTGTTGTCTTTACGATTAATAATAGTAAACATGAATATCTGTCTCGATTTCCATTTCCATCTTTTGCATTTTCTGCAACATATCTAAATTCTCTCTCTATTCTCCTGAGTTTGTCCATCTTATCTTTCAAGTAGTTTTTGAAACTGAAAACATTGATTTGAAGAAACACTGCGTTGGCCATGCAGCCCTGTTGTATTATCTTTCTAAAGCTCATTAAGAAATAATTAACCTCTTTCACTTTTGCTTCAGGCAGATTTCCCAAATGGTATTTCATATTACTGACTTACAATGAAGGGAGAGATAGTGGACACTGTGAAAACACTTTTGGGAAATGAACATAGAAATTAATGATAACATTGCACTGTTGTTCTGGGTGTGCAATTCATTACCACAATATGACTCAAGTCTTGAAGGTAATGTTTTGAAATAACAAAGCAAATGAAAAACGATAATGGGCAAAAAATTACTGTGTGGTTTCATAGAACATCCTCAATGTTTGACAGCAAACACATTTTATGCAGTTATTTGTGTATTTTCAAAGAAGTTTCTACTTCTTCCCCTCTTTTTAGTAATAGGCACAGGCTTTTAACACTGCAACAATGTTTTAGATTTTTTTTGTCAGTCATATACATGTATCACAAAAGCCTTTACATAAAGAAGCTAAAACATCTACAATTATTGTAATGCCAACATTAATTATGAAAAAGCCAAATATTAAGTGATCTCTATTTTAATTTCTAGATAATAAGATAACCTACAATACTGAAACTCCTGGGAAGAAGCATAAAAAAAAAAAAAAAAAATGCACCTGTTTCAGTTCAGGTAAATTAAATTCCGTACAATACACTTCAGCTATTTTTTTTTTTTTTTTACATTTCAGTTTAATTCAGATAAAGCTATAGTTGGTAATCCTGTTCAGAAACACTTTTTGTTATACTGGGTGAAATGGTCTTTTCATCTTGACCCTAGTCAATACATTATGTATTCAGAAAAAGGAGGTTAAGAAATAGATCTCAGTGAAAGCTGCAGGCTTCTAAAAACTCTGACCAATCTTATCATTCGGTCTGATTGGAAAGAACCAATCAGATGCCTTAATGTCTCGTTCTGGCCACGCCCCTTCTATCCCTCGAGTTCCCGGGGTATCGCCGTATCTACTGGTTGTCCCACATGGCAATCATTCTGACACATTGACGTAACGTCAGTGTGCGTGCTCGTTATTTTCTTCTTGCTGGATGCGCATGTGCACTTCTAGTGCTCTCACCAAATACTTTGAAAATGGCTGAGAGTTGCAAGAAGTTTATGAGACGAAAAGGAAGGCCTCAGTAGAAAGCAATAAGACCAGAGTGGATTTGGGAGATTTTTTCACTCGATCCTCCTGAAGAGTGGAATAGCGGGTAAGACGGTCACCAACTCTACCCTTAATTTAATTTCAGCTCAGTAAAGTTCAGTGTTCCTGAGTTCAGTTAACAAACAGTTCACAACAAAGATCATGTAGCATTTTATTCAATAACCCGATGTAATTCATAACTAATTATTTAGAATCCTAAACTATATATGCGTAAATATTTTCAATAAACTTTAAGCTGTTTCAATTTGGCTTGATATACCAATATTCATTAACAAATAATTAAATAAATAGATGAATAAATTACAAAATATATGTAGTGAAATGTTAGAAAATGTTTCACCTCAGGTACTTCTGATTTCATGTCTTACTTAGAGTGATTCAGTTCATCTGATCTGATTTCACAACAGCAAACATTCCTCTTTCATAACGTTACCCAGAGGTGGGTTTAAGATGAGTGCAAACACTGTTTGTGTTCAGGTGGTAAGATACACAGAGTTAGAGGAAATTCAGCTTGATTTGGCTGTAATTGGTGACGAAAGGTGAAATGCTGTGACTTTTATCGGAACTAGCAAAACACTCTTCAGTTGTTCCTTCGGCCCTTCATTTCCTGCTGTTCATCTTGTTGATAATGATCTTGGCAGGCCAAAATGAATAATGCACGCTTGCCTTAATGGTCAGAGAAGGTGCAGTGAACACGCATCCACCAGACCAATGCATGTACATAGACATGCATAAGCACCGACACGTGCACTCATTAGCTCATCCATGCACAAACCCTACAACGTACATTAGCAAACGGCCCTAATTGTACACACACTTAGACACGTTATCAAGAATGTATCAGCTCACCAGAGCTGGCGCACACACAGACAGACATATCACCATACGCACACACATACACACGCATCTTCATGCAGCATGACATGCGACTGGGAATAATTGCTCCATTTCTTAATGATGGGCATAAGAGACCAATACGTGTAAATTATTAAAGTGTACAGCAATTAGACATGTAACACTCCCAGGGAGGTAGATATACACTCTCTCTTACAGAAAACAAAAGAACACCCTGAAGGTAAAAAGACATCAGAACACTCCTTTGGAAAAGTGTTCACGCCCCTCGAACCTTGACATTTTTTTTTTTATAAATTACAAACGCAGACTGATGAATTTTACTTGGATTTTATTTTTATTAGCAAACAAAACTCTGAACAACAACTGGGTGTGTTGAATGAATAGCATCTGTAATTTCCATTCCATTTCTCAATAATGTGCTACTTTGCATTGGCCTATGACACAAATCACAATCAAAGGCAGTTTTGGTTGAAACATCTGTGATCTGGATATTGATGAGTTTTTAGCACTGCTACCTTGCAACAAAGGTGCTAGGTTTAAAGCCAGACTGGAAGTCCTTACATTTTACATTTGCTCCTGATGCACGTTACTCCAGATACTCTAAATTTGTTCCACAGTCCAAAGACATGTGTGTTAGGTTAATTGGATACTCCCATAAGGCAAATTCTTCGTTGCAGATTTTTTCTTCTGCCACTAAGAAGACATCGGAGCCACACGCTCCCTCACCGCACCATTAAGATAAGCAGCTACAGAAGGTGGATCTATGTTTGTAACTTTACAAAGTGGAATGGGTGGATGTACTACTTACTAGAATGACTACAGTGCGTCACAGACATAAAGGTTTTCTGGCATATCTGCCTACATGTCAATGAAAAAAAAAAAAAAACCTTCACACACCAAAGCATCCACCAGCGTGTTATTGCAGCTGTCTCTGGCAGTTTTGATATCAAAGCTAAAGCTTATAGGTGGGCTTGATGTTTATTTGAAACTCAATGAGAGGAAGAGACCCAATATCTGTCTTTGAAATGTAATCTTTCATTGAAGATGATTACAGCTCCAACATTACGCAGTGCTCAAAGCTGTTTGGAGAATGTGTTTGTGGTGCGGATGCCGTGTGTTATTGTGTGCTTGATGAAGCTTACTTTTTGACAAACAAAAAGGTTGCTTCCTTTAATCTGGACCACTCAACATGACTGCAATTGCATTTTTATAAAGAGGCTGTGATTTATTTTTATATTCTCCTTGAAGTCGTTAGTAAGATAATTGGGATTTCTAAAAGTCTATTGTTACACTGACCATTTTAAATTAAACCACCAAGTGCAGCAAATTCCTTCTTTCTCCCTCCTGTCTTATTCCTGTCTTAATCCTCTGACCTCCAGGTTAATGACGGCCCAACATCAAACACCTCCAGCATCAAATACCCTTTAAGAAAAGGTACTAGAAGAGCTTATTAGATCTACCCACTTGTGTCATTACAGAATTCAATCTCAGTGGTCTGACTCGTTTCCAGGCTCGGGACACATTACATGAGAGACTCGCTGTCCATTGCAGTTTGAACATAAATGAATTATTCATTTGAGCCTTCCACATAACAACCTTCCATATCTTTAGATAATCCTTTGTATACAGGAAGCTGTTGAGTGGCATTTCATCCAATTCAAAATTCACAATATAGCAATGTCAAGGGCAATATGTGCTGTTTAAAACACAAGAGATTTGCCCTTTCAAAGAATATTTATTCCTCTTCTCTATTATAGGTAAAGGGTTTTACAGGCTATTGAAACTGAAATCAGATGAAAAAGCCAAGCCATTAAACTGGGATTAATGGCCCCATGTGTAAATGGAACATGATTTATTTGAATACATACTGGTGTCATAGGCTGAAAGCTGCAGGGGTAATATGATGCAGGATGTCATTATTCATCTGATGCTTGGTTTAATGGCTACTAAAACTGTGTTTGAACATAGCAACTGTTCGGCTTGGTTGTAATTCTCCTTGAAAGCAATTTAGGCTGAACATACTCCTCAAAAGCAGATTTTTTGCGGTGCGCCAGTGCAAATGTTGTGTTTAGATATATCTTGTTGATAAATGTGTTAGAGACCTTTTCAACTGTCACATTTCAATTGCATATGAAGATTGGATTTTGAAGGAATAGTTTGCACTTTCTTTAAGTGAGATTCAGGGTACTTGTTAGAGGTAACACTTCCCCTGCATGTGGCAGAAAGGTTTAAAATTGTATCTATTGGACATAACACCACATTAGCAGACATTAAATCAACTTATTCTCAAGAGGCCGATAAATAAGAGTTTGTTGCTGGTTGACAGTGAAACAACATCCGTGTTACCACATAAAATCATGTTTCCAAATGTATCAATCCATTTTATTGACAGTCTGCCAAGATAATTTTCAAGCAACTGCGAGACCTGGAAGAGATGTACAATCTTAGGCGTTGATGCATAGATGACAGCCTATCGTGAAATCCAAAAGTTCACTCAACTCTTGGCAGGTTTAGGGTAGATTGACAAGCTGAAGCTGATGAGGCAGATGAATACAGCCGGTAATATCAATCAATGTAACCTTGCATCAAAACAGATAAGTTTTTCGCCAGAGAAATACATCAGCAAACTTCACAGTCTCACTACACAGTACACAGATACACAGATGTCGCCGCGTTGAGCTGACAATAGTGTTGCTTTATCTTATGAATGAAGATTGACTTACCTCGACTTTTTGCATCCAAAGGGTGTCCAGCCTACAGCATTTCTGAATAAATTCACTAATGCTCATTTGATTGTTGGCTGGAGCTCTTAGACTTTACACAGAACATTTAACTCTCAACCTCAGATTATCAGACAAGCATTAAGAATGAAACAAATACAAGACAGTGGCATCTCAGCATGATTAACTACTCTGTTCTTCATCCTGATAAACACGTAATGTACAAAGTAGGGGTGTAGCATTACATACTACATTTATAACAGATTTGGTAAAATTTGCTTAATTTCTTCACATTTTGACTCAAGTAAAAATCTTTTTTTGATATGTCAAGAAATGTAGCAACATAATCTGAGACAATAGCTTAACATTTATCTTGATATGTTAAAGCAACTGGTCAAATAAAACAAATATAGTGAAAGGAAAGAAGTATGATGTAGACAGCTTTTAAGGTCTACCAGAGTAATGAGCTAGATGCTCATCTCTGCAGGCTCTGTCTGACTTGCTTGGAGTGATCGTAGCACTGCTTCTGCTCTCATCAGCTTCTTTTCTCCAGTGGGTTAAGGGCCCTCTAAGTTCTTTCAGGTTGACATTCACTCCGGGTCTTCAGTCATTAGCTGAAAGTGCAGCCCTTAGGGAATGACTTTGTTTGTTCTCATTACCACCCATTTCTCATTGCACGACCTTAGTTTTGTTGGAAAGGAGGAACTAATAATGAGGAGCTTGTTTTAGGTACATCACTTAAATTTGTGTCAGAAACATTAAAGAGATTGAGTTCCACCTCAATCAACTCCTGATCTCAGATTAAAAAAAAAAAAATTGGTATTGATTTATTTTATTTTATCTATTTTTAGCTAAGTGCATTGAGCATATACTCTAGGTAAAACAGACAACAGTCTCCAATGTCAGACACACAAAATGTTTACGACAGTCACTGTCACAGGCAAGTAATCCTTTAGTTTAAATAAAGTGCATTTGTGCATCGGTGATGATATTTATCTCTTAAAAAGTCGGATGCCAAAACGAAAAAAGACTCCTGGTCACCCATAAACCCCGCTCAAAATTTGATCTGTACAATCTGACCTGGGAACCTTCCCCAGTGGTATCAAAACCTGTCATTTAGCGGTCACACAGCGGTTATGTGACGTGCTCACTCTCACACACTAAAGTTAGTCACTCTGCAGGAACCCATGCAGTTGTGTGCTTTTTGGTTGTTGGGTGAAATTCAAGGTTGATGTGTTTTTGGCTCAATGTTGTTAAAAGGGTTAGGAACCGGGTGTGTTCGACCGTCTGAACAACTAATGACATGGGTGCAACCTTTGGTCTTGCCACACACCAAAAACCACTCAGTGCTGTTATAGAAACCTAGTGTCATACAGTGTCTATTAAATATCTTATTACACTGTCTATTCATTCTTACTGGTAAATGGTAGGCCGGATTGATTCATTTCATTCATGACCGTGACTGAAAGGAGAATCAAAAACTCTGCTCTGTAGGAGCACAATAGAGTTCAAATCCTTTTGACAAAGAGCTTGCTATTATTGCAGAATAAATCCTTAAAATTACAGAGGAAAGAATATGGGTCACCTGTACATTCCACTAAGATGTGGCCGCCAGCAGTGAGCACCATGGTAACTCTGGAGGAGCCAGCAAGATCAACAGCTCGGGTGTAAAAACATTTGTTCAGCAGTTTGTTGAGCAATCCACAAATCTGACCTTTAAGAAAGAGTAGCAGGTATAAATTAATTAATGAAAGAAAGTGAAAGGAAGTCCTAATTTTAGGTTCCCACAAGCCATGTAGGTTAACAGTGAACATTTCATAAAGGGTGTTCTAGTCAGTTGAGACTAAAAGTAAACTTTTTAACCTGTGGTTGAAAACGAACACTACACATCACGTTGATTTCACCATCCCTACTGTAAAACATGGTGGTGGTAGCCTTGTGCTATGGGATGTTCCTCTTCAGTGGGGTCCGGGAAGTTGGCCGGGGTTGATAAGGACAATGAATGGAGCTAAATACAAGACAGTCCTGAAACGATACCTGTTACAGGCTGCAATTGGCTTTAGAGTGGGGCAGATGTTCGCTATACAGTAGGGCACCAATTGAAAACATGCAACCAGAATTAAAATTAAATGATAGAGATCAAAACATGTTTAGATGTTAGTGCTCTCCAGTCAAAATCCTAAATCAGACCTAAATCAAATTGGGAATCAGTAGAAAAACTTTTAAAATGATTTGTTAAAGTTGTATTGCCTAGAAGAAAAAGCAAACATTTCCATCCTGAGATGTGCAAAGATTAGTTGAGATACAAACAAATGCTTTAAGTAACGCAAATAATTTAGGGAGTGATTCAAGGAGAGTGAAAACTATTGCATGCCACCCATGTCATAGTTTTATTGAAAAAAAGGAAAGAAAATAGAAAGTCAATATAATTTTCCGCTCACAACTTTGCCCTTTTGTGCATTGGCTTATAACGTAAAATCTTAATAAACTATGTTGAAGTTTTAGGTGGTAACGTGAGAAACCATAGCAATGGTGTCTTCTTGGATAATAAAACAGAAGAGGAAAGCTAGATGATCAAAATAAAAACGGAGGCTTGCAGCTTTAGCAACCACAGGCTTGACCCAAGGATCAGATGAGACAAACAACCCGTTATCTGACAGCTTTTTTATCAGTAGCGCAGAAGGCGTTCGGGCTTGCAAGGTCACAACACGGTGTTCTGAAAGAATGTGCAACAAAAATATAAAACATATCAGACTGTTGCATCATTTAAAGGCAGCTCCAAATTTAATTTTACCTTCAACAGTAACCTCAGTTTGGCAACGGTGGAAGAAAAGGTCAAATATAAAAATCACACTACTTGTATCTTCCATTTTTTATATTTGTATATCATTATAAGTTAGGCTGTACTCTTACTTCACTTTCGGGTTGGCAAATAACACTATAGATTTTTTTTTTTTTTTATTAGTTTATTTGTCAGGGACAATGCAGTGCACATTATTACATTGATAATTGTAATAGGCAGAGCCATAACAAAATGTGTAGATGTGTTGCATGAAAGGTTTCTAGCCTATAGGCTAATTTGCAACCCCAGTCCCCAGTCAGGCCTTTATAAAATACATTTTCCTAAAACGTAGCTCACATTGCACAATCATATATAAAATACATTATAAAAGACAACCATTAACACTTTACACAATCCTAACAACATTACACAAAACAACACCTCACATCCAACATAATCATAATGACTCAATGTTCACATATTTGATTTTCTTTCAGCCAATGTTTCACCTTTCTATTAAATGTTTTCAGGTCAGTTTCTATTTTTAATTTTGATTTATGGGTGCAATTACTGAGGAAGTAATATTGAATTAATAAAAAGCAGCAAAACTGGAGTCAGCTAAAAAAAATTAAATAGTTGATTTATTTGTTCAACATTTTTCTGACCATTTTGACGGTTGGTGGGGATTTGCTCATTATCTATATCTGTTGCTCCACTAAACTTTGTAAACTATTCCAGTTTTTGACAGTTGAAAACTGACCTAGTAATGCTCACTACATTTAAAGGGAACACTTTACATATAAACCCTGCTGACATACATTTTAAGTATACAGCAAAGATTTGACGGAAAACCCTTAATTATCTCCAGCTGATATTTATCTCTGGCTACTAAATTAGCAATTTCAGATTGAATGGAGGAATCACAGTGGGAAGCACCGCTAACAAAGTCTTTTATAATTAATATTTTACAAGATTACAGTTCTTTTACATAGAGCACCCTTCTTACTTATTAGCTTTCTGGGTATAAAAAAATAATCTTTAGATTTAGCTTTGGTTGCTATCCTATTTGAATGCTATATAAATAACTGAAGCACTTTTTTATTTGTACATTTTTATGTTGATTAGAGTATTTTGAAACTTTTTTAGCTGTATTTTTTTTTCAGGATATAACTGTGATGTATTTCCTAGCCACTTTTCAAAATTGGAGAACACCCTTTTTTAATAATGTAGATGTATGTTGAGTTTCATAAGTCATTTAATGACTACAATAAAATAGATTCTTCCTTAAACTTGCCCATATCTACAGTCAAAGAAATAAGTAAGAGATTGAAAACAATGGGAATGGTAATAAATAAGGCCCGATGTGTATCGTGCCAGCATAAACAGTGAGAAGGACGGGAGGGGAGCCAGTTATTGTTGAAGGCTGTAGATGACAGTATCACACAGTACAATGAAATTCTCAGTCAGTGTATCTTTCTGTGATTTATGATATGGATTAAAACAAAACAAAGAAACAAGTAAAAAGTAATAATAATAATACATTTAATTTATACTGCACTTTCCATCAAAAGATCTCAAAGTACTACAGGTAAAAAAGAAAAAAGCATAAAAAAATTAAAAAAGCTATTTTAGAAGAGAGAAAAAAAAACATCTAAAGGGGACCAAAAGCTTTGCTAGAAAGAAATGTTTTAAGGCCTTTTTTAAAAAACTCAGTGGATTGAGGTGCCCTCAAGGTGTCAGGGAGGGTATTCCACAGATGTGGGGCAGCAGCACAAAATGCCCTATCTCCCATTGTCCTGAGTCTGGTTCTGGCAATGTGGAGGAGATTTGAGTGAGTGGAGCGAAGGGAGCAGGTTGGCTTCTGTGGGTTGATAAGTTCTTTGAGGTAGGCGGGGGCATGTCCATGGATACATTGATGTGTGAGGAGGGAAAATAGTGTGTATTCCTAATTAGTAGCATCTTTTTGTTCTCAACGAATGCCATAAAATATTTTGCTTTGATATTCTGATGTCTTAACCACCAATCAGACAGTACATTAGTGAAATGATACATATGGAAAAGTAAATTGCTCAAGGTGAGATGCCAACATGTTGAAAAGGAATGATGCGAAGATTTAAATGTAAATGTGAAACCTTCAAAATGATTTTCTTTTTTGTTATTATGTTATTCATCATCTCCAGGTAGATCCAAAAATAGCAGAATGAGATCACAACTTTTACCGGTGTACTGTTTACAGACTAGTGGACCTGACATGTTGTGCTTGTGTTGATAGAGTATTATCACAAAAGAAATATCATGCCTAACTTTTTATTTTATTTTACTGTTAGTTTAGAGCTGGGTTATCACAGAATCTTTAATTATTTTACATTGTTTTACAATGCTGCAACTCCAAAGAAGCTAAGGTTTGTGTTTGGAATCTTTTGCATTAGTGTTCATCAGCTGTTTTTTGCCAGTCCTTTATTTTCCATCCCCTTCATTTCGTTTACTTTTCGTTTGCCTCCTTAGGTTCATTTTAAATTCCCTTTCCCCCCTACATCCCATTTCCCATTTTATTTCCCCCCTCATCATTTCGTATCTCTAAAGTGATTTAGTATCACGTGATTAATGATGGCCATTAGAAGCCTCAATATAACCGTATCTGAGAGTTCACCAGATACGGCTCATCTAGCATCTGGTCATCTAAGAGTGTGCGTGCGTGTAGGTGTGTGTGTGTGTGTGTTTGTGTGTGTGTGCGTGTGTGTGCGTGTTTGGGCGTGCGTGCACTGTATATCTGCAACTGGATTGCTGAGACTGTGAGCCTGCAAATTACCCTTTAGCAAAAGCAGAGAAGCACACAAACACACATGACTTATGTGTATAATTTGCGGCCATAAACAAACACACACACATACACACACGCACATACGCCAAGGAGTTTATTAAAAATGTAATTAAGGTTCAGACACCTTGAAATGGTGCCACAGTACTTTGTTTGCTGTCATCATTTCCAAATAATGAGCAAAGCTGAACATGTAGCCTCTGAAATCTTAAAACACCAATGCCTTAGATATGTTTAGAGCATATTTATTTGTTTGTAATGCCACGAGCAAAAGAGAGAAAAACCTGACAGTTGTTTTAAGAGTGTTTAATGCCGGGAAAAATTTGTTTATTTAACTTGACAGTAGAATGATTTTTTTGTCCTTAAGCCCTGTTTGTTTCTTTGTCTGTTTGAATTTTCCACATCAGAGGTAAATGTATTTTTCTGAGGACGTTCAGACGAGGTGACATTTGTCTTATGATTTTGTTACTAATTTAAGTGGTAAGGATTCTGTGCTTTTCTGCAGACCATCAAATGATTCGTTTTGTAGCATGATTACTGTCTTGAAGATAATATGAGTGTGCAGAAAGCTATTTGGACAAAATTAAAATACCCAGAAATATCTTTGATAAGCCTAAGCACAACATTAAAAAGCTAATTAAACTTCACACCGATGACCGTGCACTGTTGTTTTTTATAACTTGGCATTCAGTCGTTTGTACATCATAACATGTAGCTCAGTCCTCTGTGTGTGTCTGATAAGAGGATTTGAGAGGTTTAGGGCAACCATGTTTTGAATATTACTGTAAGACTCATATTTCCTGTTCACTTTTTGCCACCTCACCCTGGATCTAATGCCAGGTACTTAAAGAGTCAAAAGAGAGAAAAATAAGAATCACAAATGTTTTCATGAGACAACTGTTTAAATTGAATTCCAAAAGGTTTTTGACTGATTTATTTTTAACACATATACATATCTGAATTTAAAACAATTCACACCAGAATGCAGATTTCTATTATAAGAAAATCACACAATGCTGGATCAAGGCCATCTATCTTCTATACCCACTTAATCTGCATTGGGTCACTTGGGGCTTGTGCCTTTCTCAAGCGGTCAATCAAGGAGAGGTGTAGTACGCTTTGTCCATCACAGGGCAGGGATCAAATCTTGTTTGGTAGTTAAAAAATATATTATTTTTCAGATAGATTGTTCAACTCCTGTTCTTGAGGCAAGGACAAATCAGCCAACTGCAAAAAGCAGTCCTCATTTTTGGAGTTTACAAGCACTTAGAGGAGCTCACATGCAAGGTTCCAAAGCAGCCACCTTTTTTCTTCATGGCTATGACTTGAAATGTTGTTCATAACCATGATTAACTGGATGGATTACAAGGGGCAGCCCTGGCAACCCTTTTGGCTTTTTGTTGAGAATATGGATCTGCCTTATTATTTGGTTTTACAAAGGCCAGATAGTCATGACAAGCACCCCTGGCACTCCAACAACACTCTGCTCTTGATGCAACTGCAACAAAGTCCGATAGTGACTGATCAACAACCGTATTGCAGTCCTTAGTTGACCTTCTGTCCAGCAACTTCACACTTAGGTGAAAACCAGTCCAGTGCATGCTCCAAGTTTAAAAGGCTAAAACAGAGCTACATCAACTGCAAAAGCATGTGATCCTGAGGTTACCTAACTAAATACCCTTTTCTCCACAACAACATCTTGAGATCCTGTCAGTGGGCACTACATATGGAACTCGGACAGGTTGGACTCACTAGCGGACTCTAGCCTGGATTGTAAACAAGATTGACTTACTGTTGACATGGTATTGCTTTTGTTATACAGAGTCCAAAGAGCTCTTCAAAGATATTCCTGGTACTCCTTACTTACAAAGCAGCACCCGCCTTCTCCAAAAAAAAACACATGTGCACTGGGCAACCAAACTCCCTAGATCCCCGGCATTTCCTGCAAGGGTAAAGATCCAGATACAGTATATACATCTTTCACTGTCCCATGGTATCCTTGAGATAAGCTGCTGAAATGAGCTTCCTCTAAAGGGCGGCTAGCCTAGGCTATAATGGGAAAGCACATCTGGAGTGCGTCTCATTGAATGTTGTGGATGTGTTGCTTCTTTTAACACACGGTGGACATGTTGTGCTGAAGTGTGGGGCACTCTAGAGGAGTCACTATCAGTGGGTGGTCCTGCAATGTCTCCAAAGAAGGAAAGTACCTAACTAAAGCAGAGAAAAATTTCCCAGGTCACCTTTGAAGGGGATCTGACGAAAACAACCCTCAATGCGTCTTGGGTGCATTCACACCTACGTATATTCTGCGCAGCTCGGACACAATTGGATCATTCAGGAAGCATCGTAGTGTGCTGTGTAAACAGTGGACCTATCTGTATTTGCCTGTCTCCTTAGAACTAGCTGGAGAAGTAGTTGTGAAAGGGGAAGCCTGTATTTCTGGATCTGTTACCCAAGCGACGGAGGGATGGATGGATGGATAGATTGACTGTTGACTGTTAGGCACTCTAAAACTAGAAACTATATGTCTTCTCGACGTAGAAAAGCTCATCAATTTATGGTGATTAATGTCAAGTCTCATTTTAAATTCTGTTAAACTTGCCAAAAGCATCAGAAGAAACTGTGATTGCAGTTACGCATTTCCATCTCATCTTGAATAACATCAACTATACATTTAGATGCAGCTCTCAGATCTGAAGCTCTGTGGTTATCGGCATTTCATGTGCTTTCCTGTGATGTATCAGAGGGATATCTCTCCTCTAATTTATCTCATATTCAGCCTGTTATGTGTGACTACTAGTAGCCTTAAACTATGGATGGATGGATGGACATGGATTATCTGAAAGCTATTTTAAACTGTGTCTACTTTCTAATTCCCCAAAATGTCTCTGAATCCAGCTCCAGTCTGGTGTTCTGTTGTAAACATGCTTGCTGTGCAGAATAGAGGCTAATAGTTATTTGTATTGGTAGAGAGCCTTCTGCAGGCTTTTTATTTAACCAACAGGTGAGTAAAGATTTATAGCTCCCAATGTTGTAGAGATAGGTGGCGCCTCCCTGGTAGCCAGGCCGCAACTCTCTCTTTTTATGGAACATTTTTTAAAAGGCTGTTTTGCTCATTTGACCAACATATACAGCTAACTTAAAGCTCGTAGCAATAGTTTGGGGGGGGGGGGGGGGGGATTCTACTGGTGAACATCTTGCTGTCTTTGCAATAACTGGCTGCACTTCGTTAATAAACTAACTGTTTTTGTGGCTTTGAAACAGTAACAACTTTTAACAGCTTAGATCGAAACAAGAAATCCATTTGTGCTTAGTTGAGAAGTATGTTGATATTGGCGCTACTTGCTCTATATCACTAGTCATCATGGACCCACTAGGGGGTTAAGGGTATACTCCAGACAAAGGTATGACTCAAAATTTGAATAATCTGGCGTGTTGGCTGCTGTGGTATTTGTCCATTTAAAACCTTTTCATTCTTTATCCCTTGTTGTCTACTCTTGTCAAGAGGTTGCATGCCCTCTGGTTTTTCTGTCTCTGTTCTCGTCTCTCCCTCTATGTCAGTCCGTCCTTCTCTGGCTATGGACTGTCACCTTATGTTTAGCGTAACGAGCGACGGAGAGGAGAAAAGACGTGGAAGGAAATCAGGGGAAAGCCATGAGAACAGTGCGGGAGCTTTGGATGGCAGCTGAGATAGGATTTGGTGTTTCAGGTTTTCGGTGTTTGTGTGAGTGCCTTTCAGTATTATCAGCTGGCATTTTGTTTCTTTGTGTTTGTTTGTCTTCAAATCGGTTTTCATGTGTGTATGTGAGCAGGGACGCTTTCCTCAAAGAAGGACCACGGTGGGGGGTCATTCATGATTTCATCACCAAAGCTCTCCCAAACACACTGCCTTTTTTTTCTCAGACCCTCTTTGCTTCTTTCCCATGCTCCCTTTTCTTTTTCATATCTGTCCTACTGCTTTATTCACACTGTGCTTTCACAGCCCGTTCCTCTAAATCACTTTTTTTACCACATTTTCAAGGCTGTTTCTGTCTTTTTTTCATTCTTTTATCAGTGGATTTCCACCAGTTTCCTTCCACTTTCCCCTGGGATTTGTTAAGTTATACCTCCACTGTCCAGCATTTCCTGCACTCCACTGCTGTGTCTTCAAACATTCTCTGCTCATTACTTGTCCATAGTGCCTACTCTCTCTTCTCCTTTTTAGCTTAACGTTTTTATCTTTTTTTTCTAAAGATCTCTTTTGTGTGTGTGTCATTGCCAGAACTCTTTCATGCTCAGCCTTTTTCTCTCCTAAGTGATGCATGATCACGAATCAAACCTTGGAATAGCAATCCTAAAAAACCACTGTCCTATTTATATATAAATATATAGATGTGCCGTCCTGAAAACACTCAGCCACAGAAGCATTTGTGCATGCTTACACAAATCTGCACCCGAACAATTGTTTCAGACAGGCTGGGTCTTACCATTACTTCTTCATAAATTCAATGTGAGCGCAGAAGGTGGAATAGCCCAAAGGGAAAGTGTCTGTTCTACAGAGACATATCAGCTGTTCGTTCAAGTTGCTACAACAGAGAGCGAGACTTCGGCAGTGGTCATTTCATACTGCAGTTTTGTTTTTGTTTTTTTCTTACCTGACATTTTTTTATGGTATGAGAAAGAGCTGTTTAATACAGACCACAAGACTGAAGAAGTTTTTGCCCTGTCTATTTCTTGAGAATGTGTCATGGATCCTGCACAATTTTGAAATATTGGTAGCCTTTCCATAATCTCGGGGTTAAAACAATGGTCTATATTTTCCACAACTCTTCATGCTAACACTGTTATTTATGCTGGTTGGAAGGAAAGATGCAAAATACCAAATCTAAATCTCCATGTTGTAATAAAATTGGAAACAAAAAAACAAAACAAAAAAAAAAACTCTGTTTTACAGCACTGCATCTATCCCATATAGTGTGACATTGCCTTTGGCCCTTGATATGACTCCCTAAAAGCCACTGTTAATTCTACATGAAAATTGGAAGTTGACTAAAATCAGTAATGTCAAGTAAGCGCGCAACAACATCCAGAGATCGTAAATGACTCACAGAACAATGATTGTTGCGTCTTCAGAGCAAACAGTAACCACTCGTTTCATAATCCAACAACTAATATTAGAGGTGCTTTCACATCGTTTCCTATTTTTTCCATGTATGCTGGTGTAATGATTAATGTGTTATGTTGATGTAAGCCTGAGGAAATGAAAGACATATTTTTTTGTAGGTAAAGTTCTGTCATTTTTTTACAGTATGTGTGTCCATTATGATAAGCTCCCATTGTTAAAGGTTTAAATATATTAAGATCAATAATGTGGAATTTTATATTGTTCTGATGCATCCTAACTAGGTACATTACATTACGTGACATCACCATCTTGTGTTAGATTGTTGTTTTTATTTTATATCAAAGCATTAACTGATCGAGACAAGCATAGCGTCTGCATAGCATTGTAAAAGAGTTAGTTACGCTTTTGTTTGGTTGTGTCTACAATATTTCAGTCACATTTGCTTTGTTTCTGTAGCCATTGTGCACATGTGCGATATGACATGTGAGAGCTGTGACACTCATGTGATAAAATGTTTTGACATGTCCAAAAAAAATTGTATCTCTCGCAGGCTAGCCTGTATGGCGATCAAATTTTGTATGCCACAGTGGTTAATGTGCAGGAAGGTGATGCAGGAGGGCTGTTTTCGGGTGGCATCATGTTTTCCAATGCTGTTGAAAAGAAATGGAGGTGCTCAACAACGTGGTAGGAGGTCACAGAATTTAAAGTTCCTACTGTAGTTGCCTAGAATCTGTTAATTAAATGTATAATTTTCTGTTGTTCGCTGATAGACAAACAAGGGTTATTAAGAATCTACACACGTCTTTCTATAAAAAAATACACCATTTCTTACCCTCGAAAAATGAGTAACATTTCTGCTTCAATCAGATAATGAAGAGTCCAATCAGCAAAGAGTCTTGGATGACAAATCATCTGTTAATATCCCTCTGTGCAGACTGTCATACCCAAATTGCAACCCATTTTCAAAGAAAATTGCATGCAAACAAGCCATACATGTAGATATATTTTGATGAAATTAATGGTAAAATGAGCAGTGAGGCCAGGGTAATTGTAAAACATACAAACGTGCTAAGATTGCTGTGGCATAGTCACAAACATGTGCAATTAAAATTCCCTTCCTTGTTTTTGACATTTGATTTGTTTTGATAGGATAATATGGCTAATTTCTCATTTTTTGGGCATAGTCGCTTAAAAAAGCAATGGATAAATTGTAAAAACAAAAACAAAAAAACATGGGAAACAAGGAAAATGTCATCTTGCTTTCCACAAAGGTTATGGAACCAATGTCCCCCCCCAAAAAAACAAAAAAACGACTTGTTTCCTTTGCCTATATATTAAAAAAAAGCTGTAACTAAGATTAGGTATATCAAGGTTATATGAAAATCACTTCAGAGAAGTGAAACTTGTTATGACTGTCTTTTCAAAAAGTTTTCCACACACACATTTGCTAGCAGAAGAATGGGACTTTGACAGAGTGGCTCCTTCAGCCTCCTCAAAGCAAATCCAAACACAGTGCCATATACACACCTCACTCGCATGCTTGTGTGTCTCCACATGTCCTGTCAGATCCAAGAAGGCATTTAAAATACTAACAAGGCTTCTATTCACTTTGGCCCAACGCCAACCTGACACTTGCATGCACGCACTCACTCACACAACCTATCCAAAGACTATAACTTCCTAAATAATTTGACGAGATGAACGCACACACGGGCGAGCACACTGACATGCACACAATCAGCTCTATACCCAGAGTTCTTCAATTACACAGGAATATTTGGATAGAAAATTCCCTAACACTCCAGGTGACTGACCCCCCGATGCTGAAAAAATACACACTTCCCTCACACACATTTCCGTCAGCCAGATGAAATTGCCCTTCAAAGTGACCGCACAATCAACAGCAGCTCAGCTCTGAGCGAAAACCCCGCTGCAGCCTTCTGATATTCCTTTTTTTTTTCTCCTATACCTGTTTGGGATCTCATTGAAGTCGCTGTTATGTTGTCTGAATTGATCTATGTGCATTTCAGTGTGATTTTCGTGTCTGGAGATGGAATAGAAAATGTCTTTCTTGGGTGACATTGGTTGTATTTTTTTGCCGCACCACGAAGCGGTTAGCTGTGTCACATTCCATCCACATCCAGCTAACACCAGAGCCTGCCCTCTGATACACAACGCGCACGGTCAGACAAACAAGCTCTTGCTTGCTCTTTTTTCTTCAATTTTGTTGTGGTGGAACTAAAAGAAAAATAGAAATATTTCACAATGTAGGAATAAAGAGATGAGCTGAAAACAATTTCTTTCTTTTAACTATAAGAAACTATAAAGAGTATCGAAGTTTTCTTTTTCTACTTTACTTTTTTCTACTTTATGCAAACTAGCATAAAGTAATAATCCATATTTACAATAAATTGTTTCTATGTAAATAAAAAACAAATCTCTCAAAAACAGCTTAACATTACAAAAGTTATTTTTGTAATGTTACTTTTTGCATTAGAGAAAATCTACTAATACGCTAAAGTTTTCCATATATGACACTAACAATCTGCAACTAAAAATATTTGCATCATATTTTCTTTAAGGCCAGTTACACGGTAAGATTTTAAAATTGTTGGACCATTTTCAAATCCTAAGAGACACCAACCATAACGATAAAAAAACGTAGATGTAACAGGTTTTCGCCTACAGAGTGTGGTGTCCGGTCAAACGGAGAGCACAACACACCACACGCGAACAGATTTCACTCAGGAACATTTGGATGTCGGACGGGAAATCTTGCAAAACCTGTCGAGATTAAGCTTGAGTTTATAGTAAATAGACTTAGACGATGAGGAAAAATAAAGGAGACCGTTGGTGAACTAATTTTGAAAGGGAAAATACATTAAAAAGGTATGGAGTGGGAAGGGGGGCGCTATCTTTGCTACACTATGATATAGTCGTGAGTTGTGAATATTGTTCTATTTTCTCTGGGTTTCCCTCACCTACCTTCCTGATTAGCTACATGTCACATTCAACAGGCTGTGTGCTCTTTTGTCCTTGGAGGACAAAAGAGCACAAACAGCAAGGTCACTGGCAAAGAGAAAACAAACAAACAAAGAATCTCATATTTAGCCAAACCTCAACTTGCCTTACCAAAATATATTCTTCATCTTATGATGTTGTTGTCCATATATGCAGAAGTTTAGCTGTTTTTTTTATTATTATTTCTCTTTTTTTCTTTTTTTTTTTTACATTGGGCTTATATTTACAAAATGCATTTTTTTTTACCTTCCTCCTGCAAACTCACACATTTTCTCACTTAACTGCGTTTTTGTTGTGGGTCAAATATGTGGAGTGACACCAACATTCCCTACATTCACTGTATATGATGGTCACAACACCACCAAATTTTACTCACTCTGCCAATAATGTATTTTTTGTAAATCACTGGCAATAAAGCAAACTTTATTGTTCCAGTTAGAAAAACAATAAAGTGGTGAAAAATATCACTTTATTGTTTTATAAGGGAAAACTTAGGTTTAACATGACAACAAAATTTCAAGGACCTTTGCTTCTGCTGTTCAGCAAGAAGGACTGGGTGTAATTATATTTGTTTATACAAGAAGGCCACGGGGCAAAATGATCAGTAGAATAATAAGAAAAACAAAGAAGATCCAAATTACATAACATTACAGTACCTCCAGAGATCCCCGTCGTTAGTCACAGGAGACTAACCATGTCGTTTTAATTACTTATGTTTCCCATTCTTGCTAATGCGATCCAGGCTTAGTTTGAGTTTTCCGTTTTCAAGTATTTTTTTTTTGTTTTGGGGGGGGGGGGGGTTCAATGTCATTTTAAATCTGCTTTAACCTTTCCAACCATTGTGCATCAGCTCTTCTTGAATATGCAATATTTAAATGGAGCTGAGCACAAGAGGCTCTACCCTTTTAGTACCATTCCAGCATAATGGAGAGCAGACCCAGAACAGCCGCTCAACCTGCCAGAAGAACACTAATGTGTTTATAATGAGGAACAAGTGTATTATTACTAATGCCACAATGAATGAATTTCAAAGTGAATCATTACTGATGTCTGCTCTCTTAATGCACTCCTTCCTTTTTAGCTGCTATGCACAATGCTTTGCAGAGGAGTCTTTGTTATGTTTGGGCTAAACATTTTCTTATGTTTTGACTGAGAGCACTTTTTTTTATGTTTTCATTTCCCTTTAGTGAAATAAAGCCATTAAAGCTGGGAACAGTCAGTGTTGTGCAAATCATGCAGTTTCTTTATTTAACTATATAGAAATGTATTTTTTTTTAAAATAAGTCATTGTTAAAATAAGACCAAGTGAGGAAAAAAAATGTGAATCACAAGGTCAGACCTCAAAGAAAACCAAAAAAAATAAAAAAATGGCAAGAAGACACTAAATAGAAACACTGTAAAAAAAAATCCCTTTCAAAGTAAAGTAATTTGCTTGCATGGGTAACCAATAGTACATAGTGGTTTCTTACCCCACTGGACAAAAATTTGGAGCTGGCAATTGCAACTACATCTTTATTACGTGACTCAACATTGAGTCTGTACAGGGCCCTAATGTTAGCCAATATTTTCATTAGGTCTAGACTACATTTAGACCAAACATTTATATAGTATATCCATCCATAAAGCCCAATAACACCTGGCACCGACATGTCTTGAGTAGTCCGATCGTGTCTGTACAGCACTAGATTCAGGTGTGAAGGCGCTCAAGACGCATCGAGAACATTTTTTATTGACCACATTCAGAGATGGCCTGGGTAATATTAGTTAGCTGGTAAGTTGGTATCTATCCAGGTACACTGTGAAACACCACGCACTGCCCTGCGAAGACTCACATCAAGCAGAAGCATTACCTGGACAGGTCCGGATAAAAGAATCTACATGTATGTGTGTTTGTTTTTTTGGGAATCTGGATCACATTTGATAATATGTTTAAAAATCACTTTAAATATTTATTACAAGTCAAACCTGAATGGGATACATCTACACCAAACACAGATTCTTTAAAACACAGTTTGAGTTTTCTGAAAGCTTTACTTTGTTTTTGTCAATTTCCTCTTGGATCGGCTCTGATCGCTCATTGGTGGATAAAATTCTGAAAAATCCAAATTGTGTTTTTGCTTTTATATTGAATCCATCAAAACTAGACATTAATTTAAATTTTATAGAAAGATGAACAAACTACACATATGTTGATGTACTTTTGAGTTTAGTAGGGTTTAAACCATGAATAGGGAATAATCTTGTAATCTCTTCATTTTCTGAGGTAAAGACTTTTCTTTTAGACATTTTTTCCTTAGTTTGTTTTTTCATTTTGGTTTTTAAAAACAGAATGAGGCTTGAATCTTTGAAAATTTTTGTGGGAAAATCAGCAGGTCATACATACCTTCTAATAAAAAGCAAAAACAAAACTGTTGTCTCTATTATTATCAAACGCTAAAAGAGCATATTTTATGCTTTTTTCATTATAGTGCAGTTAAATTCAATTAGGTGTATTTATATAGTGCCTCCATATAGCCTCACTTTACAAAATAGCCAATTATATCCAATCCTGTCATAAAGATAGACTATAAAGACCTAGGAAATGAGAAGAGTATTAAACTGAAACATATGTTATAAATCCTGAGCTGCATTATTCCACAATAATTAGAGATCCATTATGATATAGTTTCATTTGTGTAAATATTTTTTATGAAAAGAAGAAAATGGTAATTGTACCTGTAAGCTTTCCTAGAACCATTGCTAAAATGGCTACTCTGCATACCTAGAACCAGAACTAAACAAGGAGAAGCAGCATTTAGTTCCTATGCTCCACTTATCTGGAACAAACTTCCAGAAAACTGTAAAAGTGCGGAAAGCCTGAGTTCCTTTAAATCAAGATTAAAAACACATTTGTTTAAAATTGCCTTTAACTGTTCTAGTTAAACAGTTTTAGTGTTTTTAATGTTCTTTTTTGTTACTACATTCTAACCCTACTTGCTTTTATTCTATTTTCTATCTACATTTTATTATTTTGCTATATCTTTATCATGTAAAGCACTTTGTATTGTCTTGTACTGAATTGTGCTATATAAATAAATTTGCCTTGCCTTGCCTTGCCTAAAATCTTGTAATTTTTGTCAACACATGAATAAATTAGCCAGGAGGCATCGTTAAATCCATAATGGTTAGCAAAGCTTGGATTTTAAAAAGCATATCAGTCACAGATATTATTATTTTTTTCTAACATTGCTAACCTATAATTTCTTCAGACTAAAACAGAGAAAAACAAACTAGCCACAAATATCCAGGATGAATGGAGACAGGAGCCTGCCTTGTTATGACAAGTGATTTGCTGACCTGTGGTCTTGGCCAGGCCCGTCCATGGCCTTGTCCAGCTTGTTACTGTGTGGCTACATGATTGATGCATAGTCAACCTCGGTGGTTGTTAATAGTAGCAGGTAGTGTTTAGCTGCATGGGAAATGAAGCCATGAACCTCAATATATTCCACATCCAGGGCAGACTTGAGGCGCTGTTGTGTTGTTGCTTCCAAAGTGGTGGAAAACAGCATTTCGGTACCAAACACACAAAAACAAAAATGTGAAAACCGTGAACAGTTTGCATGGATAAAATACCGGAGGACACATCCTGCAGGATGTGGCTTGGAGTGTGCAGCAAAAGAGGAAATAGAGATTAGTTCAATGTAATGATAGTGTATTTGCACATGAAACCGCTGAAAGTGGTTAGATAGTACTCACAGGAAAACTAAGGCTGTCTGTCTCTTCTCAGGTCTCCCGGGGCCTTTTTGACTCCTTGGTTTTAAAACTTTTATTTTTTTATTTTTTTTACCGGGACCCTCGCTGTTTCCCCTTGTGCATCCGTTACGTTTGGTGAAGTGTGACTGGTGTCAAATCCAGGTCCTCTGTGGAGGAAGCGTCTCAGGTCTACCTCAAAAGAATGATCCGGGCTCCACTTCAATCAAACTGGAGTGTGATCCCCCAGGGTTCCCACCAGATGTGAAACCCAAACCTTGTCTTTATTATTATTATTTTATTTCAAGCTAAATAGTGTGAGTCAGTGAGATGGTTACCTCAAGGTTGTCCATCATCGTGCATGACAGTGTGGTGGAAGGTCAGAGAAAATGAAACAAAAGTCTTTATTATCCGTATTTAAATAAACTGGCATGTATTATTGAGCTGATCAAATATACAAAATATCCTTTGAGAAATATAATCGTTTTCGTTTTTTTTTAAACACAACCCTTTTTTTTTATTATAACAAGAATAGTTTTCAGATGTAAACACAACCTCCAGTGCAAAATTTTCTGTTCCGTCAGGGGAAAAGTCTTAAAGTGGAAAAATGTTGTTTTAAGAAAGGTCCTTTTTAAAAAGTGAACAGTCTCACATCTTTCACTTCTTACTAGTTTCCAACATGATGGTCACAGCCAGCAGACTTATTTCTTGTATTCGCTCGGGGAGTTTTCTGGCTCTGTTATTGGATCTCATTTCTTATCCCAATTTTCCATGCATTAGTCTTGCTTACAGCGGGGATGTAGACAGCTAAAACAAAATCTCCCGTCTAATCTCTTAATCCCATTAATTATCACACAGACATTATTTTCCCTATTATGATACCTCTTTAAGACATGAACCATGCGTTCAGACAGAAAAGTTAAAATAGTTTCCATTACAGTCTTAACAGAACATTCTAACCAAATCTTGTGTGTGTTTTTCACCTTGTGTGTTCTTTTTAACTTAGTTTAGATTTTCAACGTGGTGCAGGGGTTAGCAGCTGAGTTTACATGGTTCACAGTGTTATGGCTGTAATTCATAATGACCTCACTGCCTGAGGGTATATATTTAATCTGTGCAGGGTGTTCTTCGCAAAATTACATGTTCTCCCCGTGCCTGGGGATAGACTTTTTTTTTCTTTTTCTGGGTACTTCAGTTTCTTCTCATACAGCAAAAATAATCCTGTTGTGAACTGACATTTTATCCCAAATGCCTGAACTTCACCAGGAAATATGCCAGTTGTTCAATTCTGTTCTTGTTCTTGCATTCCATAGTTTAAAGAACTGAACTGCCCCTCCTGCATGCTGTGAATAGCAAGCTGCTTGTTTAATGAAACACTTCAAATCATATTCGCTTCAGCGGCGAAATGCTTATAGACGCTAATGTTCTATATGTCTGTGTACATCTGGTTTGTACAAGCCTTCCTTATGCCTTCTTGAACAGCTTGAGGGACTTGTTGCAGGAAATGTGTGCAGAAAGTGCAGAAGGAGTGTAACCAAAATGGCTCAAAGAAAGGGGCCCCACAGACTTTTGTAGAGATGGCATTTGAGAAGAGCAGCTCTCATCTTTAAGGAACCTTCTAAACGTATCAGTTAAACACCAAGAAGGAGGCTTTTTGGACTCTCTACAGCAGAAAAGGGTATAGTCTAATCAAGTTTGACAAACAAGCTGGGTATGATAAAAAAAAAAAAAAAAAAAAAAAATATATATATATATATATATATATATCATTTAGTCTAATAGTTGGTGAGGTTGTGTTGTATCCCAGCTTCCCGTGGCAGCATTTCATTTTTCTGTTGCTCGAGCCCTTCTCGGTACATAAAATTAGAGAGAACTTTTCTTTTAAACTGGATCGTTTTGTTTTTTTTGCTCCAATGTAAGAAAACACACTCAGACAGTCCATTTAAGAAACGACCTCTGATAGAACATCAGTGTGAGCGCGTGAGAGTGTGTTCCATTTAGAAAAAAAATAAATAAATAAAAAAAACTGCTCTCGCTCAGACCATAATTCATTCACCCAGACCACTTAGTCTTATTAGTCTACAACATGGGATTGATATTTCAAAACCATAAACAAGAAAACAAACAGAGAAGCCTCCATGGCACCATAACTCAGGCCTAGGCCACTTAACGTTATTGTAAACCAAATATTTAATATTTCAAGCCATAAACTAAAAGAAAAAAAAAGACAAGCTCTTCATCCTGTGAGAGTGCTGTCTGTTCATCTCATCTCTTGTGTTTTATGTTGTAAGTAGTGTACAGTATGTCCCTGCAAGGTTTTAGTGGTTGTGTGGTAAAAATATTAACACAAAGGTTTTTGCCGTCTCATAACTGACCAGCTGCAGCTTTAAAACAGCCTCACCTTAATTAGAGCGATGTGTGGCTCTCTTTTTAGTTTCCTGACCATGACTGTCCATGTGTGTTGTGACAGAAAATGTTTTCGTATCTGTTATTTTTTAAAGTAAGGGGAAGGCGTAGGAGCCATTCTTCAGGCAGCAGAATGGCAGTGTGCAGCAACAGGTGGAAGAGGGGCAGAGCTGTTTTATTCCATACGGCCAAGACATTTTTTTTTTTTTTTTTTTTTGCATGCCATAAAAAATTCAAAAAGTAAGCCTTTGACCCTTGAACTTTAGACTTTAAACATTTTACCTTGGTATTATTTTATGCCTGACTAGCCAATAGGGAATTTAATGAAAACAACACATTTACCTGACAATTTCCTGTGATCTCAAATCTGTTAAAATATTATAATGTATTATGCTAAACTGACATTCACCCACTCTTGTGTTCGCACCCCTCATCCACACTAATTTTGGTTGAGAAAACACAGATTTATAGGAAAATAAAACCATTTTTGCAAGTGCATTAACTACAGTGGCAGAATGCATCAAATTGCAATTCTCATCACTATATTAGTGTGCAATACCACAATCACAATGCACTGCTTGAAGGCAATATTTGGAAATACACTATATTTCAAGTGTCCGGCATTGGCACTTTGCGTATTGACAATATTTTGATTGACATCAAACCAAAGTTAAGCACATTAAATTCAAAAGTTGAAAAACCAGTGTTAACTGCTTTGGTCACTTGAGCAGGAGTAATTGCTGTTAAGAAAAGTTAGTTGTTGTTGATATTGAACTTGTTTTATCTGGACTATAAATGGGATTGTGAAGCTTTAAGAGGTTATTTTGATGGAATACAAGCAATGACAAGAAATGATTGGCATAAGAAAAGGCAATATGACAAAGGATCCTTGGATGTGTAAACGTGAGAATAAAAATGGGGTAAAATTAGCCATACCTTTTGTTCAAATCAAAACAAGATGTGAGGTGAGTGTGGACCTGTGGATTTAGAAAAAATGTTTAGGTATTACACTTTGTGTGAGAACAACGGCATAGTGGGAAAAGCAAAGCTAAAATTGAGGATCCAGGGAACAAGAGATATAGGCTGTTGCTTTGAGCCAGCTCAAACAAATCACCTCATCACTCATCTCATAATAACTGACTCACTCACTAGAGTTTGCAAATAATGCACCTGCTTTTTTTTCCATTTTAGGAGTCTGGTAGTCATCACATGCAATTTTATGAGCATTGATTGTTTACGCGCCGTTCCTAGATGTTTTTACAAAGCTTGAATATGTAAATATTATTGTACAGAAAATACTCCAAGACCAGCGCCTCAGTCCCATAATTATGTCTGCTTGCTTTTCTCAAACCTCAAGTGGGCGGCGAATGGACACTCAGGCTAAGTCAGGTTCTGCTAGAGGTCTTTACCTTTAAAAAGAGAGTTTGCTTTCTACTGTCACCACGTGCATCCTCAGTACAAGGGATTGCTGCAGAATTTGTCATTCAATGCAGTATTAGAGAACATTGTACTGGCATGAAATACAATACTTATCTTTAGTACATTGTTTATGACTAAGATTGAATGGGATTATATACCCTTGATTTTGAATCTGACTGCAAGACTGGATTTTGTTGATTATATTTCTGTTTAAAAAGGGGATCTGTTTGTTTTATAAAGTGCCTTGAGATGACACGCGTTTCCATCGCCGCAAAATCCTTGCTGCAGTGTTCATTTTCGTTACCACTTTTTTCAGTGCTTTGTAAACCCTTTATTGCTTGTAGGATGGCACTTAGCTTTGTCCTTCAACTTCTCAAAAGGCTGGTGCATGAAGAGAAAGGGATATTTGACCATTTCTCATTTTCCAATTGTTCTTTATTGCCTAGAGTCCTGGGTTCAGTCTAGGGACTGTGAAAACGCCCATTTTATTTGTTTTATTTTATTTTAGGGCTATTAGGTATTTTTAATTATTAAACTGTGACCTGTGATTTTGTAGTTTTAAAGATAATTCTTTTTTAACAGGATTTTAATCCGACTCAGTATATGTCCTCACTCAGAGGTAGCATTTTTCAAATTTATTCAGTGCGGGATTATGTTCCTACAAGAACGATTGATATTGTTTATGGCTTTTCACATATCTTTATTGACAGTGCAAATAAATGTGTCTGGCACTGAAACTGTTTTAGTCCATGATTCAGTTACAGATAAATTGTATCAGCAGGTCAATTTTTCATAAGGATGATACAGACCTTTGCTGCTGATTCTTGGTTCTCTGTCCTGGAATAACCCTTAGTTCAACCTGCAGACAAGATAATTATGACGAGATGCCTTGATTTAGTTTCGTTAAACCAACACATATGAACAAAGAGACACGCATACATTGAACGTTGTTTAACACTGCGACTGTCTCTTTGCTCTGCTTGAATTTAGCCGAAACACCTATAAAGAGTTTGGCTCAGGCTCCTGTGTGGTTTTTAATGAAATAAAATAATTTCACTGCATCAGTAAACAGGTTTCTTGAAGTTCACCCAACCATGAACCGCCAATTCTGTGTTAAGGAGGTGGTATTGTGCATGTGAATCCGGCTAAATTTGTGTTTGCTCAGTTAACGTTTTGTAAGAATTTGAATGATTCTTTCTTTTTTTTTCTTTTTTTTTGTTGGGTGCCGTCTTTTGGTCAGTATGTGACATCTTTCTTTCTATAATTCAATTCTCTCCCCTGGGCTCCAGTTTCACTCTTCTTACAGTCTGATTTTTTTTGGGTAACTTTTGCTCCTTTTATTTCCATCACAATGTCAGACTTTTCCTTGATGTGGCTCTGCTGAGTAATCCGAAAGAAATCAATCTGTCGTGTGTAATTCTGTGGTCACAAGTATAAATTCCATACAGAGTTGGCCATTGAAGAAGTCCCCATATCCAGTGTCTATCCTACTTTTCAGGTCTCCGGCTTGTGATCTCTGTGGAAGGCCACCCTGCAGCTCTACCCATTGATTACTGTAGCTGTTTTCAAATGACTCCTCATGAGAGCGATGCAAGAAAGTTGCTGATTCACGAAAAATGCTTTTTGAAAAATTAAGGCATTATTCATCTTTAAAAGGTGCTTATATTGTTTTATTTTGTTGGCTTTCAGTGTTCACTGTATTTTATTAATGTACAAAATCTTTACTCCTGTAATGTTGTCCTTCTTTTTTTTAATAACATGAAGTGCTTTGTAACAAAGTTGCTTGTGATAAAAGCACTATATATATAAATAGAACGGACTGTCTGATGCCAACCATCAACGTTGCACTTTTTCTTGATGACGTATTTATTAGATTTTCTATGATTCACGCTCATGTCCTCACACGGTCCATATCTCTTGTAAAAGCTCCTGTACCTCTGTAACAGGCTCTATAAAAACAAGCAAACCTAATTTTGTAAGTGAAGCTGAATAAGTGATTTGCACTTTGGAAAATCAGAAACGATCAACTTTCTGTAGCTTTAGTAACTTTGTCACATGAAATAGGAGGTCACATGAAATAGGAGGTGCAAGCAGTGATTCTTTTTATTTATTATTTTATTTGTGTTTCAAACTTTTGTTCCATTTTAATGAATCACAAAACAAAGTAGTTATTTTGATATTCTGAATACAAGGAATTGTTTAATTTTCCATTATTCCAATTTTACATTAATGTCAGTTTATTGATGTTAAAGCACCAAAAAAAATAATAATATGGATGTACATAACATTTCAGAAATCACATACTACTATGGCTCGTCTTGTATTACATCTTGGATGAAATAGGGGCCCAGATCCTACTGACTTGTACACGTTCAAACATTAAAATAATAACTTCACCTTGACATTTTTTGATTGGTTAACTAGCACAAACTGGAAGGTTTGTATTCACAAGTGTAGATGTAAAATGGCGATAAATGCTACCAGGAGTGTGGCGATAAAACTTAAAAAGTTGCATGAATTTCTGATTAGTGCTCAAATCCTGTATACATGTGGACTAAGAAGCAGAGTTCAAAGACAGAAGAAAAAAGATCCATCACTGGCTACAGTCTCCCAAGACCCTGTGAAATAATACAGTATCTTCTATTTGAATAAAACCTTAACTTTCAGGCACAATTCAAAAATGTGAGTTTGGCAAAACAACAGCAACAACACATTACCAACAGAACACAATGAAATATCATGGCATCATGATCTGGGGTAACTTCTCCTCAGACTGAGTCAAAAGCTTTATCCAGGTGAGTGAAATCATGAACATTATCAGTCAGTTTTGACCCAAAGGTCTCTGCTAGAAAGCTGGTAACTAACGTTTGTTGCCCTCAATTTCAGTCTCTGGTTCAAATTTCTTTACTTTCTTCTATTTTGCCATTGCTATGTACTTTTCTTTGTGTATTTTTTTTTTTTTTGCTTCTTGTGAAGCACTTTTTATTATCGTGTTGCTGAACTGTACCACACAAATGAACTTGCTTTGCCTCAAGGTTATTCCTAGTATATGCCAAAAATTAACAAAAGATTGAAGAAAATTGAAGTTTTGGGAAAAGCCTGATAAAACATTTTAAACTAAATCAGACAGAAAATCTCTAGGGTCACCTGAAGAGGGCAGTGAACAAAAAAAAAAGTCCTCCAATTCGGATCGATTTGGAGGACCCTGCAAAAAAGAGTTAAAAAGAGAGATAATGTTGGTCAATCAAGATGTGAAAACTCCAAGCAAAGAGGACTGAACGCTAAAATTGCATGAAAAGGTTTTTGGAGATGCTGAACATCTCTAGTTTTGAAATAAGTGCCATTTTTCATAAAATTACAAAACCTTACATTTTAAAAGAGGTATCTGGACTTTTTTTTATATCCACTGTATATATCTAATTACCCCAGGATTAGCAGATTTGCCCATGACATTTTAAAGCTTTTTTTTTTTATCTGTAAAATGGGTTTTACATTAGAATGTTTCTCCAGTTTGAAATTTTTATACTACATCACTGCAATTAGTACGTGCATCCATAAATTCATATATCTGTCAACTTAGTCAAGGTTGGACTGGCAAGACGTAAGTCAAACATATTCACTTCTCTTTCCGGTAACTCTCTCTACATTCCCTCTTGATAATACCAAGGTGTTCTTAGGTAAAAAGGAATGCATGATCCCTCTTGTGGAAACTGGGAAATCCCTTGGGTCTTCTCAAAAAACGTGCTCAGAAAAACTCAAGCAGAGGTCCACTCCTTGTGGCACTGAGCAACAGTCTCATTGCAGGCGAAGCCATGATGATGTTTCTTATTCCACACTCCCATCTGACTTGAAGAAATCTTAAAATTAAACTCCTCTGTTTGAGGCTAAAAGTGGTTCCAAACCTGAAATGAGTTTTCCACCCCTTCCTGGTAGAAGTGCAGTTGGTTAAACAGTTACAAAATGATCTTCTTTTTGTTCCTGTTTGAGCCTAATGTTGTTCGTTTTATGGCATGCACAGTCCCGTCCATAATCAATGTCTATTCTGTAAAAGATGTACACCAAAACCTTTAAAATCAGCTGTTGCTTAGGAGACTTGGGGACTCCAGGATCCCAGTCGTTTATTATATCTTGGAACGGTACTATTATGTTGCACCTCCCTAACCATTCCCCTCACTGTGAGAAAGGCACACAGGCTTCCCACCTTAAAAGATGCAGAGAAAAAAAAAAAAAAAAAAAAGATGCAGTTCTTTAAAAAATATCTCCATTCAGGACATTCCATGGGACTTTTTCTGGGTTGTTGTGTTAAAAACAATACATTCTGAGTTTTGAATAAAACTCAAATTTGATTTTATTAAAGTTTTTTTCTGTAAATTTATTCTGCTGTAAAAAAGTTGAATTCATATAGGACTTTGCACATTGGCACAGGCGGTAACACTGGTGCTTTGTAGTAAGAAGATCCTGGGTTTGAATCCTGTTTTTTTTCTATATGGAGTTTGGCTGTTCTGCCCGTGCATGCACAAGTCTTCTCTGGGTTCTCCGACTTCCTCCCACAGTCCAAAAACACAACTATTGGGTGAATTGGTCTCTCTAAATTGCTCTTAGGGGTATGTGCATGGTTGTTTTTTCTCTGTAATAAGCTGTGATGGATTGGCAATCTCTCCCAGGGTGTTGTCCGCCTCTTGCCCAATGACCGCTGGAGATAGGCACCAGCTGCCTTTAAACCTTTTATGAACAACATATAAACGATGAAAGGATGGATGGTTTTTACACATCCTTGCCACAGGGCCAATAATTATGAACGGCGCTGGATAAAAATGACAAATGGGCCATATCCCTCTACACTGTATTTATCAATTAATTAATCTATTTATTTGGTTTTATTTTTTCATATTTTCCATACTTCCCATGTTTCAGGTTGACATGATTGCTAAAAAAGCCAAATACTCGATGTCAGAGCTAAGCAGGCCTTTTTTTTGGTGAAATGTTGGTCTCCAAAAAATGTGCAACTGCTTGGACCTTGCGCTAACTGCTGCCTGTGCGAAAAGAAAACGTTCTCCCTTGGGACCTCTGTGTTGCAGAGAAGGTGCCGTTGTCTGATGCCTCTAAAGGAGATTAATGAAAGGACTACAAACAGGGAAGGAGGGCAGAGACTGAGGGATGAGAGAGAGGCCGCAGGGGAGCGAGCTGATGGGGAGGAGGGTTGAAGTGATGGTAGGTGTGTGTGTGTGTGTGTGTGTGTGTGTGTGTGTGTGTGTTGCTCGGAGAGACTTGTGTGAATTCCATTCATGCTCTGCTGAATGGAATTCTTTCTCCCTCTCTGTTTTTTTCAGTTTTTTTGTCAAATATTCTCATTCCGTCTCTGGCCAAGTCTCTCCATCAACTAGTTATTCTCTCTTTTTTTTTTTTTTTTTTTTTTTCTCCGGTCTTTAATGATCTGCATCCCCCTCTTGCGCCACATTCCTCCTGTCCGGCCTGTCATGGCTTCACGTCTGTGATGTCATTCAGAACAATAAAGCCAAGCTTGCCAGGAATGTAGCTCGGACTGAAAGGGCTGACTCTGAGAGAAAAACGGGTGGGAAAGAGTTAAATACATGCTGAAACTGAGTGGTAAGATGTTAAAAGCCATGAAAATAGCTCACTGAATGGCATCAAACAGACAAAAGATCTGTTCATTGAAATATTTTGGAGATGTCCGAATGACATGAAACGGTTTGCTCCAGTTGTTGGGGGGGGGAAAAAAATATATTCAGTTCACGATGCCGTGAAACGTTTATTTCAAGCTAAAAAGTGAGAGATTTGTGAAACCCGGGGCGTGGGAGAGTTTCACGGGCACTGAGGCGGTTTAGAAAAGCTAAAACAGTGAGGTTAAAGGGACAGGTGCATGCTGGTGTTGTGAAAACACATCAAAGTCAATTGTGAGGATTTTACCAGTTGATTCGCTCCATTAATAACAGTTACCAGCGGAGACCTTGGGATATGTTGTGACACAGTGTTAATGCAGGTAATTAGACTAGTTTAAATCCCTTTTAGCACAACTCCAACAATTAACATTAGTGCCCACCGTGAAGTGTGAATAAAATGTGCGTTAATATTTCCGATGTCATTCACTCCACCAAAACAAAATGTAATCTCAAAAGGAGCTTTGGCCTAGTCCATGCTGGATCCTTTTTAAAATAGGCTTTTTTTTGCTGTATGCTTACACAACTCACACACTTCATTCTTTTTCCGAAGAAAAACTAATATTAAAAGGGAAGGATTTTCAATAAGTACTTTTGCGCTGTAGATAAGGGCAGGTTTAGGAGAGGAGTTATTTTCTGGTAGCAAATTTGTTTATAATAAATTAACACAAATCTGCTTTGCTTGCGCTTCCCTTTCTGGAGAGTGCAGGAAAAAAAATGTCCTCTGTGCAATACCGAAACCCAAGGGAAACACGAAGTCATAGATTAATAATTAAAGGTGCATAGACAACATAGACAATAAAGATAAACAACTCAATTTTTGATGCATTCATTCAGACTTTGGGAAACTATTTTTACATGGTGACCGACTTTGAATCAGCCCATTATTTTTATTTATTTTTTGCATCATAAACCACAATATCACTAAAGCCATTTTTGCAGTATTTCACTTTTTTTTGCTCTTGTTTTGCCTCCTTGCTGAAAAAGGGAATTATCATGAAGAAATTACAAACAGTGTTTCAAGGAAAAGCAGACTACTGTTTTTTTTTCTGTTTTTTTATATTTTGGAAGAATGTTTCACCTAGCGCTACTTCATGGAGCATTTAATTTGCCTTAGAGGTCAAGCGTCAGATCAGGGATTGATGGCACACCCACATTGGGTGCATTCTGCTTGAACTGTGGAAATTCAGTGGGACTTTCTGATTGTTGTGGTTTAGACCATCCACTACTAGCAGCACAAGCCAACAACTACATATTTCTTTATGTGTTCAAACTCACAAGTTCACAAACACAGATTGTACTATACTGCATATGCAACTGATAATGGGGGAGTGGTGTCATGGTTGTTAGAGAGTAGGGTGCTTTCGTCCTGAGAGGGTGCGAGGTTCCTGGTTTGATTCCCACAAACTGCCACTCTGGGCCCATGAGCAAGACCCCGCCGCATAGTGGCTGCCCAGTGCTGCCTAAGGGATGGGTTAAATGCACAGGACAACATTTATTGGAATGTATGTTGCAATGACAATAAAGATATTATTATTATTATTATTATTTAGATATAAACAGTCTGAAGTTCAAACTGATGGTGCAACAAATAACAGTAGCATGAAAGTTTCAGTGAAGAACAATGAAATACCTGCATAAATACCTCCTACGCCATAATAATCGAATAATTGAATGATTCTGTCCTGAACAGAGATTCTTAAATATATAGTTTATTCAACTTCTGAAAACACACAAGGGGAAGTTTTTCAGTTTTTTCAGCATATGAACCACCTTACTGAAATAAAATTTCCAATATATGTACATGGACTGGGATACATCGATTTCAGATTCTCTAACATAGCTCTTCACTTTTGTCCCCCAGTTTTTTGTATCATCTTGCTTGGCGAGCTGAATGCCTTGTTACAGCTCCAGTGCTTAAACTATATAAAAACATTTAGTATGACCTTCCTATGTGATTTGCTTTGTCTTTGCTTCCGTGATGCCTCAGAATGCATTATATATAAATAGGGTAAAAATGAATTCTATTTCTTTGCCATCGATTGTTTGGTTTCCTACATACAGTGAAGGATACGGAGTTAATGATAAAAAAAGTTTTTGTGATTGTTTGTTAGATACAGTATTTGTTTGGTTACTATGGCACCAACCAGTGATGTATTCCTTATGTCACTTCACATTGAAGGAATTATCTGGTGACATGAACGAGTTAGTGTTCTCACAACCAAGTTTCTTTTATGATAAGGAAAATCCACAAACAGGCATCAACAAATTTAGGGGTCAATTCATTGGGGGTCATTTTCTCTCTTTGGTATCTTTCCCTTTTTGTGTTGCCAAGGAAAAGTGCCCTGTTGTGTGTTTGGGAACTATTTCGATCCTGCCAAGAAGTGAGTGACAGCGGTCTTTCTTCCTGTTGCTTGTATGCATGTTCTCACATAACAGTGTTGTCCCTCGTAGGCTTGAGCAAAAATGCATGAATATGGAGCATCTATTCCAAGGTTTTCGAGTTACTGACTGCATAAAACATGATGGATTTCTATCGGTTTTCTCCTTATTTTCTTTTTAACTCTTGTCAAGGTTAGAGGCTACAAAGCCCACATTGCAAAAATAATGTAACGATAAGGAGAGCAGGAAAACAGTAAAAATTAAAAATCAATAAAATAAATATATAGACAGAGAAATCAGGCCAAATAGTTCCTCTGAAATTCAGGGAAAAGGAACGACAGAATGGACAGGAACATTGCAGACATCTCAGCCATGCTCCAACTAAAATTAAGATCCAACAGAGGATTGTTTATGAGTGACCACACACACACTCATGGAGACCGGCATGTGAACGGTGACCTCTCTACAGAAAGCTGTCTGTCAGACAGACATGTTGATGGATGAAGCTGTCACTGCCTCTGTGTCTTGCTTATCAAGGGGTCGAATAACCACTGTCTGCAGACCACACACACACACCTACAGGACAAGGACCTGCACAGACACAAACACACTTCCAACAAGGAGAGACCTGAAGCACTGATCGAAGCCGAACAGTTAAATCAGTAAAGAAATGGGAGAAGAAAAGTTAAAACCTAAAGGGAAAAGCTCTTTGCTTTTAGTCATCCCTCCTACATTTTTTGATTTATTTTTTTGGCCGGACCACCTGACAGGCTTGTCAAACAGACTCATTCAGTACAGCGAAAAAGTGAAGCCTGGTGGAGTGAAACTAAACTAACCCAACCTGCTTCAAGATCAGTATGAGTGTTTTTCTAGTTTACACTGGGCTACACTTATACCTGTTTTAGTCATGGCAAAGTCCTGTTAGTCTTTAACCTTCGTAGGTTCTTGTTTAGATATGACTGCTTCATAACCTGTGACACCAATCAAGGTCACTTAACATTGTCAGGCTGATTCCATTGAGTCCTGGTCATTTTTGCACTATCGCCATTACGTACATTCAAAGCCATGGGAGGTAGGGGTGCAGAGGGTGCTGTGTATGCGACAGTTGTTGAAAAAATGCAAACGAAATTCAATTAATAAAAACAAATGACAGGCTAAGGTGAATGTTGTCAGTTATCTTTTAATTTCAAGATGTTTCTTCAGACTTGAAGTAATGTTATCATTTTGAAGTGGTTTCCCATTAATTTAATTGTTAATTTGTGGAGGAAGCTACAGATTGGGGAGATGACCGCAATCAGACAACATCAAAGACTTTGAGCTAATGCTTGTCTTAAAGCCAAGATAGAATTGTCCATTGATTATTGTGAGGGGTGCATAACATTTTAGACTTAACATGTTTCAATGAAAAACAAACAAACAAAAAAAAAAAACAGGACTTTTTCAAACTGAAACTTTCACATTGTTGAAGACTTGACTTGGACTTGCCCTCCTCAAGATTTAAAACATGACTTCAATTTGAGACTTGACTTGGAGATGCCCTTCAAAGATGTGAGACATGGCCTGGACTTAGGGAGAAAGCCTGGAGACCTGACTTTGACTCGGGGAGAGTTAACCTGGAAATAATAACTTGCGAAATACTTTTCAAAGACTCTAAGCATAGAAGTTGGCATTGAATGATCAGACAAGGAGAGAAATAGAAATTTAAGAAAGTGTACTATGAACTAAGTCAAACACACGGTCAAACTGACCAAAAATGAACAATGCTCTTTTAGAAGTGAAATGTATTTATTCACTGACATTCACAATAGTTTTTTTTTCCACAATTTGTGGCAGTTACTGGGGGTTCCCATTTGATTTCCTCTATATTATAATTAGCAGATTACACAAGCGCACCAACAGACAACTAAAAGGGATTACTGTTGTTGCATATCACAGTGTCTATGGCTTCTTCATTTTGTATGTAGTATTCAAAGTTATTCATCAGAAATGTTGCTCAGCAGACCTTGCAGATCTTTCCAATTTTCCAAGTGAGTGTTTTTGGGAAAAGCTCCACGAGCACTCATCCTCACTCCTCTTCATTCTCTCAGGTAGTTGGCATGGGCCTGTGAGAACGTATATGTGTGTGTTTTCGTGTATTTGGTTTTCGCTCACATATGCATGCCTGCGTGGCTCACCCACTCCCAGTAAATTCTGCTATCCTTGGGGGTCCGGCTGTGCAAGGATTACACTGGCATCCCACTCTGGTTTTAGAACACAAACAAGCACAGGTGCTACACACAGAAACACACATTCCTGAGCTTGGACCCGCACAACACACAGCGATACATAAACACACGCACAAACACACGCATATGCGCCGGCTCGGCTTTGCCATGGCTCCGCTTTTCAATTTTCAGCTCAATTACATTCCACTGTTACCTATTCTAAACCAAGATCCTTCTTTCCCCTGAGGACACACAGTCTTGCTCACACAACTACACACATACACACACAACCACTTATTTAACAGTACTGCATCCCACTTAAGCCCAAGACTGTGTGGCCTCTTCAACTTGCACTGAGAATGAGAATGATTTCACCCTGTAGAGACTTGAGATCTTTTTTCCTGTTTACTCGGCCAAAAAAAGAGGATCTTGAGATTTAAACGCTGAATCATATGAACGTGGTCTTTCACTTTAACATTGTAGAAAAAAATGTGAGGATAGTTTTTGGGTGATAAAACCATTATAAAGAAAATGCGCTCATCCCAACCTTTTTATCCCAATCACGAATCCACCAGAGGTCTTTTAACTACATTGCATTTATCAGGGATCTGCCCCTTATTGGGGCTCTTTTAAGGCTGTAAGATGTATGAACAGGTTTTGTTTTTAGGAAACAAATGAAATGTTAATTGCAGTGCATTCTGTGCCAGGCAAACAAGAACCTTAATGGGTTATGCCAAGGCTGGGTTTTAACACAACTCGTACCACTCAACAAAATAATCATTGAGATAAATCACAAGCATAAATAAAAACAGCAAAAACTTATTAAATTTAAGTTTGGGATATTTACAAGTCTCAGTGTTATGAGACACGGTACTGACACTTTTACCCACTTCAAGTCTAAAGTCAAAACCCATCTGTTCAAGAAACCCTACTCACTGTAACTGCCGGTTCATTGTAACTTTTTAATGTTTGTTGTTTTTATCATGATTTATAGTTGATTTATTGTTAGACTTGCACAGCATCCTCGAGTGCTCTAAAAGGCGCTTTCAAATAAAATGTAGTATTATTATTATTATCATCATCATCTTTTTTGTTATGCTCAGCCGTATACTTAGCACTAATGCTATACTGTGCCTATGCAAGTTAATTTATTTTTTAGCAGTCTGGTGGATAAAAAGAAACATTGTGGATACCTCCCTTGTCCCTTGTGAGTCCAACCACTTGGCCCCTTTGTGTTTTTTGCGAACAAGGAACCTAGATGTTCTTTTGACCTCTAAGTCTTAGCCGTCTTTGTATCCAGAGTCCTCTTGTAGATGTAGTTGTCTGGCTTCTGAGGGAATGTAACCCAAACTTGTGCAGCTGGAGAAATCAAAACAGAGAGAGGGCAACAGGTTTGCAGGGGAGCCTTGGCTTTTTGAAATGCTGAACTTGCTCTCACTGCTGGGACAAGCAGAGCCAAGCCTTTGTTGCAAGCACCCTTCGTACCTGGTAGCTGAGAAGAGCAAGACATGAAAAGCAACGGTGAAACAGTGGTTGGGGCTATCTCTCCTGGAAGTTTGACAACCACAGAAGGAAGTGGTCGTACGGTGAGAGTTCACATTTCAGAGTAATTGTCCTCTTTACACTGAGCCAATGGTTCTCAGGCCATGATTGCAAGGAATATTTTAGGCTAAAGTTTATAGCAACAGCGCCCCTTTAAGGGCAAACAGAATTCAAGCAATTTAAGTCATAATTTAAGCGTTACACACTTTTTTTGTTAGCTTTATTGATGATAGCTCAGTTTGTCAGAGAATGTGACTGCTACGTAGGAATTGTTTTGTAACATTAATACATAAATCTCAGTCTACTGAACAGGATACCCGTGTACTATACACCCAGTGCTTGCAGGTTTTGCATGAATTGCTGCCTTAGTGTAAACAGAGTAGGTGTGAACAGCCTGCGGTTCTATTCAGGTGTTGAGGATGCCCAAGTTGCTTAAATTGTGTCAGTTTCTCTGCAGTATGGGTTGTTTTATCTCTCATGTTTTTCCTGACAACACCCCTTAGATTTTGTAAGGGATTTATGTAAGCTCAGTTTGATGCCCAGTGAAGCACAATGATGTCGCAGTGACTAAACTAGATACTGGTGCTTTTAGGACTGGGGACATTTGCTGAAAAATGAAATATCCTGGAAACGCAACATTGGAGCGTTTGAGTTCTCTGCCCCTCCACCCTTCCTCGAGACGTAGGTTTCCAGAGGAAACGCAAAATTAACTTTCATCTTTTCAGCTGAAAGTGAAAACTGATCTGTCCACAGTACACACTTAATTAATTCCCCATAACTGAATGGGCTCCAGGCTACTGTTACCCATGATGCTCATACATCTATTCTACCACAGGTCTTCTTTCCACTCAATTTTCCAATAATACAATTGGATACAGGCCTCTGTGTGTGCAGCCAGCTTCTTTAGCAGTGACCTTTAGTGCCTAACCCTTTTTGTGAAGGGTGTCAATAACTGGCTTTCAAGCTAACAATATTCCCCTTTATCGTGTGGCTCCTACTGTTACCTTAACATGACTGCTTGTCAATGACTCGAGGCAATCCGCTGGATTTCCTTAGATAGAAAACTTTTTCACCAATCTGTCTGGATGATTTGATTGAATTGACTTTGTAAATTGCCATAAAATGGCATTTGTTGTGAATTTGTGCTATATGAATGACACTGAATTGAATCAAATAGCATTCATGTACTAATAAATACATTTGTTTTCCCGGTTTTATGTAAAAATCCAAATTTCTGAAAAAATTGTTCTTGTTTTTAGTAGTTGTAAGCCATGATTATCAAAATGAACAGAAATGCATTAAAGTTTATTTAATCTGCAGATCCATTGAATAAATTTTAAGATTATTGAAAAACTGGTTTATTAGCTCATTTCACTAACTGAAACACATATAGATGATTTACATACAAACATGTTTTCAAGCATTTATTTCTGTTAACTATGAAGGTTTTCCACCTAAAGCTAATAAAAACATGGCATTTAAGATTAGAATATTATATCCGACCGATGAAAAACAAAACGTTTAATACAGAAATGTTGGCTTAGTGAAAATTAATTGAAATCACACTTTTAATCTGACAACCTGGCCTTATTAAAATGCATATTCTAATTTATTTAATATGACTATATATTAAAATGAGCTTTACCTTTGAATTGAATTATTGACAATTTTAAATGTCATTTTAAAGTCTGCGTGAAACTAGATTTTTATATGAATTCTTATAAATTGTTTAATCAAAGCCAATTATTAGGCAGTACTAAACTGAGAAACTACAGCTGCTGTTTCCTGCACAGGAAAACGTTGTGTTAGTAAAACCATAAATCCCACAAAGTTATAATTCAAGCATCAGTTTTTTATCTCTGGGTGCTTTAAGTGAGACACAAATGTGTGCTTTTGTGACCATCTGTTTTTTCTTTTCTTTTTTATGACGTTTTCTGACATGATGCATCCACTAACCCCTTAAACCTAACCCTAAGTGTCATGACTAAGTGCCGAACCACAAACCTTCCTCCAACCTTAGCATTAGGCTAATGCTCGCCATAATCCCAAACCCAAGTCTTAAACCTCAAACAGGCCTTTGAAGCGGTGTGAGAAACTGGGGACTTTCACAAAAATCGGCACCCTGTAACTCAGAACTGTTTCTCATAACAGATAGCTGTGCAAGCGCAGACAAATACACACTCGCACACATGCATATACATTCTCTCGAGGTCCAACAGCATTGTGGACGAGCGTACAAAAGGAACAAACAACCATGTAATGTGGCAGTTCCCTCTCATTGACATCGGGCACTGGAATGCAGCACGAGGGAGGGGGTGGCGGAGCTGTGTGTGTGTGTGTGTGTGTGTATGTGTGTGTGTGTGTGTGTGTGTTTCTTCCCGTCAGATTATCCTGATGATTAGCATTACTGAGAACTGACAGCAAGGGGAAGGAACAATAAGTGTCATTTATCCCCTCTTTTTTCTGTCTTTCCCATTTGCTTTCTTTTTTTTTCTAATCTGTTCCTTTACTTTTAATTTCTGAACTCCGACCTTGGTCCATTTTCCTGTCTTTATGCAGCATTTTTTTTTTTTTTTTATAATTTCCGACACCGAGTAGAGCGTTTTAGAAGTGAGAAAGAATGAATGTGCAAATCAGAGCGACATACACAAATGCAAAATGTACAAGAAGAAAAAATCACTTTTTTCATTCTTCATTAAAAACAGCTTGGACGAAACCTAATAACAGGTTGTCTTGAACAGCTGTAATGCAGTGCAGGCCAAGACTGCTGAGATGTTTGTAATCAGCAGATCAAAGGTTTGATGTTGGTGGATGTCCACAATTCGAACTCAGGACAGATGAGAAAACACAAAGAAAGAACGAGATGGAAAGGGAAAGCCATGGCAAAATGAGTGGAGAACGAGAGAAAAAAAGAGAAATGGCATACTTTCTGGACAGAAAGGGACACCATGAAAGAAACACTGTGTACTGCCTTTCTCTTTGACTCTGACAGCGAGAACGTGTTGATCTTCCTGTCAAATACTCAACATATGGTGCTTTGGAAAATGGCTACAAAACTTGGATGTCACACCATGAATTGGCAAAATGCCATAGCGCTAATACCCCTTGCAAGCCATGATGTGGAGAATATGTAAATGCACAAAAATGATGACTTAACTTAATTGAACTACATTGAAACCTCTTAAATAGTGCTTAACTAAAATAATCTCATAGGAATTGGTTGTTTTTTAGACTTCCTGGACATTTTGGATACTTAGTATGGGGTTGTTACTTTGTGTTCAATAAGCACATTTAGAAGGAAATCATGTCTTCACAGACTGAAACTGGCAGGGATGAATTTGGATAACAAAATGAATACTCAATATATTACACTCAAATCATCACACTTTTGCACACTCAAATGCATATTTGGTTAAAACTCCAAAATTAAATAAAATAAAACTTATTACAGGTAAAATAGAGGGTTACATAGATACACAGTTGCAAGAACGTCTAAAGTACAAATCAGTATTGCCTCCTAGTTTGTACATGTAGAGTTTATGACTATTTTCTTTGTCAATCAATGTTGCAAATGGTTAATTGTTAATCGCTAATTATGCTAAATTACCATCTCTTTTGTACCTTTCCATCTCTCCTAAACTGAAGGGATGTTTCACTTTGTTTAAGGATTGTAGATTGCATTTTTGCATTCCTAGTTTTCAGACTAAAATACTAAGACTAAACAAATCTGAACCGGATCCTACAAAACTAAACAGGTATTTGGAAACACTTTTTTAGATTTGCAAAAACACCAAAACTAACAATTGATTTTTTTTCCTTTTTTATAGTAGAACTGTTATTAGAATATGAAAATCATGACAATCACAGTATTTAAAGTAGTCTACAATGATAATAGATTATTTCAAATTATTTCAAATGTTATCACATATTTCTAAAATGCCGTCTTTGTTTGTGGAAAAGCACTGTTGGTAATTTTTTTCTTCCAAATACATATTTTGCTAAGATCTTGTCTCGTCTCTTTCTCATTAACCCAACATTGTGTATCATCTCATCTGAAGAGCTAGATGTCCCAGCTGGAGAAACCTAGTTTTTTGGTTCATGAATTAACCCAGCAGTTATTTGTCCCCATCCTGGCGCCTCACATGGGCAAGCTTTGAAAGGAGACTGTCTTAAACCAGACAATTCTAGATTATTGTGTCACGTCCATACCTAAACCTGAAGGCGTTCACCTGTGGGTGCATGCTTCTATGTTTCTATGACTGCTCAGTCCAGCGGCTCTCAGGAAAGATAGGTGTGATAAGAGCATCCGTTGTATGTGGGCCTCTGCAAATGATGAGGAAATTAAATCATTGTTTGTTTTATTTCAACCATTGAACCTTGTAAGCTGTCTCCTACATGTTTCTGGTACATCGCTTCAGCTCACCATCAGGGCTATGTTTATAAGATAAAGGAAGAATAGTAAAAACACGAAGTCTTGGTGCATTCTGTCTTTACTTGTCTACATTGTTATTTCTCTGGTGTAAAGTTTTATACTTTCTGACTTGGTTATCCGTGGAGGGTCAGAATGTTATCTGCATGAGATCTTTCTGAAATAAACGGCGTTGAATACCTTCAGTATTTTTTTTCAACTGTTCTCCAAAGTTTTTAACCTTTCACTATGATTTGTCAGGGTTGTGCAGCCATGTCCTTGCTTAGACTTTCTGTTTGACTTTGGAAAAGTCATTCCTATCTTCTTTGGCTGCAGTTCAACAATTGTCTGCTTGGCTTCTTTACTTTCACAGCTTGAGCAGGAAGCACTTCAAACCCCCATTTGGTTCGCAGCGATGGGCATTATCTTTTTTTTGTAATGAAAAGAAAAAAAAAATACAAAGTACACAACGCCAATGGCATTAATTTAGTTCTTTTTTTTCTCAATTGCTGCAATGTCTTTGGAACATTCAGACTGTGGAAACAGATGTATATTCAAGAAAAGACACCAGCACATTGTTTGAATTGTATAATTGTTAATATCATCAATTATTGTCTGGAAAGTTGTCTCTTTGCAGATTTGATAGTCTAGTCTAGTTTTCTTAAGACTTGGCACGGATCAAAAGCCGACTAACAACAACTTCCCTGGGATTTTTTTCTGGAGTTACTCGTACACTCGCTGATGTTGCCAGGGTGCTAAGATCCTGCATCTGGTCTGGCAGGAACCACACCAGGTTAAGTTAAGCTGTGCACAGCGGCTGAGACAAGGACACAACTGACACAGAATAGTTTTAATTGTTTATGTAAACACATTGATAAAATATATTGACAGTATTATAAAGAATTACAGTCACACTGAGTTGGTATGATGAATAAATTACTGTTGCGCTTATTCAGTATGTAAGGACATGGGAATTTGGCACCTTTGGTAAACATTCAAAAATTCTTAAAATAAATTCAACTTTAATTGCAGTTTCTCACACTGAAAGGTAACACAAAAATCCAGCAGGAATTAAGGTCTTATGGTAAGAAACAACAGTTTTAGTAATGATTGTTACTCATTTCATGTTTATTAAAATAGATGTACCTGAAACCATTTTCTAATTTTATTTTATTTTTTTCATTACTGTGTTTTTGTGAATTTTGACTCAACAATGCCAATAGTTATAATACATTGGCACAGCTGGCCTCCTCAATGGAGAACACTGTCAGTTTGAAATTGTACATTTACATTTACATTGTTCATGGGCCTGGCACATTCAGGTTTGAAGTTGTCTTTTGAATGCAATTACATCTTTCTTCTGAGTGGAAGTATTATTGACTTTTTGGAATGACCCAGCCGGAGTCCCAACTTGAATATGATAGAGAATCTGATAAGGGAGCTAAAAAATTAGGTTTATGGCAAAGAGGCTTCACCTCATCACCAAATATACCAGTGGAAGCGTAGTGCAATTGTCAATATTGTTCCATTGATTATTGAGAAGCTTATTCATTGTTTTGTACATGCTATTTAAAACATATAAATAGAAAGATAAATAATTTTCTTTGAAATTGGCTTCACAAATACTTTGTCTTTTAGCTTTTGAGAGATTCTGCTCCATATCCTGTTGGAAACAAACTTCTTGATTGAAAGACATTGTTCTTCATTTACAGTAGGTAGGAGAAGTATTTAACGAGTCAATGTCACTTTGTACAAGTGGGATAAAAGATTAAAAAATATTTTATTTTAAGCCTTATTCTACTTCCTCACCAGTAGTCCTAGCAATGTGTCCACACTTATATGTGCTTTGCTGCAAACACCCTTTTTTTCGCCTCGTGGCATTCCCTGAGCGAGCAACTGCTTATAGGCCATTTTTTCTCAGTTTCATTGTAAACAAGTCATATTCCTGAGTCTCTGCAGTTTAGCGACACACGTAATCCTGTAAAGAGAATTTTATGCATCTAAAAAGCACTACTCCACACACCTTCATGATAATTTAAAAGCAATGTCTCTGAGCTTTACTGAAGAGACAGCTTTTTTATTATTATTTCTCTTTGTCTGTCTCTTTGTCTATAGCGTTGAATCTGACAGCTGAATTTAAAAGAGTCGGCTGGTCCGATTCACTTGCCAAGAACCCGCGTGATACCTGCCTTCCATCATCTCTCACTTTGTGTGAGAGGTGGTTAGTCGTTTGCGCGTGTGGCAGATTGACACCTCTGACTGGTCAATCCCTGCCTGTCACTCATCACACCACCTTGGACAGTTCAGCTTAGAGGCGACTGTCGCGGCGCAGTGACAGTCCCCCCAGGCGATCATTGCCACCGTGACACACAGCTGTAACTCTTACCAAGACAAGATAGATCTCAACTCAACGGCTTTAGCATGTTTGAATTTCAGTTTTCTGCAGTAAAACTCTTGCCGCCGCTTAGCAGCGCCGACAGCGCTCTGAGTGATTGAATGGCAATTTCTGAATTCAATGGGGCCCTTTCATTATCTCCACCTCAGATAGAGCCTCCTTTATCCATTCTCTTTGCCTGCAATTTTCCCTAAGTGTTTTATTCACCATCAGTCCAATAGTCATGTTCCTCAAGTTGGGATTTTTTTTTTTCATCTGGATGGATGGATGGCTATAGAAGTTGTTGTATAGCAGGTTAATTTCGGGTAATGACATCATTCAATTCAAGAGTGCAACACAAAATGAATGGAACATGTCCTTTTTCTGAATACAAACTAAATCTTAGAATTCCGTTTACTGTTTCTTTGCTTTAGTCTTTTCCCTCGGGAAAGATGAATATTTTGCTGCAGCCACCAGCAACAACTGGAGAGTAAAGGTATCGACTAGACATACGAGAGACAACACAAAAGAAAAAAAGCAAGAAGAAGGAAAAAGAAATAAACAAAGAACATTGTTTTATTTCAAATTCCTGTAATCTGATTCATTCAGTGTAAAACACACAACCAAAGTAGATCTACTGCCACAACACAGCTTGTTGTATGAGCTACGCTACATATGGGGATTTAGGGAAATTCCAACATTTCGGGAACTACACTGAGGGAATTGCATGTCTTTAAAATACACATAAATTTGCAGCCTATTCTGACATAACAGCATGAACTCACTGAGCAGCTGAGAGTGTTTAGTTTCCTTTTTAAGCAACAAAACAGCATTTATACCTGATTTCAGCCTGCCTTTATAGAACCCGGCTGTTTTGGTCCTGATTTGTCATTCTGTGTGTGTGTGTGTGTGTGTGTGTGGGGCTGTTTGGCCTGAATCGCCTGCTGTGATAGGTTTCTTTTAAAACGTAAAAGAAAATAGAGTTAGAGTGGTTTTAAATGAAAATAAATCCCCAGAAGAACCTCTGTGCCATTCCCCAACCTTTTCTGCTGGTAGTTTATTCAACTCTGACAAGATACATAATAATGAAGCAGGATTTTTATTTTTTTTAATCATCATGAAAGGAATTGTAGGCCTCTTTAAAGCCTCTGGATTCAGTGTGGTTAGTTTCTGCAAATGTCTGGGGCAATTTAAGCACACACAAAGGACAGAGGATAGAAATTTGTGAAAATATTTTAGGGCTGTAAATGATTTGTTGTAGACATTTTGCCTGCAGTATGTGTTTTTGGTCCTCTTTTTCCATGCACAATCCACCTGCATGCCGAACCCACTGGTGGTTCCTAGAGTGCTACAACAAGTAAAATGGGAAGCAAAAAATTGGTGGAAAACACTTTTACGTTTACATTGGCAGAAACAGATTATTTTAGTAGAATAATGGATATAATTATCCAGCTAAAAATCACAGTGCTTAATTATTTCTATTCATGTTGTTTTTGGATACATCTTTTGTTTGATTGTTTTGATCTCCAAGGAGTCAGAGTTGATTTCTTTGGTTTAGTCTTCTTGGCTATTTGTGTAATCCTGAAGTGATGGAAACAATCCGATCATCTCTTGACCTTTTTTTATCAGAAGCTGATTTGAAATGTTGCATTATTGTCTACTAAATGCAGCTAGTCTAGAGCTGTCAGCAAGATTTACAGCCTCAGCTGATTAAGACGACATGTCTTCATAAAAGGGGACTGAGAGATGGGCCATCAGAGTAATCTAAGCATCAAAGTTTAATGTTCACCTTCCTTCAGAGCGGCAGAGGTCAGCGCAAACCTTTCAACATCCACGTCCTGTCACGTATTCTTAAATCGCTTTAAATAATAATTCTGGTCCGTTACTGCTTGGATCTTGGTTAGATAATTAGTTCTGTGTTTGCACAGAGATAATTAAAGACAAGGGAACAGGGCCAAATTATTAAACAGGTGAACTTTGAAGACAGAGCAAAGCTAACAGATAGTTGACCTTCTCTGACATCTTCGCATTAGCATTTTGTTCTGTCTGTCTCTTCTTACCTCTCACTTATCAGCTCCTGATGCTCTCATAAGGTATTCCGCCCTCCTTTCATTCATTCATCTCACACTCGGCTGTTTCCAATTGGCTTAGAGACATTCTTGGAATGCCAGGGCACCGCTGGTTTGTGCGGTGAGTGTGCGCGTGCGTGTGTGTGTGTGTGTGTGTGTGTGTGTGTGTGTGCGCGTGTTGCTGCCTCCCACCCCCACATTATCCGTCATTCACTCCCTCATTTTAAAGAACAGTGGCTGCAAGATTAGACAGGAGGCTGGGAAAACGATAAAGGTAAAGAAGGAGACAGAGAAAAGAGGCAATAAAACGAAGAATTTAGACTGCTTTTGCCAAATTCTATTTTTTTTTTTAGAGTCACCCCTTTGCCTATATGCTGATACTTAACCTTATCCATTGGCGTTGAATTAAAAGTTATGGAATATCCCACTGGGAAATGGGAAGCACAACCAAAAGGCTTCACAAGAAATGTGATCTACACTCACGCTGGGCCAAGTTCCGCTGCTCAATTCAAAGATCGGCACAGAAAGGAGACGTGGTTAATGGCAGCAGAGGCCAGGAAATAGGTACGGCCAAAGACACGAGCCATATTCCAGGAGCATTTTCTATGTCAAAGAGAAACAGAGAGCGCACAATGTTAATGACAGCAATAGCTCTGTGAATTACTCTGTTCAGGGAGGACACACAGCTAAACAATAGCGCTGAGCAGAGATTACTTCCTATAGGAAAGAAGAAAAAAAACTGCAGAATACACAGTTAATGGGAGCATACGAAAATAGTACATTTTTAGATGCAATATATTTATTAGATATTATGATATTCAAAGAAAAATAACCTCATCAAACATTACATCAAAGCAGATGTTGCAGCCTTCTTTCGAGTGCACACAAGTAAGCTTCCCTCTAGAGAAGCTGAGAAGGGTGATCCCTTGATAGTTAAAACATGCTCTCTGGTGTAATTTCCTAAAAAAATGGGTCCACCCTGCCAATGTGGACCAGATCTTTTCCCCTTTCGCACAATGGCTAAGGGGGGTTTTCTTCTCTGGTCTGCACGTGTTTTGCGGATCTGGAGGCTTAAGAGCGTATCCTCGTGAGCATACGGTTGTGGCTTGTACTGTGGGAGTTCTCAGCACTAAGTCAAACTTCTTTCCAGTGCAGACTGGACTGGGCAGCCCTTGTCCCCGATCCTGTTCCAGGAGAGGATCTGAAGGAGAAGTTGTGGAGAGGAGGATGTGTTGTTTAGGAAGCTCAGCCTCTTTGCTTTTTGCGGATGATCTGGTTCTGTCGGCTTCTTTAGGCCATGGCCTTCAGCGTGCACAGCGAGTTTGCGCCACAGAGCCTGAAGCTGCTGTCGTGAGAGTCAGCTACTGCAGCTCTGACGCCATGATGCTTAACCTGGAGAAAGGTGGATTTCGCCTTCTGGTTTGGGAGGCAATCCATGGACATGGACGGCCTGGGCCAGAGGTGGATGCTGTCTGTAGAGAAGAAAGAGCCAACACAAAATGCAAAGCTATTAATGTACCGGTCTCTCTATGTTCAAACCTTCACCTATAGTCAAAAGATATGGATCATGACCAAAAGAGCACAGATCCCAGATGAAAACGGCTGACTTGAGCTTCCTCCTCAGGGTGACTAGACTCTGTCCTGAGTATAGCGATAGGAGCTGCACTATCAGGGGAAAGTAGAGCTCTTGCTCCTCTGTGCTGAAAAGACTTAGTTAAGATAGTTGGGGCATCTGATCAGGATGTCTCCGCCGTGTTTCCATTTGAAGCTTCTCCGGCATGTCCCACTGGGAGGAATTCCCTGGGGAAGTCAGAATTCAGTTGATGGAATATACATCCCTTCTACACCTGGAATGCCTTTGGGTCCCTCGCAATAAGCTGGAGAGCGTCGTCGTGCGGACGGATGTCCGAGTTTCTCCCCTTGACCTACTACTAACTACTCCTAAGACCCAGTTTTAGATGGATGGATGGATGGATGGATGGATGGATGGATGGATGGATGGATGGATGGATGGATGGATGGTGTCTCCAACTGTCTCTATTTTATTCACTAATGACCCAACTTCGGGTAAATAAAAAAGTGTAGATTCTTTTGTTTTGTTTTTTCATATTAATGTTCTAACAACAATATTGAACCTTGTCTTCTTTTTTTGTGAAAACACTGCATATACGTATTTATAAAAAAATAAAAGAATTACATTGAAAAAAACTTTTAAAGAAGTGTTATGTAATACAAGTTCCATATTTAGAACATAAGTCTCACATTTTTTTAATCAAATTTGCTTTATAAAATTAAAGTTAAGATACAGAGGAAACTGGAGTAAGTTGCCACTGTTTAATAGTTTTTAGTAAACAAATTAGCTTCTTCCTGTGGTTCAGCAGTGGAAGAAATGGAGGAAGAAAATGTGTTTTGCTAACTGTCCGTGTGTGAACAAGGCCCAATGTTTTTTTTTAATGTATCACAACTGCAAATGGAATAAAAAAAACTTTCAATTCCATGTATAGTGTTATCAGTCTTGATGTTCCACTTACACAAGAACTTACAGGGTTTGCATAAGATAGATGATCTCACAGCATGTCTGCATAGCTTTGGGGTGCCACATAAAGATATTATACTACAATTACATTAGCTTTAACCATGGCAGCTGGTCTGGACAAAAAGGCACCATAGTGTCTTTATGACTTTGCGGTACAATTTTATTTACATTCCTCTTCCCCCCATGACATGCACCTAAGCTAATCTAAAATGCAGAATGTCTGGTATTGGCATGCCAAGCAGGGACTAGAGCTGTACGCCTAAATGAGTTATGCAGTACAGACTCCCAGGAGGATCCAGTTCAACCCAGTGTAATTTTTCAGAAGAACAAAGCCTCAAGTCAAACATTAAAAGGTGCACGCAATAGACGAATGGATGGATAGGTGAGAACGTTAGTTGTTAGAAAGAGCCATGGCTTTTATTATCTCACTGTTAACCATGTTAGTCAAAGTTAGTGATTCGAAAAAAAAAAAACATATATATATATATATATATATATATATATATATATATATATATATATATATATATATATATATATATATATACATACATACAAAGATTAGTCAGAGGAAACATAAGTAACAAGTATGATCATATTAGGACGGGAAAGTTGTAATTTTCCAATTTTGTTGATGCAATAAACCTTATGGTTGGTAGAAAGTAGATCAGCAAAAAGAAGTTTCAATGAGGAAGGAGAATGAATTTGTCTTTGCTGCAATGTCAGTCACATTCACAGCTAACAAACACTCAGTGTTAGACAGAAGTTAATGTGCATGCACACACACGCACACACACACACACACACACACACACACACACACACACACACACACACACACACACACACACACACACACACACACACACACACACACACACACACATACAAAACCCAAAGCAACAGGGAGGCTACCAACACAACTAAATAGCAAATACTACACTGTTTGCAGCCTAGCAACCAGGTTACTTGATGCCGTTGTCTCTCATCACATTTCTTGGCTTATGTGTATGTTTGTATGTGCCCCTTCTGTGCTAAGAGAATCCTTTGCACCGGGACCCGGGATTTTTGTGTGACAGGTTTGGATTAGTGAAAGAGAGCAAGAGAAAGTTCAGTCTGAAAGAGAGAATGATAAGAAGCTGTTGGCTGATGTTATTATTTAGAGGGGGGAGGAAAGAATACATTCCTCAGAGGTAAATTACAGCCTGACTTTGATCATGCAATGTAATCCGTGTACGAGAACGTCTGTATTATTTTCCGGCTCTGGCAAACGTTGTTCCCTGTTCTTATAATATGTTCAACATGTCTGCTTATTTTAAATGTATGCTCAATTAGGGAGGAGAGGATTTGACATAAATCGTGTCTCTCATTTAAAACAGAATATACAATGGCTTGCAAACGTATTCATAGTCCTTGATCTTTTTCCCCTTGTATCACAAACTGAAATGTATTTTAGTGGGATTTTTTTTCAATTGAATTTAGCTACAAATAAAAATTTCAGAAGTGGTATGTATTTGTACTCAGCCCCATCTACACAAGATACCTCAAAATTAAAATGTACATCACAGGTTTTAGATCTTAATTTGCAATAAAAAAAAGAAAATCCTGCATCACTTTCCTTTCACTTTACAAGTATGCACAACTTTGTGCAAAATTGCAATGAAATATAGGTGAACAAGTTCGAAGGGTGTGAATTAATTTGCAAGGAACTGGCACAGCAACACATTTAGAGAGACAAGATCATATCTCCGCTTTCAGTCCAGCTTCATGTCTTATAATACAAGCATTTCTTTAAACGGCCTTTAACTTGTTTCTTTATGACTTTTAAAGAGGTTTCATTTGCAATTTCAGAGGAATTTTATTTTTATTAAGTCTGACCTTTGAATTAATTATGCATAAAAGTCTTCTAAAGTCAATAATAAAAACCAAAGTTGTGGCATTAATAGTGACATTATTTTAAACTATATTTAAAAACCCTGCAGAACATTTGGTCAAGGCAATTGCCAAAGATTACAACAAAGTCTGGCTTCTTGGAAGCCACAAATCAGGAATCAGGAGTAGTTTATTAGTGGGATGTAGTCAATATCATGTGGTTATAGTCTCCCTTTTCTAAATCTTCCATAGTTTGAGCATCAGGAACAGGAAAATTGGAAAGCCAACATTCCTGTAAAGTGCTGTCAATGAAATCCTTCAGCTGATGTCATCTTCGCTACATATAATTTTCTCTCATTAGGCTTTCTGATAATTTCCAAAAGAAATGTGCACTATTTAAAGTTTATAACAAAAATTCAGGTGTTCATTTCTTGGCTTCGACGTGGGGTTAAAGTCAATTCTTGAATCAAGAACAGAGAGAATTGTTAATGCAAATTGACAAAGCTACCAATTTATGGAAGATGTGGACAGATTTGTATGCATGTGTTCCAACTACCTTCCCCCATCTTTTTAAGGCTCATTATCATTTATGAGCCACAGTCTGTAACCTATTACCACTTAAAAGTAACCTGACCAGCCACTTGTGCGTGTGCCCTTGTGCACACGTGCAAGTATAGGCTAATAAAAAACATCTTCACAATCCCATTTGATACAGCAATTCAAACCAGATGATGAAAGTAGGCTAATGCAAATAACATTTATTCATGAGCGGTGTCCTGTGTGCCATTGATTCAGGTAATATGTCAGTGCAGTCCACAAAAAGAGGGCGAACCCCGCACAATGTAATTTTAATTCAAATGATTGTTTCATGGGCTTTAATATTCATGTTGTCTTTGTTCTTTTGTTTTTTCCCCCCCAACAGGTGCGTTTTCCCTTGTTGTTTCCACCTCTCTGTTTTATATCTATTTTCCCTGAATATGTGGACACCTTTTGATATTTTCAAGTAACTGAAGCATGTGCGCAGCAGGTGTGTTGTGCATATGCATGCGTTTGTGTTGCGTATGAAAACTTTTAAAAGCACATTTGTCCTATCTGGAGAGAATGTTTTTTGGCTCGGTCCCTCTTCAAAGTTTCCTTTCATCTTCTCAGATATACTGATTTCACGTCTGTTTTTCCCCCAACTTTTATTTCGCTCTCATGTCTCAACCCTCAATTTTTTTCTCCTTTTATTTTAAATTCCCTTATTTTGCTTTCCTAGCATTGGATTGACATACTTTTACAGACAACCATTTTATGTTAGAAAGTAGCTCAACAAGTCCAAGAATATTAGCATTTGCCATAACACTCATTACCTACTTTATTAGATAATTTGCTACGACTCAGTTAAATGTCCTTTTGAACAAGGTTTTGTAAACATTTCTCAGAGATTCTGGTCAATGATGGCATCATACAGTCTCTGCAGATGCTTCAGTTGGAGATCCAACTGAAGCATCTGCTTCCATATGTTCTATGATGCATTATTTTGATGGAAGTAGCCATCACAAGATGGTAGCACTGTGGTAATGAAGGGATGACAAGCAATAACACTCATGGAGGCTGATTGGTTTAAATGATGTTCAATTTGCACTAAAGGGCTCAATGTGTGCCAAGAAAATATCCCTGAAGCCATAGGACCATCACTACCGGTATGACTGTTGAAACAAGGCCAGATTGATCAATGTTTTCATGTTGTTACACCAAATTTTGACCGTGCCATCTGAATGTCGAAGCTGGAATCCAACTTCACTTTATCAGACATTGTTTTTTTCTAGTCAGTGATTTTCCAGCTTTGTTGGAACCTGTGTCATCTGGGGCCTTAGCTTTCTGTTCTTATCTGAGCATCAGAGATGGTATTCTTGCTTGTTACGAGTGGATTTTCGAGCATTACCTTTTTATCATGAAAGGCAGTGTGCTCATTCTCCTCTGACCTTTGGCATCAACAAGGCATGTCGATTCAAATTTATTTTGTGTTTAACTATTAAACAGGTACCCAATTAAATACAAAGACAGGCTGGCACAAGAGTGCATAACTTTTCATTCCTTTGATGCTTCACCAATTCTCTCTGGTCTGGTCTACTTGACTTTTTACAGACTTGGTATTTTAGAAAACCCTGGCAGGAGATGCCTATGTTGCCATCAGATGTGGTGAAACCAGGTTCAGAAAGTAAAAAGCCTGTCCTGAGAACTGTTCCAACCATTTGCATTTGCATCTCCACCTCATAGACACGGACTAAAATCAAGTGAACAGCATGAAGCGTTTTTACTTTCCTAAAGCCAGATTGCCCACCTCTGGCTGCCATGATTCATATGGAACCATACTGGCTAGTAATAACTAATAATAATGCAACATCTTCAGCAACAGCTAACATAATTACATGTCTGATGGTTGCCACTGGGGAAAAAATCCCTAAACAGAAACAAATGTAGGTAATTTTATTATGTTTGAAACAACACGTCATAGAATTTTTAAAGTACTACTTCTCTAACTTCTGCTGGTGAATAGCTGCAGTGCTAATACTAGCTAGAAAATAGTTAAATTCTTCTCTGTTTTATGGTAATCAGTAAATAGCTTGTACTTGTATAGCGCTTTATCAAGTTCGCCGACCCCAAAGCGCTTCACACTACAGTCAGTCAGTCAGTCAGTCAACAGGCAATTCGGGTGAAGTGTCTTGCCCAAGGACTGAGACAGTCGTAGCGGGGGCTCAAACCGGCAACCTGTCAATGGGGTACCGCGAGCGAGCTATTTTTAGAAACGTAACGTCACAATGACGTCACATCACGTGGTACGCAGTAGGACAAACTCCCAAACCGCCGCTGTTTTGCTGTGGAAGAGACGTGCATTAGCCTAGGTTGTACTCGTTTAAAAGACTGCTTTTTCCAAAATCTAAGACCATGGTTTATAAACATTGTTGCTATGGAACGTGCAACAGCGACTCGAGGTACGCTGATCGGCCGCATATGAAGGATGTTTTCTTCATTACTTTCCTGAAATTCAAGAGTGCCAAGGAGAAATGTGTGCGCTTGGTCCATCGGTGCGGTCGGCCTACATATGTAGCAAGCATTTTGTCGGAGGAAAGGGCCCAACCGAAGAACATCCTGACCCAATTCCAGCGACATCAAGTAGTGAACAGGTAAGATTATTTTGGTGGCCGACATGTAATAATGAAGCGCCTGCTACCATGATAGCATATAGGCTATCATGGTAGCAGGCGCTAACATGATACCCTGCTACCAGGATAGCCTACTCAAAAACATTTCAAATGAGACAAACATTAAACATATACCGATCCCTGGACGGTGATTACAAACAAAAAAAACGGCCGACGACGGCATGACCGCCGCGCAGGAAAAAAAAAAACAAAGCTTACCGTTCGATCGACTCGGCCTGTTTTCCGGTCTTTTTAAGCCCTCGACACTCAAGCCATCGTTTCAGCTGAAGGTTGGTGTGTTGTTCGACAGTGTGACCAGTAAACCGTGCGCCTGGGACATCGTTTTGGGAAAGTTTAATGGCTGCAAAGTCGGTCATATCGCTGGTTCTGTTGCGCGTGTAATAACTGGCTGCTACGGGCGTTCTGTACCTGTCTGCCCTACCTAAGCAGCAAAAGGGGCGTTGCTCTTGAGGCGGTGACGTCACGTGCGCGGTACCCCATTGCAGGACGAACTCCCCACCTGCCCTTTCACTTGCCCTTTAAGTGCAAGAAAACCACAACAAACTCGTTTATGCCAATCTTTTTCTTTCAGGTTTTCTTGACCTCATTGCTGTTAATCATTCCTTAACCATTTCTTTCTTTTCTCTCCAATGATAAGCTGGTTTGACTGATTATAGAGCCTGAAGGAGCAGCGTATGTGTGTTGGTATGCCCTGACAGTAATTGTCTGCAGTGATATGGCTGTGTGCGACAGTGTGCTTTAGTGTGACTTTGACTGAAGCTCTCAGATGAAAAGCCAATTGATTGAGATGGCCTCAATTAGTCTCTGTGATTAATTGAGTGTGATTGGATACCGTCCCTAGTATCCATTATTATCTATTATTGACAGGGTAATTAGTTGCTGTGGTGACCGCTAAAACACAGTTGATTGTGTGCGACAGTGAAATGACCCCATAGCAGCCAATTAAGCAAAGCTTTTACATGTGGATGTGCCTGTAAGTGTGTGTTTGACCAAGTGTAGCTTGGAGGGGCTGTTTTCAGTAAACGCTACCAACAGCAAGATCAAGCACAGTTTCTGTTACTTGACTGAGTTAATTTATTAGGGGCACTAATGGACAAAGCAGTGATGATTGTGCAACATTTGATTTGCAAATTTAGACAAAAAAGCACTGATTTATGGATTTTGAACCGTTGTCAGAGACTAAAAAAATCCAAGAACTAGTGGCCCCTTGAGGAAAAAAAACACATTGCTTCTACATTGTACATTACTATACTAATTTGGTTAGCATTTTACTGGACGCTACCTGACATTAAGTGAGAAGAGAATTTATTAACTTATTTTAGCTATGATTTTTGACAGCTTTTACAACAAATTTATTTGAGCTATTTCTTTCTGGCAAGCATCACCTTCAGATCAGAGTGTGACAGATATAGCATGGCCATTAGCCATTGACCAGTAAGAAGGCTAGATGGATTCAATCAAGTATGAGTAAATCCTGGGAGAAAATGGAATGTCATCTGTGATGAAGCTATAGCTTACGTCAATGGACCTTCCAACTGGACAATAACCCCAAGGATACCTCAAAATCTACCAAGACTTATTACCAAGAATGTTAAAATTCTCTGTACATAAGGAGTGGGCTAAGGAACGCTGCCAGACGCTGGTCTCTGGCTATGGAAAACATTTGCAGAAGGTCATAACAGCCAAAGGTTACTCTACTAAGTGGTACAAATGGTTGCCATGAAGGGGGTTATTTATTAATTAAAATAAATAACCCCTTATTAATAATAAAAATTGTGTTATCTCTGCAAAGGCACTTATAATATTAGTTGTGTTGTCCTACTCTGCTGAAGTGCCAGTGCTGACAACATCTCTGTTAACCTGTACTTTTATGAAAAAGGTTTTCTTTTTAAATGTCAGCGTTTTTGCTTCATTTAAAGAAATACATTTCCAGTAAACTACAATATTGGATAGACACAATAAACCATGATCAATATGTCCCCTACTTCTTTTACTTATGTTGATAGCCAATATTTTTGTCAGTATGTGTTTGCTTCTTTGAGATTGTAACAGGGATTAAAAGTGGAATTTCATTTTCGATGCAAAAAAGAAAAAAACACTTGTAATTTTAGTTGGGTTGAGCCTTTTAAATTGGTTTATTTTCTGTGAGTTTGTATCATGAGCGAATACACAGTGGCTCTGTTAGAAGTGTTTTAATTATGGTCTCTAGCTCCTGTTCCTTCACTGTTCATGAGGTCAACAGTAAGAACACTATCGTGGGGAGGAAAGGAGCCTTTAACTCGCACATCATTACGTGACAGAAATGCACATGGATGATGCTAAACAAATCAGGGCCTACAGCTTTCCGAAAAGGAACTACAAAAAACGCAAGTTAGGCAAATATAGCGAATGGCGGAAGCTCTCCATTACACAAACCAAAACATATGAAGCCCCGTACATTTGCTTGTGTCACACACAGAATATGTGGAGCAATAATGCCACTGTAAATATTGCCAGCGTTACCGACTGACCTAGCCTCTCTTCATTACGCCCATCATTTTTTCTTTTCTCCCAGGATTAAGGATTCCTTACCAATTAGACCTTTTTCAGGGGCAACCCTATTATGCAGTGAGGGTTAAAATATTTTGGGTGCCATTGGTTCATCTATTTACTCAAAATTACCCTCTAAGATTATGCTTTGTTTTCAAAGTGAAAGTTATTGCAAACATAATTTAAACCAATGTTATAAAGTTTTTATCTTGGTGAAAAAGCATTATTGAGACAGCTTCAGGAAGACATAATAGAATAATTTCAACACGCTCACACATCATGACACCTCCGTTGCAGAAGGCTTTTCTCAAAACAATTTAAATGTCTCAGCTTGAGGTTTATGGAAAGTATATGGAATTGTAAAAGGATTTGAGACTGTACATATAAACTATAATTAGGCGTGGTATTAAGCTTTTCCTTTCTTTCATCCCCGTCCTCATCAAAATTTTATTGATTTGATATAAAACATTAATGCATAGTACAAGAAAATGTGCCGGCATTCACAGCTAAATAAACTGAAAGTGCCTCTAATAAAACATACCAAAGACACGACTTAATTTAAACTGAGAAGCCGTGGCATTTTTAATAAAATATTAGATCAAGAATGAATTATGCAATAAAGTAATGTTTAATTAGCCATAGCTGCTTTGTATTTGATTAATGTGTTTTGGATTTGATCTCTTTTTCCGCAGTGTTTCTTTCCCTCGCATGCCTTAAACTCTCCATATTTCTCCAAAATGTGTTGTCCCCAGCAGTTAACGCGCTCTCTCTGTGTTCCTTTTCTCCTGCTCTTTGCAGTTCCCCCTCAGGAGCCCAAAGTCACCTGTCGCTCCAACACCTACCCTAAAGGCTTCTACTGCAGCTGGCACCTGGTCTATCCTACATTCATACCCACCACCTTTGAAGTGGACGTGCAGTAAGTCCAACTAGTTTTCTGCTATTTACACATTTGTATTGTGCCATTTTGACATTCTTTGGAAAAGAGTAGAAAATAAAATATCCCTTCATCCTCCATAACCACACAGCAGATAGAAAAGTCCAGTTGCTTTCCACATATTTCGCCATAAAGTACTCCACTGAGGACTTTCAGCTAAATTATAGTGGTTCAGAAGTATCTTTGAAATTAAAAGGATGATGCTTCTCCCTGCATACAATGGAATGCAGCAAAGTAACCCCTTAATACCCCAAAAGTTAATTAAGTTTTGTGTCCAGGATCACGGATTATAGAGCAGCAACTGGATTGTGGCTTCATAAATACCACAACGGCATATTTATGATAAAATTTTAATTAGGACAAGAGACACTGGTAAATAAACAAAAACAACAAAAAACACATCAGCAGTAAAAGTGAGGGTAAAATTAAGTGGCTTATGAGTCCAGCAGAGAGGCATGCAACCACTAAGGTGATGCCTTCTCCACTCTACATTCTTCCAAGCTGGCTGTTTGTAATCTAAAACAGGACTTTTACTGTCACTCGTAACTCTGATGCTAGGCGCTGGCATCTGGCTTTTATCTGCAGTAAATGAAGTGTTCCATTATGATTCACTGTTGACTCAGTGATCTTGATGGAATGTAGATCTGCTTACTTCAAACGTGTGGGAGTTTTAATAGGCTTCAGCCTGCAGGCTAATGTCAAAGTGAAGATGCATACGCAGAGCAGTAAATAAGAAAGTTCATTAGGAGTAAAAAAGTAGAAAGTAGAGATGCAACGGTCAGAGATTCGTGGCTCATTTCCGATCCTGCTGGGGTTTTTTTTTGCCAAAGCTTTGAGCGCCCGATATTGATTTTAGCTGATTTTGATTTATTTTTAAGAACTAGAATTGACAGCAGTTTTATTAATTTTCTATTCTTCCTGCATTTTTGTATGAGGACCAGAAGGGACATCATGTTGTGAGTACAAGAGAGCAGTAGCCATAAAACAGTGGTTTCCTATTATTTTTTAACAACTAAATGATTATGGGGCACCTTATGTTAGTGATTAGTTTGATTGAAGTAGTAGCAATAAATAATTGGTAATGTCACCACTTTGTTATTTCATACATTTGCAGTTTTGGTAATTTGGCGCCTGACTTGTGCATAACTTCTTTGCGTATGAGACATTTCAGATTGGCCATGCATTATTTCCTACCCACTTCAACAACTGTATTAAAATCATTTAAAGTGATTTTCTATATTCTCCTCTCAGTCTGTCTTAAGGAGATGTGATTAAATGACTCAAATACATACAGCATCTACCAGTAGGACATTAGTTATTTTGGTTTGATCCGCAATCATAATTCATCATATTTTCTAAGAGTCAACAGGCCTAAATGGGGTAACTGATGAGAATATGTAAAACAATTCTGGGTACTAAAGATTGGGCTCCCAGTGCAGCCCTAAGACTATTAGCCAGCTTTCACTCTAAATATATACAACATGGTGAAAGTTGCAGGTGTACACTATTAATTAACAGTTCTGAAGGTCTTTATTTCCATGGCACAGAGGCAATCGGAGGACTATAGAAAATCTATTGGTCACATGTAACATGTTCCCTTACTGTTTGAACACAGAATATAGAGAAAAAAGTTAATTATTATTTGTTTGTGGTGATAAGAATATTTAGCACCTCAAGGGTTAGCAATTAAATTACAAGTGCGACACTTTACTCAGTTGCGACATCGATCCCACATTCAAAATCTGACTTTTTTGAAATTTTTAAAGGATCAGCTGAAATTGAGCTTGTTTGGGACCTTATGCAACCTTAGATTAGAACTGCAACCTCCACACCAAAAAGTGTTATTCTTTTTTTTTTGTTAACAAAGCCTGGGAGAGGGTAAGGATTGGAAAAAAATGGATTTTTGTTTAGGTTTTAGGTAAAACTCAAAATGGGTATGTTTACAGAGCTACGCAGATCTCTCAGCAAGCCTCTGTAAATCAGTCGTGCCTACAACAAGATGCTATTACCAGTTGCATCTAAATGAAATTAAATCCTAGCTTTAAAGGATATGCCAAAAACCTGAAGTTTACAAGCACTTCCATGCGCATGAAACCTTCACCTCCCTTCTCCGTCTCCCCCTAACCTTATTTTACTTCCCTCCTCAGGCACAACCAGCGCTCACTGGAAGTGCAGAAAGATCCGGTCCACAAGAATCGCTGTCATGTACAGTTCCCGGAGGTCTTCTCCATCACTCCATACAAAGTTAACGTGACAGCAGTCAACGCCTTAGGGAAAGCCTACGTTACGCTATCCTTTGAAGAGTCCAGTATAGGTAAGATGGATGTTTTCTCCCATTTCTCATTTTGCACAAGTGCCACGCCACTAGACTTTTCCCCTACCTTTTAGCCCGTTGTGTCTAAAGGTGACTAAAGCACAAACTTGGCAGTAAATTAATCATAACACCAGCTGCACCTCACTGCAGGGCCTGTAAATCATATTTTCTGATGAAGTTCTGGTTAAAATGAGTGTTTTAATTTAGGTTCTGAGCTTAAGGGGTTTAAAGGAAACACTCTGACATTTTTCAAATCACTCCTCCCGTCTGCAGAGCATGTTTGTCGTTTATTAAAGTTTAGCAAGAGCTTAGTTCAGGGATGGATTCCAGCATCTTTGTTCCGCAGCTGACAGGTTTTTGGCAAATGAATAAAAGAAAAAAAAAGAATGTCAAAGCGACCCTTTGAGGATGCCAATGCTCGAGAAATAATAATGCAGTCGTTTGACCACAGATAACTGATTTTCTGACACTTCTGGTTCCCTTTGGAGTTTTGTTGCACATACAGCAATTGTTAGTGCCAGAAAGGCAAAGGGAATTGAAAATGAACGCTGCAAATAACTTCACATAACTTCAGGAGAGTGCTTGATTTTTATTTATTTATTTTTTCTCCGGCTGAGGAGCCAATCACCTGATGTGCTTCCCTATGATTACTGACAAAACCAGACAATAAAACAGCACAATTCCAATCATTTCTGCTACCGTTATGTGATTTCATTTCAATAGATACTGAATCAGCAGTCTGCTGCTTTGCCAGCATATTTTTTTTTAAAATCTAAATGTTGGTTCTTGATTTGGATTATTTTGCACGTCTCCTTTAAGGAAGCACAGGTTTGAAGGGAATCATTTGTCCAGAACACAACATCATAACAACAATAATAGAATTCATCAGCAGCTCTGATGGGAAATGCAGTGAAACGGAGATATTCGTTTTAAGGGAGGAACTTTGGAAGATAAGGAGAAGTGCTGGGGCCGGTCCTCGCCCCTGTTGCACCGCTTCCAGCGTGGCGTCGGCGTACATGATGCACAAACGCACGCAGACATCAACAGAGCCCTGAGAGCTTCTGAGAGTGTAAAGTGCGTTGGTTGGAATCGCTTAGTATTTAGAAAGAGAACGTGTGTGTTGTAGCTCTGTGTGTGTGTGTGTGTGTGTGTGTGTGTGTGTGTGTGTGTGAGTGTGTACAGAAGTAACCAAATAAGTAGAGTGACATGGTCTGCAAACCCCCGGACACGGGACTCATGAAAATGCTAATGGTAGCCGGATTAGCGCCTTGGCTGGGGAAATATCCCTTTTGGAGATATCAAAATGCCCCGTCGCTCTTTTTCATTCAGTCTGCTTTCGCTGCCATTCTTGTGTGAACTGGTTGTAACTTCACACTCATTTCTCCTCTTTTTTTCACTCCCTTTGTCTGTCTCCTTTGTTTTCATGTACATTACAATGAAAAGGAGAACAAGGTGGCGCTTTGTGCTTTTTGTCGACCCTTTTGAAATGTCCATTTTTCCGGATAAATGAGATCTAAAAACATCAGCAGGTTATCGCTCAACTCCCTAAAGCAGAAAAGTGCAGTACGGTTTTATAAACCTTAGATTAAACGTTTACTGAAGCATATTTGATTCAATTTTAACAACCTGCTCTCTATCTCTGAGACTTTCAGCATGCCAAACCTTGACTTGGTAACATTTGTCCGCGATTACACAAAACTTCTTCAAACATTGTCTGGACCTTTCCTTTCCCCAGCCCCATTTTCTGTCAGATTTGGTTCTAGAATCAGATTAGACCATTTCAAAACTTCTGGTGTGCCTTAGAAATTAGACCTGGTGTCTCAGTGGGACTCACTTGTATGAACAAAGGTTGTGAATAAATTAATGAAAATTAAATGATTACTTTGAACTTAAATGTATCAGCATTTGCTGAAATAAAATTGCTAGTTTTGCTTAGCCAAGCTAAACAGTTACCCTTTCTCTCCCTTTTACCTTTTTAAGATACATTTGGAAATAACTGATAAGAAAAAGTTCCAGAAAAACATTAAATATTTTAAAAATGCATCATACAGTGTTTGTTTTCTTACACTAACTAGAAAATTCCGATATATCTGAAAACCTGGGTCCAAACATAAAGAAATAAAATGCATTTTATGAAAAAGCTAACGATGTCACATTTATGAAGTATCTATATACTTTATGTTGCCTCCACATTACATATTGTATGTGTTGTGGGATGAATTCTTTAAAGTCTAAAATGCCCAGTCTATGGAAGTTGCCTTTTGATGTCGCTCTGTCCTTTATTACATTTCTCCACTAGATGTTTGTCAGACCATGAATTGTTTCAATGGGTAACAAGTAATTGAATTAAGTCGATCCAACTTTATTTATTTTATAAGTTCTCAAGTTAAACCATGAATAAATTAAGTGGGGTCCACTTAATTCAGCTACTTGTTAGCAATTGAACCGTTCATTTAAGTTGGAGCTGCATTCTCTTTTGAGAGTAAAAAGGAATCAGGAAATAAACCAAGTTGCCCTGCCCTTCAGTTCATCCATCCATTCAACATCCAAAGGTGACTGAATCTTTATTAGCCAAGACAGAGCATCTGCACAGCATGGGAACATTATCATTGGGCCATTGCAATTATATTTGTGTAGTACTTATGATTTATAGCATAGCAGTAGGTAATATGTGTTTATAAATGCAGCGTGTCTCAAGTCAAAAGTTTTGACTTGTCCAGAAAAACTCTGAAGCAGCTTGGTATATTGCATATGTTACAGCAGCAGCTGCATAGACAGGTGAGGGTGGAACCTTGTGTGCGTAAAGCAAAGGATTTAAACGGCATAGAAAAGCAAGGAAGATGAAATAATAAAGGATTTAAGTGTATTATGCAGAGATAGCTGAAATTGTGAGATTTCACCCACAGCATTTTGTTATATCTGCCAGCAATCATTTTTACATTCTTGTTAAGGCTAAAACCATATAACCTGTTCATGAGTAATATTGCTAGAGGTCTGGGTGATCTCAAAAGACTCCCTCTCTATAGCACTTTTTACAATAACTGCTCTTCTTTCATATTACCTAATACAACAATACAAATATTCGCACTGACAAACGAAACAGCAAGTTAAAGGTCCATGGCCATTTTTATTCACTCTAAATCGTAAACTAACTATTTTGCGAATGTGTCAAAAGAATCCTATGAAAAGGCAGTTTTCTCTTGCAGGAAAGTGAAATGCTGTCTCTCTATACCTCATCTGTTCTTGGTTATTGCTTTGTTAGTCTTTCTTTACTTTTCCAATTTTAATTCTAGCATTCATTTTCAGGGACAACGAGTCAGCTCTTAAATAAATAAAACAATTTTATGCTTCCCAGTGTGCTTCTGAATTCTGAGATGGAGGAGAATGCTTCTCCTAAGTCCCTGTTCATCCAACCAAAGTTGGATAAAATTAGACGCGAGGAGATGTGCGTGTCCATGCATGTGCTTGGTGTCGATTCAGTCAAGAAAGCCCCAGACCGGTCATATAATAAAAAAGTATTTAAGTGCTGAATGACATATCAATAACTCATAGTTTTAATCTAAAGGAATGAAAAGTTGGGGGTAAGAGCTTTACTTTGAGCGCTCCAGTAAACTCTGACAGCACCTTAGTTGTCATTCATTGGGATTAAAGGCTACCTAATTCAGCAAATCACTGTAACTAATGCTTTCCCACCTTGAGTGCATGACCTGTGTGCTCTCTATTCAAACGCAAAAGTCTAAATCCATCTGAAGATTTTTTTTGTCTAATTAAGACATAATCGGTTAAATGTTGCTTAAAAAGTTTCATGGTGCTATGAAAAAAAATATTTCCCCTCTTACAAATTCTATTTTCTGATTCTGCTTCTTTTGTTTTTTTGGTCACATTTAAATGTTCATCAAACAACTTTTAATATCAGACAAGATGTTTAATTTATTAAAGGATAAAACAAATGTCCAAAACAAGCCTGGAGCTATGTGAGTTCATGAATGGAAAAGCAAAAACAGGAGAAAATTGCAAGAAATCATGGCCTTGTGCATCAGGCATTAACAACACTGGCATAATTCTGGCTGGGCATTTCCCCGTTGGTCTTGGCCAAATTGGTAGAGCTCACTCATATTGGTTGATTTCCTGGCACAGACTGGGCTTTTTAAACCCGCTCCACAAAAATGAATAAGAATGGAGGTCAGAGCTCTGAGAAGGCCTTTCCAGAGGGTTAATCCTTTATCCACTGAAGCACAGGTGTGTGTGTTTTTATCCGAATATCCAATTGTATCTATGTGTCAGATCATTTACACTGTCACCTTTAAATGAAAAAAGAAATAAGATGTTGGGATATATTTTAAAACACAAATAAGTAAGCTCACGCAAGATCCACTGAAACTACTGGAACACCATCAATAATATTTATTGTCATTATGTGTCACAATAATGAAATCTTTGATGAGCCATACACCGGTTCAGAATGCACATTATTACACATAACACGCAGACACAAGTCTTGATCTTTCCAAAAAAAATTTAATAAAATTAACAATTGATTGCACCAAAGTCTTTCTGTCCAAAGTGAAGCAGGTTTAACCTCTTCATAAATGCAGAAGCTACAAACTTGACACCTTCAAGTCTGAGTAAAATTTACTGCAGCAAACATTGAGCTATTTGTGTACAATGACATTTAGGTGAATTTGGCGTGAAGGAATCAAGGTGAGCCTTCCCAGGAGCACCATGTAAACAGTCGAGTGTGGGAGTGGCCGAATGTACGTTGAATAGAGAATGGAATAAAACAAGACTGCTAACGGGTAGACGAAGAAAATTGGGATCCCAAGCACGCATCATAACTGGTTTTGAAATGAATAAATTAGAGATTCACTTTTAGCTTCTGGCATGGCCTTGCCAAAGCTCTGGTCTCAACCTTTTTAAAACACTGTGGAAAATGCTTAAAAGTCAGATGTGTGCAAAATAGAAGACAGAGGAGTTGAAAAGAGCTCTACTAGCTGTGGCAGTGGACAAAGATTAAAGTCAAAATAAGGGCAGTATCTCGCATGAATGTGGTCAAGGTGCAACTTGTGAAAGCAATTTCACAAGTTGCAAATTGGGAGTGCATGTAAAGATCTCAGTTTGCATTTATATCTTTGACCCTTTTGAAACTAGAGAAAACTTGCAATGGATTAAAACCAGTGCACCCAATTAGTGAGAAGAATGTTATGGAAAAACACAATAAAAGACTAAAATTTGTTTGCCTTTTATGAGTCAATGTAAAACTCTCACTGGATTTGCAAAGAATACACTTACCTAATTATCTGTGCAGAAACATAATTATCGTTTGACAAATTGGATAGTGTGATAAGTGCTTCTGTTCCCTAAAAAAAATGCTGCTTTAATCCGGTTTTCAGTTTATTGTTATTTAATTAATTAGATTTATCGTTCACTGTGTTTAGGTCAGTTTCGACACTTTGTAAAACAGTTTGCCTTGGTTTGTTTGTGAATGAATGGGTGTGCTGCATTTCCAGAGGACTACTTTGAGCAGAGTCAGCAACATTACATATATTTTTTTTTCTGTTCCATTTCCTTTCACGCTGGGATTTCTGACAGATTTCACTGGAAACCAAAGCACGCTGTTTCTCTTCTTGTTCTTTTTCTGTCAAAGTACCCCACGAGAAGCCATCCTCTGCTACACCAAGTGTCCAGATTTTCTAAACCGTTTTTTATTGGGAGGGACCGTATAATGGTGTAAAGCTTCTGGTGAAAAAAAGGTAGACGAACACGGTTCGTAGATGCTGGAGAAAAGGTATAAAAGGAAAAGCATGTAGAATTAGCTTCAAGAGAAATACTTATTTGTTCAGCTTTAGCAGAACATCACACTTTTTATGTAACTAAGACAGTTTGTCTCTTGTTTCCTTTCTTCTATTTTCAGATGATGTATTTTACATATAGCTGTCAGATTTGTATCACAGTGCACATTTCAGGCTTATCAAGGATGAAAAAGACTGGAATGACAGCATAATAGCAATGAAAGGAAAGCACAAAAAGTCAAGGCCACACAAGTACACAAGGAAACATACCCTCAGATTTCACTAATTTGCTTTTTTATTTTTTATTTTTATTTAATAAAAATTTACATTACCATTAAGGGGTTTTGTTTTACAGTCATGGTGATAATATCTCTGCATTAAGTTCTTCTTTCCTGGTATTAGTGTGTCAATCCTCTCTTTGCAGCTGCTTTAGTAGAAGTAGCTTCTTTAAAGGAAGCATTTTTCATAGAAATCACAGAAAGAACCAGAGAGTGTTGCTTTTACCCACACAATGATGAGCTAATATTTTATGTCTTTTTATTAGCGAGATGGATACTTTAAAAACCTCTGGGCACTCCACCCACGGAGGTTTCTGTTTGGTTCATGGACATGTGTTCTTTTATCGCATTCAGTGGCACAAAAAGGCTTAATGTCATATTACATTGATCACATTGATTACAAATGGGGTTTACACCTACCTTGTTTCATCGATCTCTCACAAACATTTCCTCACAAAAGCATACCTATATTTAGCTCATGTCGTCATTTTTTACTTTTTTCATTTTTCAGTTCTGCTCGGGCTCCTAGGTCAAAAAAAGTTACATGCATTTCCAGGACAGAAATATGCAATAAAGCGTGTAGGAACTTAAGTGGGCACCGGGCAGCCGAGAAAACAGCCGACGGGCACTGAAGGGTGACGAGAAAACATTTGGAACAGCAAACCTGAGCATCAATGCATAAAGCAGAGGCCACCCCAAAACAGAAGCATGGATAGTAAGGTGCACTGCTCCAATCTGAACTCATGAAAATAAGATTTATGTGGTGGTTTATTCTGTGAGTGGGAGATCTAACCCAATGGAAACATTTACTAGTGATTATCAAAAACAAAAAGACACACAGAATCTGGCAAAATCCAACTTAGACAACAGATTATTTCCGTCTCCAGCTCTGACCTGCATTGTTTCTCTGATGTGCACAAGCATGTGTCAGTACACTCTTCTTGTCACCTGGAATAGCCATCTTCTATCCTGCACAGGTCAGTGCATCCCTCTGCCAGCACCAACACCGGCCCACCAACAAGCTGATCATGCTGAGCGACTGCCGACAGCGTAGCATTCACCGCAGCTTCCACAGACCCTTTCACGTCTGTCACATGAGCTCAGAGTGAACCTGCTCTCATCTGTGAAAAGAACAGGACACCAGCGCCAATCCTGGTGTTCTCTGGGAAATGCCAGTCGAGCTTCAGGGTTCCCAGGCAGTGTGCACAGGTCCTAACAGAGGGCATTGGACCCTGAGTTCATCCTCGTGAAGTCTGTTCCTAATGGTTTGGTCAGAGACATTCACGCCCGTGGCCCACTGTAGGTCACTTTGAAGGGCTCTGGCAGTACTCATCCTTTTCTTCCTTGCACAAAGGCGCAGATATCAAATCTCTTCTACACTCTTGAGACCATGCTGGGAGACAAAGCAAACCTTCCGTCAGTGGCATGTGTTGATGTGCCCTCCTGGTGGAGCTGGACTGCCCATGCAACCACTTTAGGGTCCAGGTATCGCCTCCCGCTACCAGTAGGGACACGGACCCTGGTCAAATGCAAAACTACTGAGCAGCAGTACTGTGGGGGGTTGTCTCTTTGTTGCCCCTTTAGTGCACCTGTTGTTGATTTTAATTAACACCAAAACAGCCGACACTGATTAACCACCCCCTCTACTGCTTAAGTGGCCAGATCAATATCCCAGAAGTTTAACTGACTTGATGTACTCTGATTAAAAGTTGTTACTTTAATTTCTTTTGAAGAAGGTGTCTGTCTGCGCCTACCTGTCGGTTGTTATCTCTTGGGTAAATACTTAATGATTTTACGTGAGATTCTTCTCTTTGTATTTAATGGTGTCCTTCTGTTATTGTCTGTTATTTGGCCTCTCTAAGTGTACGATGGCATGCCTTTCACCCAAACTGTTTTCAGGCAGTTGTATTTTATCATTCAGATTATTGTTGGAGCTATCGTTTCACATTATGATCTGTGTGTCGTACGCGTGTGTGTGTGTGTGTGTGTGTGTGTGTCTGTGTGTGTGTGTGTGTGCGCACGCTTGTGCGTCACACTTGAGCAAAGGGTTTCATGTAGCTGAAGATGCAGCCAAGTTTTCTCCCTTTGTGGGATAGTTCTAACAAAGACCAGGTCATCCAATATGGTCTGTAAAGCTCAAAATTTAATTGTCACGATCTCTGCTATCATTTAGGCTTCCTCGGTGGACAGGCGTTCAGAAACACTTAGTCCGTACACACCTCACAAGGTCTGATGGCCTTTAATTTTCAACCTAGCAACAGCTCCTTCAAACATTTCTTACGTTACTTTCCTTGTTCTCTCACTTTTGTTTGCTATAAGCCCATGTATACTATAAAACACATTTACAGTAGTTTGTCTCATAAAATTTGCAAGCAAAATTTTAGAAGAGAAAGAAATCCATGTCAGTCTAAAAGATATCAGAGATGTGGAAAAAGGAACGACGTGTCGCCTATACAGTGATATTTAAAAACAACAGGGTTGTTTAGTCAAATCAGTAAATCTTTGAAAGAAGGAGTTTTCATCGCCATTGAGTGATTATGTTTCCCCTTTCACTGATTGTTTTTATCCAACCTTTACAGTGAAACCGGACCCCCCAGAGCGTGTGACGGCAACCCCGATCCGCTTTAAACCTCGAAAGCTGGAGGTCTCCTGGCACAGCCCTGCTACGTGGCCCGATATAGACGCGTTCCCTCTGAAGTACTTTCTACGATACCGACCACTGATTCAAGAGAGGTGGCAGCATGTGAGTACTGCCCTGTATGTGAGTGGGTTTGTTTGCTGAAAACACAGGAGACGTGCAGTACTTTATGATGTTTTATCATATTTGGTTCCTTAAAGTATTTATTGCCCTTATACACTTTCACATTTTGTCATGTTACAAAATAAATTGTTTTTATTGAGATTATTTTAAAGACAATGCTGTTCAATCCATCAACCAAAAATGCACAATATAACTGCAAACTTTACATGACATGGTCGTCCACCTAAAACTGCAGGCTGGGCATAGACAGCATTAATTAAAGAAACCTCCAAGAGGCCCAGGGTAACTCTGGAGGAGCTGCAAAGATTCAAAGCTCATGTGCCAGTTAAGCTGTAAATTAATTTTATAAAATCTGGCCTTTATGGATGACTGGTAAGAAGAAAGCCATTGTTGACACACAGCTAATATAACTTCTGTTTGCAGTTGCAACAAGACATACAGTGTGCATAGAAAACATATGGAGCAAGGTGCTCTAGTCAGATGAGACCACAATTGATCTTTTTGGCCTACATGCTCATGTTTATGTGAGGTGAACAGATAACACTACTCATCACCAGAAACACACCATTTCCATCTTGAAACCTGATGGTGGTAGCATTATTTTTTTGGGCATTGTTATACAGCAGAGAGAGGGAGACTGGCCAGAGTTAACAGGTGGATGGATAGAGGTAAATACAATCCCTGAGGAAAACCTGTTAGAAGCTGAAAGGGACTTGATACGGAGGCAGAGTTTCACTTTCTAATAGGAAAACATTTCCCAAACCTGCAGCCAGAGCTACAATGGAACCATTCTGATCAGATCATTGTCATGTGTTGTGATGCCCGTTTCAATGTACTTACCTAAATCCATCTGAGATTCTGTGGAAAGATGTGAGAAGTGGTTTTCACAGCCATTCTCCATCCAGTCTGACTAAGCTTGAGCTATTTTCCACATTGGGCACAATGGTCTTAAAGCGAAATGTGGCTCTAAAGGTTTTGACTCAGTATGGCTGAATAAATGCACAACTGGCACGTTTCAGATTTTTATTTGTCAAAAATCTTGAAAACTATGTGTAATTTCTTAGTACTTCATGTATGGCTATCTTTATGCTGTACTATCACCTAAAATCACAACACAATACATTGAACTTTCTATCACATTAAAATCACAAACTTCTAAGTGAATTAATACATGTATATGGTGCTGTATGCCATATGAGACCAAAGCATTACATCCATATCATTTCATAGCCACAACCCCTATATTTCTGCGTATGTTCAGCAGTCATTCTCAAAGTAAATTAAACAGATTTTTTTTTTCTTTATGAAAGAAAACTATTTTTCAAAGAAATGTCTCTGAGAAAGGTTTTAGTGAAATGACCCCAATTACAGCTCTTGGTTTGATTCCTGGAAAGACAGGCATAATTTCTCAGCTGCTTTGGTGTATGTTACTCTATTTGAGTAATTCTGGGTCCACTTCCCTAAGGCTTCCTTATAGCAAAAACATATGTGTCCTCTATAGAATTACTGGGAAGAAAGCTCTTTCCACCAAGGTTGAACCTTGTAGTGGTATTATGCTGCATGTCAATGGTTTGCTAAGGTGTTGTTCCAAGAGGTAAGGTTACAAATTCTCAAATGAACTCACATGTATGAATCACAGACCCTTTTTCTACTTGAGTAATGCATGGATATATCTTGTCTTTTTGTGTCATCCCTTGCTATCTTTTCACCGTATTTAGAGGGTGTTACTGCAGTTGATTTTGTTTGATTTGAACTTTGCCAGTGAAGTTTATCAGTTTCATGTACAACTTGACTGGCACCGTTTGGCATCCGTTTAGCGTTGTTTTTCTTATTGTCAAAGATTAGCAACAGGTGTAAATATGTCTGAGATGTGTTAAAAGGTTTTCTTGTAGGGGAAGATACGGCTGTGTAACATCAAATGTCTTCACCGCGAGGACAACGTTTGATTTAGTTTTTGAACAAAAAAAGAAGATTAGGTATAAGGTAGTTTATGATGTTTGTTTTCAATGTGGCTGTTGGTTTTTCTCTTATATCCATGTTCATTTTCTTTCCCTCACCAAGTATCCCACTCATTCAGTGGCTGGAATGAGTATGGTCGTAATAGAGACTCGAGTCTTTGGGGTTCCAAATGAAAATTAAACCTGACAAACAGTCCAAGTTTCCTTTCTGTCTACACTACTAATCAATCAATATATGGACTAAACATAGGTGGGAAACCTTAAGTCAATATTTGGATTGGGCAAGGACACATAATTTGGAAATTGCACAAATACATTTGATGACAGCTGAACTCCCCTGTGTTTCTGTGGTATGCTTTGATGAATGTCTTTGTGGTTGTGGGTCTTGATTTAAGCTGTGGTGAGTGTGGCTTCCTGAAGGTAATTCTGCACATTTTAACACCAGACCTTAGAGCCATTTTTTTCTTTTAGCCAAAGCACGGGGAGAGTGCAGCTACCATCTCAAAAAAAGTATTTGTAACTGATTGTTGTTATTTTAAACGATAAACAGTTGAGTGGAAAATAAAGTTTGCATAGCTGTCAATTACTGTTATGAAAAAGACCAAATACACTCCATAATTCAGTAAGTTGTAGAAACGCATTTGGCAGCCATAACTTGAAGTAGTCATTTTGAGGTAAGCAGATATTCTTTCTGCACACCTCTCTTAAAGGGGACATATCATGCAAAATCCATTTTTTTAGCCCTTAGATACATTTTCTTATGAACTTGTAGTCTCTAGGAGTGCTGAACATTTACATGTAGTCTGTCCTTGAGATGCGTAGGTGTCTTTATATTCTCTTTGGTTATATTTTTCAAATATATTCAGTTTACTCTGTTTCCTTTTATGTTTTTTTAACAATTACATTCCAGTATTTGCTGCAGAACTGCTAAAGAAGGTCATGGACTTCCAGCTTACCAGTCTGCAACCATTTTTATTTCTCAGAGCGATTTTGTAGTCCATGCTGAAGCTACAAGTGGATAAGTCATTGGTTGTTCATTACACCGTCCCCCAACATACTACAAAAATGGCAGAATGGGGTGGAGTGGAACACCTGGAGTGTGTGAAGTGCCTCATTTACATTTAGAGAGACAGCATCTAAACGAGTAGCTCTCAGACACACCTCAGAACAGGGGTTAAAAGGGGGGACGTATTGTGGTTCCACTTTATATAGACAACACCTGAATGATTTCAATGTGAAAAGGAAGAACAGAAAAGCATCATATGTCCCCTTTTAAGTCCCACCATAGCACTTCAATTGACCTTAAGTCTAGACTTTGTTTGGGTCATGGCAACTCCCTTTGGTGTGAAGATGAGTTAATGGTCAACCCAATGACTGCTTGGTGACTTATGGTTTAAATCATCAGGACACCCGTCACTCCTTATGAGGTGTCCAAAAGTTTATGATCCGAACAGCTCGGTGCTGGCCTCATCTGTCTAAAGGATGTTGTTCCAGGCATCATTTTCTTCAGTCAGAGGCAAGATGGCAAATCAAATACTGCTCACATATTTTTTTAGAGATGAGCTATTTTTCCTGATTTCCTGTCAATATCTGATTGCACCTTTTGTTTACCAACTGAAGCCCGTAAAGTCTGAGATGTAGCTCTTGAGCTTTTTAGAATTGCTTCAAGCATTAAGTTTTCTGACCTTGGGGTGAATTTGCTCAGAATGTGTCTTCATCTTGGAAGACTATGAACTGTCTTGAACGTCTTACACATGAGTTTATTATTTCTCACAAAAGAAGGATAAGGTTAAAAAAAGTTTGGAAATATGCATGTAATCCCTTACTAGATTGAGGGACAGCTTTCCACTTCTTTGGGGTAATTGCTGATGACTCTCAGTCTTGGCATTGTGTTAGCACACCTCAGCACTACAGGCCAGCAAACTTCTTTTAAAGACATGGTGGCAGTGGCTGGTAATCAAAAAATATATATATTTCCCACATTAAATCCTGAGGAAACACCAGTGCTATTCTTAGTTTATCCTTTGACTTCATACAACAAACATACTTTTATTATCTCCATGTGTTATTTAGTGGATTTTACAGATCTAGTAGCCTTTATGTGTGGATGTGGCAGCTTTAAAATGCTTTTCAATCCTACTGATGAACAACACTATATACTGTTCAAATATTTTGCCTTGGTTATTGTAGCATATGACTTATCACTGCTTTTAGTGTGGAAGTGTTCATTATTTCTCGAAATAATGAAATGTTGCACAAACCATTTTTTGCTGAAAAGTATTGAGATGTGACATAATTAAAAGAGCATAACGAATCCCCTAAAATAAGACACGCTACTCATTGGCCTCACACCATTACTTAAATAACCATAGCCTCAAAGGTTAATTGAAGTGGTCGCTGTTGCTCAGGAATTTGACTTTGATGTGGTTAGACAAC